>CM055118.1:890514992-892914992 GCA_029206835.1 Rana muscosa | reverse complement strand
CACAATGGCGTCATGCGGTAACTGAGATACTAAGCCCACTGGATGAGAGAGGGTACCTTTGGGGGTCTCGAAACACACTGTAGTCACTGGATACTCTCGGGTGTCCCCATGCACACAAATAACAGCTACCTTGCTATTCCCAGAGACCTCTGTTTTAACTAACTCAGCCTTTATCAGGGTCACAAGGCTACCTGAATCCAGCAATACCACAACATTTCTACCATTAACACGCATTTTGCATAAATGTTTCTCAGTTCCTCGAATGGCAGTGCATGCGACTGTCGCACACAGCGACTGACGTCTGCCCGTCAGAAAGTCACACTGCATGGGTTCCTCCACAACCGGGCAATTGGCTGCAATATGTCCCGCTTGCCGGCAGCGGTAGCAAACGATCCTTCTTGCCGCCTCTTGAGCCGCTGATTTCCCAGGCTGTTCTCGCCAAACTTGGGGTAGAGCTCCCACCCTCTCACTCTCTCCACCCTCACCCCTTGGAATCCTCTTATCCGCCCCTGAGGATGGTCTGGTCTTAGGGTGGAAAGTCCGAGTGTCTCTGGAAGAGGCCGTCAGGTTCTCTGTAGCCAAGTATTTCTCCACACGATCCACAAGACCATCGGCCGTCTCTGGGTCTCCATGGCTTACCCACTTTTGGATGGCAGTAGGAAGAGCTCTCAAAAACCGATCCATTACAACACGTTCCACAATCTTTGGTGCGGACAAAGTCTCTGGCTGTAGCCACTTTCTGCTCAGGTGAATGAGATCATACATTTGAGACCTGGGGGGTTTTCCAAGCTGGAAAGTCCAGTTATGCACACGCTGAGCCCGGACAGCCTGGGTGACACCCAGCCTTGCCAATATTTCAGCTTTTAGCATCACATAGTCTTTTGCTTGGTCAGGCTCTAGGTCATAGTAAGCCTTCTGCGATTCACCAGTTAACAGAGGAGCCACCAGTCCAGCCCACTGCTCCTCAGGCCACTTTTCTCTTTCAGCAGTCCTTTCAAATGTGGTCAAAAATACCTCTGGATCATCCTCTCCAGTCATTTTTGTCAATAAACGACTCACCCCAAAGGACGCGGTATTAGTGGGACGGCTTCCCTCACTGGTCTGCGGACGTTGCTGCATTACTGCTTCCATTTGTTGTAGTCTCTGCTCTTGCTTCTGTAACAGGTCTATGAAGCGGGCCTCAGATTGCTGCTGGGCTTGTTGCTGAGCTTCCAGACTCTGTTGGTGAGCTTGCTGCTGGGCTGCAAGGCTCTGTTGATGAGCTTGCTGCTGGGCTGCGAAGTTCTGTTGTTGAGCTGCAAGGCTCTGTTGATGAGCTGCAAGGCTCTTTTGCAAACCTGCATTTGTCTGCTGTTGATTGGCATTTGCTAGAGCCAGCTGCTTCAGTATCTCCTCCATGCTGGCTTAAAAAAAAACTGCCCGCATTCTCCACCAACTGTGAGGGGGTTAGCTCGGCAGCGGGTGTGTGTGACCCCCGGGATGGGCTCCCCACACAAAAACAGGCCCAGCGAACGGAGGTTGTGGTTTTCAAAATCAAAAAAAAAGGTGTGGTTTATTTTCTATTTACAGTGACAAAACACAGCAAAGCCAAAAGAAACATAAACAAAATAAATCCTGGTCAACTTGACCTCTGACTAAACATACAGGTTTCCTAACTAACAACTGGGATCAGCCTAGTGCTGTCCTAGTCCCTAAGTCCCTGGTTTTACATGTCCAAGCAAATAGCCACACAGGCTTTGTCTCACCGCACAAGGGTTCACTCTCTCCAGGAAGTCCACACAGGTCTGCTTCCAGGCATGAGCTAACATCTAATGAAGCTGGGAGTTCTTATAGAGGCCTAAATGAGCTGACAAGCTTCAGCTGGTCTCATCAACACCCTGTCTGCACGACGCCCCACACTCTCCCTAGAGGTATGAGTCATCCATGAGCCCACTATCCTCAGCTGGGCTTATACAACTCTCCACCTAGTTGTATAAGTCGGCGTAAAGCCTGAATCTGGGCGAAATATATCTACCCCCCTGGATGCAACCAGGTGACTTTACCTTCCTGCTGTCACAGTACATAGGGAAGATGGAATTTAGAAAAAAAAAAGGTGAACTTAAAGAAAATCTCTAGTAGTATTGGGAATTCTGCTTTAGTTGTCCCTTTGGAAGATCTCCCTTCTCTTTTGTTCACAGGACAACTCTACAATTTTTGGATTTCCCTCTCAATTTTTTTTTCTTTGTGAAAATGGTTATAATTATGAATAGATGGGTGAATCTCTCTAATGGGGAAACAGATTGCAATAAAACTTAACAAATAGAAGAGACAAAAAGAGAGTAGACATGTGCACACTGAAATATTTTGTTTCAGAATTCCGTTTTCGTTAGAAAAATAAATTTATTTAGTTACTCCCGAAATTCATTTTTATTTATTTAGTTTTTCGTTAGAAATTGCATTCGTCCAAAAATCTGACGAATTAAGGTCGAATCTGTCATTGAAGGCTTATGGTGTCTGTCGAATGTTCAAAGAAGATTCGACGGAGCAGCGAAACTATACGACGCTGCAATCATACATTTCCGGTCGAATGTTCCGCCTACAAGCTACCTATAGTAGAATTATAATGTTGTATGACTAGTAATAATTATATTTATTAATTATTATTACTAGTCACCCAACATTAGAATTCTTCTATAGCCTATGGGCCGAGCATTTGCCTCGAAATGTACGATTGCAGCGTCGTACAGTTTATCTGCTCCGTCTAATCTTCTTAGAACTTTCAACAGACACCATAAGCCTTCAATGACAGATTCGATGTTTGTATGTTTTTCGATGCTTTGTCGAATCTTAGTCGTTCATGTTGAATTGTAAAGTTAGTTCTAGCTATTTTACTGCTCCTCCTCTTTGGTTCAGCCAATCAGCCAATAACATTCATCATCATCATTATTTTTATTTTACTTCCCCCACCCAATTCCAGCAGCGATCTTTTTTCTCTATGTCAAATCTTTTCTCTCTATAATGTCGAATCTTTTCTCTCTATAATGTCGAAACTTTTCTCTCTATAATGTCGAATCTTTTCTCTCTATAATGTCGAATCTTTTCTCTCTATAATGTCGAATCTTTTCTCTCTATGTAGAATAATCTTGGACTAATAGAGTTAAGGCTAGGCACATTCGACCACAGGTTCGATGGACACAGATTGTTATTGTCAGCCTCATGTCGAATCTCCTATCTATATCGAACTGTTGTTGCAACGAAAACGAAAATTAAGCATTTGTTTATGTCGGATCTTTCGGTTTTCGGATCCTGCATTTTCGTTTTCGTTTGGTAAAACGATACCGAAAATACCTGAAATTCGGACGAAAATGCATTCGGACGAAAACGAATGCACATGTCTAAAAGAGAGACAAGCTCTCACAGAACGGGATTTTGGAGGGAGATATCAGTTCTGTTAGTAGGTGAGTACACTTGAAACAAAACTTTAGAAAAATATAAATTTATTTATAGCATCATTAAAAATTGATATTACATTAATACAGAGTCATAAAACTTGAAAATAAAGATCTATTTTGAGCAACTAGCCAACATGTTTCGCACTGTTTGTGCTTCGTCAGGGCTTAGCACGTGTCTTTAATTTCATCAAGTCTGTATAAGACATAAAAGTATATAATTAATGTCAGACAATAACATAACATCAGTACATATGCATTAATTGATATGATAGAAAATCGCTGCATATTAACAAATTTCCAAAAAATAATGTATCATGCTCACCTAGTCGGATTATGAAAAGACTGAAATGGAATACACATCACTATGACAACTGCATCAAACTGATGACCGACCCCCCATCCACCACAGCTAGACCCGGCGGATGCCAGAACCAACCGGTCGAATTGTAAGAATTTTGACTCCGTGGGCTGACCAAATAAATAATATAATAAAATTTTAACCAATAATAGAGTAATATGGTAACAGGAATATTCATGATTGTAAGAGGGGAGATCCTATAGTACTTATAGGGTTTCTTTAAGACAAGGTAAGATCGATAAACTTTATTGTAGGAATGCCGGCAATGATAATTGCAGGCATAGCACAATGTATAATGTGTCTTAATTTACATCCATTTAATTTTAGTTTTAAAGCCATTAGGACTTACTATAGTGGTTTACCATAAAAATATTATTATGACAGATCCATCTTATATAGAGGTGTGGTTAATAGGTGGCGGTGGTAAAGATTAGCTGTTGAAGATGATATCCAGATATTTATGTAACAGTATATTAATATATGCTGGTGAACTAGCATGGGGTAGTGATAAGAAAGAGGTCTACAAATATAAAAATATTTAATAGTCACAGGACTGATAGTCAATTATATAAATACAAGAGACTAGCGACCTGTACCATATACTATTAGTAAATTGGCATTATACAGCCAAGATATGCAGACACCCACAGAAATAAAGAAAATAAAAGAGTTTGTTACATAGCTAATGGTGGTCAGGAAGCCTACATCCCAATGGAGTCCACCAGCCTACACTACCAAAGACATAGCCTCAATACCTGTAGGAGGTCCAATCCACAAGAAATAAGATGTCCCGATTGATCGCAGGTCATTTCGTTCCAAAGGAGCAAAGTCTCAATGTCAGCAAATCCTTCAAGAGGGCACATGTCGGAGCACGCCGACTGCGCCATCTTCAATGGTCAGAGTCATCCCGGAAGTGAAGGGTCACTCATGACCCCTGACTTCACTTCCGGTCCGGGCGTTCGGATGTCGCGCATGCGCGTGAGCATGGCGATGCCACAGCGCATGCGCGATCCGCCGTCCACAACTAGGCGGACGGAAGATGAGAAGGGGAGGAGGAGGTTCCCCTATCTCACATCATAGAGAGGACGAAAATCCCTACATGATTCAAACCTGAGGTGGAGGAGAGATAGCCAACAGCAGATGGCGTTGTCTCGCGATGCAACAATCTTCCAGTCGTCCAAAATCAGAACAAATCAACAACTTTAGAAAAAGATTAAAAATAATAAATGATCATTAGTTTTACAAGAAGAAAAAATATATATTTACAATCTCGACATAATTCTGAATATCATAATTCAAAACAATTCACAATTGATTTGGTCAAATACATGTAGCGGCCTTCACCCTCACCCCCTTCTTTATCGATTACTCTGGCTCTGGTCTAGGGGTATCTTGGAGGGGAGAGCGAGGTGCGCCATGGCCCATGTCCTTTCTATTACAGCATGTAGAGGTGAAGGCCAGTATCTAGTTGTATTCGGGCCTGTGCATACGCTTAGAGCCAAGTCTGTTCTGCTGATAACCCCCTTTGCTCCCAGTAATTGGAGTACCACACACTGAAAAGGTCCAACACTTATTTATTCCATAACGGCAAACAAAAAGTCCTTTACGAGCAGACAGTTTGAGACCCATAGAACAGGTGGAGAGTAGGTCAAGGCACAATCCTCAAAGAAAACTAAACCGTTGAGGTTTCACCAACAGTTGCTAAGCACAGTGGCTGTTAAATGGAATTTTTGGCTTCATAGTCTCTTCCAGCGACTCTAGTGAACAGGAACTGGAGTTACCTTTGTTACGTTGCAGCCCCTGTCAGGGGGAAGACATCCCTCCAAGGGAGTTACCAGAGGCCCCGCCATCACCGGGTTAATGCTGTACCGGACTATCCGGAAGGGTTACACTCCCCGGCCTCCTCGCCTCAGATACGGGTCCCAACACCTTAGGGCCCCTCGGACTCCTCCACCCTTGCGGAACCCAGTCGAAGTTACTTGGCCCCAGGCTCCGGCAGTAGTACCTCACCCCAGGCTTAAGGTGCCTGGGATGGACTCCATCTCTCGCTCCGGCCAGGTCAAGGGCACCTGGGCCCGGAACTCCGGAACGCCAGCACCCAGGCTGAAGGTGCCTGGGTGCGGCCGCGTCCTCCAACTCTGAACCCCAAGGTCAGGGCGTCTGCCCCTTTTATATCCTCTCCCCCTGCGTCACAGCGGGTTCCCCGCCCGCTGTACCAGCGCCAGGAAAGGACAAAAAAGGGAGCAGTCTTGCGGTGCAGGTTCAACTCCAGCCCAGGGCGACAACGCCACCAGCAGGCCACAGGGAACCCTGCACCACCAGAGTCCTCCAAGAACCACAAAAAAGGATTCCCAGATTCCCTAACAATTAGTACATCTGGGTTATATAACCCAGATGCTCCCCCCCAATTTAAATACCCGCTACATACAGATAATATATACATAAGTTGACGCATGTAATGCGTCCTCCCAGATACATTTAATGCAACCATAGATATAGAAGACAAACAATGATACACATAAATGTAAATACAATCAGAAGGGAAGGAGGGAAAAGTCATATGACTTTGGAAGATTATAAATTAGAATTAATTATGCTGATGAATCTACCAAATTAAATACCAGGAAGGAGAAAGACAGAATCATGTCGATAATGTACATAGCATATCCAATTAAACAGGATTAGTTCAAAAGACTCAAAGCGTAGTATAGGTTATTCATTAAGAGATAACTTAACCATTATGAGAGATATTAAATATACGAACTGTGTTGACACAGTCATAAGCTGATTATCACTGTATCAAAAATGAAATGAAGATATTAATCAGGGAATAATAGTACGACATATCAAGATATTTTCTGTCATAATCCTTCCTAAGCAAAAATAATTTTACTGAATGTGCTCAAAGAAATGGTTTGAAGGAAATGTTAGTGTTAAGGCCTGGGGGGAAAGTGGCCCTTTGATTAAAGATCCATTTGGCTTCCTGCTGGAGAATCTTTTTGTCAAAGTCTCCACCTCTTAAGGGTTCAGAGATCACTTTCAATACAAAGAAAATTAAGTACTGTCCGTGATACTTTTTTTATTTGCACTAACATAGAATTTTTCAGGACAAGCTTTCGGGGTATGTCCCCTTCTTCAAGGTCCAAGCAGTACTGATTCACAATTTTTTTTGCAGAATGTTGAAACAAAACAAGAAAAAAAATAAAAAATCTCAGAGGGAAAGGAAAAAAAAACACATACAAATCAATGGTAATAAAGATAGCAGCAGAGTTAGTGAGATAAGACAGAGTTAGTGAGATAAGACAGAGGGAGAGCTATAGACTTGAGGGGGGAGATGCTAGTCACAGAGGGGGTCATAAAACCTTAGTATAATGGGTAAGGAAACCAATATCTAAATTTAGGCCATTCGTTTTTGTGTTAAAAAGAATTATCATTCTTAGTTCAAATGTTTTCCTTTCCTGGATAGTTCTGAAATTCCCTTTAAGAACTAAAACATTGAGGTCTTCTATAGTGTGGTCTGGTTGTGAGAAGTGATGTCCCACAGGTGTGCAGAAACTCTCTTCTTTATGTTCCTTGATGGTATGTCTGTGAAAATTCATCCTCGCTTGCAACTTCTGTCCTGTTTCACCAACATAAGATCCTTTGCCACACCTGTTGCATTGGATGAGGTACACAACATTACTGGAGGTACAGTTGTAAGATCCCATGATGGTGAAGGTCCCATTTGTGTGTGTGACACTTTTGGATGGATTGATCTGGTTGCACAGTTTGCAGCGTTTTTTATTGCAGGGTTTGCTTCCATTATTTGTGACTTCATAATCAGAGTGAAGTTTCCTGCTGATTAGTTTGTGTCTGAGGTTGGGTGGTTGTCTGAAAGCCAATAATGGGGGTTGTTGGAATATTTCTTTCAGAGTTTCATCCTCTGTTATAATGGGCTGTAAATCTTTGATTATCTTTTTGATCCCTTCTAGTGTTGGGTTGTATGTGGTGACTAGAGGTACTCGGTTATTTGTTTTTTTCTCTTTGTATTGGAGGAGATTTTCTCTTCGGGTTTTCAAGGCTGTGTTTATGCTGTTGTTGATGGTTTTGTCTTTATATCCTTTCTTCTGGAAAGAGCCTGCCAGTGTTCTGAGATGTTTATCTCTGACTTCTGGGTCTGAACAAATTCGGTGGTATCTGATGGCCTGGCTGTGTATGATGGCTCGTTTAGTGTGTTGGGGATGAAAACTGGAACTATGAAGATAGCTGCATCGGTCAGTCGGTTTTCTGTATATGGAAGTGTGAAGCTTGTCATCCCTGATGTATACTGTGGTGTCTAGGAAGTTGACATGTGTGTTCGAATAGTCCATTTTTAGTTTGATAGATGGGTGAAAAGTGTTGATCAATGAGAAGAATTGGTTTAGATTTTCTTCACCTTCAGTCCATATCATGAAGATATCATCAATATAGCGATAATATCTGTATGGCTTTTGTTGTATGCTGTTCAGGAATTTGTCCTCCAGGTCAGCCATAAATAAGTTTGCATATTGGGGTGCCATTTTGCTTCCCATAGCAGTACCCATACATTGGAGATAGATGTCATTGTTGAAAGTGAAGTAGTTGTGTGTAAGAATAAATTCGATGAGCTGTGTAACATCCTCAGCCGTGTATTTGTGGTTTGGTGTGGATGATAAGAATCTGTGACATGCTGCCAACCCATCCTTGTGAGGGATGTTACTGTACAGAGATTCTACATCCATAGTGACTAGAAGTGTATTTGGTGGTAATTGTTGTATATTGTTAAGCTTGTTCAGAAAATCAGTGGTGTCTTGCAGGAAACTAGTAGTGTTCATGACTAACGGTTTTAATATGTTTTCTACAAGGCCTGAGATATGTTCGGTAAGTGTATTCATACCTGTTATAATGGGTCTGCCTGTGACTAGCATCTCCCCCCTCAAGTCTATAGCTCTCCCTCTGTCTTATCTCACTAACTCTGTCTTATCTCACTAACTCTGCTGCTATCTTTATTACCATTGATTTGTATGTGTTTTTTTTCCTTTCCCTCTGAAATTTTTTTTCTTGTTTTGTTTCAACATTCTGCAAAAAAAATTGTGAATCAGTACTGCTTGGACCTTGAAGAAGGGGACATACCCCGAAAGCTTGTCCTGAAAAATTCTATGTTAGTGCAAATAAAAAAAGTATCACGGACAGTACTTAATTTTCTCTGTCACAATTGCACTAATACGGCTACAATTACGTCAAGTATGATGGAAGATACTGCATATAGCCGCATTAAGAAGCAGTTAACCATCCTGATCACAAAGGAAACACAGGTTAGCAGCGACATCTTCTTTCTCTCAAGATGCAAAAAGAGGAATCTCATACCACAGGGTCTCCGGATTAAAAATCCTTGTGCCAATACACTGAACTCTCCTTATGCAGAAGGACTCTGCAGACGTACCAGCGAAAGGTTAAGGAACAACCTCATTCATAAACTGTATGGTAAAAGGGAGACAATCAGGAAACAAAAGCAGTTGGTGTTTGAAACCTCAACATCACTGGACCCTACAAACATCAGCCAAATTAAGAATGAAATTGAAACCTTACAAAGACAACTGCAAAAACATGCCATGAACAGGAAGCAAAAAAAACTCCAAAAGCTACACCAAGAGCAGACCTTTTGGATACAACCTAAACAACACAAAACAAACACAACTTCTATAACTCCTGCTATCAGCAACTTGGAACCCGATCCAGAATCCCAAGGTATCCCTTGTGTAAATGCTGACCTGACAGAAAATGTGGATATAACAGAGGATCTTGGAATCATAAATTTGTCAGCTCATAAACTTTCTGCACCAGAAACAACAGTCCTCTCCAAAGGCCTCACATTCTGCCCAACCACCAAATTGGATAATTTACAGGTATGGTCAGATATGGAGGAATTCTTTAGGAGACTGAGGCTCAAAGAATATTTTCACAGTAATGAAAGGAATCCTAGGACAATAGGAGGTGATAAAAAGAAAAAGAACAGCAACTTCACACCTCCACAAGGACGCAACCCCAAACTGGATACCTATATTGACAGCTTCAGGCTGCGAGTAACATCTCTGATATCCACCCAGCAAAAGAAAATATTATACAACCTTTCACCACTGGAGCGAAGAGCTGTACACGATCTGCGCAAGAATCAGGCCATAACCATCAAACCAGCAGATAAAGGGGGAGCAGTCGTTGTGATGGATACAGACAAATATATACAAGAGGGTCAGAGGCAGCTGGCAAATACTACTTACTACAAAAAACTGGATTATGATCCGACCCAGGATTTTACTAAGCAATTAAAAGGTCTGATTGCGACCATACCAAGCCACCTGCATTCAGAACTCATCAATGCGATTCCAGATAATCCAGATATTGGAGACTTCTACATGCTGCCCAAAATTCACAAGCCAGGAAATCCAGGCAGACCCATTATAACAGGTATGAATACACTTACCGAACATATCTCAGGCCTTGTAGAAAACATATTAAAACCGTTAGTCATGAACACTACTAGTTTCCTGCAAGACACCACTGATTTTCTGAACAAGCTTAACAATATACAACAATTACCACCAAATACACTTCTAGTCACTATGGATGTAGAATCTCTGTACAGTAACATCCCTCACAAGGATGGGTTGGCAGCATGTCACAGATTCTTATCATCCACACCAAACCACAAATACACGGCTGAGGATGTTACACAGCTCATCGAATTTATTCTTACACACAACTACTTCACTTTCAACAATGACATCTATCTCCAATGTATGGGTACTGCTATGGGAAGCAAAATGGCACCCCAATATGCAAACTTATTTATGGCTGACCTGGAGGACAAATTCCTGAACAGCATACAACAAAAGCCATACAGATATTATCGCTATATTGATGATATCTTCATGATATGGACTGAAGGTGAAGAAAATCTAAACCAATTCTTCTCATTGATCAACACTTTTCACCCATCTATCAAACTAAAAATGGACTATTCGAACACACATGTCAACTTCCTAGACACCACAGTATACATCAGGGATGACAAGCTTCACACTTCCATATACAGAAAACCGACTGACCGATGCAGCTATCTTCATAGTTCCAGTTTTCATCCCCAACACACTAAACGAGCCATCATACACAGCCAGGCCATCAGATACCACCGAATTTGTTCAGACCCAGAAGTCAGAGATAAACATCTCAGAACACTGGCAGGCTCTTTCCAGAAGAAAGGATATAAAGACAAAACCATCAACAACAGCATAAACACAGCCTTGAAAACCCGAAGAGAAAATCTCCTCCAATACAAAGAGAAAAAAACAAATAACCGAGTACCTCTAGTCACCACATACAACCCAACACTAGAAGGGATCAAAAAGATAATCAAAGATTTACAGCCCATTATAACAGAGGATGAAACTCTGAAAGAAATATTCCAACAACCCCCATTATTGGCTTTCAGACAACCACCCAACCTCAGACACAAACTAATCAGCAGGAAACTTCACTCTGATTATGAAGTCACAAATAATGGAAGCAAACCCTGCAATAAAAAACGCTGCAAACTGTGCAACCAGATCAATCCATCCAAAAGTGTCACACACACAAATGGGACCTTCACCATCATGGGATCTTACAACTGTACCTCCAGTAATGTTGTGTACCTCATCCAATGCAACAGGTGTGGCAAAGGATCTTATGTTGGTGAAACAGGACAGAAGTTGCAAGCGAGGATGAATTTTCACAGACATACCATCAAGGAACATAAAGAAGAGAGTTTCTGCACACCTGTGGGACATCACTTCTCACAACCAGACCACACTATAGAAGACCTCAATGTTTTAGTTCTTAAAGGGAATTTCAGAACTATCCAGGAAAGGAAAACATTTGAACTAAGAATGATAATTCTTTTTAACACAAAAACGAATGGCCTAAATTTAGATATTGGTTTCCTTACCCATTATACTAAGGTTTTATGACCCCCTCTGTGACTAGCATCTCCCCCCTCAAGTCTATAGCTCTCCCTCTGTCTTATCTCACTAACTCTGTCTTATCTCACTAACTCTGCTGCTATCTTTATTACCATTGATTTGTATGTGTTTTTTTTCCTTTCCCTCTGAGATTTTTTATTTTTTTTCTTGTTTTGTTTCAACATTCTGCAAAAAAAATTGTGAATCAGTACTGCTTGGACCTTGAAGAAGGGGACATACCCCGAAAGCTTGTCCTGAAAAATTCTATGTTAGTGCAAATAAAAAAAGTATCACGGACAGTACTTAATTTTCTCTGTCACAATTGCACTAATACGGCTACAATTACGTCAAGTATGATGGAAGATACTGCATATAGCCGCATTAAGAAGCAGTTAACCATCCTGATCACAAAGGAAACACAGGTTAGCAGCGACATCTTCTTTCTCTCAAGATGCAAAAAGAGGAATCTCATACCACAGGGTCTCCGGATTAAAAATCCTTGTGCCAATACACTGAACTCTCCTTATGCAGAAGGACTCTGCAGACGTACCAGCGAAAGGTTAAGGAACAACCTCATTCATAAACTGTATGGTAAAAGGGAGACAATCAGGAAACAAAAGCAGTTGGTGTTTGAAACCTCAACATCACTGGACCCTACAAACATCAGCCAAATTAAGAATGAAATTGAAACCTTACAAAGACAACTGCAAAAACATGCCATGAACAGGAAGCAAAAAAAACTCCAAAAGCTACACCAAGAGCAGACCTTTTGGATACAACCTAAACAACACAAAACAAACACAACTTCTATAACTCCTGCTATCAGCAACTTGGAACCCGATCCAGAATCCCAAGGTATCCCTTGTGTAAATGCTGACCTGACAGAAAATGTGGATATAACAGAGGATCTTGGAATCATAAATTTGTCAGCTCATAAACTTTCTGCACCAGAAACAACAGTCCTCTCCAAAGGCCTCACATTCTGCCCAACCACCAAATTGGATAATTTACAGGTATGGTCAGATATGGAGGAATTCTTTAGGAGACTGAGGCTCAAAGAATATTTTCACAGTAATGAAAGGAATCCTAGGACAATAGGAGGTGATAAAAAGAAAAAGAACAGCAACTTCACACCTCCACAAGGACGCAACCCCAAACTGGATACCTATATTGACAGCTTCAGGCTGCGAGTAACATCTCTGATATCCACCCAGCAAAAGAAAATATTATACAACCTTTCACCACTGGAGCGAAGAGCTGTACACGATCTGCGCAAGAATCAGGCCATAACCATCAAACCAGCAGATAAAGGGGGAGCAGTCGTTGTGATGGATACAGACAAATATATACAAGAGGGTCAGAGGCAGCTGGCAAATACTACTTACTACAAAAAACTGGATTATGATCCGACCCAGGATTTTACTAAGCAATTAAAAGGTCTGATTGCGACCATACCAAGCCACCTGCATTCAGAACTCATCAATGCGATTCCAGATAATCCAGATATTGGAGACTTCTACATGCTGCCCAAAATTCACAAGCCAGGAAATCCAGGCAGACCCATTATAACAGGTATGAATACACTTACCGAACATATCTCAGGCCTTGTAGAAAACATATTAAAACCGTTAGTCATGAACACTACTAGTTTCCTGCAAGACACCACTGATTTTCTGAACAAGCTTAACAATATACAACAATTACCACCAAATACACTTCTAGTCACTATGGATGTAGAATCTCTGTACAGTAACATCCCTCACAAGGATGGGTTGGCAGCATGTCACAGATTCTTATCATCCACACCAAACCACAAATACACGGCTGAGGATGTTACACAGCTCATCGAATTTATTCTTACACACAACTACTTCACTTTCAACAATGACATCTATCTCCAATGTATGGGTACTGCTATGGGAAGCAAAATGGCACCCCAATATGCAAACTTATTTATGGCTGACCTGGAGGACAAATTCCTGAACAGCATACAACAAAAGCCATACAGATATTATCGCTATATTGATGATATCTTCATGATATGGACTGAAGGTGAAGAAAATCTAAACCAATTCTTCTCATTGATCAACACTTTTCACCCATCTATCAAACTAAAAATGGACTATTCGAACACACATGTCAACTTCCTAGACACCACAGTATACATCAGGGATGACAAGCTTCACACTTCCATATACAGAAAACCGACTGACCGATGCAGCTATCTTCATAGTTCCAGTTTTCATCCCCAACACACTAAACGAGCCATCATACACAGCCAGGCCATCAGATACCACCGAATTTGTTCAGACCCAGAAGTCAGAGATAAACATCTCAGAACACTGGCAGGCTCTTTCCAGAAGAAAGGATATAAAGACAAAACCATCAACAACAGCATAAACACAGCCTTGAAAACCCGAAGAGAAAATCTCCTCCAATACAAAGAGAAAAAAACAAATAACCGAGTACCTCTAGTCACCACATACAACCCAACACTAGAAGGGATCAAAAAGATAATCAAAGATTTACAGCCCATTATAACAGAGGATGAAACTCTGAAAGAAATATTCCAACAACCCCCATTATTGGCTTTCAGACAACCACCCAACCTCAGACACAAACTAATCAGCAGGAAACTTCACTCTGATTATGAAGTCACAAATAATGGAAGCAAACCCTGCAATAAAAAACGCTGCAAACTGTGCAACCAGATCAATCCATCCAAAAGTGTCACACACACAAATGGGACCTTCACCATCATGGGATCTTACAACTGTACCTCCAGTAATGTTGTGTACCTCATCCAATGCAACAGGTGTGGCAAAGGATCTTATGTTGGTGAAACAGGACAGAAGTTGCAAGCGAGGATGAATTTTCACAGACATACCATCAAGGAACATAAAGAAGAGAGTTTCTGCACACCTGTGGGACATCACTTCTCACAACCAGACCACACTATAGAAGACCTCAATGTTTTAGTTCTTAAAGGGAATTTCAGAACTATCCAGGAAAGGAAAACATTTGAACTAAGAATGATAATTCTTTTTAACACAAAAACGAATGGCCTAAATTTAGATATTGGTTTCCTTACCCATTATACTAAGGTTTTATGACCCCCTCTGTGACTAGCATCTCCCCCCTCAAGTCTATAGCTCTCCCTCTGTCTTATCTCACTAACTCTGTCTTATCTCACTAACTCTGCTGCTATCTTTATTACCATTGATTTGTATGTGTTTTTTTTCCTTTCCCTCTGAGATTTTTTATTTTTTTTCTTGTTTTGTTTCAACATTCTGCAAAAAAAATTGTGAATCAGTACTGCTTGGACCTTGAAGAAGGGGACATACCCCGAAAGCTTGTCCTGAAAAATTCTATGTTAGTGCAAATAAAAAAAGTATCACGGACAGTACTTAATTTTCTCTGTCACAATTGCACTAATACGGCTACAATTACGTCAAGTTTCAATACAAAGAAAGACACGAAAGATGGATCATAGCTATGGTTAAGACCTATGTGCTTACAGATGGGAGTATAAAGCAGTCCTGCATCAAGATAGTACAGGTGATCCTGTACTCTTTTTGCAAAAGGACGCTTAGTTTTGTCTATGTAAAATGAGCCACATAGGCACGTTGCCAAGTATACTACTCCCACTGTGCTACAGTCTGCGTACATCTTAGATTTATGAAAACCACCTCTCGGTAGAGGACATCCTGTGCCTTCCTTAACCCACGGGCACTGATCGCAACTGCCACATCTGTATGTACCATTACTAATAGTTGCACCTTCTTCCAATGTTTCAGGGGTGAGGTGGCTATGAATGAGGCCATCCCTAATTGATCGTGATCTATGGTAGACAATTTCAGGTCTGTCTGCTACATACTTAGATATAATTGGATCCTCAGAAAGGAAATGCCAGTTGTTACTGATTAGTTGGCGAAAGATGTCTTGGTGTGCACTAAATGTGGTAATAAATTTATTGGTGAGGGCATGTTCACGAGTTTTGGATTTAAAAATAAGTGTATGGCGTGTATTCTCTTTTGCTCTCCCATAAGCTTTTTTAAGGACTTTCTTGCTATAGCCTCGAACGAGGAGACGTGAATAAAGGGCTTTTGCTTCAAGCTCAAAATCCTCGTCCCTGGCACAATTGCGACGTAGTCTGAGATATTGGCTAAATGGAATACTACGTACCAGGGAGCGGGGATGAGAGCTTGAGTAAAGCAGAATGGTGTTACCAGCTGTTTCTTTCCTATACAGACTGCTGTATATGCTTCCATTCTCATTCAATTATAGACGTAAGTCCAAAAACAGAATACTGATGGTATCAGATTGAATGGTAAACTTGAGATTAAACTCATTTACTGATAAGAAGGTCATAAATTCAGAGAGCTCGCCAGCAGTACCAGTCTAGACGACCAACACGTCGTCGATGTACCTCCGCCAAAGTAGAACGTGGCAGAGGTACAGCGAGGCGTAGTCATCTGAGAACAAGGCTCTCTCCCAACCCCCCAGGTACAGGTTAGCGTACGATGGGGCACACGAAGTCCCCATTGCCACTCCCTGTACCTGGAGGTAGGTGGAGCCATTGAACGTGAACATATCATTAGTCAAAATATGTTCCAAAAGATTAGTGACAAATTTACAAAATTTCCAATTGTTATGATCCTGTTCACGCAGGAACCCTGATATTATCTCAATACCCTTTTTGTGGGGAATGCTAGAATAGAAAGCCTCTATATCGATAGCAGCTAGGATTGCACCAGGTGGTACCGTGATTCCCTCTATCACCTTCAGTAAGTCCAAGGTATCTTTAAGATATGACGGGAGACTCATGACATGAGGGCATAATTGGGTATCAACATATTTACTGGCAGTCTCGGTATGACTGCCAATCCCTGATATTATAGGGCGCCCAGTTGGATTAAGCACGTTTTTATGAATTTTAGGTATTGAGTAAAAGGTTGGGGTTATCGGCCATTTAATTTCTAAGTACTCACGTAGATCCTTGTCAATGAGGGTGTCATGGTATGCCTGTGTAATAAGAGAGAGATATTGAGTTCTAGCTTCCATGAGATTCTCATGAGGCACCTCTTTGTACCATTCTTGGTTACTTCGAATTTTATTGCACATTGTTACATATTGGGCCCTATCCATGACGACAACATTGCCGCCCTTATCTGACGGCTTGACAATAATTTGATCATTACCCCCTATCACTATCAAAAATATATTTGTAAGTAAGATTCCTTGCGAAGAGGTGTAAGTCCTTCGCAAGGATAAATTTATCAATTTTTTGAGATAGACAGAAACTAAGTCCCAGATGTAGGACTTCAATTTTGATCGATGAAAGTTCATAGGAGGAGAGATTGACTACATCAAGTCCGGCTCTGTCGGGATTTGTTTGACTACAAATGGGTCTATTTTTCCCATCCTCATGTGAGGGATGGGTGTGGCCGGTATCTGATTCGGGCCTAAAGGGCCACGACCTTGGTGAACATTGCCATGGCTGATTTTTGGGGTTGCTCCTAGATCCCTAGGGGGTGTGTGTGTATTATCATCGGTAAACATTGATAAAGAGGTAGTACCCGTAGCCATATCACTAAGTTCTTGGTCTACCATTTCACCCTGATAGGTTGAGGGAATATTGGTTTTTGACGGGGAAACAATACGCTTCTTAGTTATAGCCCCTTGTGTGTCATTTGATCCACCCTTACCCCGTTTGGGAGCACGTTCTCGGCCCGAAGGTCCTCGTGAGCTCTTGTTAGCTTGTTTCTGATAAGACAATGATGAGGAGGAGATAGAGAGGTCAGAGTCAGATTTATAAGATGGAGTATCTTTGTATGTATTATGGCGTTGGGGCTTACCCTTTTGCCATTGGGGAAACCTTTTTGCCATTTGTAGGCATAACCACCTGAGAATGCCAACTTATCTTTATAGAATTTCTGGTCTTTTTTCAGTACCACATTTTTATTATATTTCTCCAAGTGCTGGAAGATATCCTGTTCTCTCCTCTTGTACTCAGCACTGGAGGAATATTGATTGCTTGTGGCTCGTAAAATCTCTATCTCTCTATCTAGATCAGAAAGATCCAGATTGTGTTTGTCTCTCTGCGTTGCCATCATGTTTGCTGTACATTGACTGAGGTTCCTACTTTTCCTTAAATACAATTTCAGTTACATCAAAGGTAGGAAATATTTGTATCCTCAGACCTTGGGGGTTGACCTGTTCACGTAGGTATCGGTCCAAAAATCGAATATGCCACCCTAAATTCGATTTTCTTTCCATAAGTCTTTTAAGTTTCATAAAGAAAACATCGCTTCGCCATGCTCATGTGCATGCGCGGCATCCGAACGCCCGAACCGGAAGTGAAGTCAGGGGTCATGAGTGACCCTTCACTTCCGGGATGACTCTGACCATTTAAGATGGCGCAGTCGGCGTGCTCCGACATGTGCCCTCTTGAAGGATTTGCTGACATTGAGACTTTGCTCCTGTGGAACGAAATTACCTGCGATCAATCGGGACATCTTATTTCTTGTGGATTGGACCTCCTACAGGTATTGAGGCTATGTCTTTGGTAGTGTAGGCTGGTGGACTCCATTGGGATGTAGGCTTCCTGACCACCATTAGCTATGTAACAAACTCTTTTCTTTTCTTTATTTCTGTGGGTGTCTGCATATCTTGGCTGTATAATGCCAATTTACTAATAGTATATGGTACAGGTCGCTAGTCTCTTGTATTTATATAATTGACTATCAGTCCTGTGACCATTAAATATTTTTATATTTGTAGACCTCTATTTGTATCTTTCTTATCACTACCCCATGCTAGTTCACCAGCATATATTAATATACTGTTACATAAATATCTGGATATCATCTTCAACAGCTAATCTTTACCACCGCCACCTATTAACCACACCTCTATATAAGATGGATCTGTCATAATAATATTTTTATGGTAAACCACTATAGTAAGTCCTAATGGCTTTAAAACTAAAATTAAATGGATGTAAATTAAGACACATTATACATTGTGCTATGCCTGCAATAATCATTGCCGGCATTCCTACAATAAAGTTTATTGATCTTACCTTGTCTTAAAGAAACCCTATAAGTACTATAGGATCTCCCCTCTTATAATCATGAATATTCCTGTTACCATATTACTCTATTATTGGTTAAAATTTGATTATATTATTTATTTGGTCAGCCCACAGAGTCAAAATTCTTACGTTTCGACCGGTTAGTTCTGGCATCCGCCGGGTCTAGCTGCGGTGGATGGGGGTCGGTCATCAGTTTGATGCAGTTGTCATAGTGATGTGTATTCCATTTCAGTCTTTTCATAATCAGACTAGGTGAGCATGATACATTGTTTTTTGGAAATGTGTTAATATGCAGCGATTTTCTATCATATCAATTAATGCATATGTACTGATGTTATGTTATTGTCTGACATTAATTACCGTATTTATCGGCGTATAACACGCACAGGCGTATAACACGCACTCTAACTTTAAGAGGGAAGTTTCAGGAAAAAAACTTTCCACAGCCCCCTGCGTATAACACGCAGGCACAGTTTACCCTCTATTTTCAGGGTAAAAAAGTGAGTGTTATACGCCAATAAATACAGTATATACTTTTATGTCTTATACAGACTTGATGAAATTAAAGACACGTGCTAAGCCCTGACGAAGCACAAACAGTGCGAAACATGTTGGCTAGTTGTACAATATAGATCTTTATTTTCAAGTTTTATGACTCTGTATTAATGTAATATCAATTTTTAATGATGCTATAAATACATTTATAAAAAAAAGGGGGAAAAATTGCGCTCAGGATTAAGGGGTGGCAATTATTGGGTGGCTCCAAATTACCTGGGTAACGGTCTCAAGCTGCCACTAACCTGATAAACATACTCAGTGAAACCAAAGAAAAAATAAATATAGTGGCGCTAAACCAAAGTTAAAAAAACAAATAGTAACAATTTGACATGCTAATTTTTCACACTTAAGCCCCGTAGACACGATCGGATAACCTATGGATTTTCGTCCGATGGATTTGTCCATCGGAAATCCGATGAAACTGTTTTTCATCAGTCTTGGCCACACACCATCAGTCAAAAAACCGACCGTTCCAAACGCGGTGACGTAAAACACTCCGATGAGCCGAGAAAAATGAAGTTTAATGCTTCTGAGCATGCGTCGACTTGATTCTAAGCATGCGTGGGTTTTTTAACCGATGGACTTGCCCATAGACGATCGGAAATTCCCATTGGTTTTTTATCCATCGGAAAATTTTAAAACAAGTTCTATTTTTTACAACCGATGGAAAAAAGACCGATGGGTACCATACACGATCGGTTGGTCTGATGAAAACCATCCATCGGACGGTTTTCATCAGTCAAACCGATCGTGTGTACGGGGCTATACAGTGCATAAGACCCTTGTTAATAACATGTCAAAAAATATAATAAACAAACCTAAAAATATAATTAACATGTAACAAAAATCCATAAATTCCCTATATATGTGATATAGATATGAATAAACATGAGATATAATACACATATGTCGCACTGAGCGTCAGTCTGCGTATAAATCAGAAAATCAGTCCAAAGCAAAAATAAACTGAAAACACCCGTGCATAAATCAAATCCAAAAAATTCCACAGTGCTTGTCTGAAGAGTGACATCCACCACCAAATACAGGTCAGCAGCTTACCGGATTACATTGGTCCCCTATGACGGAGGACCTATAATCGCATCAAAGCAATCCCAGTTAGATGGTAAGAATTCCTAAATCCACCTCTTCAAACGAAACTCCCACAGCAAAAGGCAGGCAGTATGACCACAATAGTACCATGTAAAAGAGGAAAGGAATGCCTCGCTTGTGTAAAATCCTTGAGTTTATTATATACAAATTAAGATAAAACACTTACAGAAATGTTGCAAGGAATCTCCCTCCAAAATCCCGTTCTGTGAGAGCTTGTCTCTCTTTTTGTCTCTTTTATACTTTCCACGTGGGACTGGGAGATTATACAGTTTCTGTGTCTCGAAAACATCCAATTTTTTCTTATACATACTGTGACAGCAGGCAGGTAAAATCATCAGGTTGCATCCAGGATGGTAGGTATGTATGCCCTAGATTCAGGCTTTATGCAAATTCATACCACTAGGGGGAGTGCTGGGAGTCTTGTGGGGGAAGAGTTAATGAGCCCAGCTGAATCAAGTGGCTCATTAAGGCCTCTACAAGAACTCCCAGCATGCTAAGGGAGATGCTCCATCCTGGAACCAGTTCTGTGTTGTGCAAGACTGGGGAGTGTGTTTCTGTCCTGTGCGGTGAGACAAAGCCTGTGTGGCTAAAACCTTAAAAAACAGGGAGATAGGGGCTGGGGCAGCACAAGGCTGCACCTAGTTGTCAGACAGGGAACCTACGTGTGTAGTAAGCAGTCAAGCTGACCAGGATTTATTTTTGTATGTTTCTTTTTGTTTTGCTGTCTTTCCCCTGTAAATAGTTTAAATAAACCGCACCTTTTGTTTTTGCAACTACAAACTCTGTCTGCTGTGCCTGTTTTTGTGTGGTGAACCCATCCAGGGGGTCACACACACCCGCTGCCGAGCTAACCCCCTCACAGTTGGTGGAGAACCAGTGGCAGTTTTTTTTTAAGGCCAGCATGGAGGAGATATTGAAACAGCTGGCTCTAGCAAATGCCAATCAGCAGCAGACAAATGCAGGTTTGCAAAAGAGCCTTGCAGCTCAACAACAGAGCTTTGCAGCCTACCAGCAAGCTTATCAACAGAGCCTTGCAGCCCAGCAGCAAGCTCACCAACATAGTCTGGAAGCTCAGCAACAAGCCCTGCAGCAATCGGAGGCCCGTTTCATAGACCTGTTGCAGAAGCAAGAGCAGAGACTACAACAAATGGAAACAATAATGCAGCAATGTCCACAGACCAGTGAGGAAAGTCGTTCCACTAATACCGCGTCCTTTGGGGTGAGTTGTTTATTGACAAAAATGACTGGAGAGGATGATCCAGAGGTGTTTTTGACCACATTTGAAAGGACTGCTGAAAGAGAAAAGTGGCCTAAGGAGCAGTGGGCTGGACTGGTGGCTCCTCTGTTAACTGGTGAATCGCAGAAAGCTTACTATGACCTAGAGCCTGACCAAGCAAAAGACTATGTGATGCTAAAAAATTTAATATTGGCACGGCTGGGTGTCACCCTGGCTGTCCGGCTCAGCATGTGCATAACTGGACTTTCCGGGTTGGAAAACCCCCCAGGTCTCAAATGTATGATCTCATTCACCTGAGCAGGAAGTGGCTACAGCCAGAGACTTTGTCCGCACCAAAGATTGTGGAACGTGTTGTGATGGATCGTTTCTTGAGAGCTCTTCCTACTGCCATCCAAAAGTGGGTAAGCCATAGTGACCCAGAAACGGCCGATAATCTTGTGGATCGTGTAGAGAAGTACTTGGCTACAGAGAACCTGACTGCCTCTTCCAGAGACTCACGGACTTTCCACCCTAAGACCAGACCGTCCCCAGTGGCGGGTAAATGATTCCAAGGGGTGAGAGTGGAGAGAGTGAGAGGGTGGGAGTTCTACCCAAGGTTTGGCAAGAACAGCCTGGGAAGTCAGGGGTTCAAGAGGCAGCAAGAAGGATTGTTTGTTACCGCTGCCGACAAGAGGGACATATTGCAGCAAATTGCCCGGTTGTGGATGAACCCATGCAATGTGACTTTCTAACGGACAGACGTCAGTCACTGTTTGCGACAGTCACATGCACTGCCATTCGGGGAACTGAGAAACATTTATGCAAAATGTGTGTTAATGGTAGAAATGTTGTTGTATTGCTGGATTCAGGTAGCCTCGTGACACTGATAAAGGCTGAATTAGTTTCTGGGAATAGCAAGGTAGCGGTTATTTGTGTGCATGGGGACACCCGAGAGTATCCGGTGACTACAGTGTGTTTTGAGACCCCCAAAGGTACCCTCTCTCATCGGGTGGGATTAGTGTCTCACATGCCTCATGATGCCATTGTGGGAAGGGATTTTCTAAAGTTCTGGGAACTATGGGATTGTCCTGAGCCCCCCACTGGTGCCCCTATATACCAGGAATGTGATAGACAGAATTCCTCGGAGAGTGGTGAGGACTCTCCAGAATTTCCCTTGTCGGTATTGGCAGGGAAGACTCGAGAAACTGGGGAGGAGCCACATCCTCAGACGAAAACATGCCGTCTGTGGAGTTTTCTGATCTCGAGGTTCACAAGGAAAATTTTGCCACAGAACAGTTTAAAGACCCCACCCTAATAAAGGCACGGGAAAACGTAGTGGATATAGATGGCGAGTTAGTGAACCCAGATGAGACCTGCACTTACCCATACTTCATCGTGGAAAAGGACCTACTGTATCGGATGGCTAAAAGGGCAGAAGAAACCATTGAGCAGCTTGTGGTGCCCAAACCTTACAGGACATTGGTGTTAGAGTTGGCCCATGGGCACATTCTTGGAGGTCATCTGGGGACAGAGAAAACCAGAGAGAGAGTATTGCAGAGATTCTATTGGCCTGGGGTCATGAATGAAACAGAAAATTATTGTTCCTCCTGCCCTGTGTGTCAGAGGTCGGCACCGAAGCCACATTTCCGTAACCCGCTGGTACCTCTTCCCATCATTGAGGTCCCCTTTGAGAGGATCGCAATGGATTTGGTAGGTCCGATAATGAAGTCTGCTAGGGGGCACCAGTACATCTTGGTTATAATGGAATATGCTACCCGTTATCCGGAAGCGATTCCTCTCCGAAATACCTCGGCCAAAACCATAGCCAAAGAGCTATCTCTTGTTTTTAGCCGTGTGGGTATTTGTAAAGAACTGCTTACGGACCAAGGTACACCCTTTATGTCCCGGGTTATGAAAGAGCTGTGTAAGTTGTTCAAAGTGACACAATTGCGTACATCTGTGTATCACCCCCAAACAGATGGGTTGGTTGAAAGATTCAACAAAACCCTAAAACAAATGTTAAAGAAAGTGGTGGATAGAGATGGAAAGGATTGGGACTGTCTAAATCCCTATTTAATGTTTGCTCTTAGGGAGGTACCCCAATCCTCTACGGGTTTCTCACCCTTTGAGTTACTTTATGGGAGACACCCCAGAGGGCTGTTGGATATCGCCAAGGAAACCTGGGAAAGTGAGCATGTCGCCCTGATGCAAGATAGAATTGCACAGGTAATGCCAATCGTAAAGGAACATTTGGCCCAAGCGCAGTTGGCACAGCAGAGAGTGTACAACCGTGGAGCCAAGACCCATACCTTTTCCCCGGGGGATAGGGTATTGGTACTTGTCCCTACGGTTGAAAGCAAATTCCTCGCCACATGGCAAGGCCCCTATGAGATATTGGAAAAAGTGAGCGAAGTGAACTACAAGTTCAGACAACCAGGAAGGCGAAAGCCCGAACAGATCTATCACGTTAATCTGTTGAAAGCCTGGAGGGATAGGGAATCCCTAGTCGCGGAAACGTTGTCACCAGCTCACTCTGATTGCGTGATTCCTGAGGTTGGAATAGCAGTCACCTTGTCAAACCCCCAACAACAGGAGGTTAAGGAGTTTGTGCTTCGCAACAAGGAGGTTTTCTCTGAGCTGCCGGGACAAACGTCTGGGGTAGAGCATGATATTATTACCCCACCCGGTGAAAGGGTGAAACTAAAACCCTATCGGATCCCGGAGGCCCGATGGGAGGCAATACGTGAGGAAGTACAGAAAATGCTTAAGTTAGGGGTGATAGAGGAGTCCCAAAGTGATTGGTCAAGTCCCATTGTGTTAGTGCCTAAATCGGATGGGAGCTGGCGATTTTGTAACGATTTTCGACAACTGAACAAAGTTACAAAATTTGACACCTACCCCATGCCACGTATAGATGAGTTGATCGACCGGCTGGGAACAGCCCGATACATGACGACTCTTGATCTCACAAAAGGGTATTGGCAAATTCCCCTGGTCAAGTTGGCCAAGGAGAAAACCGCATTTGTAACCCCAGATGGGGCGTTCCAATATAAAAGAATGCCGTTTGGGTTACAGAATGCGCCGGCCACATTCCAGCGGAAAATGGACCAGATACTGAGGCCCCATCAGAAGTATGCTGCGGCTTACCTGGATGATGTAATTATCTATAGCACAGATTGGGCCTCACATCTGCCAAAAGTGCAAGCAGTCCTAGACTCTATCCGGGAAGCTGGGTTTACGGCCAACCCCAAGAAGTGTACCATTGGGCAGGAGGAGGCCAAATATCTTGGGTACACCATTGGGAGGGGAGTAATAAAACCCCAAGTCAACAAAGTCGAGGCCATACAGAATTGGCCACGTCCCAACAGCAAGAAGCAGGTATGAGCCTTTCTGGGAATCGCTGGTTATTATCGGCGATTCATTCCCCACTTTGCTTCTCAGGCTGTGCCCTTAACCAACCTGACAAAAGGGAAAGAGTCGGTCATGGTTAAATGGACCCCAGAGGCTGAGGCAGCATTCCAATTCTTAAAAAAAGCCTTATGTAGCCATGTGTTGTACTCACCAGACTTCTCTAGGGACTTTGTCATACAAAGTGATGCATCAGATGTAGGGTTAGGAGCAGTATTGTCCCAGGTCTGGAACGGGGAAGAGCACCCAGTCATTTACCTCAGCAGGAAATTGAAGTCCCATGAGGTAAATTATGCCACGATTGAGAAGGAGTGTTTAGCGGTGAAGTGGGCTCTAGATTCCCTTCGGTACTATCTGCTAGGTAAGCACTTTGACATGATTACTGATCACGCTCCTTTAAAGTGGATGGCTCAAAACAAAGCGACAAATAGAAGAGTGAATAGGTGGTTCCTGGCCCTACAGGAATTCAACTTTACAGTAAAGCATCGCCCTGGCGTTCAAATGGGGAATGTGGATGCTTTGTCTCGAGTACATGCATGCCTGATTGCTTGTGTTCCAACCCCAAGGTTAAAACAAGAGGGGGGGTATGTGACAGTAGGCAGGTAAAATCACCAGGTTGCATCCAGGATGGTAGGTATGTATGCCCTAGATTCAGGCTTTATGCAAATTCATACCACTAGGGGGAGTGCTGGGAGTCTTGTGGGGCAAGAGTTAATGAGCCCAGCTGAATCAAGTGGCTCATTAAGGCCTCTACAAGAACTCCCAGCATGCTAAGGGAGATGCTCCATCCTGGAACCAGTTCTGTGTTGTGCAAGACTGGGGAGTGTGTTTCTGTCCTGTGCGGTGAGACAAAGCCTGTGTGGCTAAAACTTTAAAAAACAGGGATATAGGGGCTGGGGCAGCACAAGGCTGCACCTAGTTGTCAGACAGGGAACCTACGTGTGTAGTAAGCGGTCAAGCTGACCAGGATTTATTTTTGTATGTTTCTTTTTGTTTTGCTGTCTTTCCCCTGTAAATAGTTTAAATAAACCGCACCTTTTGTTTTTGCAACTACAAACTCTGTCTGCTGTGCCTGTTTTTGTGTGGTGAACCCATCCAGGGGGTCACACACACCCGCTGCCGAGCTAACCCCCTCACAATACTTTGTCAACCGGGGTGCAAAACCCCATTCTCTATTGTTGGATCTTTTCCAGTTCAAAGTAGCTTTGTGTTAATACCTATTTTTACTGATCCTAGGTTTGCCTATTTTTAGGTCTTGTCTAACAGAAGTAATTCATAGATGTAGTCGCTCACGGATATTCGTATTTCACACCAATTCGTTTTGTTCTTCTACCCAAATTTTTTCTTCCCCCCCCCCTCTTTTTTTTTTTTTTTGTATTTGCATTCTTTTTACTCTTCTTCATGTCTCAGTTTTCAGGGCCAGTATGGGAGAAGTTTTTGGATACTATCCAAAACTCATGTGCTCCCCAGGCCAAAACTGGCGTGGGATTAGATGTTTTCTTTATGAAACTTAAAAGACTTATGGAAAGAAAATCAAATTTAGGGTTGCATATTCGATTTTTGGACCGATACCTACGTGAACAGGTCAACCCCCAAGGTCTGAGGATACAAATATTTCCTACCTTTGATGTAACTGAAAATGTATTTAAGGAAAAGTGGGAACATAACCTCAGTCAATGTACAGCAAACATGATGGCAATGCTGAGAGACAAACACAATCTGGATATTTCTGATCTAGATAGAGAGATAGAGATTTTATGAGCCACGAGCAATCAATATTCCTCCAGTGCTGAGTACAAGAGGAGAGAACAGGATCTCTTCCAGCACTTGGAGAAATATAATAAAAATGTGGTACTGAAAAAAGACCAGAAATTCTATAAAGATAAGTTGGCATTCTCAGGTGGTTATGACTACAAATGGCAAAAGGGTTTCCCCAATGGCAAAAAGGGTAAGCCCCAACGCCATAATACATAAAAAGATACTCCATCTTATAAATCTGACTCTGACCTCTCTATCTCCTGCTCATCATTGTCTTCTCAGAAACCAGCTAACAAGAGCTCACGAGGACCTTCGGGCCGAGAATGTGCTCCCAAACGGGGTAAGGGTGGATCAAATGACACACAGGGGGCTATAACTAAGAAGCGTATTGTTTCCCCGTCAAAAAACAATATTCCCTCAACCTATCAGGGTGAAACGGTAGACCAAGAACTTAGTGATATGGCTACGGGTACTACCCCTTTATCAATGTTTACCGATGATAATACACACACACCCCCTAGGGATCTAGGAGCAACCCCAAAAATCAGTCATGGCAATGTTCACCAAGGTCGTGGCCCTTTAGGCCCGAATCAGATACCGGCCACACCCATCCCTCACATGAGGATGGGAAAAATAGACCCATTTGTAGTCAAACAAATCCCGACAGAGCCGGACTTGATGTAGTCAATCTCTCCTCTTACGAACTTTCATCGATCAAAATTGAAGTCCTACGTCTGGGACTTAGTTTCTGTCCATCTCAAAAAATTGATAAATTTATCCTTGCGAAGGCCTTACACCTCTTCGCAAGGAATCTTACTTACAAATATATTTTTGATAGTGATAGGGGGCGAGTAATAGGCAGAGAGGAATACCAGTATAAAGGCTTTAAGGTTCAGGACTTTAGAGCCCTAAAAATTCTTATCCAGCCTTTGGACGAAAATGAAGCATCTGGTGAGTCCATCGACCCCTCATTGATGGATGAAGATGCTGATAAGGAAAAAGAAATAACTCCAGAACCTTGTCAATTTAAGGAAAAATCACAAAAATTTCCCAATCTCCAGACATGCCCAGCTGTTTGGACTTTCTTGAAACAGACCAAGAAACAAATAGAAAATTACACCTTTCCCAAGCATTTTTCACAAAATGTATCTAAAAATCAGCAAGAAGCACTAACCAGAATTACAAGTAATGATCAAATTAATGTCAAGCCGTCAGATAAGGGCGGCAATGTTGTCGTCATGGATAGGGCCCAATATGTAACAATGTGCAATAAAATTCGAAGTAACCGGGAATGGTACAAAGAGGTGCCTCATGAGAATCTCATGGAAGCTAGAACTCAATATCTCTCTCTTATTACACAGGCATACCATGACACCCTCATTGACAAGGATCTACGTGAGTACTTAGAAATTAAATGGTCGATAACCCCAACCTTTTACTCAATACCTAAAATTCATAAAAACGTGCTTAATCCGACTGGGCGCCCTATAATATCAGGGATTGGCAGTCATACCGAGACTGTCAGTAAATATGTTGATACCCAATTACGCCCTCATGTCATGAGTCTCCCATCATATCTTAAAGATACCTTGGACTTACTGAAGGTGATAGAGGGAATCACGGTACCACCTGGTGCAATCCTAGCTGCTATCGATATAGAGGCTCTCTATTTTAGCATTCCCCACAAAACGGGTATTGAGATAATATCAGGGTTCCTGTGTGAACAGGATCATAACAATTGGAAACTTTGTAAATTTGTAACTAATCTTTTGGAACATATTTTGACTACCAATATGTTCACGTTCAATGGCTCTACCTACCTCCAGGTACAGGGAGTGGCGATGGTGACTTTGTGTGCCCCATCGTACGCTAACCTGTACCTGGGGGGTTGGGAGAGAGCCTTGTTCTTAGATGACTACGCCTCGCTGTACCTCCGCCACATTCTACTTTGGCGGAGGTACATCGACGACATGTTGGTCGTCTGGACTGGTACTGCTAGCGAGCTCTCTGAATTTATGACCTTTTTATCAGTAAATGAGTTTAATCTCAAGTTTACCAATCAATCTGATACCATCAGTATTCTGTTTTTGGACTTACGTCTATACTTGAATGAGAATGGAAGCATATACAGCAGTCTGTATAGGAAAGAAGAGGCTGGTAACACCATTCTGCATTACTCGAGCTCTCATCCCCGCTCCCTGGTACGTAGTATTCCATTTAGCCAATATCTCAGGCTACGTCGCAATTGTGCCAGGGACGAGGATTTTGAGCTTGAAGCAAAAGCCCTTTATTCACGTCTCCTCGTTAGAGGCTATAGCAAGAAAGTCCTTAAAAAATCTTATGGGAGAGCAAAAGAGAATACACGCGATACACTTATTTTTAAATCCAAAACTCGTGAACATGCCCCCACCACTAAATTTATTACCACATTTAGTGCACACCAAGACATCTTTCGCCAACTAATCAGTAACAACTGGCATTTCCTTTCTGAGGATCCAATTATATCTAAGTATTTAGCAGACAGACCTGAAATTGTCTACCGTAGATCAGGATCAATTAGGGATGGCCTCATTCATAGCCACCTCACCCCTGAAACGTTGGAAGAAGGTGCAACTATTAGTAATGGCACATACAAACGCAGCAGTTGCGATCAGTGCCCGTGGGTTAAGGAAGGCACAGGATGTCCTCTACCGAGAGGTGGTTTTCATAAATCTAAGATGTACGCAGACTGTAGCACAGTGGGAGAAGTATACTTGTAGAAAAGGAGAGCTGTGGGACTTTGATTGAGGCTACCGCCATGTCAGATATAAACAGAAACATAAAATATACAGTACATAATTTATTGTTACATTGTAAAAAATATTATGTCAAATAAATAGGTAGTCACATGACTTACACTAAATATGCTGCTATATAGCATGCAATACAAATAGAAATTAAACATAGTAACTGTACATAAGGTAGATGGGTTAAAAAACATTGTAGGGACAGATGACTTGGGGCATCTAGGGGCACTCAACGCGTTTCCCGGCATTACAGCCATTCATAAGGAGTGTTGTAACATAATATACTGGAAAGGAAGGGGACAAGGATTAATAATGATACTCGTGGAATAAGGGAGGACAGAGAGAATGTGTCCCAAAAAAAAGTAGGGACAATCTGGGATACTCACTGCACAGCCCCAAGGCCAGGCCCGGTGTCCGCCAGGGAAGATGGGGGTGACAGGCATGATGTCTCCCCCGGGATTGAGACGGGGGAACCCTCCAAGGACGAAGAACAGTGCCCATGTCAGGGTCACCTGTGGCCAGGTGACAGATGCACACCGTAGGGGGACAGGAGTGCACCGCGGGGTAGTGAACCCTATGGCTGGCTTCTGCGGATAGGAAACTGGGTGGTTGTGGAAAGCGGGACCAGAGGAGCACAACCGGGATCCTAACGGAAGCGAGAGCCAAGATTCCCCAAGGCGCGGAGTCTAAGACCCAGCTGGTCTTCTCCAGGGCCTCTAGTGGTGAGGATGTTACGCTGCAGGCTGGGACCAGGTCGCGGCCCCTGGAGTTTCCTAGCTCACGCCCCGTAGGATAAGGGGAAAAGAGGGGAAGCAGCAGCACACGATAGAGAGAACCGAATAACAAGCTGAAGGTCAGGGGCCACAAGCAGACAAGGATAACGAAGAACGAGCCGAAGGTCAAGGGTCACGAGCAGACAGGGATAGTCGGGGACAAGCCAATAACGTAACAGAGAGACAGACGTAGCACACGGCAGGCAGGAACCCAAACACACAATGTCTAACAAACATGTTGATCAGCAAAGCAGGCTTGCAGTGCACAGGTTAATATAGTGTTCTGTGATAGGGCCTGGGGTGGAGTCAGGCTGGGAGGAGATTATAAAGGAAGCCAGGTGAAGGAGGTCTGGTCTCTAGATGAACACATGAGGAGGAAGGTAAGATGGCAGACAGACATTAATGCATATCCATGACAGTACCCTCCCTCTTACGAGGCCTCCCCCTTCCCCGCCTGGGCCCAGGTTTAGAGGGAAACTTCAGATGAAACTCCTTTAACAGACGAGGTGCAAAGACCTCAGATGCAGTGATCCAAGACCTCTCCTCAGGACCAAACCCTTTCCAATGAACGAGGTACTGAAGAACGCCTTTACAGAGTCGGGAGTCCAGAATTTGACTGATCTCGTACTCCTGATTATCCTCAGAGACAGGCGCCACGGTAGGGAGAGGACGAGAGAATTTATTGAGGACTAAAGGCTTTAGAAGAGCAACATGAAAGGAGTTAGTGATTTTAAGGCTCTTAGGAATCTGGAGTTTGAAACAAACCGGATTCAGTTTAGCAGTTACCGTGTATGGACCGATGAATCGTGGAGCAAACTTCAGAGAAGGAACTCGGAGCTTGATGTTCCTGGTAGAGAGCCAGACTTTGTCCCCTGGCTGAAGAGAAGGCGGTTTACGCCTGCGGCGGTCGGCAAAGCCTTTGAATTTTTCAGCAGCTGCCCGGAGGGAATCATGAACGTGACCCCAAACGGAATTGAGAGACTCCTGAACCGAAGCCAAAGCTGGAATGTCTGGAGAACAGATCATGGGAAGAGGAAGTTGAGGGTGTTTTCCATAAACTGTGAAAAAGGGTGTCTTCTGCGAACTGGTATTCACATGATTGTTATGGGAGAATTCTGCCCACGGGAGTAGAGAGGACCAATCGTCATGGTGAGAAGACACAAAGGTGCGAAGAAAGACCTCTAACTCCTGATTAACCCTCTCAGTCTGTCCATTGGATTGGGGATAGTAAGAGGAAGAAAAATCCAAGACAATATTGAGGGATTTGCAAAAGGCTCTCCAAAAACGAGACGTGAATTGGACTCCCCTGTCGGAAACAATATGAGAAGGGACCCCATGTAGGCGGAGAATTTCCCGAATGAAAATGGGAACCAAGGCCGGGGCAGAAGGAAGACCAGGAAGAGGAACAAAATAAGCCATCTTGGAGAATCGATCGATTACCACCCAAATGACTGTATTATTCTCAGACAGTGGGAGATCGGTGATAAAATCCATGGCAATATGGGCCCAGGGTTCCTTAGGAATGGGCAAGGGCATGAGGAGACCAGCAGGAGCTTGTGTGGAGGATTTGGACTGAGCACAGACATGACAAGCTTTAACGTAGTCTTTGACGTCTGAGAGGAGATTAGGCCACCAGTAGTGACGACTGATGAGTAGGAAGGATCGGAGGAATCCAGAATGCCCTGCCACCTTGGAATCATGTCCCCAACGAAGGATCTTAGCTCTTAGCTCAGTGGGGACAAAGGTCTTACCAGGCGGAATTTTAGACTTCAGGGTGGTAGAGTGGGCAACAATGCAAGAGGTGGGAATGATCGGCTCAGGTTCAGGGGCGGACTCCTCGTCCAAAGTGTCAAATGACCTAGAGAGCGCATCAGCCCGACCGTTGCAGGAACCAGGTTTGTAGGTAATCGTGAAATTAAAACGGGCAAAGAAGAGACTCCACCTGGCCTGTCTAGGATTCAGACGTTTAGCATTCTGTAGATACTGTAAATTCTTGTGATCGGTAAAGATCGTTATGGAGTGAGGGGAACCCTCCAAGAGATGACGCCACTCCTCTAACGCCAATTTAATTGCGAGAAGTTCCCGATCACCGATGGCATAATTCCTCTCTGTCTGAGAATTTTTTTTGGAGAAGAACGCACATGGTTGGCGTCTCTTCTCAAAGATTTGAAGAAGCACAGCTCCCACCCCCATTGAGGAAGCGTCCACTTCAATAAAAAATGCATTCCCAGGATTTGGTCTCCTCAAGAGGGGGCCAGAAACAAAGGCCTGTTTCAGGTTGTGAAATGCAGAGACAGCTTCGGGAGGCCAGTCTCTGGCATTCACACCCTTCTTGGTCAAAGCGATAATAGGCGCGGCAATGGAAGAGTAATTCCTTATGAACTGCCTATAATAATTAGTGAAGCCAAGAAAGCGCTGTGTGGCCTTGAGGCTAGCAGGAAGAGGCCAGTTGGTGATAGCCAAGACCTTCCCAGGGTCCATACGAAGCTCCGAACATGAGACGAAACACCCCAAAAACAGGACCTCAGAACATTCAAAGGAACATTTCTCCAGCTTGGCATAGAGATTGTTCTCTCTAAGACGTTGAAGTACAGTGCGGACATGGTTTCTGTGGACGAGCAGATTTTCAGAAAAGATCAGAATGTCATCCAGATAGATGACAACAAACTGGTACAGCAGATCTCTGAAGATTTCATTGACAAAGTTTTGAAACACGGCTGGAGCATTACACAGACCAAAAGGCATCACCAGATATTCGTAATGCCCGTCTCTAGTGTTGAATGCAGTCTTCCATTCGTCACCCTCCCGTATTCTAATGAGATTGTACGCGCCTCTGAGATCCAACTTGGTGAAAATGGAGGCACCCTTCAACCTATCGAATAGCTCAGATATTAAGGGTAAGGGGTATCGATTTTTAATAGTAACTGCATTTAAACCCCGATAATCGATGCAGGGTCTTAAGGTACCATCCTTTTTGGCAACAAAAAAGAACCCTGCCCCTGCAGGCGATGAGGATTTCCGGATGAAACGTCTCTCCAGATTCTCTGCGACATACTCCGACATGGCCTGGGTCTCTGGGATGGACAGAGGGTAGGTACGACCCCTGGGTAGAGTTGCTCCGGGGACAAGATCAATAGCACAGTCAAAAGACCTGTGGGGAGGAAGCACCTCAGCTGATTTTTTACAGAACACATCCCGGTAATCGCTGTATGCAGCAGGAAGATCAGAAGAAACAGAAGTGGCAGCAACCAGAAGACTCTCCTTGGGGGTCACCTTGAGAAGACATGACGAGAAACATGAGGAACCCCAGGCCAGGATCTGCCCAGAGACCCAGTCCACATGTGGAGAGTGGAGCTGTAGCCAAGGGAGGCCCAATACAACTGGGGTAGAGGCCTTGGGTAGAATAAGAAAGGATATCCACTCCTGGTGGAGAATCCCTACCGACATCCTAATGGGTAGCGTCTGGAAGCGAATAGGGCCCCCTGGGAGAACAGTGCCATCAATTGCCGAGACTACCAATGGGGTAGTGAGAGGTGAAAGGGTAAGCTTCATAGAAGAAGCAGTTCTCCAATCCATAAAATTGCCGGCAGCCCCGGAATCCAGGTATGCAAGGGTTGACTGAGGAGAAGTGCCTACATGAAGGAACACCGGCAAGAGCAGGCGAGAAGGTGATGTTTCTGGGTCCAATACTCCACCTTCCAAATGTATTACGCCCGAACGTTCTCCGGACAGAAGCGAGCAAAAGTCACGAAAATGACCCTTGCCCCCACAATAGAGGCACAAGCCCAGAGTTCTGCGCCTAGCACGTTCTTCGGGGGTTAGTCTGGTCCGGCCCAGCTGCATAGGTTCTTCAGCAGGTAGAGGATGCTCCACGGAATGAAGGGAGGGGAGCTCAGACTGGCTAGGACCCAGAGAGTGCTGGCGTCTTTTTTCTAAGGACCTCTCTTGAAAACGAATGTCGATCTGGTTGCATAATGAAATTACATCGTCCAGACCGACGGGAATGGCTCTTCCCGCTAATTCGTCTTTCACTCGGTCAGAGAGGCCATGTAAAAAGGTAGCGACCAGGGCCTCATTATTCCGGCTCAATTCAGCTGTGTGGATACGGAACAGAAGAGCATATTGCCCCACTGAACTAGATTCTTGGCGAAGACGTAAGACAGCACTAGCCGCTGAAGAAGCCCGAGCCGGCTCTTCGAAGATATTACGAAAGAGCTTCAAGAAATCGGACAGACTGGAAACCACCGGATCGTTCCTCTCCCACAGGGGGGCAGCCCAGGCCAAAGCTTCACCGGAGAGGAGGGAAATGATATAGGCTACCTTAGCCCGGTCAGACAGGAAGCTTTGAGGCTGAAGCTCAAAATGAATTGTGCATTGGCTGAGAAAGCCCCTGCAGGCCTTGGAGTCCCCAGAGAAACGGAACGGAGCTGGCAATCTTAGTGAGTGTGAGCCTGCGACTGGTGCGATAGGTACAGCCGCTGGTTGTACCTGGGGTTGCGGATTCGGGGTTCCCAAGGAGACCTGAAGCTGCTCGAATCGAGAAGCCAGATCCTGGAGGAATCGCATCACCTGGGTCTGATTTGATTCCTGGGACTCAAGTCTGCGAACTATGCCCTGCAATGGATCATCCGCGGGAAGCGGGATGTCAGCCGGGTTCATGGCTGATCAAACTGTCAGGGTCACCTGTGGCCAGGTGACAGATGCACACCGTAGGGGGACAGGAGTGCACCGCGGGGTAGTGAACCCTATGGCTGGCTTCTGCGGATAGGAAACTGGGTGGTTGTGGAAAGCGGGACCAGAGGAGCACAACCGGGATCCTAACGGAAGCGAGAGCCAAGATTCCCCAGGGCGCGGAGTCTAAGACCCAGCTGGTCTTCTCCAGGGCCTCTAGTGGTGAGGATGTTACGCTGCAGGCTGGGACCAGGTCGCGGCCCCTGGAGTTTCCTAGCTCACGCCCCGTAGGATAAGGGGAAAAGAGGGGAAGCAGCAGCACACGATAGAGAGAACCGAATAACAAGCTGAATGTCAGGGGCCACAAGCAGACAAGGATAACGAAGAACGAGCCGAAGGTCAAGGGTCACGAGCAGACAGGGATAGTCGGGGACAAGCCAATAACGTAACAGAGAGACAGACGTAGCACACGGCAGGCAGGAACCCAAACACACAATGCCTAACAAACACGTTGATCAGCAAAGCAGGCTTGCAGTGCACAGGTTAATATAGTGTTCTGTGATAGGGCCTGGGGTGGAGTCAGGCTGGGAGGAGATTATAAAGGAAGCCAGGTGAAGGAGGTCTGGTCTCTAGATGAACACATGAGGAGGAAGGTAAGATGGCAGACAGACATTAATGCATATCCATGACAGCCCAGAGCATGACACGGTGGTCACAGCCTGATCCAATAGACTATGTGTGCACAAAAAGTGCATAGTGTTCCTGAAAAAAAAAATCTAAGATGTACGCAGACTGTAGCACAGTGGGAGAAGTATACCCGGCAACGTGCCTATGTGGCGCATTTTACATAGGCAAAACTAAGCGTCCTTTTGCAAAAAGAGTACAGGATCACCTGTACTATCTTGATGCAGGACTGCTTTATACTCCCATCTGTAAGCACATAGGTCTTAACCATAGCTATGATCCATCTTTTGTGTCTTTCTTTGTATTGGAAGTGATCTCTGAACCCTTAAGAGGTGGAGACTTTGACAAAAAGATTCTCCAGCAGGAAGCCAAATGGATCTTTAATCAAAGGGCCACTTACCCCCCAGGCCTTAACACTAACATTTCATTCAAACCATTTCTTTGAGCACATTCAGTAAAATAATTTTTGCTTAGGAAGGATTATGACAGAAAATATCTTGATATGTCGTACTATTATTCCCTGATTAATATCTTCATTTCATTTTTGATACAGTGATAATCAGCTTATGACTGTGTCAACACAGTTTGTATATTTAATATCTCTCATAATGGTTAAGTTATCTCTTCATGAATAACCTATACTACGCTTTGAGTCTTTTGAACTAATCCTGTTTAATTGGATATGCTATGTACATTATCGACATGATTCTGTCTTTCTCCTTCCTGGTATTTAATTTGGTAGATTCATCAGCATAATTAATTCTAATTTATAATCTTCCAAAGTCAAATGACTTTTCCCTCCTTCCCTTCTGATTGTATTTACATTTATGTGTATCATTGTTTGTCTTCTATATCTATGGTTGCATTAAATGTATCTGGGAGGATGCATTACATGCGTCAACTTACCCGTATTTTTCGGACTATAAGACGCACCTGACCATAAGACGCACCTAGGTTTTAGAGGAGGAAAAACAAGAAAAAAAAAATCTGAACCAAATGGTGTACTAAAATATTTTCCAGTGCCCATGAAATGTAGAGTGACCATTGCCATAGGAAATGCAGAGTGACCATTGCCATAGAAATGCAGAGTGACTATTACCATAGAAATGCAGAGTTACCATGCCATAAAAATGCAGAGTGTCTATAACCATAGAAATGCAGAGTTACCATGCCATAGAAATGCGGAGTCACTATTACCATAGAAATGCAGAGTTACCATGCCATACACAACCCCCCCCCCCCCCCCTGCATGTTACACAGCCACCCCTCTCCCCTCTCTGCCCCTTTCTACCTTACTCACGCACAGCGGCACAGGGAGAGACACACCAGTGCTGAACAGAGGGCGGGAACTGCTGGAGTTAACTTTTCGTATTAACAATGCTAATGATTAGTTGCTAGGACCACCTAGCAACCAATCCCCTGCTAGTTGACTCCAGCATTTCCCGTATTCTATTCAGTGTAGTGCTGTGGCGCTGGCCCACTGTCTCTCTCTCACTCCCCTGCTGTACAGGAGAGAGAGACAGTGTTTTCTACTGTGTTAATCTGGCGGTGTGTCACCCGAGTAGCGGTAAAGTCCACACCCGGCCGGGCACCCCGCACATCCTGTCACAGCAATCACCTGCCCTCTGCCCGCCTGAGCATTGCCTAAGTAAACCCGCAACTGCTTCACTTACGGGGGAGGGGGGGCGCCGGCCTGACACCCCCCAGTGTGTGGCACCCACGGAGGGTTTGGAAGTCTGTCTCCTGCCTCTCTTCTGGTGGTGGCGGCAGAAGGCAATGCGAGCGGTGGCGGGGGGCGGTGCCAGCGGCGGCGGAGGGCGGTGCCTGTCATCTATTCGCACTATAAGATGCAGGGACATTTTCCCCCATGTTTCTGGGGGGAAAAAGTGCGTCTTATAGTCCGAAAAATACGGTATGTATATATTATCTGTATTTGACCAAATCAATTGTGAATTGTTTTGAATTATGATATTCAGAATTATGTCGAGATTGTAAATATATATATTTTCTTCTTGTAAAACTAATGATCATTTATTATTTTTAATCTTTTTCTAATGTTGTTGATTTGTTCTGATTTTGGACGACTGGAAGATTGTTGCATCGCGAGACAACGCCATCTGCTGTTGGCTGTCTCTCCTCCACCTCAGGTTTGAATCACGTAGGGATTTTCGTGCGCTCTAAACTTAACAAATAGTCTAAGCCTCTCCCACTCTATACAAAGATACACTTGAAAGATGATGCTAAATTATAATGAGTTCAGGTACCCAGCAGTTCCATTCTGTATCACAAGAAGATACAGGACATGAGTGAAGGATATGAATTTGGGTGACCTTAAGAGGCCTAGATTTTTATCGTAACTGCGACATTATGGCGGACACATCGGACACTTTTGACACATTTTTGGGACCTTTGTCATTTTTACAGCGATCAGTGCTATAAAAATGCACTGATTACTGTGAAAATGACACTGGCAGTGAAGGGGTTAACCACTAGGTAGCGCTGTAGGGGTTAAGTCAGTACTAGGGAGTTATTCTTACTGTTAGGGGGCGTGGCTACATATGACACGTCACTGATGACCATTCCCGATCACGGGGAACAGCCATCAGTGACATGTCACTAGGCAGAATAGGGTAATGCCTTGTTTACAAAGGCATCCCCCTGTTCTGCCTTTGCCGACCGCAATCGCGGGCTGCCCGGGAACATCGAGTTGCCGGGACCCGCGAACACCCTCACGAGGCACGCAGCACGTGCGCCCGCCCGCCGGGCTGCAAATTTAAAGGGACGTACAGGTACGCCCATATGCCTGCCCGTGCCATTCTGTTGACGTATATAGTCGTGCGGCGGTGTATCACAAGAAGATACAGGACATGAGTGAAGGATATGAGTTTGGGTGACCTTAAGAGGCCTAGATTTTAACGGTGTTCGTGTGTTAGAACAAATGTTTTGCCTGTTCGCAAGTTCTGGTGCGAACCTAACAGGGGGGGTGGTGTTCGGCTCATCCTTAGTCTTTAAAATGATCGTATGTAGCAGGTGACAGGACATCATCTTTCCCAATCCCCTCAGCTCACATTCCTCTAGGGATGCCTGAATTTTTATCTGACTCTTAAAGTCTATGGGAGACGAAGATGAAAAATCAAAAGTGCTCATTTTAAAAGCCTTATATGCATGGTATTGTCATAAAAAGTGTTTGGGTCCTTGGGTCCTGCCCCAGGGGAAATGTATCAATGCAAAAAAAGTTTTAAAAACGTCAGTTTTTTAGGGAGCAGTGATTTTAATAATGCTTAAAGTGAAGCAATAAAAGTAAAATATTTCTTTCAATTTCGTGCCTGGGGGGTGTCTATAGTACACCTGTAAAATGGCGCATTTTTCCGGTGTTTAAAACAGTCCCGCAGCAAAGTTACATTTCTAAAGGAAAAAAGTCATTTAAAACTGCTTGTGGCTGTAATTAATTGTTGGGTCCCGGCAATATAGATAAAACTCATTGAAAAAAACAGCATGCATGGGTTCCCCCCAGTCCATTACCAGGCCCTTTGGGTTTGGTATGAGTATTAAGTGGAACCCCGAACCAAAATTAAAAACAAAATTGCGTGGGGGTCCCCCAAAATCAATACCAGGCCCTTTAAGGGGAACCCTGCGCCAAAATAAAAAAAATGGCGTAGGGGTCCCCCCAAAAATCCATACCAGACCCTTATCCGAGCACACAACTTGGCAGGCCGCAGGAAAAAAGGGGGGGATGAGAGAGCGCCCCCCTCCTGAACCATACCAGGCCATATGCCCTCAACATGGGGGGATGGGTGCTTTGGGGCAGGGGGGGGCTCTGCGCCCTTCACCCCAAAGCACCTTGCCCCTATGTTGATGGGGACAAGGGCCTCATCCCCACAACCCTTGCCCAGGGGTTGTGGGGGTCTGCAGGCGGGGGCTTATCAGAATCTGTAAGCCCTCTTTAACAAGGGGACCCCCAGATCCAGGCCCCCTATGTGAATTGGTAAGGGGTACATTGTACCCCTACCATCTTGTGTAAAAATCTGTAAAAAAGACAAGAGACAGCTTGGGACAAGTCCTTTATTAAAAAAAAAAAAAAAATGTCCAGAGATGTCCATTCATCTTCTATTCCGCCGCTCGCGTCGACCAAAAAAAAAAAAAAACCTGCAACAGTTCCGCTTCCAGGGGAGGCTACCGCCGACTGACCCTTCTCTCGCTTTGACAGCTGTTATATAGCTGAGGGTGGGGCCACCCGTTGACGCAAACAGGGGACCCGCCCCCTCTGCCGCCACGGGGGCTTCCCCGGGCTTTCCCGTGGCATCAGAGCGGGCAGGGTCACCCGTTTACGTCACTGGGTGACCCCGCCCCCTCTGACGCCACGGGAAATCCCGGAGAAGTCCCCATGGCGTCAGAGGGGGCGGGTCTCCTGTTCACATCACCAGGTGACCCCGCCCTCAGTTGTATAACAGCTGTCAAAGTGAGAGAAGTGTCAGTCGGCGGGAGCCTCCCAGGCGGAACTGTTGCAGGTTTTTTTTTTTTTCGGTCGACGCTAGCGGCGGAATAGGACATTGCTGGACATTTTTTTTTTTAATAAAGGATTGTGCCAAGCTGTCTCTTGTCTTTTTTACCATTTTTGACACTTTTTTGTGAAATGTTAGGGGTACAATGTACGACTTACTCATTCACATGGGGGGGGCGGGATCTGGGGGTCCCCTTGTTAAAGAGGGCTTCCAGATTGTGATAGGCCCCCCGCCCGCAGACCCCCACAACCACTGGGCAAGGGTTGTGAGTATGAGGCCCTTGTCCCCATCAATATGGGGGCTAGGCGCTTTGGGGTGAAGGGCACAGAGTCCCCCCTGCCCCAAAGCACCCATCCCCCGTGTTGATGGCATGTGGCCTGGTACAGTTCAGAAGGGGGGCGCTTTCTCCTCCCCCCTCTTTTCCCGCGGCCTGCCAGGTTGCGTGCTCAGATAAGGGTCTGGTATGGATTTTTGGCATTTAAAAAAAAAAATGGCGCAGGGTTCCCCTTAATATCAATACCAGACCTGAAGGGCCTGGTATTGATTGTGGGGTGAACCCCACACAATTTTTGTTTCATTTTGGTTCGGGTTCCCCCTTAATATTCATACCAGACCCAAAGGGCCTGGTAATGGACTGGGGGGAACCCATGCCGTTTTTTTCAATGAGTTTTATTTATATTGCCGGGCCCCCACAATTCAATACAGCCGCAAGCAGTTTTAAATGACTTTTTTTCTTTTAGAAATGTCATTTTGCTGCGGGACTGTTCTAAACACGGGGAAATGGGCCACTTTACAGGCATACTTTAGACACCCCCTAGGCACGAAATTTAAAGGAATATTTTACTTTTATTGTTTCACTTTAAGCATTTTTAAAATCACTCACTGCTCCCGAAAAAACTTTAATTTTTAAAACTTTTTTTTGCATTGATACATGTCCCCTGGGGCAGGACCCAGGTCCCCAAAAAAATTTTTAGGACAAAACCATGCATATAAGCCTTTAAAATTAGCACTTTTGGTTTTTCATGTTAATCTCCCATAGACTTTTAAACAGTGTTCCGCGGCTTTCGAATTTGCCACGAACACCGCATAATGTTCGCTATTCGGCGAACAGTCAGACACCTGATGTTCGAGTCGAACTTGCGTTCGACTCGAACATCGGGCTCATCCCTATTAAAGACTTTAGTGAGGTGGAGTATGCACCAACAGACAGAGGTCTCATTGCCAGTTAACAGTTCCGGGTTATTAAAGTCTTCATTTTGCATCAATAGTTTGTTTACCTTGTTTATTATAGAGCTAAGAAAACAATGACAATAACCACTTTCCAACCACAATTCGTATATATACGTTGGGGTTTGCAAGTGGTTTACCGGGGTTATGGCTAAAGCTATCAGTCATAACCCCACTATTGTTTTTTCCAGCTGGCAGCTGGCTTTATCATGAAAGCAGTCGGAGCTGCTCATTAGCCGCTGAATCGCTTTCAGAAGTGGTGGAAGGGGACATTCCCCTTCCTGCTGCTCCCTGGTGCTTTCTAGACGTGTGCACACTGAAATATTTCATTTCGGAATTTTGTTTTCGTACGAAAAATTAATTTATTTCTTTACTCCCGAAATTCGTTTTTATTTATTTTGTTTTGATAAAAATACATTCGTCTGAAAATCCAAATTAATTAAGGTTGAATCTGTCAATTGAAGGCTTATGGTTTAAGAAGATTGCGTCGTACAGTTTAGCTGCATTGTCAAATCTTCTTAGAGCATTCGACAGACACCATAAGCCTTCAATTGACAGATTCGACCTTAATTCTGTCTAATGTTCTAAGAGCATAAAGCCCCATACACACGGTCGGACTTCCATCGGACTTTTCCGTGGATTTTTGTCCGAACGGAGTTGGCCGGGCACACCCATAGCATACACACACCACAGGACTTTTCTGCAAACTTTCCCACAACTTTTTGCAACATCACATGGTTTTTCTGCTCTTTTCTGCTCTTTACCGCCACCCTTTGGTCAACTTCTGCTATTGTTGGTTGATTTTAACATTAGTTGTTTTGTCCATCGGACAAAAGTCCTATGGTTTTCTGTACACATGGTAGGACTTTGCTCCATCGGACTTTTGTTGGGCAAAAGTTTGTCCGTTTGCAGACCCAACTTTTGTCCTATGAAAAAAAAAACAAACGAAAAAAAGTTTGTCCGATGGAGCGTACACACGTTTGGATTGTTGGTCCAACTTGCTTAAAACAAAGTTTGTTGGGCAAAAGTCCGACCGTGTGTATGGGGCTTTAGAAGAAGCAGCTAAACTGTACGACGCCCCAATCGTACATTTCTGTTCGAATGCTCCGCCCACAAGCCATTGTAGAATTCTAATGTTGTATGACTAGTAATAATAATATTTATTAATTATTATTACTAGGCAACCAACATTAGAATTCTTCTATAGCCTATGGGCGGAGCATTTGACCAAAAATGTCCGCTCACGGCGACTGCTTAGTCGAATCTTCATGTCAAATCTTTTCTCTCTATGTTGAATAATCTTGGACTAATAGAGTTAGGTTAGGCACATTCGACCGCAGGTTCGATAGACACAGATCGCTATTGTCACCGTCATGTTAAATCTTCTATCTATATTGAACTGTTGTCGCAACAAAACGAAATGTCGGATCTTTCAGATTTTATGTTATCGTTTGTTAAAACGAATGCGAAAATCCCCGAAATTCGGACGAAAATGCATTCGGACGAAAACGAATGCACATGTCTAATGCTTTCCTGAACTTTCTCTTTTTACTGGCGCACCCAAGAAACTACTTTTTTTGATCTTTTAGTTTTAAAGGTAAAGGAGAGATTTGGGGTCTTTTTGACTCCAGATCACTCCATAAAGAGGAACAGTATTCCTTATTTATATTACAAGGGATGTTTAGATTCCTTGTAATAGGAATACAAGTGATTTTTTTTTTTTATAAAGGGACAGAGTATAAATGAAAAATAAAATAAATAAGAACAAAAATGAAGTAGCCCCTGTCCCTTCGTGCTCACGCACACATATGTAAACGGTGTTCACACCACACATGTGAGGTATCACAGCCAAAGTTAGAGCAAGAGCAATTATTCTAGCATTAGACCTCCTCTGTAACTCTAAACAGGTAATCTTTAAAAAAAATTAAAGTGTTGCCTGTGGAGATTTTTAAGTACCGTAATTCCACAAGCGTGCGCAATTTTAGAGCGTGACATGTTAGGTATCTATTTACCCGCCATAACATTATCTTTCATATCTAAAATTCCTATAAAAAAAAATCAGGGTATATATTGTGGTTTTATTTTTTAAATTAATTAACCAGTTACCAACCGCGCTATAGCCGAATGACGACTACAGCACAGCTCGAAAACTCTGGGATGGCGTACTATGACGTCCTCCCAGAATCACACTCACACGTGCCCCCTGGATCACTGTAAATGGACGATAACAGCGGCCATTTACCACGTGATTGCTCTGTCAAATGATGGAGCGATCACTTGTAAACAAGCTGGTGCATGCCTGGCTTAGCTCTCCCCTCTCCGTACTGATCGGTACAGTGTGAGGGAAGAGGGGAGAGATCGGGTGCAGCAGCGTTGTGGGCTGGACCTGTAGTGCTCACAGCACTGCTCTGTGCCAATTCCTGCACACTCACCCATCCATGCTCATCTATCCAATTCATGCTCAGCCATCCCCATTCATGCTCAGCCATCCATTCATACTCATCCATCCATCCATACTCATTTATCCTATTCATGCTCAGCCATCCATCCATTCATACTCATCCATCCATCCATACTCATTTATCCTATTCATGCTCAGCCATCCCCATCCATGCTCAGCCATCCATCCATACTCATCCATACATCCATACTCATCTATCCCATATGCTGAGCCATCCCCATTCATGCTCAACCATCCCTCCATACTCATCCATCCATTCATGCTCAGCCATCCCTATTCATGCTCAGCCATCCCTCCATACTCAGCCATCCATCCATCCATACTCATCCATTCCATTCATGCTCAGCCATCCCCATCCATGCTCAGCCATCCATCCATTCATACTCATCCATCCCATTCATGCTCAGCCATCACCTGTTATTTTGTCAATTTTGTGAAAAAAAACGTAAATTTGCAAAGAATTCTGGGAAAAAACTACAATTTCAAAAAACTCACCATGCCTCTTAATAAATACCTTTGGAATGTCTACTTTCCAAAAAGGGGTCATTTGTTTGTTTTTTTGTACTTTCCTGGCTTGTTAGTGTCTCAAGAAATTAGATCGTCAGTACAACAGGTGTGATCAATTTTCAGTGATTGTCACCATAGCTTGTGAACTATATACACTAATTTGGGTTATTTTTTACCAGAGATATGTAGCAGTATAAATTTTGGCCAAAATTTATGAAGAAAAATTACTAATTTGCAAGTGCATTTTTTTTACCGAATGTTAATTCTTTCTTCATTTATAGTACCAAAAAAAAACAAAAAACAGCGGTTATTAAATACCACCAAAGGAAAGGTCTATTTGTGTGAAAAAAATAAATAAAATGAATATGGGTACAGTGTTGCAGTAATCGTAATTCAAAACGTGAGAGCTCTAAAAAATTGAAAATTAGGAAGGGGGTTTAAGTCCCTAGTGGGTAAGTGGTTAAAGTGTATTTTTTTTGTTTAAATTGCAATTAAAAAACCGCTGTGCAAATACCATGTGACATAAAAAATTGCAACCATTGCCATTTTATTCCCTAGTGTCTCTGCTAAAAAATATATATAATGTTTGGGGGTTATAAGTAATTTTATAGCAAAAAATGCTGATTTAAACTTGTAAATAAAAAGTGCCAGAAAAGGCTTGGTCTCCAAGTGGATAATAGTAATATCCACAGTTAGGCCTCGTACACACGACCGATTTTCTCGTCGTAAAAAACACGTCGTTTTTTTCGACGAGATTCTTGTTAAGCTTGTCGATTTTCTCGTCAAGCTTTCTATGCGTACACACTGGCATTTCCCAATTTCCTCGTGGTTCTCTGCGCTCACGTCCAGCACGTACGACGGCACTATAAAGGGGAAGATCTTTTTTCTTGGCGCCACCCCTTGGGCTGCTTTTGCTGATCTCGTGTTACCGCGTGTGAAGTAAAAGTTTGGGAAGAGACGATTCGCGCTTTTCAGTCTTCGTACTTTTCAGATCGTTTTCTGCCGTTCAGTTTGTGCTTGTGGGTTCGTATCTTGACTTTCAGGGCGTCTAGGCAGGTCGTATCTGTTTTACAGTGCGTTCTTGCCTGTTCGTTTCTGAATTTCAGTTCGTTATTCATAGGCCTTGCTGTTCTAAAGTGCGTTCTGTTCTGTACGTTCTGATTAGACGACCGTTTCCTAGCCATGTCGCCTGGACGTTCTCGTCGTCGAGTTCGTGCTGTGCGTGCGCTTGGTGTTGGTCTGCTTGTTTTGGACCAAGACCAGTCCATGAATGGTGTGAGGAGGAGTTCATGGACCAAGAATTGGTTGCTCCAGCGGGACCAATTCTGCCACATGCCTCTGCTGCGGGAGATCGTCGAGAATAATCCTGAGGACTACAGGAATTTTCTGAGGATGTCTGACCCCGTTTTTCAGGAACTGTTGGCTTTTTTGTCCCCCTATATTACCAGGAAGGACACCGTTATGCGGGAAGCCATCAGTGCTGAGCAGAGGCTCATCGCCACGTTGCGTTACCTGGCGACAGGGAGAAGTCTTCAGGACTTGAAGTTCACCACAGGCATCTCCCCCCAGGCTCTGGGCCTCATAATCCCAGACACCTGTTCTGCTATTATACAAGTCCTGCAGGAGGACTATATTAGGGTAAGTTTTCTCCCTTCACATCACATTTTATGTATTACATGTATGCTAATGTATTGTATTTCTTTCATCCTTTCCTAATTACCATGATTGTAATATGCTGAGAATGTCCCCTTTGTCCCCATGCATGCTGGAAGTTTTTAAATGCCCCTTTTTTATCCTCCCTAAATATTTCCCCTCACTAACTTTTCCAGCAGGGGCGCCTGTTGCTCCAAATGTTGGGGGGTTACAACCCCAATTTCGGAAATAAACTTCCTCCTTTTTTGCTCTGTTGCCTAATAAACGCCCCCAGTTGTCCCCTCCAATGCAGCCATTTAGTCCCCTCTATTGCAGCCAGTTTCCCCCCAGCCCTGCACTTACCTTCTTGTGGTCAGCGCCATCCTTCTTCTGTCCTTGATGTCTTCTCCTTCCCTTCATGTTGCATCAGCCAATCATGTTACCATTAAACAGACTTGGTGAACATGATTGCCAGAGCTGCCTGTCAGTGTTTACACAAGGAATGCCCCCTCCTTGCGTCCCCGATTTTTCTTTGAGGAAGCCAATTACATCCCTCAGGTTGTAATTTGCAAGACTTTTTTAATACCTGTTTCTGCTCTGCAATTTTAACCCCCTAAATGACGCAATTAATCATATGTCGGTCGCTTTACAAGAGGCCATCCACCTGAATAGTGTGCGGCATAGACAATACATAGGTTCATGCAACGCATGAACCTATGTATTGTTCTGAGTGATGGGCACAGGAGAGAGGGGACAGTGCTCCAGCGCCCACTCTGGATGCACCGCCACTGCAATGCTATCCTGTGGCCAAACACATCTCCCCCCCCCAAAATAATTTAGTAATGGCCCATCAGAGGGGGTGATGAATATGATAAATGAGCCTTCCATTATACTTTTTTTACACACCTTAATAAACGTATAATTAGATTGATGTTGGTCTCTAATTTTTTGGTCTTGAATTTGCTTGTAATGTATGCCTTTGTTTTTCTAATATTATTTCATCTTGTTTCACTCCACAGCTTCCTTCAACGCCACAGGAATGGCAGACTGTGGCATCGGAGTTTGCCACGCGGTGGGACTTCCCCAACTGCGGTGGTGCCATAGACGGGAAGCACGTCCGCATCGTGCCGCCACCCCGTTCTGGATCCTACTACTACAACTACAAGGAGTTTCATAGCATTGTGCTGATGGCGGTGGTGTCAGCACGGTATGAATTCCTCTATGTTGATGTAGGGAAGAATGGCCGGATGTCCGATGGGGGATCCTTCATCCAGACGGAGTTTGCCCTCCGTCTCCAGAGTGACGACCTTGCATTGCCACCGGATGCAGGGAATATTGAAGGACTCCCCTTTGTTTTCTTGGCTGATGAAGCCTTCGGACTCGGACGGCATCTTATGAGGCCATTTCCACAGAGGACCCTGACCCCAGAGAAGAGTGTGTTCAATTACCGGCTGGCCAGGGCCCGAAGAGTCGTTGAAAATGCCTTTGGCATAATGGCCAGCCGGTTCCGCCTTTTTATGACTTCCATCCACTTGGCGGACTACAAAATAAACTATGTAGTGTTATGCTGCTGTGTGCTACACAATTTTCTTTGCCGCAAAGCGAATTCATATATGGCCTCAGTTTTGCCAGAGGCTGGACTTTCCCCTGCAAATCCCCTTCCGGGCCTGGAATCTGCCCGTCTTGGCTTGCCCCCCCAAAATGCCCGTGTGGTTCGGGACAAATACATGGAGTATTTCACGGGTAGGGGGGCAATTCCTATGCCAGCCTATGTCTAAGTATCCCAATAAAAATCTTGTTTAAACCTTTAATTATTTGTTCTTTCCTGTCTCCTAGTTTGTCTTTGTGCATTTGTAGTGGCAAGTGTATTTTACTTTAGTAAATAACAACCAATTTCACTATGTTACCTTACAAAAGAACCAAATAAGCTTAGAGTGTATTATAAAAAGAAGCTACACGTTGTTTGTGGTCAAATATTTTACTCTCTGCACATTTTTTTTTGTTTTACTTTGGGGTTGGCCTGACCACAACCCGTCAAATTTTGGCTTATGAAAATACAAAAATACCACTTGCATTTCTAAAATGACAACATTGGATACCTCTGAGCAATCTGAGACATTCAGTTACACAAACTATGTCTCTATGTGCCCGTCCTAATATGGGGTCCTGCCACCCCTTGCCCAGCCAAAAATTCAATATGCACACATTTTTACTTTTTTGCAAATAGGAAGTTTACAATCCTGATCCCTATTGTCAACATGTGCTATCTGCCATCAGGGGTGATCAATGGATGTGTTTTGGGGGTGCATCCCCTTCCTCAGTTCACCGACTTTTGATACGAGGAAGGGGTTGCACCCACAAAAGACGTACATGGATATCCCCTGATGGCAGATAGCACATGTTCACACACTGTGTGCATATTCAATTTTTGGCTGCTTTGTTACTCAAAAAATTAGTAAAAATATAAAAACAAACATGTAAAAACAAATGTGTTTGGATGGCTTATTGAATTCTCCCCAAAACATCGAGAATGTCTTTAAATGTTTGTTCCATCACATGGATTCTTTGTTTAATTAGGTCCAGTTCCGTGCTACATTCCATCACTTGCTGGATGAGGCGGAGGGCACTGTCAGCAGAGAACGGTGTGCTATCCTTCACAACATTTCCATCCCCTAAAAACCATAAAAAAAAATTAATAAAACTCTGCAGGCCTACCTCGCTTACCTTAAGCTGTGGTGTCAGATACTGACCTGTTGTGGTGACCAGATCCACAACGTCATCCACCTCTCCTTCCTGCACTTCTCCTTCCTCCACCTCAACTTCCTGCACATCTTTCGGTTGTGGATCTTTGGGAGTTTGGGGTTGCTTGGAAGTTGTGGGGTGCATGTGCTCCCTGGAGTGTCCTCCTCCCAGTCTTCTCTCCCCTATGAGAATAAAACCAAAGGTCTATTTATCACACTGTAAAAATCTCATTTTTAAACTTAAAACAGGCTAAATTGTTTGGAAGTGGGGTACAAGTGTGTGTTTGTGCGGAATTTAAAGAAAAATGCATTCTTTATGACCCCAAATATGTTTATTATTCACATTTGGATGTAATTTTTTGGACATGGAGGCACCACAAATAAACTCTGATGCACCTGTGTGGGACACCCAAAAAAGGCGGGTCTGGTGGCCCACACTATAGTGCTCCAAAGTACAGATGTGGAAGCAGCTGCTGAGTGTCCTCTCCTTTACACTGATTAAAGTTTGCATTTCATTCTCCTTACAAACACATCATCTAGACTTAAAAATTATCCACAATACTTGATCAAAAATGGCAGATGTCTAATTACTTTTGGGGGTCTTAAATAAGCCAAAACCACGGATAGTGGCCGAACGAAGTGTCGGTAACGTAACGAACGATTACTGTGCCCAACCTAGTTCAAAATAATACATTTTGGAAGGGAGTCCAATATGCTTTAAAAAAAAAAAAAGTCAGTTTCTAAAAAGATTAATAGCAGAAAGGTCGTCATTTTACTTACTTTTAGCGAGCATCCTCTTTATGCTCCTCAACTGGTCTGGCTCCCTCAGTTTGAGGTCTGACCACCTCTTTCTGAGCTGCTCATTTGAGCGTTTCACCCCGAACTTCGCCCTCAGACTCTTCACAACTTTAGTGAGGATTTTGGCCTTCCTTCTATTTGGTTTGCTATACGGCCCATGCTTGGCATCATAATCAGCCTTGACCAAGATGTCCACCATCTCCGCCATCTCCGCCAAAGACATATTCGATGCCTTGAATCTCCTCCTTGATCGTGACGTGTCCTCGGTCTCCGGGCTTGTCTCCTCGCTAGTTGCGGAATTATCAGACACCTGCTGTAACTCCGCCATATCTGTCTGCGCGCCGAAAGAGAAGGGGCGGGGAAAAGATGTTAGTTAGAACGTCATGGGCGGGCGACGTGTGCGGAGCGACGTGTTCGAATTTGGACGCATGCGTGGTGTGTATATAGCAAACACACATGTGACTATAGTACGTTCGGTGTGCGGAGAGAGGAGTTCAAGTGACGGACGTGCGAACGAAGGTATGTGATTTTGTGAGACTTGTTAAAATTGTTGGCCTATACTGTCTTGAGATTGTTGGAGGATATATATGGTGACTAGGATGTGAAGGAGGTTAGACTGTTTGCCTCACATTATTTAAATATAATTTATTTTACTTGCAGATACAATATGAATGTATTTATTAGCGACAAAGAGTTCCTGGCGGAATTTATTGACCGGGTAAGGGAGCTGCCGACTCTGTGGGAGACCAAAAACCCCATCCATAAAAAAAAAGGGGTGAGAAAAGCAGCGCTGGAGAAGCTGCTCCCATTTGTGCATACCAAGGTGCCCACAGCCACAGCAAAACAAGTGGACACTAAAATTGGGAGCTTGAGAGGTACCTACAGGACTGAACGCTCTAAGGTGCTGGCTTCTCAGAGGTCAGGAGCAGCAGCAGATGATGTTTATGTCCCGGTTTTGTGGTACTACAGCAGGATGTCCTTCCTGGATGACCACATTGAGCCAAGGCCATCACTCTCCACTCTTCCCCCCAGACTTCCCTGCAGCCAACCTGAGCCTTCTCTGGAGCAAGAGGAGGCAGCCATCCTGGATGATCCTGATTTGGCCATCTGGAGCCAGGTATAGTATTAACTGAAAATGTAGTGGGATAAAATTAATGTTTCCCAAATATGTCAGGATGAGAAACATACATTATTTTGTATTCAACAAGTGAAATCATGATCTGTAGACATTATTCTGCACTTAATTGTGTGGTAAATAGTCAAGCTGATGTAGTGGTAAATTTAAAGCAAGGATTTATGCATTTACATTCTAATTGCTTCCATCAGGATTACAAAGTTTGATGCAAAGATTAAACCAACATATTAAACTATGTTTCTTTTTCATACACAGGATGAAATCAGCCAGGAGGAGGGTCTGGAAACTGTCAGGCAGGAGGAGGAAGGGCCCAGTGGCAGCCAGGAGGTGGCAGGGCCCAGTGGCAGCCAGGAGGTGGCAGGGCCCAGTGGCAGCCAGGAGGTGGCAGGGCCCAGTGGCAGCCAGGAGGTGGCAGGGCCCAGTGGCAGACAGGAGGTGGCAGGGCCCAGTGGCAGCCAGGAGGTGGCAGGGCCCAGTGGCAGACAGGAGGTGGCAGGGCCCAGTGGCAGACAGGAGGTGGCAGGGCAAAGGAGAAGCACCAGATCCCAGGTGCCTCCCATCAGGCTTCACAAAAGAGGCAGGAGGGACAGGACCACCAGTGAGGCAGCAATGGCCCTTATTAAAGAGGCCCATGCCACCCTCAAGGAGCCCACATCCCCTGAAGAGGCCATTGCTGGCCTAGTGGAGGCTAAGTTCAAGGTGATGAGCATGGAGCAACGCCTCCTATGCGAACCCCTGCTCATCACCTTGCTCAACAAGGGGGTGATGGAGCAAATTACCCCCAATACCACCATATGTGAGGTGGCCCAACTGACCCAACCTCAACCTCCACCTCCACCTTCCTCTTCTGCCCCACCCCCTTCTGCTACCCCTCCACCTTCTGCCCCACCCCCTTCTGCTACACCTCCACCTTCTTCTTCTGCCCCACCCCCTTCTGCTACACCTCCACCTTCTGCCCCACCCCCTTCTGCTACACCTCCACCTTCTGCCCCACCCCCTTCTGCTACACCTCCACCTTCTTCTTCTGCCCCACCCCCTTCTGCTACACCTCCACCTCCTCCTCCTGACAGGAGTACCCCTCCAGTGGGCCAGCCTCCAGCTAAACGAAGAAGGAAGGCTTCAGTAAAGGCTGCAGGGAAGGTTGCCAGGAAGAAGAGGAAGTGATGGCCTTGCTTCATTGTGGTCGCACTGGTCGGACAGAAGGCAGCCTGTTGTAGTACCACACACTTGGGACATATATCTCACCTGCTGCTGTTCCTGACCTCTGGGAGGCCAGCATCAGAGTGTGTTCTGAAATGTGGGCCTTCTCAAGCTCCCAATTTTAGTGTCCACACAGGGTTGCTGTGTGCTCTGGGGTCCCTGGGATGCACAAATGGCAGCAGCTTCTCCAGCGCTGCCTTCTCTTTATTTAATTTATAAACATGAATAAATGTGTTTTTTGTTTAAGTTCATACTTGACTATGTGTATTTTTAAATAAAAAAAAACAAGCTTTGGAGTAAGCAGATACATTTGACTGACAATAAAAGGCACAGATATCACCCCCCCAAAAGAATAACTAAATCTGATTAGCTCAAAAACATGGTGTGAAATTTTAAAAATATAGATTAGAAAATTAAATGGGAGATCGCTATCAAAACATTGAGAAATTATAATTAACATCATTTTGAAAAATCTAACCATTTAAATTATTCCTAAAAACTTGCACGATATAATACACATAAATCTTATAAAGAGCAGCATGAAAAAGGTTAAAAATAAGGCATAACTCTGTGTGAATATCAGCAGCAAAAGAAGGTCTCTCGTTTTGATTAATGTAACATTCTAACGAAGAATTCAATGCAGAACATTTAAACGATGAAATATTTATGAGCGTGACGAATGTGCTCTCTCCATTATGAAGGCTTGTTTTACCAGAAGATGCGCTCCCGTCTCATAGTTGCTTGTGAGCATGCGCACTTTTGGAAGAGTCGTAAAAGCATACACACGAACCATTTTCTCGTCACAAAACAGGCCGACGAGAAACACGACGAGGAAATCTGGACTCCTGACGAGAAAATAGAGAGCAGGTTCTCTATTTTCTCGTCGAGATTCTCGTCAAGTTTCTCGTCGTAAAACCATACACACGAACGTTTTTCTAGACAAAAAAACTCTCGCGGCACTTTTCTTGACTGTTTACGACGAGAAAATCGGTCGTGTGTACGAGGCCATAGAGTAAGTATAGTTTAACCACTTGCCTACAGGGAACTTTCACCCCCTTCCTGCCCAAACCATTTTTCAGCTTTCAGTACTGTCACATTTTGAATGACAATTGCGCGGTCATGCAACACTGCACCCAAATTAAATTTTCATAATTTTTTCCCCACAAATAGAGCTTTCCTTTGGTGGTATTTGATCACCTCTGGGGTTTTTATTTTTTGCACTATAAACAAAAATAGAGCAACAATTTTGAAAAAAATTCTATATTTTTTACTTTTTGCTAGAATAAATATCCCCCAAAAATCTATAAAAAAACCAATTTTTTTTCACAGTTTAGGCCGATACGTATTCTTCTACATAGTTTTGGTAAAAAAAATCGCAATAAGTGTATATTGATTGTTTTCGCAAAAGTTATAGCAGCTACAAAAAAGGGGATAGATTTATAGCATTTTTTTATTTTATTTATTTTACTAGTAATGGCGGTGATCTGTGTTTTTTATCGTGACTGCGATATTGCGGCGGAGACATCGGACACTTTTGACACATTTTTGGGACCATTCACATTTATACAGCGATCCCTGCTATAAAAATGGATTGATTACTGTATAAATATGACTGGCAGGGAAGGGGTTAACATTAGGGGGCGATCAAGGGGTTAAATGTGTTCCCTAGATTGTGATTCTTACTGCGGGGGGAGGGGACTGACTGGGGGAGGTGACCGATGGTTGTCCCTATGTACAAGGGACACACCATCGGTCTCCTCTCCCTGACAGGACGTGGATCTGTGTGTTTACACACACAGATCCCCGGTCCCGCTCAGTTACTGGGCAATTGCGGGGTGTCCAGCGGCCATCACGGCCGCCAGGCACGCGCATCAGGTCCCCAGTGATGCGGTGGGCGCGCGCCCCCTAGTGGCTTCTGAAGGCAATCACGTCATATGACGTCCACCCAGAACAACAGGGTCTTCCGCCCGCTGTCATTTGACGGTGGGCGGTTGACAAGCGATTAAATAAAAAGACCATATATGAGAGAAAAGTGTACTCCACCTGACCATATCCCTTTTACCACACATGAACAGTATTTGAGTTAGGAATGTTAATGTTGAACAATCAGGCAGATTTGTTATTATTATATTCACTGATGCCTAATTATGTACCATACTGGATTTCCAAGTTATATATTTTTTACATTTGTTATTCCCAGTTGATAATTGATATCTACTTTCATACAATCAGACATATTTGTGCTGTTTGTGCTATACATCAGCCATTCTAGATACAGAGTTAACTACAGGGGCATATGAAAAACATTCCAGTATCTCTAAGGCAAAGTCATTAAATGGCTAATGTTATTTAGCAAACATGACAACTATGCTGCAGTCAAAAACAGCAGATTGTCTAGCTTTGAATTTTCTACAACCGAATGTATTCAAATTAGAAGGATTCTCACAGAGCTTTTGGTTAACTCTTCACCCTCTTGGCAAGGTATTCTGCAACATGCAGTCTTTTTTGTTTTACTGAGAGTTGGCAAGGTTCAGACAGTAGGTCTTGAACCACTGAACCTGTCGTCTTCATCTTTGCAGAATTCAATTCAGGGCTGTTCAGATGATGAGCACATTGGCAGCTATCAACATTTAATAAGCAAGGCAGTGAGTTTTTATAAGGATGAATGATTAGATGGAAAATACAGACATGCAGCAAACAGGCTCTGTTTCCTAGGTCAATTTAATTGCAAAATGTTCATGTTCAGGTCTTCACACTTTAATATTCCATGTAAACATCACCGTGAGATTCACCTTATTATAATTTATAAAAAACTGCTGTTTGGGGGGGGGGGGTGTAATGATATTGTTTTTATTCACAAGAATTTATACATAATACTTATCATTCTATTTGGTATCTGTGTAACTGTCATGATATATCTGTATTCAGCTATACAAAGGAAAGTAGGGCTTCCTCTATTTTTGGGAAATCTAACAAATGTACAAAGCATTGACCCATAGATTTCAGCTCGCATGTGTGTGTGGCACTTGTTTTCATTCCAGTATCTATATTTAGTATGGTAGTGATGCATTTGGCTCAGAGCAGACCTCAGCTGCAGGATCCTTGCACTGGCTGGTCTAACAGTATTCTTTAGCTAATGAACTCATGATTCATCCTTGCATTCCACTACTTGCATCACTTGAGGGCCTTTAAAGCCTTCTTTGTTAAGGTGACTTTACAGAGACAACAAGTAATATATTCATTTACAGTCACTTCATTAGAAAAAAGGAATATGTAAAACAGATCCTGTCATTGGATAGCTATTTCTTACCCTAGTAGTTGGTAGTAAAAGTGTAATGTGATTTGAAAATCTGTGCTGTGAAATATCAAACAGTTGGGCTGTAGTTTTCTTTCTTGGTCTGACATGTTTTTACGCAAGAATACCTCTAGAGCTCCAGGCAAGAAAATGTTTGCTGCTATTTTTCATTTGGTTTTCAAGGATCACAACCACAAGCAAAATTTTGTGGCATTTTAAGGGCAGGAGCGTTAAGCTAACCTATTTGGGCTAATCTTTATTAACACAATGCATGTATAATATATATATGTAATTAATCACTGCACTATGATCTGTTTCAGTGACTACATAAATTGATTTGTGAAAAGATAATGTATTAGGTTGTATTGGCCTGTTTCTATTTACAAGCCCCACGGTGTATTTCAGTTGAAAATTACATTTCAAGTGATCATCAGCAGAAATGCAATGTAATCAACTCAAGTTACTTTTTACAAATAATTTTACGGAGATCCCAGTTTATGCAAAAGAGTATTTGACTTTCCTGAGATATATAGGAAGGTCTGTTAGATGTTCGTAACAACATTTGACACCTAATCAGCCAATACAGTGTTGGGTGAACGATTCGGGCCGAGCATAAGTTCAACCCAAACATTGGCTGTTCACCCGTTCAGGGAACACCCAAATTGTCGGGGTGTTTGGCCTACCGAATGCCCCACAATGCACTGCGTGCCACACAGTGCATTGGAATCCCTGATTGGCTGAAGCAATGAAGGCTTTGCCCATTCAGGGCACAGAACACCGTCAGAGCCATGATTGGAGATTATAATGATGAATGTGCCCAATCATGGCTCATTGCTCATAGACTCACCCAACACTATATAAGGTTCCTTCCCAGAGCACTCATTTTCAGTGTGATATTGGAGTGGAGATAGATAGAACATGGCTCTGTTTATTGCTACTGGCAAGTTAGTATGCTATAGTGTGCTATTATGTTTCTATTGTGAGTGTAAAGTATCAGTGTGGTGTTAATATAGTTAAAGTCAAGCATGAGTATAGTGCGACCTTCCTTTTTTTTATTTCTTTTTCGTCTGAGCATAGCAATGATATCGGTCTATTGGATGATGCGTCTAATTGATCTTTCTCTTCTTTCTGGAGTACTATTATAACGGCTTCTGACATCGAGGCGGGCAAATTCCCCCCTTCTACCACCCAGTTCAGTACCTTTAATAGTTCTGGGAGCAATACCTTACCATACCGCTTGTAAATCTCAACTGGTAAGCAATCTGGCCTGGGGGACTTCTGATTCGCCATCCCCACCACTGCCTGTTGCAATTCCGCTAAAGTTATTGGGGCTTCTGTAGTGTTTTTGTCCTCTTCTGACAAAACTGGTGTTTCTATTCCCCCCAAAAACTCATCCATCTGTGGCATCTCATCCCCTCTTTTTGATTTGTATAGGTCCTGATAATATGTCTCAAATGTTTCCAATATTACGGATGTTTGAGAGGATATCTCACCCCCCAAGGTCCTAACTGCAGGGATATTAGAGGGAGCCGAGTTCGTTTTAGTTAAAAAAGCTAATGTATGCCCTACAATCTCCCCTTCCGCAAAGGCACTCTGCCCTTGAAATAGACGCTTATTCTCGATTTTCCTATTAACTGCCATTTTATACTCCTGTTGTTTCTCAAGCCATCTCCTTTGTTTCGTCAGGGTTGGGTCCTCCACATATCTTTTTTCTGCCTCCAACACCTCTTTCCTAATCTTCTCTTCCCATTCTCTAGAGCTTCTCTTGATCTTAGCCACCTGCTGAATCAATACCCCCCTAAGGAAGGCCTTTATGGCATCCCATATCACTCCTTCTGGTGCCGTCTCCGAATTAAAGTCCAAAAACTCTCGCAGTTTTATACCTATCTCCTCCGGTTTACCCATCACTTCCAACCAGAAGGGGCTTATTTTCCAATTACCTAAAGGACACTTTTCCCCTGTATTCAGTGTCAGCACCAGTAGAGAGTGATCTGACACCCCTCTTGCATAATAAGCAATTTTACTAACTAACTGTAGGCGTACCCAATTGCCCAGGGCCATATCTATTCTAGATAGTGTAGAGTATGTACTTGAAAAGCAGGAGTACTGCCGTTCATCCGGGTGTCCCGTTCTCCAAATATCACACCATCCAACCTCCTCCAAGGACTGGGTTAGGTGTCCCTCTCCTCCCCTATCAGTCTGTACCCCTGGCGGGAATCTATCCATAGTTTTATTCAATACTGCATTAAAATCCCCCACCACTATTACTGGGATATTTTCCTTATTTACTGCAAACTCCATTAGTTTATACAGTATCTCCATTTTAAAAGGCGGAGGAATATAGATATTAGCCAATACATATGGTTCATTTTCTATCAAACAGTGCAAAAAAATATAGCGGCCCAATTCATCCAATCTAGACTCTTTACATACAAAAGACATCCCCTTTTTTACCATTATACTCACCCCCCTAGAATAGGAGTGGACTGAGTGGTACTGACATTGATATTTTCTATTAGACAATTTTAGCTTTGTTTCCTTTGTTAGTGTTAGATGAGTCTCTTGTATGCAAATTAATTCCACCCCATACCACTTAAGCGTGGAAAAAATTGCAGCTCTTTTAACCGGGTCCCCCATCCCCCTGACATTCCAGGAGCCTATGTTAAATGTTTTAGGCCGCATACCAGAGGAGGGAACATACTAAAAAAGAGCTGCCTAAAGAGGAGAGACCTATTTGAGCTCCATAAATTACTGAAGCGAAAAGAAAAAATTACTGCATCCAGTAGTCACAAAAAATAAGCGGTACTAAGCAGACACATACAAAATCCTTAATACAAAGGAAGAGGAGGAAAAAAAGGTCGGCCAAGGGAAAAAAATCAATACTTCGCCTTCTAACTTTCCATCCCTGCCCTTGGTCCATCCAAAAATTACTTTCTTTAAGCATATTTATCAAAAAATGTGAATGTCCCCTGGGTTCCTTAGACTCAAATTTCCTGTTTTCTTGTGCTTGATATGTAATATTTGTGGTTTTGTGCAACTTTGCCCCCCCTCCCACCCCTTAAACCAACCCCCAACCCCCTCCCTCCCCCTTTCCCCTGCCTATCTAGGCCCACCCTAGCGGCTATACTTGTGACCACTACCTGCCAATCCTCCCTTCCATACCCCTCAATCTCCATACCCACTTGTGACCCTACATACTCCTTCCTACTATCCCCCCTTCCTTTCCCCTCCCTTTCTAAGCAAGATATGTACATAAAAATGCTTCTTATTAGTGTATACGTTTTAGTGCTAAAAAGTGACTCCCCATTCCATCCCTTTGTATCTTGAATAAAATAAAAAAAAGGAAATTTCCCTCCTTCCCTTCCTTTTAAAAAATGGCTCAAAAAAAGGAGAGAAAGAAGATATTTAGGATCCCTCCCCCCCTCCCCTTCCCTCCGGGAAAAAAAAAAATATATATATGTAGCGGCCTCACTCTCCCTCTCCGTTTCTTATCGCCTGGTTGGCTTGTTTTGTCTAGGGGTAGCTGGGAGAGGAGAGTGCAGGAACACTACGCCAAGCTCTCCCCTCGTATGTATAAGAGGGTTGAGCAAAGTCACTTGAATTACTTCCGGATCTGTTCACTGCATACGAAGCCTCCGAATTGTTCCGTGGATGTGTCTGCCAGTAATAGAGCCCCACACCAATTAAAAGTCCAACACTATTTTATTTCTCCATTGCCAGGGTGAACATAATAGTTGAACTTTCAGTAACAGACAGACAGGGGTGTGGATACGAGTAGGCCCAGGCACAAATAAACTCTCCTATTCCTTTGCAAGCGAATAGGCCTGGCGCACGGTCTCTGCCACCGACTGTGAGATTGGTCGCTGCCACCAACCGGATGAACTGTTGAGGCCCCTGCCACAGGCCTAATAGCAGGTTTCTGCCACTGACCTGAGTTGACTAGTTGGACCGATGCCACCGGTCATAGAACATGAACCACCCTCCTCTATGAACTTGGCCCCTGTTCGGGAAAGATATCCATCCGGGCGGTCTCCAGAGGTTCACCCGGCACTGACAATATGCTGCACCAGATCTTCGGATGAATCCCTCCTCTGGTCCCTTAAGCCTCTGGATTCGGGTGCCCGGGGCACCCTAGGACAATCCCTCCCTTGCGGGACCCAACGGAAGGTACTGGGCCCCAGGCCTCTGGCTGAGTACCTCACCCCAGACTGAAGGTGTCTGGGATGGAACACGAACTCCAAGTGTCCAGGCCTAGGCCGCCTGGACACCGACCGCGGACAGCAGCCCTCAGGCTGAAGGTGCCTGGGACTTGAACCTCGTGGCGAAGATGTCCGCCCCCTTTATACCCTCTCCCAGAAAGCACAGCGGGTTCCCCGCCCCGCCGTACAACTGCTGCGAGAGGTCACAAAGGGTACGGCACTGCAGCGATGGTTCAACCTTGGCCCAAAGTAACAGCGCCACCTGCTGGGCCGCAGGGAACTAGACATCACTGATGTCTTCACCAGAATTAAACACTTTGAAAAGTATATACCCGCTACACTCTCCCCCTGGTTATTGGACACTGGTCCCCAGTGTCTGGAGCAAACTGTGCCCAAAAGGGGCTAACATAGCCCGATCCAGAAACCGACTAAAAATTCCAAAAATATAAAAGTTTTTTTTCTAACTAAACAGTTGTGCCGGAACCTGACATGAAAGGGGAGGGAAGGGAAACAAACAACACATAATAACAACATTTTGAAATCACATGTTCACATTAACATTTTTCCCCACCCATCCTGGCTAAGACCCACCCCATTCTCAGTGGTCTTGATGGGATGCTCTCCTGCAGAGGGGAAAAGAAACATTAAACACACAGATCCCTGACACATATGTTCGTGTGAGAACGAAAAAACCTCTCCGCAGAGAAATCCTTTCCTTCTATAAGTGTGTGAGTGAACAGTGAACATCGGTGCGCAACACTGCCACCTGGTGACAGCACCGTGGTAACTGCACTTGTTTAAGATCCTTTTTTTTTCTTCTTCTGTAGCGCTAACTACCCTAAAGTCCATGATCACTTTGTGGGATGGAAGAATGAAGAACAAACAACGCCAACAGTCCTTCAATTCCTCCAAAGTACACAAACACCCATTAACTCGGGTACATTCACTGGGTTTTCCAGGAAACAACCCCGGAAAGTTCTGCAGCAGCAAGGTAAAGCAAGAACGGAGTCTTTCTTTCTCCTACAAATAGAATTTTGGGTGCTGCAGGACGAGGGGTTTTAAGTGCTGGTCCATTGTCTCTACGTGGTATTCGACATCCTCCCCCTCTTTGCGCCGAATCAATACCTTGTCTGCGTGGATGTGCCGACCCAGCATCCATTCTGCCTTGCAGTCATTGAACCGTTGAGAGGCTTTGGGGGAACATGCGAGGTACCTGCGTGTATGTGGGACCTGAATGTGCGTCCACACAAAATCGTTGTACCAGCGTTCCCGACTGACTTCCACTTCATACAAAAGTTCCTTGGGTAAGTATGGGTACTCCCACCCGTACTCATTGGCAAATTTTTGGCAAAAAAGGCGTTGTAGTCTCGCCAGCGGAGGCATAGTGGCCTGGTCTCCCTCACCCGGTAGGACGATGGCGTCCGGCTGACGAGGTGCCTTGATCACCTCCATTCTGGGCATAGGCGCCCGCAGCAACAGTCTCATTTCCTCGGTGCTAGATGCAGGTGGCACCTGAGGTAGAAGGGCAGGCTGGGGACTGGATCCCTCCTCAGGCGCTGGTGCCTCCACCCGGGTTGTACTATCCCCTGTAGACATGGGTGGATCCCTGACTCTGCGGGACGAGGAGAGAGGCATCTTGTCCCAGCCCTTTTTAGCAAAAAGCTCATCTATGATGACGTCGTCTCCCGGATCGGAGAGCGACTCTAGGTCGGAGGTGTCACAATCCTCCGCGGGCTGGTAGCCTGTAGTGGAGGCTGAATTGCTACCCCCCACGGGCACACAGGGCCGTGAATCCCCGACACCTCCGCCCCAACACCAAGTCCCTCTGCCCGGCTTACCTCGGCCCAAAGTTGAGAAGGGATGTCCGGGACTCTTCCGACCGGATCCATCCGGGCCGTGCGTAGGCGAGCAGGGTGATCCACCACGACCCCTGGACGGGGCAACCAAGCCGGTCTTCCTTTTTGGCGGTGGACGCTGGGAAACAGTGGTGACCGAGTCAGCATCCTCGGATTTCTCCCGTATCTCAGTGATTGCGACCTCCCCTGCGGTCGCTGCAGAGCGCACAGGGATGGCTGTAAAAGCAGCGATTCCTCCTTCCTGAGTGGTGTTGCCTGTTGCGCGGTTGAGGTGGATGGTTCTGGGTTTCTCGATAGGTGGTTCCACCTCAAATAAGAACTCTCCGCAGGCCTCGCAGCGCCTGAATGGCTTCAGCTGACACACCAGTCCCGAACAGCCGGGACAAATTAAACCCAGGGCCTCAACGTCCATGCATGAGTACAGGGCGAATCGTCCCCGGGGCTTTAGCCGAATCCCCGTATCCGTTATCGGAGCAGCAGTAGTCAAACTCGTAGTAGTAGGATGAAGTGGAATCCACAATGCATTACTGAACATGGCGACTCTCTGCTGATCTATTGCGCACTGCATTGTTGGCGCCAAAGTCCCCACGTGTAGTCCTTCACACTATTAGACTCCTCCCCTCTTGCGCTCCAGTTCGCGGGCTTTCTCCTTCCCTGGGTCACGCCCACGAACTGAGCAGGGAGGGTGTGCCTTGGGGCGCAGTGGCCAATATGGCCGACCTACTTGGAACTCTTTCGGGCAGACACGTTCAAATTCCAACAACTTCAGCTCCATTGTAGCACAAACACATCCCGGACAAGAGCCCCCACGTGTAGTGGCCTCACTCTCCCTCTCCGTTTCTTATCGCCTGGTTGGCTGGTTTTGTCTAGGGGTACCTGGGAGAGGAGAGTGCAGGAACACTACGCCAAGCTCTCCCCTCGTATGTATAAGAGGGTTGAGCAAAGTCACTTGAATTACCTCCGGATCTGTTCACTGCATACGAAGCCTCCGAATTGCTCCGTGGATGTGTCTGCCAGTAATAGAGCCCCACACCAATTAAAAGTCCAACACTCGTTTATTTCTCCATTGCCAGGGTGAACATAATAGTTGAACTTTCAGTAACAGACAGACAGGGGTGTGGATACGAGTAGGCCCAGGCACAAATAAACTCTCCTATTCCTTTGCAAGCGAATAGGCCTGGCGCACGGTCTCTGCTACCGACCGTGAGATTGGTCGCTGCCACCGACCGGATGAACTGTTGAGGCCCCTGCCACAGGCCTAATAGCAGGTCTCTGCCACTGACCTGAGTTGACTAGTTGGACCGCTGCCACCGGTCATAGAACATGAACCACCCTCCTCTATGAACTTGGCCCCTGTTCGGGAAAGATATCTATCCGGGCGGTCTCCAGAGGTTCACCCGGCACTGGCAATATGCTGCACCAGATCTACGGATGAATCCCTCCTCCGGTCCCTTATGCCTCTGGATTTGGGTGCCCAACACCCGGGGAACCCTAGGACAATCCCTCCCTTGCGGGACCCAGCGGAAGGTACTGGGCCCCAGGCCTCCGGCTGAGTACCTCACCCCAGACTGAAGGTGTCTGAGATGGAACACGAACTCCAAGTGTCCAGGCCTAGGCCGCCTGGACACCGACCGCGGACAGCAGCCCTCAGGCTGGAGGTGCCTGGGACTCGAACCTCGTGGCGAAGATGTCTGCCCCCTTTATACCCTCTCCCAGCAAGCACAGTGGGTTCCCCGCCCCACCATACAACTGCTGCGAGAGGTCACAAAAGGGTACGGCACTGCAGTGATGGTTCAACCCCGGCCCAAAGTGACAGCGCCACCTGCTGGGCCGCAGGGAACTAGACATCACTGATGTCTTCACCAGAATTAAACACTTTGAAAAGTATATACCCACTACATATATATTTATGTCCCCAGAAAGAAAAAACAGAAGAGGGAGCCCAAGTATCATTTTAAAATGTAACCCTTATATCTTCCTCTCCATGGATAGTCAATCAGTTTGTAGTCTGTGATTGTATTTTGTTCTCTTCCAGCTACTGTGCTGCTTTTCCCGGTGAGTCAAAAAACTGGGATCTTCCTTTTTTACTTTAGTGTCAGTTTAGTGTGTCAGGGCAGGTTTACTGCAGTATATTAAAGTGTATCAGTTTAGTGTGTCAGGGCAGGTTTACTGCAGTATATTGAAGTGTGTCAGTGTAAAGTGTCAGGGCACTTTTACTGCAGTATATTGAAGTGTGTTAGTGCATTTTTGCTGCAGTATATTGAAGTCCATCAGGGCACATTTACTGCAGTATATTGAAGTGTGTCAGAGCATTTTTACTGCAATATATTCAAGTATGTTAGAGCACTTTTATTGCAGTATAATGAGGTGCATTAGTGCACTTTTCCTGCAATATATTGAAGTGCATCAGGCAGTTTTACTGCAATATATTGAATTATGTTAGTGCACTTTTATTGCAGTATATTGAAGTGCGTCAGTGCACTTTTACTGCAATAAATAGAAGTTTGTTAGTGCATTTTTGCTGCAGTATATTGAATTGCATCATGACACTTTTACTGCAGTATATTGAAGTACGTTAGTGCCCTTTTACTGTAATATATTGAAGTCCATCAGGACACTTTTACTGCAGTATATTGAAGTGCGCCAGTGCACTTTTACTGCAATATATTGAAGTATGTTAGTACACTTTTACTGCAGTATATTGAAGTGCGTTAGTGCACTTTTACTGCAGTATATTGAAGTGTGTTAGTGCACTTTTGCTGCAGTATATTGAAGTCTGTCAGGGCACTTTTATTGCAGTATATTGAAGTATGTTAGTGCACTTTTATTGCAGTATATTGAAGTGCGTTAGTGAACTTTTACTGCAATATTTTGAATTGCGTTTGTGCACTTTTACTGCAGTATATCGAAGTGTGTTAGTGCACTTTTACTGCAGCATATTGAAGTGCCTCAGGGCACTTTTAATGCAGTATATTGAAGGCCATCAGGGCACTTTTACTGCAGTATATTGAAGTGCATCAGTGCACATTTACTGCAATATAATAAAGTATCTTAGTGCACTTTTATTGCAATATATTGAACTGTGTTAGTCCACTTTTACTGCAGTATATTGAAGTGCGTTTGTGCACTTTTACTGCAATATATTGAAGTGCATCGGGGCACTTTTACTGCAATATTTTAAGTGTGTTAGTGCACCTTTGACTGCAGTATATTAAAGTACGTTAGTGCACTTTTACTGCAGTATATTGAAGTGCATTCGTGCACTTTTGTTGCAGTATATTGAAGTGCCTCATGACACTTTTACTGCATTATATTAAAGTGTGTCAGGAAACTTTTACTGCAGTATATTGAAGTGTGTCCGGGCACTTTTACTACAAAATACTGAATGAATGAAAGAATGAATGACTTGTATAGCGCTACAATCGCGAACTGAATCGCCTCAAGGTGCTTTCTTGCAGCCAGTGTCTGCTTTGGCTGGTGCAGTCATTTACCTCGTAGGATCTCGACATGCTTGGGACACACATTCGTACACATATATGTACACATTTATACTGGGCCAATTTGGACAAGATCCAATTAACCTATCAGCATGTCTTTGGAGTTAGTGCACTTTTACTAAAATATATTGAAGTGCAACAGGGCACTTTTACTACAATATACTAAAGTGCGTTAGTGCACTTTTACTGCAGTATATTGAAGTGCAACAGGGCACTTTTACTGCAATATATATTTTTTTTAACCATAGATTTTTATTGAAAAATTGCAGATTATCAAAAAACAAAAAACAAGAAAGACCTCCACACACCTAAATGAGTAACACTACAAATTTTAATAGCCTATAATGGGCAAGATCCATGAATAAAACACATTACTGTAATACCCCAAGTTCCAAATGACCAAGGAAAAACACAAAAACAGGAACTACTCAATTACTGCGAGTCAAACCAATCCGGATAAGTCACAGCGATTGAACAGTTAGCAGGCCCACTCCCTCCCGTAGTGTGCAGAACACCCCCTATGTGTACCTGATATGTCCCAGAGACCACCCATACAGACCAAATCACCCCACATAAGTTTCCTAAAGAAGAGCAGTGTGTACCTGTAACAGGTGAATGGCACTGATCTCAAATGGAAAGCACGACCTGAAAAATATCCACACTCCAAAAATGTCCCAGTCCAGTGTTGCCAACCGTCTGTATTTTTACGGACAGTCCGTAAATACGGTCACTTTTCACCCCTGTCCTTAAATGTCCGTAGTTGCGGGAATGTGCCAGTAAAAATAGGTGAGATTGGTTCGGCTTGGAACTGCGCATTCGCAGTTCCGGAGCTTGCTGAGCCGAGCATATGCTGTATTTGGCCGGCGGGGAGCAGATTTCACAGAGGCTGTGCCACGCAGCGCCGGCGAGTGATGTATTAGGACATCCCGTCAGGCGCGCGCGTGCCAGAACTTTAAATCTGTAACTAACCAGGAGGTCGGAGAAGCACAGCACTGGAGCAGGAGTCAGGACTCGGAGTGGAGGCTGAGCAGCACGCGGCGGCGGCGGAATGGAGGAGCCTGCTGCATCCAGGCAATACAAAGTTCACGGGAGTCGGGGACAGACAGAGTGACAGACAGCCCAGCCGACAGTGACATCATGTGATGGTGGCAGAGGGGGATCCGATGGAGGCAGGGGGTGATGGTGGCACCACAGAGGGGGATGATGGAGGCAGGGGGTGATGGTGGCACCGCAGAGGGGGATGGAGGCAGGGGGAGATTGGAGGCAGGGGGTGTTAGTGGCAGGGAGTGATTGGAGGCAGGGGGTGATTGGAGGCACCGCAGAGGGTGGGGGATGGAGACAGGGGTTGTTGGTGGCACTGCAGAGGGGGATGGAGGCAGGGGGTGATTGGAGGCAGGGGGTGATTGGGGGAGATTGGAGGCAGGGGGAGATTGGAGGCAGGGGGTGATTGGAGGCTGGGGGTGTTGGTGGCACTGCAGAGGGGGATGGCGGCACTGCAGAGGGTGGGAGATGGAGACGGGTTGATGGTGACACCGCAGAGGGGCATGGAGGCAGGAGGAGATTGGAGGCAGGGGGAGGATGTGGCACCGCAGAGGGGGGTGAAGGCAGGGGGTGTTGGTGGCAGAGGGGGACGGAGGCAGGGGGTGATGTGACTAAATAATTAGCCCTTATATCGAAAATAACAAAAATATGTTTTTTTTTATCCTAATATCTACCTTAAATTACATTGCTATTTGCCTTGCGTACTTGTTTGTAGCCTAAATACTGAAATTTGCACCTAAAAATTAAATTTAGTAAGTTTTGTGAAATGGCAGTAAAAACGTGGTGGTGCCAGTAAATTTCGGGTGTCGTGCCAGTAAATTTCAATCTGGTAGGTTGGCAACACTGTCCCAGTCATAAGTCAGTCAGTCAGATGAAGAGAGCATAGCATATTAAATGCTTATAATGTTTGATAAGTGAAAAAATCCAACAGAATCCCAAAAAATAAAATATATATACGGTATATATATATATATATATATATATATATATATATATATATATATGTATATGATCTTCCTGACTCAATTGGTCAGATGAAGAAGGTCACTCCAAACACTATGAAGATGAAAATAGTAAAGATATATCGCATTGGTTGATACAGATTGTCACTTCATAGGATATGTGCCTATATAGCCGATCCCCAATCCATGGGTGAATCTCTATTATAGTTCATAGTTCATAAATGCACCTAGCCAGATTCTAACTTGAACCATGGGATGCTTGATGGTATATGGACCTATATGTATCATATAATATACAGGTTACCACACTAGGGTTGAATCCTCACTTCTTTAAAATATCAATTGATGTGATACATGATCCAAAGCATAATCATATTGGCAGTTCATATCAACTATGCGGTAACTCACAGCGGTATATAGAGCAATAATCGAAATGCTTCCGTTATAACCACAATTTATGTTCCTGCAATCTGCAGGTAAATCCTATAATGATGGTTTGGATATAACAAACACGATATAGGGGTTTACTCAGGGATCACCAACGAGTATCGGTCGGGATCAGTCTGTGGTCTGGATAGCTCTATGAGCTGCTGTTTGCACAGAGATCTCCAATTTTGGGATCGATCTGTGCATATACGTCCCCAACTTGTTGTTCATAAGCCGCTGAGAGGCAATCAATATTCATTCATAGTGTCTTTATTTGAGGAGGTCCTTCCTTCCAATGTCCTATTATAGGAATCCTGTTTTCAGAGCCTGTTTGTGGAGGTGTGTAGGAGTCCTAAATCCAAAGGTAGATATCCAGGTTCAAAGGTGGGGTTTCCTCGGGTGGGTATCAAAAGGGGTGCCCCGAGACGACGTGACCTATCACGAAACGCATAGGGCGGACCGAGCGGCATGCTGACGTCATCCCCTCACTGCTCGATCTCCATAGGACGGGTTTACTTGTTGGTGTCCGGCCGGCACCTTGGGCTTAAGGCTGTACCTTATCGTCATATATGTAAGTGTTTTATCTACTTGTCTAGTCCAATAAACCCAAAGATTTTACACCAGCAAGGCATCCTGTTTCTTTTGCATGTCTCAACTACGTTCAAACTGCTTCTATGCTGTGGAAAGTGCTGAGTGAAGAGGCGGTGGTCATAGAAGCTACAATTATCCAGCTGGGATTGTTTATATGTGGTCTTAGGTCCTCCGTGACAGGGGACCAACTGGTTCTGGTAAGCAGTATACTTGCTCATAGTGGTGGTTTTCACTCCGGTCTTCAGTCAATTCAGTGGAGATTTGGATTCCGTTACTGCACGGGTGTTTTATCACAGAAATAGTTTGGACTCTTTAATGAGAATATTTAGCATCTTATGAACTGATGCCCTAGTGTGTCACAATTGGATGCCATTTTATGCATGTAATCTTTTATGTAATTTTGTATACACATTGTGGTAGTTTTTGGTATATGTTTCACTTCATGTCCCAGGTTTGCCCATAACTATCTACCTGTCCACGTGATCCAACCAGTGGACCTATGCATCTTGTATGTGTTGTGGAGCATACCATGACAAATTTTTTTGTCTATTAATTTCTGTTTTGAGTTTAGCGCTACTATATATATTTTTTTCCATCAAAATGGGGTGCTCATCCCAGCATTAAAAGTTAACATGTTTCATTCCGATACACCGGAACTTCGTCAGAAGATTGCAGATTACACATGAAGTTTAACCAAGGCTTTTTTTCAGCGGAAACGCGGGGGAACGCAGTTCCGGCACCTCCTGGACTGACCGTATGTAATGACAAGGTGTGCTGGGGTGTGCTGCAGGGTATTGATGCTCACTGCTGGGGATCTATTTTTGCAGGCGGGTGTCTATTGTTGCTGGTGGGTGATCTATTGTTGCTGAGGGGGGTCAGTTGTTGCTGGGGGGTCAGTTGTTGCTAAAAGAGATCTACTGTTGGGGGAGGGGTCTATTGTTGATGGCAGCCAGAGCGTCTATTAATGCTGGCTGTGCGGAGATTTGTTGATGCTTCTGGGAGTCTATTGTTGCTGGCGGGGAAATTTTGTTGTTGGTGGTCCATTGTTGTTAGGAGGATCTATTGTTGCTGGCTGCAGGGATCTATTTTACTGTTTTTCTTGATATCATTACCAAATTCCATTCAAATTACTTAGCACCACAAAATGATACTTGGTTCTATATTGTCTAAAAGGGGCGGTACTGGGAGGTGGGTAGGGGCAGAAAAAAAAGGGGTGACTCGGAAAGGGGGAGTTCCTGCACCTATTGTCTGAGAAAAAAAAGCCCTGAGTTTAACGTAATGTTTACAACACAATATATGAACATAGTAGATATTGAACATTAGATTTACTTCTACAATGAATCATTCCTATCTGGGCTACCTATATACACATAGCTTTCGACCTCCGCAGGAGGTGGAGCCTGTCACCCCAATTGGGTACATACTGTGAGCAGGCTCCTTTATAGAACTAGCAAAGGTAGCCCTCCTGGGACCTTGTTGAGTGTCCCTGGAGATAAGGTGTGTAGTAATTACTGCAATATATTAAAGTACATTAGTGCACTTTTACTACAGTATATTGAAGTGCGTCAGGGCACTTTTACTACAATAAATAGAAGTTTGTTAGTGAACTTTTACTACAATATTTTGAAGGGTGTTAGTGCACTTTTACTGCAACATATTGAAGTATGTTAGTGCACTTTTACTACAGTGTATTAAAGTCCGTCAGCGCACTTTTACTGCAGTATATTGAAGTGCGTCAGTGCAGTTTTACTGCAGTATATTGTAGTGTGTCAGTGGATTGTGTCTGTGTAGTGATTCCTCAAGTTAAAGTTCACCAAACACCACTTTCCATTGATTAAAATGCATCCAAGTATACATTTCCCCGCCTCGATTACATTTTTGTAATAAGCCCCCCATCATGTCTGGGAGACCAATAAAATGAGGCAGACGTTCCAATGGGGGGCCAGCAGCGTATGTGTCCACAGGTAAAGGTGGATGTGGTCCGTCCCCAGGCAGGGCACCATTTCCTCTGTTTAGTGATGTTGCCCATGCTATCCAGCCACAGCATGCAGAGGAGGTGGTGGACTGGCTTACTAAACCATCCTCATCCTCCTCGTCCTCCTCATCCTCCTCGTCCTCCTCATCCTCCTCATCCTCTATCACACAAGCAGAGACTAGTGTGCAGTAGGGATGAGCTTCGTCTTCGCGTCAAACACACGTTCGACTCGAACATCGGCTGTTCGATCGTTCGATGAAGAACGAACGTTATGGTCCGTTCACGCCAAATTCGTGTTGCGCGACACGGCCCATATTTCACTGTGGCATCGCAGTGCATTGCTGGCTGATGATTGGCCAAGCATGCACTATGACCCACATGCTTGGCTAATCACAGCACGGAAAAAACGGAGAGCCGTAATTGGCCAAAGCCAGGGTGGCTTTGGCCAATTATGGCTCAGGGGGTTTAGTACACGCCCCACACTATATAAGGCCGCCTGGAAGTAGGCCTTGTGTAGTGTGTTGGCGTTTGTGAAAGAGGCAGTTTCACAGAGAGATAGACAGTGTCATTAATATTGAGTTAGATAGAGCAGGCAGGCGAGTCAGTTAGCTGCTGTTACAGTGTGTAGAGGATATATATGCATCCTAGGTGTTGTATATATATTTATACACTGTATTGAGTTTAGCTAGATCCATTCCTGTTAGTCTCTATACTGTGACAGGCAGGCAGGCAGGTGATTGTGCTAGCTGCAGACAGTCAGTGTTTCACTTAGTGTACTACTGTGTGCTTTGCATAGTGATCACCTAAAGCTCACCTGGATACAGTTATTCTCTATTCTGTGACAGGCAGGCCGGTGATTGTGCTAGCTGCAGACAGTCAGTGTTTCACTTAGTGTACTACTATGTGCTTTGAATAGCATCCACCTAAAGCTCACCTGGATACAGTTATTCTCTATACTGTGACAGGCAGGCTGGTGATTGTGACTAGCTGCAGACAGTCAGTGTTTCACTTAGTGTACTACTGTGTGCTTTGCATAGCATTCACCTAAAGCTCACCTGGATACAGTTATTCTCTATACTGTGACAGGCAGGTCGGTGATTGTGCTAGCTGCAGACAGTCAGTGTTTCACTTAGTGTACTACTGTGTGCTTTGCATAGCATTCACCTAAAGCTCACCTGGATACAGTTAGTGACTAATACTATTATAGTGGTGTATTTTCAGTGTACTGTGTCCTCTGCACAGTTTTCACCTAAAACTAACTGAAAACAATTGCTTCTTTTCCCCTACTAACACCACAGCAGGCCATTAGTATGTCTGAAAGGCAAACAATGAGAGGCAGACAGTCACGAGGCAATAAAAGAGGGCAAGCAGGCTCTGTGTCTAGAGGCAACAATGATGCTGGTCGTGGATATGGTGCATTCTTATCAGCACGTGGCCGTGGGAAACGCTTGTCCTTCTTTTCGGCAGCTGGCCATGTTGAGCCGCAACATGCCGAAGACTTGGTAGAGTGGATGACCAAGCCGTCCTCCTCCTCCTCATCCTCTCTCACCCAGGCTCAGGGTACTTTGTCTGGCAAAGCAGCTGCCAAAGCAGCCTCTTCCCTCGGCTCAATGGCATCAGTCACTCCTTCCCTAGCCCCACAATGTCCTCCTGAGGAGTCCCCCGAACTGTTTGACCACAGTGTTGGGTACATGCTTCAGGAGGATGCCCAGCATTTTGAAGGCTCCGATGATGGAACCCAGCTGGAGGAAGGCAGTAACGTGAGCTCAGAGAGAGGGGGTAATAAAGTGAGCCCAGAGAGAGTGGGTGACCAACAAGGTCAGCTATCTGGCAGTCATGTTCCCCCAGCTGCAGCATACTGCCAGATTGGCTCCAGTGATGAGGGGACGATGAGGTCACTGACTCCACGTGGGTGCCTGATCGGAGAGAGGAGGAGGAAGAGGAGGAGGAAGAGGAGGAGGAGGAGGCACATCTCCATCAAGGCAGGATGCCCTCCAGGGGCCAGCTTAAGGGCAGCACACCGACTGCATCACACCGCAGAGCTCCGCATGTGCAGGGCGCATGTGCAGGTTGCTGCTGTCTCTGCACTTTAATTCCAAAAGTTCTTTGGTGTGGGCCTTTTTTCAGACGTGTGCAACAGATCGCACCATTGCCATTTGCAACATATCTAAAGCGTATCTCGCGTGGCCAAAACATCAGTCGCTTGGGCACCACGTGCTTGACCAGACATATGTCGACCTGCCATGCATTCCGTTGGCAAGCACACCTAAAAGACCCACACCAAAGAACAAGGCGGACCTCTCCTTGCTCCTCATTAGCTGGGATCTCCAACCCCACTATACCTTCAGTCCTCTCTGAAACCTGCACTGAGAGGAATGAAGGTGTAGAATTAGATGTGTCACAGCCAAGTACTTGCGGGCAATCTGCTATCGGTACACCGACGTCCGATTGTACCAGGCAAATTTCCCTGCCCCAGCTGTTGCACCACCACAAGAAGTTCGCTCCCAGCCATCCACATGCCCAGCGGTTGAATGCTAGCTTGGCTAAATTGCTAGCACTTCAACTGCTGCCTTTTCAGTTGGTAGACTCTGCCCCCTTCGGTGAGTTTCTGGAATGTGCGGTTCCTCAGTGGCAGGTTTCCAAACACCACGTTTTCTCACGGAAGGCGATTCCGGCTCTCTACTGGCATGTGGAAGGCAATGTCTTGGCCTCGCTGGACAGAGCGGTCAGCGGTAAGGTGCATATTACCGCTGACTCATGGTCCAGCAGGCATGGACAGGCACGTTACCTATCTTTCACGGCGCATTGGGTGACTCTGCTGGCAGCTGGGAAGGATGAAGGACAAGGTGCAGTAGTGTTGGAGGTTGTTCCGCCACCACGCCTCCAAAATGTTACTACTGGTGATTCTGACACACCTCTCTCCTCCACCCCCTCCTCTTCTTCTTCCTCCATGGCCTCTTCCTGTGCTGATTTGTCCTCGGAACCAGCGGTGCTCCATAGGCGTTCAAGGGGTACGCCAGTACGCAGGCAAAAAGATGCCATGCGGTGCTTGAGCTGGTGTGTTTGGGGGACAGGAGCCACACTGGGGCAGAGATTCTGTCTGCTCTGCAGGGGCAGGCTCAGAGGTGGTTGACACCATGCCAGCTTAAGCCAGGAAAGGTGGTTTCCGACAATGGCACCAACCTCCTCTCCGCCCTCCGACAGGGACAACTGACCCATGTGCCCTGTTTGGCTCATGTCCTTAACTTGGTGGTGCAGCGGTTCTTGGGCAGGTACCCAGGCTTACAGGGGGTCCTGAAGCAGGCCAGGAAACTCTGTGGGCATTTCCGCCGGTCATATAATGCCAGTGCTCGGCTGGCTGAGCTGCAAAAGGATTACAACCTGCCCAAGATCCGCCTAATCTGTGACATGCCCACCAGGTGGAACTCTACGTTGGCCATGCTGCAGCGGCTGCACACGCAGCAGAGGGCCATCAATGAGTATCTGTTGCAATATGGCACCAGGACAGGGTCAGGGGTGCTTGGATTTTTTTCCCCACGCCAGTGGGCCATGATCAGGGATGCATGCACTGTCCTGGCACCATTTGAGGAGGCCACTAGGATGGTGAGCAGTGACAGTGCATGCATCAGTGACACTGTCCCTCTTGTCCACCTGTTGGAGCACACGCTGCATGGAATAATGGACAGGGCACTTGAGGCAGAACGGAGGCAGGAAGAGGAGGACTTCCTTACCTCTCAAGGCCCCCTTTATCCAGACAGTGTTCCTGCTGGCCCGGCTATCACACAGGAAGAGAAGGAGGAGGAGGAGGATTGAGTCAGCATGGAGGTGGAGACTAGCACTCAGCATCAGCAGCAGTCTTCAAGGGATTAATTACAATCCCAAGACACCCATGGACTTGTACGTGGCTGGGAGGAGGTGGCTGCGGATCATGTCGTCCTCAGTGAACCAGAGGACTCGGCACCAAATGCCTCAGCAAACCTATGCTGCATGGCCTCCCTGATCCTGCAAAGCCTGCATAAGTATCCTCATATTCGTGCGATCAAGGAGAGGGATCATTACTGGCTGGCAACCCTCCTTGATCCACGTTACAAGGGTAAGGTTGCGGACCTTATCTTGTCATCGCAAAGGGAGCAGAGGATGAGGCATTTTCGGGAGGCCTTGCAGAAAGGTCTGTGCAACGCGTTCCCAGAGACTGGGAGGTTACAAATTCCTGGTCCTGGACAACGTGTTGCTGAGGCATCGGTCAGTCAAAGAAGGAGCGGTGGAGAAGGTGGCCGTCTGACCGATGCGTTCAGACAATTTTTTAGTCCGCAGCCCCAAGGTATGATCGGTTCCAGCAACCATCGCCAGCGTCTGGTTTACATGGTGCAGGAATACCTGGGGGCAAGATGAGACTTGGACACCTTTCCCACCGAAAATCCTCTGGGTTACTGGGTCTTGAGGATGGATCACTGGCCAGAGCTTGCAGTGTGCAATTGAGATACTGGCCTGTCCTGCATCCAGCGTTCTTTCGGAACGCACATTCAGTGCTGCTGGAGGCTTTGTAACTGATCACAGGGTGCGCCTGTCAACCTACTCGGTCAATCTACTGACCTTCATAAAATGAATCAGTCTTGGATCACCACCAGCTACCAGGCACCTGATGCTGATGTAACAGAATAATTTTCTTTGAAATGTCAGATCCCTTCAAGACTGCCTATGCTGATGCAGAGTGACTATACTGTTATGCTGAGTGACTATCCTCTTCCTCCTCAATAATCATGCTGATTAGGGATGGGCCCGGTGCTCGATTCGAACCCATGTTCGAATCGAGCATCGGGCGTTCGCTCGCTCGTCGAGCCCAGAACTATTTGGGCCGTTCGCATCACATTAGTGTGATGCGAGCGGCCCCGCAATGCATTGCGGCCGGCGCGGCCGGCGCAGTGCATTGCTGGCTGATGATTGGCCAAGCATGCACTGTGACCCCGCATGCTTGGCCAATCACAGCGCCCGAAACTCGGAGAGCAATAATTGGCTACAGGCAGGACGGCTGTAGCCAATTACAGCTCAGGGGCTTTAGTACACGCCCCACCATTTAAAAGGCCGCCACGCCATCGGCCCCGGTCACATGAGTTCCGGCTTTAGGAGAGATTAGTCTGCTGATTCTGTCTTTGCTTGATACTGAAAGATTTGCTCTTCTTTGCTAAACCATTGGCTATTTCTTTGCTAAACCATTGCTACCTAAGTCATTGATCGTTCATTGCTGCTGATTGCACAGTTAGTGTGTTATTAGCTGCTGCTGGGGATTAGTCTGGTGCGTGCTTACTGTTAGTACAGTATTGCAGTAGTACCAACCGCAGTGCTGTTAGCACAGCATTGCACCCCAACAGCACCCATAGGACTTCTAGTGTGTTAGTGGCAGCAAACAGAGCTCCTATATTTTCTTCTCAGCAGCACCCATAGGACTTCTAGTGTGTTAGTGGCATCACACAGAGCTCCTATATTTTCTTCTCAGCAGCACCCATAGGACTTCTAGTGTGTTAGTGGCAGCAAACAGAGCTCCTATATTTTCTTCTCAGCAGCACCCATAGGACTTCTAGTGTGTTAGTGGCAGCAAACAGAGCTCCTATATTTTCTTCTCAGCAGCACCCATAGGACTTCTAGTGTGTTAGTGGCAGCAAACAGAGCTCCTATATTTTCTTCTCAGCAGCACCCATAGGACTTCTAGTGTGTTAGTGGCAGCAAACAGAGCTCCTATATTTTCTTCTCAGCAGCACCCATAGGACTTCTAGTGTGTTAGTGGCAGCAAACAGAGCTCCTATATTTTCTTCTCAGCAGCACCCATAGGACTTCTAGTGTGTTAGTGGCATCACACAGAGCTCCTATATTTTCTTCTCAGCAGCACCCATAGGACTTCTAGTGTGTTAGTGGCAGCAAACAGAGCTCCTATATTTTCTTCTCAGCAGCACCCATAGGACTTCTAATGTGTTAGTGGCATCACACAGAGTTCCTATATTTTCATCTCAGCAGCACCCATAGGACTTCTAGTGTGTTAGTGGCATCACACAGAGCTCCTATATTTTCTTCTCAGCAGCACCCATAGGACTTCTAGTGTGTTAGTGGCAGCAAACAGAGCTCCTATATTTTCTTCTCAGCAGCACCCATAGGACTTCTAGTGTGTTAGTGGCAGCAAACAGAGCTCCTATATTTTCTTCTCAGCAGCACCCATAGGACTTCTAGTGTGTTAGTGGCATCACACAGAGCTCCTATATTTTCTTCTCAGCAGCACCCATAGGACTTCTAGTGTGTTAGTGGCAGCAAACAGAGCTCCTATATTTTCTTCTCAGCAGCACCCATAGGACTTCTAGTGTGTTAGTGGCAGCAAACAGAGCTCCTATATTTTCTTCTCAGCAGCACCCATAGGACTTCTAGTGTGTTAGTGGCAGCAAACAGAGCTCCTATATTTTCTTCTCAGCAGCACCCATAGGACTTCTAGTGTGTTAGTGGCAGCAAACAGAGCTCCTATATTTTCTTCTCAGCAGCACCCATAGGACTTCTAGTGTGTTAGTGGCAGCAAACAGAGCTCCTATATTTTCTTCTCAGCAGCACCCATAGGACTTCTAGTGTGTTAGTGGCATCACACAGAGCTCCTATATTTTCTTCTCAGCAGCACCCATAGGACTTCTAGTGTGTTAGTGGCAGCAAACAGAGCTCCTATATTTTCTTCTCAGCAGCACCCATAGGACTTCTAGTGTGTTAGTGGCAGCAAACAGAGCTCCTATATTTTCTTCTCAGCAGCACCCATAGGACTTCTAGTGTGTTAGTGGCAGCAAACAGAGCTCCTATATTTTCTTCTCAGCAGCACCCATAGGACTTCTAGTGTGTTAGTGGCATCACACAGAGCTCCTATATTTTCTTCTCAGCAGCACCCATAGGACTTCTAGTGTGTTAGTGGCAGCAAACAGAGCTCTTATATTTTCTTCTCAGCAGCACCCATAGGACTTCTAGTGTGTTAGTGGCATCACACAGAGCTCCTATATTTTCTTCTCAGCAGCACCCATAGGACTTCTAGTGTGTTAGTGGCAGCAAACAGAGCTCCTATATTTTCTTCTCAGCAGCACCCATAGGACTTCTAGTGTGTTAGTGGCAGCAAACAGAGCTCCTATATTTTCTTCTCAGCAGCACCCATAGGACTTCTAGTGTGTTAGTGGCAGCAAACAGAGCTCCTATATTTTCTTCTCAGCAGCACCCATAGGACTTCTAGTGTGTTAGTGGCAGCAAACAGAGCTCCTATATTTTCTTCTCAGCAGCACCCATAGGACTTCTAGTGTGTTAGTGGCATCACACAGAGCTCCTATATTTTCTTCTCAGCAGCACCCATAGGACTTCTAGTGTGTTAGTGGCAGCAAACAGAGCTCCTATATTTTCTTCTCAGCAGCACCCATAGGACTTCTAGTGTGTTAGTGGCAGCAAACAGAGCTCCTATATTTTCTTCTCAGCAGCACCCATAGGACTTCTAGTGTGTTAGTGGCAGCAAACAGAGCTCCTATATTTTCTTCTCAGCAGCACCCATAGGACTTCTAGTGTGTTAGTGGCATCACACAGAGCTCCTATATTTTCTTCTCAGCAGCACCCATAGGACTTCTAGTGTGTTAGTGGCAGCAAACAGAGCTCCTATATTTTCTTCTCAGCAGCACCCATAGGACTTCTAGTGTGTTAGTGGCAGCAAACAGAGCTCCTATATTTTCTTCTCAGCAGCACCCATAGGACTTCTAGTGTGTTAGTGGCAGCAAACAGAGCTCCTATATTTTCTTGTCAGCAGCACACATAGTACCTATAGTGTGTTAGTGTCAGCACCCATAGGACCTACAGTGTGTTGTGAGCACACATAGGAGTTCTATTTTTTATACTATATACACTACCGACTACAATGGCTGGAAGACCGCCAAGGAGAGGCAGAGCGTGCCGAGGCAAGAACACAGGGCAGGCAGGCTCTGTTTCTAGAGACAACAGTGCTGGCCGTGGACGTGGTCGTGCATCGTCATCAGCACGTGGCCATGGGACACGCTTGTCTTTGTTTTCGGCAGCTGGACATGTGGAGCCGCATCATGCCGAAGGCTTGGTAGAATGGATGACCAAGCCCTCCTCATCCTCCTCATCCTCTCTCACCCAGGCTCAGGGTACTGGCAGAGCAGCTGCCAACGCGTACTCAATGGCATCATCAGCCACCCCTTCCCTAGACCCACCATGTCCTCCTGAGGAGTCCCCCGAACTGTTTGAGCACAGTGTTGGGTACATGCTCCAGGAGGATGCCCAACGATTCGAAGGCTCGGATGATGATACCCAGCTTGAGGAAGTCAGTAGTGTGCGCGCAGAGAGAGGGGATGCTGAAGGACAGCAATCTGGCAGTAGTGTTCCACCAGCTGCAGCTTACTGCCAGGTTTGCTCTAGTGGTGAAGAGGGAGGGGATGATGAGGTCACTGACTCCACGTGGGTGCCTGAAGGGAGAGAGGAGGAGGAGGAGGAGGATGCAGCGTCACATGTCCAACGAGGCAGGATGCCCCCTGGAGGCCAGCTAGAGGCCAGCACAGCAACTGTACCACACCGCAGAGCTCCGCCTGTGCAGGGCGCTGCCTCTGCACGTTATCACAAAAGTTCTTTGGTGTGGGCCTTTTTTGAGACGAGTGCATCAGATCGCACCACTGCTATTTGCAATATTTGTCTCAAGCGTATCTCGCGTGGCCAAAACATCAGCCGCTTGGGCACCACAAGCATGAGCAGACATATGTCGACCTGCCATGCAGCTCGTTGGCAAGCACACATAAAAGACCCACACCAAAGAACAAAGCGGACCTCTCCTTGCTCCTCATCAGCTGGGATCTCCATCCCCACTATATCTTCAGTCCTCTCTGAAAGCTGCTCTGAGAGGACTGAAGGTGTAGAATTAGGTGTGTCACAACCAAGTACTTGCAGTACACCGACGTCCGATTGTAGCAGGCAAATTTCCCTGCCCCAGCTGCTGGACCGTCGAAAGAAGTATACTCCCAGCCATCCACATGCCCAGCGGTTGAATGCTAGCTTGGCTAAATTGCTAGCACTTCAACTGCTGCCTTTTCAGTTGATAGACTCGGCCCCCTTCCGTGAGTTTGTTCAATGTGCGGTTCCTCAGTGGCAGGTTCCCAAACGCCACTTTTTCTCACGGAAGGCGATTCCGTCTCTCTACTGGCATGTGGAAGGCAATGTCCATGCCTCGCTGGACAGGGCGGTCAGCGGTAAGGTGCATATTACCGCTGACTCATGGTCCAGCAGGCATGGACAGGGACGTTATCTTTCTTTCACGGCCCATTGGGTCACTCTATTGGTAGCTGGGAGGGATGCAGGACAAGGTGCAGTAGTGTTGGAGGTTGTTCCGCCACCACGCCTCCAAAATGCTACTACTGGTTGTGACACACCTCTCTCCTCCACCCCCTCCTCTTCTTCTTCCTCCATGTCCTCTTCGAGTGCTCTGTCCTCGGAACCAGCGGTGCTCCGTAGGCATACAAGGGGCTACGCGAGTACGCAGGCAAAAAGATGCCATGCCGTGCTTGCGCTGGTGTGTTTGGGGGACAGGAGCCACACTGGGCCAGAGGTTCTGGCAGCTCTGCAGGGGCAGGCCGAGAGGTGGTTGACGCCACGCCAGCTTAAGCCAGGAATGGTCGTTTCTGATAATGGCACCAACCTCCTCTCCGCCCTGCGACAGGGGCAGCTCACCCATGTGCCCTGTATGGCTCACGTCCTCAACCTGGTGGTGCAGCGGTTCTTGGGCAGGTTCCCAGGCTTACAGGATGTCCTGAGGCAGGCCAGGAAAGTCTGTGTGCATTTCCGCCGATCTTATAATGCCAGTGCTCGGCTGACTGAGCTGCAAAAGGAGCTGAACCTGCCCAAGAACCGCCTAATATGTGACATGCCCACCAGGTGGAACTCAACGTTGGCCATGCTGCAGCGACTGCACACGCAGCAGAGGGCCATCAATGAGTACCTTTGCGACTACGGCACCAGGACAGGGTCAGGGGAGCTTGGCTTTTTTTCCCCACGCCAGTGGAGCATGATCAGGGATGCATGCACTGTCCTCTCACCATTTGAGGAGGCCACGAGGATGGTGAGCAGTGACAGTGCATGCATCAGTGACACTGTACCTCTTGTCCACCTGTTGGAGCATACGCTGCGTGGGATAATGGACAGGGCACTTGAGGCAGAACAGAGGCAGGAAGAGGAGGACTTCCTTGTCTCTCAAGGCCCCCTTTATCCAGACAATGTTCCTTCTGTCCCACCCATCACACAGGAAGAGGAGGAGGAGGAGGAGGATTGTGTGAGCATGGAGGTGGAGCCTGGCACTCAGCATCAGCAGCAGCAGTCTTTTAGGGATGATGTACAGTCCCAACAAACCAGTGGACTTGTACGTGGCTGGGAGGAGGTGGCTGGCGATCATGTCATCCTCAGTGACCCAGAAGACTCCGGACCGAATGCCTCAGCTAACCTACGCTGCATGGCCTCCCTGATCCTGCAAAGCCTGCGGAAGGATCCTCGTGTTCTTCGGATCAAGGAGAGTGACCATTACTGGCTGGCCACTCTCCTTGATCCACGGTACAAGGGTAAGGTTGCGGACCTTATCTTGCCGTCGCAGAGGGAGCAGAGGATGAGACATCTCAGGGAGGCCTTGCAGAAAGGTCTGTGCAACGCGTTCCCAGAAACTGGGAGGTTACAAACTCCTGGTCCTGGACGACAAGTTGCTGAGGCTTCGGTCAGTAGCAGAAGGAGCGGTGGGGAAGGTGGACGTCTGACCGATGCGTTCAGACAATTTTTTAGTCCGCAGCCCCAAGGTATGATCGGTTCCAGCAACCATCGCCAGCGTCTGATATACATGGTGCAGGAATACCTAGGGGCAAGGTCAGACTTGGACACCTTTCCCACCGAAAATCCTCTGGCTTACTGGGTCCTGAGGATGGATCACTGGCCAGAGCTTGCACAGTATGCAATTGAGCTACTGGCCTGTCCTGCATCCAGCGTTCTTTCCGAACGCACATTCAGTGCTGCTGGAGGATTTGTCACCGATCATAGGGTGCGCCTGTCCACCGACTCGGTTGATCGACTGACCTTCATAAAAATGAATCAGTCTTGGATCACCACCAGCTACCAGACACCTGAAGCGGATATAACGGAATAATTTATAATGTCACATCCCTTCAAGACTGCCTATGCTGATGCTGAGTGACTGTCCTGTTATGTTCACTGACTATCCTCTTCCTCCTCCTCAATGATCCATGCCACCACACCAGTGCCTAAGGCACAATTTTTCAGCCCCTGTATAACAGGGGCGTGTAATTACAATTTTTTAAAAAGATGCTTCGCAACAGGTGTGACTGCTGTGCTCAGAGTACAGTATCTGTGAGGGGTTGCAGTGTTGTGGCACCAGCACCAGTGCCTAAGGCACAATTTTTCAGCCCCTGTTGGGGCGTGTAATTACAATTTTTAGGCAATGCTTTGCAACAGGTCTCATTGCTGTGCTCAGAGTACAGTATCTGTGAGGGGTTGCAGTGTTGTGGCACCAGCACCAGTGCCTAAGGCACAATTTTTCAGCCCCTGTATAACAGGGGCGTGTAATTAATTTTTTTTAAAAAGATTCTTCGCAACAGGTGTGACTGCTGTGCTCAGAGTACAGTATCTGTGAGGGGTTGCAGTGTTGTGGCACCAGCACCAGTGCCTAAGGCACAATTTTTCAGCCCCTGTTGGGGCGTGTAATTACAATTTTTAGGCAATGCTTTGCAACAGGTCTCATTGCTGTGCTCAGAGTACAGTATCTGTGAGGGGTTGCAGTGTTGTGGCACCAGCACCAGTGCCTAAGGCAAAATTTTTCAGCCCCTGTATAACAGGGGCGTGTAATTACAATTTTTTAAAAAGATGCTTCGCAACAGGTGTGACTGCTGTGCTCCAAGTACAGTATCTGTGAGGGGTTGCAGTGTTGTGGCACCAGCACCAATGCCTAAGGCACAATTTTTCAGCCCCTGTTTAACAGGGGCGTGTAATTACAAATCTTGATCTAATAGTTCACAGCAGGGCCCATTCCTGCGCCCACCAAGAGTAACTATGAGGGCCTACAGTCTTGTGGCAACACCGTCCACCACCACCACCACCACCAAAGGCCCAATTTTTCTGCCCTGTTCAACAGGTGCATGCAATTACAAATCTTGATCTAATAACTCACAGCAGGGCCCATTCCTGCACCCACCAAGAGTAACTGTGAGGGCTTACAGTCTTGTGGCAACACCGTCCACCACCACCACCACCACCACCAAAGGCCCAATTTTTCTGCCCGGTTCAACAGGTGCATGCAAGTACAAATCTTGATCTATTAACTCACAGCAGGGCCCATTCCTGTGCCCACCAGTCTTGTGGCTACACCAACATCTAATAGGGCAAATTTCTGCAGAGTATATACGGCAGGCCCCTACTTTCAAACATCCAACTTACAAACGACTCCTACTTGCAAACGGCAAGAGAAAACAGGAAGTGAGAGGAAATCTACCCCTAGGAAGGAAAATTCTATCCTGTTAGATTTAATTTGGGAAAAAGGTATCTCCTCTCTACTGATGCTTTATCACCAATCCTTGTTTCAATTAAAACCCCACTTTTCCAAAAACATTTGTCATTGGGACGGAAAGTGAGGTGACATGTTCTGAACAGATGTGCAAAGACAGCAAATGTTACAGGGGTGATAACCCCTCCCTATGTTCTCCAAAAAGCTTAAAAATTGATTTTTTTGGGATGTAGCTACACTTCATAATGTACCTGTTCAGATTCTACTTAAGAACAAACCTACAGTCCATGTCTTGTTTGCACCACCTATATACTGCTGTTCAGAGTATATAGGGTTGTAGGTATAGGGTTTTATTTTGGGTGCGGGGTCCCCCTTAGTATCCATACAAGACCCAAAGGGGCTGGGGTGGGGGGGGGGGTGATGGGGTAGCCATGCCATTTTTCTCAAGGATTTTCAGCCATATGGCGGCCAGGACAAGACATGACATTAAAGCCGCAAGTGGTTTTAAATGGCTTCTTTTTTTCCTTTACAAATGTCATTTTGTGCAAGGACAGTTCTAAACACGGGAAACACATGCCACTTCACAGGCATACTTTAGACACCCCCCAGGTACCATATTTAAAGGAAAATTTCACTTTTTTTTTTTCACTTTATGCATCATTAAAATGACTGCTCCCGAAAAAACTTTAGTTTTTAAAATTTCTTTTTGCATTGATATATGTCCCCTGGGGCAGGACCCGGGTCCCCAAACCTGTTTTATAACTGTGACAGCAGGAAGGTAAAGTCACCTGGTTGCATCCAGGGGGGTAGATATATTTCGCCCAGATTCAGGCTTTACGCTGACTTATACAACTAGGTGGAGAGTTGTATAAGCCCAGCTAAGGCTAGTGGGCTCATGGATGACTCATACCTCTAGGGAGAGTGTGGGGCGTCGTACAGACAGGGAGTTGATGAGGCCAGCTGAAGCTTGTCAGCTCATTTAGGCCTCTATAAGAACTCCCAGATTCATTAGGTGTCAGCTCATGCCTGGAACCAGACCTGTGTGGACTGTCTAGGGAGAGTGAACCCCTGTGCGGTGAGGCAAAGCCTGTGTGGCTATTTGTTTGGACTTTTACTAACCCAGGGACTTAGGGACTAGGACAGCACTAGGCTGATCCCAGTTGTTAGTTAGGAAACCTGTATGTTTAGTCAGAGGTCAACTTGACCAGGATTTATTTTGGTTATGTTTCTTTTGCTTTGCTGTGTTTTGTCACTGTAAATAGAAAATAAACCGCACCTTTTTGATTTTGAAACCCACAACCTCCGTTTGCTGGGCCTGTTTTGTGTGGGGAGCCCATCCCGGGGGTCACACACACCCGCTGCCGAGCTAACCCCCTCACAGTTGGTGGAGAACCAGTGGCAGTTTTTTTTTAAGCCAGCATGGAGGAGATACTGAAGCAGCTGGCTCTAGCAAATGCCAATCAACAGCAGACAAATGCAGGTTTGCAAAAGAGCCTTGCAGCTCAACAACAGAGCCTTGCAGCCCAGCAGCAGACAAACGCAACTTTGCAACAGAGTCTGGAGGCTCAGCAACGAGCCCAGCAGCAATCTGAGGCCCGCTTCATAGACCTGTTGCAGAAGCAAGAGCAGAGACTACAACAACAGATGGAAGCAGTAATGCAGCAACGTCCGCAGACCAGTGAGGAAAGCCGTCCCACTAATACCGCGTCCTTTGGGGTGAGTCGTTTATTGACAAAAATGACTGGAGAGGATGATCCAGAGGTATTTTTGACCACATATGAAAGGACCGCTGAAAGAGAAAAGTGGCCTGAGGAGCAGTGGGCTGGACTGGTGGCTCCTCTGTTAACTGGTGAATCGCAGAAAGCTTACTATGACCTAGAGCCTAACCAAGCAAAAGACTATGTGATGCTAAAAGCTGAAATATTGGCAAGGCTGGGTGTCACCCAGGCTGTCCGGGCTCAGCGTGTGCATAACTGGACTTTCCAGCTTGGAAAACCCCCCAGGTCTCAAATGTATGATCTCATTCACCTGAGCAGAAAGTGGCTACAGCCAGATACTTTGTCCGCACCAAAGATTGTGGAACGTGTTGTAATGGATCGGTTTTTGAGAGCTCTTCCTACTGCCATCCAAAAGTGGGTAAGCCATGGAGACCCAGAGACGGCCGATGGTCTTGTGGATCGTGTGGAGAAATACTTGGCTACAGAGAACCTGACGGCCTCTTCCAGAGACACTCGGACTTTCCACCCTAAGACCAGACCATCCCCAGGGGCGGATAAGAGGATTCCAAGGGGTGAGGGTGGAGAGAGTGAGAGGGTGGGAGCTCTACCCCAAGTTTGGCGAGAACAGCCTGGGAAATCAGCGGCTCAAGAGGCGGCAAGAAGGATCGTTTGCTACCGCTGCCGGCAAGCGGGACATATTGCAGCCAATTGCCCGGTTGTGGAGGAACCCATGCAGTGTGACTTTCTGACGGGCAGACGTCAGTCGCTGTGTGCGACAGTCGCATGCACTGCCATTCGAGGAACTGAGAAACATTTATGCAAAATGTGTGTTAATGGTAGAAATGTTGTGGTATTGCTGGATTCAGGTAGCCTTGTGACCCTGATAAAGGCTGAGTTAGTTAAAACAGAGGTCTCTGGGAATAGCAAGGTAGCTGTTATTTGTGTGCATGGGGACACCCGAGAGTATCCAGTGACTACAGTGTGTTTCGAGACCCCCAAAGGTACCCTCTCTCATCCAGTGGGCTTAGTATCTCAGTTACCGCATGACGCCATTGTGGGAAGGGATTTTCCGAAGTTCTGGGAACTGTGGGATGATCCTGAGCCCCTCACTGGTGCCCCTATGTACCAGGAATGTGATAGCCAGAACTCCCCTGAGAGTGGTGAGGACTCTCCGGAATTTCCCTTATCAGTATTGGCAGGGGAGACTCAAGAAACTGGAGAGGAGCCCACCTCCTCAGACGAAAACCTACCGTCTGTGGAGTTTTCTGATCTTGAGGTTCACAGGGAAAACTTTGCCACAGAACAGTTGAAAGACCCCGCCCTAATAAAGGCACGGGAAAACGTAGTGAAAATAGATGGCGAGTTAGTGAACCCAGATAATACCTGCACTTACCCATACTTCAGCGTAGAGAAGGACCTACTGTATCGGGTGGCAAAAAGGGCCGAAGAAACCGTTGAGCAGCTTGTGGTGCCCAAACCTTACAGGAAGTTGGTGTTGGAGTTGGCCCATGGGCACATTCTTGGAGGTCATCTGGGGACAGAGAAAACCCGAGAGAGGGTATTACAGAGATTCTATTGGCCGGGGGTGATGAAGGACGTAGAAAATTATTGTTCCTCCTGCCCTGTGTGTCAGAGGTTGGCCCCGATGCCACATTTCCGTAGCCCGCTGGTCCCTCTACCCATCATTGAGGTCCCGTTTGAGAGGATCGCCATGGATTTGGTAGGTCCTATAATCAAGTCCGCTAGGGGGCACCAGTACATATTAGTTATAATGGACTATGCCACCCGTTATCCAGAAGCGATCCCTCTCCGAAATACCTCGGCCAAAACCATAGCCAAAGAGCTATCTCTTGTGTTTAGCCGGGTGGGTATTTGTAGAGAACTGCTTACGGACCAAGGTACACCCTTTATGTCCCGGGTTATGAAGGAGCTGTGTAAATTGTTCAAAGTGACGCAATTACGTACATCTGTGTATCACCCCCAAACCGATGGGCTGGTTGAAAGATTCAACAAAACCCTAAAACAAATGTTGAAGAAAGTGGTGGATAGAGATGGAAAGGATTGGGACTGTTTACTTCCTTATTTGATGTTTGCTATTAGGGAGGTGCCCCAATCCTCTACGGGATTCTCCCCCTTTGAGTTACTGTATGGGAGACACCCAAGAGGGCTGTTGGATATTGCCAAGGAAACTTGGGAAAGTGAGAGTTCTCCCCACAGGAGTGTGATTGAGCATGTCGCCCTGATGCAAGATCGAATTGCACAGGTAATGCCCATCGTGAAGGAACATTTGGCCCAAGCGCAGTTGGCACAGCAGAGAGTGTACAACCGTGGAGCCAAGACCCGTACCTTTTCCCCGGGGGATAGGATATTGGTACTTGTCCCTACGGTTGAAAGTAAATTCCTTGCCAAATGGCAAGGCCCCTACGAGATAATGGAAAAAGTGAGCGAAGTGAATTACAAGGTCAGACAACCAGGAAGGCGAAAGCCCGAACAGATCTATCACGTTAATCTGTTGAAAGCCTGGAGGGATAGAGAGTCCCTAGTCGCAGACACTTGGTCACCAGCTCAAACTGGTTGCGTGATTCCTGAGGTTGGAATAGCAGCCACCTTGTCACAACCCCAACAACAGGAGGTTAAGGAGTTTGTGCTTCGCAACAAGGAGGTATTCTCTGAGCTGCCGGGACAAACATCTGGGGTAGAGCATGACATCATTACCCCGCCCGGTGAAAGGGTGAAGTTAAAACCCTATCGGATCCCAGAGGCTCGACGGGAGGCAATACGGGAGGAAGTACAGAAAATGCTGAACTTAGGGGTGATAGAGGAGTCCCAAAGTGATTGGTCTAGTCCCATCGTGTTGGTGCCTAAACCGGATGGGAGCTGGCGATTTTGTAACGATTTTCGTCAGTTGAACAAAGTTACAAAATTTGACACCTACCCCATGCCACGTATAGATGAGTTGATCGACCGGCTGGGAACAGCCCGATACATGACGACTCTTGACCTCACAAAAGGGTATTGGCAAATCCCCCTGGCCAAGTCGGCCAAAGAGAAAACCGCATTTGTAACCCCAGACGGGGCGTTCCAATATAAAGAATGCCGTTCGGGTTACAGAATGCGCCGGCCACATTCCAGCGGAAAATGGACCAGATGCTGAGGCCCCATCGGAAGTATGCTGCGGCTTACCTGGATGACGTAATTGTCCATAGCACAGATTGGGCCTCACATCTGCCAAAAGTGCAAGCAGTCCTGGACTCTGTTCGGGAAGCGGGGTTTACGGCTAACCCCAAGAAGTGTACCATTGGGCAGGAGGAGGCCAAATATCTTGGGTACACCATTGGGAGGGGAGTAATAAAACCCCAACTCAACAAAGTCGAGGCCATCCAGAGTTGGCCACGTCCCAACAGCAAGAAGCAGGTACGAGCCTTTCTGGGAATCGCTGGGTATTATCGGCGATTCATTCCCCACTTTGCTTCTAAGGCTGTGCCCCTAACCAACCTGACGAAGGGGAAAGGGTCGGTCATGATTAAATGGACCCCCGAGGCTGAGGCAGCATTCCAATTCTTGAAACAAGCCTTATGTAGCCAGCCAGTGTTGTACTCACCCGACTTCTCTAAAGACTTTGTCGTACAAAGTGATGCGTCAGATGTGGGGTTAGGAGCAGTATTGTCCCAGGTCTGGAACGGGGAAGAGCACCCAGTCATTTACCTCAGCAGGAAATTGAAGTCCCATGAGGTAAATTACGCCACCGTTGAAAAGGAGTGTTTAGCGGTGAAGTGGGCTCTAGATTCCCTTCGGTACTACCTGCTAGGTAGGCACTTTGACATGGTTACGGATCACGCTCCGTTAAAGTGGATGGCTCAAAACAAGGAAACAAATAGAAGAGTGAATAGGTGGTTCCTGGCCCTCCAGGAATTCAACTTCACAGTAAAGCATCGCCCTGGCGTTCAAATGGGGAATGTGGATGCTTTGTCTCGAGTACATGAATGCCTGATTGCTGGTGTTCCAACCCCGAGGTTAAAACAAGAGGGGGGGGTATGTGACAGCAGGAAGGTAAAGTCACCTGGTTGCATCCAGGGGGGTAGATATATTTCGCCCAGATTCAGGCTTTACGCTGACTTATACAACTAGGTGGAGAGTTGTATAAGCCCAGCTAAGGCTAGTGGGCTCATGGATGACTCATACCTCTAGGGAGAGTGTGGGGCGTCGTACAGACAGGGAGTTGATGAGGCCAGCTGAAGCTTGTCAGCTCATTTAGGCCTCTATAAGAACTCCCAGATTCATTAGGTGTCAGCTCATGCCTGGAACCAGACCTGTGTGGACTGTCTAGGGAGAGTGAACCCCTGTGCGGTGAGGCAAAGCCTGTGTGGCTATTTGTTTGGACTTTTACTAACCCAGGGACTTAGGGACTAGGACAGCACTAGGCTGATCCCAGTTGTTAGTTAGGAAACCTGTATGTTTAGTCAGAGGTCAACTTGACCAGGATTTATTTTGGTTATGTTTCTTTTGCTTTGCTGTGTTTTGTCACTGTAAATAGAAAATAAACCGCACCTTTTTGATTTTGAAACCCACAACCTCCGTTTGCTGGGCCTGTTTTGTGTGGGGAGCCCATCCCGGGGGTCACACACACCCGCTGCCGAGCTAACCCCCTCACATAACATTAACATGCATATTGGCCGTTGTAATTAGCAATTTTGATTTCGAACGTTCGCGTCCATTATAACGAATAGGGTTCGAAAATTCGCGCGAACTTTCGGTCCGTTCGAAGGTTCTGGTGCGAACCGAACCCGGGGGTGTTCGGCTCATCCCTAATGCTGATAGCTTGAAGGAACATTTTTGGTTCTGGGCACCGCCACCAGTGGCTAAGGTCCAATTTTTCAGCCCCTGTTTAACAGGAGCGTGGAATTACAATTTTTGATGCAATACTTTGCAACGGGGCTCATTGCTGCGCTCTAAGTACAGTATCTGTGAGGAGTTGCAGTGTTGTGGCACCAGCACCAGTGCCTAAGGCCCAATTTTTCAGCCCCTGTTCAACAGGGGCATGTAATTACAATTATTGATCTAATATTTCACAGCTGGGCCCATTCCTGCGCCCAGCAAGAGTAACTGTGAGGACTTACAGTGTTGTGGCACCAGCACCACCGCCACCACCAAAGGCCCAATTTTTCAGCCCCTGTAGCCATGCCATTTTTCTCAATGATTTTCATCCATATTGCCGGGACCAGACATTACATTAAAGCCGCAAGCAGTTTTAAATGGCTTTTTTTCCTTTAGAAATGTCATTTTGTGCAGGGACAGTTCTAAACACGGGAAACACGTGCCACTTCACAGGCATACTTTAGACACCCCCCAGGTACGATATTTAAAGGAATATTTCACTTTTTTTTTCACTTTATGCATCATTAAAATCACTGCTCCCGAAAAAACTACCGTTTTAAAAGATTCTTTTTACATTGATACATGTCCCCTCGGGCAGGACCCGGGTCCCCAAACCCTTTTTAGGACAATAACATGCATATTAGGTATTATAATTAGCTCTTTAGATTTCGAACGTTCGCGTCCATTGTATTTAATAGGGTTATAAAGTTCGCGCGAACGTTCGGTCCGTTCGAAAGTTCTAGTGCGAACCGAACGGGGGGGGGGGTTGTTCGGCTCATCCCTAGTGTGCAATCCACAGCAGCTGCCAGAGCAGCTTATTCTGCCTTCTTGACCACAGCTACTCCTGCCATAGCCCCATAATCAGGCATGGAGGAGTCAGCTGAGTTATTTGAACACAACATCAGCCCCTTGCTCCTTGATGGTGCACAGCCATTACTTGAGGGGAGAACACTGGTAAACAACAAATTGGCAGTCATGCCCCCCAGCTGCAGCCTATTGCCAAGTTGGCTCCAGTGATGATGAGGAAGGAGGGGATGATGACAATTAGGGGTGACACCACGGGAAACTGCCGGAAACCCCCATTGCGTCAGAGGGGGGCGGGGTCATCCGCATACGTCACGGGTGGCCCCACCCTCGGCTATTTAAGAGCTGTCAAGCGGGTCTCGCGTCATGGAGGCAGAATCCATCATAGCGGCATGTATCGTTGGGTCCTAAAAGGATTACATCGCTGGAATTTTATTTTTATTTTTTTATTAAAGGACTTGTTCCAAGCTGTGTGTGTGTGTCTTTTTACCATTTTTGTCACTTTTTTTGGGTGAAATGGTAGGGGTACAATGTACCCCGTTACCACGTCACATATGGAGGACCGGGATCTGGGAGTCCCCTTTGTTAAAGGGGGCTTCCAGATTCTGATAAGCCCCCTGCCCACAGACCCCCACAACCACCGGGCAAGGGTTGTGGGGATGAGGCCCTTGTCCCCATCAACATGTTGAGGGCATGTTGCCTGGTATGGTTCAGGAGGGGGGGCGCTCTCTTGTCCCCCCTTTTTTCCTGCGGCCTGCCAGGTTGCTTGCTCGGATAAGGGTCTGGTATGGATTTTTGGGGGGAACCCCACGCCATTTTGTTTTTATTTTGGCGCGGGGTTTCCCTTAAAATCCATACCGGACCTGAAGGGTCTGGTATTGATTTTGAGGGGGGCCCCTAGGCCATTTAAAAAAAAATGGCGAAGGGTCCCCCTTAATATCCATACCAGACCTGAAGGGCCTGATATGAAATTTGGGGGGGACCCCCACAATTTTTTTTTTTTTATTTTGGTTCGGGCTTCCCCTTAATATTCATACCAGACCCAAAGGGCCTGGTAATGGACTGGAGGGGGGGACCCATGATGTTTTTTTTCAATGACTTTTATCTGTATTGCCGTGACCCGACAATTCATTATAGCCGCGAGTAGTTTTAAATTACTTTTTATCCTTTAGAAATGACATTTTGTGCAGGGACTGTTCTAAACACGGGAAACATGCGCTACTTTACAGGCATACGATAGACACCGGTTAATAGTAAAGAAATAAAAAGTATTAATGGAAGAACCAAATTAATATAAATATAGCAAGTGACACACCAGCCTACCTAGTTGATCTAATTACTAAATGTCACAACCACAATAGCAGCTTGAAACAATGACGTGCCAAGAACCTGGTAATTTACACTTGGTAATAGGTGATCATAGATGATCATAGGTGAAAAAATAACTGTGAATAATAACAATTAACATGCATCATCACAATACATAAATACATGTGCTAATATAGTGAGTCCTTGAAACTATAGTGCACTGCAAAAGTCCACAACGATTGCTGCGAACATCCGTGAAATAAAATCCAGTGATAGAAGCTGTAGATGTTCCATCTTCACCGACTAATAAATGGACACCGCAAAAAAGTGCTCTCTGCTCCGTGTACTCGGAGCGAAGATCAGTGTCATGTGACACACAGCCCATCCCCCCTACAGTAAGAAACACTCAATAGGGAACACTTAACCCCTACAACGCCACCTAGTGGTTAACCCCTTCACTGCTAGTGTCATTTTCACAGTAATCAGTGCATTTTTATAGCACTGATCGCTGTAAAAATGACAATGGTTCCAAAAATGTGCCAAAAGTGTCCGATGTGTCCGCCATAATGCCGCCATTACTAGTAAAAAAAAAAATTATTAATAAAAATGCCATGAAACTATCCCCTACTTTGTAGATGCTATAAGTTTTGCGCAAACCAATCAATAAACGCTTATTGCGATTTTTTTTTTTACCAAAAGTATGTAGAAGAATACGTATCGGCCTAAACTGAGGGAAAAAAATGTATATATTTTTTGGGGATATTTATTATAGCAAAAAGTTAAAAATATTGAATTTTTTTCCAAATTGTCGCTCTATTTTTGTTTATAGCGCAAAAAATTAAAACCGCAGAGGTGATCAAATACCACCAAAAGAAAGCTCTATTTGTGGGAAAAAAGGATGTCAGTGTTGTTTGGGAGCCACGTTGCATGACCGTGCAATTGTCAGTTAAAGCGACGCTGTGCCGAATCACAAAAAGTGGCCTGGTCATTGACCAGCAAAATAGTCCGGGGCTGAAGTGGTTAAGCATTATTAAAATCACTGCTCCCGAAAAAAAACGTCTGTTTTTTAAAACTTTTTTTTGCATTGATACATGTCCCCTGGGGTAGGACCCAGGTCCCCAAACACTTTTTATGACAATAACTTGCATATTAACCTTTAAAATTAGCACTTTTGATTTTTCACGTTCGTGTCCCATAGACTTTAACAGTGTTTACGTGTTCGAATACATTTTTTGCCTGTTCTCATATTTTGCTGCGAACCGAACCCGGGGGTGTTCGGCTCATCCCTAATGACAATGAGGTCACTGGTGTGCAGGATAGAGCAGAGGAGGAAAGTGAGGGTGAGGCACAACCCCAATGAGGCAGCCATCATTGAAGAGTAGAAATCAGACACCCTATTCCATCACATTGTGGAGCTGTTCTCTTTCGGCCAACTTCCCATAGCTCAGCTGTCTGGGCCTTTTTTAGCACATGTGCAGCCAATTGCATTGTTGCAATTTTCAAACTTTGCCTCAAGCAGATCAAGCATGGCAAAAACAGTAGCCATTTGGGTACCACATATTTGACAAGGCATTTAACCCCCCACCACTCAGCTCATTGCCAAGAGCACCTGAATGTCACACAAAAGGGACACAATTCTGCTCCTCCTCACCTTTCAGGTCTACCCCTGCTATATCTCATGATTTCTCAGCAGCCTTCACTGACAGGGATGGTGGTGTAGCAAAGGGTGTCACAGGTCCTTGCAACACATCTGCCAGCACCACACCACCAGCTGTAGAGGATAGCAGGCAAATGTTTCTGCCCCAGCTGCTGCAGTGAAAAAAAACAGTCACTGCCACCCACATGCCCAACGTCTAAGCTGCTGGCTTTACAACTCCTGTCTTTCCATCTGGTGGATTCTGCCCCCTTCTATGAATTTTCAGAATGTTCTGTATCACAATAGCAGGTTCCCAGCCGATATTTATTTTCACGTAAGGCCGTTCCAGCTCTTTACCATCACATGGAATGCAATGTTGTGCATCATTGGGCAAGGCAAGCACACTGCAAGGTCCATGTTACTGCTGACACGTGGTCCAGCAAGCATGGTCAGGGATGATATATTTCGTTCACAGCACACTGGGTAACTCTGCTTGCAACTCAGAAGGATGCAGGACAGGGCTCAGGGCTGCAGCTTGTTTTGCCACCACATTTCCACCCCCTCCTCCTCCTCCATGCCCTTCCTGCTCTGCTAAATTGTCCTGTGAACCACCAGTACCCTCTAAGCGTTTAAGTAGCTATTCAATGAGCCAGGCTAAAAGATGCCATGCAGTGCTTTACCTGGTCTGTCTAGGGGACATGAGCCACACCAGAGCAAATATTCTTTTAGCGCTGCAGGGGCAGGCCCAGAAGTGGTTCATGGCAAGCCAGCTTGAGCCAGAAAAAGTGGTGTGCGATAATGCCACTAACCTCCCATCCACCATTTGACAGGGAAAAGTGACACATGTGCCATGCCTGCCACATGTCCTCAATTTGGTGGTGCAGCGTTTCTTGAACAGGCACCCAAGGTTGGAAGATCTGCTAAAGCAGGCCAGAAGAGTCTGCAGCCATTTTAGGTGGTCATACTCAGCCAGTGCTCGGTTGGTTGAAATTTAGCGGGTATTCTACCTGCCCATAACCCCCCTGATTTGTGACATGCCTACCAGGTGGAAATAAACTTTGGCAATGCAGCGGCTGTACATGCAATAGAGGGTCGTCAACGAGTACCTGTGTGAGTATGGCACAAGGACAGGCTCAGGGCGGCTCAGCCTTTTTTCCCCACGCCAATGGCTGCTGATAAAGGTTGCAGGCACAGTACTGTCACCATTTGAAGAGGCAACAAGGATGGTGAGCTGTGACAATGCATGCATCATTGACACAATCTCTCTTGTGTTCCTGCTTGAGCAGACTCTGTGTGGCATTATGGATAGGGCACTTGAGGCACAGCAGCAGGAGGAGGACTTCCTTTCTTCTCAAGGCCCGCTTTATGCAGACACCATTCTTGCGATGTCATAGAACACACAAGAGGAGAGAGGAAGACATATGTCAAACCTTAAGAGATGGTTTTCCATCCCCAGGACCCTTGGGAGTAATATGTGGCTGGGAGGAGACAGTTCCAGATACTGTAAACCTCAGTAACCCCAAGGACTCTGCTTTTCATGCCTCTGCAAACTTGCGGTGCATGGCCTTTCTCATTCTTCAAAGCCTGTGAAAGGACCAGAGATTTTGTGGCATCAAGACGAAGGACCATTTTTATACATATCGGGGTGAGCAGCACCATAGACTCTCTATATGTGTCTTTCCCATTTCATACTCTATTGGGTGGTTAACCTCCCTGGCGGTATGATTCTGTCTGGAATTATGTACCAAAATCGGTACAATTATTTTTATAAGGAAATTTGGCGTTATGTATTGTAGGCCTGCAATTATTAGTAATTACTTACTTAAACCTGACCAAACAAGACTCTAGTAGACATCCCAGATGTGATAAATTTGAAACACAAAATCATGAATTATAATCTAATAAATAATATAATTTTATTCAATAATGTAATAAAAAATAATGAAATTTGTCAAACAAAGAAAATTCAATAAACATCCTGAGTGTGATAAATTTTAAAGCATGGAACTGGACAAAGTCCAACGTCACAATCTGGACAATGGAACCTTGTTTCTTTTCGGACTTTCTTTCCATTGCCATCTCTCTTTGAACAGAAAACCATGCACATCCTGGTAGGTGCTGCCTTTTTTGCGGTTGGCGGTATGTAGTCCAAAAAGTGACGACCAGTCAGGCGTTCTGGGTTGACAACGCCAACAGCACGTCATCCATGTCGGTTACAAGCTACTGATGGCGTCTGGTGGTTGACAAAAATCTGCTCAGCCACCTTCCAGATAAAGTCAGAATGAACAAGAGGCATGTCACTCTTTGCTCTGTACAGGATATATGCATTCCAAAGGCATTGTTCCAGAAGATGCCTGAAAATCTTCTTATAATATTTTTTTTGCTGTTTGCGCATAGCAGGGTAAAATGTCATTGCCTGATAGGCTCTGTCGACACCTCCCATTGTATTATTATAGTCTATCATGACTTGCGGCTTCAGCAGATCTTTCCCACCTTTTGTGTGGACCATGGCAGTGGAGGTATTGTGCACAGTACTCAAGAGACACACGTTCTTCTTGTCTCGCCATCGCATTGCCATCATCTTACCCTTCTGAAAGGCAACCATTTCTCCGGTTTTACGTTTCTTGGCAAACATAGATGGCATGTCACGTCAGTTAGGCCTAACGGTACCATACCCATTAGTCTTGTTTTGTAGCAAAACCTCATATAGTTCCGGAGACGTGTAGAAATTATCCGTGGTCACACAATATCCTTGGTTCAGCAATGGCTCCAGCAGTGTAAGGACAGATGATGTGGCAATCACATAGCCGCTGTACCTGGGGTTGAACTTTGTGCCTTTACCGGTGTAAATGACCGAATTCCAGATGTACCCAGTGGATGACTCGCAGAGCATGTAGAATTTGATGCCAAACCGCGCTCTTTTGGATGCAATAAACTGTATCCAGCTTAGGCGTCCCTTGTAGGCCATCAAACTTTCACCCACGCTGACATCCCTTTTTGGCACGTAGGTCCGCTGGAAATTGGTCACAATCATTTGACAAACCTCCCAGATTTTTTTTAGTTTGGGTGCAGGATGCGTGGCCTTATCAAATTCTTCATTGTTCGTGAAGTGGAAATACTTCATGATGAGGGAAAACCGGTATTCTGACATCACGGTGCCAAAAAACGGAGTGGCCAGTAACTTATTGGTGGTCCAGTACCATTTCTGGAGCAGTTTCCCCACCACCCCCTGAAGAATGATGAGTCCCAGAAACTGCCAGATGTCATCTTTGGTCACCGGTTCCCACTTTCTGCTTCTGGATAACCTGGCACGCAGCGTAGCGGATTGCTGATCTTGGTAGCGATTTGTCTCTGTGACAATTTTTTCAATTACCTCTTCAGTGAGGAATAATTGCAGGTATGCCAGAGGGTTGTCACGCTCAACATCTACCTTCATCCCAGGTGATCCAGTGAACGAAAATCTTGGGGGAGCTACCTGGTCCGTATCGCAGTCTATAGGGCACCAAGTGCGCACATCGCTGAGGTCAGGTGCAGGATCATCGCCGTTGTCACTTGCCAGATTAGTGTCGGTGTCAGTGTCAGACGACAAATCTCCCCATGACTCACTATCGCTCAGTTCTGCAAGCAACTCCGTGTCGCTGCCGCTGTCACTCAACTGGTCCGAACGTGCCCTTGTAGAAAAGTGGCGCTTTTTTGATGCCATGTTATAAATATTTTTATGGGCACAAATGACAGTAAAATGGCAGGCAAAGGGCACTGTACAGTGATCAGATCTGAGATGATACAGTGCAATCCTCTCAGATTACAATGTATCACCTCTTTTATGTTTGTGTTACTTTTTGAACTTTTGAAATTCCCGCCCAGTTCCGCTCCCATGCACCGCTGCTGCTCGCAGGGAACAGAACCAGGAAGTCAGACAATGGTGGGTCACATCGCAGGACATCATCTCTGGATCGCCAGGAGAAGGTAAGGGCGCTGGCAGCTCCGCAATGTTACCCCGAGCGTGACTCTGGGTTACCGATCCTAGCAGAAAAAACGACCCTGAGTCACGCTCGGGAATACCGCCAGGGAGGTTAAACACCCCATCCCCCTGAGACACTTGAGAGTCATGATCCATGTACCACTGATGTGTTTTCCCTGTTTTCTCACCCATGTATTCCAAGATACCTCATATACCGTGAGTAACTCTCACAGTGATGAATACAATAACCCGACACTAGGATATTGAATAGATTTCGAACAAGGGGATTAATTGAGATTCTAATCTCCCCCTCTGTTCGAAATATAAGTCCAGTTGGAGAGAAATAATCTTCTCCCCTCTGGCTCACTAGCAACCAATACTAATAAATTAAACATAAACTATATTCTTTTCTTTCCCTAAGGATTATCATCCTATTATCTTGCATGTTGGGATGGGTAACTTTGATGTTGCATCCTCTGGTTCATGGCTCATATCTTTCCAGATACAAACCTAGTACTGCATATATTGTATTTACTGTAACAATGTTTGATTGACATATGTAATTTATCCAACTTTATGATTTATGTTAATCACATGAGATAGATGACAGTATATTCGTTTTTGTGCAATTTCCCTAAGATTCTTTTGTGGATACAATGGCTCTCCAGTATCGTTGATGCCCCTGGGCTTGGTGCCGTTACACATGCGACTTCCCGGCAAAGGGGGGGGGGAGCATAGGATCCTGTGCTTCCACCCTGCTCCAGTAGGCGGCGGAGATTCCTGCGTCTGCCGGGAGGAGCAATCCCCTTTGCCGGCAGCGTCCCCGACCACTTCCGGACGCTTTAGTGCCGTCCACGCATGCGCGGCTGATTTCCACGAGTGCGTGTGACGTCACGACGTCTCGCGCTTGCGGCGGAAGTGGCGGCAGCGGCCGGGGATTCCCGTCCCTCCGGAACGCTGAGGGAGCCACATGGAAGAGCCGCCATTGCGGCTTGGCTCACCCTGGTTGGGCGGCACGTGGATGGGGGTGGGGTGCCTGCGGCTTACATTGGAGCTTGCCTTCCCCTTTGAGGGCAGTATATAAGAAGGTTGGGAGCTAGATGGATCTCTTTATGATCCCCAACATCCCACCATGAATGGCAGGACAGTCTCCACCAAGTAAGTACACCACCTTTTCAGAGGTCATTGCCAAATCATGAAATTAATACAGGTGTAACCATGCAGATTTGATAATGCTTCAAACAATCTAAACATAAATTGATATAAAAACGTAATTAAATAGTCAAGAAATTAGAATAATCAGCATATTTCACAATAACAATTACTGTAGTTGACCCAGCACAATGGCATCACCTTATTACACATTTCATCACTTTGTGGTTTTGTTTTGTTTTCCTTTTGTTTTTCTATATTTTTTCATCACTCTCACACCACACTCTCATACCCACTTCACATTCACCATCATTCATCGTGCACATTCATTTATGTAGCCGCTCATGCCTCCAATACACACTCACTTCAGAGTCACCATTATGATCACTCCACAACAACTGACCACTATCTCACCATTTCACATATTGAACATGTATGCACCATCTGTTCAACTATACATAGGAACATCCATTAATATAGAATACCATATAAACATAGATAAATTACAGGATACTCTTTGGGGGATTTCTGCCTGCCTATATTCAATATATAGAAACCCAAATTATAATTAAAGGCATTACATAATGCATTTTATAATGCTGTTCCTAATGCTTTGCCGCAGGTATCCACCTTCCTGTCCGTGCATGCCCCCTAGGGGCCTTCCTCCAAACTATGACTCCCTGCAAGTCACATGTGGTCTATCGGCACTGCACCCTGGGGTGCCTTGTGGCCGGTAAACCATTGGGATCCTTTTAAAGCTTTTTAGTGGACACTATGGTACAAGAAGGATTTATTTTATACACAGACAATTGGTAAATTATGTACTTTATATACAATTCCTGCCATATTGGTACATACCTAGGTAGGATATGAAACTTATTATGTAATTTCTTACAGCAGACCAAAAACCTCAGAAGAAGACCCCATTCGGGTTGAAATGCGTCAGAATTGATTATGCACAGATACATGTTATGTCAGCTGTATAACAATTTTGGTTTTGCACCTCTATGTATGGCTTTTTATATCCCTCGTTACCAGAGTTTATATTGTAATTACCATGACTTTATTATATGTTTATATTACAATAAACTCTTTTAATACTATAATATACAATATTTGCAACCATTGAATTTTTGCTGCCTAAAAACCCCATTGGGGGAACTTTCCCATTTTTAAGGACCACTATTGGTTGGCAACCCTCCTTGACCACCGTTACAAGGGGAAAGTCTCAGAACTCCTCCTGTCCCCACAGAGAAAGCAGATGATGAAATATCTTGAGGACATCTTAACCACTTAAGCCCCAGACCAATACGCAGCATAAAGACCAGGCCCCTTTTTGCGATTCGGCACTGCGTCGCTTTAACTAACAATTGCGCGGTCGTGCGACGTGGTTCCCAAACAAAATTGGTCTGGGGCTTAAGTGTCCTTTTTTTCCCACAAATAGAGCTTTCTTTTGGTGGTATTTGATCACCTCTGAGGTTTTTATTTTTTGCACTATAAACAAAAATAGAGCGACAATTTTGAAAAAAATTCAATATTTTTTACTTTTTGCTATATTAAATATCCCCAAAAAATATATATATATAAAAAAATGTTTTCCTCAGTTTAGGCCGATACGTATTCTTCTACATATTTTTGGTAAAAAAAATCGCAGTCTGCGTTTATTGATTGGTTTGCGCAAAAATTATAGCGTTTATGAGGAGTTTCCGGTGTGGTGTGTGCGAGGAGTGAGCGCCAGCCTGCACCATGAACAAAGATGCTCAGATAAGAGCGGCTATTAACCAGAAGCTGATTGAAACAGGGGAGAGAGAGCGCCTTAAAGACCTGTTGAGAGCAAAACTAATTGAATGTGGATGGAGAGACCAGCTGAGGCGCACTGCAAAGACGTAATTAATGAGAAAGGTCTAGAACATGTCACAGTTGATGATCTGGTCGCAGAGATTACTCCCAAAGGCAGAGCCTTGGTGCCTGACAGTGTAAAGAAGGAGCTTCTACAGAGGATAAGAGCGTTCCTAGCCCAGAATGCCAGTCTCTAGCCAGCCTTTGTGTTTTACATGTAAAAAATGTCTTTTGCACAGTTTTTTTTCCATTACCATTTTTTTACATAATTTGTAGCACGTTTTGACAAAATAAAATCACACCAAATTCAAAAAAAAATAAATAAAATTATAGCGTTTACAAAATAAGGGATAGTTTTATGGCATTTTTATAAAAATTTTTTTTTACTAGTAATGGTGGCGATCAGCGATTTTTTTCGTAACTGCGGCAGTATGGCGGACACATCGGACACTTTTGACACATTTTTGGGACCATTGTCATTTTTACAGCGATCAGTGCAATAAAAATGCACTGGTTACTGTAAAAATTACACTGGCAGTGAAGGGGTTATCCACTAGGGGCGCTGAAGGGGTTACGTGTGCCTAGGGGCGTGTTTCTAATTGAGGGGGGCGTGGCTACGAGTGACACATCACGATCTCCTACACAGAGCGGAGATCGGTGACAGTGTCAGTAGGCGAGCGGGGAGATGTTGTGTTTACACTAACATCTCCCCGCTCCATCCCTCCGTGAGACGATCGCGGGGATGACTGCAGGGTCACGAGCGACCACACGGCAGACAGTTAAAGGGGACGTACAGGTACGTGATTGTGCCTGTACGTGCCATTCTGCTGACGTATATATGCCGTGAGCGGTCCTTAAGTGGTTAAAGAGGAGTTTATGTGATGCCTTTCCAGTCTCTGCTAGGTTGCAGTGTCATGGAAAAGCTAGAAAAGAAAAAGATAGTAGCACTTACAGAGAATAAAATAGCTCCTTTATTGTGTAAAAATGGAAATGAAAGATATGTCACACACACAGTATGACTTTTATCCTATACAGTCCCGCACCACTGAGATGGACAAAATCCAGAAGTGTGTTGAACGAGATCTTGATAGTTTAGCTAGGGTTTCTTACACCCATGCGATTCATGGAGACAATCTTACTTCCTTAGAAAAGGCTGCTCTGCGTAATTTACAGAATGATACATCAATTGTGATACGCAAATCGGACAAAGGGGGCCTGGTAGTTGTAATGGACGGTAGTTCCTATAGGGACAAAGCAATTAGACAGTTGTCTGACCAAAACACATTGGAATGAGCTCGATGTTTGGGTCGAACACAAATTCGACTCAAACATTGGGTGTTCGCCCATTCGCCGAAGAATGAACATTATGGGGCGTTTGCGGCAAACTTGAGCCCCGAGGAACACCCCATAATGCACTGTGAGATTGCAGTGCATTGCTGTATTATGATTGGCCAAAGCATGCACCTGACCTGAATGCTTTGGCCAATCCCAGCGCCCTCTGCTAAGAAAGCCATAATTGGTCAAAGGCAGGGTGCCTTTGGCCAGTCATGGCTCAGGGGGACTAAGTCCATGCCCCACACTATATAAGGCTGCCTACACGGCGGCCGTGTGTAGCGTTGTTGGTGTGGATGGAGAGATAGCTTGATTTAGATTAAGCAGGCAGGTTATTCAGTTAGTGGCAGTGTATTTGATATAGGCTACACTGGCTGCAGCGTATATATATCTACAGTGCATTCTGTGTTGTACTGTCTACTACACGTCTGGTGGTGTACACAGTACACAATACAGTGCAGCCGTAGTGCAGTTGCTACTACACTTCTGGTGGTGTACACAGTACAAAATACAGTGCAGCTGTGGTGCAGTTGCTACTACTTTTCTGGTGGTGTACACTGTACACAATACAGTGCAGCTGTAGTGCAGTTGCTACTACACTTCTGGTGGTGTACACAGTACACAATACAGTGCAGCCATAGTGCAGTTGCTACTAAACTTCTGGTTTTGTACACAGTACACAATACAGTGCAGCCGTAGTGCAGTTGCTACTAAACTTCTGGTGGTGTACACAGTACACAATACAGTGCAGCCATAGAGCAGTTGCTACTACTTTTCTGGTGATGTACACAGTACACAATACAGTGCAGCTGTAGTACAGTTGCTACTACACTTTTGGTGGTGTACATAGTACACAATACAATGCAGCTGTAGTGCAGTTGCTATTACTTTTCTGGTGGTGTACACAGTATACAATACATTGCAGTAATGGTACAGTTTCTACTACATTTCTGGTGGTGTACACAATACAGTGCAGTCATAGTGCAGTTGCTACTACTTTTCTGGTGTTGTACACAGTACAAAATACAGTGCAGCCATAGTGCAGTTGCCACTACTTTTCTGGTGGTGTACATAGTACACAATACAGTGCAGCCATAGTGCAGTTGCTACTAAACTTCTGGTGGTGTACACAGTACACAATACAGTGCAGCCGTAGTGCAGTTGCTACTACACTTCTGGTGGTATACACAATACACAATACAGTGCAGCCTTGGTGCAGTTGCTACTACTTTTCTGGTGGTGTACACAGTACACAATACAGTGCAGCTGTAGTGCAGTTGCTACTACACTTCTGGTGGTGTACACAGTACACAATACAGTGCAGCCATAGTGCATTTGCTACTAAACTTCTGGTGGTGTACACAGTACACAATACAGTGCATCCGTAGTGCAGTTGCTACTACATTTCTGGTGGTGTACACAGTACACAATACAGTGCAGCCATAATGCAGTTGCTACTACTTTTCTGGTGGTGTACATAGTACACAATACAGTGCAGCCATAGTGCAGTTGCTACTAAACTAAATTTCTCAGTAGTGCTTCAATAAATATATAAAGCCCATTTGTAAAGTGCATCCAGAATGGCTTGCTATTTCACAGAAACAATCAGTTCTTAAAGTGGTCAACTCCTGGATGTTCAAATGAAGGTGAGGGGGAAAGGGAGAGGTAAGGGAGTCCAGGTTACAAATGGAATTATAGGTACACAGATGTCCTTCTAGAATCCTCCCCAAGTGGTACTAGCCTCTCACCTTGTGAAAAGACCCCAATGGGTCTAATGATGGGTCAAAGAAAGCCGGTCACCAGGCACGGTTGCTGTATCCTCCTACCGATGTCTGTCCAGGGGATCACTGCAGCTCTTTATCCAGTCTCTCCAACCTTATTTCCTTAGGGATGGTATCTCCAAATCCAGAGTTCATGAGCAAACAGAAAGAATCTCCATAGTGAAGTATGTAAAAATCTGTACATGATCAAGGATCACTGACCAAGATCAAGAAAAAGAGGCAGAAGGAGTGAGGGTGTAAGACACAGGGCTGTCCCAGAACACAAAACCTGTACAGATTTTTACATACTTCACTATGGAGATTCTTTCTGTTTGCTACTACTTTTCTGGTGGTGTACACAGTACACAATACAGTGCAGCCGTAGTACAGTTGCTATTACACTTCTGGTGGTGTACACAGTATCTAATACAATGTAGTGTGGTGTTGCAAAACAAAATATACATCATGTCCAGAAGGCCACCAAGAAGAGGCAGACGCTCACAGGCCACTAAAAGAGGCCAAGCAGGCTCTGTGTCTACAGTCAACAGTGCTGGTCAGGGACATGGTGCATCCTCTGCAGGTGGCCGTGGGGCACGCTTGTCCTTTTTTTCTGCTGCTGGCCATGTTATTGAGCCAAAACATGCAGAAGAGTTGGTGGATAACAAAGACGTCCTCATCCTCCTCATCCTCTGTCACCCAGGCTCAGAGTAGTTTGCCTTCCAATGCAGCTGCCAAAGTGGCCTATTCCACCGCCCCCTTGTTCACAGTCACTCCTTCTGTAGCCCCACCAGCATGCATGGAGGAGTCCCCTGAACTATTTGACCACAGTGTCGGGTACATGCTGCTGGGGGATGCGCAGCGATTTGAAGGCTCCGATGTTGGTTCCTAGGTCGAGGAAGGGAGTAACGTGAGCCTTGAGAGAGGGGGTGCCCAAGAAGGACAAGAAACTGACAGTCATGTTCCCCCAGCTGCAGTATACTGCCAAGTTTGCTCCAGTGACAAGGAGGGAGGGGATGATGAGGTCACTGACTCTACTTGGGTGCCTGATAGACGAGAGGAGGAGGCACAACTCCAATGAGGCAGGATGTCCTCTAGGGGCCAGCTTAAGGGCAGCCCCCCTATTGCATCACACCACAGAGCTCCACAGGTGCAGGGCACTGTTGACTCCCCGCTGACTTTGAAAAGTTCCTTTGTGTGGGCCTTTTTTGACACATGGTGCAGCAGATCGCACCGTTGCTGTTTGCAACCTATGTCTGAAGCGGATCAAGCGTGGCCAGTAGGGATGAGCTCGGTGTTCGAGTCGAACATAGGTTCGACTCGAACATCGGCTGTTCGCGCGTTCGGCGAACAACGAACGATTTGGGCCGTTCGCGCCAAATTCGAGTGACGCGAACGGCCCACAATACACTGCGCCATCGCAGTGTAATCCCGGCGCTGTGATTGGCCAAGCATGCACTGTGACCCTGCATGCTTGGCCAATCACAGCGCCGGCAGCGAGGAGAGCAATGATTGGCCACAGGCAGGATGCCTGTGGCCAATTATAGCTGAGGGGGTTTAGTACATGCCCCACACTATAAAAGGCCGCCAGCGCGGTGGCCTTGTGTAGTGTGTTCCGGAGCAGGGAAAGTGAAGGATAGGCAGGGACAGTGTCAAATCTTGTCAAATCTATTCTTTGCTAAACCTTGTGTGTAGGGACAGAGAAGGATAGGCAGGGAGAGTGTCAGTGTCATATTCTTTGCTAAACCTTGTGTGAAGGGAGAGAGAAGGATAGGCAGGGAGAGTGTCAGTGTAATATACTTTGATAAACCTTGTGTACAGGGAGAGAGAAGGATAGGCAGGGGACAGTGTCAGTGTCATATTCTTTGCTAAACCTTGTGTGCAGGGAGAGAGAAGGATAGGCAGGGAGAGTGTCAGTGTCATATACTTTGATAAACCTTGTGTACAGGGAGAGAGAAGGATAGGCAGGGGACAGTGTCAGTGTCATATTCTTTGCTAAACCTTGTGTGCAGGGAGAGAGAAGGATAGGCAGGGAGAGTGTCAGTGTCATATACTTTGATAAACCTTGTGTGCAGGGAGAGAGAAGGATAGGCAGGGGACAGTGTCAGTGTCATTGTTGCTAAGCCTCCTGCACATTATACACCTGAAGTTAGCCCGTATTGCTGCTTTTTCCTGGTGTGTTACACCAACAGGATTTTGCGGCACTTACAGCGGGCGGAGTGTACCTCCTGACCATATTACACCTTAACTTAGCCTGTATTGCTGCTTTTTCCTTGACTATTGTAAAACCGATGTATTCCAGTACTGCCCACCACATTATACCCCATACCTTACTTATCTTAATCAAAGAGACCACACATTGCTGTTTTGGAGTAAAACATGGCCGTAGCAGCCTCCTTTATTTTTTTTAACTGTTCCATCAGTTATCAAAAACTTTAACCATCAAAACACATAAACCCAGAAACATAACAGAAATATTGCCCCCTAGTGTTGGTCTTTGCAGGAACCTCAAATTCGCCATAATCACATTAACCCGATATTCCTCATCATATTAAATTCTTATTATCCCGGGACACTGCGGTACCTTACCAATGGTCACAGGCCTCAAGCCGATCAGCTACTCAGAGACGACCACTGACCGCAGTGCCCCCATTATCCAACTCATCCAGCTAAACTCCTGTTAGCTGGAAACCATCCTCAGAACCCATACCACCGATGGTTCCTGACCACTTGCTTATTCGAGGTACTTCCTTCTCCCGCAAAGACCAAACACCCGCCACTGCTACGACAATCCGTCCACCTGAAAAGAAAAATTGACAACAGAAAACCATACTGTGACCACATTAAAATTCCTCCTTCCTACATTGCTTATAAGGGAGGGTGGGTGGGAAACTTTCCCCTGCGCTGTGTTAACTCCGAGGGGCGGGGTCTTCCTTTTATCTAGCCTTCACCCCTCCCCTCTATATTTCCATTAGCCAATAGTTAATCTTCTCTTATTACATACTCTGTTCACTCAGTCATGCCCAGCCCTCCGCCTATGGCATTCTGTCTTTTTGCTCCGGGCTTTTCTTGACTATTGTAAAACCGATGTATTCCAGTACTGCCCACCACATTATACCCCATACCTTACTTATCTTAATCAAAGAGACCACACATTGCTGTTTTGGAGTAAAACATGGCCGTAGCAGCCTCCTTTATTTTTTTTAACTGTTCCATCAATTATCAAAAACTTTAACCATCAAAACACATAAACCCAGAAACATAACAGAAATATTGCCCCCTAGTGTTGGTCTTTGCAGGAACCTCAAATTCGCCATAATCATATTAACCCGATATTCCTCATCATATAAAATTTTTATTATCCCGGGACACTGCGGTACCTTACCAATGGTCATAGGCCTCAAGCCGATCAGCTACTCAGAGACGACCACTGACCGCAGAGCCCCCATTATCCAACTCATCCAGCTAAACTCCTGTTAGCTGGAAACCATCCTCAGAACCCATACCACCGATGGTTCCTGACCACTTGCTTATTCGAGGTACTTCCTTCTCCCGCAAAGACCAAACACCCGCCACCGCACCGAAGGGAAAACACCTTTACCCTTTGGTGCCCCTCCAAACCTTAAGGGCTCGTTGAATCCCATCCTGCAAACCCAAAGACCATAAATCAGTCCCCACATCGTTCAGATGGACCCCATCCCTTCGTAGATACCGCCATGTATCCACCTCCAGTTCGAAATGTCGGACCACCAACCCACCATTCCGTACCACAAACTTGCCCATGTCTCGGTTAATTTTCCTCCGGGCCCTGTTGATTCCAGCCACGGACCTAGCCCCCCTCCACTCTACCCGTGCCACCATGTCTGACCAGACAATAATCATGTCCGGGAATGACATCCTTAGCCTCAGGAAATCAGACTTCATATCCCGAGTCACTTCTAGCATGGACCTGAAACCCAAGTCGTTGCCACCTACGTGCAGTACCAGAACGTCAGGTGGCCTGTCCAAACGCGCAAAACGGTGCACCTCCGGAACCATCTTACTCCACAACATTCCTGGAATTCCCAGCCAGCGGACACACGCCTCCGGTCTTGGGAACCCCAGCTGCCGACCCTCATGACGAATATCGGCTCTCTTAGTCCCCCAGAAAACAAACGAATGGCCCAGTATCCAGACCAACGCCTGCATTTGTCCTGTAATTGCAAGAAGACATTCCCCATGAGAATCTCCCATCACCCTTATATATTCCCAGCAATCCGAACAGAAACCCAAACCAAAACATAAACAACGCCCCATGACTTTTACCCCCACATTATTCCAGTCCCACCAGTAGCTGTGGGTGTACGTATAACCGGAACCTCCTGGATTCCCAGCGGCCTATCTTCTTAACCGCCTCCTCATCCATCCCACATCTGGCCGCCTCCGTAGCTGCCCCGATCCTAAAAGAGTGCGAGGAAAATTCATTTTCCTTGAGTCCCAAAGCCCGAAGGGACTTCCTGAACACCGCAATGAACTGATACCTTGAAAGAGGGATTCCGTCCTCGTGTACCAAAAAGGAACCCACCCCTGACGGTCGCACCTCCAAGTACCCTTTTACAGCCCTTACCGGGCACAACAGGGAACCTGGGACCGGAAAAACCTGGACCAACTTACCTCTGCCCATCTGGTCCATCTTAGACCTCCTCAGCACCAGCAACACCCCTTGCTCCATCCAGCTCACCTCGCTATCAAGCAACCCCCCGTGTACTGCATTTGACGGGCTGACCAACTCACCTATTCTGAATGCTCCAAAGAATGCCAGTGAGAATGCCACCGTGAACAACAAAACTTCGTATGGGGATGAACATAAGCCCTGTAACTGCCCCATGATCTTGACCAAGAGAGCAAACGAAACCGGTCGCCTGCCATCCGGCTTCTGCCCCCCCCCCCGCCTATAACCCTTAAGTGCCTGCCGCACCCAAAAATCTTTTGTAAAATTGGGGCAACCTTGCCATTCGAACAAAAAGGCCAAGCCTGCCATCTTCTTACCCAAACTGGACCTGGACACACGGGCCTCCATGTTTCTAGCCAGGAAATACAGCAGCAATAACCTGACATTGGTACCCACAGGATCCGCTCCTGCTTCCCGAACCATCTCTTTCCATTCCAACCACACCTTCTCATACGCCCCCCATGTGCCCGTACTCACCGATTTTTTGATCCAACCTGACACTATTCCAACGGAATCTTCCACAGCCAGCCTGGACAAGGGACCCCACGTTGCTCCGCCCCCGGTGCCAACTCTCAGAACCTGTCCCACTGAAAGCGAGACAGCGCATCAGCTATGACATTGTCCACCCCCGGAAGGTGCACCGCATACACAAACACATTGAGCTGCAAACATCTCAACACCAGATGGCGCAGAAGACGCACCACCGGGGGGGAAGATGCCGACACTTTGTTGATGACTACCCCCAGGTTGTCCCCATGAAAACGCACTTTCAGATCCCTGAAACACGCCCCCCACAACTCCACCGCCAGCACCACCGGGAACAGTTCCAACAGAACCAAATTCTTGGTGAAACCAGCGTCCATCCAGGACTGCGGCCATGGGCCCGCACTCCACCTGCCCTGAAAGTAAGCCCCAAAACCTGCCCCCCCAGCCGCATCTGTGTATAGTTCTAAATCAAAATTGCTAATAGGGCCCGACATCCATAACGCTCTCCCATTGAAAGACTCTAAGAATGAATGCCAAACCCGCAAGTCCGCCTTGTGTTCTCTGCCCAAACTCACAAAGTGCGTGGGGGACCGTACCCCAGCCGTGCTAGCCGACAGCCGCCCTCAAAACACCCTGCCCATTGTCCTTACCCCCATCATGACCTTCAGCTCAGTCTTGAGTGACTCCAATTTGTCCAATGGTAGGCGGCACTCCATGGCCTCCGAATCCAGGACAATACCCAAAAACGTGATAACCGTGCGAGGTCCCTCCGTTTTGTCAGGTGCCAATGGTATCCCAAACCGCTCTGCAACGTGCTCCAATGTGGCCAGGAGCACAGCGCAGATTCTGGATGAGGCCGGACCCACGCAAAGGAAATCGTCCAAGTAGTGAATGATTGAATTCACCCCCGACACATCCCTGACCACCCATTCCACGAACGAACTGAACTGTTCAAACAGTGTGCACGATATGGAGCATCCCATAGGCAAGCACTTATCCACATAGAACTCAGTGTCCCACTTACAACCCAGGAGGTGAAAACTATCCGGGTGAACAGGCAACAATCTAAACGCCGCCTCTATGTCTGTTTTTGCCATCAGCGCCCCCTGGCCATACCTGCGAACCCACCCCACCGCAGCATCAAAGGAAGTGTAACTGACCGTACATGCTTCCGGATCAATAGCGTCATTGACCGACCTGCCCTTCGGGAAAGACAGGTGGTGAATGAGGCGGAACTTGTTGGGCTCCTTCTTAGGTACCACCCCGAGCGGGGAGACCACCAAGTTCACCAGGGGAGGGGACCGGAAAGGACCCCCCATCCGGCCCAAAGCAACCTCCTTGCGCAGCTTTTCCGTGACCACTGCAGGTTGCTGCAAGGCCGATCGCAGATTGCGTGCGATCGGGGGAATAACCTGCAAAGAACATGGAATGCGAAACCCCTCTGAAAACCCTTGCTCCAACAACCTTGCCGCCCCCTTGTCCGGATACCTACCGAGGAACAGCCGCATCCTTTCCACCATCACCGGAGTCCTCCCTTTTCTGCCCAGAGTCCCCGGCCCGCCCCTTACCTTGCTTAAAGCATCTAGCCTGTGTATGGGAGCCTCCGCAACCGGAGCACTCATGCTTGAAACGACAGGACCCCCCAAACTTGCAGGAGCCCTCATTATATTGCCAGCACACCCCCTTTTGTTTTCTGGCCGATTGTCCTGGGGAAGAGGTTCCACCGGCCCACCCCTGAAAAAACTGACTAGAAGCCCTCGGCGCCGTCATCAACCGCATCCATAAGCTTATGTCCTTATTATCCCACCGCAGACCAGGCCTCACCGCTCTCCTCTGCCTGAATTGTTCATCATATCTGAGCCACCCCGTGCCCCTGTACACTCTGTATGCTTCCCCTATAGAGTCCTGATAACCAAATAGTGCCGAACAATGTTCCGGGTTCTTCTGCCCTATAACACTAGCCATGATGGAGAACGCTTGCAACCAGTTTGTAAACGTCCGTGGGATCAGCCTATATCTCCTCTTCTCCTCATCCTCTTTTTTTGAATCATCCGGTTTTACCCTGTCCAGATGAAACTTCTCTAATGGCAGAAGTGAGAACATCTCCACATACTCACCCTTCCATATCTTTTCCTTCACTTCGGGTTTCAGGTGAGATCCCAGCAATGCCTCATAACACACATACATCTCACATTTAGCAGCATCATCCAACCTAATGACATCCTGCCTTGCCGCCTGTTCCACCGCACCACCCTCTTTTGTGGCCACAGCTGCAGAACCCAACCCTACAGCATCCCCCACCCCAATATTCCCCGCAGGTGTAACCGGTGACCCCACCACGGCAGCGGGCCCAGATGTCCCTGTTGGCGGGACCCACGCCGCCGCCGGACTGACTCGCCCACCATCCCCCTGTTCAAATTGGCTGACTAAGGATTTGATGCCCGCAAGAAACCCCTGCAGCCCGTCCGGCCGTGCACCTCCCCCATCCTGGAATGCACCCCCCCTGCCTGTCCATCATCTTGACCCCGAACTTGCACCGCAAAACCCACACCCGCAGCCGACATACCCACCTGGGCACCATTCCCCTCCTGGCCCCCAGCAGAAACAATTGAAAGGGACTTACCGGGCTGCCTGGAAGAACTCACACCAGCCGATCCACTCGAATCCACCGCTGCCTCCGACCGTCTGGGTCTCCGATCCTCCTCCGAGCTGCACACTTCACCCTCTGACAGCACACCAGCCAGCTCCTCACCACCGGACGATAGCTCACCAGGTGACCTGTCCCTGGAAGCCGAGGGGTCAGGACCCGATTGGTCCCACCTCCGTGCACCTGACCCGCCCACCGATTTCTTAACCGCCTTGCCTCCACGCTGTCTCTGCTCACCCGCACCGCCGTCATCACTCACTGGCACACCACCTCCCGCAGCCTCCTGCACCCGATGTCCGGCCGAGGGGGGGGATGCCCGGACGCCACGGCCACCGATGACCCCCGCAGGAGCCCCAAACCCGCCGGGGGACCCCCGAGGGGCCGGGCCCGCCTGATCCGACTCCATGCGCCGCGTGGGCCTATCAGCCACACCGGAACTCCCGGTGCGCCCCCCCGCTGAGCTCCGCATTTGAGGGGGATTCCTTCCGGTACCCCCGCCTTGGGTAATGCGGCGCGCTTAGCCGGGGGGCCCGAAGGGGCCCTAGGGGGACTCCCAATCTGCCGCTGAGCTCTCGGGGAGGGGCCCGGTGAGTAGCGATCCGGGGGTCTAGACCTCCGAGCTCGCCCAGCCTCTCTCCCCGTGGTACCTTGTGACCCGGCCGGACTTGAAAGCATCGGCCCCAGGGTCTCCTGGAGCCAATCCTCGCCCCGTGTCGCAGCCTCTGCCCGAAGCTGGGCCAGAAGTTTGTCTACAGAAGACATGCTGCTGCTAGCTGACATGCTGCTGGAAACTTTCCCCTGCGCTGTGTTAACTCAGAGGGGCGGGGTCTTCCTTTTATCTAGCCTTCACCCCTCCCCTCTATATTTCCATTAGCCAATAGTTAATCTTCTCTTATTACATACTCTGTTCACTCAGTCATGCCCAGCCCTCCGCCTATGGCATTCTGTCTTTTTGCTCCGGGCTTTTCTGGTGTGTTACACAAACAGGATTTTGCGGCACTTACAGCGGGCGGAGTGTGCCTCCTGACCATATTACACCTTAACTTAGCCTGTATTGCTGCTTTTTCCTGGTGTGTTACACAAACGGGATTTTGCGGCACTTACAGCGGGCGGAGTGTGCCTCCTGACCATATTACACCTTAACTTAGCCTGTATTGCTGCTTTTTCCTGGTGTGTTACACAAACAGGATTTTGCGGCACTTACAGCGGGCGGAGTGTGCCTCCTGACCATATTACACCTTAACTTATCCTGTATTGCTGCTTTTTCCTGGTGTGTTACACAAACAGGATTTTGCGGCACTTACAGCGGGCGGAGTGTGCCTCCTGACCATATTACACCTTAACTTAGCCTGTATTGCTGCTTTTTCCTGGTGTGTTACACAAACAGGATTTTGCGGCACTTACAGCGGGCGGAGTGTGCCTCCTGACCATATTACACCTTAACTTAGCCTGTATTGCTGCTTTTTCCTGGTGTGTTACACAAACAGGATTTTGCGGCACTTACAGCGGGCGGAGTGTGCCTCCTGACCTTATTACACCTTAACTTAGCCTGTATTGCTGCTTTTTCCTGGTGTGTTACACAAACAGGATTTTGCGGCACTTACAGCGGGCGGAGTGTGCCTCCTGACCATATTACACCTTAACTTAGCCTGTATTGCTGCTTTTTCCTGGTGTGTTACACAAACAGGATTTTGCGGCACTTACAGCGGGCGGAGTGTGCCTCCTGACCATATTACACCTTAACTTAGCCTGTATTGCTGATTTTTCCTGGTGTGTTACACAAACAGGATTTTGCGGCACTTACAGCGGGTGGAGTGTGCCTCCTGACCATATTACACCTTAACTTAGCCTGTATTGCTGCTTTTTCCTGGTGTGTTACACAAACAGGATTTTGCGGCACTTACAGCGGGCGGAGTGTGCCTCCTGACCATATTACACCTTAACTTAGCCTGTATTGCTGCTTTTTCCTGGTGTGTTACACATCAGCACGTGGCCATGGGACACGCTTGTCCTTCTTTTCGGCAGCTAGACGTGTTGAGCCGCATCATCCTGAAGACTTGGTAGAGTGGATGACCAAGCCCTCCTCATCCTCCTCATCCTCTCTCACCCAGGCTCAGGGTACTGGCAAAGCAGCTGCCAAAGCGTCCTCTTCCCTGGTATCAATGTCATCATCAGTCACTCCTTCCCTAGACCAACCATGTCCTCCTGAGGAGTCCCCCGAACTGTTTGAGCACAGTGTTGGGTACATGCTCCAGGAGGATGCCCAGCGTTTCGAAGGGTCTGATGATGATACCCAGCTAGAGGAAGGCAGTAGTGTGAGAGCAGAGAGAGGGGATGCTCAAGAAGGACACCAATCTGGCAGTCATGTTCCAGCAGCTGCAGCATACTGCCAGATTGGCTCCAGTGATGAGGAGGGAGGGGATGATGAGGTCACTGACTCCACGTGGGTGCCTAATAGGAGAGAGGAGGAGGAGGAGGAGGATGAGGAGGAGGCACATCTCCAACGAGGCAGGATGCCCTCGGGGGCCAGCGTAAGGGCAGCACACCGACGGAATCACACCGCAGAGCTCCGCCTGTGCAAGGCGCTGCCTCTGCCCGTTATTCAAAAAGTTCTTTGGTGTGGGCCTTTTTTGAGTCGAGTGCATCAGATCGCACAGCTGCTGTTTGCAACATATGTCTCAAGCGTATATCGCGTGGCCAAAACATCACCCGCTTGGGCACCACATGCTTGACCAGACATATGTTGACCTGCCATGCAGCTCGTTGGCAAGCCTACCTTAAAGACCCACACCAAAGAAAAATCTGACCTCTTCTTGCACTGCATCAGCTGGGATCTCCAACCCCACTATACCTTCAGTCTTCTCTGAAACCTGCTCTGAGAGGAATGAAGGTGTAGAATTAGGTGTGTCACAGCCAAGTACTTGCGGGCACTCTGCTAGCAGTACACCAACGTCCGATTCTAGCAGGCAAATTTCCCTGCCCCAGCTGCTGGACCGTCGAAAGAAGTTCACTCCCAGCCATCCACATGCCCAGCGGTTGAATGCTAGCTTGGCTAAATTGCTAGCGCTTCAACTGCTGCCTTTTCAGTTGGTAGACTCGGCCCCCTTCCGTGAGTTTGTGCAATGTGCGGTTCCTCAGTGGCAGGTTCCCAAACGCCACTTTTTCTCACGGAAGGCGATTCCGGCTCTCTACCGGCATGTGGAAGGCAATGTCTTGGCCTCGCTGGACAGGGCGGTCAGCGGTAAGGTGCATATTACCGCTGACTCATGGTCCAGCAGGCATGGACAGGGACGTTACCTTTCTTTCACGGCCCATTGGGTCACTCTTTTGGCAGCTGGGAAGGATGCAGGACAAGGTGCAGTAGTGTTGGAGGTTGTTCCACCGCCACGCCTCCAAAAGTATATCAGAGTATATAGTGCCTGGGGGTCTGGTGTCAAGCAGTTTTAAATGACTTTTTCCTTTAGAAATGTAATTTTGCTTTGGTATTGTTCTAAACACGGGAAAACTGTGCCACTACAGGCATACTAAAGACACCCCCTAGACACAATATTAAAAGGAATATTACATTTTTCTTGTTTCACTTTAAGCATTATTAAAATCACTGCTCCCAAAAAACGTCAGTTTTTAAAACTTTTTCCCAGGACCCCGGTCCCCAAACACTTTTTATGGCAAAATTTGCATATACACCTTTAAAATTAGCACTTTTGATTTTTAACGTTCGTGTCCTATAGATTTTAACGGTGTTCGCGTGTTCAAATAAACTTTTTGCCTGTTCGCATGTTCTGCTGTCAACCGAACCGGGGGATGTTTGGCTCATCCCTAATAATACATATTTTAGACTTAGGGGTGACTGCACCAAATCTTATAAAAGTGTCCTGTACAACTTAGTTCAAAAGGGGTTATATTTGAGTGTGTTGACCATCAGGAAGGCAGAGGTCCTTATTTCTGAACACCCGGTGTTACCCACCTTCCACCATCTTCCCAAAACCCATAACGGCCTAGACCCCTCACAGGGCAGGCCTATTGTTACCGATATAGGTTCCCTTAATGAAAAATTAGGCCAATGGTTGCATTGCCAGCTGCAGCCTCTGGTGTGTTCTCTACCCAGTCACCTTAAAGATACCAACCACCTCCTTAGCGTTATAAGTGATGTAAAATGGAAACAATGGGGGACCTTGTTGCATTCTTATCCTATCTAAACACAAACCACTGTAATTTACACTTTACAAGATGTTTGGAGGAGCAGGAGATCACATTTTTTGATGTCTTGTTGGTGGCATCACATAACAGTTATCACACGTCTGTATAGGAAACCCTTGGTTGGCAACAGTTTGTTGCTAGCTCAGTCCAGTCACCCTAAACATGTGAATGAAGAAAAGATGATCCGCACTCCGGTCATTGCTCTTAAAAAATTGACGTATTTATTGACAAGCCACAGTAGACAAACGCAAATAGGAAAGGTTGACGCGTTTCAGCCTATAAGGCCTTAGTCATAGCCACATTACAGACATGAAACTTGTGAAATAAATAGTAGCTCTGAGGATCACTCGCTCCACCCATAAATCGTCTAAATTGACTGCAGGCAATTATCCAAAAGCGGAATCAGCTGCAATGCATATTGGGTGATCCATGTGTATGCCACTATTTTTCGCACACCCTATAGTGATAATATGTACATGTATGCACGCAACCATGCATGCACACATACATATAATTAAAACACGCCATGAAATTCAAAAAACATTAAGTACAAAGATAAAAATAATAGTCCAGGTATGTAAAAAAAAAGAGACACCAGAGGAGGAAAAGAAAGAAAGAGAGGGGAGACTACGGGGAGAGGCATTCTTAATGTAAGTGCAGGTCCAGATCCCACCTCAGGTTTAACCCCTGAGGCGATCTAGTTTTTAATCTAAAAATCCACCATGCTTCTCTCCCCAATAGTCTCCTCTCCCTGTCACCTCCTCTGGGCGAGTGAGACAACCATTCTATTCCTCTAAAATGGTAAGAGGAATGATCGCCCTGATGACATTCCCTAAAGTGACGTGTTGCATTCAAAATATTTCTAGCGTTTGAATTATTTGTGTCATTTTCAAAACTGTTATAAACCAAGGACTGGAAAGGGTTTTGAAAATGGATAGAGAGGAATTACTGTCAGATAAGCCTAAAACCAAGAGGGAGTATAAAAATAAGAGTAAACCTCATCAACCTCACAATTTTAGTACCAGAAAAACGGGTAAACCTATTACATTTGTAACCACATTTTCCCAAGAATATAATCAAATAGTCAGAATAATAAAAAAGAATCTGCCAATATTGTATACAGACAAAGATTTAAATGGGATTTTGCAAGCAGGTTGCCTTTTTTCTAGCCGACGTGCACCCACACTGTGGACTGCACTATCACCTAGTCTATTCTCATCCAAACAATGCCAACCTACCTGGCTTTCCTATCCTGGAAGTTATCCCTGCAATATAAAAACCTGTAGGTATTGTAATTTGTGTGATCTGGGTAAAACATTTGTTGTCACAGCTACAGATGAAGAGTTCACTATACAGCAATACATCAACTGTGGCACAAACTACGTAATTTACCTGATCACCTGCATTTCATGCATCCTTCAATATGTAGGCTGCACCACACGTCCTTTGAGAACCTGTATAGGGGAACACTATTGTGACACAAATAATTCAAACGCTAGAAATATTTCCAATGCAACACGTCACTTTAGGGAATGTCATCAGGGCGATCTTTCCTCTTTCCATTTTAGAGGAATAGAACGGTTGTCTCACTCGCCCAGAGGAGGTGACAGGGAGAGAAGCATGGTGGATTTTTAGATTAAAAACTAGATCACCTCAGGGGTTAAACCTGAGGTGGGATCTGGACCTGCACTTACATTAAGAATGCCTCTCCCCGGAGTCTCCCCTCTCTTTCTTTCTTTTCCTCCTCTGGTGTCTCTTTTTTTACATACCTGGACTATAATTTTTATCTTTGTACTTAATGTTTTTTGAATTTCATGGCGTGTTTTAATTATATGTATGTGTGCATGCATGGTTGCGTGCATACATGTACATATTATCACTATAGGGTGTGTGAAAAATAGTGGCATACACATGGATCACCCAATATGCATTGCAGCTGATTCCCCTTTTGGATAATTGCCTGCAGTCAATTTAGACGATTTATGGGTGGAGCCAGTGATCCTCAGAGCTACTATTTATTTCACAAGTTTCATGTCTGTAATGTGGTTATGACTAAGGCCTTATAGGCTGAAACGCGTCAACCTTTCCTATTTGCGTTTGTCTACTGTGGCTTGTCAATAAATCCATCAATTTTTTAAGAGCAACGACCGGAGTGCGGATCATCTTTTCTTCATTCACTTCTACTCAGCCAGCGACTGTGGATCAAGCACCTGGGAGCTCTGCTTTCTATGTGATGTATGGGTAGTAGCACTGACTTTTTTGTTAATACCCTAAACATGTGTTCGGTCACCTGACTGTGGAGTGTCGGTAGCTGATGTGTGTTCGGAAAGGGAATATCCTAAACGGCGTTAACCCCTTTCGTATTGGGATTGCCGTTACAATGTGGTTTGAGGAATTCCCATTGGACAATTCATCCGCCATCGCAGAATTTGTACTGAGAACACTGACTTTGAAAAAGAGGCAGCTCTACTGTGTGAACGATTCAAACAATGTGATAATCCCGAATGGGTACTGAAACAAGCATACGGTATAGCAAAGGCTAAGATCGGACAAGACCTTCTTAACAAACCATGCACCCCCCGTGCTGGCTATGGTGACAAGCTGGCTCTAGTTACTTCTTATAGCCATGAATTCTGGCAGATGGGGGACATTGTTAGGAGTAGGATTGAGCGAACCCGAACTGTAAAGTTCGTGTTCGTACCGGACTTTTGTTTTTTTGGGTCCCGGACCCGAACCCGAACAATTGACTGTATGTTCGGGTTCGGGTCCGGTGTTCGGCGATGTAATGGCGCATTTTTAAAAGCTGCAGAGCAGCCAATCAACTTTTGTTTAACTGGTGTGCCCTTAGAAACCATCACAGCCATGCCTACTAATGGCATGGCTGTGATTGGCCAGTGCAGCATGTGACCCAGCCTCTATATAAGTTAGAGGCACACAGCACAGCACGTCACTCTGCTTTTAGACAGTGTAGGGAAAGGTTTCTGGCTGCTGTTGCTGTGAGGGAGAGAATTACATGATAGGAGTCAGTCCTGATTCTGAAATATATTCTAATTAGTCAGCGATCTACATAGATTTAGTTGTGTCGGTGCAGTGAACAAGCTTTTTACACTGCACCAAGAGAAAAGATAGACAGTGTAGGGCAAGGTTCCTGTTGCTGCTTTTAGGGAGAGAGAATTATCTAGGAGTCCAGATTCAGAAATCTATTCTAATAACTCAGCGATCTACATAGATTTACCTGGTTGGGTTGCAGTGCACAGTCTTTTTACACTGCCATGAGCATACTGTGGGTGTATACTGCTCTTCCAAAAACACACATTTAGTGAAAAAAAAAAATTGCAGTATTTTCTGCATATCTGCAGGTGTGAGATTCACAATTTATATATTTTTCTTCTATTGTGCTATTCAAACATAAATTTTTTAGGGCAAAAACATTTTTTTTGAATAGCATTTTCTGCATTTCTGTAGGTGTGAGATACACCATTTACATACTCTGGGTGTATTCTGCTATTGCAAAAACACACATTTAGTGCAAAAAAAGATTTTTGCTGTGTTTTCTGCATATCTGGAGGTGTGAGATACACAATTTATATATTTTTCTTCTATTGTGCTATTCAAATAAATTTTTTTTAGGGCAAAAACATTTTTTTTTAATAGCATTTTCTGCATTTCTGTAAATTTTGAGATACACTGTTTACATACTCTGGGTGTATTCTGCTTTTGTAAAAACACACAATTAGTGCAAAAAAAAAATTGCAGTATTTTCTGCATATCTGCAGGTGTGAGATTCACAATTTATATATTTTTCTTCTATTGTGCTATTCAAATATTTTTTTTTTAGGGCAAAAACATTTAATTGGAATAACATTTTCTGCATTCCTGTAGGTTTTGAGATACACCGTTTACATACTCTGGGTGTATTCTGCTATTGCAAAAACACACATTTAGTGCAAAAAAAATATTTTGCAGTGTTTTCTGCATATCTGCAGGTGTGAGATACACAATTTATATATTTTTCTTCTATTGTGCTATTCAAATTATTTTTTAGGGCAAAAATATTTTCTTTGAATAGCATTTTCTGCATTTCTGTAGGTGTGAGATACACCGTTTACATACTGTGGGTGTATTCTGCTATTGCAAAAACACCCATTTAGGGCAAGATCCTAAATTTGGAAAATATGAGGAGAATGTCAAAGAAGGGACGTGGCCCCGGTCGTGGTGCTGCTGGTGGAGCTCCTGTTGCAGGGAGAGGACGTGGTCGATCTGTGCCAGCTACACGCACTAGTGAAACATCTTGCTCAGGTGCGAGTAGGCGACAGAGCCTGCAGCGGTATTTGGTCGCGCCTAATGAGGCTGTACGAATGTTGAGGCCAGGACAAGTACAGGCGATAGTAGATTGGGTTGCTGACGGTGCCTCCGGTTCCTTCACATTGTCTCCCACCCAGTCTCCTGATGAAAGATCAGAGTTGGCACCTGCAGTTGATGTCCATCAGTCTTTCACCTCACCCCCTTGCAAATCAGCCAAGCAGTCTGAGCCCCAAATCATGCAACAGTCTCTTCTGCTTTTCGATGACTCTGTTAGAAGGGTTTCCATGGGCCATCCACCTAGCCCTGCCCCAGAAGTGGAAGAGATTGTGTGCACCGATGCCCAACCACTCATGTTTCATGATGAGTACATAGGAGGACCATCGCAGCACGTCTCGGATGATGACGAAACACAGGTGCTAACTGCTGCTGCTTTCGCAATTGTGCAGACTGACAAGGAGGGCAGGGGTAAAGACTGGGTGGAAGATGATGTGGAGGACGATGAGGTCCTCGACCGCACATGGAATCAACGTCATGCAGGTGACAAGTGTAGTTTGGAGGAAGAGGCAGTGGTCACACAGAGCCACCAGCACAGCAGAAGAGGGAGCAGTGTGCAAAAGCGGAGCGTCCGTCCCCTAGACACTACGTCTGCTACTGCCCAATGCAGCAAGGGACCGAGCACACCAAAGACAGGTCCAAGGAGTTCCCTAGCGTGGCAGTTCTTCAGACAATGTGCTGATGACAAGACACGAGTGGTTTGCACACTGTGCAATCAGAGCCTGAAGTGAGGCATAAACGTTCTCAACCTGAGCACAACCTGCATGACCAGGCATCTAAGTGCAAAGCACGAGCTGCAGTGGAGTAGACACCTCAAAAACCAAGAAAGGTCTCTGGCTCCTCCTGCTTCCTCTTCTGCTGCAGTCCCGGCCTCTTCATCCACCTCTGTAGTGACAGTGGCACCTGCCACCCCGCAAACAGAGGATCTGCCAGCAACACTAGCACCTGGGTCACCAACCATCTCCACAATGTCCCATGGAAGGGTTCAGCTCTCTATCTCCCAAGCACTGGAGCTGAAGAGGAAGTACCCCCCTAGCCACATGCGATCCCTGGCCCTGAATGCCAGCATTTCAAAATTCCTCGCCTTTGAAATGCTGTCATTCCGTCTGGTGGAGATGCAGAGTTTTAAAGGCCTGATGGCATTGGCTGTCCCACAGTACGTCATGCCCAGCCGCCACTACTTTTCCAGGCGAGCCATCCCTTCCCTGCACAACCAAGTGGGGGACAAAATCAGGTCAACGCCATCTGTGGCAAGGTCCACCTAACTACGGATGCGTGGACCAGTAAGCACGGTCAGGGACGTTATATCTCCCTAACAGCACACTGGGTAAATGCAGTGGCGGCTGGGCCTGAGGCAGATAGCAGTTTGGCGCATGTCCATCCACCACCGAGGATTGCAGGGCGCTTCAGTTTGCCTCCTGTTGCTAACTCCTCCTACTCCATTTCCTCATTCTCTACCGCCTCCTCATCCGGTCAGCGTAACACCTTCACCACCAACTTCAGCACAGCCAGTGGTAAACGACAGCAGGCAGTTTTAAAACTTTAATGTTTGGGGGAAAAAACCCACACTGCGCAGGAGTTGTGGAGGGACATGGAACAACAGACCGATGAGTGGTTGGTGGCAGTGAGCCTCAAGCCCGGCCTGGTGGTGTGTGATAATGGGCGAAATCTCGTAGCAGCTCTGGGCCTAGCCGGTTTGACGCACATCCCTTGCCTGGCACATGTGCTGAACTTGGTGGTCCAGAGGTTCCTGAAAAATTACCCCGATATGCCAGAGCTGCTGCAGAAAGTGTGGGCCGTCTGTGCGCACTTTCGGCGTTCTCACCCTGCTGCTGCTCGCCTGTCAGCGCTGCAGCGTAACTTCGGCCTTCCCGCTCACCGCCTCATATGTGACGTGCCTACAAGTTGGAACTCCACCTTGCACATGCTGGCCAGACTGTGCGAGCAGCAGCAGGCGATAGTGGAGTTTCAGCTGCAGCACGCACGCGTAAGTTGCTCTGCGGAACAGCACCACTTCACAACCAATAACTGGGCCTCCATGCGAGACCTGTGTGCCTTGTTGCGCTGTTTCGAGTACTCCACCAACATGGCCAGTGCCGATGACGCCGTTATCAGCGTTACTATCCCAGTTCCATGGCTCCTTGAATAAACGCTTCGGGCGATGATCGAAGAGGATGTGGCACAGGAGTAGGAACCAGGATCATTTCCAAGGCTTTCAGGGCAGTCATTCACAAGTGGCTACGAGGGTGGGTTCCTGCACCAACAAACGCCAGGTACACAATTGTCCGGCAGCAAGGACACAGTTCTGGAGGATGACAAGGTGGAGGATGAGGAGGAGGAGATGGAGGAGGAGGAACCATGTTCACAGCAGGGTGGCACCCAGACCAGCTCATGGCCATCACTGGTGCCTGGCTGGGGGGATACAGAGGACACAGACGATACACCTCCCACAGGGGACAGCTTTTCGTTGCCTCTGGGCAGCCTGGCATACATGAGCGATTACATGCTGCAGTGTCTCCGCAACGACCGCCGAGTTGCCCACATTCTAACTGGTGCTGATTACTGGGTGGCCACCCTGCTGGATCCCCATTACAAGGACAACGTATCATCCTTAATTCCCTCACTGGAGCGTGATCGTAAGATGCGCGAGTACAAGCGCACGCTGGTAGACGCGCTGCTGGTGGCATTCCCACCTGACAGCGGGGGTACGGTGGAAGCACAAGGCGAAGGCAGAGGAGGAGGAAGAGGTTGCCTATGCAGCCGGGGCACCGCCAGCACCTCAGAAGGCAGGGTTAGCATGGCCGAAATTTGGAAAAGCTTTGTCAGCACGCCACAACAACCAGCACCACCAGCTGAGATGGAACGTCTTAGCAGGAGGCAGCATTTCACCAACATGGTGGAGCAGTATGTGTGCACACGCCTACACGTACTGAATGACGGGTCTGCCCCCTTCAACTTCTGGGTCTCCAAATTGGGCACATCGTCTGAGCTTGCCCTTTACGCCTTGGAGGTGCTGGCCTGCCCTGCAGCCAGTGTATTATCTGAACGTGGATTTAGCACGGCAGGGGCCGTTATCACAGACAAGCGCAGCCGCCTGTCCAGAGCCAGTGTGGACAAGCTCACGTTCATTAAAATGAACCAGGCATGGATCCCACAGGACTTGTCCGTACCTTGTGCAGAATAGACATGTATACCGGTGTTCTGACAAAAACTGTCCGGCCATCGGATAGTGTCCGGCCCGTACTGCGCAGGCGCAGCGCTTGCGCAGTACGGAGGACAAGGAGATTCACAAAATCTCCGAAGATGAACGGCACCTGCGCTGTGAGTGCAGGTTCAAGCCCCACCATCCAAGTGGACATACGGTAGCACATAGTAACAGGGCCCCTCACGGGCTCGCTTCGCTCGCCACGCTTCGGGCACGGCCTCGCTTGGCTCGGCTTGAACCTCGGATGGTGTGGCTTGAACCTGGACTCACCGCGCAGGGGACAGAATTCGACACATCACCGGCCTTACCCAGCCATTGTTGTATTTTTGAACCAGTGTTGGCTACATTGTCCTCCTCCACCGCCGCTTCCACCTACACAGCCACATCCACTGCCACCTCAACCTCCTACTCCATATGAACCTCGTCCTCCTAGGTCAAGATTATAATTTTAAAAAAATGTAATTTCAAAGTATTTTATTTTCCCACTAGCTTATCCATTAAATTGATTTTTTTTTTCCAGAAAGGGCGTATTCTGGGGCATTCCCACTAGTGGTGATGAGCCGAACATCCCCGGGTTCGGTTCGCACCAGAACCCGCGAACAGACCGAAAATTCGCACGAAATTTAGAACCCTATTAAATACAATGGATGCGAACGTTCGAAATCTAAAGTGCTAATTATAACGACTATTATGCATGTTATTGTCCTAAAAAGGGTTTGGGAACCCGGGTTCTGCACCAGGGGACATGTATCAATGCAAAAAGAAGTTTTAAAAACTGACGTTTTTCGGGAGCAGTCATTTTAATGATGCATAAAGTGAAAAAAAAAAAGTCAAATATTCCTTTAAATATCGTACCTGGGGGGTGTCTAAAGTATGCCTGTGAAGTGCCACGTGTTTCCCGTGTTTAGAACTGTCCCTGCACAAAATTACATTTCTAAAGGAAAAAAAGCCATTTAAAACTGCTTGCGACTTTAATGTAATGTCTGGTCCTGGTAATATGGATGAAAATCTTTAAGAAAAATGGCATAGCTACCCCATCACAGCCCCCCCCCCTACCCCAGCCCATTACCAGCCCCTTTGGGTCTTGTATGAATATTAAGGGGAACCCCGCACACAAAATAAAAAAGGCCCTATATACTCTGAACAGCCGTATACAGGCAGTGCATACAAGACAGGGACTGTAGGTTTGTTCTTATGTAGAATCTGTTTGTAATTTTGAACAGGTACATTGTTTAAGTGTAGCTCAAGCCAAAAAATCTATTTTTAAGCTTTTTGGAAAACATAGGGAAGGGTTATCACCCCTGTAACATTTGTTTTGCTGTCTGTGCAGTGTGCACCTGTTCAGAACAGTTCACCTCACTTTCCGTCCTAATGACAAATGTTTTTTGAAAATTTGTTTTTTTTATTGAAACAAGAATTGGTGATAAAGCATCAGTGGAGAGGAGACACTTTTTTTCCCATATTAACTCTTACAGGAGAGAATTTGCCTTCCTAGGGGTAGATTTCCTCTCACTTCCTGTTGTATCCTTCCGTTTGCAAGGAGGAGTCGTTTGTAAGTTGGATGTTTGAAAGCAGGGGCCTGCCATATATACTCAGCTGAAATTTGCCCCTTACATGTTGGTGTTGCCACAACACTGTGAGCCCTCACAGTTACTCTTGGTGGGCGCATGAATGGGCCCTGCTGTGAATTATTAGATCAAGAATTGTAATTGCATGCCCCTGTTGAACAGGGGCTGAAAAATTGGGCCTTTGGTGGTGGTGGTGGTGGTGTTGACACAACACTGTAAGGCCTCACAGTTACTCTTGGTGGGCGCAGGAATGGGCACTGCTGTGAATTATTAGATCAAGAATTGTAATTACATGCCCCTGTTAAACAGGGGCAGAAAAATTGGGCCTTAGGCACTGGTGCCACAACACTGCAACCCCTCACAGATACTGTACTTGGAGCACAGCAATGAGCCCTGTTGCAAAGTATTGCATCAAAAATTGTAATTACACGCCCCTGTTAAACAGGGGCTGAAAAATTGGGCCTTAGCCACTGGTGCTGGTGCCACGACACTGCAACCTCTCCCAGATACTCTAGTTGGAGTGCAGGAATGAGCCCTGCTGCAAAGCATTGCATAAAAAATTGTAATTACATGCCCCTGTTGAACAGGGGCTGAAAAATTGGGCCTTAGCCACTGGTGGCGGCACCCAGAAACAAAAATGTTCTTCCAAGCTATCATCATCAATCGGATCATTGAGGAGGAGGAGGATAGTCAGTCAACATAACAGGACAGTCTCTCAGCATTAGCATCAGTCTTGAAGGGATGTGACATTTGAAAATAAATTAGTCTGTTATATCAGCTTCAGGTGTTTGGTAGCTGGTGGTGATCCAAGACTGGTTCATCTTTATGAAGGTCAGTCGATCAACTGAGACGGTGGACAGGCGCACCCTGTGATCCGTGACAAATCCTCCAGCAGCACTGAATGTGCGTTCTGAAAGAACGCTGGATGCAGGACAGGCCAGTAGCTCAATTGCATACTGTGCAAGCTCTGGCCAGTGATCCATCCTCAAGACCCAGTAAGCCAGAGGATTTTCGGTGGGGAAGGTGTCCAAGTCTGACCTTGCCCCTAGGTATTCCTGCACCATGTATATCAGACGCTGGCGATGGTTGCTGGAACCGATCATACCTTGGGGCTGCGGACTAAAGAATTGTCTGAACGCATCCGTCAGACGGCCACCTTCCCCACTGCTCCTTCTTTGACTGACCGAAGCCTCAGCAACTCGTTGTCCAGGACCAGGAGTTTGTAACCTCCCAGTCTCTGGGAACGCATTGCACAGACCTTTCTGCAAGGCCTCCCGGAGTTGTCTCATCTTCTGCTCCCTCTGCGATGGTAAGATAAGGTCCGCAACCTTACCCTTGTACCGTGGATCAAGGAGAGTGGCCAGCTAGTAATGGTCCCTCTCCTTGATCCAAAGAAAATGAGGATCCTTCCGCAGACTTTGCAGGATCAGGGAGGCCATGCAGCGTAGGTTAGCTGAGGCATTCGGTTCGGAGTCCTCTGAGTCACTAAGGACGACATGATCCGCAGCCACCTCCTCCCAGCCACGTACAAGTCCACTGGTTTCTTGGGACTGTAAATCATCCCTAAAAGAGTGCTGCTGATGATGCTGAGTGCCAGGCTCCACCTCCATGCTGACACAATCCTCCTCCTCCTTCTCCTCCTCTTCCTGTGCGATGGGTGGGACAGAAGGAACACTGTCTGGGTAAAGGGGGCCTTGAGAGGCAAGAAATTCTTCCTCTTCCTGCCTCTGTTCTGCCTCAAGTGCCCTGTCCATTATTCCACGCAGCGTATGTTCCAACAGGTGGACAAGAGGTACAGTGTCACTGATGCATGCACTGTCACTGCTCACCATCCTCGTGGCCTCCTCAAATGGTGCCAGGACAGTGCATGCATCCCTGATCATGCCCCACTGGCGTGGTGAAAAAAAATGCGCTCCCCTGACCCTGTCCTGGTGCCGCAGTCACACAGGTACTCATTGATGGCCCTCTGCTGCGTGTGCAGCCGCTGCAGCATGGCCAACGTTGAGTTCCACCTGGTGGGCATGTCACATATAAGGTGGTTCTTGGGCAGGTTCAACTCCTTTTGCAGCTCAGCCAGGCGAGCACTGGCATTATAAGATCTGCGGAAATGCACACAGACTTTCCTGGCCTGCCTCAGGACATCCTGTAAGCCCGGGTACCTGCCCAAGTACCGCTGCACCACCAGGTTAAGGACAAGAGCCACACAGGGCACATGGGTCAGTTGTCCCTGTCGGAGGGCGGAAAGTAGGTTGGTGCCATTGTCGCAAACCACCATTCCTGGCTTAAGCTGGCATGGTGTCAACCACCTCTCGGCCTGCCCCTGCAGAGCAGACAGAACCTCTGCCCCAGTGTGGCTCCTGTCCCCCAAACACACCAGCGCAAGCACGGCATGGCATCTTTTTGCCTGCGTACTTGCGTAGCCCCTTGAACGCCTACGGAGCACCGCTGGTTCCGAGGACAAAGCACAGGAAGAGGCCATGGAGGAAGAAGAAGAGGAGGGGGTGGAGGAGAGAGGTGTGTCACAACCAGTAGTAGCATTTTGGAGGTGTGGCGGCGGAACAACCTCCAACACTACTGCACCTTGTCCTGCATCCTTCCCAGCTGCCAAAAGAGTGACCCAATGGGCCGTGAAAGAAAGGTAATGTCCCTGTCCATGCCTGCTGGACCATGAGTCAGCGGTAATATGCACCTTACCGCTGACCGCCCTGTCCAGCGAGGCCAAGACATTGCCTTCCACATGCCGGTAGAGAGCCGGAATCGCCTTCCATGAGAAAAAGTGGCGTTTGGGAACATGCCACTGAGGAACCGCACATTGCACAAACTCACAGAAGGGGGCCGAGTCTACCAACTGAAAAGGCAGCAGTTGAAGCGCTAGCAATTTAGCCAAGCTAGCATTCAACCGCTGGGCATGTGGATGGCTGGGAGTGAACTTCTTTCGACGGTCCAGCAGCTGGGGCAGGGAAATTTGCCTGCTAGAATCGGACGTCGGTGTACTGCTAGCAGAGTGCCCGCAAGTACTTGGCTGTGACACACCTAATTCTACACCTTCATTCCTCTCAGTGCAGGTTTCAGAGAGGACTGAAGGTATAGTGGGGTTGGAGATCCCAGCTGATGCGGTGCAAGGAGAGGTCCGCTTTGTTCTTTGGTGTGGGTCTTTAAGGTAGGCTTGCCAACGAGCTGCATGGCAGGTCAACATATGTCTGGTCAAGCATGTGGTGCCCAAGCGGGTGATGTTTTGGCCACGCGATATACGCTTGAGACATATGTTGCAAACAGCAGCTGTGCGATCTGATGCACTCGACTCAAAAAAGGCCCACACCAAAGAACTTTTTGAATAACGGGCAGAGGCAGCGCCCTGCACAGGCGGAGCTCTGCGGTGTGATTCCGTCGGTGTGCTGCCCTTATGTTGGCCCCCCGAGGGCATCCTGCCTCGTTGGAGATGTGCCTCCTCCTCATCCTCCTCCTCCTCCTCCTCTCTCCTATTAGGCACCCACGTGGAGTCAGTGACCTCATCATCCCCTCCCTCCTCATCACTGGAGCCAATCTGGCAGTATGCTGCAGCTGCTGGAACATGACTGCCAGATTGGTGTCCTTCTTGAGCATCCCCTCTCTCTGCTCTCACGCTACTGCCTTCCTCTAGCTGGGTATCATCATCAGACCCTTTGAAACGCTGGGCATGCTCCTGGAGCATGTACCCAACACTGTGCTCAAACAGTTTGGGGGACTCCTCAGGAGGACATGGTTGGTCTAGGGAAGGAGTGACTGATGATGACATTGATACCAGGGAAGAGGACGCTTTGGCAGCTGCTTTGCCAGTACCCTGAGCCTGGGTGAGAGAGGATGAGGAGGATGAGGAGGGTTTGGTCATCCACTCTACCAAGTCTTCGGCATGATGCGGCTCAACACGTCCAGCTGCCGAAAAGAAGGACAAGCGTGTCCCATGGCCACGTGCTGATGGCGATGCACCACGTCCACGACCAGCACTGTTGTCTCTAGACACAGAGCCTGCTTGCCCTCTTTTATTGGCTCCTGACTGTCTGCCTCTCCTTGTTTGCCTTCCAGACATTCTAATGGCCTGCAGGGAGATGGGAAAACCAGCAATAAGGCCTAGCTTCAGGAGAATATTTTGCAGGAATCACACTACGCCTGCTGTAAGTGCTGCAAATGCCTGTTGGTGTAACACACCAGGAAAACACAGCAATACAGGCTAACTTCAGGTGTATAATGTGCAGGAGGCACACTCCGCCCGCTGTAAGTGCTGCAAATGCCTGTTGGTGTAACACACCAGGAAAACACAGCAATACGGGCTAACTTCAGGTGTAATATGATCAGGAAGCACACTCCGCCCGCTGTAAGTGCTGCAAATGCCTGTTGGTGTAACACACCAGGAAAACACAGCAATACGGGCTAACTTCAGGTGTAATATGATCAGGAGGCACACTCCGCCCGCTGTAAGTGCTGCAAATGCCTGTTGGTGTAACACACCAGGAAAACGCAGCAATACAGGCTAACTTTAGGTGTAATATGATCAGGAGGCACACTCCGCCCGCTGTAAGTGCTGCAAATGTCTGTTGGTGTAACACACCAGGAAAACACAGCAATACAGGCTAATTTCAGGTGTATAATGTGCAGGAGGCACACTCCGCCCGCTGTAAGTGCTGCAAATGCCTGTTGGTGTAACACACCAGGAAAACACAGCAATACGGGCTAACTTCAGGTGTAATATGATCAGGAGGCACACTCCGCCCGCTGTAAGTGCTGCAAATGCCTGTTGGTGTAACGCACCAGGAAAACGTAGCAATACAGGCTAACTTCAGGTGTATAATGTGCAGGAGGCACACTCCGCCCGCTGTAAGTGCTGCAAATGCCTGTTGGTGTAACACATCAGGAAAACACAGCAATACGGGCTAACTTCAGGTGTATAATGTGCAGGAGGCACACTCCGCCCGCTGTAAGTGCTGCAAATGCCTGTTGGTGTAACACACCAGGAAAACACAGCAATACGGGCTAACTTCAGGTGTATAATGTGCAGGAGGCTTAGCAACAATGACACTGACACTGTCCCCTGCCTATCCTTCTCTCTCCCTGCACACAAGGTTTATCAAAGAATATGACACTGACACTCTCCCTGCCTATCCTTCTCTCTCCCTGCACACAAGGTTTAGCAAAGAATATGACACTGACACTGTCCCCTGCCTATCCTTCTCTCTCCCTGCACACAAAGTTTATCAAAGAATATGACACTGACACTCTCCCTGCCTATCCTTCTCTCTCCCTGCACACAAGGTTTAGCAAAGAATGTGACACTGACACTGTCCCCTGCTTATCCTTCTCTCTCCCTGCACACAAGGTTTAGCAAAGAATATGACACTGACACTCTCCCTGCCTATCCTTCTCTCTCCCTACACACAAGTTTGAGGTACAAATAGCACTGACACTGTCCCTGCCTATGTAACTCTTTCCCTGCGCCGGAACACACTACACAAGGCCGCCGCGCTGGCGGCCTTTTATAGTGTGGGGCGTGTGCTAAACCCCCTGAGCTATAATTGGCCACAGGCAACCTGCCTGTGGCCAATTATGGCTCTCCTAGCTGCCGGCGCTGTGATTGGCCAAGCATGCAGGGTCACAGTGCATGCTTGGCCAATCACAGCGCCGGGATTGCACTGCGATGGCGCAGTGTATTGTGGGCCGTTCGCGTCACTCGAATTTGGCGCGAACGGCCCAAATCGTTCGATGTTCGCCGAACGGTCGAACAGCCGATGTTCAAGTCGAACTTATGTTTGACTCGAACACCGAGCTCATCCCTAATTCCCACCATATGTGTGGCATCGTGCCGTTGAGTTTCTGAGGTTCTTAATGACTTCCTGTACCTTTTCTGCTGAGAAGGGGGCCTCCAGCATATTATTATTTTTTTTTATGTTATTTTAAGTTATTTCCCTATCCACATTTGTTTGCAGAGCACTTGCCATGCTCTTAACAATATTTTGCTGCCATTTGCAGCCCTCTAGCCCTTTCCATTACTTTTTTAGAGCCATTTTAGTCCTCAAAAGTTTGAATCCCCATTGACTTAAATGGGTTTCGGGTTCGGGGTCAAGTTCGGTCCCGAACTCAAACTTTTTTCCGAAGTTCGGCCGAACCCGAACATCCAGGTGTCCGCTCAACTCTAGTTAGGAGGTATTTGCCACTTCTCTATGAGGATAGCGAGTTATCTGTTATCATTATTCCCAGCAGACCTCGCTCTATAGCAAATTCTTTATCACCTAGCTTCTTTCAGTCCACACCCAAACAAAGTGCCACCTGGTTGCATTTTAGGGGAAACTATAAATGTGGAGCCAGAGATTGTCCATGTTATCCCCACATTCTTGGTGGAGATGTGGTAACCTCTAGCACTAATAACAAGTAATTTATTTTGAAAGATTTTGTTAACTACAATACAAGATTTGTTATTTATGCTATTACTTGCAAAGCCTGCAACATTCAATTTGTGGGACGGACAACACTGTGATTGCAGGACCGTTTCTAGAAACATCTCAATGATACTAGGACCAATAAATCCACTAACGTGGCCAGACACTATAAGGCCCCTTTCACACTGAGGCGCTTTGCAGGCGCTATTGCGCTAAAAATAGCGCCTGCAATGCGCCCCAAAAAAGCCGCTCAATAGTATCCAATGGGAAAGCCAGAGGGCTTTCACACTGGAGCGTTGCGCTTGCAGGAGGGTCAAAAAACTCCTGCAACCCGCATCGTTGAGGCGCAATAGGAGCGCTAAAAATAGCACTCCTAGAGCGCCCCTGCCAATTGAAATCAATGGGGTAGCGCCTCCAAAACGTCCGCAAAATGCCGCAAAGAGGCGTTATTGCGGGCGTTTTTAACCCATTTTCGGCCGCTAGCGGGGGTTAAAATCCCCCCGCTAGCGCCCGCAAATCGCGGCAAAAAATACGGTATAGCGGCGCTAAAAATAGCACCGCTATACCGCCAGCGCATCCAGCGCCTCAGTGTGAAAGTAGCATAATAGTTTACATGAAGGTGATACTGACTTGATGTCTGTCCAGGTTGTGGAAAGGGTAAAACTATCCACCAGAGGTGAGGATTTTTTTAGTGTTTTATGCAAGAGGGAGGTTTTTTGGATCTTCCACTTGCATACTAGAATTCCGGGTGGTTTAAATTTTGAGTGGGATGTTTCCCACTTTTATGAATGACTTTACATCTTCTTTTTTCACCCCTATTTATCTATTGTGTTTTTGCATATAAGCCAGTAATATTTTTTCTGCCCCCCCCCCTTTTTTTATTCTTTGCAGTGGATTGGAGTGAGTACCTATGTTGTCATCTATAGTTTTTGAAACATAACTTACATTATTTATTTAACTTATTTACTACTGCATCCTTAATGGGATTGTTAAGTCTAATTATGGAGTGCCCTTCTTTAATATATATACTTATCTAGGATACAAATTTGGATTTTCTCTGGTATATATGAGCTAAGATAGTGTATATATATACTTGTTTTTGATCAGACTTTTCAGTGCGCAGCTATAGGAGTTTTTTATTTTTGGAGGATCCTGGATGTGTTTATTATAGTGTTATTAGTTCTTGTTATTCACATTCATATATACTCGCTCTATGGATTCACTCATTGCTTTATATGTCCTCGGCCTTTATTGTGTGGGGACATTTGGGGGTGGGAGTTGGCATTGCCAGCTCTGTCCCCCATGTCTCCCCACATTTGCTTACAGTACCTTGTACATAGTCAGTCAGATATTTAGAAATCTAATTGTGTTTTACAACTTATGTCGGTCTGTTGGGGTCCTGTTCTTTGCATATGGACATATATCGAGTGACATTGATTGGTACTTTAGCCATATTCAAACCCTATATCACATATATTTATTAGGGCTGTGGAAATTAACTATTAATTCCTCGATTAATCGATTAATTTTTTTGATCGATCAAAATTCTTTTGATCGGTACTCATCTCTCCGCCGGCTTCCGGGTCTTCAGGGAGTTCCGTCGGAGATCCGGTGACATCACGGACACCGGCGGGGCTTGCCATGTCCATCTGAAGGGCTCCTTTGCTGTGCCTTCATATCTGCATGCTGGCAGGACCTTACTATCTGTCACACGCAAGGGCTGTTACACTTCCCTCTATCACTTCCATCTATCAACCTGGGATTCTACAGCCATCCACTGAGAGTTGTGATAGTTCCCTTCACGGGACATCTACATGCCGACGGACTGATGTTAACCCCTCCTCATCTGGATTCAGCAGTGGTATCGTTGTACACATTTTTATACCAGTATCATACTTAGCTACATGTTTTTATGACTGCTTTTGCTACCGTTTGATATTACTCGCACCATTTTTACAGTTTATGTAGCTACATCGATTTTATCTCCAGTGCAATATTTATTTTGTTACCTACTTGAAGACTATAAAAGTTTTAATGCTATTCCTATCGAGCACTGCCTTTGTGTGTTTTTTGTATCCTGCTATCCATTTTTCCAGTGGTTGGTAGCTGCACTGGGAATCAGCCTGCAAGGTGATCAGCTAAAAGTAGTTGGATCTGTATATGCGTTATAATAAATCGAAATTAGTCGATTAATCGATAAAAATTAAAAAAACGATTAATCGAACACAAAATTTTTAATCAGTAACAGCCCTATTATTTATTTCCATATATATATATATATATATATATATATATATATATATACACTGAGCAAAATTATTATAAACGTAACACTTTTGTGTTTGCCCCTATTTATCATGAGCTGAATGCAAAGATCTAATGCCCCGTACACACGATCGTTTTTCATGCCGTTAAAAATGCCATTTTAAAAAATGGCCATTAAAAATGACCGTGTGTAGGCTCCAGAGCATTTTTAACGACGTGAAAAACGGCCATTAAAAATTCCGGACATGCTCTCTTTTTTCACGTCGTTTTTCATGTCGTTTTTTTTAACGACGTGAAAAACGATAGTGTGTATGCTTTCACGACGTGAAAAAAACGCGCATGCTCAGAATCAAGTATGAGACGGGAGCGCTCGTTCTGGTAAAACTAGCGTTCATAATGGAGATAGCACATTCATTACACAGTAACGGACTGAAAAGCGCGAATCGTCGTTCAACAAACTTTACTAACATGAAGGGTGGCGCCATTCGAACGGAACTTCCCCTTTATAGTGCCGTTGTACGTGTTGAACGTCACTGCGCTTTGCTTGATCGTTTTTTTTAATGATGGTGTGTACGCAAGGCAGGCTTGAGAGGAAACATGAAAAAAAACGAGGAGAAAAACGTTGGTTTAAAAAATGACATTAAAAACGATCGTGTGTACAGGGCATAAGACTTTTTCTATGTACACAAAAGGCTTATTTCTCTCAAATATTGTTCACAAATCTGCCTAAATCGTGTTAGTGAGCACTTCTCCTTTGCCGAGATAATACATCCAGGATGAGAACACCTCTCCAAAGTGCCAGACACTATTGAATGTGAGCATTTGCCCACTCAAGTTGGTTACGACGACAAACTGCAGTCAGGACGAGACCCTGATGAGGACAACGAGCATGCAGATGAGCTTCCCTGAGATGGTTTCTGACAGTTTGTGCAGAAATTCTTTGGTTATACAAACCAATTGTTGCAGCAGCTGTCAGGGTGGCTGGTCAGATAATATTATCTCAACAAGGCGATCCCCACAGCTTATCCCTAGACGTTATAGCCTATGGATGCCAACCATTAATGCCTCATGTAGGTAAATGAGAGCCGAGCCCCTGATTTTAAGGACTTCCAATTATTTCTTGAACTTAAATACCTAGTACAGGATTATAGGGTGGCCCTGAATAACCTTCCTGCTCAGTTGCATCAATATCTAAACCAGCCACCTGATAATACTCTGGGCTAATAGCAAACCGGGACTATACTGGGAATATGAGAGTAATTTGTGAAGTTCTTGGTAACTAATACTAAAATTAATCCCCAATCCCTGGAGCTGTCAGTGTGTCAGTGTGACTGGTTGAATGGATGCATGCGCAGCCGCGACTCCTCTTTTAATGACAACGTTGTCTTTTAATAATTGCTTTGAAAGAAAATTTACAATTGAACCTCGGATTACGAGCATAATCCGTTCCAGGAGTATGCTCATAATCCAAAGTACTTGCATATCAAAGCAAGTTTTCCCATTGAAGTCAATGGAAACTAAAATAATTTGTTCCCGCATTGACTTCAATGGGATGCAATACCGAATGCGGCCAGAGGTGGGGGGCGCCGTAGAGCCTCGGAAACGGCCGAAAAAGCCCAAGGACCCTCGGCAAACAACGGAAAGGCACAGAAACTGAGTATTTCCGTGTCTTTCCGAGCATTGCCGAACAGCGACTATCGTCGCTGTTTGGCTCTGCTCGGCTCCTGCACCCCCGTACCCCAGGCCAAATGCGGTGCTGCAGGCCTATTTAGCTTGAATTCTGCTCGTCTTGCGAGTCAACACTCGCAAACCAATTCAGATTTTTATTTTTTTTAATTGCTCGCAAATCAAATTGCTCTCAAACCAAGTTACTCTTAATCCAAGGTTCCACTGTACTTAGATTGTTTTTTTTGTTTTTATTTTTTATATCATGGTGTGTTTTTTTTATAATAAAACTAATTGAAATCAACCAAAGTGTCCTGCAGCTGTGGCCTTTTTGGAGGGATTTTTCCTTCCCTTTTTGCACTTGTGTGCATGTTATCAGGCCAAAATCACCAGGGTCTGTAAACTTTTGATCAGGGTCATTTGGGTAGTTTCTGTTGTCATTATGATTTAAAAAGAATAAACACTGTTGATTGATAATAAATGGCTTCAGCCAAACACTAACCATGAGTGAAAGAAAAGTTTTTGTGTTATCAATTATATATTCTGAAAAATGGCCAAGAAATCATAAATTCTGCCAGGGTATGTAAACTTATAAGCATAACTGTATATCTATAGACATTATTTGAATCAAGATATAATGTTTGCCTATTCATACTAAATATCTTGAAAAAGTCAACAATTTCAATAGGGTTTACTTACTTTTTAACACGACTGTAAAATCACAGCTATACTCAGACAATGACTAAGGCCATTGGCTGTTTTACAGCTGTTATACATGTTTTTGCAATAAAGGATAACAATTGTTGGATGCCATTATAAGTGCCGACTTCTCTTCTTGTGATACTCAGACAATTGACACAACAGCAAAAAGTAGCAAAAAAAACAAAAAAACAAACAGCAAAATATACATACAGTATATATGTATTGTGACATTAGGAAAGGCGAGGTGATTGATGGACGTTATGTTTCACCTCACATGCGTTCATTTGCCGAGAACTAAGGTGGAATCCGATCTGGGTTTTACCAGTCACCTTGGCAGGGTTGTTCTGGACCAGATTTTGCGGTCCACTTGTATTCACTAACAGGTGGTATAAATTAAGCAGGACTAGAGCAAAGGATTGCTCTTGGCCTGGGACTCAGGAAGCCAAAACCCTGAGAGAGCTGCTTATTTGAAGTTTGCTTTGTAAAAGAAAAGGTTTGTGTTATCTTTGTTTTGTGGGTGACTGGGAGAAAAGCCCTTCATCTGTTGAGTTAGGAACCTGCAATGTTCGGTTAGTGCCTGGATGGCAAGCATTTATTTTCTGTTTTTGTTTTGTGTTACTTTCATACAACCTTTTAAAAAAAAATGGCTACAAGTCAGATTTTAAGAAACCTGCCGTTTGGACTACCGTTTTTCTCAGGGAAAGTGTTCCCCCTTGAGCTAACCCCTGATATATGGTGGATTTGGCAGGCATCTTCCTGAGCAATTGGAAAGATGAAGGATGTGTTAAAAGCCCTGCTGCATGCCACTGCAACCCAGCAGGAAACCAATCACCAGCAGCAGGAAACCAACCGCCAAGTCGCAGAGGCCACTGCAGCGCAGCAGGAGGCAAATCGCTGTAATAGATTTATCCCTGGTCCAATTCCAGGATGTATGCTCTATTCTGCCTCTGACCTAAATTCAAGGTGATGTAAATGCATGCATGCTAAAAGAATCACACTAAGACAGACTTGTCAGTATGAGCTCTTCCTCATCAACAGCCAGGGTTTATTCAGGTCACAGCCCCTATATAAACAAAGTGACATAAGCAAACGTCATCCCATATGTTTGCATATCATTGGTTCATCTGTATATGGTCCTCTTCCTGTGACGTCTGTTCTTTCATGTGGTATCCACATTCTTTAGCTCATCGCCATTTTGTGATCGTCGATGGGAGGGGGAATAAAAGGAGGGGGTCAAGGAGTAAGGAGTGGAGTGAAGGGAACATCTGTTCCTTGTTTTAAATAAGGAGTGAATACCTCTGTCATATTTTTAGTCAAGGAAAATACTTCTTATCTTGTTACATGAATACTAAAACACATGTAGCGGGGTGTTGTTTGAGGAACCCAGAAACTACCATACCCAGGATGCATTTCCTCACGCAAGGACTGCTGGGGTGGGGTATTTAACTGAGGGGCGGACCGGAGTACGGTCTCTTTGGACATCGCCCGCCCAGCAAGTGGAACTCTCTGCTGAGTCTGTTGTTCCGGATAGGGCCTGAAGCCTAGGCCCTGTTTTTCCAAAGAGCCTTCCATTTCCACCGAGGAGCCTGAGGGATGTCTCATCCTGCCATCCGTCTGCTGCTGCCAGGTGGACCGAAGACCCGGGTGTCATGGAACCTGTGTACCGAGACACAGCAATGGAAGATACGGACGTGGACTGGTCCGGTTGGGTGAGAGAGCACCTGCTCAGAGATTAGTGCAGGACCTCTAGGCCTAGTGTTTGTTGTTCGGGACTCACCCGCTAGAGTTTGCATATGCACACCGGAGGGACAGTGCATTGAATAGCGTTAGTGACTTTATCTTTATTCACCAAGTTTGTCAACCTTTATTCCCGTGGATTACAATTTGTCTACAAAAGTGCACCACCATTTGCTAGCAAAGATTCTTCTCTGCAGAACTTACACATAGTTACAGTCAGGCTTGACTTATCAGTGTAGACATTGCTGGGCGCCATCTTGCCCACGAGGGAGGAGTGTTGCAAAGGGGGGCCTATTAGTCATCTTTGTACAGGATTATATATCTGCCTATTGTTGAACACCCTTTCATTGCAGGGCTCTGCATATGCTAAAGTATACTGTATTAATCTGTTTAATCATTTCCTTTAGTAAAAGTACCAGGATTAATCAGACTAGTTGTTGGTGTTATTACTGTGCAGAAGAAACAGTCAGTGTTCGCTATATCACTGTGTGTGTTTTTGTTGCTGGATTGTGTTGCCTAAAGTTGCAGGCCTCACAATCCTATCATCCCCCTACTAACTGTGCCAAGGGAGGGTAGAGCCAATTGCTGGGGGTTGACAGCGGTGTGTTACAGGCCTGAAAATCATACCAGCGGCTCCCTTAGCTGGTGGTATCGCTACACGTGGGAGCTCAGAGTCCGGGATACCTGTACGCTGCAATCAACGCCGCCAGAAGTACCGGCATGGATCCATTGGCGGTGATCCAGTGGTGCTTATCCGTCAATGCCTCCCTGGACATGACTGCAGTGATTGAACTCCCTGGAGAGGATTGGTTGGGGAGTGACATAGAACAGCTCATAGAGCTCTTGTCCCCGGACCATAAAGGATGGTTAATTGACCTCCGGTCAGAGGAAGAGAATTCCCGCACCTTCGCACTGGTAGAGTGGAGGGATGAAATGCCAGAAGAATTCAAGGGTCAGAGTGTGCAGTCCCTGGGTAAGAAGACGTACCGCTTGGCGCAGCCAAAGGCTATAAAGAAGGGACCTCCGAAATCACCCAAAATTCCAAAAAGTGCCAATGACATGACAGCTTCGGGGACACCTTTTTTTTTTTTCTTTCAAAGTATTTTATTTTCAAATAGGAAAATACAGAGTAACAAATACGATAGCAATATAAAAGATAACAGTTTTTGGCCGATAGCATGGGCGGGCTGGAAAAGTACACAGCGAAAGTGCAAAAATTAAGGAAGATCTGTAATCGTAAACAATTCTATCAAGTGGTTAATCATATCACCTGGCATACAGAGTTCAATCAAAGGTACACTCCCTCCCAACCTCGCCTTATCAACAGAGCCTGGGGTGCTAAATTCTCTCTTCCAGTCCCCTACATCCGGGGCAGGGAAGGTGCCACGGAGCTCCCTCCCTCCGGCACCCCAAAAGGGAACATGCTGTGCCAGAGGGAGGGAACCCCCCCCCCAGGGGGGAAACCCCCGACGGGGCTGACTCACTCCTAAGAGGACCTCCATTGTTGTACCATTAATAGTAATTCGATACCCTGTTAGAAGAAAGGAGAGGTAGTCAGAAAGAAGAAAGGTAGGGAAGACGGGGGTTAGGGTAGGGTGGGGGTAGGGAAGGGAGGCGAGGTTCACTAAGTGCTTAATTTAATCCAGGTTTTAATTGTGCGCTAATCCAGGAACTAGAGAAATACCCAAGAACTGAGCCCATGGTTCCCAAACCTTCTCAAATTTACTTGTTGAATCGTTAATGATACTGGCAAGCTTTTCCTGGGCCATGATCCAAGATACTTTCCTGATCGCTGCTTTAGTGGAGACATTTGGGTGCTTCCACGCCTTGGCTAGTGTAATTTTGGCTCCTAGCAATATATAGTGGATTAGTATACGATCGTGTTTGGATATCTTGGGAATATGAGCATTTAGTAAAATGGTTTCCGGAGACCTGGGAATCTCGCAACCCGTGACTCTTTTAATGAGAGTTAATATCTTTCTCCAGAAGGACCTGATTCTAGGGCATTCCCACCACACATGGGCGATTGTGCCCCTCAGATGACATCCCCGGAAGCATAACGGGTCGGCTGTTGGAAAAATCTTGGCCAGTCGTGTTGGTGTCATATACCATCTAGTCATAATTTTTAAATTTGCTTCCATGAGAGATGTATTGATGATTCCTTTATAGGCTGTGGCTAGAGCAGACTGCCAGGTCTCCAAGCTCCACTGAAACTTGGAGTCTCCCTCCCAGGCTAACATGTAAGGGGATTTATCAGTCGGTTGGGAAAGTGACGCATAGATGACTGATATGCCTCCCCTCTGCTCCATGGGTTGACTGCACCAGATTTCATAATTTGAAAATTTGGGAGGATTAGGCTTTTCGGGCCATATTCTATGCAAGAAGTGGCTAATTTGCTGAAACCGAAATCTCTCAGACTGAGGAAGGTCGAGATTGCTTACACAGTAGGCCAGAGAGAGTGGGCCTCTAGACGTGAAGAAATGGCCTATACGGTACAGCCCTTTGTCCAGCCACCATTGAAAGGCCTTTATGTTTAACCCTGGGGGGAAACTCGGGTTACGGAATAGGTGTGAGAGGGGTTGCATGGCTGAGGTAAGGTTAGGATTCAATTTCAATTTATCCCACAAAGCAAAGGAGTGTGAGAGAGTGGGGGCCAAGATAGGTGGTCTATTTTTGGGCGAACACCACAATAGGTAATCCAGGGTATGATGTGGAACCGCCTGGCGTTCGATTTGTATCCAGTCTGGTTTTCTCCCTTTAGTATATACAGTGGAGAACTGGGACAGTCTTGATGCTAAGAAATATCTATACAAGTTTGGCACACCCAGTCCTCCTCGTTTTCTAGAGTGGTAAAGAGTCTGTTGGTTGATCCTGTATCCCGATCCCCCCCAAATAAATTGTATAATTTTGCTCTGGAGTGACTTGAGATGGTCCCTCCTCAGTGGGATGGGGAGAGCTCGGAAGAGGTAGAGCAGTCTAGGCAATAGTGTCATCTTGACAGCATTTATTCTTCCCAACCAAGATAAATTTTGCTTTGACCATAGTTTTAGGTCTTGCTCTAACTTGTGGTACATGGGAGGGAAGTTTTTAGCGTAAAGGGACTCAAATTTAGAAGTAAGGGAGATACCCAAATATTTGATATTGTATTCATTCCAGGCAAATTTAAAATTCATTTTAAGTAGGGAGACCATCTCAGGGTTAAGAGAGACGTTTAGGGCTTGGGATTTGGCAAAGTTAACCTGCAAACCTGATACTGTCGCAAAAGAGAAAAGAATTTTATTCAAATTAGGTAGGGAGGTTAGAGGGGAGGTAATAAAGAGTATTAAGTCATCCGCAAATAACCCACATTTGTGCATTTGGGGCCCACAAGAAACCCCCTTTACATCAGGATTCTCTCGTATAGCTATCGCCAATGTCTCTATGGCCAATGCAAAGATTGCGGGTGACAACGGGCAGCCTTGCCTTGTTCCCCTTGCTATGTGGATCGGGGAGGAGTAATGTCCTTGAATTCGAATACGCGCTGTGGGCGTGGAGTATAGTGCTTTCAAGGTTCCGATAAATTGATTCCCAAAGCCCCAATGCTCTAACAGGGTAAAGATGTACTGCCAGGACACAGTATCGAATGCTTTTTGTATGTCCAGGGAAAGTAGCATTCCCTGTTGCTTAGGTCCTCCTGGCCAATTAGACTGTAAGATCGAGACTATATCAATAGCTCTTCTAGTTTGATCAGGGCCCTGTCTACCTGGGATAAATCCCACTTGGTCTCTGTGAATATAGGAGCTGATGAATGAGTTTAGTCTGTTTGCTAGGACTTTGGTGAGGATCTTTAAATCGTTATTTATCAACGATATTGGTCTATAGTTAGCTACCTCTTCTGGATTTTTATCGGGTTTCGGGATAACAGTAATGAATGCTGAGTTTAGGTCAGGTTTTAGGGGGGAACCGGATGTTTTTTCGTTAAAATTTTTTGTCATAAAGGGCGCTACTATCTCTGAGAAGGTTTTATAGTAGGGGACCGATAGACCGTCTGGACCTGGAGCCGTTCCCCCCTTTAGGTTTTTGATAACCTCCATGGATTCTTCCACTGAAATTGGGTCCTCCATGATGGTTTTGTGTTCATCAGAGAGTTTAGGAATAGGAAGGGTGTCTAGAAAACGTGAGATGGAACTAGCGGAAACCTGCTGACCAGCACTATAAAGCTTGTCATAGAACTCTCTGAAAGCTGTAAGGATTTTGGAGGGATCAGAAGTCGTGGTCTGATTATGAGATTTGATCCTCGGGATTGTGTTTAGCCTCACCCTGGGGGTGAGTTTATTGGCCAGCATCTTGCCTAATTTGTCCTTCTGGGTATAAAATTTCGCTCCGCTCCATCGGATCAGTTTTTCAGCTCGTGTTGTCAGGGCTAAGTTAAGTTGCAGTCTGACTGAGTCTATTTGTGTCATGCTAATTCTGGTCGGGTCTTTTTTATGTTGGGCTCTGAGAGAAGCGTACATTCTTTCCAATCTAACTATATCAGCCATTCTTTCTCTTTTGATTTTGGATGCGAGCTGGATAAGTTTACCTCTGACGGTTACTTTATGGGCTGCCCAGAGTACTTCTGCGGATACCTCCCCATCGTTATTTAAAGAGAAGTATTCGGTTAGTGCTTTATTAATCTCGATCACATTAATGGGGTCTGACAAGATTGACTCATTAAGCCTCCACTGGAAATGTTTGGGTCTGTGTGAGAGTGAGTCGAGAGATGCTAACACAATAGAGTGATCCGAGAGTGACGTGTCTATAATCCGAGCATCATTGACATGTGGAAGATGATGTGAGGGGATGAGAATGTGATCTATCCTGGCATAGGATTGATGGGGGTTAGAGAAATGGGTATAATCTCTTGTCGTTGGGTTCTGTTCACGCCAAACGTCTGCCAAACCCTGAGCATGGAGTAATCTAGCAAATTTTAGGCTGGCCCTGGTGGGGCGAGTTAGGATGGGTTTGGCTGGGTTGGACTTATCTAGCCCACGATCAAGCGCCATGTTGGAGTCACCCCCAAATATGGGAGTCCCCTCCAACATAGGGCTCAGGGTTGACATCATTGACTGAAAAAACCTCAGTTGCCCCTTATTTGGAGCATAGTATGAGATAAAGGAGAAAACGTGCCCCTCAATTTGGCCTTTCACTAAAAGAAACCTGCCTTCTGGGTCTTTGTACTTGGCTTGCCAAGTGAAATTGCAAGATTTTGAAAATAAAATTGCAACCCCTTTTGATTTGTCTTCTGCCTTTGCCAAATAAAAAACTGGGAAGTGATGGTGTAAAAAGACCGGGCTGTACCGTCTAGGGAAGTGAGTTTCTTGAATCAAAACCACATCTAGTCCCAGGGATTTGTAACTGTCAAATATTTTTCTCCTTTTTATTGGAGAATTAAGACCCTGGGCGTTGTGGGTAGCTATTTTAAGTATAGGTTTTGGTGCATTAGCCATGGAGAGGAGTTGAGTGTATGCTGTCTATCCCTGCGTCACTTACCTTTAGGTGAGCCGGATCTCTAGTTGCCTTCTGTATGGACCTTCTGTGAGATGGTTTGGTTTGATTAGGAACCTCAGTGATAACCTGGACGGATTCTGAGAAACACACAATTGTTAAGCATCTTAGTTCGTAGAAGGGGGAGGGGAGGAGGGAGAGGGAAGGGGTATACAGAAAGAGCAAGATAGAAAAGATAGAGGAAGAGACCATAGACAGCCTCTTCAGAGAAAGACGGTCCGCTCCCTGGGGAAATAACCCTTCCCCCGGGCCGGACCTTACAAAAAGTGTCTGCACCACTGTGAGCAGACAACCCATCCCACAAATCTTCGGGAGACTGAGGGATAGGCGGAGGCACATGCTGAACACCCAGCTCCACGGCGCTCAACTAACTTTTGTTCATTTAGAAATACCTAGCACAGAGGGTTTAAATTCCCATAAAGGAGGGACCTCCAGTCCCCTGGGATGAGCATCTGGATAACTACCCCTCACCCGCCCCTTTTCAGAGCAGGCAATGTGGTGAACATCTTAGAGCTACTATCTATTATAATTGAGGGGAAACATTTAGTTCAGTAACTAACCAACTAACATTAGGGGGCCACTATGAGCCCAACTCATAGAAACAACCATGTGAGAAACATAAGGTTTCTGTCTTCTAGCAGATGGTAATAATGAGCCAACAGGTTCGTTTAAGGCCTTATCCAGGACTATAAGCAAAATCAATTGGGGAAAACCCTAGATCGGATCCATATCTTAATATACTGAAAATTAAGAAAGTTTGTTCAATAGAATTTGGGAGGGCAATTGCCCCTTTCAGAATAAGAGGAAGTCTCTGATGAGTACTCCCTTTGGGAGCCAAGGTAGAGAGTAGGAAATATAAAAATAAAATAAAATTAATTGCTGGCAATACTCAGGTCGGGCGAATGTCTTTCGCTTTCTTCGATTTCGGGTTGTTCCACAGGGGCGTCAGGGGGCTGGTGGGTGGTGGCCTTTTAGTAGAGTTGTTGGCTGGGTTTGATGTGTCCATATCCGATTCTAGCGAGATCAGCTTCAGTGAAAGGAGGGTCTTCTCGCCATCTTGGAAGTTAGAGAACGAATAGGGTTTACTCTTGAAAATGAACTTAACGGCAAATGGGAATGCCCACCAGTATTTGATGTCCTTCTGGGCCATGATCCCTAAGAGAGGTTTCAGGGCCCTTCTTCTCTGGATCGTGGAGGGGGATAGGTCAGCAAAAATTTGGATAAGGTGACCTTGATGGGAGATCTGTTTCGCCGCTCTGGATTGCTTCATTATTTCCTCCTTTACCTGGTAAAAGTGAGGTTTAGCGATTACATCCCTGGGGGAACCATCTTTTCTAGGAGGGCCCAGGGCTCTATGAACCCTGTCCAATTCCAAACGGTGTTGCGGTATGTTAGGGATCAGGGATTTAATTATTTCCTGTGTCGCTTGTGGGACCTCTGTAAAGGTTTCAGGGAGACCCCTGATTCTGAAGTTGGATCTCCTGGATCTATCTTCAAGTTCATCGATTCTCAGTAGGGCTGAGTCGAGCCTATCTTGAAGTGTCTGGATGTGGCTAGAATTCTGGTTAGTGGTTGCTACTGTCAAATCCAGCTTGTTCTCTATGGCTTCCATCCTGGAACCTAGGTTCTGGAAGTCAGCTTTTATATCGCCAGTAATCTTGGCTGCTGTGTTGGCCAGTCCCCTCTCCAGTAAAGTAGACAATTTCTGGAATAGATCATCGTGATGGGGACATTCTTCATTATTCGGGGATGTAAGGTAGGGGCCTCCTTGGTGTGCATGAGAGGGTGTCCCTGCTAAGGGGACAGCATTGTCCCCAAAGTGTCTGCTAAGTAATGATTCAGTAGACGCTGGGGATGGGGTCATATGTTGCATGAGCAGGCTTTGACTGGCTGGGGTGTATGACAGGGTGGCGGGCGCTAACACTTGCCTCTGCTCTGCATGTCCCTCCATGTTTGCAGCGTGTAGCTGGGCCGCCGCGGCCATCTTGGTATACCCCGGCGGCTGAACCCGGTCAAATTGCGGCCCGAGGTCTCTCCGTACCTGGCTTCCACTCATGCGGCGGGATCCCCTGGTGAACTGGGAGTCTGGATCGCCCGTTGTAGCTCGTCGGTGGTCCCTCTGTGCGGTGCTGTGAGCGGCGCTAGAGCTAGGTGTGGTGGAGCTCCGGCTCAAGCGGCCATCTTGGATACTCCGCGCATGCGCCCTCCGCTTCGGGGACACCTTTAACCACCATAGGCCCTGAACTTTTAAATGCTCTAGGGGATCTTGTCACGAAGTGCCAGAAGAGTAGTACGGTACATGTAGAAGCTGGTTACCGGAAGCTCAGGATCTTTTCAGGGAAACAACCTGTACCACTTGGGGAACAGGATTTTGACACCTGGATGGAGCAGGCGATGCAGGCTGTGGAAGGATGGGAAATACCGGAGGCCCAGAAGAAGCAGCGCATAAGAAAGTTTAAAGGGTGCTGCTGCTGAAGCCGTAAAGAACCTTAGGTTCAGCAATGCTGCTTGTATTGCCTATGATTGGTTAACTATGATGCAGGAAGAATTCGGCCAATTGAAGAAAGTGGCCGATTTAATCTATCAGTTTGAGCATACCCTTCAACTTCCAGGAGAAAGACTGTCTGAATATGTTTGCAGATTAAACAAGATGCTGTGCCAAATTGTCCTTAAGAAGGGGATGCTGCCAAAGGCCATAGATGTGGCTAGGATAAAGCATATTTTAAAGGGAGCATTGCGTTCTGATCCAGTTTGGCTCCATCTGAAAACCACCGAAGGGGTCATGTTCCTCAACTACCCGGACCTTGTACGAATAATAAGGGATGAAGAGGCTCTGCTGAAAGACCAACAGGTGACCAAGAAGCCTGCTACTTCCCCCTCAGTTGGGGTCAGATCCGCCATGGCCACTGAACGGGACTCGGAGGTGGAGGTCTTGAAGTCGCAGATGACCCAAGTGTTAGAGATGCTGACCTCTTTAATGGCCAAGAACTCAGGAGTTGGAGAAAAAGAAGAAGTCAGGAAAGAGCTGTACCAGAGCGTTTCAACCCCAGTCTCCCCACGGGATAGAGGAGAAGCTGTTTGCTTTAACTGCGGAGGAATTGGCCATTTTGGGCGAGTGTGCCCCAGTCCAAGGAAGACCCGAGGCAACTACCGCCAGCCGGCGGAAAACTCCAGAGGGCACCGGTGAAGGAGTCAACCGGGTGCCCATCATCTCCAGCAAGCTCCATTGGAATAAGAAAGCAAGAAAAACCAAGAAGTGAGGGGAATAATTCCCCATCAAAAGCACATAATACCCCTCCCTTGGAGGTAAAACCCCAAAAATTGCAAGAGATCAATGCATACCAGGCCCAACAGGGATTAAGATCCAGGAAAAGATGGAAAAAAATAAAAAAAAACAAAGGCCAGAACCAGGGGCCCAGGAAAAGAGGCCTCCCCGACGAAGTTCCCAGCCAAGTTAGTGGGACCTTCCCCAGTGGTTCCCATTCAAGTGGAGGGAGTCTACACGAAGGCCATTCTGGATACAGGGGCTCAAGTAACCCTCCTGTATCGGGATTTCTACCAAAAGCATCTGAGACATTTGCCCTTGCAGAAGTTAGAAGACTTGGAAATATGGGGAATTGGCACCCAGAGTTTTCCTTATGACGGTTACCTCCCGATTAGATTGGCTTTTGACCCCTCAGTAGCAGGAGAAGCAGAAGTCTTTGACACCCTGGCAGTAGTCTGTCCCCGCCCACCAGGGGCCAACAAAAGTTCTCTGATAATAGGAACAAACACTGACCTGGTCAAGAGACTACTGGCCCCTCTAGTACAAGAGCAGGGCGTTTCAACAGCCAGAATTTTCCCCCCATGTTGCAGCTGGCCTATCAACGATTGATCCTGGAGAAGAAGGCCCCAGAAGAGGGGGTGGGGAAAGTTTGGAGACTGGAGAAAAGAGAGAGAGAGAGTGTTGCAGCCTGGTGAAGTAGCCTGCTTGAGAGCTAGTGATGAGCCGAACACCCCCGGGTTCGGTTCGCACCAGAACCCGCGAACGGACCGAAAGTTCGAACGAACATTAGAACCCTATTAAATACAATGGATGCGAACGTTCGAATTCTAAAGTGCTAATTATAACAACTATTATGCATGTTATTGTCCTAAAAAGGGTTTGGGAACCCGGGTTCTGCACCAGGGGACATGTATCAATGCAAAAAGAAGTTTTAAAAACGGTCGTTTTTCGGGAGCAGTCATTTTAATGATGCATAAAGTGAAAAAAAAAAAGTCAAATATTCCTTTAAATATCGTACCTGGGGGGTGTCTAAAGTATGCCTGTGAAGTGCCACGTGTTTCCCGTGTTTAGAACTGTCCCTGCACAAAATGACACTTCTAAAGGAAAAAAAAGCCATTTAAAACTGCTTGCGGCTTTAATGTAATGTCTGGTCCCGGTAATATGGATGAAATTCTTTAAGAAAAATGGCATAGCTACCCCATGACCCCCCCCCTACCCCAGCCCATTACCAGCCCCTTTGGGTCTTGTATGGATATTAAGGGGAACCCCGCACATAAAATAAAAAAGGCCCTATATACTCTGAACAGCCCTATACAGGCGGTGCATACAAGACAGGGACTGTAGGTTTGTTCTTATGTAGAGTCTGTTTGTAATTTTGAACAGGTACATTGTTGAAGTGTAGCTCCAGACCAAAAATCTATTTTTAAACTTTTTGGAAAACATAGGTAAGGGTTATCACCCCTGTAACATTTGTTTTGCTGTCTGTGCCCCTGTTCAGAACATTTCACCTCACTTTCCGTCCCAATGACAACTGTTTTTGAAATGTGGTGTTTTTCTTGAAACAAGGATTGCTGATAAAGCATCAGTACAGAGGAGACACCTTTCTCCCATATTTATTCTTACAGGAGAGAATTTTCCTTCCTAGTGGTAGATTTCCTCTCACTTCCTGTTGTCTTCTTGCGTTTGCAAGTAGGAGTCGTTTGTAAGTTGGATGTTTGAAAGTAGGGACCTGCCGTATATACTCTGCAGAAATAGGCCCCTTAGTTGTTGGTGTTGGCACAACACTGTAAGCACTCACAGTTACTCTTGGTTGGTGCTGGAACGCCCTGCTGTCAACTATTATATCAGGAATTTTAATTACATATAATTGTTGAACAGTGGTAGTAAAAATTGGGCCTTTGATGGTGGTGCTGGTGCCACAACACTGTAAGCCCTGACAGTTACTCTTGGTGGGTGCAGCAATGGGCCCTGCTGTGAATTATTAGATCAAGAATTGTAATTACATGCCCCTGTTGAACAGGGGCTGAAAAATTGGGCCTTAGGCACTGGTGGCACAACACTGCAACCCCTCACAGCAACTGTACTTGGAGCACAGCAATGAGCCCTGTTGCAAAGTATTGCTTCAAAAATTGTAATGACACGCCCCTGTTAAACAGGGGCTGAAAAATTGGGCCTTAGGCACTGGTGGCACAACACTGCAACTCCTCACAGATACTGTACTTGGAGCACACCAATGAGCCCTGTTGCAAAGTATTGCTTCAAAAATTGTAATGACACGCCCCTGTTAAACAGGGGCTGAAAAATTGGGCCTTAGGCACTGGTGGCACAACACTGCAACTCCTCACAGATACTGTACTTGGAGCACAGCAATGAGCCCTGTTGCAAAGTATTGCTTCAAAAATTGTAATTACACGCCCCTGTTAAACAGGGGCTGAAAAATTGGGCGTTAGGCACTGGTGGCACAACACTGCAACTCCTCACAGATACTGTACTTGGAGCACAGCAATGAGCCCTGTTGCAAAGTATTGCTTCAAAAATTGTAATTACACGCCCCTGTTAAACAGGGGCTGAAAAATTGGGCGTTAGGCACTGGTGGCGGCACCCATAAACAAAAATGATCTTACAAGCTATCATCATCAATCGTATCATTGAGGACTCGGAGGAGGAGGATAGCCAGTCAACATAACAGCACAGGCACTCAGCATCAGCATCAGTCTTGAAGGGATGTGACATGTTAAAATCAATTAGTCTGTTATATCAGCATCAGGTGTGTGGTAGCTGGTGGTGATCCAAGACTGGTTCATCTTGATGAAAGTCAGTCGATCAACCGAGTCGGTGGACAGGCGCACCCTGTGATCCGTGACAAATCCTCCAGCAGCACTGAATGTGCGTTCCGAAAGAACGCTGGATGCAGGACAGGCCAGTAGCTCAATTGCATACTGTGCAAGCTCTGGCCAGTGATCCATCCTCAAGACCCAGTAAGCCAGAGGATTTTCGGTGGGGAAGGTGTCCAAGTCTGACCTTGCCCCTAGATATTCCTGCACCATGTTTATCAGACGCTGGCGATGGTTGCTGGAACCGATCATACTTTGGGGCTGCGGACTAAAGAATTGTCTGAACGCATCGGTCAGACGGCCACCTTCCCCACCGCTCCTTCTTTGACTGGCCGAAGCCTCAGCAACTCGTTGTCCAGGACCAGGAGTTTGCAACCTCCCAGTCTCTGGGAACGCGTTGCACAGACCTTTCTGCAAGGCCTCCCGGAGTTGTCTCATCCTCTGCTCCCTCTGCGACGGTAACATAAGGTCCGCAACCTTACCCTTGTACCGTGGATCAAGGAGAGTGGCCAGCCAGTAATGGTCCCTCTCCTTGATCCGAAGAATACGAGGATCCTTCCGCAGACTTTGCAGGATCAGGGAGGCCATGCAGCGTAGGTTTGCTGAGGCATTCGCTCCGGAGTCCTCTGGGTCACTAAGGACGACATGATCCGCAGCCACCTCCTCCCAGCCACGTACAAGTCCACTGGTTTCTTGGGACTGTAAATCATCCCTAAAAGACTGCTGCTGATGATGCTGAGTGCCAGCCTCCACCTCCATGCTGACACAATCCTCCTCCTCCTCCTCCTCCTCCTCCTCCTCTTCCTGTGCGATGGGTGGGACAGAAGGAACACTGTCTGGGTAAAGGGGGCCTTGAGAGGCAAGGAAGTCCTCCTCTTCCTGCCTCTGTTCTGCCTCAAGTGCCCTGTCCATTATTCCACGCAGCGTGTGCTCCAACAGGTGGACAAGAGGTACAGTGTCACTGATGCATGCACTGTCACTGCTCACCATCCTCGTGGCCTCCTCAAATGGTGCCAGGACAGTGCATGCATCCCTGATCATGCCCCACTGGCGTGGAGAAAAAAAAACAAGCTCCCCTGACCCTGTCCTGGTGCCGTAGTCGCACAGGTACTCATTGATGGCCCTCTGCTGCGTGTGCAGCCGCTGCAGCATGGCCAACGTTGAGTTCCACCTGGTGGGCATGTCACATATAAGGCGGTTCTTGGGCAGGTTCAACTCCTTTTGCAGCTCAGCCAGGCGAGCACTGGCATTATAAGATCTGCGGAAATGCACACAGACTTTCCTGGCCTGCCTCAGGACATCCTGTAAGCCCGGGTACCTGCCCAAGAAGCGCTGCACCACCAGGTTAAGGACGTGAGCCACACAGGGCACATGGGTCAGTTGTCCCTGTCGGAGGGCGGAGAGGAGGTTGGTGCCATTGTCGCAAACCACCATTCCTGGCTTAAGCTGGCGTGGCGTCAACCACCTCTCGGCCTGGCCCTGCAGAGCAGACAGGACCTCTGCCCCAGTGTGGCTTCTGTCCCCCAAACACACCAGCGCAAGCACGGCATGGCATCTTTTTGCCTGCGTACTTGCGTAGCCCCGTGAACGGCTACGGAGCACCGCTGGTTCATAGGACAAACCACAGGAAGAGGCCATGGAGGAAGAAGAAGAGGAGGGGGTGGAGGAGAGAGGTGTGTCACAACCAGTAGTAGCATTTTGGAGGCGTGGAGGTGGGACAACCTCCAACACTACTGCACCTTGTCCTGAATCCTTCCCAGCTGCCAAAAGAGTGACCCAATGGGCCGTGAAAGAAAGGTAACGTCCCTGTCCATGCCTGCTGGACCATGAGTCAGCGGTAATATGCACCTTACCGCTGACCGCCCTGTCCAGCGAGGCCAAGACATTGCCTTCCACATGCCGGTAGAGAGCCGGAATAGCCTTCCGTGAGAAAAAGTGGCGTTTGGGAACCTGCCACTGAGGAACTGCACATTGCACAAACTCACGGAAGGGGGCCGAGTCTACCAACTGAAAAGGCAGCAGTTGAAGCGCTAGCAATTTAGCCAAGCTAGCATTCAACCGCTGGGCATGTGGATGGCTGGGAGTGAACTTCTTTCGACGGTCCAGCAGCTGGGGCAGGGAAATTTGCCTGCTAGAATCGGACGTCGGTGTACTGCTAGCAGAGTGGGCGCAAGTACTTGGCTGTGACACACCTAATTCTACACCTTCATTCCTCTCAGTGCATGTTTCAGAGAGGACTGAAGTTATAGTGGGGTTGGAGATCCCAGCTGATGCGGTGCAAGGAGAGGTCCGCTTTGTTCTTTGGTGTGGGTCTTTGAGGTAGGCTTGCCAACGAGCTGCATGGCAGGTCAACATATGTCTGGTCAGGCATGTGGTACCCAAGCGGCTGATGTTTTGGCCACGCGATATACGCTTGAGACATATGTTGCAAACAGCAGCTGTGCGATCTGATGCACTAGCCTCAAAAAAGGCCCACACCAAAGAACTTTTTGAATGACGGGCAGAGGCAGCGCCCTGCACAGGCGGAGCTCTGCGGTGTGATTCCGTCGGTGTACTGCCCTTACGCTGGCCACCAAAGGGCATCCTGCCTCGTTGGAGATGTGCCTCCTCCTCATCCTCCTCCTCCTCCTCTCTCCTATTAGGCACCCACGTGGAGTCAGTGACCTCATCATCCCCTCCCTCCTCATCACTGGAGCCAATCTGGCAGTATGCTGCAGCTGCTGGAACATGACTGCCAGATTGGTGTCCTTCTTGAGCATCCCCTCTGTCTGCTCTCACGCTACTGCCTTCCTCTAGCTGGGTTTCATCATCAGACCCTTCGAAACGCTGGGCATCCTCCTGGAGCATGTACCCAACACTGTGCTGAAACAGTTCGGGGGACTCCTCAGGAGGAGGACATGGTGGGTCTAGGGAAGGAGTGACTGATGATTTGTCTGACATTGATACCAGGGAAGACGACGCTTTGGCAGCTGCTTTTCCAGTACCCTGAGCCTGGGTGAGAGAGGATGAGGAGGAGGAGGAGGGCTTGGTCATCCACTCTACCAAGTCTTCGGCATGATGTGGCTCAACATGTCCAGCTGCCGAAAAGAAGGACAAGCGTGTCCCATGGCCATGTGCTGATGACAATGCACCGCGTCCACGACCAGCACTGTTGCCCCCAGACACAGAGCCTGCTTGCCCTCTTTTATTGCCTCCTGACTGTCTGCCTCTCCTTGTTTGCCTTCCAGACATTCTAATAGATGGCCTGCAGGGAGATGGGAAAAAAGCAATAAGGGCTACCTTCAGGTGTCCTTCTCTGTCCCTTGAAACAAGGACTTGCAGAGTGAAATAAACTGACACTCTCCCTACCTACAGTTTTCTGTCCCTAGAATAAATGTTTTTTTTAATCACAATATAGCACAAGGACAATTCAGTCACTGTCCTTCCAGGTCCCTGGAAACAAGGACTTGCAGAGTGAAATAAACTGACACTCTCCCTACCTACAGTTTTCTGTCCCTAGAATAAATGTTTTTTTTAAGCACAATATAGCACAAGGACAATTCACTCACTGTCCTTACAGGTCCCTGGAAACAAGGACTTGCAGAGTGAAAGAAAAAAAACACTCTCCCTACCTACAGTTTTCTGTCCCTAGAAAAAATGTTTTTTTTAATCACAATATAACACAAGGACAATTCACTCACTGTCCTTCCAGGTCCCTGGAAACAAGGACTTGCAGAGTGAAATAAACTGACACTCTCCCTACCTACAGTTTTCTGTCCCTAGAATAAATGTTTTTTTTAAGCACAATATAGCACAAGGACAATTCACTCACTGTCCTTACAGGTCCCTGGAAACAAGGACTTGCAGAGTGAAAGAAAAAAAACACTCTCCCTACCTACAGTTTTCTGTCCCTAGAAAAAATGTTTTTTTTAATCACAATATAACACAAGGACAATTCACTCACTGTCCTTCCAGGTCCCTGGAAACAAGGACTTGCAGAGTGAAATAAACTGACACTCTCCCTACCTACAGTTTTCTGTCCCTAGAATAAATGTTTTTTTTAATCACAATATAGCACAAGGACAATTCAGTCACTGTCCTTCCAGGTCCCTGGAAACAAGGACTTGCAGAGTGAAATAAACTGACACTCTCCCTACCTACAGTTTTCTGTCCCTAGAATAAATGTTTTTTTTAATCACAATATAGCACAAGGACAATTCAGTCACTGTCCTTCCAGGTCCCTGGAAACAAGGACTTGCAGAGTGAAATAAACTGACACTCTCCCTACCTACAGTTTTCTGTCCCTAGAATAAATGTTTTTTTTAATCACAATATAGCACAAGGACAATTCAGTCACTGTCCTTCCAGGTCCCTGGAAACAAGGACTTGCAGAGTGAAATAAACTGACACTCTCCCTACCTACAGTTTTCTGTCCCTAGAATAAATGTTTTTTTTAATCACAATATAGCACAAGGACAATTCAGTCACTGTCCTTCCAGGTCCCTGGAAACAAGGACTTGCAGAGTGAAATAAACTGACACTCTCCCTACCTACAGTTTTCTGTCCCTAGAATAAATGTTTTTTTTAATCACAATATAGCACAAGGACAATTCAGTCACTGTCCTTCCAGGTCCCTGGAAACAAGGACTTGCAGAGTGAAATAAACTGACACTCTCCCTACCTACAGTTTTCTGTCCCTAGAATAAATGTTTTTTTTAAGCACAATATAGCACAAGGACAATTCACTCACTGTCCTTACAGGTCCCTGGAAACAAGGACTTGCAGAGTGAAAGAAAAAAAACACTCTCCCTACCTACAGTTTTCTGTCCCTAGAAAAAATGTTTTTTTTAATCACAATATAACACAAGGACAATTCACTCACTGTCCTTCCAGGTCCCTGGAAACAAGGACTTGCAGAGTGAAATAAACTGACACTCTCCCTACCTACAGTTTTCTGTCCCTAGAATAAATGTTTTTTTTAATCACAATATAGCACAAGGACAATTCAGTCACTGTCCTTCCAGGTCCCTGGAAACAAGGACTTGCAGAGTGAAATAAACTGACACTCTCCCTACCTACAGTTTTCTGTCCCTAGAATAAATGTTTTTTTTAATCACAATATAGCACAAGGACAATTCAGTCACTGTCCTTCCAGGTCCCTGGAAACAAGGACTTGCAGAGTGAAATAAACTGACACTCTCCCTACCTACAGTTTTCTGTCCCTAGAATAAATGTTTTTTTTAATCACAATATAGCACAAGGACAATTCAGTCACTGTCCTTCCAGGTCCCTGGAAACAAGGACTTGCAGAGTGAAATAAACTGACACTCTCCCTACCTACAGTTTTCTGTCCCTAGAATAAATGTTTTTTTTAAGCACAATATAGCACAAGGACAATTCACTCACTGTCCTTACAGGTCCCTGGAAACAAGGACTTGCAGAGTGAAAGAAAAAAAACACTCTCCCTACCTACAGTTTTCTGTCCCTAGAAAAAATGTTTTTTTTAATCACAATATAACACAAGGACAATTCACTCACTGTCCTTCCAGGTCCCTGGAAACAAGGACTTGCAGAGTGAAATAAACTGACACTCTCCCTACCTACAGTTTTCTGTCCCTAGAATAAATGTTTTTTTTAATCACAATATAGCACAAGGACAATTCAGTCACTGTCCTTCCAGGTCCCTGGAAACAAGGACTTGCAGAGTGAAATAAACTGACACTCTCCCTACCTACAGTTTTCTGTCCCTAGAATAAATGTTTTTTTTAAGCACAATATAGCACAAGGACAATTCACTCACTGTCCTTCCAGGTCCCTGGAAACAAGGACTTGCAGAGTGAAAGAAACTGACACTCTCCCTACCTACAGTTTTCTGTCCCTAGAATAAATGTTTTTTTAAGCACAATATAGCACAAGGACAATTCACTCACTGTCCTTCCAGGTCCCTGGAAACAAGGACTTGCAGAGTGAAAGAAACTGACACTGTCCCTACCTACAGTTTTCTGTCCCTAGAATAAATGTTTTTTTTAAGCACACTATAGCACAAGCACAAAACACACTGACACTCTCCCTACCTATCCTTCTCTTTCCCTAAACTAAAGGAATCCAGGTTAAGCAAGAAAGAAATAACAGTCACTGTCCCTGCCTATGCTGCTCTATCCCTGCTCCGGAACACACTACACTAGGCCGCCGTGCTGGCGGCCTTTTATAGTGTGGGGCGTGTACTAAACACCCTCAGCAATAATTGGCCACAGGCATCCTGCCTGTGGCCAATCATTGCTCTCCTCGCTGCCGGCGCTGTGATTGGCCAAGCATGCGGGGTCACAGTGCATGCTTGGCCAATCACAGCGCCTGGATGACACTGCGATGGCGTAGTGCATTGTGGGCCGTTCGCGTCACTCGAATTTGGCGCGAACGGCCCAAATCGTTCGATCTTCGTCGAACGATCGAACAGCCGATGTTCGAGTCGAACGTATGTTCGACTCGAACACGAAGCTCATCCCTATTGAGAGCCACTGTGAAGCTCACCTGGGAACAACCTGGCCCCTTTGTAGTCCTGGAACCAAACCCTCTGGGTACCACCCAGGACTGGAGGTAATCCCTGAAGTAGTCTCGCTGAGAGTCCTGAAGTAGGCAAATGGCAGGGTGTCAGTGAGTATCAGAAACACCACTGACTCGCCTGTGAAGATTCCAGCCCGGGTGCTGTTGGGCCAGGTGAATCCCACTACCCCAGTTGCCTTGCCTGACTTAGAGAAGGAAGAAGGGGAACCCACCTTGGAGAACCCGACCCTACCCCCGGCATGGAAGGAGAGGGCCAGGGCCCAGTTGGCGAAGTGGCGGAAGATCTTCTCCACTTTGTGGTTAAGACAGACAATAACCCACTCACTTACCTTTTAACCACAGCAAAACTGGATGCCACAGGACACCGTTGGTTGGCAGCCCTCTCAGGGTTCAATTTCAGCCTGAAGTACAGGCCTGGGACTGGAAACCGAGATGCTGATGCCTTGTCCCGAAGATCTCATGCTCCCACTTGCATGGCAGAAGACTGGACCCAGGTAACCCCAGAGGAGGTACGGGCTTTGTGTCAGGGAACAGAACTCCAGGCTAGTGGAGGATCCAAGGCAGAAGAAATTGGAGTCTCAGTTGTTGGAGTGCCCAAATATTATTGTGATCTAACTCAGATTGGTGAAGAGGACTTGCCCAAATTATCGAAGGATATAAGACGGGACCAGCTGGAAAACCCATTGGGAAGATTGGCTTTGGAAGCCTTAGAAGACCAGCATCCAGACAGACTCTTGCATGATCCCTCAAAGGAGGCCCGCTTACTGTGCAAGGAATGGGACAGGTTGCAGGTGCATCAAGGGGTGGTCTACCGAAGGGGCCCCTCTGATGACCTGGAAGAGAAGTGGCAACTATTCTTGCCAAAAAAACACAGAAAGACTGTTATGATTGCCCTACATGACAACCATGGCCACCTAGGAGCAGAGAGAACTTTTCAGCTCATAAGGAGCAGATTCTATTGGCCCTGTATGCGGGCTGAAGTGGAGGAATACTGTCACTCATGTGCTCGCTGCCTCACCAAGATGTCCCAATGGGCCTCCTGCAAAGTCGAGGACCTTTGATTTGGTATGCATTAAATTTCTTTGTCTGGAACCTGATTTGGGGGGACATGGAAATGTTCTAGTGATAACCGACCATTCCACCTGTTACGCCCAGGCCTTTCAAACTAAAGACCAGAAGGCTTACACTGTGGCCAAGATACTTGTAGAGAGGTATTTCGTACACTACGGATTACCCCAACGCCTTCACTCGGATCAAGGGAGGGTCTTCAAAAGTCGACTGATCCGGAAGTTATTGGATTCCCTAGGCATAAAGAAGACTCGCACAACCCCCTATCATCCACAAGGAGATTCCCAACCAGAAAGGTTTAACAGAACTTTGTTGAATATGCTGGGGACCCTGAGTAGCGAGGAAAAACAACATTGGGGCAAGCATATAGCTGCCATAGTGCACGCTTATAATAGCACAACTAGTGATGTCACCGGATACTCCCCTTACAGATTAATGTTCGGTAGAGAAGCAAGACTACCTGTAGACCTGGCCTTTGGTACTTCGATAGACCACACATCGGCTGCTTCACACAAGGGATACGTGGACAGGCTGCGGAAAAGCTTGAGACTGGCTTATGAGAAGGCACAAGCCATTTCTGACCAGAGAGGAGCCCAGAACAAACTGAATTTTGACCTCAGAGTCCGGATCCATGATTTGCAACCAGGAGACAGAGTGCTGTTGCGGAATCTGGGTGTACCAGGGAAGCATAAGCTTGCTGACAGATGGAAATCACAGCCGTATATAATCTGTAAAAAAATTGCCTGGCTTGCCAGTGTACCAGCTGAAACCTGAAGGAAAAGTGGGACCTTTGAAAACCTGGCACAAGAACCACTTATTGCCTCTCTCTGAAGCAGTCCGGATACCTTCTACTCCGGACTCTTCTGAATCACCTTCAACCTCCAATACCCCTTGGCCCAACACCAGATCTCAAACCACCCAGTCAGGAGAGATGAATGCCACAGGCCAGAGTGAATATGAGGAAATGGAACAGAGCTGGCTATGGCCCACTCAGACGGCCGAACCCATGGTCATGGATCCTTCACCCTGTGAAGTTACCATCGATGGCACCCTAAATGCCAAAGCTGCTGAGTTCATTCCATCGTGTACTCTGACTGAGGAATGGGAAGATGCCCTAGAGTCGATCCCAGCTGAAGACCCAAGAGACTCTTTGTACCTCTCTGCACCAGAGTTGGATGCCCCTGAAGCAGTAGGATCCATTACACCTGTCCCAGTGGAAGGAAGAATGGAAGAACATATTGTACCTGATACCTCAGTTCCCAGGGAACAAAGAGTGAAAAGAGCCATTCGCCCTCCCCGAAAACGAACTTACACTCAGATTGGAGAATGCTCTGAAGATACTGTTGTGACTGCGAGAAGGACAATAGAGAAATCTGGCCCCTCCACTGTGCATTTGGTGGAGGGCAACCCCAGCTCACTCTCTGGCACAGTTAGGCAGGTCACTTCCACCAATATGACCTGTAGACAAGACAATCTCCCTTACCAAGTTTGGTGGGAGGTTCCCTTGCCCAGCTCCTTTGCAACCATAACCTGTATTGCTTGTAAATAATGCTAATTTTATCTTTGGGGACCAACGATTTTAAGTGCGGGGAGTGTGTAGCGGGGTGTTTGAGGAACCCAGAGACTACCATACCCAGGATGCATTTCCTCGCGCAAGGACTGCTGGGGTGGGGTATTTAACTGAGGGGAGGACCGGAGTACGGTCTCTTTGGACATCGCCCGCCCAGCAAGTGGAATTCTCTGCTGAGTCTGTTGTTCCGGACAGGGCCTGAAGCCTAGGCCCTGTTTTTCCAAAGAGCCTTCTGTTTCCACCGAGGAGCCTGAAGGATGTCTCATCCTGCCATCCATCTGCTGCTGCCAGGAGGACCGAAGACCCGGGTGTCGTGGAACCTGTATACCGAGACACAGCAACGGAAGATACGGATGTGGACTGGTCTGGTTGGGTGAGAGAGCACCTGCTCAGAGATTAGTGCAAGACCTCTAGGCCTAGTGTTTGTTGTTCGGGACTCACCCGCTAGAGTTTGCATATGCACACCGGAGGGACAGAGCATTGAATAGCGTTAGTGACTTTATCCTTATTCACCAAGTTTGTCAACCTTTATTCCCGTGGATTGCAATTTGTCTACAAAAGTGCACCACCATCTGCTAGCGAAGATTCTTCTCTGTGGAACTTACACATAGTTACAGTCAGGCTTGACTTATCAGTGTAGACATTGCTGGGCGCCATCTTGCCCACGAGGGAGGAGAGTTGCAAAGGGGAGCCTATTAGTCATCTTTGTACAGGATTGTATATCTGCCTATTGTTGAACACCCTTTCATTGCAGGGCTCTGCATATGCTAAAGTATACTGTATTAATCTGTTTAATAATTTCCTTTAGTAAAAGTACCAGGATTAATCAGACTAGTTGTTGGTGTTATTACTGTGTAGAAGAAACAGTCAGTGTTCGCTATATCACTGTGTGTGTTTTTGTTGCTGGATTGTGTTGCTTAAAGTTGCAGGCCTCACAATCCTATCATCCCCTACTAACTGTGCCAAGGGAGGGTAGAGCCAATTGCTAGGGGTTGACAGCGGTGTGTTACAGGCCCGAAAATCATACCAGCGGCTCCCTTGGGGGTATCGCTACACACACATACAGTAGGTGCCGCCGATATTGTGTCAATCTCGCTGCTTCTAGCGGCGAGATTGACACCCTACGAGCTCCGTCGCGAGAGCCAGCGCCGAGCTGTCTCGTCATCGGGAAAGGAAAAATGTTCCTTTCACAATGGGCGACACGCATTGCCGGTAGACGGGGATCCGACGTGGATTCCCGCCAATACCAGGCACTGTGTTTGGTATGAATCCTGAGCGGGAACTGCACGCCAATTTTTAAAGAAAAAAACGGCATGGGTTCCCCCTCCAGGAGCATACCAGGCCCTTGGGTCTGATATGGATTTGAAGGGGACTCGCCTAAGCTGAAAAATCAGTGTGGGGGTCCCCCTCAAAATCCAAACCAGACCCTTATCCAAGCACGCAACCTGGCAGGCCGCAGGGGAAGAGGGGGGGACGAGAGAGCGCCCCCCCTCCCTCCTGAACCGTACCAGGCCGCATGCCCTCAACATGGGGGGTTTGGTGCTCTGGGGCAGGGGGGCGACCTGCGGCCCCCCACCCCAAAGCACCCTGTCCCCATGTTGCTGAGGACAGGGCCTCTTCCCGACAACCCTGGCCGTTGGTTGTCGGGGTCTGCGGGCGGGGGCTGATCGGAATCCGGGAGCCCCCTTTAATAAGGGGCCCCCCAGATGCCAGCCCACCACCCTATGTGAACGAGTATGGGGTACATCGTACCCCTACCCATTCACCTGGTGGAAAAAAATGGCAATAAAAAAAACACACAGCTTTTTAAAGTAATTTATTGCACAGCTCCGGGGGTCTCTTCCGTCTTCGGGGTCTCCGGTGTCGTCGCCGTGCTCTCCGGTTTTTTCTTCCTTCTGCCGGGCCACCGCTATCTTCTTCCAGCTCTTTTGCTAGCGGGGCCCGGTCTTCTCCGTCGCCTTCTTCCCTCTTCTCCTCTCCAGTTCTTTCTTCCTTCCGCCGGGCCTCCGCTATCTTCTTCCAGCTCTTTTGCTAGCGGAGGCCCGGTCTTCCCCGTCATCTCGTCCGGCTCTCCGTTGTCCTTCTGCCGGCCCCTCCACTATCGTCTTCCAGCTCTTTTGCTAGTGGAGGGGCCGGTCTTCCCGTCGTCGTCTTCTTCTCTCTTCTCCTCCTCGGTGTTGACTCGTCGCTTCCTTCCGCTGTAATGATGGGTTTTGCGGTGCGCTCGGTTTATATAGGCTTCTCATGACGTCACAGTCACATGTTCCGGGTGGCCCCGGAGCATGTGACTGTGACGTCATGGGAACATGTGACTGTGACGTCATGAGAAGCCTATATAAACCGAGCGCACAGCAAAACCCAGCATTACAGCGGAAGGAAGCGACAAGTCAACACCGAGGAGGAGAAGAGAGAAGAAGACGCAGACGGCGACGACGGGAAGACCGGCCCCTCCACTAGCAAAAGAGCTGTAAGAAGATAGTGGAGGGGCCGGCAGAAGGAAAACGGAGAGCAGGACGAGACGACGGGGAAGACCGGGCCTCCGCTAGCAAAAGAGCTGGAAGAAGATAGCGGTGGCCCGGCAGAAGGAAGAAAATATCGGAGAGCGTGGAGAGAGACCCCCGGAGCTGTGCAATAAAATACTTTAAAAAGCTGTGTGTTTTTTTATTGCCATTTTTTTCCACCAGCTGAATAGGTAGGGGTAAGATGTACCCCATACTCATTCACATAGGGTGGTGGGCCGGCATCTGGAGGGCCCCTTATTAAAGGGGGCTCCCGGATTTCGATCAGCCCCCGCCCGCAGACCCCGACAACCAATGGCTAGGGTTGTCGGGAAGAGGCCATGTCCTCATCATCATGGGGACAGGGTGCTTTGGGGTGGGGGGGGGCGCAGGTTGCCCCCCTGCCCCAGAGCGCCAAACCCCCCATGTTGAGGGCATGCGGCCTGGTACGGTTCAGGAGGGGGGGCGCTCTCTCGTCCCCCCCCTTCCCCTGCGGCCTGCCAGGTTGCGTGCTCGGATAAGGGTCTGGTTTTGATTTTGAGGGGGACCCCCACGCCGATTTTTCGGCTTAGGGGAGTCCCCTTCAAATACATACCAGACCCAAGGGTCTGGTATGCTCCTGGAGGGCGAACCCATGCCGTTTTTTTCTTTAAAAATTGGCGTGGAGTTCCCGCTCAGGATTCATACCAAACACAGTGCCTGGTATTGGCGGGATTCCATGTCGGATCCCCGTTCAATACAGTGCCACGTCTCCTCGCTATTGCAGCGAGCGCGAGATGTGTCGCCAAGATGTTGGCACCCCTGTCGCCGAGAATCTCTGTGATAGGACCGCGATGAATATACAATGTCGGCGGCACCTACTGTACATGGAAATACTTTAACTTATATTCTTAGCTAGCATACTTAAACTTTCTGGTTCCCAATATGAGCATCAATAAGTTTCTTATTCTTGAAATGAAGATTTTATAAATATATCTTAGTGTGTGAAAGGGAAATGGCCGAAGAAGGACTGGCAATTCCGCCCAAGACAATCATGGCCTCCATGGTGACTAAGGTGGGCGGTACTTACTCCTTGTAACCTGTACAGATCACATAACTAACTTCCTGGTCTATTTAAGCCTGCTGCTGGAGCTGCTCATTGTTGGAGTATCTCTTCAGTCTCCTGTGTACCTTGACCTTGTTTCCTGGTCCGTGCTTATCCGTTGTGACCCGGCTTGCCTTTACCTCGCTTCCTGATCTCCTGTGTTTGACCCTCGGCCTGCTTCTGGACTTTGCTCATGCTTCCTGACCACCGGCTTGACCCTCGGCTTGTACCTGGACCCTGCTTGTGTATGACCTTGGCTCGCCCCTGTATATGCTCTGGAGTGACCTACCTGTGTTTGACCACCGGCCTGGCTTCTCGTATCTCTATTCATTTAAATACAACAAGCTCAGTTCTTGCTGCCTCAGCCATCCCTCAGTGGAGCCCTCTTAGCATCTCGATCTCCATACTCGTTCCTGACAGTATAATCCAGCCATGTCAGAGATCGACAGAGGCGCTTCCACTGTAGAGGCTGTGTGCCAGCAGATCACCGCACTTACCCAAACAGTGCAAAGACTGCAAGACGCCCATGAGCAATTAGAGGGTCATCTGCATCACTTGTCTTCCGATCCTGTATCTCCCAATCCAAGACCTACCTCCAGTTGTACTCCCTCTGTTGCAATGTCTTAGGAGGCTCCTCTCACTGTGCCGATCCCGCTTCCTGAACCACGTGTGCCCACCCCTGAATGATTCTCGGGGGACCGAAGAAAGTTTAGGACTTTTAAAAATGCCTGCCTGCTATACATGGCTCTGCAACCAAGAACTTTCTCCTTGGAGAATATTAAAGTTGGTTTCATTATCTTCTTACTCTTGGACGACCCCCAGGTGTGGGCCCATGGGCTACTGGAACAGAAGAGCCCCATTACTGACTCTGTTGACACTATCTTCACGGCTATGGCCCAGTTGTACGATGACCCCCAACGTATGACTGCCCCCCGACCCTAAGGACTTTACCAGCTGCCTGACCATACAACCTGTTTCTAGTTCCAACCCTCATGTATCTTCTACCTACCTAGAATTCCTGGATGTATTAGGCAAGAAGGGAGCAGACTCCCTTCCACCTCATCGTCCCTACGACTGCCCTATTGACTTGTTCCCAGGCTCCGAAATTCCCTTTGATCGTATCTTCCCTTCATCAGAGACTGAACTTGAGACATTACGACTCTATGTTGATGAAAACCTGGAAAAGGGATTCATCTGTCCCTCTTCTTCCCCTGCAGGTGCTGGCTTCTTTTTTTGTCGAAAAAAAGGATAAAACGCTTAGGCCTTGTATAGACTATCGAGATCTGAATAAGATCACCATCAAAAATCGCTATCCACTCCCTCTCATCCAGGAACTCTTCCAATGATTCAGTTTTGCTTGAGTTTTCTCCAAACTGGACTTACGAGGTGCTTACAATCTGGTTCGATTTGGGGGGGGGGTGAGTGGAAGACAGCCTTCCGAACTCGTTTCGGACATTTCAAATATTTGGTGATGCCTTTTGCCTATTGCAATGCTCCAGCCACGTTCCAGCACTTTGTGAATGACATTTTCCGAGACCGTCTTGACAACTTTCTCATTGTATACCTGGATGACATCCTTGTCTTCTCAGCCACCCTGGAGATTCATTAAGTGCACATGAAAAAGGTACTAACTATTCTAAGACCACATAGACTATACATTAAAGCCGAAAAATGTGACTTTGAGTAAGAATCTATCCAGTTTTTGGGTCTTATTATATCTACTAAAGGAGTGGCCATGGATCCCCAGAAAGTAAAAGCGATCCTGGAATGGCCTGTCCCCTCAGACAAGAAGGGTGTTCAAAGGTTTATCTGCTTTTCAAACTTTTACAGACGATTTATTAAGAACTTTTCAGCCATTATATCACCCATTACCCAACTAACCCGTTTGCATTCCAGATTCCAGTGGTCCCCGGAGGCTCAGGCAGCTTTCGACAGACTTAAAACAGTGTTTTCAGCACCAGTTCTTCAGCATCCTGACCCTGCATTGCCCTACATTTTGGAAGTCGATGCCTCCGAAGTGGCCACAGGAGCTATCCTCTCTCAATGACAGGGCCCCAAATCATTGCTACATCCTGTAGCATTTTCCTCTCAAAATGACACAACCGGAAAGAAATTATGACGTTGAAGATCGGGAGCTTTTGGCCATCAAAACAGCCCTGGAAGAGTGGAGATATGAAGGTGCAGCACATCCCATCATGATCTTTACCGATCATAAAAATGTTGAATATTTGAGGACTGTAAAACGTTTGAGACCGCGTCAAGCGCGGTGGGCGTTATTCTTTTCGAGATTCAATTTCCACATCTCTTTTCGTCCCGGATCTAAAAATGGAAAGGCAAATGCTCTGTCTCGGATGTTCCCAGACACCCCTGAAGAAACCACTCCTGGAACAATCCTGTCCACACAAAATTTCCTTCTGATCCAGCCAGACTTAAAAGCATCCATTGTACAAGCCTCTCTTCAGTGCCCAGAGTCAGACATTTCTACCTTAAGGAGTCACAAGGGATTTCTGTGGCATCAGGACAAAGTCTTTGTCCCCCAGGAAGTCAGACTGCAGGCCTTGAAAAAATTTCATGATCACCAGCTGGCCGGGCATTTCGGGGTCCGAAAGACGATCGACCTTGTCCAACGTTACCTATGGTGGCCTTCCCTAAGATCAGACTGTAAAAAATATGTTGAGTCCTGTTTGGTTTGCCAGTGTAACAAGGGTCCCAAGACCAGGTCTTGGGGTCTATTAAGACCCTTACCAGTTCCAGAGCAGCCATGGAAAAGCATCTCTATGGACTTCATAGTCGACCTCCCTCCATCAGAGAACTTTACAACAATCTTGGTAGTAGTGGACCGACTATCAAAGATGGCCCACTTCCTGCCCATGCTTGGCACCCTCTCCGCCATGGACACGGCAACATTTTTTATCAAGGAGATAGTCAGACTTCATGGATTACCCAACAATATAGTCTCCGATAGAGAGGTTCAATTCACCTCTGGTTTCTGGAAGAATCTTTGCAAGATCTTGTCAATTGACTTATGTCTTTCTTCTGCTTACCACCCTCAAAGTAATGGCCAAACAGAAAGAACGAATCAGACCTTAGAGAAATACCTGCGGTGCTTCTGCTCTTTCTCCCAAGATGACTGGGTCCCCTTGCTACCTTGTGCCGAGTTTTCATACAATAATACCATACACACGGCCACCAATCAGTCTCCCTTTTGGGCAAACTATGGCTTTCATCCATCCTTTCTTCCCAACACCATTCCTGAATCTCTGGTACCAGCCGTTCAGGATAGGATAAACTTCTTCCAAACCAATTTCCAAATCCTTCAAAAGACCATGCGAAAGGCTCAGAAAGACTTCAAGAAACAACATGACAGGAGAAAGAGAGGGAATCCCATCTACAAGGTGGGTGACAAGGTATGGCTGTCCTCTATTAACCTCAGACTTTCTTGTCCTTCCAGGAAGCTTGGTCCAAGGTTTGTGGGTCCATTCGAGATCAAGAAGGAAGTGAACCCTGTGGCTTTTGAACTCGCTTTACCGGCCTCTTACAAGATCCATCCGGTGTTCCACGTCTCCCTACTTAAACCAGCTGTGCCAAGTCCATTTCCAGGAAGAGAAGAGTTGCCACCTCCACCAGTTACCGTAGATAACGATACCGAATATGAAGTTGAGGCCATCCTAGATTGCCGGAAAAGAGGTAGGCAGACTCAATTTCTTGTTAAATGGAAGGGGTATTCTTCAGAGGAAAATTCTTGGGAACCGATGGATAATTTACATGCTCCAAGACTTTTGCAAAATTTCCGCAACAGGTACCCAGAGAGATGGTCTGGGTTGGGCATCCAGAGGCTGCCCCTTGGGGGGGGGGCACTGTCAGGGAAATGGCCGAAGAAGGACTGGCAATTCCACCCAAGACAATCATGGCCGCCATGGTGACTAAGGTGGGCGGTCCTCGGCCTGCTTCTGGACTCTGCTCCTGCTTCCTGACCACCCGGCTTGACCCTCGGCTTGTACCTGGACCCTGCTCATGTATGACCTTGGCTCGCCCCTGTATATTCTCTGGACTGACCTACCTGTGTTTGACCCCCGGCCTGGATTCTGGTATCTCCATTCATTTAAATACAACAAGCTCAGTTCTGCCTGCCTCAGCCATCCCTCAGTGGCTGAGCTCATCAGACTGCAAGCAAGCACCTGGCCAACTGTGCTTCTGTGGGCCCCACGCTTCCTGTTCCCAACTCCAGGGTCACGCTGCACTCAGCTGCAAGGGGAGCCCTCTTAGCATCTCGATCTCCATACTCATTCCTGACTGTGTGTGTGTGTGTGTGTGTGTGTCTGGCTATATCAGCCTTTTTCCAAATGTGTGTGTGTGTGTGTGTGATTCCTAATGTCCCAGCATGTCAGCTCATCTCTCCCTAACAGCTAAAAGAGCACTTGCTCCTTAAAATTGCCCCCACCTTTTTCTTTCAAAGGAGTGCTTTAACCTTCCTTGTAAATATATCATTTACAAGGGTGGGGGTCATTTACTCTAGAATTCCTAAGGATGGGGCTGTGAACTATGTGAGTAGCTGAAATAAGAATTATTTAACTTGCACTAAATCTCTGAACCAAATACCAAGACATATATATATACTGTGAGGGTGCGACTTTGTGCGACCTTCAAGAGGGTTGGTTTATGCCAGATTTGGTAAATAAAGACACGCTGATAGAACAGCTGTGTCTTGGGCTATTTAGTTCAGAGGTGATTATGGAACAGGGCTCCACCCAACAGAGAGGAAGTCTGTGTGCATGAGAGCCAGGTGGGCTCTCATCCTCTGAGTGGAGTCAGAGGTGATTATGGAATAGGGCTCCACCCAATAGAGAGGAAGTCTGTGTGCCTGAGAGCCGAGTGGGCTCTCATCCTCTGAAGTGGAGTCAAAGGCGGTGCATGTCTGCAGGAGGCAGACACCGTTAGTGATACAGCAACAAAGGTGCTGACCAGGAGAAGCTAGGAGAAAGCTGAAACTCTTGGACACTGTGTGGGTCTGAGGAACAGACCGTCAGGCCTAGGCTAAAGGCCTGGATTGCTAGAAGGTAAAGCTACGAGGCTACTGTTAGTATGAAAGATACAGGAATGTTGGAACCCCCCTGTGAATACTACAGATTTGTTTGTGAGTTGCTGACTGGCTTGCATCACTGGAAATATGCGTCCACCACAAGAGCTAACAACCTCCAATCTTACAATACATATATATATATATATATATATATCTATATATATAGATATATATATATATATATATATACACACACACACACATCGCAACAAGAAAGAAAAGAAACAATAAAAATAACAAAGAAGGAAAGAAAATAACAATATCTGAGTGGTTAGAAGAGAGAGATAACATAGTCAATTTATTAGCTCCAATAGTCAAATGACTATTTTATCAGTACTGTCCCTATGCTGTATGGCCTTACTTGGCCCTCCCGACATCAGGATCTCTTTTGTATTGCACATAGAAGTCAGACATGGCTATTCCAGAGTCCTCTTTTGACTAAATAGTCAGGAGAACAGTCAAGCACTATTCTTTCCCTTATCATTTGAGAATGTTGTATGTATTATTAACAGGCAAGGACTGCAATGGAGCATACGGTCCCTCTTCCTCCTCCTTCATTGGATCTCTAATATCACCCAAATTCAAAAAGGTAGGGGTTACCTCTTTAGCCGATTTTCCTAACAGCTTCTAATGTAAGCAGCATCAAAATTGCTATGCCTATTTGAGTACAAATGCGTTGCCACCCACTCATCCACCCAAAATACTGATCTCAGGGATCAGTCAGCCCCGAATTTCTTTTTAACTCTTTTGAGAAATCCTCTAATTTTGTTAATGGTCCCAGGCAACATTAGACACACACCCCCCTGCTCAGCTAAAATCATGTCTAAGGCCATACGATTTTGAAAAGTCATTTGTGAAGTGGCCTCTAGTTGTTCAGCTACACCCTGAAGTGCATCCCTGGTATAGTTAACTAACCTCTGTTGGTTAGAGTAGATATAATTAATCCAATCTACATTTTATTTATAGTGATTATAGGAATAAGGGGCTCAAAACCTGCTTTTACTTGGTCTCCGGCTTTAAACTCATCTGGGACCCCCCTTGGGACTCCTATGGCATCTATACATACATGGGGGTCAAAACTACCAGCTGGGGGACTTCTGTGCTTCCTGCTGTATTCGGATGAGTGCTCCCCTTCTGCTACTAGGTCACCTCCCGAAAAGATGTGCAGGGGCATTATGACTTTGGCAAGTGCACATTCCCCTGTCCATCAGTCTGTTAACTTAGTCCTAATCTTCATGTCCACACAGATCCAATACACGTCTCCCAAAGATTAAGTTTGATTCTGCACCAGATCTGTGGATACACTGCTGTAGGAGGCACAGTATCCCATAGAGAAGTTCCCCAAGAACTTCCCTGCTCCCTGGTAGTTCCCATAACATTTGTAATTACCGGGATATATAGTGATACCCTCTCTGGGCTTGGATGTCTTGGTTACTATGGGTTATTGTCTTTTCCATGTTTCGCACTGGGAGTAGTCAGTGGAAGTATTGGTGAACAGGCTCAGAAAGCACTCCTCTTGAGTGGGAAGTATGTTTAATGGCACTGTTCCCAAATAGGGTCTAGCTCCACCACACAGATAACAGTTGGACCTGTTATGTTTCCCTGCATTATACCTCATCCATTCGAGCCACAGGTTGACATTAGGGATGAGCCGAACACCCCCCGGTTCGGTTCGCACCAGAACCTTCGAATGGACCGAAAGTTTGCGCAAAGTTTAGAACCCTATTAAATACAATGGACGCTAATGTTCAAAATCAAAAGTGCTAATTATAACGGTTAATCAAGTTATTGTCCTAAAAAGTGTTTGGGGACCCGGGTCCTGCCCCAGGGGACATGTATCAATGCAAAAAGAAGTTTTAAAAACTGCAGTTTTTTCGGGAGCAGTGATTTTAATGATGCATAAAGTGAAAAATTTTAAGTGAAATATTCCTTTAAATATCGTAACTGGGGGGTGTCTAAAGTATGCCTGTGAAGTAGCACGTGTTTCCCGTGTTTAGAACTGTCCCTGCACAAAATGACATTTCTAAAGGGAAAAAAAGTAATTTAAAACTGCTTGCGGCTTTAATGTAATGTATGGTCCCGGCAATATGGATGAAAAATCATTGAGAAAAATGGCATGAGTACCCCCCCCCCCCAGCCCACTACCAGCCCCTTTGAGTCTTGTATGGATATTAAGGGGAACCCCGCACCTAAAGTAAAAAAAGGCCCTATATACTCCGAGCAGCAGTATACAGGCAGTGCAAACAAGACAGGGACTGTAGGTTTGTTCTTAAGTAGAATCTGTTTGTAATTTGGAACAGGTGCGTTTTTTAAGTGTAGCTCCAGCCAAAAAATAAATTTTTAAGCTTTTTGAAAAACATAGGGAAGGATCATCACCCCTGTAACATTTGATTTGCTGTCTGTGCACCTGTTGAGAACATTTCACCTCACTTTCCGTTCCAATGACAAATGTTTTTAGAACATTTGGGTTTTTTAGTGAAATAAGGATCGGTGATAAAGCATCAGTGGAGAGGAGACACCTTTTTCCCATATTAATTCTTACAGGTGAGAATTTCCCTTCCTACTGGTAGATTTCCTCTCACTTCCTGTTGTCTCCTTCCGTTTGCAAGTAGGAGTCGTTTGTAAGTTGGATGTTTGAAAGTTGGGGCCTGCCATATATACTCTGCAGAAATTTGGCCCTTAGGTGTTGGTGTTGCCACAACACTGTAAGCCCTCGCAGTTACTCTTGGTTGGTGCTGGAACGCCCTGCTGTGAACTATTATATCAAGAATTGTAATTACATGCCATTGTTGAACAGTGGTAGGAAAAATTGGGCCTTTGGTGGTGGTGCTGATGCTACAACACTGTAAGTTCTCACAGTTCCTCTCGGTGGACGCAGGAATGGGCCCAGCTGTGAAATATTATATCAAGAATTGTAATTACATGCCCCTGTTGAACAGGGGCAGAAAAATTGGGCCTTTGGTGGTGGTGGTGGTAAATGCCATTGTTGAACAGTGATAGGAAAAATTGGGCCATTGGTGGTGGCACTGGTGCCACAACACTGTAAGATCTCAGTTACACTTGTTGGGCGCAGGAATGGGCCCAGCTGTGAAATATTAGATCAAGAATTGTAATTACATGCCCCTGTTGAACAGGGGCAGAAAAATTGGGCCTTTAGTGGTGGTGGTGGTGTTGCCACAACACTGTAAGCCCTCACAGTTACTCTTGGTGGGCGCAGGAATGGGCCCTGCTGTGAACTATTAGATCAAGAATTGCAATTACATGCACCTGTTGAACAGGGGCAGAAAAATTGGGCCTTAGGCACTGGTGCCACAACACTGCAACCCCTCACAGATACTGTACTTGGAGCGCAGCAATGAGCCTTGTTGCAAAATATTGCTTCAAAAATCGTAATTACACGCCCCTGTTAAACAGGGGCTGAAAAATTGGGCCTTAGCCACTGGTGGCGGTGCCCAGAACCAAAAATGTTCTTTCAAGCTATCAGCATGATTATTGAGGAGGAAGAGGATAGTCACTCAGCATAACAGGATAGTCACTCAGCTTCAGCATAGGCAGTCTTGAAGGGATCTGACATTTCCAAAAAAAATATTCGGTTACATCAGCATCAGGTGCTTGGTAGTAATCAAAGACTGATTAATTTTTATGAAGGTCAGTCGATCGACCGAGTCGGTGGACTGGCGCACCCTGTGATCGGTTACAAAGCCTCCAGCAGCACTGAATGTGCGTTCCGAAAGAACGCTGGATGCAGGACAGGCCAGTACCTCAATTGCATACTGTGCAAGCTCTGGCCAGTGATCTATCCTCAAGACCCAGTAACCCAGAGGATTTTCAGTGAGAAAGGTGTCCAAGTCTGATCTTGCCCCTAGGTATTCCTGCACCATGTAAACCAAACGCTGGCAATGGTTGCTGGAAACGATCATACCATGGGGCTGCGTACAAAAAATTGTCTGAACGCATCGGTCAGACGACCACCTTCTCCACCGCTCCTTCTTTGACCGAAGCCTCAGCAACACGTTGTCCAGAACCAGGAATTTGTAACCTCCCAGTCTCTGGGAACACGTTGCACAGACCTTTCTGCAAGGCCTCCCGAAGATGCTTCATCTTCTGCTCCCTCTGCAATGGCAAGAAAAGGTCTGCAACCTTACCCTTGTAACGTGGATCAAGGAGGGTTGCCAGCCAGTAATGATCCCTCTCCTTGATCGCACGAATACGAGGATCCTTCCGCAGGCTTTGCAGGATCAGGGAGGCCATGCAGCGTAGGTTTGCTGAGGCATTCGGTGTGGAGTCCTCTGGGTCACTGAGGACGACATGATCCGCAGCCACCTCCTCCCAGCCACGTACAAGTCCATGGGTGTCTTGGGACTGTAATTGATCCCTTTAAGACTGCTGCTGATGCTGAGTGCTAGGCTCCACCTCCATGCTGACACAATAATCCTCCTCCTCCTCCTCTTCCTGTGTGATAGCCGGGCCAGCAGGAATACTGTCTGGATAAAGGGGGCCTTGAGAGGTAAGGAAGTCCTCCTCTTCCTGCCTCTGTTCTGCCTCAAATTCCCTGTCCATTATTCTATGCAGCGTGTGCTCCAACAGGTGGACAAGAGGGACAGTGTCACTGATGCATGCACTGTCACTGCTCACCATCTTCGTGGCCTCCTCAAATGGTGCCAGGACAGTCTATGCATCCCTGATCATGGCCCACTGGCGTGGGGAAAAAAATCCAAGCTCCCCTGACACTGTCCTGGTGCCATATTGCAACAGATACTCATTGATGGCCCTCTGCTGTGTGTTCAGCCGCTGCAGCATGGCCAACGTAGATTTCCACCTGGTGGGCATGTCACAGATTAGGTGGTTCTTGGGCAGGTTGTAATCCTTTTGCAGGTCAGCCAGCCGAGCACTGGCATTATATGACTGGCGGAAATGCCCACAGAGTTTCCTGGCCTGCTTCAGGACCTCCTGTAAGCTGGATACCTGCCCAAGAACCGCTGCACCACCAGGTTAAGGACGTGAGCCAAACAGGGCACATGGGTCAGTTGTCCCTGTCGGAGGGCGGAGAGGAGGTTGGTGCCATTGTCGGAAACCACCTTTCCTTGCTTAAGCTGGTGTGGCATCAACCACCTCTGCCCCTGCCCCTGCAGAGCTCACAGAATCTCTGCCCCAGTGTGGCTCCTGTCCCCCAAGCACACCAGCTCAAGTACCGCATGGCATCTTTTTGCCTGCGTACTTGCGTAGCCCCTTGAACGCCTACGGAGCACCGCTGGTTCCGAGGACAAAGCACAGGTAGAGGCCATGGAGGAAGAAGAAGAGGAGGGGGTGGAGGGGAGAGGTGTGCCAGAATCACCAGTAGTAACATTTTGGAGGCGTGGTGGCGGAACAACCTCCAACACTACTGCACCTTGTCCTGCATCCTTCCCAGCTGCCAGCAGAGTCACCCAATGCGCCGTGAAATATAGGTAACGTCCCTGTCCATGCCTGCTGGACCATGAGTCAGCGGTAATATGCACCTTACCGCTGACCGCCCTGTCCAGCGAGAACAAGACATTGCCTTCCACATGCCGGTAGAGAGCCGGAATCGCCTTCCGTGAGAAAAAGTGGCGTTTGGGAACCTGCCACTGAGGAACCGCACATTCAACAAACTCACTGAAGGGGGGCAGAGTCTACCAACTGAAAAGGCAGCAGTTGAAGTGCTAGCAATTTAGCCATATATATCCTCTACACACTGTAACTGCAGCTAACTGACTCGCCTGCCTGCTCTATCTAACTCAATATAAATGACACTGTCTGTCTCTCTAAACTCTTGTTTCACAACTCCAACACACTACACAAGGCCGCCGAGCCGGCGGCCTTATATAGTGTGGAGCGTGTACTAAACCCCCTGAGCCATAATTGACTTTGGCCAATTACGGCTCTCCGTTTTTTCTGCGCTGTGATTGGCCAAAGCATGCGGGTCATAGTGCATGCTTGGCCAATCATCAGCCAACAATGCACTGCGATGCCGCAGTGAATTATGGGCCGTGACGCGCCACTCGAATTTGGCGCGAACGGCCCATAATGTTCGATCTTCGTTGAACGATCGAACAGCCGATGTTCGAGTCGAACATGGGTTTGACTCAAACATGAAGCTCATCCCTAGTTGACATCCGCGAAACCAGCCTCTGCTGTCATCGTGTCTTCAAATGTGGGATTAGCTATGGCCACCATATCTCCTAGGGTGCGCATATGTACATGTGGTTTAAGGAGATTGCTTGCTGTTTGAAGGGCCTGCCATTCAGATGAATTATACATGTCTTTAAGTTGGAACTGTCTACTTGGTCCCCTATTCTCCCCATCATACCATACCCCCATAACATATGTGCCTGCATCTGTAGGACTGGGATTCCTTATGGTTAGGTGAAGTTTCGTGCTTTGTCCCGTCCTCCCATCACTTGACCATGTGCCTGTTTTTAATAAGGTCAGTCTGCTGAGTAATGACTCTCCATAATTTTATTTCTTGTTCAGGGCACTCTGTGGCCTATATCCCCAGTCATCCACGGTATTCCAACCCACAGATTCCCAGTGGTCACAGTCGTCTGTGACACATATATGGTTCCGGAGGCGATCTGCGGCCGGTACACGTTACACTGAATGGAGGGAAGGAGATTATAGTGCAGAAATCAAATATGAAGGTAGCTACATGTGTGTCTGAATTATACCAGAATTGTGTTACACCATCTACTTGTTTTGATAGCCACCTCCTGTGTGTGTACAGTTGCTATAAGAAAAAAGATATATAGTTTCATTCTGATGCGAGTGGTGCACGGTCCTTAGGAACTGGAGCCTTTTTGCAGTGGGAAGCGTGTATCCAAGTGTTCTTTCTGGCCAACTTAACTGAAGAGGCTGTTGTCATCAACACTTGGAATGCACCATCATATCTTGGCTCCAGGGAATGCTTTCGGAGGAACTTCTTAACCATCACCCAATCACCAGGAAGTATGCTGTGGGTACCGATATCTAGATCAGGATCTGGAATGGAAGAAAATACTCGTGCATGGATATTAGTTAATTCTTTTTGAATTCTTTTATGTTCTTTTTGAACATAATCTATCAAAGAATCAGACTGCAATTGCAACTGTTGTGGGTAATAACAACCTAATCTAGGGGCTGTTCCAAACAAGATTTCAAAAGGGGATAAAGAATGCTTCCCCCTTGGGGAATACCGTACGCTGAATAAGGCTATTGCCAGGCTTTCTGGCCAGGACATACCTGTGTCCTTGGCCATTTTTAGCATTCAGGTTTTAAGTGCCTGGTTCATTCTTTCCACTTTCCCACTACTCTGAGGGTGATAAGGTGTGTGAAACGCCAATGTGGTACCTAGGGCCAACCATATTTGTTTTGTGACTGTAGCAGTGAACGCAGGGCCTTGATCACTCTCTATCACCTCAGGTACCCCATATCTGCAAACCACCTCTAAAAGCAATTTCTTAGCCGTGGTTTTCGCTGTCTGATTTGTGACTGGATAAGCCTCGGGCCATCCTGAGAACATGTCTACCACCACCAGGGCATACTCAAATCTGTGAATCTGGAGCCATCAACATACAAGGTGAGTTGAGGCATTGGGATCGGGGCATCAAGGACAGAGGGTAGATGGGTGATTTCTGCCTTCATGAGTTCAAAGCAGTCATGTTCATCTTCATCTAGGGTAGGAGCAGGTAGGTCTGTGTCCTCTCCTTCCTGTTTGTCCAGAGACATGTCATGATACCCCCCTTGGACAAGAGGAAGGAGAGTAGCAGGGTTGAATTGTTGGCATCGAAGTAGTGTCAGATTGTCAGGCATGAGTAAATTGCATTGCAACCGGAGGTGGCGGGCAGAGGATAAATGCTTGTGTTGCACCTGATTCAGAATGGCAGAGATATTGTGAGGGGCTAACAGCATAAGGGATGGCCCAGGACAATATCTGAAGTTTTGTCCAGCAGGGCCTGGGCAGCAAAAAATGCTCGGAGACAGGATGGGCCTCCTCTGGCAACTGGGTCCAGGTGGGCTGAATAGTAACCAATGGGGCGGTTACGGAGTTCATGACTTTGTCTCAACACCCCTGAGGCGTGGCCTTGTGTCTCTGATATGAACAGGCGAAAGGGCTTCCATAATAAGGGAGACCGAGTGCAGGAGCAGTGCTGATCGCCTTTTTCAAAAAGATGAAAGTTAGTGAGCGCTTCTTCGGACAGCGCAAAGGGGTCACATTGCAGGTTGTCATACAGGGGTTGCATGAGAAGGGAAGCCATGGGGGGGGCGTGGCCAGCAGCCGAGGTGAATGGCAGCTTGAGGAGAGAGCTCAATTTAGAACAAGGATAGCTAGGATAGCCGCACTCCAATCCAACAAGGCTTTATTCAAAAACAGGCACTGCATATCACAGCAATGAACCTTAGGGGACAGCTGTGTTCAAAGACAGCAAAGACAATTCAATCTACATCAATTGAAACCTGCTGTGGTTAAAGTTGTGAAGACCCTTTGTTTTAATGTCGGACACAAGTCATATATATATATATGTGTTAAAAATAGAAATAGACTAGCTGAAATGATAATAAAATATTGTGTGTGTATGACAACACACACATGATGTGCATAATAATATGAAAACAATATATATATACATGTGTAGCGGCCTCACCTCTCACTCCCTCCTTCTCTGTCAATGTCTATGGCTCTCGTCTAGCGGACCAGGGAGGAGAGTGTGATGCACCACCAGCTCGTATCCTCTTGTGTGTAGAGGTGTGAGCTATAACCATTTACCTTCGGGCCTGTGGCCCTGTCCAGAGCCAAAACTTCCCTTCAGAATGACCTTTTAACTCCCAGAAAGCCAAGTTCCACACCATTGAAAGTCCAACACTTATTTATTCTTCAGAGCAATAAATAGTCCTTTTAGAGCAGACTGGTTAGACAACGAACAGACAAGGTGAAGAGGAAGGTCCAGGCACAAACATGAACTTATTACTCTCCTGTTTCGGTGTGCGCAAACAGGCTTGGCGCACGGTTGCTGCCACCGACCGTGAGGGTGGTCGCTGCCATCGACCGGGTAAATTAGACTTGAGGTCTCTGCCACCGACCTGGGTTTCAGTTGGGTCGCTGCCACTGACCATGAGAACGTGGACTACCTTATTGAGATGCGGCCCCTGTCAGGGAGAGACATCCATCCGGACGGTCACCAGAGGCCTCCACAGTCACCAGCCAATGCTGCGCTGGATCTTTGGGAAGGTCACCTCTCTGGTCCCCCTCACCCTAGATTCGGGTCCCCTCACTTGGTGGGCCCCTAGGAATCCTCCATCCCATGCGGGACCCAGTCAAAGGTACTGGGCCCCAGGCCTCCGGAGAGTACCTCACCCCAGACCAAAGGTGTCTAGGGTGGAATCGCAGCTCTGTCTCCGGGCCGAGGGCGGCCGGAGACCACCAGCACTCACCCCCAGGCTGAAGGTGCCTGGGCATGGACCCCGAGCGGAAGATGTCCCCCCCTCTTATCCCCTCTCCCAGCATGCACAGCAGATTCCCTGCCCCGCTGTACCACTGCCGCGAGAGGACAAAAAAAGGCACGGACCTCCAATGGTGGTTCAACCCCGGCCTATGGCGACAGCGCCACCTATAGGCCGCAGGGAACTAGACACCACTGATATCTTCCACTGGCATAAATTGGTCAATGAACACTAACAATTGCTGCATCTGAGCCTGTTACCACTCAGATGCCTCCCCTAAATTTAACCACCCGCTACACATGGAATGTATATATGATCAAAAAAATACATGGATGCACATCAACTGTTGTGTATCAAGCAGTGAACTAAACTTAGAAGTATACTGTGAATAACTTATATCTGTATTTTCAATGTGTAAATGGTGTATGTTTTATCGAATGAATGATGTATATAGCCATAGCCAATGGCATGTGTGAAAATAACATAGTGAAACCAGATAGTCTGGTGGGTGCAAAAAAATATAAATTAATAAAAATAATAATAAATGCAAGTGCAAGTGTAGATTGAATAAAGATGCAGATGAAGATTTTTTACTATGTTGCTTATATTATTTTTATATTATATTCCTATGTTTTGTGTATATTTTTATTTTTATTAAAAAAAAAATAAAAAAAAAATAATATTTAATGTCTTATGCATTTTTATATTTATTTTCTTATGTTACGATGTTGCCTGTTATTTATTAAAATGATAAAGTTAATATGGAAGAACATAAAATTGGGAAGAGATAGATGTAAAGTGTGTGAGTAAACAGTGTCTAAAATATAATATATATGACCATGTGTGTCAATGAAGCCAATAATTGTATTATATTGAACTCTACCCAATTTTTAGAGATACACAGGATAAAATTGAAAAATAAAATCAAAATCAAGATCGAAAATATGTATTCCCGTCTCCGGAGCTTTAATGTACCTGTGTTATGATACTACAGAGTTGTGGACAGACATATGTACATGTGTGTCTGGATCTCCATAGACCGCTGATAAAAGTTGTGTGATATGTATACAAAGAGAATCCAGACCACACATGATAAATATGCGGTCTGCCCCTTGCATGTACTACATGCTGGTGGGGCCATACTCAAATAGTGGACTGTATATGTGTGTGAATAAATAAATGAATGGCATAAGCCATATAACAAATATACAAAAATACAAAATACTGTCCACGTGTCATTAGTACAAATAAAGCCAGCTTCCATATACAGGAACATAAACATAAGTATTGCAAAAAATACTACAAAAACACCCAAGTCTGCACTGGATGTTTGTGAATAAAATGGTATACGGATCTCCGTTCAATTCTTCAAGGTTTTCACATGGGTAATCAAAACCATGAACTGTATATGAAGAAAAAGAAAGAAACGGAGAAGGTATAAAATAAGCAGAACCCTGCAGATGGAATTGACTCTGCACATGTGTAATATATATGTATATATATGTCTTATGAAAAATGCTCAGGCTGTCAATGGCTGGTTTGTGTGCCACAACTTAAAACCAAAAAAATGTATAATGATAATATCAAAAATACGATAAAAGAGACAACCTAAACAATTAAGGCACATGTATATATATAATGGCAGGGAATGATTTTAGGCTATACAGAAAACTGGGGAACAGACTCAACTACCAAATGTGAACATAGGTCCATGTCATAAAGAAGTGGAAAAGAACTGCTACGTGGGTAGTAAAGTGACAGGGGGACGGAAAAAATTGATGCAAGCCAGAACGCTGGGCGACGCAAGGTAACCACAATATCAGTTCTATGAAGATAAATCATTCATAGTAATGGGAAACATCCCATTCAAAGTTAAGTCCTGCTGGGATTCTGGTGTGTAGTGAAAATATGTAGAACACCTCACGTTTGCACAGCATCCTAAACCTATTTCCTCCCTTGATGGGAGTATTAATCTTTTCTACCCCCTGGATGGAAAGACAGGACACATCTTTGTGGTGAACTACGTTGAGAAGAGAGCTCCATCTGAATCCAGAGCAATCCAGCGACTAGAAGCAACTCCGGACGTCTATGTGAGGAGATATCCCCTGCCTGATAGCCCAGCTACCGTCCGCCATCGAGATGTACAAAAGAAAGCAGGAGCGAGGCCCAAAAAAGCTGACTGATTTCTACACTGTGGAATCTCATGGGCCTCAAGATGGCACAGAGGCCTGCAACTCACGGCGAGGCCGTGGAGGTGGATTATCATCTAAGATGAGTGGCAAGTATCAAGCATCATCCCCAGGATACAGCAACAAGTCCTCCCCGGGAGCATCTCCTGTACAGAGCCCGCAGAAAGCTACAAAGAAGCGGTCGGAGGAGCACAAATATCCAGGTGAGCTGGGGGGACATGACACCTCACAGGACAGCACCAGGGAGTTTATAGAGCAAATGCAGGATTTCCCCACCCTGGATCAACCGCTTACTGATACCTTAATGAAGGAAATGCTAGTGACTTTAAGGGGCTCATTACACAGGGACCTGATGGAGTGCACAACTCAGCTGAAAGCTGAAGTAACTGCCATAGGGGACAGAGTCTCACATGCTGAGGACAAGATGGGGGAGTTTGCTGCAGCTCATAACGAGCTTGTTGATGCACATAATGAGGCAGAGGATGAGATAAAGGCAATGAAAAGCAAAATCGCAGATTTGGAAGATCATTCCAGAAGGAACAACGTGAAATTGAGAGAGGTGACTGAATCTGTTATGCCTACGGACCTTAGGAAGTATGTTCAACAGTTTATATCTACACTAGACATGTGCATTTCGTTTCGTTCCGAATCGAAATTCGGACGAATTTTTCATTATTCGGACATTCGGATGCATCCGAATTACCGAATTACAATACTAACGAATTTAACCGAATCCGAATTTTTTCGAATCTAAAAATATTTTTGACCCGACTTTGGGTCCATGTATCTCGGGGTTACTTGGTGATAGAAACCCCAAATTTGGAGATGTTGTAGTGCTAGTTCTTCTGTGTTTGCATACCAAATATGGGGTTTCTATAACTAAGTGACCCCGAGATACGTGGACCCAAAGTCGGGTCGCAAAATGTCAAGCACTTTACTGGAGCAGAGAATGACATTTTGCGACCCGATTTTGGGGCCACATATCTCGGGGCCACTTGTAGCTAGAAACCCCAAATTTGGTATGCAAACACAGTAGAACTAGCACTACAACATCTCCAAATTTTGGGTTTCTATCACCAAGTAACCCCAAAATACATGGACCCAAAGTCGGGTCGCAAAATATTTTCGAATCCGGTTGAAATAGTATCAACATGATTCGAAATTGTTTCAACTGCATTTGAAACTATTTCAACCGGATTCGAAAATATTTTGTGACCCGAATTTGGGTCCATGTATCTCGGGGTTACTTGGTGATAGAAACCCCAAATTTGGGGTTATTGTTTTTCTAGTCTATTTTCTATTTTATTATAATCTCTTCTATCCAAAGTTAAAATTAATTAATTAATTAAAAAATTTGAATTCATACTATTCGAAATTCAAATTTATTCTATTCGAAATTCAAATTTATTCTATTCGAAATTCGAATTTCAGAAGATGGTTGTATATTCTTTCTATTTTATTCTTCTAAATTATATTTTTTTTCTATTCTGTTCTAATCTTTTCTATTTGAATTATAAATTTTGGAAGAAGGTTATTTACTTACTTATATACATCTGTCACATAAAAAAAAAGATGTGAAATGGCTGTCACGGATGTCGATCGCAAGGCAAGTACATATGCTGTATGTCATTGTCCACTTACCACAACACCTGCCACGAGTGCCACGACACCGGCCACGAGTGCCACGACACCGGCCACGAGTGCCACGTGACCTGCCACGAGTGCCACGTGAACGGCCACGAGTGCCACGTGACCTGCCACGTGACCTAGTTGTGGATTGTCTACTTGCCACGTCACCTGCCACAAGTTATGGGGCTCCTAGCACCAAGTGACCCCCAGATATGGGCGATATTTCAAGTACTTTTCTGCAGCAGAGAATGACATTTTGTGACCCGACTTTGGGGCCACGTATCTCGGGGCCACTTATAGCTAGAAACCCCAAATTTGGTATGCAAACACAGTAGAACTAGCATTACAACGGGGTTACTTGGTGATAGAAACCCCAAATTTGGGGTTATTGTAGTGCCAGTTGTAATGTGTTTACATACCAAATATTTTGGGATTTCTAGCTATAAGTGGCCCCGAGATACGTGGCCTCAAAGTCGGGTCACAAAATGTAATTCTCTGCTGCAGAAAAGCACTTGACAGATCGCCCCTATCTGGGGGTCACTTGGTGCTAGGAACCCCATAACTTGTGGCAGGTGACGTGGCAAGTGGACAATCCACAACTTGGTCACGTGGCCGGTCACGTGGCACTCGTGGCCAGTCACGTGGCACTCGGACAATGACATACAGCATATGTACTTGCCTTGTGATCGACATCCATGACAGCCATTTCACATCTTTTTTTTTTATGTGACAGATGTAAGTAACTAACCATCTTTCAAAATTTATAATTCAAATAGAAAAGATTAGAACAGAATAGAAAAAAATATAATTTAATAGAATAAAATAGAAAGAATATGCAACCATCTTATGAAATTCGAATTTCGAATAGAATACATTTTAATTTTGAACAGTAGGAATTAAAAAAAATGGAATTAATTAATTTTAACTTTGGATAGAATAGATTAGAATAGAAATAGAGAATACACTAGAAAAACAATAGAATAGAATAGAATATAGATACTATCTATTTCATGTTTAATTTTTTTTGCAGATTACTATTTTTTACATAAGATCTCCTGCAGACTATTAGCATTTATTTTATTTTTTTTGCAGATCTCCTGCAGACTATTATTATCTATTTAGTTTTCTCACCAGGTCTCCTGCAGACTATTAGCATCTATTTCTTTTTTTAGCAGATCTCCTGTAGACTATTAACAGCCATTTCACTTCTTTTTTTTTTGCAGATCTCCTGCAGACTGTTAGAATCAATTTCATTTTTTTTTCAAAGTCGGGTCGCAAAATATTTTCGAATACGCTTTAAATAGTATCAACATGATTCGAAATTATTTCAACCGCATTTAAAACTATTTCAACCGCATTTGAAACTATTTCAACCGGATTCAAAAATATTTTGCGACCCGACTTTGGGTCCACGTATCTCGGGGTTAGTTGGCGATTGAAACCCCAAATTTAGGGATGTTGTAGTGCCAGTTCTCCTGTGTTTGCATACCAATTTTGGGGTTTCTATCACTAAGTGACCCCGAGAAACGTGGACCCAAAATCGGGTCGCAAAATGTCAAACACTTTTCTGCAGCAGAGAATGACATTTTGCGACCCGAATTTTGGGCCACATATCTCGGTGCCACTTGTAGCTAGAAACCCCAAATTTGGTATGCAAACACAGTAGAACTAGCACTACAACATCTCCAAATTTTGGGTTTCTATCACCAAGTAACCCCAAAATACATGGACCCAAAGTCGGGTCGCAAAATATTTTCGAATCCGGTTGAAATAGTATCAACATGATTCGAAATTATTTCAACTGCATTTGAAACTATTTCAGCCGGATTAGAAAATATTTTGTGACCCGAATTTGGGTCCATGTATCTCGGGGTTACTTGGTGATAGAAACCCCAAATTTGGGGTTATTGTTTTTCTAGTCTATTTTCTATTTTATTATAATCTTTTCTATCCAAAGTTAAAATGAATTAATTAAAAAATTTGAATTCATACTATTCGAAATTCAAATTTATTCTATTCGAAATTCGAATTTCAGAAGATGGTTGTATATTCTTTCTATTTTATTCTTCTAAATTATATTTTTTTTCTATTCTGTTCTAATCTTTTCTATTTGAATTATAAATTTTGGAAGAAGGTTATTTACTTACTTATATACATCTGTCACATAAAAAAAAAGATGTGAAATGGCTGTCACGGATGTCGATCGCAAGGCAAGTACATATGCTATATGTCATTGTCCACTTGCCACAACACCTGCCACGAGTGCCACGTGACCGGCCACGAGTGCCACGTGAACGGCCACGAGTGTCACGTGACCTGCCACGAGTGCCACGTGACCTGCCACGAGTGCCACGTGAACGGCCACGAGTGTCACGTGACCTGCCACGTGACCAAGTTGTGGATTGTCCACTTGCCACGTCACCTGCCACAAGTTATGGGGTTCCTAGCACCAAGTGACCCCCAGATATGGGCGATATGTCAAGTGCTTTTCTGCAGCAGAGAATGACATTTTGTGACCCGACTTTGCGGCCACGTATCTCGGGGCCACTTATAGCTAGAAACCCCAAATTTGGTATGCAAACACAGTAGAACTAGCATTACAACGGGGTTACTTGGTGATAGAAACCCCAAATTTGGGGTTATTGTAGTGCCAGTTGTAATGTGTTTGCATACCAAATATTTTGGGATTTCTAGCTATAAGTGGCCCCGAGATACGTGGCCTCAAAGTCGGGTCACAAAATTTAATTCTCTGCTGCAGAAAAGCACTTGACAGATCGCCCATATCTGGGGGTCACTTGGTGCTAGGAACCCCATAACTTGTGGCAGGTGACGTGGCAAGTGGACAATCCACAACTTGGTCACGTGGCACTCGTGGCCGGTCACGTGGCACTCGGACAATGACATACAGCATATGTACTTGCCTTGCGATCGACATCCATGACAGCCATTTCACATCTTTTTTTTATGTGACAGATGTATATAAGTAAGTAACTAACCATCTTTCAAAATTTATAATTCAAATAGAAAAGATTAGAACAGAATAGAAAAAATATATAATTTAATAGAATAAAATAGAAAGAATATGCAACCATCTTATGAAATTCGAATTTCGAATAGAATACATTTTAATTTTGAACAGTAGGAATTAAAAAAAATGGAATTAATTAATTTTAACTTTGGATAGAATAGATTAGAATAGAAATAGAGAATACACTAGAAAAACAATAGAATAGAATAGAATATAGATACTATCTATTTCATGTTTAATTTTTTTTGCAGATTACTATTTTTTACATAAGATCTCCTGCAGACTATTAGCATCTATTTCTTTTTTTAGCAGATCTCCTGTAGACTATTAACAGCCATTTCACTTCTTTTTTTTTTGCAGATCTCCTGCAGACTGTTAGAATCAATTTCATTTTTTTTTCAAAGTCGGGTCGCAAAATATTTTCGAATACGCTTTAAATAGTATCAACATGATTCGAAATTATTTCAACCGCATTTAAAACTATTTCAACCGCATTTGAAACTATTTCAACCGGATTCAAAAATATTTTGCGACCCGACTTTGGGTCCACGTATCTCGGGGTTAGTTGGCGATTGAAACCCCAAATTTAGGGATGTTGTAGTGCCAGTTCTCCTGTGTTTGCATACCAATTTTGGGGTTTCTATCACTAAGTGACCCCGAGAAACGTGGACCCAAAATCGGGTCGCAAAATGTCAAACACTTTTCTGCAGCAGAGAATGACATTTTGCGACCCGAATTTTGGGCCACATATCTCGGTGCCACTTGTAGCTAGAAACCCCAAATTTGGTATGCAAACACAGTAGAACTAGCACTACAACATCTCCAAATTTTGGGTTTCTATCACCAAGTAACCCCAAAATACATGGACCCAAAGTCGGGTCGCAAAATATTTTCGAATCCGGTTGAAATAGTATCAACATGATTCGAAATTATTTCAACTGCATTTGAAACTATTTCAGCCGGATTAGAAAATATTTTGTGACCCGAATTTGGGTCCATGTATCTCGGGGTTACTTGGTGATAGAAACCCCAAATTTGGGGTTATTGTTTTTCTAGTCTATTTTCTATTTTATTATAATCTTTTCTATCCAAAGTTAAAATGAATTAATTAAAAAATTTGAATTCATACTATTCGAAATTCAAATTTATTCTATTCGAAATTCGAATTTCAGAAGATGGTTGTATATTCTTTCTATTTTATTCTTCTAAATTATATTTTTTTTCTATTCTGTTCTAATCTTTTCTATTTGAATTATAAATTTTGGAAGAAGGTTATTTACTTACTTATATACATCTGTCACATAAAAAAAAAGATGTGAAATGGCTGTCACGGATGTCGATCGCAAGGCAAGTACATATGCTATATGTCATTGTCCACTTGCCACAACACCTGCCACGAGTGCCACGTGACCGGCCACGAGTGCCACGTGAACGGCCACGAGTGTCACGTGACCTGCCACGAGTGCCACGTGACCTGCCACGAGTGCCACGTGAACGGCCACGAGTGTCACGTGACCTGCCACGTGACCAAGTTGTGGATTGTCCACTTGCCACGTCACCTGCCACAAGTTATGGGGTTCCTAGCACCAAGTGACCCCCAGATATGGGCGATATGTCAAGTGCTTTTCTGCAGCAGAGAATGACATTTTGTGACCCGACTTTGCGGCCACGTATCTCGGGGCCACTTATAGCTAGAAACCCCAAATTTGGTATGCAAACACAGTAGAACTAGCATTACAACGGGGTTACTTGGTGATAGAAACCCCAAATTTGGGGTTATTGTAGTGCCAGTTGTAATGTGTTTGCATACCAAATATTTTGGGATTTCTAGCTATAAGTGGCCCCGAGATACGTGGCCTCAAAGTCGGGTCACAAAATTTAATTCTCTGCTGCAGAAAAGCACTTGACAGATCGCCCATATCTGGGGGTCACTTGGTGCTAGGAACCCCATAACTTGTGGCAGGTGACGTGGCAAGTGGACAATCCACAACTTGGTCACGTGGCACTCGTGGCCGGTCACGTGGCACTCGGACAATGACATACAGCATATGTACTTGCCTTGCGATCGACATCCATGACAGCCATTTCACATCTTTTTTTTATGTGACAGATGTATATAAGTAAGTAACTAACCATCTTTCAAAATTTATAATTCAAATAGAAAAGATTAGAACAGAATAGAAAAAATATATAATTTAATAGAATAAAATAGAAAGAATATGCAACCATCTTATGAAATTCGAATTTCGAATAGAATACATTTTAATTTTGAACAGTAGGAATTAAAAAAAATGGAATTAATTAATTTTAACTTTGGATAGAATAGATTAGAATAGAAATAGAGAATACACTAGAAAAACAATAGAATAGAATAGAATATAGATACTATCTATTTCATGTTTAATTTTTTTTGCAGATTACTATTTTTTACATAAGATCTCCTGCAGACTATTAGCATTTATTTTATTTTTTTAGCAGATCTCCTGTAGACTATTAACAGCCATTTCACTTCTTTTTTTTTTGCAGATCTCCTGCAGACTGTTAGAATCAATTTCATTTTTTTTTCAAAGTCGGGTCGCAAAATATTTTCGAATCTGCTTTAAATAGTATCAACATGATTCAAAATTATTTCAACCGCATTTAAAACTATTTCAACCGCATTTGAAACTATTTCAACCGGATTCAAAAATATTTTGCGACCCGACTTTGGGTCCACGTATCTCGGGGTTAGTTGGCGATAGAAACCCCAAATTTGGGGATGTTGTAGTGCCAGTTCTCCTGTGTTTGCATACCAATTTTGGGGTTTCTATCACTAAGTGACCCCGAGAAACGTGGACCCAAAATCGGGTCGCAAAATGTCAAACACTTTTCTGCAGCAGAGAATGACATTTTGCGACCCGAATTTTGGGCCACATATCTCGGGGCCACTTGTAGCTAGAAACCCCAAATTTGGTATGCAAACACAGTAGAACTAGCACTATAACATCTCCAAATTTGGGGTTTCTATTACGAAGTGACCCTGAGATACGTGGACCCAAAGTCGGGTCGCAAAATACTTTCGAATCCGGTTGAAATAGTTTCAAATGCGGTTGAAATAATTTCGAATCATGTTGAAATAATTTCGAATCCGGTAGAAATATTTTCGAATTCGGTTGAAATATTTTCGAATGCGACCGATTTTCGAATTCGGTCGAAAACAAAACGAAATCCAAAAACGAATTTAACAAATTTAACGAATCTAACTAAACAAAATTAATTAATTAACGAATTAAAACAAAACAAAACTAAACAAATTTTTTCCTTTTGCACATGTCTAATCTACACTGCTGCCAGAAACACCAGAGGGGGAGGTGATTGTAGATCGTGCTCACCATTTGCCTAAACCTGTTGTGGAAAATGTTATTATTGTATGTTGTCAGATGTCCCCAGTGTCGGTTTTGCTGTAATGCGCTCATGTGAGTGTATTCGCACATACAGACGTTGGTGGAAGACCGGTGGCGCACACCCTCCCACAGACACAACAGATTTGCTTGCTCCTTTTAGGGATGTTCATTTATGCCTCACCAATAGGGATGGGCCCGGTGCTCGATTCGAACCCATGTTCGAATCGAGCACCGGGCGTTCGCTCGCTCGTCGAGCCCAGAACTATTTGGGCCGTTCGCATCACATTCGTGTGATGCGAGCGGCCCCGCAATGCATTGCGGCCGGCGCGGCCGGCGCAGTGCATTGCTGGCTGATGATTGGCCAAGCATGCACTGTGACCCCGCATGCTTGGCCAATCACAGCGCCCGAAACTCGGAGAGCAATAATTGGCTACAGGCAGGACGCCTGTAGCCAATTACAGCTCAGGGGCTTTAGTACATGCCCCACCATTTAAAAGGCCGCCACGCCATCGGCCCCGGTCACATGAGTTCCGGCTTTAGGAGAGATCAGTCTGCTGATTCTGTCTTTGCTTGATACTGAAAGATTTGCTCTTCTTTGCTAAACCATTGGCTATTTCTTTGCTAAACCATTGCTACCTAAGTCATTGATCGTTCATTGCTGCTGATTGCACAGTTAGCGTGTTATTAGCTGCTGCTGGGGATTAGTCTGGTGCGTGCTTACTGTTAGTACAGTATTGCAGTAGTACCAACCGCAGTGCTGTTAGCACAGCATTGCACCCCAACAGCACCCATAGGACTTCTAGTGTGTTAGTGGCAGCAAACAGAGCTCCTATATTTTCTTCTCAGCAGCACCCATAGGACTTCTAGTGTGTTAGTGGCAGCAAACAGAGCTCCTATATTTTCTTCTCAGCAGCACCCATAGGACTTCTAGTGTGTTAGTGGCATCACACAGAGCTCCTATATTTTCTTCTCAGCAGCACCCATAGGACTTCTAGTGTGTTAGTGGCAGCAAACAGAGCTCCTATATTTTCTTCTCAGCAGCACCCATAGGACTTCTAGTGTGTTAGTGGCAGCAAACAGAGCTCCTATATTTTCTTCTCAGCAGCACCCATAGGACTTCTAGTGTGTTAGTGGCATCACACAGAGCTCCTATATTTTCTTCTCAGCAGCACCCATAGGACTTCTAGTGTGTTAGTGGCAGCAAACAGAGCTCCTATATTTTCTTCTCAGCAGCACCCATAGGACTTCTAATGTGTTAGTGGCATCACACAGAGTTCCTATATTTTCATCTCAGAAGCACCCATAGGACTTCTAGTGTGTTAGTGGCATCACACAGAGCTCCTATATTTTCTTCTCAGAAGCACCCATAGGACTTCTAGTGTGTTAGTGGCAGCAAACAGAGCTCCTATATTTTCTTCTTAGCAGCACCCATAGGACTTCTAATGTGTTAGTGGCATCACACAGAGTTCCTATATTTTCATCTCAGAAGCACCCATAGGACTTCTAGTGTGTTAGTGGCATCACACAGAGCTCCTATATTTTCTTCTCAGAAGCACCCATAGGACTTCTAGTGTGTTAGTGGCAGCAAACAGAGCTCCTATATTTTCTTCTCAGCAGCACCCATAGGACTTCTAGTGTGTTAGTGGCATCACACAGAGTTCCTATATTTTCATCTCAGAAGCACCCATAGGACTTCTAGTGTGTTAGTGGCATCACACAGAGCTCCTATATTTTCTTCTCAGCAGCACCCATAGGACTTCTAGTGTGTTAGTGGCATCACACAGAGCTCCTATATTTTCATCTCAGAAGCACCCATAGGACTTCTAGTGTGTTAGTGGCATCACACAGAGCTCCTATATTTTCTTCTCAGCAGCACCCATAGGACTTCTAGTGTGTTAGTGGCAGCAAACAGAGCTCCTATATTTTCTTCTCAGCAGCACCCATAGGACTTCTAGTGTGTTAGTGGCAGCAAACAGAGCTCCTATATTTTCTTCTCAGCAGCACCCATAGGACTTCTAGTGTGTTAGTGGCATCACACAGAGCTCCTATATTTTCTTCTCAGCAGCACCCATATGACTTCTAGTGTGTTAGTGGCAGCAAACAGAGCTCCTATATTTTCTTCTCAGCAGCACCCATAGGACTTCTAGTGTGTTAGTGGCATCACACAGAGCTCCTATATTTTCTTCTCAGCAGCACCCATAGGACTTCTAGTGTGTTAGTGGCAGCAAACAGAGCTCCTATATTTTCTTCTCAGCAGCACCCATAGGACTTCTAATGTGTTAGTGGCATCACACAGAGTTCCTATATTTTCATCTCAGAAGCACCCATAGGACTTCTAGTGTGTTAGTGGCATCACACAGAGCTCCTATATTTTCTTCTCAGAAGCACCCATAGGACTTCTAGTGTGTTAGTGGCAGCAAACAGAGCTCCTATATTTTCTTCTTAGCAGCACCCATAGGACTTCTAATGTGTTAGTGGCATCACACAGAGTTCCTATATTTTCATCTCAGAAGCACCCATAGGACTTCTAGTGTGTTAGTGGCAGCACACAGAGCTCCTATATTTTCTTCTCAGAAGCACCCATAGGACTTCTAGTGTGTTAGTGGCAGCAAACAGAGCTCCTATATTTTCTTCTCAGCAGCACCCATAGGACTTCTAGTGTGTTAGTGGCATCACACAGAGTTCCTATATTTTCATCTCAGAAGCACCCATAGGACTTCTAGTGTGTTAGTGGCATCACACAGAGCTCCTATATTTTCTTCTCAGCAGCACCCATAGGACTTCTAGTGTGTTAGTGGCATCACACAGAGCTCCTATATTTTCATCTCAGAAGCACCCATAGGACTTCTAGTGTGTTAGTGGCATCACACAGAGCTCCTATATTTTCTTCTCAGCAGCACCCATAGGACTTCTAGTGTGTTAGTGGCAGCAAACAGAGCTCCTATATTTTCTTCTCAGCAGCACCCATAGGACTTCTAATGTGTTAGTGGCATCACACAGAGTTCCTATATTTTCATCTCAGAAGCACCCATAGGACTTCTAGTGTGTTAGTGGCATCACACAGAGCTCCTATATTTTCTTCTCAGAAGCACCCATAGGACTTCTAGTGTGTTAGTGGCAGCAAACAGAGCTCCTATATTTTCTTCTTAGCAGCACCCATAGGACTTCTAATGTGTTAGTGGCATCACACAGAGTTCCTATATTTTCATCTCAGAAGCACCCATAGGACTTCTAGTGTGTTAGTGGCATCACACAGAGCTCCTATATTTTCTTCTCAGAAGCACCCATAGGACTTCTAGTGTGTTAGTGGCAGCAAACAGAGCTCCTATATTTTCTTCTCAGCAGCACCCATAGGACTTCTAGTGTGTTAGTGGCATCACACAGAGTTCCTATATTTTCATCTCAGAAGCACCCATAGGACTTCTAGTGTGTTAGTGGCATCACACAGAGCTCCTATATTTTCTTCTCAGCAGCACCCATAGGACTTCTAGTGTGTTAGTGGCATCACACAGAGCTCCTATATTTTCATCTCAGAAGCACCCATAGGACTTCTAGTGTGTTAGTGGCATCACACAGAGCTCCTATATTTTCTTCTCAGCAGCACCCATAGGACTTCTAGTGTGTTAGTGGCAGCAAACAGAGCTCCTATATTTTCTTCTCAGCAGCACCCATAGGACTTCTAGTGTGTTAGTGGCAGCAAACAGAGCTCCTATATTTTCTTCTCAGCAGCACCCATAGGACTTCTAGTGTGTTAGTGGCATCACACAGAGCTCCTATATTTTCTTCTCAGCAGCACCCATAGGACTTCTAGTGTGTTAGTGGCAGCAAACAGAGCTCCTATATTTTCTTCTCAGCAGCACCCATAGGACTTCTAGTGTGTTAGTGGCAGCAAACAGAGCTCCTATATTTTCTTCTCAGCAGCACCCATAGGACTTCTAGTGTGTTAGTGGCATCACACAGAGCTCCTATATTTTCTTCTCAGCAGCACCCATAGGACTTCTAGTGTGTTAGTGGCAGCAAACAGAGCTCCTATATTTTCTTCTCAGCAGCACCCATAGGACTTCTAATGTGTTAGTGGCATCACACAGAGTTCCTATATTTTCATCTCAGAAGCACCCATAGGACTTCTAGTGTGTTAGTGGCATCACACAGAGCTCCTATATTTTCTTCTCAGAAGCACCCATAGGACTTCTAGTGTGTTAGTGGCAGCAAACAGAGCTCCTATATTTTCTTCTTAGCAGCACCCATAGGACTTCTAATGTGTTAGTGGCATCACACAGAGTTCCTATATTTTCATCTCAGAAGCACCCATAGGACTTCTAGTGTGTTAGTGGCATCACACAGAGCTCCTATATTTTCTTCTCAGAAGCACCCATAGGACTTCTAGTGTGTTAGTGGCAGCAAACAGAGCTCCTATATTTTCTTCTCAGCAGCACCCATAGGACTTCTAATGTGTTAGTGGCATCACACAGAGTTCCTATATTTTCATCTCAGAAGCACCCATAGGACTTCTAGTGTGTTAGTGGCATCACACAGAGCTCCTATATTTTCATCTCAGAAGCACCCATAGGACTTCTAGTGTGTTAGTGGCATCACACATAGCTCCTATATTTTCTTCTCAGCAGCACCCATAGGACTTCTAGTGTGTTAGTGGCATCACACAGAGCTCCTATATTTTCATCTCAGAAGCACCCATAGGACTTCTAGTGTGTTAGTGGCATCACACAGAGCTCCTATATTTTCTTCTCAGCAGCACCCATAGGACTTCTAGTGTGTTAGTGGCAGCAAACAGAGCTCCTATATTTTCTTCTCAGAAGCACCCATAGGACTTCTAGTGTGTTAGTGGTATCACACAGAGTTCCTATATTTTCATCTCAGAAGCACCCATAGGACTTCTAGTGTGTTAGTGGCATCACACAGAGCTCCTATATTTTCTTCTCAGCAGCACCCATAGGACTTCTAGTGTGTTAGTGGCATCACACAGAGCTCCTATATTTTCATCTCAGAAGCACCAATAGGACTTCTAGTGTGTTAGTGGCAGCAAACAGAGCTCCTATATTTTCATCTCAGAAGCACCCATAGGACTTCTAGTGTGTTAGTGGCATCACACAGAGCTCCTATATTTTCATCTCAGAAGCACCCATAGGACTTCTAGTGTGTTAGTGGCATCACACATAGCTCCTATATTTTCTTCTCAGCAGCACCCATAGGACTTCTAGTGTGTTAGTGGCATCACACAGAGCTCCTATATTTTCATCTCAGAAGCACCCATAGGACTTCTAGTGTGTTAGTGGCATCACACAGAGCTCCTATATTTTCTTCTCAGCAGCACCCATAGGACTTCTAGTGTGTTAGTGGCAGCAAACAGAGCTCCTATATTTTCTTCTCAGAAGCACCCATAGGACTTCTAGTGTGTTAGTGGTATCACACAGAGTTCCTATATTTTCATCTCAGAAGCACCCATAGGACTTCTAGTGTGTTAGTGGCATCACACAGAGCTCCTATATTTTCTTCTCAGCAGCACCCATAGGACTTCTAGTGTGTTAGTGGCATCACACAGAGCTCCTATATTTTCATCTCAGAAGCACCAATAGGACTTCTAGTGTGTTAGTGGCAGCAAACAGAGCTCCTATATTTTCTTGTCAGCAGCACACATAGTACCTATAGTGTGTTAGTGTCAGCACCCATAGGACCTACAGTGTGTTGTGAGCACACATAGGAGTTCTATTTTTATACTATATACACTACCGACTACAATGGCTGGAAGACCGCCAAGGAGAGGCAGAGCGTGCCGAGGCAAGAACACAGGGCAGGCAGGCTCTGTTTCTAGAGACAACAGTGCTGGCCGTGGACGTGGTCGTGCATCGTCATCAGCACGTGGCCATGGGACACGCTTGTCTTTGTTTTCGGCAGCTGGACATGTGGAGCCGCATCATGCCGAAGGCTTGGTAGAATGGATGACCAAGCCCTCCTCATCCTCCTCATCCTCTCTCACCCAGGCTCAGGGTACTGGCAGAGCAGCTGCCAACGCGTACTCAATGGCATCATCAGCCACCCCTTCCCTAGACCCACCATGTCCTCCTGAGGAGTCCCCCGAACTGTTTGAGCACAGTGTTGGGTACATGCTCCAGGAGGATGCCCAACGATTCGAAGGCTCGGATGATGATACCCAGCTTGAGGAAGTCAGTAGTGTGCGCGCAGAGAGAGGGGATGCTGAAGGACAGCAATCTGGCAGTAGTGTTCCACCAGCTGCAGCTTACTGCCAGGTTTGCTCTAGTGGTGAAGAGGGAGGGGATGATGAGGTCACTGACTCCACGTGGGTGCCTGAAGGGAGAGAGGAGGAGGAGGAGGAGGATGCAGCGTCACATGTCCAACGAGGCAGGATGCCCCCTGGAGGCCAGCTAGAGGCCAGCACAGCAACTGTACCACACCGCAGAGCTCCGCCTGTGCAGGGCGCTGCCTCTGCACGTTATCACAAAAGTTCTTTGGTGTGGGCCTTTTTTGAGACGAGTGCATCAGATTGCACCACTGCTATTTGCAATATTTGTCTCAAGCGTATCTCGCGTGGCCAAAACATCAGCCGCTTGGGCACCACAAGCATGAGCAGACATATGTCGACCTGCCATGCAGCTCGTTGGCAAGCACACATAAAAGACCCACACCAAAGAACAAAGCGGACCTCTCCTTGCTCCTCATCAGCTGGGATCTCCATCCCCACTATATCTTCAGTCCTCTCTGAAAGCTGCTCTGAGAGGACTGAAGGTGTAGAATTAGGTGTGTCACAACCAAGTACTTGCAGTACACCGACGTCCGATTGTAGCAGGCAAATTTCCCTGCCCCAGCTGCTGGACCGTCGAAAGAAGTATACTCCCAGCCATCCACATGCCCAGCGGTTGAATGCTAGCTTGGCTAAATTGCTAGCACTTCAACTGCTGCCTTTTCAGTTGATAGACTCGGCCCCCTTCCGTGAGTTTGTTCAATGTGCGGTTCCTCAGTGGCAGGTTCCCAAACGCCACTTTTTCTCACGGAAGGCGATTCCGTCTCTCTACTGGCATGTGGAAGGCAATGTCCATGCCTCGCTGGACAGGGCGGTCAGCGGTAAGGTGCATATTACTGCTGACTCATGGTCCAGCAGGCATGGACAGGGACGTTATCTTTCTTTCACGGCCCATTGGGTCACTCTATTGGCAGCTGGGAGGGATGCAGGACAAGGTGCAGTAGTGTTGGAGGTTGTTCCGCCACCACGCCTCCAAAATGCTACTACTGGTTGTGACACACCTCTCTCCTCCACCCCCTCCTCTTCTTCTTCCTCCATGTCCTCTTCGAGTGCTCTGTCCTCGGAACCAGCGGTACTCCGTAGGCGTACAAGGGGCTACGCGAGTACGCAGGCAAAAAGATGCCATGCCGTGCTTGCGCTGGTGTGTTTGGGGGACAGGAGCCACACTGGGCCAGAGGTTCTGGCAGCTCTGCAGGGGCAGGCCGAGAGGTGGTTGACGCCACGCCAGCTTAAGCCAGGAATGGTCGTTTCTGATAATGGCACCAACCTCCTCTCTGCCCTGCGACAGGGGCAGCTCACCCATGTGCCCTGTATGGCTCACGTCCTCAACCTGGTGGTGCAGCGGTTCTTGGGCAGGTTCCCAGGCTTACAGGATGTCCTGAGGCAGGCCAGGAAAGTCTGTGTGCATTTCCGCCAATCTTATAATGCCAGTGCTCGGCTGACTGAGCTGCAAAAGGAGCTGAACCTGCCCAAGAACCGCCTAATATGTGACATGCCCACCAGGTGGAACTCAACGTTGGCCATGCTGCAGCGACTGCACACGCAGCAGAGGGCCATCAATGAGTACCTTTGCGACTACGGCACCAGGACAGGGTCAGGGGAGCTTGGCTTTTTTTCCCCACGCCAGTGGAGCATGATCAGGGATGCATGCACTGTCCTCTCACCATTTGAGGAGGCCACGAGGATGGTGAGCAGTGACAGTGCATGCATCAGTGACACTGTACCTCTTGTCCACCTGTTGGAGCATACGCTGCGTGGGATAATGGACAGGGCACTTGAGGCAGAACAGAGGCAGGAAGAGGAGGACTTCCTTGTCTCTCAAGGCCCCCTTTATCCAGACAATGTTCCTTCTGTCCCACCCATCACACAGGAAGAGGAGGAGGAGGAGGAGGAGGATTGTGTGAGCATGGAGGTGGAGCCTGGCACTCAGCATCAGCAGCAGCAGTCTTTTAGGGATGATGTACAGTCCCAACAAACCAGTGGACTTGTACGTGGCTGGGAGGAGGTGGCTGGCGATCATGTCATCCTCAGTGACCCAGAAGACTCCGGACCGAATACCTCAGCTAACCTACGCTGCATGGCCTCCCTGATCCTGCAAAGCCTGCGGAAGGATCCTCGTGTTCTTCGGATCAAGGAGAGTGACCATTACTGGCTGGCCACTCTCCTTGATCCACGGTACAAGGGTAAGGTTGCGGACCTTATCTTGCCGTCGCAGAGGGAGCAGAGGATGAGACATCTCAGGGAGGCCTTGCAGAAAGGTCTGTGCAACGCGTTCCCAGAAACTGGGAGGTTACAAACTCCTGGTCCTGGACGACGAGTTGCTGAGGCTTCGGTCAGTAGCAGAAGGAGCGGTGGGGAAGGTGGACGTCTGACCGATGCGTTCAGACAATTTTTTAGTCCGCAGCCCCAAGGTATGATCGGTTCCAGCAACCATCGCCAGCGTCTGATATACATGGTGCAGGAATACCTAGGGGCAAGGTCAGACTTGGACACCTTTCCCTCCGAAAATCCTCTGGCTTACTGGGTCCTGAGGATGGATCACTGGCCAGAGCTTGCACAGTATGCAATTGAGCTACTGGCCTGTCCTGCATCCAGCGTTCTTTCCGAACGCACATTCAGTGCTGCTGGAGGATTTGTCACCGATCATAGGGTGCGCCTGTCCACCGACTCGGTTGATCGACTGACCTTCATAAAAATGAATCAGTCTTGGATCACCACCAGCTACCAGACACCTGAAGCGGATATAACGGAATAATTTATAATGTCACATCCCTTCAAGACTGCCTATGCTGATGCTGAGTGACTGTCCTGTTATGTTCACTGACTATCCTCTTCCTCCTCCTCAATGATCCATGCCACCACACCAGTGCCTAAGGCACAATTTTTCAGCCCCTGTATAACAGGGGCGTGTAATTACAATTTTTTAAAAAGATGCTTCGCAACAGGTGTGACTGCTGTGCTCCAAGTACAGTATCTGTGAGGGGTTGCAGTGTTGTGGCACCAGCACCAATGCCTAAGGCACAATTTTTCAGCCCCTGTTTAACAGGGGCGTGTAATTACAAATCTTGATCTAATAGTTCACAGCAGGGCCCATTCCTGCGCCCACCAAGAGTAACTATGAGGGCCTACAGTCTTGTGGCAACACCGTCCACCACCACCACCACCACCAAAGGCCCAATTTTTCTGCCCTGTTCAACAGGTGCATGCAATTACAAATCTTGATCTAATAACTCACAGCAGGGCCCATTCCTGCACCCACCAAGAGTAACTGTGAGGGCTTACAGTCTTGTGGCAACACCGTCCACCACCACCACCACCACCACCAAAGGCCCAATTTTTCTGCCCGGTTCAACAGGTGCATGCAAGTACAAATCTTGATCTATTAACTCACAGCAGGGCCCATTCCTGTGCCCACCAGTCTTGTGGCTACACCAACATCTAATAGGGCAAATTTCTGCAGAGTATATACGGCAGGCCCCTACTTTCAAACATCCAACTTACAAACGACTCCTACTTGCAAACGGCAAGAGAAAACAGGAAGTGAGAGGAAATCTACCCCTAGGAAGGAAAATTCTATCCTGTTAGATTTAATTTGGGAAAAAGGTATCTCCTCTCTACTGATGCTTTATCACCAATCCTTGTTTCAATTAAAACCCCACTTTTCCAAAAACATTTGTCATTGGGACGGAAAGTGAGGTGACATGTTCTGAACAGATGTGCAAAGACAGCAAATGTTACAGGGGTGATAACCCCTCCCTATGTTCTCCAAAAAGCTTAAAAATTGATTTTTTTGGGATGTAGCTACACTTCATAATGTACCTGTTCAGATTCTACTTAAGAACAAACCTACAGTCCATGTCTTGTTTGCACCACCTATATACTGCTGTTCAGAGTATATAGGGTTGTAGGTATAGGGTTTTATTTGGGTGCGGGGTCCCCCTTAGTATCCATACAAGACCCAAAGGGGCTGGGGTGGGGGGGGGGGTGATGGGGTAGCCATGCCATTTTTCTCAAGGATTTTCAGCCATATGGCGGCCAGGACAAGACATGACATTAAAGCCGCAAGTGGTTTTAAATGGCTTCTTTTTTTCCTTTACAAATGTCATTTTGTGCAAGGACAGTTCTAAACACGGGAAACACATGCCACTTCACAGGCATACTTTAGACACCCCCCAGGTACCATATTTAAAGGAAAATTTCACTTTTTTTTTTTTTCACTTTATGCATCATTAAAATGACTGCTCCCGAAAAAACTTTAGTTTTTAAAATTTCTTTTTGCATTGATATATGTCCCCTGGGGCAGGACCTGGGTCCCCAAACCTGTTTTATGACATTAACATGCATATTGGCCGTTGTAATTAGCAATTTTGATTTCGAACGTTCGCGTCCATTATAACGAATAGGGTTCGAAAATTCGCGCGAACTTTCGGTCCGTTCGAAGGTTCTGGTGCGAACCGAACCCGGGGGTGTTCGGCTCATCCCTACTCACCAAGGGACTGGCCATTTCTTGTCGACTGCATAAAATGACTCCGAGCGAACAGATCTGCGTTTATGGGAACTATAGCATAACTATACGAAAATTGTGGTTATCTGATCCATGATTAAGCATGGTTGGCGTCATTGGTAGTGGTGAGTTGGTTTGCACACGGCTTTGTACAAAGCCATGCTTTCTAGTGTTCTTTTGTCTCACAGAAAGCATGGCCCCTGTACCCAACCGTTTGCACACATCACTGCTAGCATTCTATTTGAATATATACATGTCTGTCATTGGTTCTTTTGAAAGTATACAAAATGTCTGATTGGCTGTTTTGTGAAGCCACCACCTTCTTTTGTTATTCATGTTGACACTATAAATAAAGGGAGCTGGCTATCCTAGGGAGGACTCTGCTCTGGGATGCCTTGATAATGAGACCTGGCTGGTGAGGCTTCCTTCTTTGTATGAATTGGACGGATGAATGGTGAGTGAGACTTATATTAACATGCATTATATCACTGAGACTAAATGTGTTACTATTAGAGACACGATATTTGGCTGTATGCTCTGCGTACAGCCTAATTTCACTAACAGCTTGGCGGGCCAGAAAAGGAGACATGAACATGCCCCCCCCCCCCCCCCCTAGCATCGATTGGAGACATGTCACGATGCGTGGGGGGCTCTGCTCAGTAAAAGAACACATTTTTCGTCTTTTTGAAATAATGCTGTAAGCTTGCAGTATGTGTGTGTGTGTGTGTGTGTGTATGTCTGTGAATCTGATCGTGTGTGTGTGTGTGTGATTTTGTTGGGAGTTTGATCGTATGCCTGTGAATTCGATTGTGTGTGCCTGTGTGAATGCATATGGAAACTGTATATTGTGGATGAAATGTAGGTATAGATGTGGGATTATTCAGCCTGCAATGTGTGTGTTTGGCTGAGCTGTTTGTATTTCTCAAAGTCTTGTTCCTGTGCACCATGAGGTTCAGTGGGGGTGGGGCAGGCAGCATGGCCATTTACAATGGTGAAAGTTGGTTACTCTCTGAAAACAATAGCATGCAGGAGTTTTGTGTTGGAGAGGCTACGCCCTGAGGGATGATAATCTGATGTTACAAACAACAATATACTGTATGTGTGGTGATTAATTCAGAGTATATGAACTTTGAGAAAAGAATGTTGATGTTTTTAATGTTGCGCATGTAACTAACATTTATTGAATGTGCTGTTTAGTTGGCCAAAGGGTCTTAAAATGTTTTAGTGCTCATGTGGTGCCTCAGGTGTGAGGCTTTGTGGAGATGGCATGAGCCTAGTGGAGTGTAGCTGACTCAAGACACACATTTTTCAGTGGATTTTGATGGTCATTTAGAAAAGTTCCAGTGTTTGTGGAGATGTTTTGGCTAGTAGTGAAGAGATGCTGGTTTTGGAGGGAAAAAGTAATGGCGCCATTCCTGGCTTTTGTTGTTGGCCATGTGGTTTGTCTGCCATCTTGAGGTGCAGTGTTTCCTTAGCCTGTGGGTATCCTATAGGGGAACGCACAGCAACTTTTCCTTTGGGTGTGATATCATGTGACCGTGCTGTGGCATTCGCTATTTTGCTGGTGGAATTTCTCAGTTTTTGATGTTTGGTGCTTAAGTGATTCATTTTGAAGTCCCATGTTTGTGCTGGTTTTGGCGGGAAAAATTGCAGGCGTTGATGGCGCCATTTTGTTGTTGTCCATGAGGCTTGCGATGGTTCATCCACCATTCGTGGGCTTGCTTCTGGTAAGCTGCTACCTTACTATGGTGAAGGGCACCTTTGTTTGCTGATGTCACTGGGTGTTGCATAATCATCTACTGATCATCTACTTTTGCATAATCATCTACTGATCTCATCTTGTGATTTTCAGGATTTATGCCTTTGCATGGGACTATTAATCCATCATTTAGTTCTATAATTCAGTATTGTGGTCTAGTTTTTGGGTTTTTTATTGCATCATCTGGGCATTCATCTGGACTTTTATGCATAAAAATTTGTATTTCGGATTCGTACGAATGTACGAATTTCCGGAAATTCGTACGAATTTTAGATTCGTACGAAACTAATCGCACATGTCTAATATATACTATTGTGATCTATCATACATATATCTATCACAACTATGTATTAATTGTATGTGTCCCTTGTTTGCTAGTCTTAACCTTAAGAGAATTCTAGGCCTGATGGTACAATGTTATTATGAAAACAGACACAGTTGCTTAGTAAAATAAATTACATTTATTTCCTAAAAGTAGGAATATTACATACTAACAACCGATATCTATACAGCCTATATCAACAGTACTAATGAAAATGATACTTATTCTCTCCTCGAGGCAAAGGTCCTGCTTGCTGAGCCCCCAGATGTAATAGAGAACTAGGCTTTTGCAGGTCACATGTCTTAGGCCCAAAATGGCTGTCAGAGCAAGGTCCTAGCAATATAACCTATGGACATCCTTATGGCAGGGGTCCTTGCAGTCAAACAGGCAAAATTCTGTGTACGAACCCTTTTTACAAAACTCACTCATTACTCATTCGAGCTCCTTCCCCTTGCCCGTCTGTCTATCTCTCGACCAATCGTTGGACTTTCATGCAATCTCTTTGAAGCTTCTCGCACAGCAGGTGGGCGGAGATAAGCCCTTTTCTGCTATTCTACTATGCAGACTGTTTGGGGACATCAAGTGTCATTTCGTTGTAAAAACAGATGTGTGGACCAGGTTGCCCCCAACATATGCCGCTTTGTGCCTAAAGTGCGCATATCACCCTTCTTCAGACAAGGCTCCCATTGAACAGTCCATATGGTCCGAACAGCCCTTAACTGTCTTCATGTGTTGTGTTTTCAACATGCACCTCAGAAACAGCCCCTGTGGAACAGTCCATAATTATCTTCCAACATGTGCTTCAGAACCAGTACCTCTGGAACAGTCCATCATGGTTTTACCGTGTTGCGCCCCCTAACATAGGCTTCAGAACCAGCTCCTATAGAACAGTCCATAACGGTCTTAACGTGCTGTGTTTCCCCACACATGCCGCTTTGCTACTGGGTGACACACCAATATCAATCTTCCGTGACAGCTTCCCTGTCACCGTTCTGTATCTTCTTCTTCTTCTTGACATCTTCATGACGGGGTATAGTACCGGCAAGGGGTATCCATTCACTCACCATTCACACACACACACTCAGAGCAACAACTCAACCAGCTTCCAGATACAGAGCCTCGAGGTGGACCTTATTTGGCCATATTACTAGCCTAATATATATATTTTTTCGCACTATACCATGACATAAATCAACCCATTATCATAATATACACATATATATGATCCATCCAATTACGCCTCCCGCTCCCAACCTCCTATAACTCTTTATTGTAGATACGGGTCGGGATTGGGCAGGCTTGCTCACAGTGGTCTTTCCTACCGCAACTTGGCCTGTCTGCGGTACCTCAGGGATCTAAATTGGCAACAAAGTCTCTAATTTGTACGAAGAGACCCTACCGTCAATTTGTCCCTCAACTTGCATAGATAAGCGGGAGAGCTTCCTATATAAGTTATGAGTCTAATAACACATATATAAATCTCAAACAATAACAAAACCCACAAAATTTCATCCCTCTGTCTGGATTTCAGTGACCATGCCCAGGGAATCTCATGCACCCCTGCCTACTGTTGGGTTCAAGAAATACCCTAGTTCCATGACTAACGCTACATCGATATTCTCTAGGACAAAGAAACAAACTTGTCTATGTCCTAAATAATACCCGGGTGCTTCCTTCCCAGCAATGATCTCTCCATCCAGAACACAGAGTACCGTGTATTGACCTGGTATGCAAAGGACATCGTGGTTCTGCTTCCGACAGAGGGAAATATCAACCTGCCCCCAGCTTCCGTATTCTCTGATCACATGTGGGTCACTTAGCCACCAATGCAACAAGATAGAATCCCCAGTCAGTAAGCCCATTGATGCCACAAAATATACAGACCGAGTCTGCACTTCTGTATATGGGATCATACAGCACAAAACCTTTCACAATCCAAACCCGTACAGCCCATCCAGGCATTCGATCACCACTTTGGATTAGTGTAAGCGCTGTGTTTTGGCAAAGTCTTACTGAGCGGTGATGCTAACTCATCAGGCCACTGCCCCTCATGTGGAGATACTGTCGATCAGCTTGATGCTGGTCGATAACTCCGCCTGCCCCTGTGTGCATGCTAGAGTCAATGACATATCTGTCCCATACCATCTCACACTCTCTACCAACTCTCACCATGGTTGACAAAATCTTGAGCCACTTTACATATTTCTGTGACTCCGTTGAATGTTATCAAGGGGGGGGGCACCAATCTCTCAGAGTAACAAAGCCCTGCCTGCTGTCTGAATCTATGGATGAGAGTTTGTTCCCTAGGAGATCGATGTCCACTCCCCTAACAACACCCATCCCAGCTCCTATTCCCCCAATATAGTGCTGAATACATCCCTCCTCTTTCGGGTTACTTCTCAGAAAAAAGTGTTCCGCATATCTCTGGGATCAAGCAGAGTATATTCAGCACATATAGGATAATAGGTTTTTATCCACCACTATGAGATGCTGAAGCGCCATGTGGTGAAGGTATACTGTACCCTGGTAGCCAGTGTTTATTCCCTTTGTTCAACAGGGCATTCCCCTGTGTGTAGTCACTGGCATTACCTGTGCAGGGTTTTAAACCTCTCAAGTGAGACATCAATTAGGTGTATCTCCCACATGTCCAGTTCTGGTGTCCCACATGTCCACTAACCGAGAGCTTCCCTATAGGACTGCTAAGATTGAGACACCACCACTACGAGGACGTTTTCACACCATTGATGTGTCATCTGGTACCAGACACCTATAGGCATAAGTGTCAACCTCCTAGGTACCTGCACCATATTAATTCAGTTACGTCAATACATGTCACACATTAAAAACATTTCCTTCTTTCAATTCCTCCTCCCATAATAAAAAGGAAAAAACATATATTACATCTCTTGTTCTGAAGGATTGGATAGGTTAAATTCCTTACCCAACCTCCAACTCATTGCATTTGTATTCATAGTCCGTTTGCATTCATAAATGACAGGAGAGACTTTGGTAAAATGTTTCACAAGTCTCGTTGTTGGGCAAAGTCCTTCAGATTCAGTATCAGCGCAAAAATTGTCCATAAGAAAAAGAAACCTTATATTTCAAGTATTAGTCTGAATCTTTTCTCTCCTGAACGTTTATAAGAACAAATTGTCGGTGTGGTTCGGCACAGACAAACTGCCAACCAGATGAACATCTTTCATCTCTGTTCCAGAATCCTCTCCAATCTCGCTCCATCCAGATTCTGGAAGTTAAGAACAAGAGCAGAATCAAATTCTTATCCATAATATCTACTAACACAGGAATTTAGTATTCCTGACTTCTGAACAAATTACCAAAACAACCATGATTCCTTTCGGATGAACCCACTCTAAAATGGATCCCCATGGTATGAGCAAAAATCTAAACTAAAAAATGTAAAATAAAAGATGAACGCGAACGTTGCTTCTCAAAAGTTCTAAATTTTAAGCATTCAAAAAGACCATGCATTATCTGTACTTTATTATCTATGCACTACTCCGCCTTTCAGGTGGATAAATCCCAAACCTTTGGAATTTTTTCCACCTGAATGAAAAGAAAAACAAACTAAAACAGCTCTTGTCCTAGACAAAATGTAGTCAGCTGCTAATTGAGGACATAGTCAATGACCACCTAGTCAGTTGCTAATGACCCCCTTTTCAGGTGGATTAAACCTAACAATTTTTCCACCTGAACGAAACCAAAAATAAAATAGATGAAACAATGAAAATAATAAATAATTTAAAAAAAATTAAAAAATAGATGGAAAGTAAAAAAATAATACAAAATGAAAGAAAATGAATGAGAAAAAATTAAAACTTAAATAAAAAAAAAAAAAAACATTTATTTTTCTTTGAAAAAATGAAAATCAATAAAATAAAAAAATAAAAATCTGGCCATCAACACACAACGACAAACACTCAACTTTAATTAAAGACATCCATGGACTTTTCTCATGAGGGGAGTAAGTGCTCATTTCAATCTGGAAGAGAATTAGTTTATGGGAAAACAAAAAACACAACATCTGTACTTCATCCCAACATTTGTAACTTCATTTGTAACTCTTTACTTCATTAATGTCTGACTATTGTTTCATTTTTTTTCATTGTTTGCAAACAATTACTAATTAATGAGCTCATGGTACCCTGTGAAAACCTAACCCCTCCTCCTTTGAAGGATCTGCAAACAAAACACAAACATTAGTATCCAAACCAGTTTAACTTCTTCCCTGGTCTCTAGAAAAACAAAAAACAAACACAAAGATGGTTATTCCACACAATTATCAAAACAATTGACTTTTTAAGTCCCCCAAGCATTTTTCCATTAATTGTAATGCTAGGGTAACATTTGCCATATTTTCCTATAGTAAGCAGGCAGTATTGGAAAACCTTGCCCTATTACTCAGGAAAAAAAAAATGGCAATGCCATTTGCGTCCAACCACATACACGCCAGAATGGTAGATTAGCCCAGGGGGCAAACATTGGAATGTTATTAAAAAAAATTGAAACTAAGAGTACTTTAAAAACAAAATACTTCCGGTTCCGGCGCCGCATGAGGTAACTGCGCCTCCTCACAGCTCCCGCACCAGGACCCTAAAAACAGCTTATAAAGCCAGCCAGAGTTGCCCCTCGTAGCCATCCTCTTCACCCGGGCTACCCCCTCACTAGCATGGACCGTTTCCTGGAAAAAAGCGGCGCTCGCTCGTTCGCGGCCGCAGCGGCGCCGCCGGGCAAGCCGCAAATCGAGGCCCCGGCTTCGGCCTACTCCCACGCCGTGGAAGACGCACAGGCAGCAGACATGGAGGTGAGCGCTCATCCCTCACTGCAGATCATCACACCCCCTGCCACTACATCTCAGGGTCCCTCTATGCTATCTTCACAGCCAGCCACACCAGGGGACATTTCCAGCTCCCCACCCCCCGGGGATGCTGCTGATAGCACCCACCGAATTGCTGCTGCTGTAGCAGCTCTTCTCTCCCCCATGATCTCTGCCTCGGTGGAAAAGGCAGTCAACGCAGGCATGCAACAAATTAAAGCCCAAATTGCTGAACACTCCACTAGGCTCAATGAAATGGAACACCGCCTCTCTGAGGTTGAAGATGAACTCTATCAAGCGCAAGCCACAGAACAGTCGCAGGACAAAACAAATCAGTACATCATTGAAAAATTAGAAGATTTGGAAAATAGATCTAGAAGGAGCAACCTGCGATTTGTAGGCGTCCCCGAATCGCTTCCCTCGGCAGCTACGGCAGAATTCTGCTCAAAACGCATCCCGGAGGCTTTGGGCCTTTCAGGCCTGTTCACAGTGGAATGCGCACACCGTATGGGGTCCTTCAATCCCGAACGCAAAACACCCCGACCCATTATTGCCAAGTATCTCAATTATGCCGACAAATCCATCATTCTTCAGACATTCAGACAGTCCCCCTCTCTCCAAATAGACGGGGTAAAAATCCTAATTTTTGCGGACTACTCAATTGAAGTCACCAAGAAAAGAAAAGCTTTTCAACCGATATGCACTGAACTCTTCAAGCAACACATAAAATTTACCCTGGCTTTTCCTGCAACTCTACGCCTCAAATCGCCAAAAGGGGAACAACTTTCCTTCCAGGATCCGGCGGAAGCAGAATCTTTTCTCCGCTCCCTAAGGGGTGAAGCACACCCTCACACGCCCTCCAAGTCAAATTCCAGTCCCCGAGCTTTGGAACAGAGAAGCCCCCGCAAGGACTCTCCAAAACGTTTTAGACATTCTGCTCCAGAACAGCGCTACCAAAACTCCCGTTGATGGACTGCCTTACACCGCCATGAACTTCCTTCCTCGCCATTACAGGTCGTATGATCTTTTCTTGTTCTGTCAACTCGAGTGTCGGGGATACACGATCTACTTCTCGTGCTCTCCACTAATCCTCAATCAGGCACTGTCACCCGAGTGATCACCCAGTGATCTTTTCCACAACGGCTCTGAATCCATGTGCCGTTCCATCCATTCCATCTTATTTTTTTTTCCATCTTATTTGGTTCAATCAATATATTGTTTCATATGTTATGCCTAAAACCATTCTTTTTTCTCTTTTTCCCCCCACCAGGGTGGTAATGCGTGTGCACATGCGTACAGGCCGCACTGCCCACAAGTTCATTTGTACTGTAATTGCCCTCCCTGACTCCGCTGTGTGATTTTTTCTTTTAGGCTCCCTGCCATAACTCCATTCCAGGGGTCCCTCGCACGTTATCGAGGTCCCTGGGGCGCTCAGGCACAATAACTGGTCTTTCTTTTCCAGGACGGGTCATGTATGGGGAGCTACCTTGCACAGCAAACTCATGCGGAAAAAAGCGAAGTTCTTTATGATGCTCACTTTAATTTGTTGTTTTGTTTTACTTTGTTCTCTTATCTTCCACCCCCCCCCTCATCCCCCCTCTCCCCACTCCACATTTCAACATACACTCCTTACCCGAGGGCTCCACACACAGATGCTCACATCAGTAACGTGCCTAAACTTTACCTCTTGATCCCTGCCTATAATCTTACAGCTACTAAAGCGCCGCCTTTACACCTTATCATCCGCGATATCTTAAGGTAATCTCATGGAATGTGAGGGGTCTCCGTTCTCCTAACAAGAGAATGAAGATTCTTCGCCACCTCAAAAGGCTAAAAGCAGACATAGCATTACTTCAGGAATCCCACCTTTCGGCATCTGACTTCAGTCGATTGCAGAAACTCTGGGTTGGAACAGTCTTGGGTTCAGAATCGGTTGGACGGAAGGCTGGTGTCCTCCTTCTTTTCAACAAAAACCTCCCTTGTACTGTTCTATCCACGCATACAGATGACCAAGGACGCTTCATCTCCTCCAGGGTTAGAATTGGGACAAAAGAAATAGTTATTTCCAATGTATACGCCCCCAACAGTCCCACAAAGACATTTTACTCTCAGCTCTCCACTTGGCTCCTCAACACCTCTCACTTACCTCACCTAGTTGGGGGAGATTTTAATGACCTACAGACGATAGATCCTCTCCAAAACAAACCATCCCGGCGCCTGCTGGAATTGCTCCCACCCTATTTGCCTCCACTATGGACTCCCTCCATCTTACAGACATCTGGCGCTTAACACACCCGGTAGACAGGGAATTCACCTTCTATTCTAATCCTCACAAGATCCTCACTAGGATCGACTATTTTTTTGGGACCGACAGTATCATCCCTCTGGTTTCAGACGCAGAGATCGGAGACATAGCCATTTCGGATCATGCCCCAATACTCCTTACCCTAGACAATCTAGACCTCCCCCCCCCCACCCTAACATCTGGCGCTTCCCTTCCTTCCTCCACAATAATGCTGATTTTCGCGCTTACATGGAACGAGCATGGGCGGAGTTTTCCTCCGCGAATGCTCCACATGCAGGGGACCCGAACCTTCTCTGGGATGCTGGAAAAGCATACTTGAGGGGTCGGATCATCTCATGTGCCACTTCCTTTAAAAGAAACGCACTATCGAAATTCAAACTGCCCAGCGACAGACTTTACCTTGCACACCTCGACGTCACCGGCAAACAAGGCGGAGTGGTCCGCGGCTAAAACTGCCTTTGACACCTGGGCGGACACCCTGGAACTCACAAAAAAACTCACCTAGATGCCTCCCTTCATAAATTTGGTAACAAAGCTGGCAAACTCCTATCCAGACTCTGTAAGGGTGCCCACCGCCCGACGCACATCACCTCACTGCGGGACCGCACGGGAACTACACACTCTACCCCACTTCGCATAAATAAAACCATGCTGGAATATTACACAGCCCTTTATGCACCCGATCCCATTGACCATAAAATAGCCCAAGCCTTCCTTGAAAAAATGAATCTACCAACTATCTCAACTGCCCTTCTAGATTCCCTGAATGCCCCTATCTCCCTCGTTGAAATAGAAGGCACTATGCATGCTCTCCGCCCCTCTAAAGCCCCCGGCCCAGACGGCTTCACAAGTGAATTTTATAAAACTCTCCAAAATATAACTGCGCCCATGCTCCACTCGGTCTATTCCAACATCTGGGCGGGAGGTCCCTATCTACTGACAGGCAACCAGGCCATCATTAAGCTACTTTCTAAAAAGGGCAAAGATCCTCTGGATCCGGGCTCATACAGGCCTATTTCACTACTCAACCTGGATGTCAAAATTCTCTCGAAGATTGTGGCCTCCAGACTAGCAGTCATCCTCCCGGACCTCATTCACCCGGCCCAATCAGGATTCGTGAAAGGGCGGACAGCCACCCTTAACATACGTAAGGTTCTCCTGGCCCTTGAACGAGCCAAACAGGACCCCACAGGAGATTATGCCATCATAACATTAGACGCTGAAAAAGCTTTTGACAATGTAAGCTTTGACTGGCTTTCCCTCACTTTGTCTAAAATGGGATTCACAGGCCCTTTCTGCCACCTTATCAATGCCATGTATACAGCGCCCTCAGCTAGACTTGTTGCGGCTGGACTCCTCTCAGAGGATTTCCGCCTCCATAAAGGGACCAGACAGGGTTGTCCTCTCTCCCCCCTCCTGTTCAACTTAGCCTTAGAACCTTTGTCTAGATACCTTTCCCAGATAGCCCCTTTATGAGGCATCAAAATAGGCAAAGCGGAACTTCGCACCTCACTATTCGCCGACGACGTCCTCATATTCACGGGCAACCCCAGCAACGACATGTCGACCATTAAAACCACCTTTGACGAATTTCGACTGTGCTCCGGCCTCCGTATCAATTATTCCAAGAGCGAGATTCTCCCCATAGGGACACACTCCACACCCCCCTGGGCTCACCACTCTCTGTTTAAGGTTGCATCTTCTCACATCACCTACCTAGGTATAAAGATTGGGAAATTGCCCTCTTCCATCTATCACCTCAATTACCCCCCCTCTTCACAAAACTCTATCAGGAACTGTCAAACTGGATGGATCTCCCCCTCTCGCTCCTAGGAAGGTGTCACCTTATCAAAATGATTAGCTTCGCCAGACTGCTTTATCCTTTGCAAACCATTCCCTTGCTTTTGAAACATAAAGATATCAAACTCCTCAACTCCAAAATTTCACAGTTCATCTGGCACGGCAAAAGACCTCGGATAGCCTTTAAAAAACTACACCTTCCTAGAAGCGACGGGGGTATCGATCTACCTCATATTAGATTGTATAATTTAGCATGTCTGTTCAGGACCAGCTTAGATTGGATAGCTCAATCATCCCAATACTCTAATTACGTCCTGGAATCCGAAATGGCTCACCCGCACTCTCTGGTGGTCCTTCTACACTGCAGATGGAAAACTGTCCCCCCACCTTATCAACACAATCTCCTGCTAAGGGACACAGCTATAGCTTGGAGAGAAATCAGAAAAACACTCAAGTTATCTCTTTTCATCTCTCCCCATTTACCAATCCAAGGCAATCCTGACTTCATCCCTGGTCTCCACTACAAAGCCTTTTCGGTCTGGCAGGCTCAAGGTCTGTCAAACTTCTCCTCACTGTGCGATGGCAACACTGGAAAACCACTTCCCTTTTCTACGATATCCTTGTCTTTTTCTCTGCCCCCCTCTCACGTATTTCATTATAACCAATGCATTAGCTTCTTATCTAACACATGTAAAGACAACCTCCGGAGATTCGAAAACAGCTTTTCTGAATGTTTACTGCGAAGTGGACGTTATAAAATCACGGACATCTACAGACCTCTCCTGCAAGAATCTTCCCCGTCTATGTCCTCCTCCTCTATTGCGAACTGGGCTGGGGATTTCCCAGTTCCAGATATAACGAAAAAAATCCTATCTGGCCTGCAGAAAACCCTTCGACTGACACCCAACGAAATTTGGAGAGAAACCCAACTCAAGATCGCACACCGGGCTTATATCCCATTTATCTCTCCTGCCCTCTATGCAAGGTACCCAGACCTTCTCTCTCCCACCGCTTCTGGTCCTGCTCCTTCATTTCCTCATTTTGGGATCAAGTCCTATCCTATATATTCAAAATCACTCTGCTGAAACTCCCCAAAGACCCTTTGCTTCTAATATTTGGATATTGGGACCCTCTATTGTTACCCTGGTCTCTATCGCCGGCTGCATCGATCCCCTCCGGGACTACCAAACGTCCCTCCTCGAAAGACTGGATTTTGCTTTGTTTGCTTGTCGCCAGGAGACTCATTCTTAGGCACTGGATCTCTCCCCAAAGCCCTTCTCTCATCCAACTCGAAAAGGACTGCCTCAACCTCTTCTACAAAGAACGACTTCTTACGGACTTTAAAGAACCCAGATCTAGAGCTCGCTTTTTCTACAGATGGGAATCCTTCATCATAACAACCCTCTCGGCAGCGGATCAGGCAGGTCTGGAACAACTCTCCTTCTCGTACGCTGACCCTATCCCTATTGGGCTGTAAAACTTGATGACATTGCACAGTCTATACATTCCGGATGGCCCACCAGGGCTGTTCCTTCTCGGGACCATTCATGTAATGGAATGAACAGCACGCCACTGTCTCTGGAGCTCCTTCCCCCCCCCCATTTTTCCTAGTTTCTGTTTTGATTTTTCCCCTATTCCTGATTCTAAACATAGGGGCCCGTAGACAGATCCATCTAGTATTCCACCTTCCGGTTGCATTGTATTTTAGGTATTTATCTAGGATGACCTGCTGTACCCTCACTAGGTGAGAATTTTGTATATACAGCTCCCTCTCTTCATATCTTCATAACTTCATAACCGCATAAGGTTAGTCTTCAAGCGAGCTAGTGTCATGTGTTATATTTTGTTTTTGCCCTACCTGTTGTACCCAACTAGCTACACCGATATTCCTATGTACCATTGTTTTAAACCTGACTAACAGCCTTATGTTCTTTTTTGTACTTGTGTACTTATCTTTACACCTGTTCAAGTGTCTTTCATTATTCCAATAAAAACTTGTTAAAAAAAATTAAAAAAAATAACGATCCCGCGGTCTATACTCGAAAATATATACATATCAAGGTCCTCTATAATATTCCGAACCTGAAGGGCAAACCTCTGTAACTCACATCTTATTCATAGCAAAGAAACATTAACCAGAAAATTCTCACCATCCCTGCAGCTCCCTAAGGGCTGCTACCATTGTTTCCCCCATTGCTATATTTGAATGAACATGTGGCTCCCTCCATTTTTCATAATAATGCCTTTCCTGTCTTAATTGAGTATTATGGCCCCTATGCCTATTGCTACCCCATCTCACCGGATACACTTCATAACGCCTTGGGGTCGTTTTGGGGTGTTGAGATCTTTTTTTGATATCATTATTCGCCGCCCAACAATATCTGGCGATGTGACCCCCCCTTTTACATAAATAACATTTAAGGGTTGGTCTCCCTGTATGGGTCCTTCTCTGAGCATAAGGCGATGGAGACTCACATTGTTGCATAACATTAATCTGAACAGACTTTACACTTTCATCGTCTGAGGAGTTTACACCTTCATCGTCTGAGGAGTAATCACTAGCGATGGACTCATCAGACGTCTCCCCTGATTCAACTCCAGAATCAATACGATCACTAGTATCTGCATCTGCCTTTGACCCGTATTCCCTATAACTGGACTCTTGACAGAAGTCTTGCAGGATATTAACAACATTTTGGTAGGATCTAGCATTCCTCAGAGCCATTCTAGTGGGATAGCTTATATAACACTTATTGGCCATTAAGTATATGAAACTTGCATCATCCTCCAATAAGTCAGGACAGTTGAACACTTTCATATACAATGCATGATACTTACTGCAGAACAATATTGGGTCATCTCCTCTACTAAATTTCATTCGTTGTAAATCACTCATACCATTATCACGACTGTCCACAATACACTGCAATTCTTTCCTCCGCGCCTCTGCATCTGCTAAGTTATCATTAACCCGTGCAGATAACTGGCCTACCAAAGGTCCTGGTAGCCATGCTTTTAGAAGAGAGCATGCATCCTCATTACTCAAATGGAATTTAAGCACTAGAGCCTCAAATTTATTGGACAGACTCACTGGTGATTCCAGGGTGTTAAATTCACCCAGAATCTGACACAAAGTAAGTCTCTCTTGGATTGTAATCAAACTGTTATTCTGATTTGCAGCTATAGGTGCAATATCTGACTGTGTTTCATCACGACCCTTTTCCTTATTGACTGTGCAGATATCAGCCAATTGACATGTTCCTTTGTGCTCATTGAGCGATACCATGCATTGCTCTTTAGTAAGAAGCTGGGAGTCTGCATTTGCTAATTTCCTTTCTAAAGATATAATCAACTCTTCCATCTCTGACAACTTTATTCGCAATGATTCTAAAAGTTTGCTCTTCATTTTACATTCCATGCTGCACCTCTGAATCTGCTCCTGTAGCTCACTGTTCCTTCCTGACAAACTGACTATTTTTGCCTGCAATTCATCCATCACACTACTGGAGGCTGTTGCAATCTTTAGAAGGTTTTCACTGACTTTCTCTATGTCCTCCCGAAGACGTCTCCTCTCTGATTCCCACTTCTCTCCCATTTGCTCAGATATAAATTTAATTCTGAGCAATACTGCAATTTCATTTGCTAATCTTTCTTTCTTCACTTTTTTTAATTGTTTACCCAATAATCTGGCATTCTGTTGCTGACACTGAGACAAAAGCACATTAGACTGTTTTTTAAGAGGTTCATCTGTACATGAATGATAACTGGCAGAGGCATACTTTTTAACATATGTATACACAAGTTCCATTTCACAACTATACAATCCACCAATACACAATTCTATTAGTACTAACGTTCTAACACTGTACTGAGTAATGAGCCAAACTCAATTATCTTTAGCTCTTACAACTCACGAATAAAAAAAAACAATCGCTCTTCTAGCATTCAATATTCTTCATTCATTACAAACCTGTTTGAACAGCTGCTTAGACAATACATACAAATAAACATCCACAGATTCTACAGATAAAGCTGTTTAAGGTAGCCTTTACCTCAGCTGTTTACCATACACACACACACAGGAATCAACCCAAAAAAAAAAAACTTGTACCATGTGTGAGGGTGCGACTTTGTGCGACCTTCAAGAGAGTTGGTTTATGCCAGATTTGGTAAAAGACACGCTGATGGAACAGCTGTGTCTTGGGCTATTTAGTTCAGAGGTGATTATGGAACAGGGCTCCACCCAACAGAGAGGAAGTGTGTGTGCCTGAGAGCCGAGTGGGCTCTCATCCTCTGAAGTGGAGTCAGAGGCGGTGTATGTCTGCAGGAGGCAGACACCGTTAGTGATACAGCAACAAAGGTGCTGACCAGGAGAAGCTAGGAGAAAGCTGAAACTCTTGGACACTGTTTGGGTCTGAGGAACAAACCGTCAGGCCTAGGCTAAAGGCCTGGATCGCTAGAAGGTAAAGCTACAAGGCTACTGTTAGTATGAAAGATACAGGAATGGTGGAACCCCCCTGTGAATACTACAGATGTGTTTGTGAACTTTCGTGCTTTTAAATAAAAATGGGCTGCCATGCCCTTAAACAGAGTTGCTGACTGGCTTGCATCACTGAAAAACGCATCTACTACGAGAGCTAACAACCCCCAATCTTACACATGCTATTTAAAACTAGCTTGTAACTTGTGGTTCTACAGAGCACACTCTTAATCAGTGCTCTCTTTTTAAATTGCAGGCCACATTGAACTTCTCTAGGAACAGCACGTGGGTAAAAATTAAAAACTTAAAAAAAATAAAATAATAATAATCAAAAAAAAAAAAGTTGTGGTTTATCCTGTAGGTTTCTAACCAAGGGTGATCAGCCCTCTACCTGCCAGGCCACTTACCCAGCTACACAGGCCTATAAGAATTTGCATTTGCAATACAATAAACGTTACATATAAATATACAGTAGTCAAAAATTTCACCAGATTTTGCGCGAATCTTTATCCATGGTAAAGACGGTCTTCAGTCCTAAGTTATTTGATTCTTTCTAGCTTAAAAGGAAACTCGAAACAAAAAATACATTAGGGTTTGCAGATTCTATGCTGAAATACATTCAACATGCCTTCTTGTAGGGTGCCAAATATTGTAAACACGATATACTAATATATATATATATATATATATATATATATATATATATATAGACATGGGCGACGAAATTTAATTCAGATTCGTACGAAATACGAATTTCGTACGAATCGTAAATTTTAAACGTCGCACATGTTTCCCGTGCTTAAAACTGTCTCTGCACAAAATGTAATTTTTGACGGAAAAAAAGTCATTTAAAACTCACTCGCGGCTATTAATGAATTGTCGGCTTTTATCAATACATAGAAAAGTCATTGATAAAAAAAAAAAAAAAAGTGTGGGGGTTCCCCCAAATTCAATTACCTGGCCCTTCAGATCTGGCATGGATTTTAAGGGGAACTCCACCCCAAATTAAAAAAAAAATGGCGTGGAGTCCCCCCAAAAATCCATACCAGACCCTTATCCAAGCACGCAACCTGGCCGGCCGCAGGAAAAGAGGGGGGACGAGAGAGCGCCCCCCCTCCTGAACCGTACCAGGCCACATGCCCTCAACATGGGGAGGATGTCCCCATGTTGATGGGGACAAGGGCCTCATCCCCACAACCCTTGCCCGGTGGTTGTGGGGGTCTGCGGGCAGGGGGCTTATCGGAATCTGGAAGACCCCTTTAACAAAGGGGACCCCCAGATCCAGCCCCCCCTATGTGAATTGGTAAGGGGTACATTGTGCCCCTACCATTTCACGAAGAAAGTGTACAAAAAATGTAAATAAAAACACACAAACACCTTGGAAAAGTCCTTTATTAAAAAAAAAAAAAAAAAACATTCCAGCGATGAAATCCAGTGTCCCGCGGCGATCCCGATGTCCAGCGCTGTCCGTCATTGGTTGAGCCTGAGCGGACCAGATGGGGAACTTCCTCCGAAGTGTTTTAAATGTATAGACCCGCCCCTTCTAAAGTTCCCCATCAGGTACGCTCAGCCAATGACTAGGTGTAAGGCTAAGCGGACCAGATGCGGAACGTGAGAAGGGGCGGGTCTATTCATGTATTACACAGTGAAGGAAGTTCCCCATCAGGTCCGCTCAGGCCAATGACGTAGGCGGGGTCTGACATACCGAGGGGGCGGACCTGATGGGAACATCCTTCACTGTGTAATACATGAATAGACCCGCCCCTTCTCACGTTCCGCATCTGGTCTGCTTAGCGGACCTGATGGGGAACTTTAGAAGGGGCGGTCTATACATTTAAAACACTGCGGAGGAAGTTCCCCATCAGGTCTGCTCAGGCTCAACCAATGACGGACATCGCTGGACATCGGGATTGCCACGGGACACTGGATTTCATCGCTGGAATGTTTTTTTTTTAAATAAAGGACTTTTCCAAGGTGTTTGTGTGTTTTTATTTACATTTTTTTACACTTTCTTCGTGAAATGGTAGGGGTACAATGTACCCCTTACCAATTCACATAGGGGGGGCGGGATCTGGGGGTCCCCTTTGTTAAAGGGGTCTTCCAGATTCCGATAAGCCCCCTGCCCACAGACCCCCACAACCACCGGGCAAGGGTTGTGGGGATGAGGCCCTTGTCCCCATCAACATGTGGACATCCTCCCCATGTTGAGGGCATGTGACCTGCTACGGTTCAGGAGGCCGACCAGGTTGCGTGCTCGGATAAGGGTCTGGTATGGATTTTTGGGGGGACTCCACGCCATTTTTTTTAAATTTGGGGTGGAGTTCCCCTTAAAATCCATGCCAGATCTGAAGGGCCTGGTATGGATATTTAGGGGGAACCGCACGCTTTTTTTTTTTTGCGGCGGGGAACCCCCGCGCGTTTTTTTATTTTTATCAATGACTTTTCTATGTATTGATAAAAGCCGACAATTCATTAATAGCCGCGAGTGAGTTTTAAATGACTTTTTTTCTGTCAAAAATGACATTTTGTGCAGGGACAGTTCTAAGCACGGGAAACATGCGCGACTTTACATGCATATCATACGCACCCCCCAGGTACGAAATTTAAAGGAATTTTTCACTTTTGGATTCGAAATTCGTAAACGAAATTTTGTATTTCTTACAGAATTTGTATGCATAAAAATTCGTATTTCGGATTCGCACGAATGTACGAATTTCCGGAAATTCATACGAATTTTAGATTTGTACGAAACTAATCGCACATGTCTAATATATACTATTGTGATCTATCATACATATATCTATCGCAACTATGTATTATTGTATGTGTCCCTTGTTTGATAGTCTTACCCTTAAGAGAATTCTAGGCCTGATGGTACAATGTTATTATGAAAACAGACACAGTTGCTTAGTAAAATAAATTACATTTATTTCCTAAAAGTAGGAATATTACATACTAACAACCGATATCTATACAGCCTATATCAACAGTACTAATGAAAATGATACTCATTCTCTCCTCGAGGCAAAGGTCCTGCTTGCTGAGCCCCCAGATATAATAGAGAACTAGGCTTTTGCAGGTCGCATGTCTTAGGCCCAATATGGCCGTCAGAGCAAGGTCCTAGCAATATAACCTATGGGCATCCTTATGGCAGGGGTCCTTGTAGTCAAACAGGCAGAATTCTGTGTACGAACCCTTTTTACAAAACTCACTCATTACTCATTCGAACTCCTTCCCCTTGCCCGCCCGTCTATCTCTCGACCAATCGTTGCACTTTCATGCAATCTCTTTGAAGCTTCTCGCACAGCAGGTGGGCAGAGATAAGCCGTTTCCTGCTATTCTACTATGTAGACTGTTTGGGGACATCAAGTGTCATTTCGTTGTAAAAACAGATGTGTGGACCAGGTTGCCCCCAACACATACTGAGAGGCTCTTTTTGTTTAATGTTAAATTTGCTAGTTTAAATAGTTTTTCTAAGCATCGCCTTTTGAGTTGAGTGGTATCTTGATTTTACCCCGAGGGGTCCCGACGCACTTGCAGACACATGCTGGGGCCCATTTTTAGAGGAAATCTGGTTGACCTACCAACATGTCTTTGGAGTGTGGGAGGAAGCCAACGCAGACACAGGGAGAACATGCAAACTCCATGCAGATGGTGTTAGGATGGGGATTTTTCTGTTTTCATTTAAGTGAATGTAAGCTATTGCAGGGTTAGCTGACTTTGCAGTATATGAGCGGCGGTTTTTGTATCGGATTTTGTTTTTAAGTGAAAACTCTACTTTACGCTGAATTTTGATAGATTGTAAGACTAACTGAGAGTTTTTTTTAAATATTTGGGAGTTTCCCAGAAGGATAATTCAATGTTTTTGAAGCTTGTACTGTATAGCAGTGGTTCTCAACTCCAGCAAATTATATCACCTGTGATGCATTTCAGTTATCTTGCAAACCTGGGCTGTTGGTGGGCCCTGAGGACTGGAGTTGAGAACCACTGCTGTATAGCCATCTGTTGGCAGGAGTTTGTATTTGAGTCTCAACTTGTGGTTTGACTTCCAGGGGATGTGTGGGTCAGGGGGGATTCCCTCCCATTTGCAAAAGGGGGGTTTATTCCATAATTTCCTTGACAAAGGTTTTTTTAATTGTTGAAATATATATGATGTTTAGCCATGGATTTGTTTTGGTGTCTTGATGGACAAGGCAATGTGGCTGGGCTCCCCCCTCCCCCTCCCTCTTCCTGTACAAATGATATGTAAATAAACCAGTAGGGGTTTTAAGTAGCTGAGCATGCAACAAAGTATTTTTTTTCAGCATTTATGTATCAGAGGGAAGTTGGTGGGAGGAGCTTGGGGTTGTCTGAAAGGTTGGCCAATGAGATTTGTGCTTGCAAGGAAAATGAAAAGCATTTTGGAGTTTAAAAGTGTTTTATATTTTGTTCCAGTTTTGTGTTTTGTACTGTAATACAGTTTTGGGTAGAGAGCAAACAGGGGGGCATTACCATTGTTTTATCATCTAGATACAGAGAGAAGCCACGTTGTTCTGCAGGTGGTAAACGGGCGTAAGTGTTCTGTGTGGTTTAGTCTGGCGACGCAGTGTATGGGTGTATAGCGGAAAACACTTGTGTATGCATACACTGTGAGGGGTAGAGGCCTAATTTGGGGGTGATAACGCCTCAGTTAGGGTCTCTAGTTGGGGGACTTGACCAGATAGTGGTTGTAGTCCTTCAATCCACCGTAGAAGAAGACACCGGGCAGTGCTCTCCGAAATGGGTGCAACGGTTTACCCTGGACGCAGGGCTAAGACGATAAGCCGATTCAAATCGCCATGGACACAAGGAGGTCTGTGCAAAGGGAAGGAATGGAGGCTTCCCACAGTCAGACGGTCACACGGTGCACGAAGCCTAGTTTTGGGGCAAAGGCCTTTGAACCCCAAAAAGATTAACATAGGTGGTCCAAGGATACCATTTTGGGTATCCCTCTGGAGTTGATGTAGTTCAGCTGCGGCTTCAGAAATCTGTAATGATCAGTGTTGATGGAGGTGTAGTACATGTTTTTGTGATTCTCAGAGCAGGAACGGTGGTTAAATTCTCATGCTCGTTTGTTTGAACTTTGTATGGCTGGTCCATGCAAGGTTCTCGAGCTGCTCTCATGTTTGTCCCATTGTATTGCTGAAAGAGTGAAGGGAGGATTCTGGCTGTTTTTGTTTTTTTTATTTTGTTTTTGGAAACTATGAAGTATCTCCCCCACATTTGTATCTGAATGTTTGTATGTAGTAAGGTGAATATGTTCGAACTTACTGCGGCGATCCTCCGATGCGTCACGGCTGTTGTATTTTTGTAGGAACGGGAAAAGTAAGGGTTACAGAGGGTTTTGTTTGAATCGGTTTTGAAAGAATGTCATTGACAATTTACCAATGTACAGGAATGTCATTATTGTTTACCATTCTTTGCAGGTTAAATATGAAGGATAGAGTAATGATTTAGCTTATAAGTATTTTCCAGGTCCAAGGAGCTTCTGAAAGTGTATGTACACAGAGAGCAGGTGTATGTAGACAGCTGTACATATGGATAAATATGAGTCTAAGGAGGTAAAAGTATCATAGGCTATTTCATTGTTTCTTTTTACCTGCACCATGCATTTTTTCCTTCAGTCTGTAATGAGGAAGAAAATGGGGGGAGAAGTGATAAATGTAAGAATGACAGTTTTTTTTTCAAACAAATAATGTTAACCTCTAATTCTAACCAAGTTTGTGCCAAGACTGTCTTTTTTTGATAGAATTTGAAACCTCAAGCAGCAGTCTGGTGAAGTAGGTTCCCATCCCAGATGCTAAGAACCTTTTGTCAATGGTTCCAGGTATTGTAAGCCACGCACAGGTTATGACCACAGTCCCGATGTCTGGGTTATTGTCATATGAGGGTTGTTTGGAGGTCAATCAAAACCAGAGTCGTACTTTCCTCATTAGCTGTCACTTATATTCTCGGCTGATGGGGTGGGTGCGATCATTGTGACATGAACTTCAAAATGTCCACCACAGGGTTCACGAGTCCCTCCTGGACCCTGACACAATAACCAGTTTACATTCTTTCCAACCAGGTGACTGGGTCGTTGTAAAGAAGCTTGAGGGATGAGACCACACCATCCACTGCAAGAAGCGGCTCAACCACACCAAAGAACTGAGTAGTATCTTTGTTTATTTATATTTTTTGTTTAGTAAATTTTAGCAAGGGTAATGATAAAAAGCATCCCAAGTTATTATTTAAAGTGTATTTCCTGACTAGCTCAGAAAGCGAACAGGACCGATTGCTAGGTCTGTTCTTAGTCTCCACCGAGTTTTAGTACCCCAGCGATGACAGCGGTACATGCCATTTATGATGTTATGGGTATGAGGAGTTTTGACAAACTGGTGAAGACTCCAAACAGACACTTGTCAATGGAATCTAACGATGCATTTTTAGAGGGTAAAATCGGTTATAGTTTTGATAGCTCTGCCTCTTGTCGGTTTGGGTATCTAGGCAGCCCACAAGTGTGTTTGAACTTTAGTTTGGTGTTTATGCGGATCTTCAGCTTATAAGGTAATTCCCCCAAAGCAAGAGGTTCATGCGTGATGGTGAAGCTGTCCCAGCATCTTATCTCTTGGCCGATCATGAGGATCTGATGGCACGAGAAATTAAGAATGGCAGGGACAGCTAGAAGGGAATTGTTCACCAACCCCGACCAGGTCTGGGCATGGTGTCCTGGATGTACAAGGTGGGGGGGGCTCGAGCTTAGAATACGATTGAACAATTCTCATCCGTTAAGGATAGGATTCTTCATGTAACTGTTGAAGCCAGAGCTGTAGCTAGTGAAGGTTGGGAGTCCTTTTAGGGGTCTGGGAATCTTTGGGGATCTAATTTTTATTTTACAGCGGATCGTGGTTAAAGGAAGTGGGAATATATATACTCATGTCGTTTTATTTCTATTATTTGTCGTGACGAGGTGCTCCCGTTGCCTGATTGGACGCGTGACCAGAGTTTCCTTGATGAGACGCCCCGAAACCGGACCCACGTACAAGACACAGAGGATCACAGACTGATCGGCGATTGCTACAGCTCACCATGTCGTATCCTCCTTTATAAGTCATGCTCTTGAAGAATAGTCTACATGTCAAGCCGCGTTTTCCTTTTTATGGACTGTAAGGACTGATTAATTTCCAGGTGTAAGAAGCAGATCAAGTTTCATCGATGGACATGGGGTGCATATGACAAAAAAGGGAGGACTGTTGTGGAAAATTTTATTAATGTATGTTGTCAGATGTCCCCCAGTGTCGGTTTTGCTGTAATGCGCTCATGTGAGTGTATTTGCACATACAGACGTTGGTGGAAGACCGGTGGCGCACACCTTCCCACAGACACAACAGATTTGCTTGCTCCTTTTAGGGATGTTCATTTATGCCTCACCAAGGGACTGGCCACTTCTTGTCGACTGCATTAAATTACTCCGAGCGAACAGATCTGCGTTTATGGGAACTATAGCATAACGATACGAAAATTGTGGTTATCTGATCCATGATTAAGTATGGTTGGCGTCATTGGTAGCGGTGAGTTGGTTTGCACACGGCTTTGTACAAAGCCATGCTTTCTAGTGTTCTTTTGTCTCACAGAAAGCATGGCCCCTGTACCCAACCGTTTGCACACATCACTGCTAGCATTCTATTTGAATATATACATGTCTGTCATTGGTTCTTTTGAAAGTATACAAAATGTCTGATTGGCTGTTTTGTGAAGCCACCACCTTCTTTTGTTATTCATGTTGACACTATAAATAAAGGGAGCTGGCTATCCTATCGAGGACTCTGCCTGGGATGCCTTGATAATAAGACCTGGCTGGTGAGGCTTCCTTCTTTGTATGAATGGGACGGATGAATGGTGAGTGAAACTTAGACTAACATGTATTATATCAGTGAGACTAAATGTGTTACTATTAGAGACACGATATTTGGCTGTATGCTCTGACCCCTATGCTGACATTTCAGTCTATTTGGATATCTCGCAGCATACCATGCAAGCCCGCAGGAACCTTGCTACATTGGCAAAACTATTTCAAAACCACAAATTCCTTACACATGGGGATTTCCAACAAAAATTATTGTCAGAAGAGATGATAAAACCTATGCCATCACTAATCTGGAAAATGGATTGAGGCTGGCCAGACAATGGCAGCTTCTCCTGGATGAAGAGGAAGTCCCCACTCCATCTCCCTCTAATAAAATCACCCCGGAGTGGCAAAAAGTTTGAACAGGATGACAAAGAATGACTAATCTATCTGCAATTGTAACTTCTCACACTATCTATTAGCCCAACCTGGATTGGGTACTGGATCTCAAGGAGCACAGACCCCCTAACTGTGCAGACGCGGAAGTTTTACTTTTCGCACATGTTGAGTTTTATTTGTTCTTTATGTTACCTTGTTCTTTTTCTATTATTTTTCTTTGTTTTACATGTACCACTAACTTATGATTCATACTCGCTTTGGAGACTGATTGTGACTGCAACTCGAAAAGATATATACAGGGCTTCCAATTTCCAGCAATCCACTTCCTATCCTTTGCCGCCACCTTCAGGTAAAAATAACACATTACATTGCAATTTCAGCTGTATTGATGTCTATCTAGCAAAATTCCTACAGACTCGCCATGACCATTAAATTGATCTCTCTCAATGTGAACGGTCTTAATAGCCCATTTAAAAGGAAAGCAATGTGGCAGGAAGCAAAGAAGCTTAAAGGGGACATCTTATGTGTTCAAGAGACACATTTCTCCCATGATAAGCAACCCAAATGTTCAGATACTTCCTTCCCTCATATTTTCCATGCGTGTGCCTCTTCTAAGAAACGTGGAACTATGATTGCTGTGAATAAATCAGTTGCATTTAACCTACATGAAGTTATTACAGACTCAAAAGGAAGGTATATCATCTTAGTATGTGAACTGAATAACTTGTTGTATACCATAGTGAACTCATATGCACCCAATACAGGCCAAGCCTCATTTTTGAAATCCCTCTACCAAAGGATAAAAAAACATGGCAAAGGCTCTTTGTTTATGTGTGGAGATTTTAACTGTGTTGTGGATAAAAATATGAACTGTTCTTCCTCCCAGAGCATTCATAGGCACAAGATGAAACCCTTTCTCACAGAAACCAACTTAGATGACTCGTGGAGATGCACCAATGCATCAGAACATGATTACACATTTTTCTCAGCCCCTAATAATTCCTACTCAAGGATTGACCTAATCCTATCTGACCTCACCCTACTACAAAAGACCCTGGAAGTAAAGCTACATACTATAACTTGGTCAGACCATGCTCCAGTGACTATTACAATAAACAAACAAAACTCATGCAACCCTACCTACCTCTGGAGGAACAATGTATCTTTGCTTTCTAACATATACCACAAAAGGAAAATATCTAAAATGCTGGATGAATATTTTAAACTTAATGATAATAGTGAAACTAATGCAATGTATCTATGGTGTGCCCATTAGGCGTACAGCAGGGGTTTGCTAATACAAGCAGCAGCTAGTGAAAAGAGGCAGAAGGCTAAAAATCTCGATACTATTTTGTTCAACTTAAATACCCTGGAGTCAAAAAATAAACAGAACCCTTCCCCTATTGTTCAAAAGGCACTTTTAGATTGCAGACAGCAGCTTCGTCAGACTTTATTAGCAGAACATACAAATTCTCTGAAACGCTTTAAAGCTAATTATTATGCCCACGGGAATAGAGCAGGTAAACTTTTGGCCAACTACATCCACAAAAAACAACAAAATTCTAGATTAACCTCCATAATTGACCCCCACACAGGCAATACAGTATATCACCCAACTGAGATAGCTAATGCTTTCCAAAAATATTATAGTGATTTATACAATTTAGCATCAGATCCCAATACTCCACAGCCCAATGATCTCACTATTAATTCCTTTTTAGACTCAGTAAATCTACCCAAACTTAAAAAGGAAGCCCTAGAATCTTTGAATTCTCCAATCCTAGAAAAATAAATTTTGGACACAATTAAATCACTCCTGAAATCGAAATCTCCCGGTAGCGATGGCTTTTCGGCAGAATACTACCAGGCCTTTGCAACTACTCTTTCTCCATACTGTAATCTTCGGGGAACCAGCTAGATCGCAGGACACTTTTCAAACAAAAAGGACTTTTATTAAACTTAAATGGCTTCACAGCAGCAAAAACAAAAGAAATAACAGTCTCACCGACTTGTAGAGCTTAGAACAGTCCTTACTTGGTGTGGCAGGTAAGTTCCCCAGCTACCAGGCTTCCAGGCAGGAAACTGCCATGTGCTTTCACAGCTTTTACAGCTTTCCACTGTCCACTGTCCACCATTCACCATTCACCATGCACCATACACAGTCTCCATTATACTCCTCCACACCCATCTACAACTTCCTGTCTGTCTTAAACCCCTTCCTTGGACAGGTGCGTTAACCCTTTCTGTTCCCTTAAAGGAACCACAGTCGAAACAGAGGGGAAATATAGCGTCCTTCCAGGACCCAGCCACGGCATCCTGTACATATCCCCCCCTGTGCCCCAACACCAAGGAGGTGGAGGCAACAGTGGAGCTAAAACAATGGACTCGGGAGAGGGCACCTGCATTTTGATGCAGTCTCCCGGGCCTATGCTCCACTGCAAATCCTGGCATTAGTCCCTTTACCTTGCCTCATCCATGTTAAAGGGGCATGGTCAGAAATCAGCCTAAACTTCCTCCCCAAGAGGTAATATCTGAGGGATTCCAGAGCCCACTTAATGGCCAGACACTCTCGTTCAATTATAGCGTAGTTTTTTTCCACTGGTGTCAACTTCCTACTGAGGAAGACTACTGGGTGCTCCTCACCATGAATAACCTGTGACAACACTGCTCCCAATCCTACATCGGAAGCATCAGTCTGGACAACAAACTCGTTTGAAAAATTGGGTGCTATCAGGACAGGGTGTTGGCACAGTGCTGACTTGAGCTCCAAAAAAGCCTTTTCAGCATCTGCATTCCATTCCACCATGACCGATTTCCGACCCTTAGTCAGATCGGTCAATGGAGCCGCCAATGGGGCAAAGTTGGGTACAAATCTCCTGTAGTATCCCACCATGCCCAGGAATGCACGTACCTGCTTTTTTGTGAGGGGGCGGGGCCAATTCTGTACAGCCTCTACCTTGCTAACCTGAGGTTTCACCACCCCTCTACCCACAATATAGCCCAGGTATTTCACCTCCTCCATTCCCAAAGCACATTTTTTGGGGTTTATTGTAAACCCCTCCTTCCAAAGAGAGTCCAGTACTGCCTGGACTTTGGGCAAGTGTGATTCCCAGTCTCTGCTAAAAATTACTATGTCGTCCAAGTACACTGAGGCATACTCCCGGTGAGGTCGTAAAATCCTATCCATTGCTCGCTGGAATGTGGCTGGAGCAGTTTGCAGTCCAAAAGGCATTCGTTTGTACTAAAAACTCCCCTCTGGGGTAGAAAAAGCAGTTTTCTCTCTAGCAGCCTTAGTCAATGGGATTTGCCAATACCCCTTGGTAAGGTCTAATGTTGTGATATACCTGGCTGGACCTAGTCTCTCAATAAGCTCATCTACCCGGGGCATGGGGTAGGCATCAAACCGTGAAACCTCATTAAGTTTCCGGAAATCATTGCAGAATCGTAGAGTCCCGTTGGGCTTTGGTACCAACACAATCGGGCTCGACCACTCCCTCTGCGATTATTCAATGATCTCTAGGTCTAGCATCTTCTTCACTTCCTCTGAAACGGCCTTCCTTTGAGCCTCTGGGATGCGGTAGGGCCAGACAAAAACTTTGACTCCAGGTTTCCGTGATAATATCATGTTCTATGACACTAGTTAGCCCTGGCAAGTCTGAAAACTTTTCTTTATTTCTCTGCAAGAACTTATTTGCCTGCTGACTTTGGATTTTAGACAGGGTACTTGCTACTTGGACACTCTCCACCCCAACCTGAGGCTCAAGTCTTGCACTAGCCAGGTAGGTCACCGGTTCCCTGTCTGTCCAGGGCTTTAACAAGTTGACATGATATATCTGATACGGTTTCCTCTTGCCTGGCTGGTGGACTCTATAATTTACCTCTCCCACTTTTTCCACAACTTCAAAGGGACCTTGCCATCTGGCCAAGAATTTACTTTCCACAGTGGGAATTAGCACCGCTACTCGATCCCCCACTTGGAAGTGCCTTATTTTAACAGCCCTGTTATAGACCCGTCGTTGAGCCTCTTGGGCTTTTTGCAAATGCTCTTTGACTAGTGGCATCACCGTTTGGATCCTTTCCTGCATTTGGGAGACATATTCAAGAACACTCTTATGTTGAACAGGTTCACTTTCCCATTCCTCTTTAATAAAGTCAAGTAGTCCGCGAGGTCTCCGCCCATATACCAACTCAAAGGGCGAAAACCCCTTGGAGGCCTGGGGCACTTCCCTGATAGCAAACAGGAGAGCTGGTGACAGGCAGTCCCAGTCTTTCCCATCCCTTTGTACCACTCTCTTGAGCATAGACTTAAGGGTCTTATTAAAGCGTTCCACCAACCCGTCCGTTTGGGGTTGGTAGACCGATGTGCGCAGCTGTTTAATCCAGAACAGCTTGCACACATCGGCCATAACTCTCGACATAAACGGGCTGCCCTGGTCTGTGAGTATTTCCTTGGGAAAACCAGTCCGTGTAAACAACTGGAATAATTCCCAGGCAATAGCCTTAGAGGAGGTATTCCGCAGTGGAAGCGCCTCAGGATATCGGGTGGCATAGTCAAGAATCACCAATATGTAGGAGTAACCTTGAGCTGACTTTACCAAGGGACCCACTATATCCATGGCTATCCTCTCGAACGTGACCTCAATTATGGGCAGAGGGACCAAAAGGCTCCGGAAGTGGGTCACCGGAGCGGTCAACTGACAGGTGGGACAAGAGGTACAGTATTTATTTACCTCTGCTTTCAGACCTGGCCAGTAAAACCGGTCGGTGATCCGTGCCTTCGTCTTCTCAACTCCCAGGTGTCCCCCTAACACATCATCATGGGCCAGGTCCAGAACCTTTTGTCTATATTGTTGGGGTACCAACAATTGTTCTACCACATTTTCTCTCACCTTGGTAACCCGATACAATAATTCATTATATAATGCGAAGTGTGGCCACTGCTCATTCGCACCTGGCTCTTGGGGAACCCTATTTACTACTACAACTTGTTCCTGTGCACGGGCCAAAGTGGGGTCCTGCATCTGAGCAGTACCAAACGCCCCCTGGGGAACACCCAAATCTGGCAGGGCAGGGGTAGAAGCCACTTCCTCATCTTCTTCCCCCAGCATTGCCTGAAGTGGGAAAGGTTCTCCCCCCTCAGTGTTTTGGTAGGTCTGTGGACCACATATCTTGACATTCTCAACAGTATCAGCTCTACTTTCATCACCATTAACCCAATCATTAGCATTTTCATCATTTGGATCCACATTAAGAACATTTGGCACTTCAGGGTTATTCCTTTCAGCAGCAGGAACAGGGAGGCTAGTTTCTCCCCAATCTCTGAACTGTTCTCCTTGTTCCCACAGTTTTGTAAACAACGGACAGTTTCGTCCTATTATAACATCATGTACCAAGTTCTTTACCACCCCCACCTCTTGAGTACCAGTGGCACATGCTGAGGAGATGGACATCGAGATGAGAGGGTACTCTCTAGTGTCCCCGTGAATGCGCACCACCCATAAGGTTTTGCTTACCGGACCGATCTTCCCAATTACTCTAGGATGAACCAGGGTTACCATGCTTCCGGAGTCCAACAAAGCCCAGTCAGGGAGGTGGTTCACTTGGACTTCACACTCAAATTTTTCCTCACCCAGGTTAGAGATGTGTGGTGCATACTTTATGGGAATAAAAAGACCCCCTCCGAAGAACCCCGCATTCCATGGGCTCCTCTTGCAGTGGGCAGTGTGCCCGGGTATGACCCCAGGAATGACATCGCCAACATTGTACATCCCCTCCTCACCGAACAGGAACAGAATGCTGAGGAGGTACCGGGAGTGACTCTTGACCTTCCGGGGTGTTTGCTCCAGGACTCCTTGGAACATCCTTTCGAAGGGCAGCAGTTGGTCGAACAGGCCGTGGCAGACTGGTCCCTATGCGCTTGGTAGGTCCGAGCAGGTCCTCCACCACTGTATATCGTTGTCAGGAACCATGAATCAGACTGAAACAGAAATACAGTTAAATCACACTTGTTTAATAATAAAAATAAAAAGGCAAACAGAGTAAGCGTAGTAAAGCAAGCCAGGGTTCGGTAACCGGATCGGGTAGTCAGCCAAGCCAATTTCCAAGAACCAGGGATAAAGGTAGAGTCCAGCAAGCAGGATCTGTAGCCAGAGGGAACGTAGTCAAGCAGGTCTTCAACAGCAACGCAGGAGAAAGTCTGTAGTGATGTTAACACAGGCGAAGGCGAAGAGCAAATGAACTGGAAGTCCTTAAGTAGGCAGCTGACGAGCGGATCATCAACAGGTGGATCACTGGAGAGATGGAAGCTGGCAATTAGCCGACAGCTGAGCTGCCAGCACAGAGAAGGAAGGGCTGAACGCAGCCCTGACAATTCCACCATCTCGACAAGGAGGTTTGCTGTTTTGGGGTCTCCATGGCTGACCCACCATTGAAGGTCGTCTGGCGGGGATCTCAGGTATCGGTCCAGCACGACCCGTTTCACGATTTGGGGGCCAGACAACACCTCAGGCTGCAGCCATTTTTTTACCAGTTGCACCAGGTCATGCATTTGAGACCGGTGTGGCCGATCTGGACGATACTTCCATTGGTGTACTCGTTGGGCCCGAACGGCCGTAGTCACACCCTAGATGAGCCCGAATTTCTGCCTTTAACTTTTGATAGTCTTTAGCATCATCGGGTGGCAGGTCGAAGTAGGCTTTTTGAGGATCTCCGGTGAGAAAAGGAGCAATGAGGCCGGCCCACTGGTCCTGAGGCCACCCTTCTCTCTCTGCCGTCCTCTCAAATGTAGCAAGAAATGCCTCTACATCATCGCTCAGGGACAATTTCTGCAGAAAATCGCTTGCCCTCACAGTCACCTGGTTGCCAGGGGCAACAGCCACTTGCTCCCGACCCTGAGACAGCTGCTGCACTGCTTCCTTTAAGACAGCCACCCGAGCCTGCATAACCTCTTGCTGGGCTGCTTGCTGGGCTGCCAACTGGGTCACCAACAGGCGAGTATTTTCTTGCTGCAGCTGATTAGCTTCCTCATGGCGAGTTTGCGCTTGCATATTAGCCAGGGACAGCTGTTTAATTAGCTCCTCCATTGCTTCAGCTTTAAACGTTTGTGCAGCTTTAACCCAGGACATAAATCCAATGTACTGTCCCTTTAACTGTCAGTTCAATGTCAAGTTCAATGCAAAGAAAAAAAAATGTTTTGTTTTTTTCTTCTTATGCCTGTTATTCTGTCCTGCCCGCATTCGAGCACCAGTGTAATGTTCAGGGAACCAGCTAGATCGCTGGACACAGGCTTTTCAAACAAAAAGGATGTTTATTAAACTTAAATGGCTTCCCAGCAGCAAAAACAAAAGAAATAACAGTCTCACGACTTGTAGAGCTTAGAACTGCTATCGCAGCTAAACAGTCCTTACTTGGTGTGGCAAGTAAGTTCCCCAGCTAGCAGGCTTCCAGGCAGGACACTGCCATGTGCTTTCACAGCTTTTACAGCTTTCCACTGTCCACTGTCCACCATTCACCATTCACCATGCACCATGCACAGTCTCCACTATACTCCTCCACACCCATCTACAACTTCCTGTCTTTCTTAAACCACTTCCTTGGACAGGTGCGTTAACCCTTTCTGTTCTCTTAAAGGAACCACAGTCCAAACAGAGGGGAAATATAGCGTCCTTCCAGGACCCAGCCACGGCGTCCTGTACAATACTTACAAAAAGTGTTCACTTACGCTGCCTCCACTGCCTCTTTTCCCGAAGAGATGCTCCAAGCTACTGTGATAGCGTTACCTAAACAGGGGAAAAGGCTGGATTTCCCTCAAAACTTTAGGCCAATTTTGTTGCTAAATACCGACTTAAAAATATATGCGAAGATTATCGCAAATCGTCTAGCTATATTAGCAGCTGATTAAAGAAGACCAGGTGGGTTTTGTGAAGGTCCAACCGGCACCTGATGGTACTAGAAAACTCTATAATCTCCTACGTGTAGCTGAGTCTAGAGGAGCCCCCACTGTGGTTCTGACGCTTGATGCCGAAAAGACATTTAACAGAGTACATTGGTGGTTCCTGAGAGCGACTCTACAGAAATTTGGGGTGAGTGGTACGATATTATCGGCAATTATGGCTCTATACACAAAGCTTTCAGCAAGAGTATTTACGTCTAATGTTCTTTCTGACACATTTAGCATTACTAATGGTACCCGCCAGGGCTGCCCTCTCTCTCCATTTATTTTTACTTTAATCATGGTGCCACTGGCTGAGGCCATTAGATCATGCGACTCCATCTCAGGTATAGAAATAGGGAGTTACTCCCATAAAATTGGGTTGTTTGCTGACGATGTGGTATTGACTCTAACCAATCCGGCCTCTTCATTGGAAAAGGTGCAATAAATTTTAAATAACTTTGGGTTGGCCTCTTACTATAAGCTGAACTCTAACAAATCTTTTATTCTATCGATTGGTATGACAAAGAAAATGAAGGAATACCTTAAGGAAACATTCCCATTCCAATGGGTTTTTCAGAATCTAGCATACCTGGGAGTTACTTTATCATCCCCAATAGTGATGAGCCGAACACCCCCCGGGTTCGGTTCGCACCAGAACCCGCGAACGGACCGAAAGTTCGTACGAACATTAGAACCCTATTAAATACAATGGATGCGAACGTTCGAATTCTAAATTATAACGACTATTATGCATGTTATTGTCCTAAAAAGGGTTTGGGAACCCGGGTTCTGCACCAGGGGACATGTATCAATGCAAAAATAAGTTTTAAAAACGGTCGTTTTTCGGGAGCAGTCATTTTAATGATGCATAAAGTGAAAAAAAAAAGTCAAATATTCCTTTAAATATCGTACCTGGGGGGTGTCTAAAGTATGCCTGTGAAGTGCCACGTGTTTCCCGTGTTTAGAACTGTCCCTGCACAAAATGACACTTCTAAAGGAAAAAAAAGCCATTTAAAACTGCTTGCGGCTTTAATGTAATGTCTGGTCCCGGTAATATGGATGAAAATCATTAAGAAAAATGGCATAGCTACCCCATGACCCCCCCCCCCTACCCCAGCCCATTACCAGCCCCTTTGGGTCTTGTATGGATATTAAGGGGAACCCCGCACATAAAATAAAAAAGGCCCTATATACTCTGAACAGCCGTATACAGGCGGTGCATACAAGACAGGGACTGTAGGTTTGTTCTTATGTAGAATCTGTTTGTAATTTTGAACAGGTACATTGTTTAAGTGTAGCTCCAGCCCAAAAATCTATTTTTAAACTTTTTGGAAAACATAGGTAAGGGTTATCACCCCTGTAACATTTGTTTTGCTGTCTGTGCCCCTGTTCAGAACATTTCACCTCACTTTCCGTCCCAATGACAACTGTTTTTGAAATGTGGTGTTTTTCTTGAAACAAGGATTGGTGATAAAGCATCAGTACAGAGGAGACACCTTTCTCCCATATTAATTCTTACAGGAGAGAATTTTCCTTCCTAGGGGTAGATTTCCTCTCACTTCCTGTTGTCTTCTTGCGTTTGCAAGTAGGAGTCGTTTGTAAGTTGGATGTTTGAAAGTAGGGACCTGCCGTATATACGCTGCAGAAATAGGCCCCTTAGTTGTTGGTGTTGGCACAACACTGTAAGCACTCACAGTTACTCTTGGTTGGTGCTGGAACGCCCTGCTGTCAACTATTATATCAGGAATTGTAATTACATATAATTGTTGAACAGTGGTAGTAAAAATTGGGCCTTTGATGGTGGTGCTGGTGCCACAACACTGTAAGCCCTGACAGTTACTCTTGGTGGGTGCAGCAATGGGCCCTGCTGTGAATTATTAGATCAAGAATTGTAATTGCATGCCCCTGTTGAACAGGGGCTGAAAAATTGGGCCTTTCGTGGTGGTGGTGGTGGTGGTGTTGCCACAACACTGTAAGCCCTCAGAGTTACTCTTGGTGGGTGCAGGAATGGGCCCTGCTGTGAATTATTAGATCAAGAATTGTAATTACATGCCCCTTTTGAACAGGGGCTGAAAAATTGGGCCTTTCGTGGTGGTGGTGGTGGTGGCGTTGCCACAACACTGTAAGCCCTCAGAGTTACTCTTGGTGGGTGCAGCAATGGGCCCTGCTGTGAATTATTAGATCAAGAATTGTAATTACATGCCCCTGTTGAACAGGGGCTGAAAAATTGGGCCTTAGGCACTGGTGGCACAACACTGCAACCCCTCACAGATACTGTACTTGGAGCACAGCAATGAGCCCTGTTGCAAAGTATTGCTTCAAAAATTGTAATTACACGCCCCTGTTAAACAGGGGCTGAAAAATTGGGCCTTAGGCACTGGTGGCACAACACTGCAACCCCTCACAGATACTGTACTTGGAGCACAGCAATGAGCCCTGTTGCAAAGTATTGCTTCAAAAATTGTAATTACACGCCCCTGTTAAACAGGGGCTGAAAAATTGGGCGTTAGGCACTGGTGGCGGCACCCATAAACAAAAATGATCTTCTAAGCTATCATCATCAATCGTATCATTGAGGACTCGGAGGAGGAGGATAGCCAGTCAACATAACAGCACAGGCACTCAGCATCAGCATCAGTCTTGAAGGGATGTGACATGTTAAAATCAATTAGTCTGTTATATCAGCATCAGGTGTGTGGTAGCTGGTGGTGATCCAAGACTGGTTCATCTTGATGAAAGTCAGTCGATCAACCGAGTCGGTGGACAGGCGCACCCTGTGATCCGTGACAAATCCTCCAGCAGCACTGAATGTGCGTTCCGAAAGAACGCTGGATGCAGGACAGGCCAGTAGCTCAATTGCATACTGTGCAAGCTCTGGCCAGTGATCCATCCTCAAGACCCAGTAAGCCAGAGGATTTTCGGTGGGGAAGGTGTCCAAGTCTGACCTTGCCCCTAGATATTCCTGCACCATGTTTATCAGACGCTGGCGATGGTTGCTGGAACCGATCATACTTTGGGGCTGCGGACTAAAGAATTGTCTGAACGCATCGGTCAGACGGCCACCTTCCCCACCGCTCCTTCTTTGACTGGCCGAAGCCTCAGCAACTCGTTGTCCAGGACCAGGAGTTTGTAACCTCCCAGTCTCTGGGAACGCGTTGCACAGACCTTTCTGCAAGGCCTCCCGGAGTTGTCTCATCCTCTGCTCCCTCTGCGACGGTAACATAAGGTCCGCAACCTTACCCTTGTACCGTGGATCAAGGAGAGTGGCCAGCCAGTAATGGTCCCTCTCCTTGATCCGAAGAATACGAGGATCCTTCCGCAGACTTTGCAGGATCAGGGAGGCCATGCAGCGTAGGTTAGCTGAGGCATTCGGTCCGGAGTCCTCTGGGTCACTAAGGACGACATGATCCGCAGCCACCTCCTCCCAGCCACGTACAAGTCCACTGGTTTCTTGGGACTGTAAATCATCCCTAAAAGACTGCTGCTGATGATGCTGAGTGCCAGCCTCCACCTCCATGCTGACACAATCCTCCTCCTCCTCCTCCTCCTCTTCCTGTGCGATGGGTGGGACAGAAGGAACACTGTCTGGGTAAAGGGGGCCTTGAGAGGCAAGGAAGTCCTCCTCTTCCTGCCTCTGTTCTGCCTCAAGTGCCCTGTCCATTATTCCACGCAGCGTGTGCTCCAACAGGTGGACAAGAGGAACAGTGTCACTGATGCATGCACTGTCACTGCTCACCATCCTCGTGGCCTCCTCAAATGGTGCCAGGACAGTGCATGCATCCCTGATCATGCCCCACTGGCGTGGAGAAAAAAAACCAAGCTCCCCTGACCCTGTCCTGGTGCCGTAGTCACACAGGTACTCATTGATGGCCCTCTGCTGCGTGTGCAGCCACTGCAGCATGGCCAACGTTACGTTCCACCTGGTGGGCATGTCACATATAAGGCGGTTCTTGGGCAGGTTCAACTCCTTTTGCAGCTCAGCCAGGCGAGCACTGGCATTATAAGATCTGCGGAAATGCACACAGACTTTCCTGGCCTGCCTCAGGACATCCTGTAAGCCCGGGTACCTGCCCAAGAACCGCTGCACCACCAGGTTAAGGACGTGAGCCACACAGGGCACATGGGTCAGTTGTCCCTGTCGGAGGGCGGAGAGGAGGTTGGTGCCATTGTCGCAAACCACCATTCCTGGCTTAAGCTGGCGTGGCGTCAACCACCTCTCGGCCTGGCCCTGCAGAGCAGACAGGACCTCTGCCCCAGTGTGGCTTCTGTCCCCCAAACACACCAGTGCAAGCACGGCATGGCATCTTTTTGCCTGCGTACTTGCGTAGCCCCTTGAACGGCTACGGAGCACCGCTGGTTCAGAGGACAAAGCACAGGAAGAGGCCATGGAGGAAGAAGAAGAGGAGGGGGTGGAGGAGAGAGGTGTGTCACAACCACTAGTAGCATTTTGTAGGTGTGGCGGTGGAACAACCTCCAACACTACTGCACCTTGTCCTGCATCCTTCCCAGCTGCCAAAAGAGTGACCCAATGGGCCGTGAAAGAAAGGTAACGTCCCTGTCCATGCCTGCTGGACCATGAGTCAGCGGTAATATGCACCTTACCGCTGACCGCCCTGTCCAGCGAGGCCAAGACATTGCCTTCCACATGCCGGTAGAGAGCCGGAATAGCCTTCCGTGAGAAAAAGTGGCGTTTGGGAACCTGCCACTGAGGAACCGCACATTGCACAAACTCACGGAAGGGGGCCGAGTCTACCAACTGAAAAGGCAGCAGTTGAAGCGCTAGCAATTTAGCCAAGCTAGCATTCAACCGCTGGGCATGTGGATGGCTGGGAGTGAACTTCTTTTGACGGTCCAGCAGCTGGGGCAGGGAAATTTGCCTGCTAGAATCGGACGTCGGTGTACTGCTAGCAGAGTGGCCGCAAGTACTTGGCTGTGACACACCTAATTCTACACCTTCATTCCTCTCAGTGCATGTTTCAGAGAGGACTGAAGTTATAGTGGGGTTGGAGATCCCAGCTGATGCGGTGCAAGGAGAGGTCCGCTTTGTTCTTTGGTGTGGGTCTTTGAGGTAGGCTTGCCAACGAGCTGCATGGCAGGTCAACATATGTCTGGTCAGGCATGTGGTACCCAAGCGGCTGATGTTTTGGCCACGCGATATACGCTTGAGACATATGTTGCAAACAGCAGCTGTGCGATCTGATGCACTAGCCTCAAAAAAGGCCCACACCAAAGAACTTTTTGAATGACGGGCAGAGGCAGCGCCCTGCACAGGCGGAGCTCTGCGGTGTGATTCCGTCGGTGTACTGCCCTTACGCTGGCCGCCAAAGGGCATCCTGCCTCGTTGGAGATGTGCCTCCTCCTCATCCTCCTCCTCCTCCTCTCTCCTATTAGGCACCCACGTGGAGTCAGTGACCTCATCATCCCCTCCCTCCTCATCACTGGAGCCAATCTGGCAGTATGCTGCAGCTGCTGGAACATGACTGCCAGATTGGTGTCCTTCTTGAGCATCCCCTCTGTCTGCTCTCACGCTACTGCCTTCCTGTAGCTGGGTTTCATCATCAGACCCTTCGAAACGCTGGGCATCCTCCTGGAGCATGTACCCAACACTGTGCTCAAACAGTTCGGGGGACTCCTCAGGAGGAGGACATGGTGGGTCTAGGGAAGGAGTGACTGATGATGAGTCTGACATTGATACCAGGGAAGAGGACGCTTTGGCAGCTGCTTTGCCAGTACCCTGAGCCTGGGTGAGAGAGGATGAGGAGGAGGAGGAGGGCTTGGTCATCCACTCTACCAAGTCTTCGGCATGATGTGGCTCAACATGTCCAGCTGCCGAAAAGAAGGACAAGCGTGTCCCATGGCCATGTGCTGATGACAATGCACCGCGTCCACGACCAGCACTGTTGCCCCCAGACACAGAGCCTGCTTGCCCTCTTTTATTGCCTCCTGACTGTCTGCCTCTCCTTGTTTGCCTTCCAGACATTCTAATGGATGGCCTGCAGGGAGATGGGAAAAAAGCAATAAGGGCTACCTTCAGGTGTCCTTCTCTGTCCCTTTACTTAAGGATTTCTAAATATGGTTGAGGATGATTGCTTTCGCACAGAATAGCACAATGACAATTTCCCTGACTGTCCAAAAAACAAGGATTTCAAAGATGGTTGATGAGGAATGCTTTAGCACAGTATAGCACAAGGAGAATTTCCCTCACTGTCCTTCCCTGTCCCTAGAAACAAGGATTAGCACAGTAAAACACACTGACACTCTCCCTACCTATAGTTTTCTGTCCCTAGAAAAAATGTTTTTTTAAAGATGGTTGATGATCAATGCTTTAGCACAGTATAGCACAAGGAGAATTTCCCTCACTGTCCTTCCCTGTCCCTAGAAACAAGGATTATCACAGTAAAACACACTGACACTCTCCCTACCTATAGTTTTCTGTCCCTAGAAAAAATGTTTTTTTAAAGATGGTTGATGATCACTGCTTTAGCACAGTATAGCACAAGGAGAATTTCCCTCACTGTCCTTCCCTGTCCCTAGAAACAAGGATTAGCACAGTAAAACACACTGACACTCTCCCTACCTATAGTTTTCTGTCCCTAGAAAAAATGTTTTTTTAAAGATGGTTGATGATCAATGCTTTAGCACAGTATAGCACAAGGAGAATTTCCCTCACTGTCCTTCCCTGTCCCTAGAAACAAGGATTAGCACAGTAAAACACACTGACACTCTCCCTACCTATAGTTTTCTGTCCCTAGAAAAAATGTTTTTTTAAAGATGGTTGATGATCAATGCTTTAGCACAGTATAGCACAAGGAGAATTTCCCTCACTGTCCTTCCCTGTCCCTAGAAACAAGGATTAGCACAGTAAAACACACTGACACTCTCCCTACCTATAGTTTTCTGTCCCTAGAAAAAATGTTTTTTTAAAGATGGTTGATGATCAATGCTTTAGCACAGTATAGCACAAGGAGAATTTCCCTCACTGTCCTTCCCTGTCCCTAGAAACAAGGATTAGCACAGTGAAACACACTGACACTCTCCCTACCTATAGTTTTCTGTCCCTAGAAAAAATGTTTTTTTAAAGATGGTTGATGATCAATGCTTTAGCACAGTATAGCACAAGGAGAATTTCCCTCACTGTCCTTCCCTGTCCCTAGAAACAAGGATTAGCACAGTAAAACACACTGACACTCTCCCTACCTATAGTTTTCTGTCCCTAGAAAAAATGTTTTTTTAAAGATGGTTGATGATCAATGCTTTAGCACAGTATAGCACAAGGAGAATTTCCCTCACTGTCCTTCCCTGTCCCTAGAAACAAGGATTAGCACAGTAAAACACACTGACACTCTCCCTACCTATAGTTTTCTGTCCCTAGAAAAAATGTTTTTTTAAAGATGGTTGATGATCAATGCTTTAGCACAGTATAGCACAAGGAGAATTTCCCTCACTGTCCTTCCCTGCCCCTAGAAACAAGGATTGGCACAGTAAAACACACTGACACTCTCCCTACCTATAGTTTTCTGTCCCTAGAAAAAATGTTTTTTTAAAGATGGTTGATGATCAATGCTTTAGCACAGTATAGCACAAGGAGAATTTCCCTCACTGTCCTTCCCTGTCCCTAGAAACAAGGATTAGCACAGTGAAACACACTGACACTCTCCCTACCTATAGTTTTCTGTCCCTAGAAAAAATGTTTTTTTAAAGATGGTTGATGATCAATGCTTTAGCACAGTATAGCACAAGGAGAATTTCCCTCACTGTCCTTCCCTGTCCCTAGAAACAAGGATTAGCACAGTAAAACACACTGACACTCTCCCTACCTATAGTTTTCTGTCCCTAGAAAAAATGTTTTTTTAAAGATGGTTGATGATCAATGCTTTAGCACAGTATAGCACAAGGAGAATTTCCCTCACTGTCCTTCCCTGTCCCTAGAAACAAGGATTAGCACAGTAAAACACACTGACACTCTCCCTACCTATAGTTTTCTGTCCCTAGAAAAAATGTTTTTTTAAAGATGGTTGATGATCAATGCTTTAGCACAGTATAGCACAAGGAGAATTTCCCTCACTGTCCTTCCCTGTCCCTAGAAACAAGGATTAGCACAGTAAAACACACTGACACTCTCCCTACCTATAGTTTTCTGTCCCTAGAAAAAATGTTTTTTTAAAGATGGTTGATGATCAATGCTTTAGCACAGTATAGCACAAGGAGAATTTCCCTCACTGTCCTTCCCTGTCCCTAGAAACAAGGATTAGCACAGTGAAACACACTGACACTCTCCCTACCTATAGTTTTCTGTCCCTAGAAAAAATGTTTTTTTAAAGATGGTTGATGATCAATGCTTTAGCACAGTATAGCACAAGGAGAATTTCCCTCACTGTCCTTCCCTGTCCCTAGAAACAAGGATTAGCACAGTAAAACACACTGACACTCTCCCTACCTATAGTTTTCTGTCCCTAGAAAAAATGTTTTTTTAAAGATGGTTGATGATCAATGCTTTAGCACAGTATAGCACAAGGAGAATTTCCCTCACTGTCCTTCCCTGTCCCTAGAAACAAGGATTAGCACAGTAAAACACACTGACACTCTCCCTACCTATAGTTTTCTGTCCCTAGAATTTTTTTTTTTTAAAGATGGTTGATGATCAATGCTTTAGCACAGTATAGCACAAGGAGAATTTCCCTCACTGCCCTTCCCTGTCCCTAGAAACAAGGATTAGCACAGTGAAACACACTGACACTCTCCCTACCTATAGTTTTCTGTCCCTAGAAAAAATGTTTTTTTAAAGATGGTTGATGATCAATGCTTTAGCACAGTATAGCACAAGGAGAATTTCCCTCACTGTCCTTCCCTGTCCCTAGAAACAAGGATTAGCACAGTAAAACACACTGACACTCTCCCTACCTATAGTTTTCTGTCCCTAGAAATTTTTTTTTTTAAAGATGGTTGATGATCAATGCTTTAGCACAGTATAGCACAAGGAGAATTTCCCTCACTGTCCTTCCCTGCCCCTAGAAACAAGGATTAGCACAGTAAAACACACTGACACTCTCCCTACCTATAGTTTTCTGTCCCTAGAAAAAATGTTTTTTTAAAGATGGTTGATGATCAATGCTTTAGCACAGTATAGCACAAGGAGAATTTCCCTCACTGTCCTTCCCTGTCCCTAGAAACAAGGATTAGCACAGTGAAACACACTGACACTCTCCCTACCTATAGTTTTCTGTCCCTAGAAAAAATGTTTTTTTAAAGATGGTTGATGATCAATGCTTTAGCACAGTATAGCACAAGGAGAATTTCCCTCACTGTCCTTCCCTGTCCCTAGAAACAAGGATTAGCACAGTAAAACACACTGACACTCTCCCTACCTATAGTTTTCTGTCCCTAGAAAAAATGTTTTTTTAAAGATGGTTGATGATCAATGCTTTAGCACAGTATAGCACAAGGAGAATTTCCCTCACTGTCCTTCCCTGTCCCTAGAAACAAGGATTAGCACAGTAAAACACACTGACACTCTCCCTACCTATAGTTTTCTGTCCCTAGAAAAAATGTTTTTTTAAAGATGGTTGATGATCAATGCTTTAGCACAGTATAGCACAAGGAGAATTTCCCTCACTGCCCTTCCCTGTCCCTAGAAACAAGGATTAGCACAGTGAAACACACTGACACTCTCCCTACCTATAGTTTTCTGTCCCTATAAAAAATGTTTTTTTAAAGATGGTTGATGATCAATGCTTTAGCACAGTATAGCACAAGGAGAATTTCCCTCACTGTCCTTCCCTGTCCCTAGAAACAAGGATTAGCACAGTAAAACACACTGACACTCTCCCTACCTATAGTTTTCTGTCCCTAGAATTTTTTTTTTTTAAAGATGGTTGATGATCAATGCTTTAGCACAGTATAGCACAAGGAGAATTTCCCTCACTGTCCTTCCCTGCCCCTAGAAACAAGGATTAGCACAGTAAAACACACTGACACTCTCCCTACCTATAGTTTTCTGTCCCTAGAAAAAATGTTTTTTTAAAGATGGTTGATGATCAATGCTTTAGCACAGTATAGCACAAGGAGAATTTCCCTCACTGTCCTTCCCTGTCCCTAGAAACAAGGATTAGCACAGTAAAACACACTGACACTCTCCCTACCTATAGTTTTCTGTCCCTAGAAAAAATAGGATTTTTATAACAGCTTACCTGTAAAATCCTTTTCTTGGAGTACATCACGGGACACAGAGCGACATAGTCATTACTAATGGGTTATATAGTTACCGTCAGGTGCTGGCACTGGCAACTTCCAAAACCGGAAGTACCCTCCCCTATATAAGCCCCTCCCATCCGGGAGCACCTCAGTTTTGTAGCAAAGCAATAAGTGTCCCCAAAGAGGGGCGGGAGCTCTGTGTCCCGTGATGTACTCCAAGAAAAGGATTTTACAGGTAAGCTGTTATAAAAATCCTATTTTCTTTCTCGTACATCACGGGACACAGAGCGACATAGTCATTACTAATGGGATGTCCTAAAGCAATGCCAAATGAGGGGGGGGATACACCATATATAAGCTGAGCGCTATCAGACATGAGGATCTTTTGCGGCCTGCAACACACTGCGCCCAAAGGCGACATCCTCCTGACTTCTAACGTCCACCTGGTAGAACCTAGTAAACGTGTGTACCGAAGACCATGTTGCGGCCTTACAGATTTGAGCCAGGGAGGCCTGGTGAATGGTGATGCACTGCCCATGAAGTTCCAACTGCTCTCGTGGAGTGCGCCCTAACTTTGAACGGAGGCGGTCTACTTCTCAAGCTATAGGCTTGTATTATGACCTGTCGAATCCACTTGGCTAAAGTAGATTTTGACGCTGCCTGACCCTTTCTGGGGCCTTCCGGCAGAATAAACAAAGTATCCGTTCTGCGAATCTGAGCAGTGGCTTTTAGATAAGCTTTAACTGCTCTTACTACATCCAAAGAATGCAATAACTTTTCCTCTACCGAAGTAGGCTTGGGGAAAAAAGAAGGAAGAACCACATCTTGGTTCAAATGAAAACTCGATACCACCTTAGGAAGAAAGGCTGGATGAGGACGTAACACTACTCTGTCCTTATGGATAACCAGATATGGCTCCTTACAGGACATAGCTGCTAATTCCGATACTCTTTTAGCCGAACAAATGGCTACTAGAAAAATCAATTTCCTGGTGAGAAGCACCAAGGAAATATGCTGTAATGGTTCAAATGGTTGTTTCTGTAGAACCGACAGAACCAAGTTTAGATCCCATGGACATATGGGAATATTAACCGGAGGCCTAATACGCATCACTCCTTGTATAAAGGCTTTGACTAGTGAATGCGAAGCCAAGGGCCTTTGAAAAAATATTGACAAGGCCGAAATCTGACCCTTGATAGTACTCAAGGCAAGCTTCCTATCTACAACCCACTGTAGGAAGTCCAGAATCCTACCTATTACGTACTTATGTGGATGCCATTTCTTGGCCTCACACCACGCGATGTACGCCTTCCAGATTCTATAGTAGATCTGCCTGGATACCGGCTTCCTGGCATTGATCATGGTAGATACCACAGCATTAGAGAGCCCTCTCTTTTTTAGAATGTGGGCTTCAATAGCCAGGCCGTCAAACCTAGGGCTGGTAAGGAAGGGTGGTATATCGGTCCTTGCGAAAGCCGGACGACGTGGGAGAGTCCAAGGACTCCCCACTGAAATTTTACAATCTCCGCGTACCACGCTCTTCGGGGCCACGCTGGAGCCACCGGAATCACTGGTTTCTTTTCTACCCTGATTCTGCGGAGTAATCGAGGTAACCATTGTGGCGGTGTGAATGCATATATCAGCTTGAACTGATCCCCAGGGAACACTAGGGCATCCGAGCCGCAAGCTAGGGGATCCCTTGTCCGAGAGACAAACCTATCCCCCTTTGCGTTGAATCTGGATGCTAGAAGATCTACATCCGATGTTCCCCACCGCTGACATATTGTCCAGAAAACCTCGGGGTGAAGGGACCCTTCCTCTGGGCCTAATTGCTGGCGACTTAGAAAGTCCGCCTTCCAATTCTCCACTCCTGGAATGAATACCGCAGATATGGCTGGGACATATTTTTCCTGCCCATTTCAGGATGTAATTTACTTCCCTCTGGGCTGCACGACTCCTGGTGCCCCCCTGATGATTGATATATGCCACTGCTGTGGCATTGTCTGATTGAATTCTGACAGGGGACCCTTGGAGTTTGGATGTCCATGCTACTAGGGCATACCGGGCTGCTCGTATCTCTAAGAGATTGATGGGCAGGGCCTTCTAGGGCCTGAACTTTTTTGTTCCAGGCCGACAGTATGGCCCCTTGCAAATTCCTTGAATGGAATTGACCGTAGGGTACTGCTTCGAATGATGCCACCATTTTTCCCAGCAGCCTCATATACAGGCGTATGGACGGCTGTCTTTTTTGTACCCACTAAGTGGATCAAATCTTTCAAAGACAACACCTTTCCTCGAGGCAAGAATATTTTTCTCTGGCCTGAATCCAACCTTAGCCCCAAGTATTCCAGACTTTTGACTGGTTTTTAGGGCTGACTTGTCTCGGTTGATAATCCAACCGTGAGATTCCAGATACTTGATCGTCTTGTGAACGACCACGTCTAGTTTTTTCACTGAGTGGTCTATCAGCAACAAGTCATCCAGATATGCCATTATCATTACACCTTGTGTTCTTAGATTGGCCAATAAAGGGCCAGAATTTTTGTAAACACTCGTGGTGCTGTGGCCAAACCGAAGGGTAAGGCTCTGAACTGAAAATGGCGCCCTTCTACTGCAAAGCGTAGAAATTTTTGGTGGACTGGAAAGATGGGAATGTGCAAATAAGCATCTTTGATGTCGATCGTGGCTAACCAATCCTCCCCTTGTAGGGCAGTGGCCACCGATCGGATCGACTCCATCGGAAAGTCCTGATATACAGGAATTTGTATAGCCCTTTTAGAATTAATATGGGCCTCCCGACCGCGTTTGCTTCGGGACTGTAAAGAGGTTTGAGTAAAACTCGAACCCTCATTCTTCCAGGGGAACCTCCATAATTACTCCTTGGAGCAATAGTTGTTCTAGTGCCAACAGGAGGGACTCTCTCTTCCGGGGATCCCTTGGCACGTTTTGACCTCAAAAATGGGAAGGAGGAGAGTCTTTTAACTCCAAACTGTATCCCAAACCTACTGCGGAGAGCACCTATCTGTCTTGATCGTGTCCCGCCAGGTCTCTTGCGAACAACTGGAGTCCTCCCCCCACCCGACTGAGTGGGGGCTTCAATGAATTTAACTTTGGGGGAGGTTTTTGTACCTCCCCTGACCCAGGGTTTCTCATTACCCTGCTACTGTCCCTGTTTTTTACCCCCGGGATTTGACCGAGGAGGCCGTCGGAACTGTTACACAGCCGATGCCCCAGGGACTGGAGAAGCAGGCCTCTTAAAGAGGGACCTCTAACTCTGCTTTTAACCGGTAAGAGCGTATTTTTACCGCTGGAAATTTTCTGGATATATTTGTCCAGGTTTTCCCTGAATAAACGTTCACCATGAAATGGGACGCTAACCAGCCATTCTTTACAGGGAGCTTCAGCAGACCAGTTTTTGAGCCATAGGAGCCTACGCATATGTACTATAGACAGCGTAAGGCGGGAGGCCTGATGGACTGAATCCTCTATGGCGTCAACCGCAAAGCCTAAGGCTCTAGGTAGATCAGCTAGGGCAAAGCCTGCTGATCTGTCAAGTCCCTCAAGACCTGTTTCAACTGATCCTTCACTGCTTAGCAGACCCCAATAGCTGCTACTGCTGGTTGTATCACCAAGCAGATTTTCATAAGGACTCCAATCTTTTATCTATTGGGTTCTTGAAGATTTGGACATTATCCACTGGACATGTCAGTGATTTATACATACAAGAGATGGCTGCGTCCACTGTAGGGACCTTCCATTTTTTTTTTTTTTTTTTGATGAACTTATCCTCCATGGGATAGACCACCGGAAATCTCTTGGGGGAATAAATATTTTCTCAGGACGTTCCCAATCCTGGTAAATGAGCCCTTTCAGTAAAGGGTGAAGTGGAAAAGAACAAACAGTCTGGGGGCTTCTAGCGACCCCAACGAGGATACAGTAGTGGTTGATGGTTCCGCAAGGTGCATTTTTAAATGCTGATCGGACCATGTTAGTCAGAGACTGAACCCATAATCTTTCAGCTTAAGATGCTGAGAAAAGGTTCCCCCACTGTTGATTCCTCTATAACAGAATCAACCTCATCCTGATCCCCTTCAGGCAGGTCGATCCCTGTATGGGACTGTTGCTCTGCTAACAGGCACTCTGAAGGAGGAGACGGAGATCGGGCGTGCTTTCCCTGACAGGGAGGCAGCGATAAATGTTGACAATCTCTCTCTAATCCTCCCAGAGCTGAGGAAAAAACCTCCTCTGTTACATACACAGGAGCAGGTGAACTGAGGACAGCCACAGTACCAAGTACCCTGCGGGGTCTCTACGGTCACTTACCTCTGAACTTCAGGGGAGACTGGTGCAGCAGGAGTATGCCCAAGATCCTCCGAGCCCGATGAGACCCCCTTCGCTTCCTGGAAGATTCAGTTCCGGAGCTTCTGGACGGCATATTCCTAAGCCTAAAGCTGAGGTATTCCAGCCGTAATACACCACTTTTACTGAGAATAGTCTAGCACAATTGCTGCTATATCACAGTTGGTGTCTACTAATGTGCCTTTCTAGGGGATGCCTGTATCAACCGCTTGCTGTATGCCTTTAAATGTTGCCAGCTCTGTCTCTGTATTTCATAGCCAGCTTACTACAATATTGTGGCTTTTTAAAACCTGCTGGGACGCCCGCACATGCGCAGAAGCGCTGCGGCGCGCACAGAGCGTCATCCCCCAGGCTCCGCCCCCTTTCCCGGCTCACCTCTATATATAGAGGCGCGTGCACGCGCGCGGCCACGTGCGCCCTCGGCGCTAATTTCAAACATGGAAACCAGGGACAGGAGCCAGGGCCCCTCTTTGCCGCAGGCCGGGGGATGGACGAGCACTGCAACATGGCAGAGGAAGCAGTTTCCTATAGGAGAACTCACCAACTGCCTGGACTTTGCTCTCTGAGAAGAAACTAGTCCACATGACAAGAAAACATTCCACAGCGGCCTCTAGTGGACAAACACAGGTACCGCAGTCTAATATACTAAATATATATAAAAAAACATTTTTTTTTTTTTTTTTTCCTTGACCACCATTAAAAATTATTACATTTTTTTTAGTAGTTACAGGCATGCACAGAATCTTGCGGGAATACCATTAGGTAACAGACAGAAAGACAAATTAGGCTTGGGGGTCCCCCAATAGAACCAAGTTCCTGGGGGCCCCCACTTACCTGTTCCTCGCCGCAGGACTTTGTTTGGTCCACAAAAGCCCAAACTTCACCTATCACGGCAGGCATTGTAATCAAACCTTCAGGGACCGGGTTCCCAAGGATTCCACTCCCCTGGACCTGTATAGCACCCTGCACAGAAAACATCTTGGTCGTGGGTATGACCAGAGCTCTGGATCCCAGGGTCCAGCTCTCCTAAGAGAAGCATTACAGGCAGAACCTTGCTCTTCTCTTTGCAAGGCCCGGGTACCGACCGTTTAGCTATGAAGCTTTTTTGGTCGGATCCGGAATAGCTTACTGAGGCCCAAAAGAACCTGTACGCAAGCTCAGTGAAAAACACATGTTTCTTCTTGGCCAACACCTTAGACACTGGCAAAAAACTGAGGTGCTCCCGGATGGGAGGGGCTTATATAGGGGAGGGTACTTCCGGTTTTGGAAGTTGCCAGTGCCAGCACCTGACGGTAACTATATAACCCATTAGTAATGACTATGTCGCTCTGTGTCCCGTGATGTACGAGAAAGAAAATGTTTTTTTAAAGATGGTTGATGATCAATGCTTTAGCACAGTATAGCACAAGGAGAATTTCCCTCACTGTCCTTCCCTGTCCCTAGAAACAAGGATTAGCACAGTAAAACACACTGACACTCTCCCTACCTATAGTTTTCTGTCCCTAGAAATTATTTTTTTTTAAAGATGGTTGATGATCAATGCTTTAGCACAGTATAGCACAAGGAGAATTTCCCTCACTGTCCTTCCCTGTCCCTAGAAACAAGGATTAGCACAGTAAAACACACTGACACTCTCCCTACCTATAGTTTTCTGTCCCTAGAAAAAATGTTTTTTTAAAGATGGTTGATGATCAATGCTTTAGCACAGTATAGCACAAGGAGAATTTCCCTCACTGTCCTTCCCTGTCCCTAGAAACAAGGATTAGCACAGTGAAACACACTGACACTCTCCCTACCTATAGTTTTCTGTCCCTAGAAAAAATGTTTTTTTAAAGATGGTTGATGATCAATGCTTTAGCACAGTATAGCACAAGGAGAATTTCCCTCACTGTCCTTCCCTGTCCCTAGAAACAAGGATTAGCACAGTAAAACACACTGACACTCTCCCTACCTATAGTTTTCTGTCCCTAGAAAAAATGTTTTTTTAAAGATGGTTGATGATCAATGCTTTAGCACAGTATAGCACAAGGAGAATTTCCCTCACTGTCCTTCCCTGTCCCTAGAAACAAGGATTAGCACAGTAAAACACACTGACACTCTCCCTACCTATAGTTTTCTGTCCCTAGAAAAAATGTTTTTTTAAAGATGGTTGATGATCAATGCTTTAGCACAGTATAGCACAAGGAGAATTTCCCTCACTGTCCTTCCCTGTCCCTAGAAACAAGGATTAGCACAGTAAAACACACTGACACTCTCCCTACCTATAGTTTTCTGTCCCTAGAAAAAATGTTTTTTTAAAGATGGTTGATGATCAATGCTTTAGCACAGTATAGCACAAGGAGAATTTCCCTCACTGTCCTTCCCTGTCCCTAGAAACAAGGATTAGCACAGTAAAACACACTGACACTCTCCCTACCTATAGTTTTCTGTCCCTAGAAAAAATGTTTTTTTAAAGATGGTTGATGATCAATGCTTTAGCACAGTATAGCACAAGGAGAATTTCCCTCACTGTCCTTCCCTGTCCCTAGAAACAAGGATTAGCACAGTAAAACACACTGACACTCTCCCTACCTATAGTTTTCTGTCCCTAGAAAAAATGTTTTTTTAAAGATGGTTGATGATCAATGCTTTAGCACAGTATAGCACAAGGAGAATTTCCCTCACTGTCCTTCCCTGTCCCTAGAAACAAGGATTAGCACAGTAAAACACACTGACACTCTCCCTACCTATAGTTTTCTGTCCCTAGAAAAAATGTTTTTTTAAAGATGGTTGATGATCAATGCTTTAGCACAGTATAGCACAAGGAGAATTTCCCTCACTGTCCTTCCCTGTCCCTAGAAACAAGGATTAGCACAGTAAAACACACTGACACTCTCCCTACCTATAGTTTTCTGTCCCTAGAAAAAATGTTTTTTTAAAGATGGTTGATGATCAATGCTTTAGCACAGTATAGCACAAGGAGAATTTCCCTCACTGTCCTTCCCTGTCCCTAGAAACAAGGATTAGCACAGTAAAACACACTGACACTCTCCCTACCTATAGTTTTCTGTCCCTAGAAAAAATGTTTTTTTAAAGATGGTTGATGATCAATGCTTTAGCACAGTATAGCACAAGGAGAATTTCCCTCACTGTCCTTCCCTGTCCCTAGAAACAAGGATTAGCACAGTAAAACACACTGACACTCTCCCTACCTATAGTTTTCTGTCCCTAGAAAAAATGTTTTTTTAAAGATGGTTGATGATCAATGCTTTAGCACAGTATAGCACAAGGAGAATTTCCCTCACTGTCCTTCCCTGTCCCTAGAAACAAGGATTAGCACAGTAAAACACACTGACACTCTCCCTACCTATAGTTTTCTGTCCCTAGAAAAAATGTTTTTTTAAAGATGGTTGATGATCAATGCTTTAGCACAGTATAGCACAAGGAAAATTTCCCTCACTGTCCTTCCCTGTCCCTAGAAACAAGGATTAGCACAGTAAAACACACTGACACTCTCCCTACCTATAGTTTTCTGTCCCTAGAAAAAATGTTTTTTTAAAGATGGTTGATGATCAATGCTTTAGCACAGTATAGCACAAGGAGAATTTCCCTCACTGTCCTTCCCTGTCCCTAGAAACAAGGATTAGCACAGTAAAACACACTGACACTCTCCCTACCTATAGTTTTCTGTCCCTAGAAAAAATGTTTTTTTAAAGATGGTTGATAATCAATGCTTTAGCACAGTATAGCACAAGGAGAATTTCCCTCACTGTCCTTCCCTGTCCCTACAAACAAGGATTAGCACAGTAAAACACACTGACACTCTCCCTACCTATCCTTCTCTTTCCCTATACTAAAGGAATCCAGGTTAAGCAAGAAAAAAAAATGTCACTGTCCCTGCCTATGCTTCTCTTTCCCTGCTCCGGAACACACTACACTAGGCCGCCGTGCTGGCGGCCTTTTATAGTGTGGGGCGTGTACTAAACACCCTCAGCAATAATTGGCCACAGGCATCCTGCCTGTGGCCAATCATTGCTCTCCTCGCTGCCGGCCAATCACAGCGCCTGGATGACACTGCGATGGCGTAGTGCATTGTGGGCCGTTCGCGTCACTCGAATTAGGCGCGAACGGCCCAAATCGTTCGATCTTCGTCGAACGATCGAACAGCCGATGTTCAAGTCGAACGTATGTTCGACTCGAACACCGAGCTCATCCCTAATCCCCAACAAAGTCCACATACGAAGCAAACTTTCCTAGGCTGCTAGGGATAATTAAACATGACCTACAGCATATATCAAACTTTGAAATGTCCTGGATAGGTACGATCGCAGCCTTCAAGATGACAATTCTACCTAAAATCATTTATTATTTTAGGACCATACCAATAATCATTCCGGACCAATTTTTTAGGGAGGCAGATAAATTGTTTAGACAATTCATTTGGGGCAAGAAAATGACTAAGATCTATTACTCTGTACTATTGAAACATAAATTGAATGGTGGGGTAAACTATCCTAACCTTAAAAACTATTATTTTGCAGCCCGCCTGGATCAGACCGGAGCGTGGTTTGACCCTAATTCTAACAAACTATGGGTCCAGGTTGAGAAGTACATGGTGGGTAATAAACACTTGCCCGCCCTGTTATTATCAAGTCTGACTCATATGAAACTGAATTATAAACCCTTCCCCTCGATTGATGCCACATTACTAGCATGGAATAATCTACACGCCGTAGTCCCACAGGACACTGTGGATAAATGTACAGATTTCCAACTGCAAATATTACACATTATACCCAATTTAAATATACATCCATGGATTAGGGAAGGGATACAGACCTATAGAGAGTTTAATTTCTAAAACCCCTAGTCCCACTTCATTCTCTTATATCCAACTTACTAATTTTCACAAAAATAACCCGAGCATACACTATAGCGTCCACAGGGAAACCTGTCCTGGCTTGAAGTCTGACCGCAACGGCACAAAAGGGCTGTCCTGGTTTTACAGCAAGCTACAATATAATCAAGTATCCCATAAAACATCAAGTATGCACAATTGGGAAAAGGAGATGGGAACCCTCTTTACACAATCTCATTCTCGCTTTTCTCACTGCGTAAATCACTGGGAATTGATGTTAAAAACACTTCATAGGACCTATCTAACACCAGTGAGGCTAGCGCAGGTTTACCCAGACGCTTCTCCCGACTGTTGGAGGGGGTGTGGGGGAAGAGGAGGCCTCCTACATATACTTTGGTACTGTAAGGAAGTGAGAAGCTTTTGGACAGAAGTGTACTCCCTAATAAATGAACTTACAGGACTTAGCACTTCACCTACACCACAGTTGGCTATTCTTAATATAGGGGTGCACTCGTTCCCGACTAAATATAGACCTCTAAGTACACATATTCTAATAGCAGCAAAACTAACTATAACCTCTAAATGGAAGTCCACAACAGCACCTATCCTATCTGAAGTCATATCTTGGATTAAGACCCAATATACGTATGAATTTTTTTTTGCCACTAGGAATCAAATTATGACCAAATTTAATTCCTACTGGGAGACATGGGTTGCACTATATCCTACTGATTAGTTGCCTATTTGCAATTATGAGTGGTACATGTGAATTTTTTCTGTTTTTATTATGTTATTTATGTTGTTATGGTTATACTTTTCTTTTTCCTCTTTTATCTCGAGAGAGTTATGGCTTAGTATATTCTTGGTAATAAGGGAACAACACAAAAAGTAAGGTATTATGAAGAATAATTAGTTGGTGGCGTATATGGTATTGCGAGATGGTGCAACTCTGTGGTCTGTGGCACAGTTTGATCCCATTGGGGTGCCTGGAGAACGGAGTCATTACTGTACCTAGTTTTGATTCAAGACCAACCTAACCAAATAATTCTACATAAAGGAAGAATTCCTTTTCTTTAAACTTACTTGATATACCATTGATATCCCCATTGGTGGGGCCTTGTGTATTTGGCAACATTATGTAACTCTCAGTATTATTGTTACTATTTTCTGTAATTGCTAAAATTTCAATAAAAACTAATTGAAAAGAGGAGGAGGAGGATGATTGTGTCAGCATGGAGTTGGAGCCTAGCACTCAGCATCAGCAGCAGTCTTCAAGGGATCATTTACAGTCCAAAGAAACCGATGGACTTGTATGTGGCTGGGAGGAGGTGGCTGCGGATCATGTCATCCTTAGTGACCCAGAGGACTCTGCAAACCTACGCTGCATGGCCTCCCTCCTTCTGCAAAGCCTGCGAAAGGATCATCGTATTCGTGGTATCAAGGAGAGGGATCATTACTGGCTGGCAACCCTCCTTGATCCACGTTACAAGGGTAAGGTTTCAGACCTTATCCAGCCGTCGCAGAGGATAAAACATCACTGGAAGGCCTTGCACAAAGGTTTGCGCAATGTGTTTTCAGAGCCTGGGAGGTTACAAATTCCTGTTCCTGGACAACGTGTTGCTGAGGCGTCGGTCAGTCACAGAAAAAGCGGTGGAGAAGGTGGCCGTCTGACCGATGCGTTCAGACAATTTTTTAGCCCGCAGCACCAAGATATGATCGGTTCCAGCAACCATCGCCAGTGTCTGATTCACATGGTGCAGGAATACCTAGGGGCAAGATGAGACTTGGACACCTTTCCCACCGAAAATCCTCTGGGTTACTGGGTCTTGAGGATGGATCACTGGCCAGAGGTTGCACAGTATGCAATTGAGCTACTGGCCTGTCCTACATACAGGGTTCTTTCGGGACGCACATTAAGTGCTGCTGGAGGCTTTGTAACCGATCACAGGGTGCGCCTGTCCACCGACTTGGTCGATCGGCTGACCTTCATAAAAGTGAATCAGTCTTGGATCACCAGCTACCAAGCACCTGATGCTGATGTAACCGAATAATTTTTTTTGGAATGTGAGATCCCTTTCAAGACTGCCTATGCTGATGCTGTTTATGTTGATAGTTTGTAATAACATTTTTGGTTCTGGGCACCGCCACCAGTGACTAAGGTCCAATTTTTCTGCCGCTGTTTAACAGAGGCGTGTAATTATAATTTTTGCTACAATACTTTGCAGCAGGGCTCATTCCTGCGCTCCAACTAGAGTATCTGTGAGGGGTTGCAGTGTTGTGGCACCATCACCAGTGCCTAAGGCCCAATTTTTCTACCCCTGTTTAACAGGGGCATGCAATTCCAATTTTTGCTGTAATACTTTGCAGCAGGGCTCATTCCTGCACTCCAACTAGAGTATCTGTGAGGGGTTGCAGTGTTGTGGCACCAGTGCCTAAGGCTCAATTTGTCTGCCCCTGTTCAACAGGGGCATGTAATTACAATTCTTGATATAATATTTCACAGCAGGGCATTCCAGCGCCCACCAAGAGTATTTGTGAGGGCTTACAGTGTTGTGGCAACACCACCACCACCACCAAAGGCCCAATTTTTCTGCCCCAGTTCAACAATGGCATGTAATTACAATTCTTGATATAATAGTTCACAGCAGGGCATTCCAGCGCCCACCAAGAGTATTTGTGAGGGCTTACAGTGTCGTGGCAACACCAACACCTAAGGGCCAAATTTCTGCAGAGTATATACGGCAGGCCCCTACTTTCAAACATCCAACTTACAAACGACTCCTACTTGCAAACGGAAGGAGACAACAGGAAGTGAGAGGAAATCTACCCCTAGGAAGGTAAATTCTCTCCTGTAAGAATTAATATGGGAAAAAGGTGTCTCCTCTCCACTGATAGTTTATCACCAATCCTTGTTTCAATAAAAAACACACATTTTCTAAAAACATTTGTCATTGGGATGGAAAGTGAGGTGAAATGTTCTGAACAGGTGCACAGACAGCAAAACAAATGTTACAGGGGTGATAACCCTTCCCTATGTTTTCCAAAAAGCTTAAAAATAGATTTTTTGGCTGGAGCTACACTTTAAAAATGTACCAGTTCAAAATTACAAACAGCTTCTACTTAAGAACAAACCTAAAGTCCCTGTCTTGTTAGCACCGCCTGTATACTGCTGTTCAGAGTATATAGGGCCCCTTTTTTTTTGGGTGCGGGGTTCCCCTTAATATCCATACAAGACCAAAAGGGCCTGGTAATGGGAAGGGGGGTACCCATGCTGATTTTCTCAATGATTTTCATCCATATTGCCGGGACCAGACTGTCATGGTTATGCAGTAATGTTTGTCTCTCAGCTTACCCCTTCTCCATGTGTTCACCTTAGAGGCCAGCCACTCTCACCTGGCTGCTTAAATAATCTCTCCTCCAAGCATGGCTCCACACCAGGCCCTATCAGAGAACACTATATTAACTTGTGCACTGCAAGCCAGCCGTGCTGATCAACGTTATTTGTTAAGCTATTGTGTGTTTCGGTTCCTGCTTGCTGTGTGCTACGTCTGTCTCTGTTTTACCAATCTTGGCTTGTTCTCGACTATCCCATGTCTGCTTGTGACCTTGATCTTTAGCGTGTCCTTTGTTTATCCTTGTCTGCTAGTCGCCCCCCAACCTTTGGCTTATCCCCTCATTATCTCTTGTATCCTGAGCTGCTGCTTCCCCTCTATAGCCCACTATGAGCGCGAGCTAGGGGACTCTGGGGGCCACGACCTGGATCCAGTTGCAGCCCAGGCCATCCTCACCACTAGAGGCTCTGGTGAACACCTACTGGAACTTAGACTCCGTGCCCTGGGGAATCTTAGGCTCTAGCTCCCTGTGGGATCCTTGTTAGTGCTCCAGTGGACCTGCCTTCCTTAACCACCCAGAGTTCCATCCGCAGCAGTCAGCCATAGGGTTCACTACCTTAGCGGTGAACTCCTGACCCCAATGGTGTGCATCTGTCACCTGGCTTTAGGTGACCTGGCACAGACATTACATTAAAGCCGCAAGCAGTTTTAAATTACTTTTATTCCTTTAGAAATGTCATTTTGTGCAGGGACAGTTATAAACACAGGAAACACGCGCCACTTTACAGGCATCCTATAGACACCCCTCAGGCACGATATTTAAAGGAATATTTCACTTTTATTTTTTCACTTTAAGCATCATTAAAATCACTGCTCCTGAAAAAACTGCAGATTTTAAAACTTTTTTTTTTTAAACTTTTTTTTGCATTGATACATGTACCCTGGGGCACCCTTTTTAGGACAATAACTTGCATATTAGCCTTTAAAATTCGCACTTTTGATTTCTCACGTTCGAGTCTCATAGACTTTAACGGGGTTCGAAAGTTCGTGCGAACTATCGGTCCGTTCGCATGTTCTGGATGCAAACCGAATCGGGGGGTGTTCGCCTCATCCCTACTGCTAACCCCAGAAAGTGTGCCATAGGCTTGGAGGAGGCCAAATACCTTGGCTACGTTATTGATCGAGGCCTGATCAAGCCTCAGATCAATAAAATTGAGGCGGTACAAAAGTGGCCCCAACCTATAAATAAAAAGCAAGTTCGTGCATTTCTTGGGATCACAGGATACTACAGGCATGATATAGAGAATCCTATTGGAGATTAAGGTGGGGATCCGTGCTGGCTTAAATGTCGATTTTAAGTTAAGTTGCTGTATTTCTGACCGTTAAATAGTTGTTTACAATTAATTTTAATTTTAATATTTTTTTTAATTAATTTTTTGATTAACATTTGTTAGAGATGGATGTGGTTGACATTTTAAAGCATGTTAATAGTGTATTAAAATTATGAGTTATTTGTTATCATATTGTTTTTTTTTCATATTTGCTGTTTGGGGTCATCAATTGACTTCCTGTTTCTGATATTCTCTGTAAGGGGACAGCTTCTTTAAATTATTCATTAGCGGAGCTTTCTAGCCCTCTTGTCTCCCTCCTGTGGTCAGGATGTGACTTACTTATGAGTTAACGATGGGTGTAACATTGCCCCTCTGTTGAATATACATTACTATTTAAGGTGGGTGTATGATGTGCTTCCCTTTATGCTGATGAAGTCCCGCCCCCTGAGACAATATGTGTGTAAAAGGGAGCTACGTCACCTTATACTAAATCCATGTGATTTTTGTGACAAAACGCTTGTTGGCTGGAACTTAATGGAAGTGCCTTTTATGTGTTTTTATTTATTAAATATATGCTAGCAGAGAGCACTAGATGTTTCCTGTTTTATTTGCATATACTGGGACACGGATGACCTTATGCTGAGATCCCCTGCATACGAGCTGATATGGTGATCCATGTGCTTTGCACCTTGAAGAGTGTCAGGTCACCTGAAGCCAGGTGACAGATGCACACCGTTGGGGTCAGGAGTGCACCGCTAAGGTAGTAAACCCTTTGGCTGACTGCTGCGGATGGAACACTATGTGATTAAGGAAGGCAGGTCCACTGGAGCACTAACAGGGATCCCACAGGGAGCTAGAGCCTAAGATTCCCCAGGGCGTAGAGTCTAATATTCAGCAGATGTTCACCAGAGCCTCTAGTGGTGAGGATGGACTGGGCTGCAACTGGATCCAGGTCGCGGCCCCCAGAGTCCCCGAGCTCACGCTCATAGTAGGCTATAGAGGATAGAGGGGAAGCAGCAGCTCAGGATACAAGAGATTGTGAGGGGATAAGCCAAACATCGGGGCGACTAGCAGACAAGGATAAACAAAGGACAAGCCAAAGGTCAAGGTCACAAGCAGACAGGGATAGTCGAGAACAAGCCAAGATCGGTAAAACAGAGACAGACGTAGCACGCGGCAAGCAGGAACCCAAACACACAATAGCTTAACAAACAACGTTGATCAGCACAGCTGGCTTGCAGTGCACAGGTTAATATAGTGTTCCCTGATAGGGACTGGGGTGGAGCCATGCTTGGAGGAGAGATTATTTAAGCAGCCAGGTGAGAGTGGCTGGCCTCTAAGGTGAACACATGGAGAAGGTGTAAGCTGAGAGACAAACATTACTGCATAACCATGACAAAGTGGTTTATTGCTACTCTCCAGGATTTTGCCCTTATGGGAAAACCTTTTTGACCCTTTGTTGACTGAGAGGTCCTACTGTTGAGGTGAGCTGCATAGAGTGTCTTATAGATCGGAAAAGCTGCGCTAATACAGTCCAAATATTTAATTGTATTTGATTGTAGAAATAAACATCATGCTTTCTAATAGCAGAAATGATGAAATGATAGAACCGAGTCATTCAATGAAGTGTGCCGCCACCTTTAGAAAAACTTGCTTACCAGATAGCAAGCAAAACCAGGCATGTGGCTATAGCCCAGCCAAGGCTTTTTCTTGCACAGAAGATCGTGGAAATAAACTCTGGATGGATGGCTGCATAAATATATCCAAACACCGATAGCATCACTCAATCCAGGACCATTTGTTCAGCAACAAACTCAGCAGTGAACCCAAGAAGAGAAAACCAACCATAGTGTAATATTGTCTGATCAGATATTTATTTAATGAAAACAGTATTGCACTTATATTTGTAGAGTATAAAAATTGCGCATAAAAACAAGAGCCGGCCGGCTACAAACAAAACCTGTCCTTTTAGCGAGACAGTGTGGTGACGTCAGCACGTATCCTCCTCCAGACGCGTTTCGTCATATGTGATGTTGTCAATGGGGCCTTTATAGAGTGTCTTATGGTGGAGAATAAACTTTTGGCACAGAATTTCAGTTTTCATTGATGCACATTGTCACTTTATTTGGAATCCTGATTTTATCTTTTCATGAACTTCTTATGAAGACCCCTATCACACTGAGGCGATTTAAAGGCAATTTTGCTCTAAAAATAGCATCTGAAGAGCGCCTGTAAAGTGCCTCTTCTGCAGCCCCAGTGTGTGAAAGGCCGAGTGCTTTCACATTGGGGTGGTGCACTTGCAGGACAGGAAAAAAAGTCCTGCAAGTAGCATCTTTGGGGCGGTGTGGGCGTGGTGTATACACCGCTCCTCCACTACCCCTGCCCATTGAAATGAATGGGTAACAGTACCAAAGCACTCACTTTTTGGGCGCTATTAACCCTTTCCTCGGCCGCTAGCGCCCTGCTAGCCGCTGAATAGCGCCGCTATAACAGTGGTAAAGCATCGCTAAATCTAAGGCGCAGTCTGCATGGCTAAAATGCAGACTAGACAAATAGGAGGAAAGAGATCCTACCAAAAAGGTCACCACTGTAGAGCACCACGGTTGAATAAAAAATATGTTTAATGTAGAAAAATGCACCATAAAAAATACACAGAAATTCCAAGTGAAAAATACTCCTCCACAATTAGATTAAATAGACAAAGTTGTCTTGGGACACATTACAGCTGCACACACATCCATGCATCCCAGAAGTCACACAGTGAAGGTCTAGGTATCACTTGCAAATTAGTTCAGGTGCTAAAGGGTTAATGTGATTCCTAAGATCCACTGCTATAATGTGTATATTCACTAGTGTGGATGCTGCGGTATGGTTTTGAATGGATAAGTCCAGGATTATTCATCTGTAGGCATAGGCGTGCGCAGGGGGGGTGCCGGGTGTGCCTGGGCACACCCTATTCCCCTGACATACTTGTCTACACCTGGATGAGAGGGGCAGCGGGCGGCATATAGAACAACCCGATGCTCTGTATTTTCTACCCTACAGCCGTTAAATGCCTTCGGGAGGAAGAGGAGGATAAGCGAGCATTCAGAGGCTGCATGGAGAAAAATGCAGACCATCAGTTGCACTATATGCCGCCGCCCCTCTCATCCAGCCTGGTGTACTAGAACTGCTGGCTCCGCCTACCAGCTCCCCCTGACTCCTTCGTTCTAAGTACAGTAACTGCTGCAGGACCGCCCACTCAGCTTCTCCGCGGCTCCGTCCATTGAATTTAGAGCAGCAGGCAGATGGGGGCATGACGTCCGGGGGACTGGAAGAGCCAGCTGATCCAGTAGGAAGAGCGGAGGAGGTCTCCACTGTGTGAGGAGACACGTGAAGCTTGGAGGGAGCCGGAGACACAGCAAGCATGGAGTCCACACTGAGAGCAAGTGAGTGCCACCAATCCCATCCTTCCCCCCCACCCAGCACTGCCACTCATTTTATCTCCCCCCCACCCAGCACTGCCACTCATCCTATCTCCCCCCCACCCAGCACTGCTACTCATTCTATCTCCCCCCCCCACCCAGCACTGCCACTCATCCTATCTCCCCCCCACCCAGCACTGCTACTCATTCTATCTCCCCCCCCACCCAGCACTGCTACTCATTCTATCTCCCCCCCCACCCAGCACTGCCACTCATCCTATCTCCCCCCCACCCAGCACTGCCACTCATCCTATCTACCCCCCCATCCAGCACTGCCACTCATCCTATCTCCCCCTCCACCCAGCACTGCCACTCATCCTATCCCCCCCCCACCCAGCACTGCCACTCATCCTATCCCCCCCCACCCAGCACTGCCACTCACCCTATCTCCCCCCCCCACCCAGCACTGCCACTCATCCTATCTCCCCCCCCCCCACCCAGCACTGCCACTCATCCTATCTCCCCCCCACCCAGCACTGCCACTCATCCTATCTCCCCCCCACCCAGCACTGCCACTCATCCTATCTCCCCCCCACCCAGCACTGCCACTCATCCTATCTCCTCTCCCCCCCCCACCCAGCACTGCCACTCATCCTATCTCCTCTCCCCCCCACCCAGCACTGCCACTCATCCTATCTCCCCCCCCCACACCCAGCACTGCCACTCATCCTATCTCCCCCCCCCACACCCAGCACTGCCACTCATCCTATCTCCACCCCCCCACCCAGCACTGCCACTCATCCTATCTCCCCCCCACCCAGCACTGCCACTCATCCTATCCCCCCCCCACTGTTGCCACTGATCACATGCCCCCCAGCACTGCCACTCATCCTATCTCCTCTCCCCCCACCCAACACTGCCACTCATCCTATCTCCTCTCCCCCCCACCCAGCACTGCCACTCATCCTATCTCCGCCCCCCCACCCAGCACTGCCACTCATCCTATCTCCCCCCCCCACCCAGCACTGCCACTCATCCTATCCCCCCCCCCCCCTTCCAGCACTGCCACTCATCCTATCCCCCCCCCCACTGCTGCCACTGATCACATGCCCCCCAGCACTGCCACTCATCCTATCTCCCCCAACCCAGCACTGCCACTTATCCTATCTCTCCCCACCCAGCACTGCCACTAATCTCATCCCCCACCACTGCTGCCACTGATCCCAGCCCCCCCCCCCAGCATTGCCACTCATCCCATGCCCCCCAGCACTGCCACTCATCCTATCTCCCCTAACAAGCATTGTCACTGATCCCACCCCTCTACCACTGCTGCCACTGATTTAATGCCCCTCAACACTGCCACTCATCCTATCTCCCCCCCAGCATTGCTACTGATCCCCCCCTCCACTGCCATGAATCCCCCACCACCACTGATCCCATCAACCCCCAGCACTGCCAATGATCCCCCCCAACCTTGCCACTCATCCCATTCCCCCCAGTACTGCCACTGATCCCATTACCATCCCCCCACCACAACCACCATCAACACCACAGATCCCATCAACTTTCCAACACTGCCACTGATCCCATCCCCCCCAGCACTGCCACTGATCCTATCCCCCCCAGCACTGCCACTGATCCCATCAATTCCCTAGCACTACCACTGATCCCCACCCCCCCCACCACTGCCACTCAACCCACCCCAGTACTGCCACTGATCCCATTACCCCCCACCACAACTGCCACTGATCCCATCAACCCCCTAGCACTGATCACCCTCCCCCTCGCCAGCACTGCCACTGATCACCCCCCCAGCACTGCCACTCAATCCATCCCCCCAGCACTGCCACTGATCCCATTCCCCTCCCCCCACCACCACTGCCAACTGATCCCATCTCCCCCCTCTCTCACCCCCACTTTCTCCCTCTGACCAGCTCAGCCATATGATGTAAAATGTATTAGAATATTAAAAATAGTTTTAACACATTTCAAAATGTTGGTTTACATTTATTTAAAAGAGTGTGTGTCTGTGTGTGTATATATATATATATATATATATATATATATATATATATATATATATATATATATATATATCCACACACGTGTGTGTGTTTGAGTTTTGGGGTGCACACCCTAATCCAATAGGCTGCGCACGCCTATGTCTGTAGGGAACTGTTATCAAAGCACTTCCCTAATCCTAAAGCTGAGTTAAAGTGGCATGCCAAGATGACTGTGGATGATACCAAAAATACTGGCTAGCAGTGACTCACATATAGGGAGATGACCATGGTATTGATTCCTGGGATAAAAACCGTCATGCAGCAGGAAAAGGGTGGAGAGTGGAAATAGTGGAGACGTTTGCAATTGTGGTGGGAAATAGGCTGTTCTGATTCACGGCATGTAAGCCTCAAGTGACATCCTACATCAATATACAGGGAAACACTTGTATCTCACCACCTCCGTATGCAAATAGCAATTGCTGTCCTGTTGTAGTTGGACCCAGGGCTCTGTCCAGATAAAGCACAGTGTCTCCACATTCAGTGGAAATAAGTATCCTGGGGTCACTACTCCATTGCCAAATGAAGCTGCATCTGTTGCACGCTACGGCCGTCCCCTCGTCATGGACGTGCTAACGTCACACTGACGCTGCGTTTCATTAGCTAGGCTTGCTAACTTCTTCAGAGCAAGGAGTGGTCTGACAGATAGACTTAAATAGCGGTCAGGCCAGGTAATACACCACTGGGTGACACCACTGGGTGTCATCAAAGCCTACTCCTATAAACAACATTCAACACATAAAAAACAAAACACCACTGAGTCTATCAATTTACATGGCTATGGACAGATGAAAAAGAGGGGAATATCAATCATTACTGGATCTCAGAGGGGATTAAGAATTGTCATCAGGGGTCGAATTAAAAACTACACTCAGCTTAAACTAGTATTCTCAAATAGGAAGCAAATCAATGTTTAAGGCCTGGAAACCTTTTTGAACCTCCCAATGAGGTTCTGTAGTAAAATAGTATCAAAATCCCCTCTTCTCATTGGGAGGTTCAAAACATAGATACCCTTCACCACAAGTCCCTTTGGATTACTATGATCGAATTGTTTAATGTGTAGTGTTAGGGGGCGCTCATCATCATTCTTTTTGTTTTTAATACTACTGATGTGTTCGCCAATTCTTATCCGGAGCTGTCTCTTAGTTTTCCCTATGTAGATTTTGTTAGATGGACAGCTAAGCATATAGATTACTCTTATAGTGGCACAATCATTAAATTATTTTATTTTATACGTTTTGGTTCCTTCAGAATTGGCGAACACATCCGTACGGTGAATATATTTGCAAATGCTGCAATATCCATAGTAGGGATGAGCTTCGAGTTCGAGTCGAACTCATGTTCGAGTCGAACTCATGTTCGACTCGAACATTGCCTGTTCGCCCGTTCGCCGAACAACGAACAATTTGGGGTGTTCGCGGCAAATTCGAAAAGTCTATGGGAGAAATCTAAAGTGCTAATTATAAAGGCTTATATGCAAGTAATTGTCCTAAAAAGTGTTTGGGGACCTGGGTCCTGCCCCAGGGGACATGTATCAATGCAAAAAAAAGTTTTAAAAACGGCCGTTTTTTTAGGAGCAGTGATTTTAATAATGCTTAAAGTGAAACAATAAAAGTGAAATATTCCTTTAAATTTCGTACCTGGGGGGTGTGTATGATATGCATGTAAAGTGGCGCATGTTTCCCGTGCTTAGAACTGTCCCTGCACAAAGTGTCATTTTTGAAGGAAAAAAAGTAATTTAAAACTCACTCGCGACTATTAATGAATTGTCGGCTTTTATCAATACATAGAAAAGTCATTGATAAAAAAAAAAAGAAAAAAGGCCCTTCAGGTCTGGAATGGATATTAAGGGGAACCCCGCCGCAAATTAAAAAAAAAATGGCGTGCGGTTCCCCCTAAATATCCATACCAGGCCCTTCAGATCTGGCATGGATTTTAAGGGGAACTCCACCCCAAATTTAAAAAAAAATGGCGTGGAGTCCCCCCAAAAATCCATACCAGACCCTTATCCGAGCACGCAACCTGGCCGGCCGCAAGGGAAGAGGGGGGGACGAGAGAGCGGCCCCCCTCCCTCCTGAACCGAACCAGGCCACATGCCCTCAACATGGGGAGGATGTCCCCATGTTGATGGGGACAAGGGCCTCATCCCCACAACCCTTGCCCGGTGGTTGTGGGGGTCTGCGGGCGGGGGGCTTATCGGAATCTGGAAGACCCCTTTAACAAAGGGGACCCCCAGATCCCGCCCCCCCCTATGTGAATTGGTAAGGGGTACATTGTACCCCTAACATTTCACGAAGAAAGTGTCAAAAAATGTAAATAAAAACATACAAACATCTTGGAAAAGTCCTTTATTAAAAAAAAAAAAACATTCCAGTGATGAAATCCAGTGTCCCGCGGCGATCCCGATGTCCAGCGCTGTCCGTCATTGGTTGTGCCTGAGCGGACTTGATGGGGAACTTCCTCCGCAGTGTTTTAAATGTATAGACCCGCCCCTTCTAAAGTTCCCCATCAGGTCCGCTCAGCGGACCAGATGCGGAACGCGAGAAGGGGTGGGTCTATTCATGTATTACACAGTGAACGAAGTTCCCCATCAGGTCCGCCCCCTCGGTACGTCCGACCCCGCCTACGTCATTGGCCTGAGCGGGGAACTTCCTTCACTGTGTAATTTAAATTTACACAGTGAAGGAAGTTCCCTGCTCAGGCCAATGACGTAGGCGGGGTCTGACATACCGAGGGGGCGGACCTGATGGGGAACTTTGTTCGCTGTGTAATACATGTATAGACCCACCCCTTCTCATGTTCCGCATCAGGTCCTCAGCCTTACACCTAGTCATTGGCTGAGCGGACCTGATGGGGAACTTGAGAAGGGGTGGGTCTATACATGTATTACAAAGTGCGAGAAGTTCCCCATCAGGTCCGCCCCCTCGGTATGTCAGACCCCGCCTACGTCATTGGCCTGAGCGGGGAACTTCCTTCACTGTGTAATTTAAATTTACACAGTGAAGGAAGTTCCCCGCTCAGGCCAATGACGTAGGCGGGGTCGGACATACCGAGGGGGCGGACCTGATGGGGAACTTCGTTCGCTGTGTAATACATGAATAGACCCACCCCTTCTCGCGTTCCGCATCTGGTCGGCTGAGCGGACCTGATGGGGAACTTTAGAAGGGGCGGGTCTATACATTTAAAACACTGCGGAGGAAGTTCCCCATCAGGTCCGCTCAGGCACAACCAATGACGGACAGCACTGGACATCGGGATCGCCGCGGGACACTGGATTTCATCGCTGGAATGTTTTTTTTTTTTTAATAAAGGACTTTTCCAAGGTGTTTGTGTGTTTTTATTTACATTTTTTTACACTTTCTTCGTGAAATGGTAGGGGTACAATGTACCCCTTACCAATTCACATAGGGGGGGCGGGATCTGGGGGTCCCCTTTGTTAAAGGGGTCTTCCATATTCCGATAAGCCCCCCGCCCACAGACCCCCACAGCCACCGGGCAAGGGTTGTGGGGATGAGGCCCTTGTCCCCATCAACATGGGGACATCCTCCCCATGTTGAGGGCATGTGGCCTGGTACGGTTCAGGAGGGAGGGGGGGGCACTCTCTCATCCCCCCCTCTTCCCCTGCAGCCGGCCAGGTTGCGTGCTCGGATAAGGGTCTGGTATGGATTTTTGGGGGGACTCCGCGCCATTTTTTTTTAATTTGGGGTGGAGTTCCCCTTAAAATCCATGCCAGATCTGAAGGGCCTGGTATGGATATTTAGGGGGAACCGCATGCCATTTTTTTTTTTTATTTGCGGTGGGGTTCCCCTTAATATCCATTCCAGACCTGAAGGGCCTGGTAATTGAATTTGGGGGAACCCCCACGCTTTTTTCTATTTTTTTATCAATGACTTTTCTATGTATTGATAAAAGCCAACAATTCATTAATAGCCGCGAGTGAGTTTTAAATGACTTTTTTTGCTTCAAAAATGACACTTTGTGCAGGGACAGTTCTAAGCACGGGAAAAATGCGCCACTTTACATGCATATCATACACACCCCCCAGGTACGAAATTTAAAGGAAAATGTCACTTTTATTTTTTCATTTTAAGCATTATTAAAATCACAGCTCCCGTAAAAACGTCTATTTTTTAAACCTTTTTTTGCATTGATACATGTCCCCTGGGGCAGGACCTGTGTCCCCAAACACTTTTTAGGACAATAAATTGCATATTAGCCTTTATAATTAGCACTTTAGATTTCGAACGTTCGAGTCCATTGTATTTAATAGGGTTCTAAAGTTCACACAAACATTCTGTCTGTTCGCAGGTTCTGGTGCGAACCGAACAGGGGGTTGTTCGGCTCATCCCTGGTCAACAGGCATACATGCCTTTCAATGGCACAAGGTTTGTTAAAAAGTTCGGTGTTTGGGTTCTCTGATATTCGGAGTGGACTAGGGAATAATTTAAGTTCCGTACTCTTCTGGCTGTCAGGAGAGGTTTCAGGCCCACTATGTCTGAAATAAAGGGTGTTGAGCTTAGAACATTTGGCTCCATTGGGAACCATATTTTGTTATTATTCTTTGGGGGGGTGTCTCTTTTTTGGCATACCAGTAGATCCTCACACTTATATTTAGTTGCCTTACTTCTAGCTTTCTTCCGTGATTTATGTGAGAATCCTCTCTCCCTAAACCTTTTGTGCATTGGATTGGCCTCCTTAAAATGAATATCCTCAAAGCAGTTTCTTTGAATCCTTAAAAACTGTGCTGTGGGTATCCAATCAATCAAGGATTTAGGGTGGTGTCTCTGTGCCAGTAGCAATGTATTTGCTGCGGTTTCTTTACGGTAATTTTGGGTAGTAATTTTATTACCCTTAATAGTAAGTTGTAGATCAAGGAAGGGCAGTGTAACCTCATGGCTGGAGTACGTGAGCACAATATTCCTCTCATTCTGGTTAAGTTGTAACATAAATTCCATTAGTTGGTCCCCACTACCACTCCAGACCATGAGGACACCGTCAATGTACCTTAGCCACGGTAAACAGGTGAGCTGGGGTACATCAAGGATTTGTACACCACCTCCTCTCTGTATACACTTGCCTCTCTGTATACCATACCCTGTTTTCTGTATACCCTAGCCTCTCTATATACCCTAGCCTCCCTGTATACCCTAGCCTCTCTGTATACCCTAGCCTCTCTGTATACATTAGCCTCTCTTCTATATACCCTAGCCTCTCTTTTTGTAACAATCTGCATCTGGTGGCAGGTGACGTGACAAGTGACAAGCTGCATCTGTGGCAGGTAATGTGACAAGCTCTCTGGTGATATGAACAAGACAAAAAAGTGTAGCGCTAAACTAAATGAGAACTGCATTGGAATGAAGTGCAGTATGTAACAGTGATAAACAATCAAAATAAACAACGTAACAGCGAATCTCCAGCTGCGATTCAAACAGGAACCTCAAACTTCAATCAAATACAGAAGGTATTACTTTCTGGCATATATCTGGTATCACCACCTGGCCCTAACTGGTCACTACCTGCAAGTGTCATCACCATCTGGATACAAGAGACACTTCTCCCTACCTTCTGTATTTGATTGAAGTTTGAGGTTCCTGTTTGAATCGCAGCTGGAGATTCGCTGTTCACAGCGGCTTACCCATGTCTGGTTGACCCTCTGAACGTATGTTTTTGGGGTCCACTCTCTCTGGTAACTATCGATTAGGGATGAGCCGAACAACCCCCGGGTTCGGTTCGCACCAGAACCCGCGAACGGACCGAAAGTTCGCACGAACGTTAGAACCCTATTAAATACAATGGATGCGAACGTTTGAAATCTAAAGTGCTAATTATAACGACTAATATGCATGTTATTGTCCTAAAAAGGGTATGGGAACCCGGGTTCTGCACCAGGGGACATGTATCAATGCAAAAAGAAGTTTTAAAAACTGAAGTTTTTTCTGGAGCAGTCATTTTAACCACTTAAGCCCCGGACCATTTGGTAGCTAGAGGACCAGAGGTGAATTCAGAATTTTGCACTGCGCTGCTTTAACTGTAAATTGTGCGGACATGCAATGTTGTACCCAAACAAAATTTGCGTCCTTTTCTTCCCACAAATAGAGCTTTCTTTTAATGGTATTTGATTGCCTCTGCGATTTTTATTTTTTGCGATATAAACGGAAAAAGACCGAAAATTTTGAAAAAAAATGATATTTTCTACTTTTTGTTATAAGAAAAATTGAATAAACTCAATTGTAGTCATACATTTAGGCCAAAATGTATTCAGCCACATGTTTTTAGTAAAAAAAATGTCAATAAGCGTATATTTATTGGTTTGCGCAAAAGTTATAGAGTTTACAAACTAGGGTACATTTTCTGAAATTTACACAGCTTTAAATTTATGACTGCCTATCTCATTTCTTGAGGTGCTAAAATGACAGGGCAGTACAAAACCCCCCCCCCAAATGACCCAATTTTGGAAAGTAGACACCCCAAGGAAATTGCTGAGAGGCATGTTGAGCCCATTGAATTTTTTATTTTTTTGTCCCAAGTGATTGAATAATGACTAAAAAAAAAAAAAATTACAAAAAGTTGTCACTAAATGATATATTGCTCACACATGCCATGGTTATATGTGGAATTTCACCCCAAAATACATTTTGCTGCTTCTCCTGAGTACGGGGATACCACATGTGTGGGACTTTTTGGGAGCCTAGCCGCGTACGGGACCCCGGAAACCAAGCACCGCCTTCAGGATTTCTAAGGGCGCAAATTTTTGATTTCACTCCTCACTACCTATCACAGTTTCGAAGGCCATAAAATGCCAAAATAGCACAAACCCCCCCCAAATGACCCCATTTTAGAAAGTAGACACCCCACGGAAATTGCTGAGAGGCCTGTTGAGCCCATTGAATATATATTTTTTTGTCCCAAGTGATTGAATAATGACAAAAAATAAATAAAAATTACAAAAAGTTGTCACTAAATGATATATTGCTCACACATGCCATGGTTATATGTGGAATTACACCCCAAAATACATTTTTCTGCTTCTCCTGAGTACGGGGATACCATATGTGTGGGACTTTTTAGGAGCCTAGCCGCGTACGGGACCCCGAAAACCAAGCACCGCCTTCAGGATTTCTAGGCACAAATTTTTGATTTCACTCCTCACTACCTATCACAGTTTCGAAGGCCATAAAATGCCAAAATCGCACAAAACCCCCCCAAATGACCCCATTTTGGAATATAGACACCCCAAGCTATTTGCTGAGAGGAATGGCGAGTATTTTACAGCTCTCATTTGTTTTTGAAAATGAAGAAAGAAAATATATATATATATATTTTTTTTGTTTTTTCAATTTTCAAAACTTTGTGACAAAAAGCGAGATCTGCAAAATACTCACAATACCTCTCAGCAAATAGCTTGGGGTGTCTACTTTCCAAAATGGGGTCATTTGGGGGGGTTTTGTGCTATCTGGGCATTCCATGGCCCCGAAACTGTGATAGGCAGTGAGAAGTAAAATCAAAAATTTACACCCTTAGAAAGCCTGAAGGCGGTGCTTGGTTTTTGGGGTTCCGTACGTGGCTAGGCTCCCAAAAAGTCTCACACATGTGGTATCCCCGTACTCAGGAGAAGCAACAGAATGTATTTTGGGGTGTAATTCCACATATGCCCATGGCATGTTTGAGCAATATATCATTTAGTGACAACTTTGTGCAAAAAAAAAAATTGTCGTTTTTCCGCAACTTGTGTCAACATATAAAATATTCCATGGACTCGACATGCCTCTCAGTATATAGCTTGGGGTGTCTACTTTCCAAAATGGGGTCATTTGGGGGGGTTTTGAACTGTTCTGGCATTTTATACACAACATTAGGAAGCTTACATCCACTCTTCTAACCACTTGAAGACAAAGCCCTTTTTGACACTTTTTGTTTACATGAAAACATTTTTTTTTTGCAAGAAAATTATGTTGAACCCCCAAAAATTATATATATTTTTAAAGCAAAGGCCCTACAGATTAAAATGGTGGGTGTTGCATTTTTTTTTTCTACACAGTATTTGCGCAGTGATTTTTCAAACGCATTTTTTGGGTTAAAAAATACACTTTTTTTAATTTTAATGCACTAAAACACACTATATTGCCCAAATGTTTGATGAAATAAAAAAGATGATCTTAGGCTGAGTACATAGATACCAAACACGACATGCTTTAAAATTTCGCACAAACGCGCATTGGCGACAAACTACATACATTTTTAAAAGCCTTTAAAAGCCTTTACAGGTTACCCCAGTAGATTTACAGAGGAGGTCTACTGCTAAAATGATTGCCCTCGATCTGACCTTCGCGGTGATACCTCACATGCATGGTGCAATTGCTGTTTACATATGACGCCAGACCGACGCTTGCGTTCGCCATTGGGCAAGAGCAGGGCAGGACAGGACAGGGGTGCTTTTTTTTTTTTCTTTTTTTTTTTTTATTATTAATTTTGCTTTTTTATTTTATTTTTAAATTGTTCCTTCCAAGTATTTTTTTATCATTTTTATTGTTATCTCAGGGAATGTAAATATCCCCTATGATAGCAATAGGTAGTGACAGGTACTCTTTTTTTGAAAAAACTGGGGTCTTCTAGACCCTAGATTTTTCCTCTGCCCTCAAAGCATCTGACCACACCAAGATCGGTGTGATAAAATGCTTTCCCAATTTCCCAATGGCGCTTTTTATATCCGGGGGGGGGGCATTCCCTCCCACTGCTTGTAAAAGCAGTCCAGAGGCTAATTAGCCGCTAGGATTGCTTTTACATGAAAGCCGGCCGCAGGCTGAAAAGAATGATACCAAGATGATACCTAAACCCACAGGCATCATTCTGGTATAAACATTCAAAGTCCAGCAACATACCAGTACGTTGCTGGTCCTTGTTGGACATGTATTGTAATCTTTTTATTTCATGCAGCCAGTTGGCTGAACGAAAAAAGAGATTGATCGGTGGGTATGCCCACCATTAGAATACCGCCCTTCATCCACCCACTTCCAATGATGGGCATACACGCACCATTTATATATGCCGAAGCATGGGGGCATCCTCCCGCAAAAAAGTTATGCCGCACACACATGGTCGGACTTTTCCACGGGCAAGCCTCCGTCGGAATTTCGACCGTATGTACGCGGCATTAGGAGCAAAATCGCTCCTCCGCCCCTGCTGCCCCAATGCTTCGGCATATTTGCTTTTTTTTTTTAACTGTGGTGGTGAAATCACCTCCTACAGCACTGGAGTCGCAGGGATCAGGCCTGTCTCTGCGAACGCTGCAGTTATGTGTGTTTTTGTTTTGTAAGTGACAGTGATCGATCGATACTGCACTTGGGTGGCCTGGGCTGGACGGAGGGGCAAAACGCAGGTGCCAGCAGGTATCTGGGCTGATCCCGCTAACACTGCGTTTTTGGGAACCCTAAACTGCTGGGGACGCTAGTATAGATCAGATCAGATATTGACCTATTTAGATACTATACCACTAAGGGGGGTGTATGCTTCACGCGTGGGTGTTAGCGTTACTGGCACTAACCTGATGCTGCCTGGGGTGTGACGCAGACCCTCTCTGATGCTAAAACCTAATTGATATCACCCGCCGGGCGATCAGGGGGTTAAACCTTTATTGGGTTATATACACGGCGGGTGCCCTGACACTATAAAAAGCAAACTAACTAACCAGTGTCACCCGTAACACTTATATGGTGATCACTGGTGAAAGGGTTAACTAGGGGCAATCAGGGGGTTAAAACCTTTATTAGATAATATATGGGGGTACCTGACGCTATAAAAACCTGCGGCGAACCTAAAAAAAATTACCAGCTACCGATTTGCATCACCGACACTAAGACAGCGTTTAGAAAAACGATTGCTTAGCGACAGTGGTGATGGGGGTGAAAGGGTTACCCTGGGGGGGCGATCAAGGGGGTTAAACCTTTATTAGATAATATATTGGGGTACCTGACGCTATAAAAACATGCGGCGAACCTAAAAAAAATTACTGGCTACGATCTGCATCACCGACACTAAGACAGCGTTTAGAAAAACAATTGCTTAGCGACAGTGGTGATAGGGGGTGAAAGGGTTACCTGGGGGGCGATCAAGGGGGTTAAACCTTTATTAGATAATATATTGGGGTACCTGACGCTAGAAAAACCTGCGGCGAACCTAAAAAAAATTACCGGCTACCGATCTGCATCACAGACACTAAGACAGCGTTTAGAAAAACGATCGCTTAGTGACAGTGGTGATAGGGGGTGAAAGGGTTACCTGGGGGGCGATCAAGGGGGTTAAACCTTTATTAGATAATATATTGGGGTACCTGACGCTATAAAAACCTGCGGCGAACCTAAAAAAAATTACTGGCTACGATCTGCATCACCGACACTAAGACAGCGTTTAGAAAAACAATTGCTTAGCGACAGTGGTGATAGGGGGTGAAAGGGTTACCTGGGGGGCGATCAAGGGGGTTAAACCTTTATTAGATAATATATTGGGGTACCTGACGCTATAAAAACCTGCGGCGAACCTAAAAAAAATTACCGGCTACCGATCTGCATCACAGACACTAAGACAGCGTTTAGAAAAACGTTTGCTTAGTGACAGTGGTGATAGGGGGTGAAAGGGTTACCTGGGGGGCGATCAAGGGAGTTAAACCTTTATTAGATAATATATTGGGGTACCTGACGCTATAAAAACCTGCGGCGAACCTAAAAAAAATTACTGGCTGCCGATCGGCATCACTGACGCTAAGACAGCGATCAGAAAAATGATCGCTAAGCGACAGTGGTGATAGGCGGTGAAAGGGTTATCTGGGGGGTGATCAGGGGGTTAAACCTTTATTAGGGGGGGTTAGGGGGCTACACTGGACCTAAGACTAAACTTTGGTGACACTTTTACAGTCACAAATGTCACTGATTGCAGTGATCACTAAATAAATGGTCACTGCAATCAGTGACACTGTGACTGGGGGCTGGGGGGGTGATCTGGGGGGTGATCTGGGGTGTCTGGGGGGGCCTGGGGGGGGCGATTTATGTCCCTATGTGTCCTGGTGTCAGTGTAGTGTTGTGTGCACTGACCTGATATCTTCTCTTGTACGGCGCTCGGTATATGTGAGCGCCGCACCAGAGATGACATCACTTCCTCCTGCTCCCTCTGTCTGACACAGACAGAGGGGGCATTTCCATTCGCCGGGAGCGATCGCGAGGGGGTGGCCAGAAACGAATGGCTGCCCCCTCATCCCGGAACGCTCCCGGACACTTAGCCACCGCTCACTGTACAGAAGGGGGGTCCGATCGGACCCCCCAACTATACAAAGGCAATCACGTATGCTCTACGTGATTGTGCCTGTCGGTGCCATTCTGCCGACGTATATATACAGTGAGCGGTCGTTAAGTGGTTAATGATGCATAAAGTGAAAAAAAAAAAGTCAAACATTCCTTTAAATATCGTACCTGGGGGGTGTCTAAGGTATGCCTGTGAAGTGCCACGTGTTTCCCATGTTTAGAACTGTCCCTGCACAAAATGACATTTCTAAAGGAAAAAAAGCCATTTAAAACTGCTTACGGCTTTAATGTAATGTCTGGTCCGGGTAATATGGATGAAAATCTTTGAGAAAAATGGCATAGCTACCCCATCACCCCCCCCCCCCCCCTACCCCAGCCCATTACCAGCCCCTTTGGATCTTGTATGGATATTAAGGGGAACCCTGCACACAAAATAAAAAAAAGTCCCTATATACTCTGAACAGCAGTATACAGGTGGTGCAAACAAGACAGGGACTGTAGGTTTGTTCTTAAGTAGAATCTGTTTTTTTATTTTAAACAGGTACATTGTTTAAGTGTAGCTCCAGCCAAAAAATCTATTTTTAACCTTTTTGGAAAACATAGGAAAGGGTTATCACTCCTGTAACATTTGTTTTGCTGTCTGTGCCCCTGTTCAGAACATTTCACCTCACTTTGCGTCCCAATGACAACTGTTTTTGAAAAGTGGGGTTTTTATTGAAACAAGGATTGGTGTTCTAGGCGTTATGAATTTATTGACAATAAGAATGTTTTAAGGAAACATATACTACTTGCAAACCTCTTAAAGGAACTAAAATATTGATACATTGCATGTTTAGTTTGTTAAGCAACCTCCTTTAAAATTAACAAAAATCTAGCTTTTGGAAAATAAAGGAATTATTACGTTTGTTAATATAAGCATAATCAAGATTGTATGTATGATACCCTCTGTATGCCTTAATAAAATATTTTGACAAGGAAACAAGGATTGGTGATAAAGCATCAGTAGAGAGGAGACACCTTTTTCCCATATTAACTCTTACAGGAGAAAATTTCCCTTCCTAGGGGTAGATTTCCCTTTCACTTCCTGTTGTCTCCTTCCGTTTGCAAGTAGGAGTCGTTTGTAAGTTGGATGTTTGAAAGTAGGGGCCTGCCGTATATACTCTGCAGAAATTGGCCCCTTAGGTGTTGGTGTTGCCACAACACTGTGAGCCCTCACAGTTACTCTTGGTGGGCGCTGGAACGCCCTGCTGTGAACTATTATATCAGGAATTATATTTACATGCCCCTGTTGAACAGTGGTAGGAAAAATTGGGCCTTTGGTGGTGGTGCTGGTGCCACAACACTGTAAGCCCTCACAGTTTCTCTTGGTGGGCGCATGAATGGGCCCTGCTGTGAATTATTTGATCAAGAATTGTAATTGCATGCCTCTGTTGAACAGGGGCTGAAAAATTGGGCCTTTGGTGGTGGTGGTGTTGCCACAACACTGTAAGCCCTCACAGTTACTCTTGGTGAGCGCAGGAATGGGCCCTGCTGTGAATTATTAGATCAATAATTGTAATTACATGCCCCTGCAGATTAAATAATAATAATACTGCGCCAACTCTAAATACTAAATGAAGCAGCCAAACATAAAATCAGACAGGATATATAGAACGTATAAAAAATATATAATGTGGCGCTGTGAGAGAAAATGTGATAGATGCACCCTTCAAACCTATTTTCAAACGATGCAGCTCCTTGTTGGATTTTGACCTATGAACTTCTTTTCATATGTGATAAGATTGGACATTATTCTACATACTCATCTGTGACGCCTTATATGAGTTTGTCTCCACCTACATTATATTTTCATTTTTATTTTTGTTTATTATGGGTATGATCAATATTCCAGTTTAATTGCTGGTTTTTGTTGTGCACCTATACCCCATACCAATTATTTCACTGTTAGTATTCACTTACATTTTTATCACATTCATTTGTGTACACCTATTGTGTGCAAACGTTTTGTTTGACACCATATTTTTATGTGCACCCTTGTGCTATACATAAAGTAGGGTTTTTTACTACTTCTCTCAAAGCGTCACATTATATATTTTTTTATGCCCCTGCAGATGCCTGTTAGTGTAACACAAAAGAAAAAAAACTACGAGCAATAAGGGCTAGCTTCAGGTGTATATTTTTCAGGAATCACACTATGCCTGCTTTAAGTGCTGCAGATGCCTGTTAGTGTAACACAAAAGAAAAAAAACTACGAGCAATAAGGGCTAGCTTCAGGTGTATAATGTGCAGGAATTACACCACACCTGCTTTAAGTGCTGCAGATGCCTGCCTGTGTTACACAACAGGAAAACACAGCAATAAGGGCTAGCTTCAGGTGTATATTTTTTAGGAATCACACTACACCTGCTTTAAGTGCTGCAGATGCCTGTTAGGGCTCTTTCACAGGTCCGCCTGTCAGTTTTTTAGGTGGACCTGAACGGATGCTACATGTCCTCCTATGGAGCCACGGATGTCAGCGGTGACATCCGACCCGCTCCGATCCGCAAAAGTGTGACGGAGGAAAACCCTATTTTTCCTTCCGTCTGCGGATCGGATGTCAACGGACTCTACGGTCCGTCATCATCCGATCGGGGAGAGCGGCGCTCTGACAGGGCGGTCCCTGCACAGTGTGCGGGAACCGCCCAGTCATCCGCCGGCTCAGCGGGGATCAACGGAGCGACTTTACATTACTGATCCGTCCTGTGTGAAAGAGCCCTTAGTGTAACACAAAAAAAAAAAACTACGAGCAATAAGGGCTAGCTTCAGGTGTATATTTTGCAGGAATCACACTACACCTGCTTTAAGTGCTGCAGATGCCTGCCTGTGTTACACAACAGGAAATCACAGCAATAAGGGCTAGCTTCGGTTGTATACTGTGCAGGAGGCTTAGCAAAAATATCACTGACACTGTCCCTACCTATCCTTCTCTCTCCCTGCACACAAGGTTTAGCAGAATATCACTGACTCTGTCCCTACCTATGCTTCTCTCTCCCTACACACAATATCACTGACACTGTCCCTACCTATCCTTCTCTCTCCCTACACACAATTTCTCTAACACTGTCCCTGCCTATGTACGTCTTTCCCTGCACGCCAACACACTACACAAGGCCGCCGTGCTGGCGGCCTTTTATAGTGTGGGGCGTGTACTAAACCCCCCTGAGCTATAATTGGCCACAGGCATCCTGCCTGTGGCCAATTATGGCTCTCCTCGCTGCCGGCGCTGTGATTGGCCAAGCATGCGGCGTTACAGTGCATGCTTGGGCAATCGCAGCGCCGGAATTTTGGGCCGTTCGCGTCACTCGAATTTGGCGCGAACGACCCAAAACGTTCGATCTTTGTCGAACGATCGAACACACTAAAACTTTTAGATGGGCATATAAGCGAAAGCAATACACAGGGATATTGGAAATGGTAGACACATATACAGTACATACTCACTCATACACCCACACAGGTTGAACTGGATGGACTGATTTTTTTTTGACGTGTGCGTTTTGTTTCGTTATGATTCGTTTTTAGGACAAAAATTTGATTTTTGGAGATTTGGATGTATCTCAATTTTCCGAATGGACATAATAATGAATGTAATCAAGTCCGAAAAAAGTTGTAACAAAATTACTAAATGTATTCATTACACTCAGATTCATTGATAATAGAGGCCCTTACCAGACCCGTCATTTTTTGAAAAAATAGGGTCCCTCCCAAAATCCATACCAGATCCATGTCAAAATTTTGTAAAAAAAAAGGTATGAGGGTCCCCCCAAAATCCATACCGGACCCTTATTTGATCATGCAGTCTGGCAGGCCATGTAAGGGGGGTGTTTTTCCTGAGTCACACCAGACCACATGCCTCAACATGGGAGGGGTGTGTTGGGGAGGGGGCTCCCCCAAAATAAACCTTGCCCCCATGTTGATGAGGACAAGGCCCATTTTCCTACAACCATGTCCCGGTAGTTGTGGGACTGATTGTGATCTGGAAACCCGCTTTAACAAGGGGCACCCCAGATCCCACCCACCCCATGTGAATGAGTATGCAGTACATAGTACCCCTACTCATTCACCAAAAAAATACAAACGCAAACAGTTTTTGACAAGTTCTTTATTTAAAAAATAAAATAAAAACATATCCCTTGATGTAATTCCAGTGTCAATCACGGTGACGCTGTCCCCATGTTAACCTGTTATTTGGCGAATGTCTCTTGACAGGACACTAGTTGAATGACAGGTAAACATGGGGTAACTTTTATTTACTTTTTACTTTTTTTGGGGGTAAACGAGTAGGGGTACTCTTGTACTTTCTACCCCATAGTCATTCAGATGGGGGGAGCCTTGACCTGGGTTGTGGGGAAAAGACCCTTGTCCTCATCAACATGAGGACATGGTGCTTGGGGGGAGCTCAAAGCACTCCCCCAGGTTAAGGGCATGTGGCCTGGTATGGTTTTGGGGGGGTACTCACGTGTCATCCACCCTTTCCTGGCCTGCTGGGCTGCATGCATGGTCTGGTATGAATTTTGGGGCACCCACATAATTTTTTTAAATTTCGGCGTGGGGTTTCCCTTTACCTAAAGGTCTGGTATGGATTATGGGGGGGCAACCCATGCCATTTAAAAAAAAATTGGCGTGGGGTTCCCTCCGAATCTAGACCAGACCTGAATGGCTTGGTATTCATTAGGGGGGGGGGGCATTCTGTTTTTATTTACTTGATTTTTAAATGCCGGTACTTGTTTGTTTACATTCTGCTGTTAGCAGGGAATACAGCTGGCAGTAGATGAGTCATGGTTGGTAATAATATGACCGCTGCCCACTCCTTAGCAACCAGCTATTCTGAATGAAGCAAAATAAATGATTAAGATATGAAATTAATTTCAAAAATGATTTGGTTCAATTAACAAATGCATTTGAAACAAAATTCTTCAATTAATTAATGCATACGATATGAAACAAAACAAAACTAAAATTTGGGGCATGCACATGTCTAATGTTTATATTCTACCTTATTAAATATGTAACTATGTAACAAAACTCCATAGAATAAGCTTCTCAATTATTCATTCTCCTCTTGCCTGTTTAAATGAAGCCCGATGAACTGAACACAGTTTCCACATTGACTAACTATTAAGCCCTGTACACACGATCGGATTTCCTATGGATTCTAATCCGATGGATTTTTCCATCGGAAATCCAATGAAGCTGACTTCCATCAGTCTTGCCTACACACCATCAGTCAAAAAACCAATCGTCCCAAATGCTGTGACGTACGACGGCACTATAAAGGGGAAGTTCAAATCCAATGGCGCCACCCTTTGGGCTGCTTTTGCTGATTTTGTGTTACCGCGTGATAGTAAAAGTTTGGTGAGAGCCGTTTCGCGCTTTTCAGTCTCTGTGCTTTTCAGTCCGTTACAGCATGACGAATGTGCTATCTCCATTACGAACGCTAGTTTTACCAGAACGAGCGCTCCCGTCTCATAATTCAGTCTGAGCATGCGTGGGTTTTTTATCCGATGGAGTTCCACACAGATGATCTGATTTTGCTATCGTTTTTTTTCCCATCGGAAAAATTTAAAACATGTTCTATTTTTTCACACCGATGGAAAAAAGACCGATGGGGCCTATACATGATCGGTTCGTCCGATGAAAACAGTCCATCGGACTGTTTTCATCGGTGAAACCGATCGTGTGTACACGGCTTTAGTCTATTTTAAGGGCTTGTTCTTTTCTTGTGTGCTGTAAAAAATCTCTTTAGCAATAGAAGTACAACTGTGCCCTCATTTGTCTCAATCTATTTTCAGTGCTTGTATTTGAAGGAAAGTCTCTGAAGACATAGCACCATTTAATTATTTAGTTTTATTCCTTTTGCTTTTCCCCTCTTAAAAAGATGCAAACACAATCCAGAAGTAAACAAACAGTACTTGGAAGCCATTACATCTTGTAAGATAATAAATTAGAAAAGATGTTTCATTGCCACTCAGCCTTGGTGAAAGGACTGACTTTTATTGATAGATGGAATTTAGGCTACATACTCCCAATAGGAAGAAAGACTGTGTGCCACATAATTTGCTTTAGTATGTAAGACGGTATGTTTTATTAAGGTGATCGAGCATTTTCCTGCCATGGACTTACTGTGTGTAATAAAAAGTCAGTAGTAACCTCATCAATATTTTTTTTTTAGTTACAGAGTATACATAAAAACAACCTGATGCAAAACTGATTTAAAACACAAGCCATGATAGAGAGAATAAAGAGATAACAAAATAATCTTAAATATACATAACAAAAATGGTTAATAAATACAGGTCCTTCTCAAAAAATTAGCATATTGTGATAAAGTTCATTATTTCCTGTAATGTACTGATAAACATTAGACTTTCATATATTTTAGATTCATTACACACAACTGAAGTAGTTCAAGCCTTTTCTTGTTTTAATATTGATGATTTTGGCATACAGCTCATGAAAACCCAAAAATCCTATCTCAAAAAATTAGCATATTTCATCCGACCAATAAAAGAAAAGTGTTTTTAATACAAAAAAAGTCAACCTTCAAATAATTATGTTCAGTTATGCACTCAATACTTGGTCGGGAATCCTTTTGCAGAAATGACTGCTTCAATGCGGCGTGGCATGGAGGCAACCAGCCTGTGGCACTGCTGAGGTGTTATGGAGGCCCAGGATGCTTCGATAGCGGCCTTAAGCTCATCCAGAGTGTTGGGTCTTGCGTCTCTCAACTTTCTCTTCCCAATATCCCACAGATTCTCTATGGGGTTCAGGTCAGGAGAGTTGGCAGGCCAATTGAGCACAGTAATACCATGGTCAGTAAACCATTTACCAGTGGTTTTGGCACTGTGAGCAGGTGCCAGGTCGTGCTGAAAAATGAAATCTTCATCTCCATAAAGCTTTTCAGCAGATGGAAGCATGAAGTGCTCCAAAATCTCCTGATAGCTAGCTGCATTGACCCTGCCCTTGATAAAACACAGTGGACCAACACCAGCAGCTGACATGGCACCCCAGACCATCACTGACTGTGGGTACTTGACACTGGACTTCAGGCATTTTGGCATTTCCCTCTCCCCAGTCTTCCTCCAGACTCTGGCACCTTGATTTCCGAATGACATGCAAAACTTGCTTTCATCCGAAAAAAGTACTTTGGACCACTGAGCAACAGTCCAGTGCTGCTTCTCTGTAGCCCAGGTCAGGCGCTTCTGCCGCTGTTTCTGGTTCAAAAGTGGCTTGACCTGGGGAATGCGGCACCTGTAGCCCATTTCCTGCACACGCCTGTTCACGGTGGCTCTGGATGTTTCTACTCCAGACTCAGTCCACTGCTTCCGCAGGTCCTCCAAGGTCTGGAATCGGTCCTTCTCCACAATCTTCTTCAGGGTCCGGTCACCTCTTCTCGTTGTGCAGCGTTTTCTGCCACACTTTTTCCTTCCCACAGACTTCCCACTGAGGTGCCTTGATACAGCACTCTGGGAACAGCCTATTCGTTCAGAAATTTCTTTCTGTGTCTTACCCTCTTGCTTGAGGGTGTCAATGATGGCCTTCTGGACAGCAGTCAGGTCGGCAGTCTTACCCATGATTGCGGTTTTGAGTAATGAACCAGGCTGGGAGTTTTTAAAAGCCTCAGGAATCTTTTGCAGGTGTTTAGAGTTAATTAGTTGATTCAGATGATTAGGTTATTAGCTCGTTTAGAGAACCTTTTCATGATATGCTAATTTTTTGAGATAGGATTTTTGGGTTGTCATGAGCTGTATGCCAAAATCATCAATATTAAAACAAGAAAAGGCTTGAACTACTTCAGTTGTGTGTAATGAATCTAAAATATATGAAAGTCTAATGTTTATCAGTACATTACAGAAAATAATGAACTTTATCACAATATGCTAATTTTTTGAGAAGGACCTGTATAGTTATATGAGCTTGTTATACATTCTATTCCAAAATCAATTGTCCATTATTTTGAGGATGCCCCTCACTTCATTGCTGCCATAACAGCCCCCACTCTTCTGGGGTGCAAGTCTACTCAGCTGAAAGAATATTTGTGAAATCAGGTTTTGATGTTAGACAAAAAAATCTGGCTCACAATCATCATTCCAATTCATTCAACTCGCTTCTTCAGGAGTAGATGTAAATCCAGAGTATCTACAGAATAATAATGAGAAATATATAACAAAAATAAATGTCATAAACCAAATATGGGGGACCTTACACAGATATGGACTAAGCCAACATCTCAAAAGCCAATTAGCCCACAGGTGGTGGCAAGGTGTGTCTGTCCTGGGAGCAGAAGGAAAGTTACCAGCAAAGACCCCCCGGGGGACTGTGATATTCTAGTGAAACAGTAAAAATTTCAATAAACCATAACAATTGAAAAAATGGCAGTCCACTATATTCAGAGTGTCCTTAGTATTGAGAAGGACATCATTAAGAATCCTACTATGGACTGTCCATTCGAAAAAATGGTGATAGTGATCCAAAAGTGAAGTGATAAATGCAGTCTATAACGTGAATATATAATTCAAGTGTAAAGAGATTGATAGAATATCCAGACGATGTCTCATAAGACGAAACGCATCGGGAGGCACTGCTGATGCCACTGTTACTGCCTCTTTTATTATAAGTGCTTTTTTATCGTCAGAAATGTGAGTGTTACTCTTTCATTTAATAAATAACTGTGAGTTACTTTACGGAATCACGCTATGTGCCCTCCTTTTTCTGCTTTTTTCCACAAACATTGATTTATATCCGCCTGGGCTCATTAACCCATAACATCATCGGAGGTCCATTATTTTGAATATACTGGTTCCCTGGAGTTTGTGTCTGTAGAGATGGCCTCCTTCTGGTCCAATACATTTTAAGCCTGATTGACTAACTAGGTGTATACCTACCTGAGTTCAATCTTTCCTGTAAGCCTTTAAGAATACATGGTGGCGGATCTTCTATCAATCTCTTTACACTTTAATTATATATTCACGTTATAGACTGCATTTATCACTTCACTTTTGGATCACTATCACCATTTTTTCGAATAAACAGTCGATAGTAGGATTCTTAATGATGTCCTTCTCAATACTAAGGACACTCTGAATATAGTGGACTGACATTTTTTCAATTGTTATGGTTTATTTTCATTTTTTACTGTTTCACTAGAATATCACAGTCAAGCACTGTTTTTTAACCTTTTGGGTTCATTGTGATTAATTTGTTTTGATTAGCACTATTAATATATTTTCATATCATATATGTCACTATTCTCAGTGGAATCTGAGATCATTCATTTTAGCGCTGCACTTTTTTACTTTATGTTATATTCTGCAAACTGATCCTCTGCTGTGCTGGCTGCTATTGTTGTTTAAAGGGACAGCGCGGTATATGTGTCCTTCTTTTTATACTTCTATATAGTATATGACCCAATCCGATAATATTATGAGCATATCTGGTAATGAAGTAGATACCCGGAAAGCCAACTATATATATAGGTGTATGTAGTAAATAATGGAAAAGGTCTACATAGTATACAAGCCAATCAAGTATGAGTTTGGGCATGGAGGCAGATGGGAAGTAAAGTTGTATGAAGGTACAAAGCAATATTGATAGAAACAGCAATGAAAGAGAAACTGATGAAAAATATGAACAAACAAAAAGTGATGCCTCGTACACACGACCGGTTTTCCCGTCAGAAAAACTGCGATGAGAGCTTTTGGCCAGGAATTCCAACCGTGTGTGTGCTCCATTGCAGTTTTTCTGATGGGAAAACTGTCAGAAAAAAAAAGAGATCAGGGTCTCTTTTTTCCCATCAGGAAAAATTCCTAGCAGGAAAACCGTTTGTCTGTATGCTTTTCTGACGGGAAAAAAAACGTGTATGCTCGGAAACAATTTGACGCATGCTCGGAAGCATAGAACTTAATTTTGTCGGCTTGACGTAGTCTTTTACATCACCGTGCTTTTGGCAGTCAAAAGTTCACCGGACTTTTGTGTAACCGTGTGTATGCAAGGCAGGCTTGAGAGGAATTCCGTTGGGGAAACCATTGTTTTTTTTTCCGACGGGAAAACCGGTCATGTGTACGAGGCATGACATGTGGACTCTATAGCACATGTGTAAAGACACGTTTTGTGTTGCATGCTAGTGAAGAGCAAGACTGCTTACCATACGTGTGTTCTCAACATGTGGAGTGTGGGTCCATAAAAGAGAAATCCCATGATGCTAATCCCTCCATATATACACCACAGAGGGCGTAGCAGGTTCCACCCTGACACCATATGCAGGTAGTTGAATGGTTCAAAAGCCAATCAGTCAACATGTGGCAGCAAGGTTTATCTATCCCAAGAGCTGAAGGGAAGGAACTAGCAAAAGAACTAGCCAAAAAGTGTAACCCTTAATGTCCCTCAATGTCCAACATGATTGACAGCTGCCTACAGTATTGCATTAGGGTGTGCACGCCAAAGCTCAAACACACGTGTGTGTGTGTATATATATATATTTTTAAATATATATACACTAGCACTCTTATAAATAAATGTGAACAAACATTTTAAAATGCATTAAAACATTTTTTTAACACTTATCAATGTTAAAAAAATAAAATAAAACACTATTTTTTTTTACTTATTAAAACATTTAATTGTTTACACTAGTGGTTGAGGGGCAGGCAAACTCTGCAGCTGAGCCATTCTTTTACCACCCCTCAACCGCTACCACCTTTTAGCTGTAGAGGCAGCGGCTGGGCATGTTCACATGCTGCAGCTTCAATTATACACCTTTTTTGCTTTCAGCAGGTGTAGCACCCATTGACTTTGACCCAGTCAAGTGAATGACGGCACGCTGCAAGCTCCCCACAACTGTGTGCAGTTCAAGGGGTTAAAGCAGGTAGTGTGGAGGCGATACAACGCCTCCTTGCCACCTCTAAAATTCTCTATGAAGAGTGTTTTTTTTGCGTATCAGAAATCAAAGCATTTGTGAATGTGCCCCTACATATGCCACAGTGCCCCCTCAAATCTGAGTCTTCCTTTACATCAGAGTCCACAGCATTCCCCCTTACACCAGAATCAATAGTGTTACATCTTATCTCACAGCGCTTGATATCCAGCGTTTGACGATTTATTTCAGTCCGTCGGAAAGTATGAGGTCCCTCTTCAGACCTATCTTGCCAATCATTCCGCCTGCCCCCATTTATTAACAACATACATCTATTGATTTTATCACTTACATTGCAGATACAACATTCATGCATCCACACCTGAAGAAGCGAGCGGGGTCTCGCGAAATGCGTAGGGTTTTATTGATGCTTGTTTTATGCCGGTACATGCTGGGTATTATTGATGTCTGCATTATGTTTACATATTTCCCTGTTTATATGTATGCACATTTTATTTTCTTATTGTATATGTGTTACCACTGGCCTAGCAACTTTCAAGTTTTATTGTTGCTCATTGATGTATAACATTTGTAATAAATCTTTATATATTTACTTTCATCTGTGCTGTGTACATTGGCTATTATGCTGGGAATTTCACAATCATTGTTGTTGCCGCTTCGTTACATGACACTTTGAAACAAATAAATTGATTTTGTCTCATTGTTCGCTGTGAACATTGGCTAAACCTCTCTCACCTTATTTAAAGTCCCAGGGCTACCTCTTTTGTCTTTTTGTGTACTACTAGGGATGGAGGTGTCAGAGGGATCACACCAGACCTTTGTTTTCTTTTTCATCTTATCTTACAGTTTCCCCTTTTACGTCAGAGTCCCCAGAGTTCCCCTTTACACTGGGAAACCTGATGTAAAGAATGCTGTGGACTCTGGTGTAAAGGGGAACTTTCATATAAGGGGGTCTTTGGTCACTAGTGTCCCCAGCATTTCCTCTTATAGCAGGATTTCCAGAGTCCCCACTTTCATCAAAGTCCCCCTTTATATACACTGTAAAGGGGGGGGCTTTGAAAAAAAGGGGATCTCTTTAGACTGTGATGTAAAGGGGGGGGCTCTGATGTGAGGGGGTCTCTGGTTACCACAGAGTCCACTGAGATCCCACTTACATCAGAGTTCCCCTTTAAACCAGACAATAAGTATTTCTAGAAGGGGGCAGTGGCGGCTGGTGCTCAAAATTTTTGGGCGGGGGAAAAAAACAAAAAAGGAAACCCATCAAATTGCAGCCACTGTACCCATCAAACACAGCCACTGTGCCATCAAACGCAGCTACTGTACCATTAATTGCCGCCACTGTGCCATCAAATGCAACCACTGTGTCCATCAAACGCAGCCACCGTACCCATAAATTGCTGCTACTGTGCCCATCAATTGCTGCCAGTGTGCTTATCAATTGCTGCTACTGTGCTTATCAATTGCTGCCACTGTGCCCATCAATTTCTGACACTGTGCCTATCAATTTCTGACACTGTGCCCATCAATTGTTGCCAGTGTGCCCATCAATTGCTGCCAGTGTGTCCATCAATTGCCGCTACTGTGCCCATCAATTGCTGCCAGTGTGTCCATCAATTGCCGCTACTGTGTCCATCAAATGCTGCCAGTGTGCATCCCCCGCCCACCTGCCCGGCACTTACCTTGTCTCAGTGGGGCAGCAGTGTCCTCCACGCTCCTCGATGTCTTCTTCCGTCCTCTCTTCCCCTCCTCTGCTATGACAGCGCCTGTCATTTCAGCCAATCAGGTGACAGGTAACAGACCCAAGCACCTGATTGGCTGAGAGGCAGTTCAGTATTAGGAAAGCGAATATTCATTTGCTTTCCAAACACAACGCTGAGTGAACAGCGAGCGCCCAGCATGGCGCCCGCTGTTCACCTTTTTGGACGCCTATTAGAGCTTATGACTCTAATCAGGTGCTTCCAAAAAATACCCTGCCGCTGTAATTCAGGTGCCCGGCACCCGAAAAGGGACTGGACACCTGAATAGGGGGTGGCAGCGGCGACCATAGATAGATTCATGCAATGAGAGGGGGCGGCGCCAGTGCGCCCTTTATGGACGCACCGCCACTGGGGGTCAGGTCAGCCATAGCAGCCCCTCACAACACAGATTATTTTACTTTTATATGACCAGCCCCCTTCCACAGTATGTGTGTGAATTGCCCTCCCCTCAATAGAACTACAAATCCCAGCATAGCAGGCTGGACTCCCATTTCTCAGCAGTTTTCCTGGTCCTCCACACACACACACAGTGTGACTTGCGCTGCAGGAGAGGATATCCTCTCTCCCTCCCTGCTTGCTGTAGTGCCGCACACACACTGCCAGAGTCTGTGCCCCCACTCTCTCCTTACCAGTGACATCTCCTGAGTCCCATGTCCTAGTGGGTCTCCTTCATTGTCAGCACTCACTGCAGGGCGGAAGCCGGGTGGCGGGGCACTCGGAGGCGGAGCAGGGAGGAGAAAGTTACATCCTCCGCCTCTGCCTGGGACGGTAAAACAGGAAAAGGATTTTTCTGGATAGCAGCACTCCAAGATAAAAAGCCTTTATTTCAAAAGTCCAGGAATCTAAAGCATACACTGCACATCACGACACACTGATCAAAGATTAGCTAACATGTTTCACATCAAATGATGCTTACTCATAGCTGCCTGGGACGGTCCTGGAATGATTTTCTCGGCGGCGGATAAAGAGCAGTGGTGGGCTGATGACAAAATCAGTGGGGTTAATCCAGCCCTGATGCTACGTCTATAGTTTTAGCTACAGCATCCCTGACAGCAGGCAGCGGAGTGATATTCAGCTATCAGGGATGTTGTAGCCGGAACTATAGAAGTAGCATAGGAAAATGCGGCCACCTGTCTGCAAACTCAGCGATCAGTGGCTGCACTCACAAGAGTTGCACAGCCAACTAAATGATGGTCCCAATCGCAGAGTAGCAGCGCTGCCATTGTTCTTAACCAGAGGTGCTGAAATTGAGATCCTGCACATTCTGCTGGCAAAAAAGTCCTGGGGTGTGTTGGATGTGCCTGGGCATTAGGGTGTGCCCAGGCACACCTGGCACACCCCGTGCACACCCCTATGGCAGCTGCAACAAAAGTGTATGTCCAAGGGGTCAAATAGCACTGGGAAAGCCAACCATATGTATAGTCTATATGTGAAGGGTCTATATAGTATATGACCCAATCAGATAATATTGTGGCTGTGACAGATCTAGCCGGGACAGAGACTTTTGGAGGGGACTGAATGCTAGCCTCTTGCCTTGCGATTATGCACCCTGGCATTTAGGGGAACGGTGCTCGTTGTGAGCTGTATGTCGAGGACCCTTGAGGTGGTGTTACTTTGGATTCAGGTCCATGTCCCCCCAAGATACACGGACTCTGGTAACCCGGTATATGTCATATTAGAAATAGTGACTGATTCATAATGTTGGGACACATACTGTTAGAAGATGCTGATGTCATCTCCAGCCACCTGTCTGTCTGTTGTCTGTTATAATGTAAATGAGTCTAGTGTGGCTTCTCTTTCGCCCATTGTTGGTTGTTCTAATTAACCCTGCAATTGTATGAAGGAGTTCTGTGTTGATATGTATGATAATGTGCATTGTAGTTAGGGAGTCATATCGGCTGCTGTAAGGGATTAGTTAATTAGCTCATGTTAATTTATGTTTCTGGTTACCTCCTCTTTAACTGTATATAAGACTTCTGTATTCTGGTTCTAATAAACTGTCTGATGTTTTACCCTACACTGAGCTATGACTAGTGAATGGGAAAGCTAAGGGGTCTTGGATTGTGTGGTACTGGACAGAGGAGCGATACGGCGGACAGACTCATCTTGAGTACGAGGGTCCATCACAGTGGCCAAATCTGGTAATGAGGTACATACCCAGAAAACCAACCATATGTGTATGTAGTCCAATAAAATCCACATGGTATACACACCAATCAGGTGTGAGTGTCAGCATGGAGACCGATATGGAGTGGTGTTGTATGGAAGCACAAAGCAATGTTTATGGGAACAGTAATGAAAAAGACTGTGATATGAAATAAAGCCAAGCAAAAAATGACATATGAGCTCTATTGCACAGATGTATAAATAGGTATTGTGTTGCATGCTAGTGAAAAGTAAAACTGTTAACCATAGTACAAGTGTCCTCAAAATGTGAAGTGTGGGGTCATAAAAAGAGAAATCCCATGATGCTAATCCATTCATATATAACCCCCCAGATGGCGCAGCAGGATTTCTCTTTTCATGGCCCCACACTCCACATGTTGAGGACACATGTATCATGGTAAGAAGTCTTACTTTTCACTAGCATGCAACACAAAACTTGTCTTTATACCTGTGCTATGGAGTCCACATGTCACTTTTTGTTTGTTCATATTTTTCATCAGTTTCTCTTTCATTGCTGTTTCTATCAATATTGCTTTGTACCTTCATACGACTTTACTTCCCATCTGCCTCGATGTCCATACTCATACTTGATTGGCTTGTATATCATGTAGATCTTTTCCATTATTTAGTACATACACCTATATATATATGGTTGACTTTCCGGGTATCTGCTTCATTACCACATTTGCTCATAATATTATCTGATTTGGTCATATACTATATAGACCCTTCATATATATATATTACACATATGGTTGGCCTTCCTAGTACTTATTTGACCATTTAGATATACATTTTTGTTGCAGCTGCAAATCATGTTGGACATTGAGGGACATCAAAAGGTACTCTCTGGCTCCCATGTTATGCTTGCCCTTGATTCCTTCATCTCCAACGACAGACACACTTTTCTGGCACCTGTGGGTTAATTGGCTTTTGAGACGTTGGCTTAGTCCATATCTGAGTATGGGACCTCTTTGTGTAAGGTCCCCCATATTTGGTTTATGACATTTATCTTTGTTATATATTTCTCACTAATATTTCTATTCTGTCGATACACTGCATTTACATCTGCTCCTGAAGAAGCGAGCAGTGACTTGCGAAACGCGTTGCATTTTATGATGCCTGTGTATTACTGTATATCAAAAATTCCAATATATATGCATGTGGCAGCTTGGTATGATGTATCTATCACTGCCAAGTGGTTTGGCACCTTTGTTTATGCATTCCATATACAATGAATGTTACACCCCTTTCACACTGGGATGGCAGGTCCATTAGCGGAAAGCGCTGCTAGTTTTAGCGGCGCTTTACCGTAGTTTTAGCGGTGCTTTTCATCCACTAGCGGGGAGCTTTTGACCCCCGCTACCGGCCGAAAAAGGGTTAAAAGCTCCTGTGTTGCGACCCTTCCGAAAGCGCTTTACTGGCGCTTCGGAAGCACTGCTCATTAATTTCAATGGGCAGGGGCAGTGTAGGAGCGCTGCATACAGTGCTCCTACACCGCCCCAAAGATGCTGCTTGCAGGACTTTTTTTTCCATCAAGCAAGCGCGCCGCCCTAGTGGGAAAGCACTCAGGCTTTCATACTGGGGAGGCATGAGAGGCTTTACAGGCGCTATTTTTAGTGCTAAAATGCATGAAAATTGCCTCAGTGTGAAAGCAGTTTTCAGGGAAATCTTACGCATAATCGTGCACAAAGACATGCAGGAAGATGTGCACTTGCTAATAGGAATTCTCAAGTGACAAGTAGAGTTCCCGTAATTCACATACATGCGCATAAGTATTAGCGAGTGACGACTAGACATTCCTGACTCGCTAATGTACCCATGCACGTGCGCATTCACATTAGCGTGAGTACTTGGCACCCTCTTGCCTATTTAACCACTTCAGCCCCCTTAATGACCAGGCCATTTTTTGCAATACGGCACTGAGTAGCTTTAACTGACAATTGCGCCGTCGTGCAACGTTGTACCCAAACAAAATTGATATCCTTTTTTCCCACAAATAGAGCTTTCTTTTGGTGGTATTTGATCACCTCTGCTGTTGTTTTTATTTTTTGTGGTAAAAACAAACAAAGAGCGACAAAGATACCTAAATGCTGACCCAGCTTGTGGCCCGAATCTGCCTTTTGCCTGCTGTTCTGGTACCTTCTCTGCTTGCCTGGTACCGACCCTGGCTTAGCCCTGACTCCTCTCTGGATCTGATTCTGTACCTCTGCTGCTTGGCCTTACCAACTTCTGCCTGCCTGACCACCTGAGACCCTGCATCCGCCTGCTCTCCAGCTTGGTTGCTGTCTGCTATCCTGCACCTGCTGCTGGGTACCTGCATCTGCCAGTCCACCAGTCTTCCTGCAGTCCTGCACCGGTTGGCGTGTACCCGCATCAGCCAGTTCACCAACCTGTCCACTGCTTGGCACCTGCTGCAAGTACCTTCTCTACAGGATTTCCAACTAGGCACCCGTGCCACTCTGTGCCCTGTTATATCCTGTCATCCCCTTCAGGAGAAACAGGACAGGAGGTGTAAGGGAAAGCCCTCCCGTCAGCTCAGTCTCAACCAGGTACGTGACAGGAGTCTTATACATTTTTTAATAAATTTATAAACTATGTTTACTTTGTATACTCTTATTAGAGAATGGGTAAAAATGCAGGAGAGTCCAGGAGCCGCGCACCCCAAGAATATATAGAGAATGGGAAGTTCCCCCAGGTTTTTTTTTTAGCGGCTAAGGGTATTGAGTTCAAAAATTAGTACTCATTTCCCCACCCAGCACTTATCCTTTAACCTCCTTTGTTGTGATTTACATTTATTTTTTAGTTTTCATTTTCATTCTTATTTTCTTTTTAATTACACTTCAATTTTTATTTTTATTTTTTCATTCATTTTTTCTTATTTTTTCTTCCACACAATCATTGCATATACACTCCCAGACCCTCACTCACTATCTTGATCATTCCACATACACTCCTCACCACACATTCGCAGCTCTTTTTTAACATCTTTTTTGCACCCATTCACTTCACACTGATTTATTGCATTGACTTCATTATGTGGCCGACTTTATATACATATATATGTATATTACATCTTTTTACCCCTTTTTTGTGTTTGATACAGTAATAGACCCTACTAGGCTTGTGCAATTCGTTTCGTAACGAATCGAAATTTGTCCGAATTTAGCAACTTTCGGACATTCGGAAGCATTCAAATTTCTGAACAAAGCATTTACGAATAAAACCGAATCCAAAATAAATTATACCGCAAATAGCGAATGCCCGAATGTCTTCGGCATAATTCGTTATGAAAAAAGTTACGAATGTACGAATCCATACGAAGCACAATAACACTCACTCTGCTCTGCTCTCTGCTTTTCCCTCACCGTGCTGAACTCCCTCTCAAAATGGTGTACAGGGGCGGAGGCTATAGCCGCATGTAAAAAACGAAAGTAAAATACGAGATTTCTAATCCATTCGAAGCACAATAACACTCTGCTCTGCTCTCTGCTTCTCCCTCACCGTGCTGAACCCTCTCAAAATGGTGAACAGGGGCGGAGGCTATAGCCGCATGTAAAAAACGAAAGTAAAATACGAGATTTCGAACCGTTACAAATAACCGCTATGTATTTAGAAAAGTACAAATCCATTCGAAGCACATTAGGCATAATAGACAGCGTCGTCGTGAGAGAGACACAGAAAATTACGAATCAACGAACCCACAAAAAGTTACGAAAGTAGGAGTTGTGTCCAGAATCAACTAAAAACAATGTACCCTACCGAAAGTACGAATTATAAATCAACTAAAAATTCAACGAAAAATGTCGCTTGTGAAAATACGAATTAGTCCGAACACGAAAAATCCCGTCTAGCAAAATTACGAATGATTACGAATCAACAGGACCGAAAAGAAACGAACCGAAACTAAACAAAATTTTCCGTTGTGCACAAGAAACAAACCAAAACTAAACAAATTTTTCCGTTGTGCACAAGTCTAGACCCTACTACAACAATTTTATTAAGAGACCAAATTAGATATTATTATCAACAACATCAACACATTTTCTTTGTCTCAATCTATGTTGAGGCTTTGACCCAATTAGTTTCTGACATGCAGGTGGGGACATTTTATAACATTCAAATCGCTAGTACCTGTTGAGTACATCAACAATTCATATAACCTATACTAAAGTAATCTACTTTTATTACATCGCAGGTGTCGCCCATCTCCTCCCCCTCTGCTGGTCCATATGTGTGACCCCTTGCAAGCCCCTATTTGTCTGGTCCCCGCTTGGAGGAGTGGGGGACGTCATGTGAGGATCTCTGGACTCATGTATATGTTCATTCACAATTTCTGGTTATGTGCCATATCTCAAATTTCACTTTTTGAGCGGTAAATATAATTCTACTTTATGCATCATTGATGTTGTTAATTATTGGAATATTCGAACCCTAATTATTCTTTACTATACCCCACTAGAGTACAATCCCCTGAGGAAGACTGTGATGGTCGAAATGCGTCGGGGCACTTGTATGGATGTTAACTTATCGATTGCCCACCATTTATTGTATTATCTATACTTGTTTTCTATACTAATGTTTGTAACCAGAATGAATAACTTGACCAATTTTATGTATCTGTAAATTTTACACATTGTTTAATTGAATAAAATCAGATCTTATTCATACACAGTCCTAATTTTTGAACTCAATACCCTTAGCCGCTAAACCCCCCCCCCCTGGGGGAACATCCCATTCTCTGTATACTCTTATTGACCTTTTTGTGCTCAACTCATTTAAAGTCCCATGGGTAGGGATGAGCTCGGTGTTCGAGTCGAACATAGGTTCGACTCGAACATCGGCTGTTCGCGCGTTCGGCGAACAACGAACGATTTGGGCCGTTCGCGCCAAATTCGAGTGACGCGAACGGCCCACAATACACTGCGCCATCGCAGTGTAATCCCGGCGCTGTGATTGGCCAAGCATGCACTGTGACCCTGCATGCTTGGCCAATCACAGCGCCGGCAGCGAGGAGAGCAATGATTGGCCACAGGCAGGATGCCTGTGGCCAATTATAGCTGAGGGGGTTTAGTACACGCCCCACACTATAAAAGGCAGCCAGCGCGGCGGCCTTGTGTAGTGTGTTCCGGAGCAGGGAAAGTGAAGGATAGGCAGGGACAGTGTCAAATCTTGTCAAATCTATTCTTTGCTAAACCTTGTGTGTAGGGACAGAGAAGGATAGGCAGGGAGAGTGTCAGTGTCATATTCTTAGCTAAACCTTGTGTGTAGGGAGAGAGAAGGATAGGCAGGGAGAGTGTCAGTGTCATATACTTTGATAAACCTTGTGTGCAGGGAGAGAGAAGGATAGGCAGGGGACAGTGTCAGTGTCATATTCTTTGCTAAACCTTGTGTGCAGGGAGAGAGAAGGATAGGCAGGGAGAGTGTCAGTGTCATATACTTTGATAAACCTTGTGTGCAGGGAGAGAGAAGGATAGGCAGGGGACAGTGTCAGTGTCATTGTTGCTAAGCCTCCTGCACATTATACACCTGAAGTTAGCCCGTATTGCTGCTTTTTCCTGGTGTGTTAAACCAACAGGATTTTGCGGCACTTACAGTGGGCGGAGTGTACCTCCTGACCATATTACACCTTAACTTAGCCTGTATTGCTGCTTTTTCCTGGTGTGTTACACCAACAGGATTTTGCGGCACTTACAGCGGGCGGAGTGTACCTCCTGACCATATTACACCTTAACTTAGCCTGTATTGCTGCTTTTTCCTGGTGTGTTACACCAACAGGATTTTGCGGCACTTACAGCGGGCGGAGTGTACCTCCTGACCATATTACACCTTAACTTAGCCTGTATTGCTGCTTTTTCCTGGTGTGTTACACCAACAGGATTTTGCGGCACTTACAGCGGGCGGTGTGTGCCTCCTGACCATATTACACCTTAACTTAGCCTGTATTGCTGCTTTTCCCATTTCCCTGCAGGCCATTAGAATGTCTGGAAGGCAAACAAGGAGAGGCAGACAGTCAGGAGCCAAAAAAAAGAGGGCAAGCAGGCTCTGTGTCTAGAGACAACAGTGCTGGTCGTGGACGTGGTGCATCGCCATCAGCACGTGGCCATAGGACACGCTTGTCCTTCTTTTCGGCAGCTGGACGTGTTGAGCCGCATCATGCCGAAGACTTGGTAGAGTGGATGACCAAGCCCTCCTCATCCTCCTCATCCTCTCTCACCCAGGCTCAGGGTACTGGCAAAGCAGCTGCCAAAGCGTCCTCTTCCCTGGTATCAATGTCATCATCAGTCACTCCTTCCCTAGACCAACCATGTCCTCCTGAGGAGTCCCCCGAACTGTTTGAGCACAGTGTTGGGTACATGCTCCAGGAGGATGCCCAGCGTTTCGAAGGGTCTCATGATGATACCCAGCTAGAGGAAGGCAGTAGCGTGAGAGCAGAGAGAGGGGATGCTCAAGAAGGACACCAATCTGGCAGTCATGTTCCAGCAGCTGCAGCATACTGCCAGATTGGCTCCAGTGATGAGGAGGGAGGGGATGATGAGGTCACTGACTCCACGTGGGTGCCTAATAGGAGAGAGGAGGAGGAGGAGCAGGATGAGGAGGAGGCACATCTCCAACGAGGCAGGCTGCCCTCGGGGGCCAGCGTAAGGGCAGCACACCGACGGAATCACGCCGCAGAGCTCCGCCTGTGCAGGGCGCTGCCTCTGCCCGTTATTCAAAAAGTTCTTTGGTGTGGGCCTTTTTTGAGTCGAGTGCATCAGATCGCACAGCTGCTGTTTGCAACATATGTCTCAAGCGTATATCGCGTGGCCAAAACATCACCCGCTTGGGCACCACATGCTTGACCAGACATATGTTGACCTACCATGCAGCTCGTTGGCAAGCCTACCTTAAAGACCCACACCAAAGATCAAAGCTGACCTCTTCTTGCACCGCATCAGCTGGGATCTCCAACCCCACTATACCTTCAGTCCTCTCTGAAACCTGCTCTGAGAGGAATGAAGGTGTAGAATTAGGTGTGTCACAGCCAAGTACTTGCGGGCACTCTGCTAGCAGTACACCAACGTCCGATTCTAGCAGGCAAATTTCCCTGCCCCAGCTGCTGGACCGTCGAAAGAAGTTCACTCCCAGCCATCCACATGCCCAGCGGTTGAATGCTAGCTTGGCTAAATTGCTAGCGCTTCAACTGCTGCCTTTTCAGTTGGTAGACTCGGCCCCCTTCCGTGAGTTTGTGCAATGTGCGGTTCCTCAGTGGCAGGTTCCCAAACGCCACTTTTTCTCACGGAAGGCGATTCCGGCTCTCTACCGGCATGTGGAAGGCAATGTCTTGGCCTCGCTGGACAGGGCGGTCAGCGGTAAGGTGCATATTACCGCTGACTCATGGTCCAGCAGGCATGGACAGGGACGTTACCTTTCTTTCACGGCCCATTGGGTCACTCTTTTGGCAGTTGGGAAGGATTCAGGACAAGGTGCAGTAGTGTTGGAGGTTGTTCCACCGCCACGCCTCCAAAATGCTACTACTGGTTGTGACACACCTCTGTCCTCCACCCCCTCCTCTTCTTCCTCCGTGGCCTCTTCCTGTGCTTTGTCCTCGGAACCAGCGGTGCTCCATAGGCGTTCAAGGGGCTACGCAAGTACGCAGGCAAAAAGATGCCATGCCGTGCTTGCGCTAGTGTGTTTGAGGGACAGGAGCCACACTGGAGCAAAGGTTCTGTCTGCTCTGCAGGGGCAGGCCGAGAGGTGGTTGACGCCACGCCAGCTTAAGCCAGGAATGGTAGTTTGCGACAATGGCACCAACCTCCTCTCCGCTCTCCGACAGGGACAACTGACCCATGTGCCCTGTGTGGCTCACGTCCTTAACCTGGTGGTGCAGCGGTTCTTGGGCAGGTACCCGGGCTTACAGGATGTCCTGAGGCAGGCCAGGAAAGTCTGTGTGCATTTCCGCAGATCTTATAATGCCAGTGCTTGCCTGGCTGAGCTGCAAAAGGAGTTGAACCTGCCCAAGAACCGCCTTATATGTGACATGCCCACCAGGTGGAACTCAACGTTGGCCATGCTGCAGCGGCTGTACACGCAGCAGAGGGCCATCAATGAGTACCTGTGCGACTACGGCACCAGGACAGGGTCAGGGGAGCTCGGGTTTTTTCACCACGCCAGTGGGGCATGATCAGGGATGCATGCACTGTCCTGGCACCATTTGAGGAGGCCACAAGGATGGTGAGCAGTGACAGTGCATGCATCAGTGACACTGTACCTCTTGTCCACCTGTTGGAACATACGCTGCATGGAATAATGGACAGGGCACTTGAGGCAGAACAGAGGCAGGAAGAGGAGGACTTCCTTGCCTCTCAAGGCCCCCTTTACCCAGACAGTGTTCCTTCTGTCCCACCCATCGCACAGGAAGAAGAGGAGGAGGAGGAGGAGGAAGAGGATTGTGTCAGCATGGAGGTGGAGCCTGGCACTCAGCATCATCAGCAGCAGTCTTTTAGGGATGATTTACAGTCCCAAGAAACCAGTGGACTTGTACGTGGCTGGGAGGAGGTGGCTGCGGATCATGTCGTCCTTAGTGACCCAGAGGACTCCGGACTGAATGCCTCAGCTAACCTACGCTGCATGGCCTCCCTGATCCTGCAAAGTCTGCGGAAGGATCCTCGTATTCTTCGGATCAAGGAGAAGGACCATTACTGGCTGGCCACTCTCCTTGATCCACGGTACAAGGGTAAGGTTGCGGACCTTATCTTACCGTCGCAGAGGGAGAAGAGGATGAGACAACTCCGGGAGGCCTTGCAGAAAGGTCTGTGCAACGCGTTCCCAGAGACTGGGAGGTTACAAACTCCTGGTCCTGGACAACGAGTTGCTGAGGCTTCGGTCAGTCAAAGAAGGAGCGGTGGGGAAGGTGGCCGTCTGACCGAAGCGTTCAGACAATTCTTTAGTCCGCAGCCCCAAGGTATGATCGGTTCCAGCAACCATCGCCAGCGTCTGATATACATGGTGCAGGAATACCTAGGGGCAAGGTCAGACTTGGACACCTTCCCCACCGAAAATCCTCTGGCTTACTGGGTCTTGAGGATGGATCACTGGCCAGAGCTTGCACAGTATGCAATTGAGCTACTGGTCTGTCCTGCATCCAGCGTTCTTTCAGAACGCACATTCAGTGCTGCTGGAGGATTTGTCACGGATCACAGGGTGCGCCTGTCCACCGACTCTGTTGATCGACTGACCTTCATAAAGATGAACCAGTCTTGGATCACCACCAGCTACCAAACACCTGAAGCTGATATAACAGACTAATTTATTTTCAAATGTCACATCCCTTCAAGACTGATGCTGATGCTGAGAGACTGTCCTGTTATGTTGACTGACTATCCTCCTCCTCCTCAATGATCCGATTGACGATGATAGCTTGGAAGAACATTTTTGTTTCTGGGTGCCGCCACCAGTGGCTAAGGCCCAATTTTTAAGCCCCTGTTTAACAGGGGTGTGTTATTACAATTTTTTATGCAATGCTTTGCAGCAGGGCTCATTCCTGCACTCCAACTAGAGTATCTGGGAGTGGTTGCAGTGTCGTGGCACCAGCACCAGTGGCTAAGGCCCAATTTTTCAGCCCCTGTTTAACAGGGGCGTGTAATTACAATTTTTGATGCAATACTTTGCAACAGGGCTCATTGCTGTGCTCCAAGTACAGTATCTGTGAGGGGTTGCAGTGTTGTGGCACCAGTGCCTAAGGCTCAATTTTTCTGCCCCTGTTTAACAGGGGCATGTAATTACAATTCTTGATCTAATAATTCACAGCAGGGCCCATTCCTGCGCCCACCAAGACTAACTGTGAGGCCTTACAGTGTTGTGTCAACACCACCACCACCACCAAAGGCCCAATTTTTCAGCCCCTGTTCAACAGGGGCATGCAATTACAATTCTTGATCTAATAATTCACAGCAGGGCCCATTCATGCGCCCACCAAGAGTAACTGTGAGGGCTCACAGTGTTGTGGCAACACCAACATGTAAGGGGCAAATTTCAGCTGAGTATATACGGCAGGCCCCTACTTTCAAACATCCAACTTACAAACGACTCCTCCTTGCAAACGGAAGGATACAACAGGAAGTGAGAGGAAATCTACCCCTAGGAAGGCAAATTCTCTCCTGTAAGAGTTAATATGGGAAAAAAAGTGTGTCCTCTCCACTGATGCTTTATCACCAATTCTTGTTTCAATAAAAACCCCAAACACAGACAGAAAAACAAATGTTACAGGGGTGATAACCCTTCCCTATGTTTTCCAAAAAGCTTAAAAATATATTTTTTGGCTGGAGCTACACTTAAACAATGTACCTGTTCAAAATTACAAACAGATTCTACATAAGAACAAACCTACAGTCCCTGTCTTGCATGCACCGCCTGTATACGGCTGTTCAGAGTATATAGGGCCTTTTTTATTTTGTGTGCGGGGTTCCCCTTAATATCCATACAAGACCCAAAGGGGCTGGTAATGGGCTGGGGTAGGGGGGGGTGTGATGGGGTAGCTATGCCATTTTTCTTAAAGATTTTCATCCATATTACCGGGACCAGACATTACATTAAAGCCCCAAGCAGTTTTAAATGGCTTTTTTTCCTTTAGAAATGTAATTTTGTGCAGGGACAGTTCTAAACACGGGAAATACGTGGCACTTCACAGGCATACTTTAGACACCCCCCAGGTACGATATTTAACCACTTGACAACTGGGCACTTAAACCCCCTTCCTAACCAGACGAATTTTCAGCTTTCGGTGCTCTCACATTTTGAATGACAATTACTCAGTCATACAACACTGTACCCATATGAAATTTTTGTCCTTTTTTTCACACAAATAGAGCTTTCTTTTGGTGGTATTTAATCACTGTTGGGTTTTTTATTTTTTGCGCTATAAGAGAAAAAAGACTGAAAATTTTGTAAAAAAATGAAATTTTCTTTGTTTCCGTTATAAAATTTTGCAAATTAGTATTTTTTCTTCATACATTTTGGCCAAAATTTATACTGCTACATATCTTTGGTAAAAATAAGTACAAATTGGTGGATATTTTTTGGTCTTTGTGAAAGTTATAGAGTCCACAAGCTATGGTGCCAATATCTGAAAATTGATCACACCTGAAGTACTGACGGCCTATCTCATTTCTTGAGACCCTAACATGCCAGAAAAGTACAAATACCCCCCAAATGACCCCTTTTTGGAAAGAAGACATTCCAAGGTATTTAGAAAGAGTCATTGTGAGTTTTTTGAAGTTGTCATTTTTTCCCACAATTCTTTGCAAAAATCAAGATTTTTTTTTCTTTTTTTTTTTCCACAAAATTGTCATATTAGCAGGTTATTTCTCACACACAGCATATGCATACCACAAATTACACCCCAAAACACATTCTGCTATTCCTCCCGAGTATGGCGATACCACATGTGTGAGACTTTTACACAGCGTGGCCACATAGAGAGGCCCAACATGCAGGGAGCCCCTTCAGGCGTTCTGGAGCACCCAGGCCAATTCTGACATTTCTCTCCTACATGTAAAAATCATCATTTATTTGCTATAAAATTACATAGAACCCCAAAACATTATATATATATATGTTTTTTTAGCAAAGACCTTAAAGAATATAATGGTGGTCATTGCAACTTTTTATCTTGCACGGTATTTGCGCAGAAATTTTTCTAACGCGTTTTTTACGGAAAAAAACTGTTTTGTGCCTAAAAGAAAAAAAAACAGTAAAGTTAGCCCAGTGTTTTTGCATAATGTGAAAGATGAAGTTACGCCGAGTAAATAGATACCTAACATGTCACCCTTCAAAATTGCACACGCTCGTGGAATGGTGCCAAACTTCGCTACTTAAAAATCCCCATAGGCAACGCTTTAAATATTTTTACTGGTTATATGTTTTGAGTTACAGAGGAGGTCTAGGGCCAAAATTATTGCTCTCGCTCAAACGTTCGCAACAATACCTCACATGTGTGGTTTGAACACCGGTTTCATATGTGGGCGGGGCTTACGTATGCGTTCACTTCTGCATGCGAGCTCGCGGGGGCAGGGGCGCTTTAAAAAAAATATATATATTTTTTTGTTCATTTTACTTTATTTATTTTAGTTTGACATGTTTTTCCGCCCCAAATTTTTTTTTTATCACTTTTATTCCTATTACAAGGAATGTAAACATCCCTTGTAATAGAAATATGGCATGACAGGTCCTCTTTACAGTGAGATATGGGGTCAATAAGACCTCACATCTCACCTCTAGGCTGGGAAGCCTGAAAAAAAAAACAAAAAAAAAACAATCTTGGCTTTGATCGTAGCGGTGAGTCGGTAGAAGCACCGGAGGGCAGCGGGAGGGGGGGCATCCCCTCTCACCTTCCGTAAGAGCGATCAAGCAGTGGAACAGCCGCTATGATTGTTCTTATGGTGTAGGGAATCGCCAGCTGAAAAAGCGAATATCTGAATGATGCCTGTAGCTGCTCCCATCATTCAGATATCTCCGCACAAAGTCAAGGACGTCATATGACGGCCGGCGGGCGGGAAGTGGTTATTGCAGAGTATTGCCGGGTATTGAGGAGTATTGCCGGGTATTGAGGAGTATTGCCGGGTATTGAGGAGTATTGCCGGGTATTGCGGAGTATTGCAGGGTATTGTGGAGTATTGCAGGGTATTGTGGAGTATTGCAGGGTATTGCCGGGTATTGTGGAGTATTGCCGGGTATTGTGGAGTATTGCCGGGTATTGTGGAGTATTGCTGGGTATTGTGGAGTATTGCTGGGTATTGTGGAGTATTGCTGGGTATTGTGGAGTATTGCGGAGTATGGCAGGGTATGGGCAGGGTATTGCACAGTATGGGCAGGGTATTGCACAGGGTATTGCAGAGTATGGGCAGGGTATTGCACAGGGTATTGCAGAGTATTGCACAGGGTGTATGCAGAGTATTGCACAGGGTGTATTGCAGAGTATTGCACAGGGTGTATTGCAGAGTATTGCACAGGGTGTATTGCAGAGTATTGCACAGGGTATTGCAGAGTATTGCACAGGGTATTGCAGAGTATTGCACAGGGTGTATTGCAGAGTATTGCACAGGGTGTATTGCAGAGTATTGCACAGGGTGTATTGCTGAGCAGGGATGGATGGATGGCTGGATCTGTGACTGCAATTGTCACAGATCCAGCCCACAGCTGACATGGGGGAGGGAGCGGACATGATCCGCTCCCTCCCCTCTCCTCTCACACTGTACCGATCGGTACAGAGAGGGGAGGGAGGAACCGGCGTCATCACAGGACGCCGGTCTGTTTACAAGTGATCGCTCCGTCATTTGACGGAGCGATCACGTGGTAAACGGCCGCGATTAGCGGCCATCTACCGTGATCCGTGATGCGCCGGGTCTTCCGGACCCGGCGGTCACGGACATATCCTGGAGCGCGCCCCAGGGGGCGCGCGGGAGCAAGATTCTGTGAGGACGTCCCTGGGACGTCCACTCAGGATAACTCGACCGCGCTGTGGACGTCTTTTGTACATGACGCGGTCGGGAAGTGGTTAAAGGAATATTTGACTTTTTTTTTTCACTTTATGCATCATTAGAATGACTGCTCCAGAAAAACGGACGTTTTTAAAACTTCTTTTTGCATTGATACATGTCCCCTGGTGCAGAACCCGGGTTCCCAAACCCTTTTTAGGACAATAACATGCATAATAGTCGTTATAATTAGCACTTTAGATTTCGAACGTTCGCATCCATTGTATTTAATAGGGTTCTAAAGTTCGTGCGAACTTTCGGTCCGTTCGCGGGTTCTGGTGCGAACCGAACTCGGGGGTGTTCGGCTCATCACTACCCATGGGCGATATTCTTCATTGTTGTATTTAATTGGATGGGGATGGAGGTGTGTCACTGGCAACACCAGACCATTTTCTCTTTGTAAATGTAAATTTCTACATTTGCGGCAGCATTATCAGCACCCTTTACTTGAAACACCTGATTTAAGAAATGTGGGGCTGTCTTTATATCTTTGGCCATATAAGTAGGTGCAATGGGCAGTTGTACATAAAGTATAGTGTAGTTGCCCTTGGTCACAAAAGAAATTGTATTTTTTTCCCTATGCATTTATTGGCTCTTTTACATCATAAAAATCACACATACAATGAGTGAAGTGAAAGTAAATTCTTCACCTATCCTCCAATGAATATAACAGTTTTAGGAAGCATGTATGCTCAGTGAAATGTTTGTCAAATTCCTTAACCACTTACAGACCGGAAGATTTTCCCCCAGTAATGACCTGGCCATGTCTTGCGATACGGCACTGCGCCGCTTTAACTGACAATTGCGCGGTCCTGCAAAGCTGTACCTAAACAAAATTGACATCCTTTTTCACCACACATAGAGCTTTCTTTTGTTGCTTTAGCACCAGTTTTGAAAAAAAAACAATAATATTTTTTACTTTTTTGCTATAATAAATATCCCAAAACTTTTTAAAAATAGCATATTTCTTCATCAGTTTAGGCCAATATGCATTCTTCTACATATTTTTGGTAAAAATCGCAATAAGCGTATATTGGTTTGCGCAAAAGTTATAGCGTCTACAAAATAGGGGATATATTTATGACATTTTAAAAATGTGTTTTTACTAGTAATGGTGGTGAATTGAATTTTTTTTTGTGGGACTGCGACATTGCGGTGGACAGATCAGACACTTTTTTGGGACCATTGACTTCTATACTGCGATCAAAGCTAAGAATAGCCACTGATTACTGTATAAATGTCACTGGTAGGGAATGGGTTAACACTAGGTGGCGATCAAGGGGTTAAGTGCGTTCCATGTAAATGTGTTTCTAACTGTAAGTGGGCTGGGCTGCCTGGAGGAGGAGAGAGATCGCTGTTTCTAATCACTAGGAACAACAGATCTCTCTCTAGCTCCCGTCAATACAGGGATCTGTCTGTTTACATTGACAGATCCCCATTCTGGCTCTAGTTCCCACGATCGCGGGTGGCTGGCGGATATCGCGTCCGCCGGCCACGTGCATCGGGTCCCCCCATACAGCGGGCGCACAACGTACAATGGCCATTTGCGGGAACGTGCCGACCTGCCGCCGTATAACAACGGCGGCTGGTTGGCAAGTGGTTAAAAAATAGGTAAACTTATTTTGCTGGACTAATGTCATTTCTGTTGAAATAAGGCAAGAATGAGAAATTGTCCAGAAAAGCTTAAAGCGGAGTTCCGCCCTACTGCACATGCGCGAGTCGCGCTGCGTGATACCCCTGGTCCCTGCTGTCTTCTCTGACCTGTGTGTCTCCCAGAAGGCAGCGGGGGGACGGAGGAGGTGCCGGATGTGGCGTAAGTCGCCGCGGCGACTTATGCCCGGAAAGTCGTAGCAAATACCGGGATTACACAGGTATCTGCTCCCTCCTCCCCCCTGAAAGGTGCCAAATGTGACACCAGAGGGGGGAGGATTCTGAAAAGCGGAAGTTCAATTTTTGGGTGGAACTCCAATTTAATAAATAACCCAAACATGATAGGGGATATTTATTAAATCTGGTGCAGCTCTGCATAGAAACCTATACACTTCTAGGCTCACATCGGAGGCGGGTTTGATTTCAAACTCTCATTTATGCCCAGGTACACGCTGGGCTGTGGGAATAAAGCCATGTGAGTTCAGCTGAATTCGCACAATTTCACTCCCGCTTGTCAGTCCCGATTCCGGCCGCTATTACAGAGATATCTGTGCAGTTTCTGCACTGTTGCACCGATTCGGACGGTGCCGTTGCCGGCAATAGGCTCCGATTTGGCAAATACGATTTGACATGTCAAATCACATGTAAAATCGGCCTGATGTGAACGTGGGCTTATTGTCGAAGCCTAACTGAACAAGCTGAAGTTAGAGGCTGATTGGCTACCATGCACAGCTGCACCAGATTCTAAGTGCACCAGTTTTTGTAAATATCCCCCGATATGTCCTATAAAATAAATTTTGGGGGGGCGGAGCTAGCCGGAGACTGAGGAGGACATGCAGTAGCTGAGCTCCGGTACCAGCGGCACTTCAACGGCTTGTAACGGACGATCCAGGCACCCAAAAGTTGCCCAAATACGGCGTTTCAACTCCCGCTGACCCGACAAACGGACATACAGCATGACGAGACGCAAGAAGGAGGGGAACCGGCCGACCAAACTCACAGCGTTCTTCTCTATGGGGCCTACACAAGATGGCGCCGGCTCATCCTCCACGCCAGTACAAGGCACTTCCCAGCGCTCATCTCAGAAGGGCATAAACATGAAAAGAAGCAGCCCACCGAGGAACCCACATTCCCCACTAGCTACCCCTTCATCTGGGAGCCTGGAGAAGGCGAGATGCCGGCTGGATGCAGCGGATGCTGGACATGAGGTGAGCTCTCCCATAGATTCAGGGGATGAAACAAGAGACTTACCAGACTCCATTGACTCATTCCCCACAAATGATAAACCTGTCTTAGATACAGTATTGAAAGAGATGTTGGTGTCTCTCAGGAGCTCACTCCAGTCAGACATGGTATCATGCGTACACAAGTTTGGCACAGAACTGAGACATGTGGCTGAAAGGGTCTCTCACATAGAGAATAAGATGGAGGAGTATGCCTTCACTATCAATGACCTGGTTGATGCTAGTGAGAAGTCAGAGGATGATATGGAATCAGTGAAAGCTAAGATGGCAGAAATGGAAGATAGATCCAGAAGGAACAATGTGAAGATAAGGGGAATCCCTGAATCTGTTAAAGACCAGGAGCTGCGTGGATATGCTGCTCAACTGTTTGCTACAGTTATGCCAGACCTGTCTGCTCTAGACTTCACTGTGGATAGGATCCATAGGCTCCCGAAGCCCACATACCTATCTGATGCTATACCTAGAGATGTGATCCTTAGATTGCATTTTTATCACACCAAGGAACAACTGATGGCAGTGTCACGCCAAAAAGGACAGATCCCTGCTCCTTACTCTGACCTCCAGTTCTATGCGGATTTATCGCAGTATACGCTCCAAAAACGCAGAAATCTCAATACCATCACAAAGGCCCTCAGAAATCACAAACTGACCTATAAGTGGGGCTTCCCGACCAAGCTGATAGTCACGAAAGATGACAAGGAATATGTTATAGACTCCCTGGCCAAAGGAATGTCAATGCTACACTCCTGGGAAATTGTCCTTGATAATCAACCACAACCCCAGCGGGGACCCACATCAAAAAACCTAGAACCTGAATGGCGTACAGTTGACCGCAGAAACGCTCGTTCTCACAACTAACCTGGATTAAATTTTGATGATTTCATAGAGTGCCTGTTGGAATAGATCGGATTCCTGTTCCGAACTTTTTCCCTTTCCCCACCTACTGCTTGAGTGATAATGAGTCACACACTTTTGCACTCTATTAACTGGCCAGTTGCCATTGTTAATTTTTTTTTCTTCTCCTTCATGTTTCTCTTGAAATAACTCTCTTATGCCCTAATAGCCAGAAGTACTGCCTCCCATACCTCGCTGAAAGACCCTTGGACAAGTGTGAGCACGTAAGGCCTATCTCGCGCAGTGCACCTACAGGGATTAACCAGCGACTCCCACCATCTGTAAGTAACTTTATTATCCACACATGGCGGTACAGTTTATGACTCTAAATTCCAAGGGTCTTAATCACCCTGCCAAGCGGAGATCTCTGTGGAAGGAGGCCTTGCATCAACATTGTGACATTTTGTGTGTCCAGGAGACCCACTTTTTACAGGACTCGCCTCCTAAATGCTCACATCCCCAGTTTCCCCACGTCTATCAAGCAAATGCGCCCTCAAAGACAAGAGGAGTGATGATAGCAATAAGAGACACAGTCTCTTTTCATCTACATGAAGCTATATGTGATCCTCAGGGACGTTTCATAATATTGATCTGAGACATTAATTCCGTCACTTACACTGTGGCGAATGTATACGCACCAAATGTGAGACAAATTAAATTTTTTCACAGGATTGTGAAAAAAGTGAGGAAGGTGCAGAAGGGAATGTTAATTATTTGTGGGGACTTCAACATCACACCAGACCCAGATGTTGACTCTACCTCTTCACCAAAGAGGAGGCCTCCATCCCTGTTGACGTCCCTACAAAAACATAACCTATATGACTCTTGGAGATGCTTGAACGCAAATGAAAGAGACTATACTTTTTTCTCTAATTGTCATAGGTCTTATAGTAGAATTGACTTATTTTTGGTTGACAGATGGTTACTGATGAAATGTAAGTCGGTAAAGATCAATAGTATCACATGGTCGGACCATGCCTCGGTTTGCTTAACAATAGGAAACCCTTCTTCTCAAAAATCTACTTACCTATGGAGAGCCAACCATCGCCTACTGCAGGAAGGTCCGATCAGGTCATACATCCAGGGAAAACTGAGTGAATACTTTGATGTAAATCAAGGTTCAGTGGCAAATCCTTTTGTTATTTGGAACGCACATAAGGCAGTGATGAGGGGGGTGATGATGCAGCAGGGGGCGAGATACAAGAGGGAAATGCAGCAGCAAACTGTACAATTGTTCTCCAAAATTGAAGACATAGATAGACGAAACAAAGCTAACCCATCCCACATATTGTCTGACCAAGTAACACAACTTCGCACAGAACTACGGCTAAAATTTCTTGACGATTTTGAAAAGACATCTAGAAGGTTAAAACTAGCATACTACACCAGTGGAAACAGAGCAGGCAAACTGCTGGCCAACAAACTAAAGGGTCACAGAACCAGAACCCAAATCTCCCATATTCTACAGCCAAAAACGCAGGTCAAGCAAACTCACCCCCAAGCCATAGCTGACGCATTTAGCCAATACTACAGTTCATTATATAACCTAAAAGACGATCTTTCCACACCACAGCCAACAAAAGAGGCTATTGACGCATTTTTAGACAAACTCAATTTCTCCAAACTCACACAGGAACACCTCCAGAGCCTTAATTCCCCAATATCTGATCTAGAGGTAAAACAGACGATCCAGGCTCTCCCCGCCAACAAATCGCCCGGCCCAGATGGTTTTACAGGGGAGTACTACAAGACATTTCAGGACTAGTGATGAGCCGAACACCCCCGGGTTCGGTTCGCACCAGAACCCGCGAACGGACCGAAAGTTCGCGCGAACATTAGAACCCTATTAAATACAATGGATGCGAACGTTCGGATTCTAAAGTGCTAATTATAACGACTATTATCCATGTTATTGTCCGAAACAGAGTTTGGGAACCCGGGTTCTGCACCAGGGGACATGTATCAATGCAAAAAGAAGTTTTAAAAACGGACGTTTTCCGGGAGCAGTCATTTTAATGATGCATAAAGTGAAAAAAAAAAAGTCAAATATTCCTTTAAATATTGTACCTGGGGGGTGTCTAAAGTATGCCTGTGAAGTGCCACGTGTTTCCCGTGTTTAGAACTGTCCCTGCACAAAATAACATTTCTAAAGGAAAAAAAGCCATTTAAAACTGCTTGCGGCTTTAATGCAATGTCTGGTCCCGGTAATATGGATGAAAATCTTTAGGAAAAATGGCATAGCTACTCCATCAACCCCCCCCCCACCCCAGCCCATTACCAGCCCCTTTGGGTCTTGTATGGATATTAAGGGGAACCCCGCACACAAAATAAAAAAGCCCCTATATACTCTGAACAGCCATATACAGGCGGTGCATACAAGAAAGGGACTTTAGGTTTGTTCTTATGTAGAATCTGTTTGTAATTTTGAACAGCTGCATTGTTTAAGTGTAGCTCCATGCAAAATTCCTTTTTTTTAGCTTTTTGGAAAACATAGGGAACGGTTATCACCCCTGTCACATTTTTTTTGCTGTCTGTGCCCCTGTTCAGAACATTTCACCTCACTTTGCGTCCCAATGACAACTGTTTTTGAAATGTGGTGTTTGTATTGAAACAAGGATTGGTGATAAAGCATCAGTAGAGAGGAGACACCTTTCTCCCATATTAATTCTTACAGGAGAGAATTTTCCTTCCAAGGGGTAGATTTCCTCTCACTTCCTGTTGTCTTCTTCCGTTTGCAAGTAGTAGTAGTTTGTAAGTTGGATGTTTGAAAGTAGGGACCTTCCGTATATACTCTGCAGAAATTGGCCCCTTAGGTGTTGGTGTTGGCACAACACTGAAAGCACTCACAGTTATTCTTGGTGGGTGCTGGAACGCCCTGCTGTCAAGTATAATATCAGGAATTGTAATAACATATAATTGTTGATCAGTGGTAGTAAAAATTGGGCCTTTGATGGTGGTGCTGGTGCCACAACACTGTAAGGCCTGACAGTTACTCTTGGTGGGCGCAGCAATGGTCCCTGCTGTGAATTATTAGATCAATAATTATAATTGCATGCCCCTGTTGAACAGGGGCTGAAAAACTGGGCCTTTGGTGGTGGTGGTGGTGGTGATGGTGTTGCTGGTGCCACAACACTGTAAGGCCTGACAGTTACTCTTGGTGGGCGCAGCAATGGGCCCTGCTGTGAATTATTAGATCAATAATTATAATTGCATGCCCCTGTTGAACAGGGGCTGAAAAATTGGGCCTTAGGCACTGGTGGCACAACACTGCAACCCCTCACAGATACTGTACTTGGAGCACAGCAATGAGGCCTGTTGCAAAGTATTGCATCAAAAATTTTAATTACACGCCCCTGTTAAACAGGGGCTGAAAAATTGGGCCTTAGCCACTGGTGGCGTCACCCATAAACCAAAATGATCTTCCAAGCTATCATCGTTAATCGTATCATTGAGGAGGAGGAGGAGGATAGCCAGACAACATAACAGCACAGGCACTCAGCATCAGCATCAGTCTTGAAGGGATGTGACATTTTAAAATCAATTAGTCTGTTATATCAGCATCTGGTGTGTGGTAGCTGGTGGTGATCCAAGACTGGTTCATCTTGATGAAAGTCAGTCGATCAACCGAGTCGGTGGACAGGCGCACCCTGTGATCCGTGACAAATCCTCCAGCAGCACTGAATGTGCGTTCTGAAAGAACGCTGAATGCAGGACAGGCCAGTAGCTCAATTGCATACTGTGCAAACTCTGGCCAGTGATCCATCCTCAAGACCCAGTAAGCCAGAGGATTTTCGGTGGGGAAGGTGTCCAAGTCTGACCTTGCCCCTAGGTATTCCTGCACCATGTATATCAGACGCTGGCGATGGTTGCTGGAACCGATCATACTTTGGGGCTGCGGACTAAAGAATTGTCTGAACGCATCGGTCAGACGGCCACCTTCCCCACCGCTCCTTCTTTGACTGCCCGAAGCCTCAGCAACTCGTTGTCCAGGACCAGGAGTTTGTAACCTCCCAGTCTCTGGGAACGCGTTGCACAGACCTTTCTGCAAGGCCTCCCGGAGTTGTCTCATCCTCTGCTCCCTCTGCGACGGTACGATAAGGTCCGCAACCTTACCCTTGTACCGTGGATCAAGGAGAGTGGCCAGCCAGTAATGGTCCCTCTCCTTGATCCGAAGAATACGAGGATCCTTCCGCAGACTTTGCAGGATCAGGGAGGCCATGCAGCGTAGGTTAGCTGAGGCATTCAGTCCGGAGTCCTCTGGGTCACTAAGGACGACATGATCCGCAGCCACCTCCTCCCAGCCACGTACAAGTCCATTGGTTTCTTGGGACTGTAAATCATCCCTAAAAGACTGCTGCTGATGATGCTGAGTGCCAGCCTCCACCTCCATGCTGACACAATCCTCCTCCTCCTCCTCCTCCTCCTCCTCTACCTGTGCGATGGGTGGGACAGAAGGAATACTGTCTGGGTAAAGGGGGCCTTGAGAGGCAAGGAAGTCCTCCTCTTCCTGCCTCTGTTCTGCCTCAAGTGCCCTGTCCATTATTCCACGCAGCGTGTGCTCCAACAGGTGGACAAGAGGTACAGTGTCACTGATGCATGCACTGTCACTGCTCACCATCCTCGTGGCCTCCTCAAATGGTGCCAGGACAGTGCATGCATCCCTGATCATGCCCCACTGGCGTGGTGAAAAAAACCCGAGCTCCCCTGACCCTGTCCTGGTGCCGTAGTCGCACAGGTACTCATTGATGGCCCTCTGCTGCGTGTGCAGCCGCTGCAGCATGGCCAACGTTGAGTTCCACCTGGTGGGCATGTCACATATAAGGCGGTTCTTGGGCAGGTTCAACTCATTTTGAAGCTCAGCCAGGCGAGCACTGGCATTATAAGATCTGCGGAAATGCACACAGACTTTCCTGGCCTGCCTCAGGACATCCTGTAAGCCCGGGTACCTGCCCAAGAACCGCTGCACCACCAGGTTAAGGACGTGAGCCATACAGGGCACATGGGTCAGTTGTCCCTGTCGGAGGGCGGAGAGGAGGTTGGTGCCATTGTCGCAAACCACCATTCCTGGCTTAAGCTGGCGTGGCGTCAACCACCTCTCGGCCTGCCCCTGCAGAGCAGACAGGACCTCTGCCCCAGTGTGGCTCCTGTCCCCCAAACACACCAGCGCAAGCACGGCATGGCATCTTTTTGCCTGCGTACTTGCGTAGCCCCTTGAACGCCTACGGAGCACCGCTGGTTCCGAGGACAAACCACAGGAAGAGGCCATGGAGGAAGAAGAAGAGGAGGGGGTGGAGGAGAGAGGTGTGTCACAACCAGTAGTAGCATTTTGGAGGCGTGGGGGTGGAACAACCTCCAACACTACTGCACCTTGTCCTGCATCCTTCCCAGCTGCCAAAAGAGTGACCCAATGGGCCGTGAAAGAAAGGTAACGTCCCTGTCCATGCCTGCTGGACCATGAGTCAGCGGTAATATGCACCTTACCGCTGACCGCCCTGTCCAGCGAGGCCAAGACATTGCCTTCCACATGCCTGTAGAGAGCCGAAATAGCCTTCCGTGCGAAAAAGTGTCGTTTGGGAACCTGCCACTGAGGAACCGCACATTGCACAAACTCACGGAAGGGGGCCGAGTCTACCAACTGAAAAGGCAGCAGTTGAAGCGCTAGCAATTTAGCCAAGCTAGCATTCAACCGCTGGGCATGTGGATGGCTGGGAGTGAACTTCTTTCGACGGTCCAGCAGCTGGGGCAGGGAAAATTGCCTGCTAGAATCGGACGTTGGTGTACTGCTAGCAGAGTGCCCGCAAGTACTTGCCTGTGACACACCTAATTCTACACCTTCATTCCTCTCAGAGCAGGTTTCAGAGAGGAGTGAAGGTATAGTGGGGTTGGAGATCCCAGCTGATGCGGTGCAAGAAGAGGTCAGCTTTGTTCTTTGGTGTGGGTCTTTAAGGTAGGCTTGCCAACGAGCTGCATGGCAGGTCAACATATGTCTGATCAAGCATGTGGTGCCCAAGCGGCTGATGTTTTGGCCACGCGATATACGCTTGAGACATATGTTGCAAACAGCAGCTGTGCGATCTGATGCACTCGCCTCAAAAAAGGCCCACACCAAAGAACTTTTTGAATGACGGGCAGAGGCAGCGCCCTGCACAGGCGGAGCTCTGCGGTGTGATTCCGTCGGTGTGCTGCCCATACGCTGGCCACTCAAGGGCATCCTGCCTCGTTGGAGATGTGCCTCCTCCTCATCCTCCTCCTCCTCCTCTCTCCTATTAGGCACCCACGTGGAGTCAGTGACCTCATCATCCCCTCCCTCCTCATCACTGGAGCCAATCTGGCAGTATGCTGCAGCTGCTGGAACATGACTGCCAGATTGGTGTCCTTCTTGAGCATCCCCTCTCTCTGCTCTCACGCTGCTGCCTTCCTCTAGCTGGGTATCATCATCAGATCCTTGCAAACGCTGGGCATCCTCCTGGAGCATGTACCCAACACTGTGCTCAAACAGTTCGGGGGACTCCTCAGGAGGAGGGCATGGTGGGTCTAGGGAAGGATTGACTAATGAAGATAATGATACCAGAGAAGAGGACGCTTTGGCAGCTTCTTTGCCACTACCCTGAGCCTGGGTGAGAGAGGATGAGGAGGATGAGGTGGGCTTGGTCATCCACTCTACCAAGTCTTCAGCATGATGTGGCTCAACATGTCCAGCTGCCGAAAACAAGGACAAGCGTGTCCCATGGCCATGTGCTGATGACAATGCACCGCGTACACGACCAGCACTGTTGCCCCCAGACACAGAGCCTGCTTGCCCTCTTTTTTTGCCTCCTGACTGTCTGCCTCTCCTTGGTTGCCTTCCAGACATTTTAATGGATGGCCTGCAGGGAGATGAGAAAAACAGCAATAAGGGCTACCTTCAGGTGTATATTGTGCAGGAGGCTTAGCAACAATGACACTGACACTGTCCCCTGCCTATCCTTCTCTGTCCCTAAACACAAGGATTGAAAATATGGTTCAGCAAAAAAGTTTTAGAACAGAATAGCACACTGACACTTTCCCTCACTGTCCTACTCTGTCCCTCCCTACAAACAAGATTTAGCACAGAATAGCACACTGATAATTTCTACGAGTGTCCTTCTCTGTCCCTCAACTCAGGGATTGAAAATATGGAACAGCAAAATAGTTTTAGAACAGAATAGCACACTGTCAGTTTCCCTCACTGTAGCTCTCTGTCCCTCAACTCAAGGATTGAAAATATGGAACAGCAAAATTGATTTAGAACAGAATAGCACACTGTCAGTTTCACTCACTGTACCTCTCTGTCCCTCAACTCAAGGATTGAAAATATGGTTCAGCAAAATAGTTTTAGAACACAATAGCACACTGACACTTTCCCTCACTGTAGCTCTCTGTCCCTCAACTCAAGGATTGAAAATATGGTTCAGCAAAATAGTTTTAGAACAGAATAGCACACTGTCAGTTTCCCTCACTGTAGCTCTCTGTCCCTCAACTCAAGGATTGAAAATATGGAACAGCAAAATTGATTTAGAACAGAATAGCACACTGTCAGTTTCCCTCACTGTACCTCTCTGTCCCTCAACTCAAGGATTGAAAATATGGTTCAGCAAAATAGTTTTAGAACACAATAGCACACTGACACTTTCCCTCACTGTAGCTCTCTGTCCCTCAACTCAAGGATTGAAAATATGGTTCAGCAAAATAGTTTTAGAACAGAATAGCACACTGTCAGTTTCACTCACTGTACCTCTCTGTCCCTCAACTCAAGGATTGAAAATATGGTTCAGCAAAATAGTTTTAGAACACAATAGCACACTGACACTTTCCCTCACTGTAGCTCTCTGTCCCTCAACTCAAGGATTGAAAATATGGTTCAGCAAAATAGTTTTAGAACACAATAGCACACTGACACTTTCCCTCACTGTAGCTCTCTGTCCCTCAACTCAAGGATTGAAAATATGGAACAGCAAAATTGATTTAGAACAGAATAGCACACTGTCAGTTTCCCTCACTGTACCTCTCTGTCCCTCAACTCAAGGATTGAAAATATGGAACAGCAAAATTGATTTAGAACAGAATAGCACACTGTCAGTTTCACTCACTGTACCTCTCTGTCCCTCAACTCAAGGATTGAAAATATGGTTCAGCAAAATAGTTTTAGAACACAATAGCACACTGACACTTTCCCTCACTGTCCTACTCTGTCCCTCCCTACAAACAAGATTTAGCACAGAATAGCACACTGATAATTTCTACAAGTGTCCTTCTCTGTCCCTCAACTCAGGGATTGAAAATATGGAACAGCAAAATAGTTTTAGAACAGAATAGCACACTGTCAGTTTCCCTCACTGTACCTCTCTGTCCCTCAACTCAAGGATTGAAAATATGGAACAGCAAAATTGATTTAGAACAGAATAGCACACTGTCAGTTTCACTCACTGTAGCTCTCTGTCCCTCAACTCAAGGATTGAAAATATGGTTCAGCAAAATAGTTTTAGAACAGAATAGCACACTGTCAGTTTCCCTCACTGTAGCTCTCTGTCCCTCAACTCAAGGATTGAAAATATGGAACAGCAAAATTGATTTAGAACAGAATAGCACACTGTCAGTTTCACTCACTGTACCTCTCTGTCCCTCAACTCAAGGATTGAAAATATGGTTCAGCAAAATAGTTTTAGAACACAATAGCACACTGACACTTTCCCTCACTGTAGCTCTCTGTCCCTCAACTCAAGGATTGAAAATATGGTTTAGCAAAATAGTTTTAGAACAGAATAGCACACTGTCAGTTTCCCTCACTGTAGCTCTCTGTCCCTCAACTCAAGGATTGAAAATATGGAACAGCAAAATTGATTTAGAACAGAATAGCACACTGTCAGTTTCACTCACTGTACCTCTCTGTCCCTCAACTCAAGGATTGAAAATATGGTTCAGCAAAATAGTTTTAGAACACAATAGCACACTGACACTTTCCCTCACTGTAGCTCTCTGTCCCTCAACTCAAGGATTGAAAATATGGTTCAGCAAAATAGTTTTAGAACAGAATAGCACACTGTCAGTTTCACTCACTGTACCTCTCTGTCCCTCAACTCAAGGATTGAAAATATGGTTCAGCAAAATAGTTTTAGAACACAATAGCACACTGACACTTTCCCTCACTGTAGCTCTCTGTCCCTCAACTCAAGGATTGAAAATATGGTTCAGCAAAATAGTTTTAGAACACAATAGCACACTGACACTTTCCCTCACTGTAGCTCTCTGTCCCTCAACTCAAGGATTGAAAATATGGAACAGCAAAATTGATTTAGAACAGAATAGCACACTGTCAGTTTCCCTCACTGTACCTCTCTGTCCCTCAACTCAAGGATTGAAAATATGGAACAGCAAAATTGATTTAGAACAGAATAGCACACTGTCAGTTTCACTCACTGTACCTCTCTGTCCCTCAACTCAAGGATTGAAAATATGGTTCAGCAAAATAGTTTTAGAACACAATAGCACACTGACACTTTCCCTCACTGTCCTACTCTGTCCCTCCCTACAAACAAGATTTAGCACAGAATAGCACACTGATAATTTCTACGAGTGTCCTTCTCTGTCCCTCAACTCAGGGATTGAAAATATGGAACAGCAAAATAGTTTTAGAACAGAATAGCACACTGTCAGTTTCACTCACTGTACCTCTCTGTCCCTCAACTCAAGGATTGAAAATATGGTTCAGCAAAATAGTTTTAGAACACAATAGCACACTGACACTTTCCCTCACTGTAGCTCTCTGTCCCTCAACTCAAGGATTGAAAATATGGTTCAGCAAAATAGTTTTAGAACAGAATAGCACACTGTCAGTTTCCCTCACTGTAGCTCTCTGTCCCTCAACTCAAGGATTGAAAATATGGAACAGCAAAATTGATTTAGAACAGAATAGCACACTGTCAGTTTCACTCACTGTACCTCTCTGTCCCTCAACTCAAGGATTGAAAATATGGTTCAGCAAAATAGTTTTAGAACACAATAGCACACTGACACTTTCCCTCACTGTAGCTCTCTGTCCCTCAACTCAAGGATTGAAAATATGGTTCAGCAAAATAGTTTTAGAACAGAATAGCACACTGTCAGTTTCCCTCACTGTACCTTTCTGTCCCTCAACTCAAGGATTGAAAATATGGAACAGCAAAATTGATTTAGAACAGAATAGCACACTGTCAGTTTCCCTCACTGTACCTCTCTGTCCCTCAACTCAAGGATTGAAAATATGGTTCAGCAAAATAGTTTTAGAACACAATAGCACACTGACACTTTCCCTCACTGTAGCTCTCTGTCCCTCAACTCAAGGATTGAAAATATGGTTCAGCAAAATAGTTTTAGAACACAATAGCACACTGACACTTTCCCTCACTGTAGCTCTCTGTCCCTCAACTCAAGGATTGAAAATATGGAACAGCAAAATAGTTTTAGAACAGAATAGCACACTGTCAGTTTCCCTCACTGTACCTCTCTGTCCCTCAACTCAAGGATTGAAAATATGGAACAGCAAAATTGATTTAGAACAGAATAGCACACTGTCAGTTTCCCTCACTGTACCTCTCTGTCCCTCAACTCAAGGATTGAAAATATGGAACAGCAAAATTGATTTAGAACAGAATAGCACACTGTCAGTTTCACTCACTGTACCTCTCTGTCCCTCAACTCAAGGATTGAAAATATGGTTCAGCAAAATAGTTTTAGAACACAATAGCACACTGACACTTTCCCTCACTGTAGCTCTCTGTCCCTCAACTCAAGGATTGAAAATATGGTTCAGCAAAATAGTTTTAGAACAGAATAGCACACTGTCAGTTTCCCTCACTGTAGCTCTCTGTCCCTCAACTCAAGGATTGAAAATATGGAACAGCAAAATTGATTTAGAACAGAATAGCACACTGTCAGTTTCACTCACTGTACCTCTCTGTCCCTCAACTCAAGGATTGAAAATATGGTTCAGCAAAATAGTTTTAGAACACAATAGCACACTGACACTTTCCCTCACTGTAGCTCTCTGTCCCTCAACTCAAGGATTGAAAATATGGTTCAGCAAAATAGTTTTAGAACAGAATAGCACACTGTCAGTTTCCCTCACTGTAGCTCTCTGTCCCTCAACTCAAGGATTGAAAATATGGTTCAGCAAAATAGTTTTAGAACAGAATAGCACACTGACACTTTCCCTCACTGTACCTCTCTGTCCCTACAAACAAGGATTAGCACAGAATAGCACACTGTCACTGACACTCTCCCTACCTATCCTTATTTGTCCCTAAACACAAGGAATCCAGGATTAGTAAAGGAAAAAAAATGACACTGTCCCTGCCTATGCTTCTCTTTCCCTGCTCCGGAACACCCTACACAAGGCCGCCGCGCTGATGATCTTGCCTCAGCTGCTGTATTTGTTCAGGACCCTTCCGATACCTTTACCTACTGCGTACTTTGCCTCCCTTCAATCGATCCTGAACAGATATTTGTGGCAGGGGAAGAAGGCAAGGTGCGCATTTAGCAAACTAGTGAGAAATAGAGCGGCGGGGGGCATAGGCCATGTTATACTGCACGATTATTATTTTGCATCAATATTAGCCCAGATTAAAGTCTGGCTAAGACCTAACTGCACCCACTCATGGAAAAAACTAGAAGCCATACAAATACAGAAAGACGACTTGGCTGACTTTTTGATGACAGCTCGTCACTGCAAATATCTAGACAGGAATTTATCGCCACCCATACTAGCTTCATTGAGGGCATGGGCTCATCTTTGTACAGCGCATTCATGGGAGGAAGAGCAGGTTCCCCTGAACCTTAACATAATGGCAGTACGTCATATTATTCCAGATATAAATCTCAACACATGGAACTTACATGGTATTCACCATTTGGAAGATATAATCACTCACTCCAAAATTAAACCATTTCACTTACTACAAGAAGAATTTAACCTGCCACTGAGGGAGCATTATAGGTATATTCAACTAAATCAAGTAATAAGGAAGACCCCCAATTTGTTTACCCAACTTCCAAAGAAACTAACTGATTTTTACCAACAAGACACAAAAGGCTCCAAAGGTATATCAATAATTTGCAGGGCGCTACAGAGTAAGGATACATTAATTAAAACCCCAAACATTTTGGCATGGGAAAAAGACATTGGTCTGACATTCACTGCTAAAAAATGGGAAAGGGCAATTAAACTTCATTTAACTACTACAAAGAGTACAAACTTATGGGAATTGCACCAGAAAATCCTGCTTCGCTGGTACCTCACCCCACATAGATTGTCAAAAATTTTCCCGGGTACTACCTCAGAGTGCTGGAGGCTATGCGGAAAGAGGGGCACACTGTTCCACATATTGTGGACATGCCCAAGGGTTAAACCTCTGTGGGCTCAGATTGAGAGACTAATACAAACTATATCACATATCACTTTACCTTTACGCCCCGAGTTGGCCATACTCTCTCTGGACTTGGAATTAGTACCTGTGGCACTTAGGACTGTAACAGCACATATATTAATGGCTACGCGCCTTACTCTACTCAGACACTGGAAGAATATTGGAGCCCCAAAATTTCAAGAAGTTATAACTACTGTACAAACACACAGTACATACGAGATTCTCCATGCTTCAGCGAGAGGGCAATTTGACAAGATATCCAACTTATGGGCACCTTGGCATGCTTGGCATGACTGGTATGACAAGCAACTAAACTAACGTGAGCTAAATAGGGTATACGTTTCAACTTTGGTTAATCTTACAGTTATTTCATATGTTTGACTTTATTTTTATTTTTGGGTCCCTAATGAAGTAGTTACGAGAAACATGATTTTTCATAGGAATAGTGGCATTTCGCACTGCCTATACTATTATATAAAGGAGGGGACTTCAGGGAATGTAGTGGGTCGATCACTGCAATCAAACAGAGTGATTGATAGTGGTCGGCCATAGTTAGTGGGAATCAACCAATGTCCCCTCCCCACTTGGTACAGGACTACTTAATACGCTTAACGAATGGTCTAATACATCAGGGGACTGTGTTCCTTTCTAACTCAGCTCTACATTATTTTGTATTATTTACTATATTATTTATATCTCTTTACTTCTTGTTCGCTAAAAGTCTTTATCCTTTGTATGCTTTAAACTTTCAATAAAAATTATTGATACAAAAAAAAAAATGTTTGATGTCTTATTAACTACTTCCCAGCCAGCCACTGTACAGTAGGTGCCGCCGACATTGTATATTCATCGCGATCCTATCGCGGAGATTCTCGGCGATAGGGGTGCCGACATCTCGGCGACAGGGTGGCGACACATGTCGCGCTCGCTGCAATGAGCTGTTTTTTACAGCTTTTTACACACTCATCACCAGCCTAGTGTCCCCACACATGTCCCCACACAATGTTAACACACAAGTTACCAAAATAGTGTCCCCAAAACACATGTCCCCACACACGTCCCCACACAGTAAAAACACCTGTCCCCCACATATGTAACAGTAAAATCACATGTCCCCATGATCATCTGCACACATATGTCTGTGATCACCTGTGTACATCTGTACATGATCATCTGCGTACATCTGTCCGTGATCACACAAACCAATTATTATACACTTAACTGGATTTTTTTTTTTACCAAAAACATGCAGCAGAATACATTTTGGCTTAAATTTATGGCAAAATTTGCTTTTATTGGATTTCTTTTAAAATAGATTTTCCGCAAATTTTTTGCTTTATATCGCAAAAAAAACAAAAAACTGAGTCGTGAATAAATACCACCAAAAGAAAGCCTATTTGTGTGAACAAAAGGATAAAAAATTCATTTGGGTACAGCGTTGCACGACTGTGCAATTGTCATTGAAAGTGCAAGAGCACTGAAAGCTGAAAATTGGTCTGGGAAAAAGGGCTAGCGAAAGTGCCCAGTATTGATGTGGTTAAAAGGTTCCTAAGTTTGCTAGACTTTTTCTCAACTAATAAAATTTACTTATAGATGCTACTCACACTTTATAGCCATGGATTAAGATGACACTGAGGCTGAATTACATTTATTTTCCATATTACAGTTAAATTAGATCTTAAATGTGTACATTTATCAAAAAGAGCAGAATGTCAATACACCGAATAAGGGAACTCATGACACATTAACAATTTCAGTAATATGGCTAATTTACATAGCAGACTCATAGAGTGTTTCGAGGTTTGATTTGTCATGTTCCACTCCAGTAATGCTCCAGATCATGATTCAATCAGTCAGCAGTAGCTCAGAGCCACCACTGGTTATCTTTCTGCCCTGATAAGCAAGTAGCTATACAGTATACAGGCTTGCATATAAACTTGCCCTTGGTCAGTTTTTATTTTTTATTTTTTTGCAAGGACATTGCTGTGTCTTAACAATATGTTAAGCATATCGGATATCATCAACTTTGACCTTCTATTTTATTATTCTTCTATACTCGGGATATTTAATTGCAAATAACAAATGCCACTCAAAGGAACAGCTGCCAACTGACTGACGTAACTAGTATGTAACATACTAAAAGCAATTTTGGAGCAGATAGCCTGTGACCTTTTAACAGCTCGTATCTATCATGCTGTGATTCATCATGTTATAACATTGTGAGTTTTGCTGCTTTTAAATGGGCTAATTTTTAAGCAATAATACAAATATGCAGGTGCCTTTTGAGATAAAATTTGTGTGCACAGCATTGTGGGTACTGGAGATGCAATTGCAGCTCATGCCCATGTAGCACACAAACCTTTTTCTCGCCTGGCTCACTTGCGAGTCAAGGCACACCATGCTATATGCCCGTACCCTCCTGTTTGAAGAGGTTAAGCGGTGTTCACAAATTTTGGGTCTTTCAGCGAGTTACCCTCTTCCACTGGTTCTCTCCCCCAGAGTATGGGGTCAAGTCTCTATGTCTTCCCCCAAAGAAAACAATATCCAGAAGTACTTTAACTCCAACAGAGTGTTTATTTTCTATTTGCTGCATAGTAGATAGAGACAGGTGGATGAAAGAAGGAATAGTGTGAAGAATAGATCCAGGCACAACCAGCAATCTCGTCGCCACTCGATCCCGAGTGGGTTTAGCTCACCCGGATAGTTCTCTCTCACAGTCATAGCAGCTGGTGTGGAGCTTGAACAGTTCCGCCACCCTATCCCCTCCTGGGACGGGTGTTAGAAATCCTCTAACCTCTGTAGACTTTAAGAACAGGACAATGCCTATGGGCACTCTACAGATTAGCTTCCCCAAATAACAAATCCTCCCCTCTGACAGGTCACCAGGCCTCTCCCGAGACATCAATCTTCTATTACTCATCTCCTCAATGGGACCGATCCTCCCCTGGCTTCCTCTTGGTCAGAGCGGGTACCCTCCCCCGGGCACCCTGGGACTCTTCTTTCGGGGTAGGCCCTAGCTAAAGGTGCTAGGCCCACTAGTAGAGTTGCAGGCCCCAGGCTAAAGGTGCCTGGGCCTGATCACACCCACACGTACCCCTGGCCATGAGGGCCACCGGAGGTGGGGTACGCGTCTCACTCCTACTCCTCCGACTCTGACGGGGATGAGGATCACCACCAATTGCGTCTGCCCCTTAAGTACCCTCTCCCGGCATGCACAGCAGGTTGACCACGCCCACTGTACCACTGCTGAGAGAGGACACCCCAAGGTGTAGTAATGCCACCCCTGGCTCAACCCTCTCCTGATATGACAGCGCCACCTACAGGCCGCAGGGAACCATACACCAGGCAGCATCACATAAGCAGAAGCAATACCTAGCAATGAGAATGGTCTGAGCCTGGCTAATAGCTCAGACCAGCCCCTAAATTTAGGCACATAACACCCCTAAAGGCAAAGGGGTGCTACATACACCCCCTCCTAAAATAGACACTGTCCCCAGTGTCTGCAATAAATGCACAACACCTCAAGCCTGAGCAAGCGTGAATTTATTCCAGAAAACTATGTACAATTTGTTATGTTATTGTGCCTGAACCAACATAAAGAACATGGGACGGGAGAAAAGAAATAGAGAAGGAAAATATAGAAGACCAAAACACAAACATTGACATCCATTCTCAATGTCACATTTTCACAGTACACTGGACATATTCCACTCCCTCCTAAATAACTACTCCACCCATTCTCTGGCAGAATTGCTTGTAGTTCACCTGCAGAGGGAGAAAAAAAAACACAACACACAAAAATCAAACCTCCTAACTTCTAGAAACAGAAGCAAACCATTCCCCCTGGAAGGAATGACCGGTTTCTGTAACATAATTTCCTGCAGAACACTACCACCTAGTGGCAGCACATATTACTACACTAGCCTTGGTGCGTATAGGCATGGATCCATACAAAAAGACACCCCCTTGATCATGACGGCTTCCTGCTTTGGCCCTGACTAAATCTACCCAGTGTTCAGTTATTTTCTTGGGAAGGAAAAAAAACTTTCTCCTCTGAAGAGGGAGAAAAACACAAACAGTCCCCCGATTCCTCAACCGAGTAAATTCCCTCTTGAGCAGAGAGTCAGATCAGCAGTTCAAGGCAAGTTCCCTGAAGTGGAAGTAATAATAAAAAAAACAAGTTCCCACTTCAAAGATAGTACTTGGGATCTGGGAGAACAAGGGTTTTCCACTGCTTGTCCAGTGTCTCTATGTAGTAGATAGCATCGTCTCTGTCCTTGCTGCAGATGACTAGACATGTGCACACTGAAATATTTTGTTCCGGAATTTCGTTTTCGTCCGAAAAATAAATGTATTTAGTTACTCCCGAAATTCGTTTTTATTTATTTCGTTTTTCGTTAAAAATTGCATTCGTCCGAAAATCCGAAATAATTAAGGTCGAATCTGTCATTGAAGGCTTATATGGTGTGTGTGTGTTCTAAGAAGATTCGACGGAGCAGCTAAACTATTCGACGCAGCAATCGTACATTTCCAGTCGAATGTTCCGCCTACAAGCTAGCTATAGTAGAATTCTAATGTTGTATGACTAGTAATAATTATATTTATTAATTATTATTACTAGTCATTCAACATTAGAATTTTTCTATAGCCCATGAGCGGATGCATTTAACCGGAAATGTACGATTGCAGGCAGCATCGTACAGTGAGTTTAACTGCACCGTCGAATCAACTTAGAACTTTTGACAGACACCATAAGCCACAGATTCTACGTTTGTATGTTTTTCGATGCTTTGTCGAATCTTCGTCGAATCTTCGTCATTCATGTTGAATGGATGGTCTATCCCAACAGTCAGCCAACTTCTTTCACATTCGTTTGTGCACGGCCTCCGACGTTGTGTCAGTGTCGGATAATATGGCGACCCATTTCGACCACATGGAGGACGTTCCTGGGCCTTATATGGAGGCAGCAGCAGCAACATCCCCATCAGGGATGAGCCGAACACCCCCCTGTTCGGTTCGCACCAGAACCTGCGAACAGACAAAATGTTCGTGTAAACTTTAGAACCCTATTAAATACAATGGACTCGAACATTCGAAATCTAAAGTGTTAATTATAAAGGCTAATATGCAAGTTATTGTCCTAAAAAGTGTTTGGGGACCCGGGTCCTGCCCCAGGGGACATGTATCAATGCAAAAAGAAGTTTTAAAAACGGCCGTTTTTTCGGGAGCAGTGATTTAAATAATGCTTAAAATGAAAAAATAAAAGTGAAATATTCCTTTAAATTTCGTACCTGGGGGGTGTGTATGATATGCATGTAAAGTGGCGCATGTTTCCCGTGCTTAGAACTGTCCCTGCAAAAAATGTCATTTTTGAAAGAAAAAAATTCATTTAAAACTGACTCGCGGCTATTAATGAATTGTCGGCTCCCGGCAATACATTCAAAAGTCATTGATAAAAATAAAAAAAAAGCGTGGGGGTTCCCCAGAATTCAATTACCAGGCCCTTCAGGTCTGGAATGGATATTAAGGGGAACCCTGCCGCAAATTTAAAAAAAAATTGACGTGGGGTTCTTTTATTTTTTCATTTTAAGCATTATTAAAATCACTGCTCCCGAAAAAACGGCTGTTTTTAAAACTTCTTTTTGCATTGATACATGTCCCCTGGGGCAGGACCCCGGTCCCCAAACACTTTTTAGGACAATAACTTGCATATAAGCCTTTATAATTAGCACTTTAGATTTCTCCCATAGATTTTTCGAATTTGCCGCGAACACCCCAATTTGTTCACTGTTCGGCGAACAGGCAATGTTCGAGTTGAACATGAGTTCGACTCGAACTCGAAGCTCATCCCTAATCCCCATCATCCAAAAAGCGGCGCTTGGGGACACAAGCTGCAACCAGCAGGAAGCGTAACCTTATGTGGACTCACATTGAGTCCCAGGTCCTTGTAAAGGAAATGCTTCCTTACTGGATACAGCTGTGTGGCCCCCGCTCCAGGGATACCACTCAGGAGTGGAAGCGGGAGAAGTGGGAGGAGATCTCCAAAAAAGTTGAAGGGATGTATCGCCATCGGCGTGACCCGACTGCCTGTCGGAAAAAATTCAGCGACATTAAGCGGTAAGTAACATGTCTGATTATTATTTTTTTTACATTTTAACCACTTCAGCCCCGGAGGATTTGGCTGCCAAATGACCAGGCCACTTTTTGCGATTCGGCACTGCGTTCTTTTTTTCCCCACAAATAGAGATTTCTTTTGGTGGTATTTGATAATCTCTGGGTTGTTTTTTTTTTGCGCTATAAACAAAAAAAGAGTGACAATTGTGAAAAAAACACAATTATTTTTTTACTTTTTGCTATAATAAATATCCCCAAAAAATATATAAAAAAAATATTTTTTCCTCAGTTTAGGCCGATACGTATTCTTCTACATATTTTTGGTAACAAAAATTGCAATAAGCGTTTATTGATTGGTTTGCGCAAAAGTTATAGCGTCTACAAAATAGGGATAGTTTTATAGCATTTTTATTATTATTTTTTTTTACTAGTAATGGCGGCAATCAGCGATTTTTATCGTGACTGCGACATTATGGCGGACACATCGGACACTTTTGATGCCATTTTGTGACCATTGTCATTTATACAACAATCAGTGCTCTAAAAATGTACTGATTTTACACCATACACTGTTCACACAAGCGCATAATTAGAAAGGTGGACTGGACATCTATATTTTATCGGCACAATCCCAATCCTTTCTTTTATATTTTATTGTGCACCAAAAAAGCATACGTTTTTCTTAAAATAAATTTGGTTAATAAAAAAATGTGCAAATCTTGTGCTACGTGAAAAAATGCCCCTAATCCAAAAATTCCATTTGCATTGTTTCATTCTACGGGTTCATTCTACATTTGTTTCATGTGTTGATGTAATTTTCAGATTACAATTGTAGTTTAATTATGGAACCTGTTTCTCTTCTCTTTTTGTTTTGCAGTTCCATAGCGCGTAAACGCAGGCAGTCGGGGCGCAGAGGGAAGCAGGTGCCTCTCCTCCCCCATGAGGCAGAGCTTTTAGCGGGTATAGGGGAGGATGAGATCACCCATCTCCTGGCTCATCAGGGTTGGTGTCAGCATTGCATTGTGGAGGACATTTTTTTTGTCAAGCATCCGACATTTACCATATTGTGTTTGATTTTATTTAAAGATCGCATCCAGTCCCAGCGCCGCCGGAGGTGGAGGGCGGAGGAGCAGGAGTCCTCCATGTCATCAACGCCCAGTAAGTAGTGTAGTAGTGACACTAATACAGTGGGTCCTTTTCCATTTGTCCAGCCTTCCATTGTCGATTCCAGTGTCATTGCTTCTCGCTCAAGCAGTGACAGGTAGAGCCTCTGCAACCTTCTGTCAGGTAACGCAACCGCTTGCGTAACTTACGCAATCTGACAGAACGTCGCTGCTCTGAACTGAGGCACCTGATCAGTGGCGGTGCACCTAGCACTCGCCGCTGGAACCACGACAGGTAAGTGCCTCGTCTTTTTTTTTTACAGATTTTTTCTAAATGGTTGAATGCATGTCCCTGCCTTGTAGATAAACGTTAGTGACCTGACCTGTATTGCCATGCTAATGGATAATTAATTTTATCTATATACAGTATTTATTTATAGTAATTTGAAGCTTGAACATTGTAACGTTCATCATTTCTCCTTTATATTAAATAGGTGTCATCCAATCAGAAGGGGAGACTCAGGAGGAGGAGGCTGAGGCGGCAACGCCCACATGTAAGTTAGTATAATCTTGCTGGTGTCTGCTGAGTGATCATACATGTTTCAATGTTCTTGTACTAATGTGTGAGATTGTTGTACACTGCAGATTGTAATGTTCTTTTCTATATTAATCATAATCAACAGCTGCTGAGGCTGAGCAGGAGGTGGAGGAGACCTGCCCTGTAGAGGCTGCTGGGGATGCGGAAAATGGTGAACAGCCAGACGCGGCAGATCCAGGGAGTAAGTATAACTTTTTTTGTATTTTCCAGGCAAATATAGTATTTTAAATATGAAATGCTGATGGCAAACCTTGTCTAGAAATGGTTGTGATTTATTCTCCAAGGCTTTGGTTTAGCTGGAATTATTAATTATTAGTCCCCCTTTGCAGCTGATTCCAGTCTTCCCGTTAGCGTGACCTGTGCTTGTTATTTCCTCAATGTCACTTCCCTGATCACGCCAGCTTCTTGCTGCAGTTCAGGTTCCCAGTCTGAGCCAATCACTGTTAATCATCGTGAATAACACAGCAGGCTGGAAGGGGTGTGTCAGATAAGAATCTCCAGCTATTGGCTGGCAGTCCCTGGACATGGTCAATCTCTGGCATGCCCCTAATGCATGCATTAACACTTTCCTCATGATGTCTGGTGCCTCCTCTTTGGCATCATCTAAAGCAGGGGTCTCCAAATTGCGGCCCGAGGGCCAGATGTGGCCCTTTGGTAGCTTTTATCCGGCCCTTGGGGCACTAATTCTCCCACTCACACCAACAATGGGGCATTTTTTTCTTCTATGGATACTAATGATGGGATACTATTCCTCCTACTAATAGGGGCACCACTCCTATTGACCACCAACCCTGAGGCCATATTTATTCTCACTGATGATGGGCCCATGACATTTTCTGCCCCTGTTGGCCACAATCCGGCCCCCCTAGAGTCTGAAGGAAAATTAACTGGCCCTTTGTTTGAAAAGTTTGGAGACCCCTGATATAAAGCAAAAAATTGTAAATGACCTCGTAGATCTTTGTGCAGGCAAATATCTATAAGAAGTTGAGTCTTTAGGCTATAGTGCAGACTCCAGGGTGTATTGTTTTTCACATTGTCAAGGCTGTTTACTGATATATTTTACATGTATCTTGGAGTTTTTCTTTAACTGCTCCTTTTTGTCTAGTGGTTTTTGTTTTAGAAGTTTTAGACACACTGATCCTTGGATCCCCAGTGGTCGGACACAATTCCATGCACCCTCTCTCTCCTTCACTTACATGGTCTAGGCTTCTGAAGTTATTATAAGACCTGCATAGGTCTTGAAGGCTCAGGGAGAGACCAGACCACTGCAGTAGCAGAGGGGAGTAGATGAAGCACCGGATATCGAAGGTTCAGTAATTGTAAATTCTCTGTTATACCTCCTAGCCTAGACCAGGAGTGAGTAACCTACCTAGCCTAGAACAGAAGTGGGGCTTATTCAATCAGTGGCTATATAAAATTATCAACTTTAAAAAGTAGCCTGCTATATTTTATTAAACAACTTTTTGTTAGGTCATCCCTAATGCAATGGCTTGAATAGCTTCTCTTTGGTGAGTGTAATGTTAATAGCTGGTATAGCTGATATGTTTTTCTGCAAGTGCAACTGATCTTCCATATTTGCGACAGTCAATCAGTCTGGATGAGGTAGAGTAGTTAGTGGTCAGTGTGACGGATCTCAGATACCCCAGGTGGGAACATCCGCCAGACCTGTGTCTCCTGTCCTCTAAATGCACCTGCAGCCTGCAGATTCGCCATAACCAGCCCTTAACCCCTCAATCACGAGACAATCCACACAGGTGTTGAGGGTTAAACATGCAGAGCATCAACAGTTTATTAAATCCAAAACATACACTTTTACACACAGTTAGGGACACTCCCCTTAGCCTTGTCATAGAGGGGGGGGGTAGGGGACAAGGAAGAACCAATGGGAACTGAACATTGAAACAGAGACTACAGTTAAACATAAAGGGATTATGGTAAGCAGGCAGCCCTTCAATACACATCCCCTGCGGAGAGATGTCTGCAGTCCAGACCATTGTCTATGTGCCATGAACCAACACAATTAAGCACAGCAACAAGAGGGGGGGATGGGGGGGGGGAGAAGGGATGTAGCATTACATTACATTTTCTCAATACCAGCTTTCCCCAAGTCTCTCAGTCTCTTCTGGGCCATAATCTGTGGGTGAGAGGCCAGCCCTCAGTCCCTTCCAAAACACACAGTGACAGTGGGTTCTGTCACAGTCAGCACTTAGGCATCCATTACACCTTAAGACTTTCTCCAGCCGGCCGTGCGACCAAGCGGATAAAATCTTTGGGAGATTCTCCTTTACACTGCTCGATGTGTAGAGGGGAATCCCTTTGTACTCTGGCCGGGGAGGACACTCAGCTCCGCCCCGGTCAGAGTACAGTAAAGTACTACACCTTCCTGCACAGCTCAGCAAACCTGGGATGACGCAGCAAATTGACACAGACACCACTATCTCCTACACACAAATTGATTAGGTGCATCTCACTGAATATCAAAAATGGAAAACTGGTATGTAGAAGTGAAAACATCTCAAGATGTTACATGATTGTCTACAAGCGTTTTGAGATAATTGTCTTTATATAATGTTAGGGTGAAGAAGTCATGTGTATTGTATTATCTATCTAATGTATTTTCTTTTCTTCACAGGTGAAGTCTTCATCCTTCACCTCCACCCGGTGGACGAAGGCCTGGACCTGCCCGCGTCTGGTGATTGTCCTTCCTCCCCAGCGGTTTCTCCGGCGCATGTTCTCCTCCACCCTTCACTATCCCCCCACCTGGACACACCCATTAGTGCCTCCTCCCCAGTGCGTCCTGGTGAGGATTCTCCAGCCGCTCCAGTACACATCCCCCCTCCAGAGCCACATGTGAATGCGTATCTGCGACGCATTGTGGAGGTCCAAGAGAGACAATATGCCGAAACCAGGAGGCTATGTCACTCTTTGGCCCTCCACAATCGCCGGCAGCTCCGTCACTATGTGGCTCTGGAGAGGTACCAACGCAGCCTTAGGAGCCAACTGGAGGCTACTAGGTACCTCGGTGAACAGATGGCTGGCATCAATATGTCCCTACAGCGACTGGTCACCAGGTTGGGGGAGAATATTTTTTCATAATTTATTTTATTTTATTTTTTATTTATGTTAAAAATAAAAATGTTTTTGTTCAGAACTAATTGTTTTCTTGAATCTTGCTTTCCTTGTTAGGTTCATTAATCATTATGTGATGTTTATCTAAATGAACTAGTCCATTTATTGTTACTAACTTACTAGAGGCCTTATAATTGTCTTTTCTACATTTAACCATCAGGCTGAACTTAGAAAATTTAAGAGATTTCTTTCTACACTATTTCAATGTGCAAAGGGTAATTCCATTTATCTTGTGTCCAGTCACGCCGTTCAGCTTTCCCCCCACCAGAATACTAGGGATGAGCCGAACACCCCCGGTTCTGTTCGCACCAGAACCCGCGAACGGACCGAAAGTTCGCACGAACGTTAGAACCCTATTAAATACAATGGATGCGAACTTTCTAAATCTAAAGTGCTAATTATAATGACTAATATGCATGTTATTGTCCTAAAAAGGGGTTGGGAACCCGGGTTCTCCCCCAGGGGACATGTATCAATGGAAAACGAAGTTTTAAAAACGGCCGTTTTTCGGGAGCAGTCATTTTAATGATGCATAAAGTGAAAAAAAAAAAAGTCAAATATTCCTTTATATATCATACCTGGGGGGTGTCTAAAGTATGCCTGTGAAGTGGCATGGGTTTCCCGTGTTTGGAACTGTCCCTGCACAAAATGACATTTGTAAAGGAAAAAAAGCCATTTAAAACTGCTTGCGGCTTTAATGTAATGTCTGGTCCCGGTAATATGGATGAAAATCTTTAAGAAAAACGGCATGGCTACCCCATCACCCCCCCCCCCTACCCCAGCCCATTACCAGCCCCTTTGGGTCTTGTATGGATATTAAGGGGAACCCCGCACACAAAATAAAAAAGGCCCTATATACTCTGAACAAGTAGAATCGGTTTGTAATTTTGAACAGTATTATTATAGAACAGCAATGACGGGTATATACAGGTGTATACTGTGCCACTAACTCCTGCAGATGCCTGTATTTGAGAACAGCAATGACGGATATACAGGTGTATACTGTGCAGAAGGCTTAGCAAAAATGACACTGACACTGTCCCCTGCCTATACTTCTCTGTCCCTGTATACCAACACACTGTAAATGCACAAGGTTTAGCAAAGAATATCACTGACACTGTCCCTGCCTATCCTTCTCTCTCCCTGCACGCCAACACACTACACAAGGCCGCCGCGCTGGCGGGCTTTTATAGTGTGGGGCGTGTACTAAACCCCCCAGAGCTATAATTGGCCACAGGCATCCTGCCTGTGGCCAATTATGGCTCTCCTCGCTGCCGGCGCTGTGATTGGCCAAGCATGCGGGGTCACAGTGCATGCTTGGCCAATCACAGCGCCGGGATTGCACTGCGATGGCGCAGTGTATTGTGGGCCGTTCGCGTCACTCGAATTTGTCGCGAACAGCCCAAAACTTTCTATCTTCGGCGAACGATCGAACAGCCGATGTTCAAGTCAAACGTATGTTCGACTCGAACACGAAGCTCATCCCTACAGAATACACAGCAGATAGTAACAGCAGGGGTTAACCATACAGTCCTCAACAGTTCACAGGGCATAGGTTGCAGGCTTGCAATCATGAGGGCAACAGTTAACCGGACAGAGGTTCCCAGGCGAGCGCAATCACAAGGGGCAACAGTTCAAAGGGCAGTCATCATTTCCAGGGCTTGAGTAACATGGCAGCAGGGTAGATTACTCACACTGGTGACTTCGGACAATTGCAGATGGTCATGAAACAGGTGGAGGATCAGAGAGGGCCCTGGTGTCCCCAGGGTCAGAGATGGCAAATGGGAGGGGTCCTGGGCATCTGGATGCAGTTCAGCAGTGACCAACTAGTCTATCTTGCATAGAATCACGTTTCCAGCTGTATGCTTCTTTGTTCTATGTTGTGTTGGTAACAAATTCTGATCCTTGAGTTGACAGTCTCTCCATCAAGAGGAACTGTCATGCTGTTGAGGTCATCTTTAATCATTGTCTCTTATTTCCAGACCATCATACAAAAATGGTTAAATTAGCACACGTTGCTATTTGTATTTACAAAGACAGCAACACGTGAGCAGTAGCGCCACGTCAAGGCTTCAACCCTTACTACTGTCCATTCACACAACATTCATTCATACAATCACGCACACTCTAGTCACTCTACACAACACTCATTACAAAAAAGGGTGATGGAAGGAATAAAGGGAAAAATTTGGATTGCTTAAAACAATATAATTCTATTTAAATCTTGGGGTCACACTAAAGACAACTGCTATTGTCAAGTGGTAAGAAAAAAAAAAGTATTTTCCTCAACATTTGGATGGTTCCTCTGAGTCCCATCTATCTTCACATGGTGATAATGATTCAGGTCTCACAAGTTAAGGGTAGGGTAACCAAGCTTGGGGAGGTTAAATTTCAGGAAAGTTATTTGTTCCATCAAATGGGGTGTCAGTTGTGCACGGTGTGGATTAAGGATGTTCCCAGTAATAGAGAAAACTCTCTCACTTTGCACAGTGGTTGGAGGACAGGATAGTAGTTGCTGGACAACCAGACAAAGACCAGGCCACAAACTTTTCTTACTATCCCAATAGGTCAAAGGGTCCTCTGAAGGAAGCAAAGGTGCTTCATATAGGTAGGCCCTGACCATTTCAGAGGCACTGCTCTCTTCTCGATTACCTGCTGCTTGACCTGCATCCACCAGATTGTCAAGTGCCTCTACCCAACATGCAGATGCTCCACTTGGTTGTTTTTGAGTGATGGTGCCAGGTCTTGGAATAGCAGACATGGCAGGTGAATCTTCCAAACTGGCCTCATCCGGCATACATCTCTGTTGCTGCAAATTACGGACCCTTTCAATCAATTTTTCTTTCCAGTAGGAGAGGCTGTTGTCTCTGAGTGCCAGTTTACCTTTGATCCTGGGATCACATAGGGAAGCCAGCATGAGTTCAGGGCTTTTGCGGACACAATCATTTAGCCGATCTTTTAAGTTGGCTTGTAGTTTTCTGATGAAAGACGCTACATCGGCATGAAGTGGGCTGCCACAAAGAGGCTCACTGTTTTCTAGGAACGATCCCATCTTATCTATGAGATAGGTAAACAAGGGTATGACCTGTCCTAGGGTGGCATTGCTCTGACTCAAGTTTTCCGTCACATTCCGAAAGGGTTTTAAGACAGAAACGAGCTGCCCAATTATACACCAGTCATCACGTCCCAGTGTGGAATCAATCCCAATGCTGTGGCGGGATGATAGATTGTGGATGGCTGTCTTTTGCTCCAAAATGCGTTCCAGCATTTCCAGGGTATAGTTCCACCGGGTTCTGACATCATGTTTCAGTCAATGTATGGGGAGCCCTGATTGTTCTTGCTCCTCCCTCAACAGTTGACTAGCCCCTACACTGCGGTGGAAATGCCCTGCAATCTTCCTGCAAAGGTCCAAGATTTGAGCAATCTTGTTGTTTTTCTCCACTGGGATTGCACCCTTGACCACTAAATGCAGTATGTGTGCAGAACAGCGGACACTGACAAAAGATCCATCTTGGAGCGCTTTAACCATGTTTGAACCTCCGTCTGTCACTATGAACCCAACAGAAACATTGGTAACTGCCAGCTCTCCAAACCAATTGGCCAACATTGATCTAATTGCTCGCAATATGTTGGCAGAGCTGTGTTTGTCATCACGGACTTCTGTGTGGAGCAGGAAAGCTTGATAACCCTGCTGGTCTTGCGCTGTAGACCGTCCTGATGAAGTTTGAACACTTACACTAGTGCCACCACCAACAGGCACAGTGTGCAGTCAAAGACAGGAAAGCGTGTTGACCGCTGGGAGCTGTCCACAAATCAGTGGTCAAATGAATTGTCTGACCCTCGGCTTTGGCCATTTTTTCCTTCAATACTGCAACGCACGAATGGTATAGTGCTGGAATAATCTTTCTGCTGAAAGTTGTTCGTGCAGGAACAACGTATCGTGGAGCAAGGGCATGCATGAGCTGTTTAAACGGCTCCCCTTCAATCATGCGAAAAGAGGCTCCTCCAACAGCAATGAATTGGCCAATGAGGCGGGTGATCTTGTTGGCCTGCTGTTTTGACATGCCCTTGGAACTAAAGCCAACAAAACTATCTAGGGTAGGCTGATGATGTCCTTGGGAGGATGAGGAGCCTGATTGGGTCTGCAGTGGAACTACTGCACGTGGACGGCTTGTCTTAAATGAACCCTCTCTATTGGCTGTGCTCTGAGTAAGTGGTGTGGTTGAAGAGGTACCACCAGTACAGTCAGAGTCCGTTATGCTGCTTCCTGTGCTACCATCTTCTTTTTCTGCCTCTACCCGCAGTAAAGTAGAGTGGTGGTAATTTTTAATGTGTAGGTTCATACCAGCATTAGTTAAATGTCCCAACTTTTTACCCCTACTCACTTGCTTCCCACACAATTTGCACTTTGCAAAGAACCCGCCTTCCAATGTTTGAAAGTATTTCCAAACGTTGCTGCAGCGGGATGAAGCCCCTTGACCCTGTTGATCTCTAGTATGGGCTGATATAGCTGCAGCAGGTAGCACACCAGTGGTGGAAGCTGTTGCCACTACAGTTACACTTGGTGAACTAGTGCTAATGGCAGGGGTGCTGGGGAGGTCGGTGTTATCATCACAGGATTCTTCCTCCATAATAACAGAGGGAGAAGGGGAGTTAGCAGCAGATGAAAAAAGTGAACTGCTCCCTGTCCTACTCCTCACAGAAAATCCCTCTTGCACTTTCTCTAAGTCATGCTGTGACTCTTGTGGGGTAAGACTGTATAAAACGTCTGCAGTGGTTGGGGAAAGAGGAGCATCACATTCAAAATCATTCTCTTGGGGCAATGAAGAAAACGTCTCACACTCTGTCTCTGCTGATGTCTCCCTCAATTGCTTCTTTGGGGAGCTGGGCAGTGGCACTGGCAGTGGCACTGGCAGTGTCATTGGTGGTGGTGATTGTATCGGCAACTCCACTTGTTTTATACTATGTTTCTTGCCTATCCCATAAAAATAGGAAGCCATGACACCTGTAGAAGAAGGCGCTGCACTGGCAGTGGAAGCGGCAGCAGATGTTGGTGGTCTGGCAGGAGGAAAACTAATAGTAGAACTGGTGGTGGTGGAACTAGCTTTGCTGGTGGCAGTGGTGGTGACATCCACTGTTGTGGATAGCATGTTTGTGGCGGCGGAAGTGTCAGAGACACTAGTAGCAGAGACCTTGCCACTTTTTTTAGCAAGGCGTCCACCACGACCGCGACCATTACCTCTACCTGCCTTCACTTTTCTCATAGAATGGTACATTGCTGTTGCTGTATATAGTTCAAATAGAAAATGGACTGGTGATAGTGATCACTGATCAGACAGGTAACAAGATAGGGTATATAGAACTTATATAGAATCTCAATCTATAATATAGAATCTATAATAATAAACCCCCTCCCCCTCCACAACACGGGCAGCCTCTGAGGCTGTCACAATACTAGCAAGTTCACTAGTAGTTCACAACACTAACACAATAGCAGCAGATTATTATGAAAAAGTGAACTTGATCTGTAGCTTGTGCTTATGCTTAATTGCTAATAATTCAGGTTCTCTGAAAAACGGACCAGCAAGATTAACTGTCTTCTGAAATGATTTAGCGTGTGTGTCTCTCTCTGCTAGCAATCGTAAGTGAAAGTAAGTTGGCTGTACATGTGTACTTAGTTCTAGCTATTTTACTGATCCTCCTCGTTGGTTACAATCAGCCAATAACATTCATCATCATCATTATTTTTATTTTACTTCCCCCACCCAATTCCAGCAGCGAATTACCTTTTTTCCCTATGTCGAATCTTTTCTCTCTATAATGTCGAATCTATTCTCTATAATGTCGAATCTATTCTCTCTATAATGTCGAATCCTTTCTCTCTATGTCGAATCTTTTCTCTCTATAATGTCGAATCTATTCTCTATAATGTCGAATCTATTCTCTCTATAATGTCGAATCCTTTCTCTCTATGTCAAATCTTTTCTCTCTATGTCAAATCTTTTCTCTCTATGTAGATTAATCTTGGAAGTTAAGGTTAGGCACATTCGACCACAGGTTCGATAGATACAGATTGTTATTGTTAGCGTCGTGTCGAATCTCCTATCTATATCGAACTGTTGTCGCAACGAAAACGAAAATAAAGCATTTGTTTATGTCGGATCTTTCGGTTTTCGTATTCTGTGCTTTCGTTTTCGTTTGTTAAAACGATAACGAAAATACCTGAAATTCGGACGAAAATGCATTCGGACGAAAACGAATGCACATGTCTACAGATGACCACACGGTCCGCGTGAATGTGCCGACCATAAGTCCAGTCCTTGCGGCAGCCCTTGTACCGATCAGCCATTACAGCAGAACACTTCAAATATCGGTAGCCTCTTGGTATCTTCACATGGTCCCATACAAAGTCAGCATACCAACGTTCACGAGAGGCCTCGATCTCGTAAAGCAGTTATTTTGGAACATAAGGATATTCCCAACCATAGTCAGCAGCGACCTTTTTTGTGCAGGAGCCGTTGCAGCCGGGCTAGGGGTGGCATGGTGGCCCGATCTCCTGCTCCTGGGAAGACAATAGCATCCAGAGACCTTCTCAATGGGGCAGGCTCCAGCAGCGGCATAGGTGGCCGCAATGGTGCCCGGGCATCCGCAACAGCAGGCACAGAAGACGCCGGATCTGGCAAAGCGGGCGTAGGATCAGTCTCCTCCCTTGCAGTAGAGACTTCCACTCGGGGTGCAGTTTCCCCAGACTCCATCAATGAAACTCCACCTAAACTGCGGGGTGAAGCTGCCGGAATTCTATCCCTACCCTTTCTTTCAAATACTTCATCCACATCACGATCATCTCCCACATCTGAAGATGAATCCAACTCAGAAGTATTATACTCCTCCGCCAGTAGATAACTGGCGGTGGAGACAGACACAACGTCTCTGAAAATGGAGGGTCTTTGTGGGCTGGCTATCCACACATCCCCTGTAGCGTGGGGTGTGGGCCTCCCTTCCCTCTCCAACAAAGTCAATGTCCCTCTTCTCCCAGCCTCCTTTCCTTCCCCCGACGCGGATCTCCTGGTAGGTATTTCCGGCTGAAAGATCCGGTTCAGGCAGGCGCTGGGGCAGGCTTCGACCGCGGCTGCGGGAGGCCTTTACGTATCCCACCTTCCGCTTGGCGGGTGGGAGAGAGTTCTCTGTTGTAACGGAGACAGCATACGTGATGACCTCCGTTGCAAGCTCCACAATGGTAGGAACTCCATCCTCCACATCCGTGGCAGTTGGAGCGGTGCGCGTGGGCTCGGCCATTGGAGTACTGGTTTCCTCCTCAAGAGTGGCGACACCTGTAAGGCAGTTGACCCGGTAACCCTTTGGCTTCTCCGTCGGCTGGTCCACCTCAAAAAGGAACTCTTCCACATGTAGCACACCTTCCGAAAGGCCGAAATTGCAGCGCCAGTCCTTGCCACTTAGGACAGAGCATGCCCAGGCCCTCCGCATCCCTACACGTATATAGCGCGAAGCGTCCCTAGGCTTGAGCCGAATCCCTGTATCCGTCAGGAGGGCAGCGAAAGAAACAACGTCCATGGCTAAGGCAGGTGGGAACATCCGTGGTCCCGATAAAACAGAAATCCATGGGGCGGCAGACATGTTGCTTCTTCACCAGTTCAGCTATACTGTCCCTTGGCGCCAAACTGCCACGTGCAACACAGGTTTGCGGGGGCTCCTCCCCTTTTTCTTCTCTTTCTGCACGTAGCTCGCAGGCTTTTCTAAACTTCAGACACGCCCACGAACTACGCAGTTAGAAAATTCATAAAGTCCAGCTTCGGGGCAGCTGAATCCCGGACTCGAGCCCCCACGTGTAGCACACAAACCTTTTTCTCGCCTGGCTCACTTGCGATTCAAGGCACGCCGTGCTATATGTCCGTACCCTCCTGTTTGAAGAGGTTAAGCAGTGTTCACAAATTTTGGGTCTTTCAGCGAGTTACCCTCTTCCACTGGTTCTCTTCCCCAGAGTATGGGGTCAAGTCTCTATGTCTTCCCCCAAAGAAAACAATGTCCAGAAGTACTTTAACTCCAACAGAGAGTTTATTTTATATTTGCTGCATAGTAGATAGAGACAGGTGGATGAAAGAAGGAATAGTGTGAAGAATAGATCCAGGCACAACCAGCAATCTCGTCGCCACTCGATCCCGAGTGGGTTTAGCTCACCCAGATAGTTCTCTCTCACAGTCATAGCAGCTGGTGTGGAGCTCGAACAGTTCCGCCACCCTATCCCCTCCTGGGACGGGTGTTAGAAATCCTCTAACCTCTGTAGACTTTAAGAACAGGACAATGCCAATGGGCACTCTACAGGTTAGCTTCCCCAAATAAAAAATCCTTCCCTCTGACAGGTCACCAGGCCTCTCCCGAGACAGCAATCTTCCATTACTCATCTCCTCAATGGGACCGATCCTCCCCCTGGCTTCCTCTTGGTCAGAGCGGGTACCCTCCCCCGGGCACCCTGGGACTCTTCTTTCGGGGGTAGGCCCTAGCTAAAGGTGCTAGGCCCACTAGTAGAGTTGCAGGCCCTACTCACTATAGACTTTCATGTTGCACGGGTGTATACTTTCATATATGTGTCACCATTTTGAATGTATGGTTGGATTACTTTAAGGACTTTGACCCACAGTAATTGCTTATTATTTGAAGACTTGCAAACTGCATATAGTCTTTAGTCTCGGTCTCCATACTTTGTCATTTATACTGAGTACGCAGTTAAGGATGATGACTACTCACTAGTTATGTGCGCAGATATCGGTTGCATGTCTACTGTATGTCGTACCCACTGTATATGAGACTCAAATGACCGAAATCTGTATTTTGTGATTGATCCTGATATATGCCTATATTGTACTTGTCTGTTATATGGTTTTCTCAATAAAACTTTATACTGATTTAAAAAAAAAAAGGACTTTGACCCTTGACCAGGTTCACTTGCTTTTTGGATCAACTCATACTTTCAGTGTTTTCAGCGTTTTCAATGTTTTCAGTTTTTTGGAAACCAGCTTTTAGTATCGCTCTTTTTTATATGTGAGCGTTCATTTATTATTCATTTAAGGACAAATGTAACAATATTCACTATTGTATTATCACATCATGTTTTTGCATTTAATTGATTTTGCACTAATTTATATTTAGTTGTAACACTCGTATTTAGGGTTAGCGCAACCACAATTTTTCTAACATAGATAAAGAATGGAAACGGCCGCAGCCCTACTGATGGGACGTCTGAAGCGGTGAGCCACTCCGTGTTCCCCATGCTGGAGGGCAGCACAGTGGTGTAGTGGTTAACTCACTCACCTGGCAGCAAGAGGGTCACTGGTTGAACCCGGACCCTGACACCATTTGTCTGGAGTTTGCATGTTCTCCCTGTGTCTGCGTGGGTTTCCTCCGGGTACTCCGGTTTCCTCCCACACTCCAAGGACATGCGCGCCTCGGCGCCACAGTAACAACATATACAATAATAAATACATACACAGTGTGTGTACAGTATGTATTATTATAATTGCACCGGAATGGGGAGGAGCTTTGGTTTCCTCCTGATTGCGTGTCTCTGGCCGAGCAAGTTGGTACAAGGACTCGTGTACGTCTGTGCTGCAACCCTGGGTGCAGTCCCCATTGACTCCAGGACCTCCGCATCTGCGGTGGTATGGCGCCGCCTAATATGGTTAAAATGCTGGTCTACTGACTAAGCTTCTAGGAAAACTCTGGCAGGTTTTGCATTTCTAAGGTGGGAGGCCTTTTGGTGCCTCACTGGACGACATCATGTAGGATGTCCCTGCGGGTAGGAGCACGCTTCTCCCTCAAATCCACTGCAGGGAAGGAGCCACGCCGTAAGCCGGGGCCCTCCTTTCCCACACTGAGAGAGGTGTTTTTGTCAGTCGAGGAGACCCTCCCAAGCGGAAAGGGTCTTGCTGGGGGACGGAAGCGTCCCTGGGTACGCAGGTCCACCAAGCCTGCAAACAAGCCTGCTACCGCAGGAAGCCCCCACCCGACTCCAGGGTGGGGGGGCCGCTTTGCATGTTGCAGCTCAGTGGACCTCCCTGCTCTCTGACCAGTGGGTCTGCGAGGTGGTCACCTCGGGGTACAAGATAGAGTTCCTTTCTTGTTCACCAAACAGATTTTCTCCCTCGCAAACTGCCTCTCCTTCCGGCTCGTTGGGCTGCCATGCGGGGTGATCATACCCGTACCATTGCAGGACAGGTTTCAGGGTTTCTACTCTAATCTATTTGCGGTCCCAAAGAGGGACGGAGTCCATCCAATCTTGGACCTCAGGGCCCTCAATGTCTTTTTCTGGATTCAAAAATTCCGGTTGGACTTGATTCGTTCGGTGAGGGCTGCGCTCCATCCGGGGGACTTCCTGCATCCCTGAATATCAGGGACGCATACTTACATGTCCCCATCTGTGTCAGGCATCAGAGGTTCCTGCACTTTGCAGTAGGTAAAGACCACTATGAATTGTGGCTCTTCCCTTTGGCCTAGCTTCGGCACCAGGAGTTTTCTCCTAGGTGCTTGCCCCGATTCTAGCTTTGCTAAGACAGCTCGGCATTGCCATCGTAGGCTACTTAACAGACCTTTTTCTGAGAGCTGCTTCAAGCTCAGAATTAGAGGAGGACGTGTCTATAGCCAGTCAGACCCTTCGGGAGTTTTTGTGGATACTGAACCTCCAGAAGTCAGTGTTAGTACTGACCCAGAGCCTAGAGTACCTGGGGTTGATTCTAGACTTCTCGGGGGCCAGTCTTTCTTCCCTTGGAGAAGTTGCAGACACTCCAATCTGCGGTGAGATTGTTGACATCCCGCAAATGGTCGTCTCGCCGGTTTTGTATGCGAGTCCTGGGCCTCCTGGTAGCCTTTTCGAGGCAGTACCATATGCCCATTTCCACACTCGGGTCTTGCAGACGGAGATTCTCTAAAGATCTCCATTGTCTCTGGATCATCAGATTCAGATAAGTCATCTTGAGTTGACTGAGATTCCCGGCTCTTCGGTCCGGGAAGTCGTTCCTCCCTTTTCATGGACTGTGATCACGACGGACGCCTATCTGACCGGTTGGGGGGGGGAGTCTGGGGGTTCAGGACTCCGACCGAATCCCAACTGCCGATCAATGCTCTGGAACTCCGGATGATCAGGCTGTGCCTTTCCAGGTGGTCTCAGAGGCTAAGAGGGCGTCCAATCAGGATCCAGTCAGACAACGCCACGGCTGTGGCATACGTCAGCCATCAAGGAGGAACAAGAAGCTTGGCTGCAGCATCGGAGGTCGCTCACATCCTACGGTGGGCAGGCAGAAACGTGCAGGCCCTGTCAGCAGTTTACATTCTGACGTGGGACACTGGCAGGCGGACTATTGCATCGCCAGATGCTGGACCATGGGGCATGTTCGTTACATCCGGAGGTTTTTTAACTCCTTTGTCGGAGAGGAGGCACGCCAGACATGGTTCTCCTGGTCTCTCGACTCAATCGCAAGTGTCAAGGTTTGTGGCCAGGTCCAGAGATCCCTGGGAAGATGCGTCAGATGCGTTGGTGGCCCCGTGGGCTCAGTATCGGCTAATTTATGCCTTTCAACCGCTGAAAAAAATAAAAAATAAAAAAATTTATGTTTTATTTTTATTTTTATAGTATCATTAGATATGTCTTTGTTTACTGTCTATTTTGCTTGGAACAGTCATGCCGACCGGCATTCTCTATTACGGCACTGGACGTGCTTCTCATGATCCTTGGACTCAATCCTTCATGCGGCCGCTCAGCGTCATCTATACACCTCCTATCCCCTTCCCTCCCCCTCCCTTCCCTTGAGGTTGATGACGCATCCATGTATCCTTCGAGAGCGTTTCCCTTGCTCTCGACTGGTTGCCTGGTTACCTTGTGCTTATGTGGAGTCCGCCGGTCATGGGCTCCTCCCATTGAATGGGCGGCTCCCGTCGCACTTGGTATTTGGCCGACGCCGGTGACGTCACTCCGCCTTGACGGACTGACGCATCAGCGATGGGACATGGCTACTTAAACACGCTGCTTCCAGCGTGTCAACTAGGTCACACAATATCACTGCCCATTTGTTTCGTTGCCAGCCGCGCCGATATTACAGGTACACATCTTTCAACTTTGGTTTTCTTGTGATAACCATTCCTGCTTTAACATGGTCGTTTTAGGCTAATGTTTGCGCCCTCACAGGGCTTTGTTGTTTCTCTACACCTGTTTTGCAGCTTCCTATACCATTCGTATACCATTAATTTCTTTGTTACCATTCAGGCTAACTGCTAGCCACTTATTCAATGGTAAGGATACACTTTTTTACCTTTTTGTTTTATGCATCCCGCTTAGCTGCTATTATTACCCTTTTGAATTTATCTGTCATTAGTATACTGACGGTCTCCCTTCTTTTTATTATTTTTTCTTTTGTTTTTAATAGTTAATATACATATCTTCTAAACCAATGTGGTCTATCCACTGACAACTGGACATTGCGGCTTGTTTAATTTCCGCTATGATATATATACCCCCTCTTTATCAGTTTACTATTAACCGTTTGGAGACCATCAGAATTTTGGTCTATTACCAATCTAGTCTCACCCCAGCGATTTAGGGTGAGTACTATATTATACACACTGCTATTACAGGCATATTGTGTATATCAATCAGCTCATTCAAACTATTTTTGTTCTAGCTTAACAACTATTTGGCTTGTGCCTCACCATCGGCTCGGCTGGCATCGGTTCTAACTGGCAATTTTACCCCATATCTCATTCCCTCCCACACCTCACCTTCCCCCATTTTCCCTTCCCCTTTCGTCCTTCTCCCATGTCCTATCTTCTGCCCTAGATTTGTTCCTTTCCTCACTCTCCCTTCCCTCCCTACCTTCCCCCACCTTCCCTTCCCATTCCAATAGTCCTCAGCCCACCCTGGTAGGGCTTCTGTAATGATATTGGATTTTACTCCAGTGACATTCAAACGTAAAGACTTCTGAGTGGGAGTATTACTTACCAAGTAGTTGTTCAGTTATCTTTTCAATACTTTTCCAATTGTATGGCTATACTATATGCTCCATCGAGCACCCCAACCAATCTATATATTTACTAAATTCCCTTTGTCTATAATATGTACATATCAATTGTTTTATTGTTTACCATGCCCCCATGATTGGTTTGCGTCCACATGGACTATGTGCCTTCATGTCCTTTTTCTGTCCTGTGAGCTGCTGTCCGGCTGACTAGTTCCTTTTCTTTTTATGTATATCTTTATGTATTTTTACTTATACAAGCATCCATTAGGTAACCATGATATTTCTAATACATTGTATTTCTATTTCATTAGCTTTGTATGCTGTTGCTTTCTGAAGAAGCTTGTTTTCACGCAAAACTTGTTAAAGCTGTGGACCTACTGGGTATTACAATTCTAGTCTTCACTGTCGGTATCTAGCTAACCGTTTGGTCTCTACGGTAGGGATGAGCTTCGTGTTCGAGTCGAACATACGTTCGACTCGAACATCGGCTGTTCGATCGATCGACGAAGATCGAACGATTTGGGCCGTTCGCGCCAAATTCGAGTGACGCGAACGGCCCACAATGCACTACGCCATCGCAGTGTCATCCAGGCGCTGTGATTGGCCAAGCATGCACTGTGACCCCGCATGCTTGGCCAATCACAGCGCCGGCAGCGAGGAGAGCAATGATTGGCCACAGGCAGGATGCCTGTGGCCAATTATTGCTGAGGGGGTTTAGTACACGCCCCACACTATAAAAGGCCGCCAGCACGGCGGCCTAGTGTAGTGTGTTCCGGAGCAGGGATAGAGCAGCATAGGCAGGGACAGTGACTTTTATTTCTTTCTTGCTTAACCTGGATTCCTTTAGTTTAGGGAAAGAGAAGGATAGGTAGGGAGAGTGTCAGTGTGTTTTGTGCTTGTGCTATATTGTGCTTAAAAAAAACATTTTTTCTAGGGACAGAAAACTGTAGGTAGGGAGAGTGTGTCAGTTTCTTTCACTGTCAAAGTCCTTGTTTCCAAGGACCTGGAAGGACAGTGAGTGAATTGTCCTTGTGCTAAATTGTGCTTAAAAAAAACATTTTTTCTAGGGACAGAAAACTGTAGGTAGGGAGAGTGTGTCAGTTTCTTTCACTGTCAAAGTCCTTGTTTCCAGGGACCTGGAAGGACAGTGAGGTAATTCTCCTTGTGCTAAATTGTGCTTAAAAAAAACATTTTTTCTAGGGACAGAAAACTGTAGGTAGGGAGAGTGTGTCAGTTTCTTTCACTGTCAAAGTCCTTGTTTCCAGGGACCTGGAAGGACAGTGAGGTAATTCTCCTTGTGCTAAATTGTGCTTAAAAAAAACATTTTTTCTAGGGACAGAAAACTGTAGGTAGGGAGAGTGTGTCAGTTTCTTTCACTGTCAAAGTCCTTGTTTCCAGGGACCTGGAAGGACAGTGAGGTAATTCTCCTTGTGCTAAATTGTGCTTAAAAAAAACATTTTTTCTAGGGACAGAAAACTGTAGGTAGGGAGAGTGTGTCAGTTTCTTTCACTGTCAAAGTCCTTGTTTCCAGGGACCTGGAAGGACAGTGAGGTAATTCTCCTTGTGCTAAATTGTGCTTAAAAAAAACATTTTTTCTAGGGACAGAAAACTGTAGGTAGGGAGAGTGTGTCAGTTTCTTTCACTGTCAAAGTCCTTGTTTCCAGGGACCTGGAAGGACAGTGAGGTAATTCTCCTTGTGCTAAATTGTGCTTAAAAAAAAACATTTTTTCTAGGGACAGAAAACTGTAGGTAGGGAGAGTGTGTCAGTTTCTTTCACTGTCAAAGTCCTTGTTTCCAGGGACCTGGAAGGACAGTGAGGTAATTCTCCTTGTGCTAAATTGTGCTTAAAAAAAACATTTTTTCTAGGGACAGAAAACTGTAGGTAGGGAGAGTGTGTCAGTTTCTTTCACTGCCAAAGTCCTTGTTTCCAGGGACCTGGAAGGACAGTGAGGTAATTCTCCTTGTGCTAAATTGTGCTTAAAAAAAACATTTTTTCTAGGGACAGAAAACTGTAGGTAGGGAGAGTGTGTCAGTTTCTTTCACTGTCAAAGTCCTTGTTTCCAGGGACCTGGAAGGACAGTGAGGTAATTCTCCTTGTGCTAAATTGTGCTTAAAAAAAACATTTTTTCTAGGGACAGAAAACTGTAGGTAGGGAGAGTGTGTCAGTTTCTTTCACTGCCAAAGTCCTTGTTTCCAGGGACCTGGAAGGACAGTGAGGTAATTCTCCTTGTGCTATATTGTGCTTAAAAAAAACATTTTTTCTAGGGACAGAAAACTGTAGGTAGGGAGAGTGTGTCAGTTTCTTTCACTGTCAAAGTCCTTGTTTCCAGGGACCTGGAAGGACAGTGAGGTAATTCTCCTTGTGCTAAATTGTGCTTAAAAAAAACATTTTTTCTAGGGACAGAAAACTGTAGGTAGGGAGAGTGTGTCAGTTTCTTTCACTGTCAAAGTCCTTGTTTCCAGGGACCTGGAAGGACAGTGAGGTAATTCTCCTTGTGCTAAATTGTGCTTAAAAAAAACATTTTTTCTAGGGACAGAAAACTGTAGGTAGGGAGAGTGTGTCAGTTTCTTTCACTGTCAAAGTCCTTGTTTCCAGGGACCTGGAAGGACAGTGAGGTAATTCTCCTTGTGCTAAATTGTGCTTAAAAAAAACATTTTTTCTAGGGACAGAAAACTGTAGGTAGGGAGAGTGTGTCAGTTTCTTTCACTGTCAAAGTCCTTGTTTCCAGGGACCTGGAAGGACAGTGAGGTAATTCTCCTTGTGCTAAATTGTGCTTAAAAAAAACATTTTTTCTAGGGACAGAAAACTGTAGGTAGGGAGAGTGTGTCAGTTTCTTTCACTGTCAAAGTCCTTGTTTCCAGGGACCTGGAAGGACAGTGAGGTAATTCTCCTTGTGCTAAATTGTGCTTAAAAAAAACATTTTTTCTAGGGACAGAAAACTGTAGGTAGGGAGAGTGTGTCAGTTTCTTTCACTGTCAAAGTCCTTGTTTCCAGGGACCTGGAAGGACAGTGAGGTAATTCTCCTTGTGCTAAATTGTGCTTAAAAAAAACATTTTTTCTAGGGACAGAAAACTGTAGGTAGGGAGAGTGTGTCAGTTTCTTTCACTGTCAAAGTCCTTGTTTCCAGGGACCTGGAAGGACAGTGAGGTAATTCTCCTTGTGCTAAATTGTGCTTAAAAAAAACATTTTTTCTAGGGACAGAAAACTGTAGGTAGGGAGAGTGTGTCAGTTTCTTTCACTGCCAAAGTCCTTGTTTCCAGGGACCTGGAAGGACAGTGAGGTAATTCTCCTTGTGCTAAATTGTGCTTAAAAAAAAATTTTTTTCTAGGGACAGAAAACTGTAGGTAGGGAGAGTGTGTCAGTTTCTTTCACTGTCAAAGTCCTTGTTTCCAGGGACCTGGAAGGACAGTGAGGTAATTCTCCTTGTGCTAAATTGTGCTTAAAAAAAACATTTTTTCTAGGGACAGAAAACTGTAGGTAGGGAGAGTGTGTCAGTTTCTTTCACTGCCAAAGTCCTTGTTTCCAGGGACCTGGAAGGACAGTGAGGTAATTCTCCTTGTGCTATATTGTGCTTAAAAAAAACATTTTTTCTAGGGACAGAAAACTGTAGGTAGGGAGAGTGTGTCAGTTTCTTTCACTGTCAAAGTCCTTGTTTCCAGGGACCTGGAAGGACAGTGAGGTAATTCTCCTTGTGCTAAATTGTGCTTAAAAAAAACATTTTTTCTAGGGACAGAAAACTGTAGGTAGGGAGAGTGTGTCAGTTTCTTTCACTGCCAAAGTACTTGTTTCCAGGGACCTGGAAGGACAGTGAGGTAATTCTCCTTGTGCTAAATTGTGCTTAAAAAAACATTTTTTCTAGGGACAGAAAACTGTAGGTAGGGAGAGTGTGTCAGTTTCTTTCACTGTCAAAGTCCTTGTTTCCAGGGACCTGGAAGGACAGTGAGTGAATTGTCCTTGTGCTAAATTGTGCTTAAAAAAAACATTTTTTCTAGGGACAGAAAACTGTAGGTAGGGAGAGTGTGTCAGTTTCTTTCACTGTCAAAGTCCTTGTTTCCAGGGACCTGGAAGGACAGTGAGGTAATTCTCCTTGTGCTAAATTGTGCTTAAAAAAAACATTTTTTCTAGGGACAGAAAACTGTAGGTAGGGAGAGTGTGTCAGTTTCTTTCACTGTCAAAGTCCTTGTTTCCAGGGACCTGGAAGGACAGTGAGGTAATTCTCCTTGTGCTAAATTGTGCTTAAAAAAAACATTTTTTCTAGGGACAGAAAACTGTAGGTAGGGAGAGTGTGTCAGTTTCTTTCACTGTCAAAGTCCTTGTTTCCAGGGACCTGGAAGGACAGTGAGGTAATTCTCCTTGTGCTAAATTGTGCTTAAAAAAAACATTTTTTCTAGGGACAGAAAACTGTAGGTAGGGAGAGTGTGTCAGTTTCTTTCACTGTCAAAGTCCTTGTTTCCAGGGACCTGGAAGGACAGTGAGGTAATTCTCCTTGTGCTAAATTGTGCTTAAAAAAAACATTTTTTCTAGGGACAGAAAACTGTAGGTAGGGAGAGTGTGTCAGTTTCTTTCACTGTCAAAGTCCTTGTTTCCAGGGACCTGGAAGGACAGTGAGGTAATTCTCCTTGTGCTAAATTGTGCTTAAAAAAAACATTTTTTCTAGGGACAGAAAACTGTAGGTAGGGAGAGTGTGTCAGTTTCTTTCACTGCCAAAGTCCTTCTTTCCAGGGACCTGGAAGGACAGTGAGGTAATTCTCCTTGTGCTAAATTGTGCTTAAAAAAAACATTTTTTCTAGGGACAGAAAACTGTAGGTAGGGAGAGTGTGTCAGTTTCTTTCACTGTCAAAGTCCTTGTTTCCAGGGACCTGGAAGGACAGTGAGTGAATTGTCCTTGTGCTAAATTGTGCTTAAAAAAAACATTTTTTCTAGGGACAGAAAACTGTAGGTAGGGAGAGTGTGTCAGTTTCTTTCACTGTCAAAGTCCTTGTTTCCAGGGACCTGGAAGGACAGTGAGGTAATTCTCCTTGTGCTAAATTGTGCTTAAAAAAAACATTTTTTCTAGGGACAGAAAACTGTAGGTAGGGAGAGTGTGTCAGTTTCTTTCACTGTCAAAGTCCTTGTTTCCAGGGACCTGGAAGGACAGTGAGGTAATTCTCCTTGTGCTAAATTGTGCTTAAAAAAAAGATTTTTTCTAGGGACAGAAAACTGTAGGTAGGGAGAGTGTGTCAGTTTCTTTCACTGTCAAAGTCCTTGTTTCCAGGGACCTGGAAGGACAGTGAGGTAATTCTCCTTGTGCTAAATTGTGCTTAAAAAAAACATTTTTTCTAGGGACAGAAAACTGTAGGTAGGGAGAGTGTGTCAGTTTCTTTCACTGTCAAAGTCCTTGTTTCCAGGGACCTGGAAGGACAGTGAGGTAATTCTCCTTGTGCTAAATTGTGCTTAAAAAAAACATTTTTTCTAGGGACAGAAAACTGTAGGTAGGGAGAGTGTGTCAGTTTCTTTCACTGTCAAAGTCCTTGTTTCCAGGGACCTGGAAGGACAGTGAGGTAATTCTCCTTGTGCTAAATTGTGCTTAAAAAAAACATTTTTTCTAGGGACAGAAAACTGTAGGTAGGGAGAGTGTGTCAGTTTCTTTCACTGCCAAAGTCCTTGTTTCCAGGGACCTGGAAGGACAGTGAGGTAATTCTCCTTGTGCTAAATTGTGCTTAAAAAAAACATTTTTTCTAGGGACAGAAAACTGTAGGTAGGGAGAGTGTGTCAGTTTCTTTCACTGTCAAAGTCCTTGTTTCCAGGGACCTGGAAGGACAGTGAGGTAATTCTCCTTGTGCTAAATTGTGCTTAAAAAAAACATTTTTTCTAGGGACAGAAAACTGTAGGTAGGGAGAGTGTGTCAGTTTCTTTCACTGCCAAAGTCCTTGTTTCCAGGGACCTGGAAGGACAGTGAGGTAATTCTCCTTGTGCTATATTGTGCTTAAAAAAAACATTTTTTCTAGGGACAGAAAACTGTAGGTAGGGAGAGTGTGTCAGTTTCTTTCACTGTCAAAGTCCTTGTTTCCAGGGACCTGGAAGGACAGTGAGGTAATTCTCCTTGTGCTAAATTGTGCTTAAAAAAAACATTTTTTCTAGGGACAGAAAACTGTAGGTAGGGAGAGTGTGTCAGTTTCTTTCACTGTCAAAGTCCTTGTTTCCAGGGACCTGGAAGGACAGTGAGGTAATTCTCCTTGTGCTAAATTGTGCTTAAAAAAAACATTTTTTCTAGGGACAGAAAACTGTAGGTAGGGAGAGTGTGTCAGTTTCTTTCACTGTCAAAGTCCTTGTTTCCAGGGACCTGGAAGGACAGTGAGGTAATTCTCCTTGTGCTAAATTGTGCTTAAAAAAAAACATTTTTTCTAGGGACAGAAAACTGTAGGTAGGGAGAGTGTGTCAGTTTCTTTCACTGTCAAAGTCCTTGTTTCCAGGGACCTGGAAGGACAGTGAGGTAATTCTCCTTGTGCTAAATTGTGCTTAAAAAAAACATTTTTTCTAGGGACAGAAAACTGTAGGTAGGGAGAGTGTGTCAGTTTCTTTCACTGTCAAAGTCCTTGTTTCCAGGGACCTGGAAGGACAGTGAGGTAATTCTCCTTGTGCTAAATTGTGCTTAAAAAAAACATTTTTTCTAGGGACAGAAAACTGTAGGTAGGGAGAGTGTGTCAGTTTCTTTCACTGTCAAAGTCCTTGTTTCCAGGGACCTGGAAGGACAGTGAGGTAATTCTCCTTGTGCTAAATTGTGCTTAAAAAAAACATTTTTTCTAGGGACAGAAAACTGTAGGTAGGGAGAGTGTGTCAGTTTCTTTCACTGTCAAAGTCCTTGTTTCCAGGGACCTGGAAGGACAGTGAGGTAATTCTCCTTGTGCTAAATTGTGCTTAAAAAAAACATTTTTTCTAGGGACAGAAAACTGTAGGTAGGGAGAGTGTGTCAGTTTCTTTCACTGCCAAAGTCCTTGTTTCCAGGGACCTGGAAGGACAGTGAGGTAATTCTCCTTGTGCTAAATTGTGCTTAAAAAAAACATTTTTTCTAGGGACAGAAAACTGTAGGTAGGGAGAGTGTGTCAGTTTCTTTCACTGTCAAAGTCCTTGTTTCCAGGGACCTGGAAGGACAGTGAGGTAATTCTCCTTGTGCTAAATTGTGCTTAAAAAAAAACATTTTTTCTAGGGACAGAAAACTGTAGGTAGGGAGAGTGTGTCAGTTTCTTTCACTGCCAAAGTCCTTGTTTCCAGGGACCTGGAAGGACAGTGAGGTAATTCTCCTTGTGCTATATTGTGCTTAAAAAAAACATTTTTTCTAGGGACAGAAAACTGTAGGTAGGGAGAGTGTGTCAGTTTCTTTCACTGTCAAAGTCCTTGTTTCCAGGGACCTGGAAGGACAGTGAGGTAATTCTCCTTGTGCTAAATTGTGCTTAAAAAAAACATTTTTTCTAGGGACAGAAAACTGTAGGTAGGGAGAGTGTGTCAGTTTCTTTCACTGTCAAAGTCCTTGTTTCCAGGGACCTGGAAGGACAGTGAGGTAATTCTCCTTGTGCTAAATTGTGCTTAAAAAAAACATTTTTTCTAGGGACAGAAAACTGTAGGTAGGGAGAGTGTGTCAGTTTCTTTCACTGTCAAAGTCCTTGTTTCCAGGGACCTGGAAGGACAGTGAGGTAATTCTCCTTGTGCTAAATTGTGCTTAAAAAAAACATTTTTTCTAGGGACAGAAAACTGTAGGTAGGGAGAGTGTGTCAGTTTCTTTCACTGCCAAAGTCCTTGTTTCCAGGGACCTGGAAGGACAGTGAGGTAATTCTCCTTGTGCTAAATTGTGCTTAAAAAAAACATTTTTTCTAGGGACAGAAAACTGTAGGTAGGGAGAGTGTGTCAGTTTCTTTCACTGTCAAAGTCCTTGTTTCCAGGGACCTGGAAGGACAGTGAGGTAATTCTCCTTGTGCTAAATTGTGCTTAAAAAAAACATTTTTTCTAGGGACAGAAAACTGTAGGTAGGGAGAGTGTGTCAGTTTCTTTCACTGCCAAAGTCCTTGTTTCCAGGGACCTGGAAGGACAGTGAGGTAATTCTCCTTGTGCTAAATTGTGCTTAAAAAAAACATTTTTTCTAGGGACAGAAAACTGTAGGTAGGGAGAGTGTGTCAGTTTCTTTCACTGTCAAAGTCCTTGTTTCCAGGGACCTGGAAGGACAGTGAGGTAATTCTCCTTGTGCTAAATTGTGCTTAAAAAAAACATTTTTTCTAGGGACAGAAAACTGTAGGTAGGGAGAGTGTGTCAGTTTCTTTCACTGTCAAAGTCCTTGTTTCCAGGGACCTGGAAGGACAGTGAGGTAATTCTCCTTGTGCTAAATTGTGCTTAAAAAAAACATTTTTTCTAGGGACAGAAAACTGTAGGTAGGGAGAGTGTGTCAGTTTCTTTCACTGTCAAAGTCCTTGTTTCCAGGGACCTGGAAGGACAGTGAGGTAATTCTCCTTGTGCTAAATTGTGCTTAAAAAAAAACATTTTTTCTAGGGACAGAAAACTGTAGGTAGGGAGAGTGTGTCAGTTTCTTTCACTGTCAAAGTCCTTGTTTCCAGGGACCTGGAAGGACAGTGAGGTAATTCTCCTTGTGCTAAATTGTGCTTAAAAAAAACATTTTTTCTAGGGACAGAAAACTGTAGGTAGGGAGAGTGTGTCAGTTTCTTTCACTGTCAAAGTCCTTGTTTCCAGGGACCTGGAAGGACAGTGAGGTAATTCTCCTTGTGCTAAATTGTGCTTAAAAAAAACATTTTTTCTAGGGACAGAAAACTGTAGGTAGGGAGAGTGTGTCAGTTTCTTTCACTGTCAAAGTCCTTGTTTCCAGGGACCTGGAAGGACAGTGAGGTAATTCTCCTTGTGCTAAATTGTGCTTAAAAAAAACATTTTTTCTAGGGACAGAAAACTGTAGGTAGGGAGAGTGTGTCAGTTTCTTTCACTGCCAAAGTCCTTGTTTCCAGGGACCTGGAAGGACAGTGAGGTAATTCTCCTCGTGCTAAATTGTGCTTAAAAAAAACATTTTTTCTAGGGACAGAAAACTGTAGGTAGGGAGAGTGTGTCAGTTTCTTTCACTGTCAAAGTCCTTGTTTCAAGGGACAGAGAAGGACACCTGAAGGTAGCCCTTATTGCTTTTTTCCCATCTCCCTGCAGGCCATCTATTAGAATGTCTGGAAGGCAAACAAGGAGAGGCAGACAGTCAGGAGGCAATAAAAGAGGGCAAGCAGGCTCTGTGTCTGGGGGCAACAGTGCTGGTCGTGGACGCGGTGCATTGTCATCAGCACATGGCCATGGGACACGCTTGTCCTTCTTTTCGGCAGCTGGACATGTTGAGCCACATCATGCCGAAGACTTGGTAGAGTGGATGACCAAGCCCTCCTCCTCCTCCTCATCCTCTCTCACCCAGGCTCAGGGTACTGGAAAAGCAGCTGCCAAAGCGTCCTCTTCCCTGGTATCAATGTCAGACTCATCATCAGTCACTCCTTCCCTAGACCCACCATGTCCTCCTCCTGAGGAGTCCCCCGAACTGTTTCAGCACAGTGTTGGGTACATGCTCCAGGAGGATGCCCAGCGTTTCGAAGGGTCTGATGATGAAACCCAGCTACAGGAAGGCAGTAGCGTGAGAGCAGACAGAGGGGATGCTCAAGAAGGACACCAATCTGGCAGTCATGTTCCAGCAGCTGCAGCATACTGCCAGATTGGCTCCAGTGATGAGGAGGGAGGTGATGATGAGGTCACTGACTCCACGTGGGTGCCTAATAGGAGAGAGGAGGAGGAGGAGGATGAGGAGGAGGCACATCTCCAATGAGGCAGGATGCCCTTTGGTGGCCAGCGTAAGGGCAGTACACCGACGGAATCACACCGCAGAGCTCCGCCTGTGCAGGGCGCTGCCTCTGCCCGTCATTCAAAAAGTTCTTTGGTGTGGGCCTTTTTTGAGGCTAGTGCATCAGAATGCACAGCTGCTGTTTGCAACATATGTCTCAAGCGTATATCGCGTGGCCAAAACATCAGCCGCTTGGGTACCACATGCCTGACCAGACATATGTTGACCTGCCATGCAGCTCGTTGGCAAGCCTACCTCAAAGACCCACACCAAAAAACAAAGCGGACCTCTCCTTGCACCGCATCAGCTGGGATCTCCAACCCCACTATAACTTCAGTCCTCTCTGAAACATGCACTGAGAGGAATGAAGTTGTAGAATTAGGTGTGTCACAGCCAAGTACTTGCGGCCACTCTGCTAGCAGTACACCGACGTCCGATTCTAGCAGGCAAATTTCCCTGCCCCAGCTGCTGGACCGTCGAAAGAAGTTCACTCCCAGCCATCCACATGCCCAGCGGTTGAATGCTAGCTTGGCTAAATTGCTAGCGCTTCAACTGCTGCCTTTTCAGTTGGTAGACTCGGCCCCCTTCCGTGAGTTTGTGCAATGTGCGGTTCCTCAGTGGCAGGTTCCCAAACGCCACTTTTTCTCACGGAAGGCTATTCCGGCTCTCTACCGGCATGTGGAAGGCAATGTCTTGGCCTCGCTGGACAGGGCGGTCAGCGGTAAGGTGCATATTACCGCTGACTCATGGTCCAGCAGGCATGGACAGGGACGTTACCTTTCTTTCACGGCCCATTGGGTCACTCTTTTGGCAGCTGGGAAGGATGCAGGACAAGGTGCAGTAGTGTTGGAGGTTGTCCCACCGCCACGCCTCCAAAATGCTACTACTGGTTGTGACACACCTCTCTCCTCCACCCCCTCCTCATCTTCTTCCTCCATGGCCTCTTCCTGTGGTTTGTCCTATGAACCAGCGGTGCTCCGTAGCCGTTCACGGGGCTACGCAAGTACGCAGGCAAAAATATGCCATGCCGTGCTTGCGCTGGTGTGTTTGGGGGACAGAAGCCACACTGGGGCAGAGGTCCTGTCTGCTCTGCAGGGCCAGGCCGAGAGGTGGTTGACGCCACGCCAGCTTAAGCCAGGAATGGTGGTTTGCGACAATGGCACCAACCTCCTCTCCGCCCTCCGACAGGGACAACTGACCCATGTGCCCTGTGTGGCTCACGTCCTTAACCTGGTGGTGCAGCGGTTCTTGGGCAGGTACCCGGGCTTACAGGATGTCCTGAGGCAGGCCAGGAAAGTCTGTGTGCATTTCCGCAGATCTTATAATGCCAGTGCTCGCCTGGCTGAGCTGCAAAAGGAGTTGAACCTGCCCAAGAACCGCCTTATATGTGACATGCCCACCAGGTGGAACTCAACGTTGGCCATGCTGCAGCGGCTGCACACGCAGCAGAGGGCCATCAATGAGTACCTGTGCGACTACGGCACCAGGACAGGGTCAGGGGAGCTTGGTTTTTTTTCTCCACGCCAGTGGGGCATGATCAGGGATGCATGCACTGTCCTGGCACCATTTGAGGAGGCCACGAGGATGGTGAGCAGTGACAGTGCATGCATCAGTGACACTGTACCTCTTGTCCACCTGTTGGAGCACACGCTGCGTGGAATAATGGACAGGGCACTTGAGGCAGAACAGAGGCAGGAAGAGGAGGACTTCCTTGCCTCTCAAGGCCCCCTTTACCCAGACAGTGTTCCTTCTGTCCCACCCATCGCACAGGAAGAGGAGGAGGAGGAGGAGGAGGAGGAGGATTGTGTCAGCATGGAGGTGGAGGCTGGCACTCAGCATCATCAGCAGCAGTCTTTTAGGGATGATTTACAGTCCCAAGAAACCAGTGGACTTGTACGTGGCTGGGAGGAGGTGGCTGCGGATCATGTCGTCCTTAGTGACCCAGAGGACTCCGGAGCGAATGCCTCAGCAAACCTACGCTGCATGGCCTCCCTGATCCTGCAAAGTCTGCGGAAGGATCCTCGTATTCTTCGGATCAAGGAGAGGGACCATTACTGGCTGGCCACTCTCCTTGATCCACGGTACAAGGGTAAGGTTGCGGACCTTATGTTACCGTCGCAGAGGGAGCAGAGGATGAGACAACTCCGGGAGGCCTTGCAGAAAGGTCTGTGCAACGCGTTCCCAGAGACTGGGAGGTTACAAACTCCTGGTCCTGGACAACGAGTTGCTGAGGCTTCGGCCAGTCAAAGAAGGAGCGGTGGGGAAGGTGGCCGTCTGACCGATGCGTTCAGACAATTCTTTAGTCCGCAGCCCCAAAGTATGATCGGTTCCAGCAACCATCGCCAGCGTCTGATAAACATGGTGCAGGAATATCTAGGGGCAAGGTCAGACTTGGACACCTTCCCCACCGAAAATCCTCTGGCTTACTGGGTCTTGAGGATGGATCACTGGCCAGAGCTTGCACAGTATGCAATTGAGCTACTGGCCTGTCCTGCATCCAGCGTTCTTTCGGAACGCACATTCAGTGCTGCTGGAGGATTTGTCACGGATCACAGGGTGCGCCTGTCCACCGACTCGGTTGATCGACTGACTTTCATCAAGATGAACCAGTCTTGGATCACCACCAGCTACCACACACCTGATGCTGATATAACAGACTAATTGATTTTAACATGTCACATCCCTTCAAGACTGATGCTGATGCTGAGTGCCTGTGCTGTTATGTTGACTGGCTATCCTCCTCCTCCGAGTCCTCAATGATACGATTGATGATGATAGCTTGGAAGATCATTTTTGTTTATGGGTGCCGCCACCAGTGGCTAAGGCCCAATTTTTCAGCCCCTGTTTTACAGGGGCGTGTAATTACAATTTTTTTAGCAATAATTTGCCATAGGGCTCATTGCTGTGCTCCAAGTACAGTATCTGTGAGGGGTTGGAGTGTTGTGGCACCAGTGCCTAAGGCCCAATTTTTCAGCCCCTGTTCAACAGGGGCATGCAATTACAATTCTTGATCTAATAATTCACAGCAGGGTCCATTGCTGCACCCACCAAGAGTAACTCTGAGGGCTTACAGTCTTGTGGCAACGCCACCACCACCACCACCACGAAAGGCCCAATTTTTCAGCCCCTGTTCAAAAGGGGCATGTAATTACAATTCTTGATCTAATAATTCACAGCAGGGCCCATTGCTGCACCCACCAAGAGTAACTGTCAGGGCTTACAGTGTTGTGGCACCAGCACCACCATCAAAGCCCCAATTTTTACTACCACTGTTCAACAATTATATGTAATTAAAATTCCTGATATAATAGTTGACAGCAGGGCGTTCCAGCACCAACCAAGAGTAACTGAGTGCTTACAGTGTTGTGCCAACACCAACAACTAAGGGGCCTATTTCTGCAGAGTATATACGGCAGGTCCCTACTTTCAAACATCCAACTTACAAACGACTCCTACTTGCAAACGAAAGAAGACAACAGGAAGTGAGAGGAAATCTACCCCTAGAAAGGAAAATTCTCTCCTGTAAGAATAAATATGGGAGAAAGGGGTCTCATCTGTACTGATGCTTTATCAGCAATCCTTGTTTCAAGAAAAACACCACATTTCAAAAACAGTTGTCATTGGGACGGAAAGTGAGGTGAAATGTTCTGAACAGGGGCACAGACAGCAAAACAAATGTTACAGGGGTGATAACCCTTACCTATGTTTCCCAAAAAGTTTAAAAATAGATTTTTGGGCTGGAGCTACACTTCAACAATGTACCTGTTCAAAATTACAAACAGATTCTACATAAGAACAAACCTACAGTCCCTGTCTTGTATGCACCGCCTGTATACGGCTGTTCAGAGTATATAGGGCCTTTTTTATTTTATGTGCGGGGTTCCCCTTAATATCCATACAAGACCCAAAGGGGCTGGTAATGGGCTGGGGTAGGGGGGGGTCATGGGGTAGCTATGCCATTTTTCTTAAAGAATTTCATCCATATTACCGGGACCAGACATTACATTAAAGCCACAAGCAGTTTTAAATGGCTTTTTTTTCCTTTAGAAGTGTCATTTTGTGCAGGGACAGTTCTAAACACGGGAAACACGTGGCACTTCACAGGCATACTTTAGACACCCCCCAGGTACGATATTTAAAGGAATATTTGACTTTTTTTTTTTCACTTTATGCATCATTAAAATGACTGCTCCCGAAAAACGACCGTTTTTAAAACTTCTTTTTGCATTGATACATGTCCCCTGGTGCACAACCCGGGTTCCCAAACCCTATTTATGACAATAACATGCATAATAGTTGTTATAATTAGCACTTTAGAATTCGAACGTTCGCATCCATTGTATTTAATAGGGTTCTAATGTTCGTTCGAACTTTCGGTCCGTTCGCGGGTTCTGGTGCGAACCGAACCCGGGGGTGTTCGGCTCATCACTACTCTACGGTATTCGGAGAATCATTCTCCTATAGACCCTACTGTTATTGTATACTTTGTATCCCTCAGTGATTGTACCTGGTCGGCCCATACATATAATTGCTTAAATGGCTTTTAGGAAATCTTTTTAATGTTACTTTTTGTAAATTAATAAAATTGTTATATTTTTTCATAATTGTATTCTGCTTAATTTGTGCCTATAAAGTCCAAAGTCCCCCACAATTCCTTTCTCAACCACTGAAGTTGCTTCCTCGTCTACTCGCAGAGTAGAGACCGAGGGAATTCTAATTGCCCCAGATTGGCCCAGGCGTCCCTGGTACGCCGACCTTGTGCGGCTGGTGGTGGCTGTGCCTGGCGGCTGCCAATGGGGGGGTCCTTCTCTCGCCTGGTCCCATTCTTCATCCTGCTTTACAGTCGCTGGCTTTAGCGGCATGGCTATTAAAAGCCAGGCACTAAGGGACCAAGGCCTGTCGGATTCGGTCATTTCAACCATGTTGAGGGCACGGAAATCTTCTTTTAGGAAGTTCTACCTTCGCACATGGGGGGCCTACGTCTCTATGTGTGAGGAGATGAACTGGCGCCCACGGACTTCCTTGGTTTCCAGGATCCTGCTGTTTTTACAGCACGGAGTAGATCAGAAACTTGCCCTAAGCACCATTAAGGGGCAAATTTCAGCTTTGGCTGTTTTTGGCTGTTTTCTTTCAGCGACCCCTGGCGGCTCATTCACTGGTAAGTACGTTTCTGCAAGGGGTCCGGCATGTGGCTCCTCTGGTTGCGACCACCATTACCTCCGTGGGATTTGATTCTGGTGCTCTCGGCGCTTCAGAAACCTCCCTTTGGGAACATCAGGAAAATTCCTCTTTTGACGCTCTCTCATATGGTGGCCTTCCTGGTAGCCATCACATCTATCAGGAGGATTCTGAATTGGCGGCCTTGTCTTGCAAGTCCCCATATTTGGTCCTCCATAGGACTAAGCGGTGCTACGCCCGCAGAATTCTTTTCTTCCGAAGGTGATTTTCGGTCTTTCACCTGAATGAGGACATGGTGTTTCTATCCTTGTGTCCTTGGCCATCGCTTTCAAAAGGAGGTTGCGCTACAGTCTTTGCAGACTTGCGGGTGTACCTGTCTGCTACAACTCTGTTCCGGAGGTCTGACTCACTATTTCTGTAGGTGTCTGGTCCGCAGAAGGGCCTGGCGGTCTCGTCGGCCACCATTTTTCGGTGGATCAGGCGGACCGTGATCCTGGCCTATGCCCTTAAATGGGCTGGCGCCTCTCTTCCCGTTACGGTGCATTCGACCAGGGCTTTTGGTGCCTCTTGGGCTTCCGACATCAAGCGTCTGTATCACAAGTGTGTAAGACGGCGACCTGGTCGTCTGTTCACACTTTTTCAAAATTTTACAAGGTTGATGTGAGTGCATCTTCGGATGCTAGCTTCAGCCGCAAAGTTTTGCGGGCGGCTGTTTGAGGTTGCAACTCCTCCGTTGAGGAGCTCTGCTTGTTTGGGGTGAAAATGTTTTTTGTTTGCTGTGCCCACCCCTCGTTTTTTGACACTGCTTTGGGATGTCCCAACTGTCAAGAATTAAGGAGCTGTGTCCGTCTATGGACGAAAAGAGAAAATAGGATTTTTTGTACTCACCGTAAAATCCTTTTCTCTGTCGTCCATGGACGGACACAGCACCCACCCCTCCTTTTTTTTTTAGTTTGTACTGCTTTGTTACGAACTGAGGCTGCTGCTGCAGGGTGGAAGGTTATGTACTGAGGGACCGTCCCCTGGGAGGGGCTGTCAAACTCTGTTAAAGTAACATGTTTCAAATATCTAACATGTTCTGACTAGTCCGCTCCTATAGAACAGGAACATAACCCAACTGTCAAGAATTAAGGAGCTGTGTCCGTCCACGGACGACAGAGAAAGGGATTTTATGGTGAGTACAAAAAATCAATTTTTTTTCACAATTTTAGATTTCCTTTTTGTTTGTTTAGCAAAAAATAAAAAAAACAGTAGTGATTAAATACCACCAAAAGAAAGCTCTATTTATGTGAAAAAAATGATAAAAATATCATATGGGTATAGTGTAGTATGACCGCACAATTGTCATTCAAAGAGTGACAACGCTGAAATCTGAAAATTGGCCTGGGCAGGAAGGGGGTTTAAGTGCCCAGTAAGCAAGTGGTTAACTGACAATTGCACCGTCATTTTGCACTAAAAAAGACCGACAATTTTGAAATAAAAAATAAATCTTTTACTTTCTGCTATAAAACCTATACAATCATTTTTTTTAAAAAAATCTAATTTCTTCATACATTTAGTCCAATTGTTTTACAGTTTATAGGTCACATGTTTTTTGGTAAAAAAAAAAAATCCCAATAAACATATATTGATTGGTTTGTGCAAAAGTTAAAGCATCTACAAACTATTCTGCTACATGTTTTTTGGTAAAAAAAAAATCACAATAAGCGTATATTGATTGGTTTGCGCAAAAGTTATAGCGTCTACAAACTATGGGATATTTCTGTTTATTTTTTTTATTAGTAATAACGCCGATTAGCAACTTGTAGCAGGATTTGATATTGCAGCAGACATTCTAACACTAATTGACACTTTTTGAGGACCAAGGACACTCAGTGATCAGTGATGGTTGCATAAGTTTGCACACCCTCTTATAACTGGGGATGTAGCCGAGTCAGTACACACCTGCCATCATTTAAAGTGCCTCTGATTAACCCCAAATAAAGTTCAGCTGTTCTAGTAGGTCTTTCCTAACATTTTCTTAGTCGCATCCTACAGCAAAAGCCATGGTCCGCAGAGAGCTTCCAAAGCATCAGAGGGATCTCATTGTTAAAAGGTATCAGTCAGGAGAAGGGTACAAAGAAATTTCCAAGCCATTCAATATACCATAGAACACAGTGAAGAAAGTCATTATCAAGTGGAGAAAATATCGCACAACAGTAACATTACCAAGAACTAGACATCCCTCCAAAATGTATGAAGAAAACTAGTCAGAAAGGCTGCCAAGAGGCCTACAGCAACATTAAAGGAGCTGCAGGCATATCTGGCAAGTACTGGCTGTGTGGTACATGTGACAACAATCTCCCATATTCTTCATATGTCTGGGCTATGGGGTAGAGTGGTAAGACAGAAGCCTGTTCTGTCACAGATCAGCTGCGGAGGTGATCTGTGTCTTACCTATACTGCTGTAGGTCGGTTGGCACCTGTTGTTCCACTAGCTTGTGTTCAGCTCTGGCTGCAATCTGCAGCTATGGGTGTCGCCGCCTTCACCTGTGGCTTAATATATTCTTCCTTCCTCCTACTTCCTGTCCAGCCTCCCATGTGCCTCACTATTTAAATCAGACCAGTTTCTGGTTGCTTGAGCAACACTTGTTTCAGAGCTCCCTGCCTGTAACCTACTTAACCAGACTTCTTGTGTACCGAATCGGCTAGTCCTCCTGTTTACGCTGTCCGCTGCCTTCCCCGACCTTGGCTCGATACCCGGCTCTCCTTTTGCTTTATCCATCCATCCATCCCTCTGTGTCTTCTGGTACTCTCCTCGCGAGCAGGGTGAACCTGGGGGTCGTGACCTGGGGTCAGCACGCAGCTAAGCCCAAACCCTCGTGAGGGGATCCCTGACGGAATACCGGCCGGCCCTTAGATTCCACGCCCTGGGGGATCCCGTGTCACCTGCTCGCCTGTGGGCTCACTTCAGTACCATTGTGACATGTTCTTACAAAGAAAAACATCCAAACCCGGCTAAATATTGCAAAAACATATCTGTAGTCTCCCAAAAGCATGTGGAAAAATGTGTTATGGTCTGATAAAACCAAGGTTGAACTTTTTGGCCATAATTCCAAAAGATATGTTTGGTGCAAAAACAACACTGCACGCTGTTTTTCTTCAGCTGGAACAGGGGCCTTATGCCGTGTACACATGATCGGTTTTACCAATGAAAACAGTCCGATGGACTTTTCTCATCGGACAAACCGATCGTGTATGGGCCTTATCGGTCTTTTTTCCATCGGTGAGAAAAAATAGAACATGTTTTAAATTTATCCGATGGGAAAAAAAACGATAGCAAATTCCGATCGTCTGTGTGGAACTCCATCGGAGAAAAAACCCACGCATGCTCAGAATCAAGTCGACGCATGCTCAGAAGCATTGAACTTAATTTTTCTCGGCTCGTCTGAGTGTTTTACGTCACGGCGTTTGGGACGGTCGTATTTTTGACAGATGGTGTGTAGGCAAGACTGATGGAAGTCAGCTTCATCGGATTTCCGATGGAAAAATCCATCGGATTAGAATCCATAGGAAATCCGATCGTGTGTACAGGGCTTTAGACAAGGTAGAGGGAATTATGAACTGTTCCAAATACCAGTCAATATTGTCTAAAAACCTTCAGGCTTCTGCTAGAAAGCTGAACACGATGATGAACTTCATCTTTCAGCATGACAACAACCCAAAGCATACATCCAAATCAAAAAAAGAATGGCTTCACCAGAAGTTTTGGAATGGCCCAGCCAGAGCCCAGACCTGAATCCGATTGAAAATATGTGGGGTGTTCTGAAGAGAGCTGTGCACAGGAGATGCACCTGCAATCTGACAGATATGGAGTGTTTTTGCAAAGAACATTGGGCAAATATTGCCAAGTCAAGATGTACCATGCTGATAGACTCATACCAAAAAAGACTGAGCACTGTAATAAAATCAAAAGGTGCTTCAACAAAGTATTAGTTTAACGCCGTGCACAGTTACCATATTATTATTATTTTTTTTTTTATTCCCTCACCTAAAAGATTTAAAGTGATTGTAAGGCTTTTTTTTAAAATAACAAACATGTCATACTTACCTCCACTGTGCAGTTCCTTTTGCACAGAGTGGTCCCGATCCTCGACTTCTGGGGTCACCCAGCGGCGCTGGTAGCTCCTCCCCGCATCGTATAACCCCCTAGGAAAAGCGATGATTTGGACCAGTGCACAAAGCAAGGTCCATAAAGACATGGATGAGCGAGTTTGGGTGAAGGAACTTGACTGGCCTGCTGAGTCCTGACTTCAACCCGATAGAACACCTTTGGGAAGAATTAGAGCGGAGACTGCGAGCCAGGCCTTCTCGTCCAAAATCAGTGCCTGAACTCACAAATACGCTTCTGGAATAGTGGTCAAACATTCCCATAGACACACTCCTAAACCTTGTGGACAGCCTTCCCAAAAGCTGTTATAGCTGCAAAGGGTGGGTCAACTCAATATTGAACCCTACGGACTAAGACTGGGATGTCATTAAAGTTCATGTGCGTGTAAAGGCAGGTGTCCCAATACTTTTGACAATGTAGTATATATATTGTATTTACTAATATATAAATATATAGATACTCTAAGTATCTAGTAAATAATATTCTCTAAGTGGTTAACCACTTCAGCCCCAAACCATTTGGCTGCCCAAAGACCAGAGCACTTTTTGCGATTCGGCACTGCGTCGCTTTAATTGACAATTGCGCGGTCGTGCGACGTGGCTCCCAAACAAAATTGACGTCCCTTTTTTCCCACAAATAGAGATTTCTTTTGGTGGTATTTAATCACCTCTGCGGTTTTTATTTTTTGCGCTATAAACAAAAAAAGAGCGACAATTTTGAAAAAAAGCTATATTTTTTAATTTTTGCTATAATAAATATCCCCCAAAAAATATATAAAAAAATCTTTTTTTTCCTCAGTTTAGGCCGATACGTATTCTTCTTCATATTTTTGGTAAAAAAATCGCAATAAGCGTTTATTGATTGGTTTGCGCAAAAGTTATAGTGTCTACAAAATAGGTGATAGTTTTATGGCATTTTTATTAATCATTTTTTTTTGTTCACTAGTAATGGCGGCGATCAGCGATTTTTATCGTGACTGTGACATTATGGCGGACACATCGGACACTTTTGGCGCCATTTCGGGACCATTCACATTTGTACAGCGATCAGTGCTATAAAAATGCACTTATTACTGTGTAAATGTGACTGGCAGTGAAGGGGTTAACCAGTAGGGGGCGGGGAAGGGGTTAAGTGTGTCCTAGGGATGTGTTATAACTGTAGGGGGGGTGGGCTACAGGTGACATGACACTGATCACCGCTCCCGATCACTAGGAAGAATGGGGAAATGCTTGTTACATTAGCATTTCCCCGTTCTTCCTCTCCGTGAGACGATCGCGGGACTCCCGGCGGACATCGAATCTGTGGGACCCGCGGTCGAACTCACGGAGATTGCGGCAGGTGCGCACACCGGCGCGTGCGCACCCACAAGGCCGCGTCTTAAAGGGCAACTACCTGTACGTTGATCTGCCCAGCCGTGCCATTCTACCAACGTATATCGGCGTGAGCCGGTCAGCAAGTGGTTAAATCAGAGTCAATGGCTTGGTATTTTGGACAGATATTTTATCTAAGAGAAATTCCCAAAACATGGCCTTTTGGGGGTACTTCAGGACAGGGTTGAGAACCACTGGCCTACAGAGATCGTGAAGCTGCTATAACCTGAGCTAAGTAACTTTTTAGCATTGTTCTATTGTATACAGAACATAGTTCATGCCTATTCACTAGGGAGTAGGTATTTTGCTTGTTGTATTTATATCTGTCAGCCTTGTACTGTATTCCTATAATTGTAATAGTTTATATGTACAGCATGTTTGTTTAGTAAAAGCACATTAATACACTACAGAGGTCTAAGCTTCCTTGCTTATATATCACAAAGAACCTTAAAAGATGCAAAGCAAAACACTGCATCGCATGGTATTAAATGACCAAAATTGTTGCATGCACGTTTTTAGTGCAATGCGGTGTGATTCAAGCCCATTCAAAATTAATAGGCTCAAATCGCACCGCACTGAATTGCATGTGAATTGCACAGGAATACAGTGTAGTTCCTGTGATATTCACATGCGTTTCATAGTGTGAACTGAGCCTAAATAGAATTTAAAGCAGAATTCCACCCAAAAGTGGAAGCTCCACTTACCTGCCTCCTCCCTACCTCCGGTGCCACATTTGGCACCTTTCGGGAGGGGGGGGGGGTTGCAGGTACCTGTCCCCACTTCTGAGAGATCTTGCTGTGATCTTCCTCCTTCCCCTTGCCGTTGGGCCATTCAAAAAGCGCAGCCCGCTTCGCGCATATGCAGTAGGGAACCGGCTGTGAAGCGGAAATACTTCACTGCTGCTTTCCCTTACCACGAACGGTGGCAGCAGCACCCAAAAAGCCAATGAAATTATCAGCTGGGGTGCCAACATTGCTGGATTCCAGGACAGGTAAGTGTCCTAATATTAAAAGTCAGCAGTTATAGTATGTGTAGCTGCTGACTTAAAATTTTTTGCTTGGGGGCGTAACTCTGCTTTAGGAATCAAAATATCTAAGAATTGGCAAGCTGCAACTTATAATTTTTTTGTTGTTTTTGGGTTTAACACCACTTTAAATATGACTGGAAGATATTTTAAGATTAGCATACAGAGCTGCATGCACCTAAGCTTTTGATTTATTTATTTTTTTAAATCTCTTTATTAAATTTTCCTTTTTTCTTCACATATTACATCATACATTTTACATCTTATACATCCTATCTTCTTAAATTAATTATACATCCTCCATCATACATTTCACCTCTTACAATTCAATTATTCCCCCAAAAAAAAAAAATATATCCCATCAGTTCTCACATTCACAGAGATAGGTTTGTGTGTCTCTTAACTCTTTCCTCCATTGGTGTAGTTCTATCCCAATTCCGCACCCCCCTCCCCTGCAGCTGTCATAGCATTTTCTATCCAATTTTCCCATATTTTCCCATATTTCTCTTCCTTTCCTCTGTTGCAGTATGTCTCCTTGTACAATATCAGATTACTATTTATTAGATTTTTCCATTGTGCTAGTGGGGGAGCTTCGGCCTTCTTCCAATCTAATACTATTGCCTTTCTTGCATAGAAAAGCAGAAGGCCAAGCTGTGTTCTTCTTTCTATAGAGAGCGTATTTTCCCCAACTAGCCCCAGTAAGCAGATCTCTGCCTCTAGGTCCAGCTGAACTGACGTCACTTTATCAATTATTCTCAGTATCTCTCTCCAGAATATCATTATTTTTGGACAGGTCCAAAAAATATGGATAAAGTTTCCAGGGGTACCTGCACATCTCCAGCAATTTTGAGAGTTGGATGGTGATATTTTAAATAATTTGTACGGTGTATGTGATAACACTTAAGATAACACTTCTATGTGTTATCTTAAATTGAATTAGTTTGTCTCTAAGTGAGATTAAAATTCGGAATGGAAATTTATATATCTTTCCCCAATTTTCTGCTGATAATCCTGGGATATCTCTTAACCAACACTCGCGCAATTTATTCATATCTGATTGTTCTATCTTTAATAGATGATTATATAGGATTGAAATCATACCCCTTTCTCTTCTCTTTCTCATCATCTTTTCTAAACCCGTTTCCTTTAACTGAGGGGTACCCTGTGGGAACTGGGCTGACAACGCATGTACCAGCTGGATATATCTGAAGAGGTAGCTCTCGGGGATGTTCCAGTTTTTTCTCATATCTGCAAATGAGGATATTTTCCCCTCATGTATTACTATTTTTTTAACTTCAAATTTTGTCCATGCTCTAGGATCTGGAATAGAAGCTAAATGTCTAAGCTCAGGATTTCTCCATAATAGGGTATTTGGGGATATATCTGTTTTTAGGTTGCTCTCTCTTATCATGCCAGCCTTCCATGCTTTTACTGTCTTATCATTGATGGAGTTAGATCTTGGCTATTTTTCAACCCGCGAAATGGTAGTGCCTGCAGTGCCTCAAGAGACTGGACCACTGCAGCCTCCACCACTGTAGCAGAATCGTATCTATCAGGGCTCAGCCACCTGCCTACTGTTACCAGCTGTGCTGCTAGATAATACCTATATAGGTCAGGGAAAGCCAGCCCTCCCTGTGACACCGGGCACATGAGTGTATTTAATTTTATTCTAGCCAGTTTATTTTGCCATATAAATGAGGATAGCACACCATGTAGCTGTGTAAAAAAACTTTTTGGTAGCCATTGTGGTGAATTTCTAAACAAATATAGCAACTGAGGAAGGATCTTCATCTTTATCAGATTTATGCGTTCTAGTAGGGACAGGGGTAGCTTTTCCCACATCTTTAGTTTTTTCCTATTTTCCTGTAACACTGGATCTAGATTCAAACTTTTAAATTTTTCAGCCTGTCGTGATATCACTATACCTAGATATTTGAATTCTGTTACCCATTTTAATGGGGGATTTGGGGTCGCTGTATCTTGTGCTCCTTGATCTATAGCAAAAAGCAGTGATTTACCCCAGTTTACCTTAAGTCCTGTGTACAGTGAAAAGGTATTTAATAACTCTAACGCCCCATTCAATGACGGACCCGCATCCCTTTAGAATAGTAGCATATCATCTGCATACAGAGCTACCCTCTCCTCCAGCCCTCCTATTCGGAGTCCCTGAATCTCTTGTGACGTCCTCAGAGCCTCTGCCACTGGCTCTATTGCTACTGAAAAGAGTGCTGGAGAGAGAGGGCAGCCCTGTCTTGTACCTCTGTACAGCTCAAAGAAAGGTGATAGCCTTCCCTTGAGTTTAACTGCTGACATAGGTTTCCTATATATTGTTTGAACCCAGTTGATACATTTTAAAGGGAACCCCATTCTCCTAAGTACTTCCCATAGAAAGGGCCATTCTATAGTGTCAAAGGCCTTTTCTATATATAGGGAAGCTACCGTCCTAGATCCTTCACAATTATGGTGTGCATGTATGTTCGTAAATAATCTACGCAGATTTACGTCTGTCGTTCTTTGTGGCATAAATCCCGTCTGGTCTGAGTCTATAATGGATTTTAATAAAGGCTGTAATCTAAATGTTAATATTTTAGTTAATATTTTAAAGTCTATATTTAGTAATGCTATCGGCCTATATGAGGGGCATATTTTTGGATCTTTGCCCTCTTTGTATATTAGGGTTATATGTGCCTTTCTCATTGAGTCTGGCAATATCTCCCTTATTAGTCCCTCTGAATATACCTTTTCTAATTTTGAAGCTAATAGATCCTTATATTTTTTATAGAATTCGACAGGGATTCCATCTGGCTCCGGGGTTTTTTCCCCTGGGAATGTATTTATGGCCTTTATTATTTCTTCACTTGTGATTGGATCGACCAATGCCTCCCTCTCCCTGTCCGACAACCACCCAAGGGCCACCCGGTCCAATAAATCCGACATGGCCCCCGGATGGAAGCCAGAGGGGAGAGAGGAGGCATACAACCCAGCATAGTAATCGCCGAAGGTCTTCAAAATCTCATCTGGTTCTTTTACTCTTATTCCTTCTGACGTTTCTATTTCTGCTATGGTTGTGGGTTGGTATTCCTGTTGTGCCAATCTCGCCAAGAACCTCCCACTTTTGTCTCCCATTTCAAAAATATTTTGTTTCTTTTTGTATAATTCTAGCCTTGTTATCTCCTCCATGTGTAGTTGTAGTTTTCTTTGTGCGGCCACCATTAAGTCAAAGTTAGGATTACTTGGATCTTGACTGTATTTTTCTTTACTACACTCTACCTGTATTTGTAACTCCTGTACCTTGAACTTCTGTTTTTTATTTATTGCTGTGATGTTTGAAATATATTGACCTCGTAAATATGCTTTGAACGCATCCCAAACTATGTCTACTGAGGATGATCCCTCGTTATTTTCCCAGTATTCATTTATTATGGTTATCATCTTTTCTGATATCTCTGGGTATGTCACCCATTGTGGGACAATCTCCACAGTGCTGTGTCCCTAGAGGTGGGAAAGCGTATTGACACCTGCAAGGGAGCATGGTCTGACAGGCCGCTCGGTAAGTATTCAGCATCTACGATATCTGTTAGCATTGCAGAGTCCGCAAATGCCAGATCTATCCTAGACGCTGTTTTGTAAGATGTAGAATAGCAGGAATACATTATTTTTTCCGGATTTCTCCATCTCCATATCTCCGTTACCCCTATCATTTGTGCCCAATTATATAAGTCAGCTGAGTGGTTCTTGGGAGGTTTCGGTCTGTCCAATTCAGCGGACATCACCGAGTTGAAATCTCCAATGAGCATCAATTTTGCTGGAAGATACTGTATGATTTTTTCCATTATCTCATTTAAGATTTCGACTGTAAATGGAGGTGGGATATATATTCCTACTATAATATACCTTTGTTGCCCGATCTTGTATAATAAGATCACATATTTCCCCTGTAGATCTATATAAGCTTTTTCCACCTTTCCGGGAAAAGATTTACTAACTAACACTGATACCCCTCTAGCATAGGACGAGTAGGTGGCATGATACTATTTCCATATCCAAGTTTTTTTCAGCGTTGTTGTTTTTTTCCCACCAGATGTGTCTCCTGTAATATAATTAGTTGCGGAATATATTTTCTTATATACTGAAACATCAGAGCTCGCTTAAACCCAGAGTTCAATCCTCTGACATTCCATGATATTACTGAATAGGTATTATTATTACTTTTTTTTTTCTGACATTGTATTTGAAATCCCGGGTTCTACCTCTTACACCTTCCATTTTTGGGAGAGGATCTCTTCTGGAATCTTAGAATACACCTCTGGGCATTTATACACCTCATTCTTACCATACCCTTCCCTCCCTCCTCCCTTCCCACCCTATCCCTCTCCACCTCCTCCTTAAATCCAAAATTCCATTCATACCTGGACGAGAGTGGAGAGGCATTTCGACTAATCCCTTTTTTACCGACCATGGTATCCTTTCCATAGTCAGTACCCAACATTTCTCAAACTCAACCCTCCCAACACAAAAAAAAAAATAATAATAATTTCCTTTCATACAAACGCGTGGCGGGTTCAACACTCAGTGTAATATACTATCATTATTACCCTAAACAGGCATTTCTTCATAAAGTGATAAATACAGGGATACATAGGCAGAAAAGAAGATATTGCTACTATAAATCCCTTTCCCTTAAACATTACTATTCAATTTATATTTTCAAATTATATTTGCCATATATACCCCTCCCCATTCCCCCCAAACTCCCTCTCTATCATCAGGAAAGAAAAAAAAAAGGGATAACACCCATCTCCTAAAAAAAACATAGCGGGGGAAGGGAGTGTTGTTAATCCAATGACATGATACACTTTCACTTCAACATTCCTATTCATTTTCAAATTGTATTTGTTATTTGTATTTATTATTATTTGTCATTATTTGCCATTTGAACTTCTCCTTATCTCCCTTCTTCCAAATATCTTTGTATATGGAGGGGGTGTGCAAAAAAAAAAAAAGGAACCTGAAGAAATCTTTCTCCCTCTTCCTCCCCCCTCCCCTCCCCCCAACCAATTCCCTCACCCCCCTATCACCCTATCACATCTCTCTTATTGAGCAATATTTAGTGTATAATGAATCCTCACCGTGTTACATAAGATTATGATAATAATAAAAAAATAAAAAAATAAAAGTGATTCTGGCGTTCAATGACGCTGTTTCTTCCCTCTACCTTCCTCCTTATATTGTGCATATTTGACTACCTATTTCTTATTTCTTATCTCTTATCGTGTTCAATTCTTCTAGTATATCCGATTAACAACCCCAATTCTCCCTACACTCCCCCAGAAAAAAAAAGTGTTCCCTAAAAAAATAAAAATAAAATATTCCCTAGGAAGAAAAGGAGAGGGAAGAAAAATATTACACAGTAGCAAAAAAAAAAAAAAAAAGAAATATATATAAAAAAAATAGAAAAATATATTAAGTATTGAAAAAAGGAAAAGTTGAGAATACAGTATCACTAATCAAAAAAAAAAAAAAACTGTTAAAGGGGGGGAAAAAAAAGAAGGGAAAAGGGGGGAGGGAAGGAGGAGCGGGGGGGGGGGGGAAGAGGCAGACAAAAGAATACTGAGGGAAGCAACAGCCTAGGTTCTAATCATTTCTCAGCTACTTGTCAATCTTCAATCAATATCAATCAATATCAATCAATATCTTCAAAATTAGCCATATATATAATAGATAGGACCTCTCAATCCTATCTTAAGTATCCCATAGCGCTCCTTCCATAAAAAATATCTGCATAGCAAAAAAAAAAAAAAAGGGAAAGAGAATTATTAAACCACATAGACAAAAACTATCTGGTATCCAACCACTACGCCACCGCATCTGGCGTTTCAAAAAAACGTGTTTGCATCTCATCATTCACCCTTAATTTACTAGGATACAAAAGACTATTTTAACCCCTTCTCTCTGAGTCTCTTCCGAACTTCACTATGGGCCTTTCTCCTTTCCTGTATTTCCGGGGGGTAGTCTGGAAAAAACATAAATTTCACATTCTGATATTGTATGTCCTCCTTCATCCTGGCTGCTGAGAGGATTTTATCTCGGTCTCTAAAATTTAGCAAGCGCAGCAAAAAGGGTCTAGGAAATTCTCCTGGTTTGGGAGTACGGAAGGAGATCCTATGTGCTCTCTCTACTATGAATGTTGGAGTTCTTTTTGCCAGACCCAAGATGTCTATCAATAGTTCCTCTGCAAACTCTGCTGGACTGTCTCCCTCTGCTCGCTCTGGTATTCCCAGAATCCGGACATTGTTCCTCCTTAATAGGCTTTCTGTGTCGATTGCTCTTTCTTGAAGTGTTATAATTTGCTTTTTCATTATATGCCATTCTCTGTTCTCCATTTTTTGTTTTTCTTCTATCTTTGAGACCCGAGTTTCCATTGCCGCAGTTCTTTGCTGTACTTTATCAAACTCATGCCTCGTTATACTGACATCTACAGCCAAGGCATCTATTTTAGCTGTAAGAGTCTCACTGCTTTTTTTTATAGCCTCCATGATGTCTTTAACAAAAGTAGGTTGCTTTGCTGCCATTATACTCCGGGTCTCTACCTGTGCCTCAGTGACTTTAGAGGACTTTAGCGGGGATTTTTCTGCTGGTTTTACGGTTCCTTTTATACATTTTGCAAGAGGGGAGGAGCATGGGGTAAACGTCTGTGTTTTACCCCTGGTTTTGCCGGGGGCCATTCAGGCTCTACTCAGTTTTCTAATCTCAGCAGGAAGATAAAGTCTATATATGTATGTTTTTTTCCCCCTCCACCTTCTTCCCTTCCCAATAGCAGTGTTAATTTAATAAAGCTCTTGGTATTTATGTCTTTTACGTTGTTTTCTATTTCAACATCAACATCACCCCTAGTGTCCTACTGCTTGTTCACTAGACAGGAGGAGAAGCATAGGCAAGCATAGGCATAGGTATATATGGAGACAGAAGTACACAAAGTACCCAACTTACTTGACTTTTGTTGTCTTCTTCCCCCGGCTTGGTATAAATATATATCGTTAGATGAGAAAAGAAAAAAAAAGCACTCAGAGAGGCAAACAGAGATCCACCCGGAAAGGGAAAGCACAGTCTATGGTATATCTGCTGTTTTACCTCTGCTAGACGGCGCTAGATTCATCCACCTACTGTCTGCGGGTCTGCGGGTCTGTAGCCTGGTGTCTTATGTTGGAGGCAGCTCTGACTCGCTGGTTACTGATGGTGGGAAACCGTTGTCGCCCGCTATTTTCCCCTGGTCACCGGAGGCCACCGGAGGTCGCTGGACTCGTGTTCACCGCAGTGGGATAGTGTAGCAGCTGTCTAGTAGCTTATCTAGCCGGCTGAAAGCAGGCTGAGAATGGCTTATTCGATCTGCAGGTGGTGGTGGCGGAGCTGGCGTCTCACATCAGAAGCATCACTGGCTGCGGCGTCTCACGCTGGAAGCATCACGCGAACCCGCCCACACCTCCAAGCACTCAGACGTTCACTCCGTCATGCTCTCAAGCTTTTGATTTATGGTGGGGAAAGATAAGATAACAAGATAAAAATAAATAAAATATACTCTTTTTAACTCTGCAATTAGACAGTTGATCTAACCGGGGAGACAGGGAGCTATTGCAAGAGTGTAATAAAAATTGCCTCTGTGACCATTGCATGTATGTGTGATTATTTTTCATTCAAAGTTGTAAATAAAGCAACTAATGGGTCAATCTTTACAAGCACAACTGCAATTACTAAACGAAAGTAAGTTAACAACTTCCCATCTGCGCTATAGCCGAATGATGGCTACAGCATGGACCTAAAATGCCGGGAGGACGTCAATAGACGTCCTCCCCTTTCCTCGTTCCCCGCGCGCGCTCCCGAGCGTGCATCGGGGAACTTCTGTGCTGGCCGTGTCCCTTGGACACAGCCAATCACAGATCGCTGTAAATGCCCAATCACAGCGGCTATTTACAGCGCGATCGGCGTGGCCAATGAGAGATGATCTCAAATGTAAACATATGAGATCATCTCTCATTGCCGGCTCTCCCTCCTCACACAGACAGAGACCGCGTGTGAGGAGGGAGAGCGACCCGTGCTTCTACTGTGAGTTACAACTGTAAAGTGAAACCGTCAAACAGTGCCCCAACAGTGCCCAGTCAGTGCCCAATCAGTGCCACAGTGCCAAGTGAGTGAAATCAATACTTAGTGCCCACCTGTGCCATCTGTACCCACCTGTGCCATCTGTACCACCTGTGCCATCTGTGCCCACCTGTACATCAGTGATCAGTGCCCATCTGTTCTGCCTCAGTGCACATCTGTGCAATCAGTGCACAGCTGTACTACCACATCTGTGCCACCTCATCAGTGCCCACCTGTGCCACCTCATCAGTGCCCACATGTGCTGCCTCATCAGTGCACATCTGTGCAATCAATGCCAATCTGTGCCGACTTATCAGTGCCCATCTGTGTCACCTCAAAAGTGCCCATCTTTGCCACCTCAACAGTGCCCATCTGTGCCACCTCAACAGTGCACATCTGTGCAATCAATCAGTGCACATCTGTGCCGCCTCATCAGTGCCCAAGTGTGCCACCTCATCAGTGCACATCTGTGCAATCAGTGCCCATTTGTGCCGCCTTATCAGTGCCCATCTGTGCCACCTCAACAGTGCCCATCTGTGCCACCTCAACAGTGCCCATCTGTGCAATCAATCAGTGCACATCTGTGCCGCCTCATCAGTGCACATCTGTGCCACCTCATTAGTGCCCATCTGTGCCGCCTCATTAGTGCCCATCTGTGCCGCCTCATTAGTGCACATCTGTGCAATCAATCAGGGCCCATCTGTGCCGCCTCATCAGTGCCCATCTGTGCCGTCTCATCAGTGCCCATCTGTGCCGCCTCAACGCACATCTGTGCAATCAATCAGTGCACATCTGTGCGATCAATCAGTGCCCATCAGTTTTGCCTTATCAGTGCACATCTGTGCTCATCAGTGCCCATCAGTGCAGGCTTAGCACACATCTGTTCCACCTCATCTGTGCAGGCTTATTAGCACACATCTGTGCAGGCTCATCAGTGCCCATCAGTGCAGGCTTAGCACACACCTGTGTAGTCGCATCACCACCAGCAACTATGTCGAAAAGATGCTTTTCCGTAGAGGAGGCGTACCAAATACTTTCCATGCCTGACGAGAGCAACAGGGAGCTCTCTTTTTCGGATTCCCATTTGGATTCTGAGTCAGACGTAAATTATGAGCCAGTCGTCAGTAGTGGAACACTGAGTGACTCAGAGGAGGAAGATAGTCGGCCCGCCAAACGATGGCGCTCTGTTGAGGAGGCAGTGGTATCCACCAGCACCGCAGTGCCATCCACCAGCACCGCAGTACCATCCACCAGCACCGCAGTACCTCGGCAAGAAAGGCCAAGGACCCATGCCAGCCTTCCCTATGCCCTTCAAAACCCCTTGTGGCTTCCTCCTTATTCAGGAGAAGCCAACATTCCCCCTTCACTGCCCAGCCAGGAATCCAGGTGGACACAGAGAATTTTTCCACAATCCATTTTTTTTACTCAATTTTTACTGAGGACATGCTATCTAGTATTGTGGCCCAGTGCAACCTATATGCCCAACAATTTATTTAAAATAATCCACCATTGTATTATGCCCGTCCCTTCGAGTGGAGAGACCTAACGGTGGTGGAGTTGAAGGTTTTTATGGGCCTCACATTTTGTATGGGACTCAACAAAAAAAATGAATTGCGATCCTTTTGGTCAAAACGCCCCATCGACCACATGCCAATCTTCTCCACGGCAATGCCCAGAGCCAGATACCTCATGATAATCAGGTTCCTCCATTTCCCAAAATGACCCAAATTATGACAGGCTTTTCAAAATTCGGAAATTACTAAATTATTTTTCAGAAGTATTCCCCCAGTTGTATATCCTGGACCAACACATATGTGTGGATGAGTCCCTTGTTAAATTTAGTGGCAGGCTTAAAATCAAGCAATTTATCCCCAGCAAAAGGGCCCGCTATGGGGTGAAGGTATACAAACTATGTGACCGAGCGACAGGTTACATATATGCCTTCATAGACTACGAAGGGAAGGACACCCAGCTGCATCCCCCCAATTGCCCAGACTACTTGGGATCAAGCAGGAAAGTTGTTTGGGAACTCATAAACCCCCTACTTGACAAAGGCTACCATTTATAGGTAGACAACTTCTACACATCTCTGCCCCTGTTCCACAACCTTCACCGGAAGAAGACGCCAGCATGTGGCACCGTAAGAAAGAACCGGAAGGGCTTTCCTCAAAGTCTTGTCAATAAGAAGTTGAGAAGAGGAGAATCGGCAAGTCTGCGAAACAAGGAGATTTTGGCAGTGAGGTGGAGGGACAGAAGGGATGTTTACATGTTGTCTTCGATCCACAATAATACCTTTGTGGAAATCCCCAGAAGGAATGGCCCCATCCAAAAGCCCACATGCATCCAGGAATACAATTTTTTCATGGGGGGAGTCGACTTCAACGACCAAATGCTCGAACCCTACCTTGCCACAAGACGGACATACCATTGGTACAAAAAAGTAGCAATTAATTTTTTTCATTTGGCCATATACAACTCCTATATTATTAACCGCAAATCCACCCAAAACCCCCCACCCTTCCTTGGCTACCAGGAGGAATCACCACTGCCCTGATATTCCAGAACAGCCCACCCAAAACATCCGATCAGATGTTTTGTTCTTAGTCGACTCTCCGAACGCCACTTTCCCGATAAAATTCCCCCCAGACCAATAGGCCAACAGCGTAAAAAAAGATGTAATGTGTGTACCAGTGGAGGAGTCAGAAGAGACACATCTTATTATTGTGCCCAGTGTCCTTCCCAACCAGGCCTCTGTATAGGTGACTGTTTTTGCCGTTACCATACTTCACTAAATTATTAGTGAAGTATGGTAAACGTAATCCTCAGTTCCTGCCTTCACACACCTTCACACCCCTTATGCCACTGCCTGCTCTGTAACTGACCCTGGCTTGTTATTCGACCACACTTCTGCCTGCCGATTCTGTACATACCTGTGCCTGATCTGGAACTGAACCTGGACTGTTATACGACTACGCTTCTGTCTACTGATTCTGTACATACTTCTGCCTGATCTGGAACTGACCCTGGACTGTTATTCGACCATGCTTCTGCCTAACAATTCTGTACATACCTCTGCCTGATCTGGAACTGACCTTGGACTGTTTGACCATGTTTTTTGCCTGCCTCTTGGATTGATCTTGTACCCTGCTACTGGACTAGTGGGATTCAACACAGGGGACTCACATATGTGAGGGGCTCCAGAAAAGTTTCTCTGGATGAAGAAAACTATTTTTTTTTGTTTTCTCATCCTAGATTAGGGTCTGGAGACTCGGAGGCTTCAAAGAGATTTGGGTGGGAGAAGCCTCTACCCCTGTCCCCATTCTGTCCTGAACGAGGCCCTACTTCTGCCTGCTGCCTGTAGGACGTACTGCCATTATGTCTCTGCCTGTCGCACTGACCACACCACATGTTCCTGCCTACTACCAGGACCAATATTTTTGGCACTGCTGACAATATCTCTGCCTGCACTGACCCTGGACTGTATATGGACAGTATCCCTGCCTGCTGCCTGGACAATTGTGTATGCTGTTGCTGACCAAGTCCCTGCCTGATGCCTGGACCAGTGCTATCCTCCTGTGTACAACTGCGCTACTAAAACCACAGGTAATCTTTTGTTTACCCTTTGCTCAGCATAATGTATTTTGGGGTGTAATTCTTGGTATGTGCATGATATGTGTTCCTGGAACTCCTGACGATGTTCCTTGCATGTTGGATCTCTGTATGTGGTCAGGCTGTGTAGAAGTCTCACACATGTGGTATCGCCATACTCAGAAGGAGTGGCAGAATGTATTTTGGGGTGTGATTTTTGCTATATAAATGCTATGTGTTGGAGATATCTTATAAACCGACAACTTTGTGTAAAAAAAATGCAATTTCATTTTTTTCCACATTTTCCAAAAACGTAAAAAAAAAATGTAACCATTCAAAAGACTCATTATGCCTCATAGATTATACGTTGGGGTGTTAGCTTTCCAGTATGGGGTCATTTTGTGGGTGTTTCCATTGTCCTGGTGCTCCAGGGCCTTCAAAAGTGTAATAGGTGGTTGAGAAATGAGATGTGTCATTTATGCTCCTAGAACGCCTAAAGGTGCTACTTCAATGTAGGTCCTCTGTATGTGGCCAGGCTGTGTAAAAGTCTCACACATTTGGTATCGCCATACTCAAGAGGAGTAGCAAAATGTATTTTTGGGTGTCATTTTTGCTATGTACATGCTATGTGTTGGAAATATCTTATCAATGGACAACTTTGCGTAAAAAAAATGTGTTTTAATTTTTTTTCCATATTTTCCAAAAACTTCTGGAAAAAAATGAACTGTTCAAAAGACTCATTATGCCTCATAGATTATACGTTGGGGTGTTAGCTTTCCAAAATGGGGTCATTTTGTGGGCGTTTCCATTGTCCTGGTGCTCCAGGGCCTTCAAAATTGTAATAGGTGGTTGAGAAATGAGATGTGTAATTTATGCTCCTAGCACGCCTAAAGGTGCTACTTCAATCTAGGTCCTCTGTATGTGGCCAGACTGTGTAAAAGTCTCACACATTTGGTATCGCTATACTCAGGAGGAGTAGCAGATTGTATTTTGGGGTGTCATTTTTGCTCTATGTACATGCCATGTGTTGGAAATATCTTATCAATAGCCAACTTTGCGTAAAAAAAATGCGTTTTCATTTTTTTCCACATATTCCAAAAACTTCTCGAAAAAAATGAACCGTTCAAAAGACTCATTATGCCTCATAGATTATACGTTGGGGTGTTAGCTTTCCAAAATGGGGTCATTTTGTGGGCGTTTCCATTGTCCTGGTTCTCCAGGGTCTTAAAAATTGTAATAGGTAGTCAACAAGTTAGATGTGTAATTTATGCTCCTAGAACACCTGATGGTGCTTCCTGCATGTTGGGCCTCTATATGTGGCCAGGCAGTGAAAAACTCCCACACATGTGGTATCGTAATACTCAGGAGGAGTAGCAGAATGTATTTTGGGGTGTCATTTGTGGTATGCACATGCCATGTGAGAGAAATAAGCTATTACAATGACAATTTGAGAAAAAAATTAAAATAAAAATCGTAATTTTGCAAAGAATTGTGGGCAAAAATTACACCTTCAAATAACTCACCATGCCTCTTACTAAATACCTAGGAATGTCTACTTTCCAAAAAGGGGTAATTTGGGGGGCATTTGTACTTTCCTGGCTTGTTAGGGTCTCAATAAATGAGATAGGCCGCCAGTACATCAGATGTGATACATTTTTTATGATTTGCACTATAGCTTGTAGACTCTAAAACTGTCACACAGACCAAATAATTTCCACAAATTTTGGGTTATGTTTACCAAAGATATGTAGCAGTATAAATCGTGGCCAAAATTTATGAAAAAAAAGTATTAATTTGCATTTATATCCATTTATATAAATTTTTCCATTTATATCGCAAAAAATAAAAACCCCAGAAGTGATCAAATACCACCAAAAGAAATCTCTATTTGTATGAAAAAAAGGACAAAAAATCATTTGGGTACAGTGTTGCATGACTGAGTAATTGTCATTCAAAGTGTGAGAGCACTGAAAGCTGAAAATTGGTCTGGGCAGGAGGGGGGGTTAAGTGCCCAGTAAGCAATATCATTTAACCCCTTCCTTACTGGGCACATATACCCCCTTCCTGCCCAGGCGAAATTTCAGCTTTCGGCACTGTCACGCTTTGAATGACAGTTGCGCGGTCGTGCGACGTGGCTCCCAAACAAAATTGATGTTCTTTTTTTCCCACAAATAGAGCTTTCTTTTGGTGGTATTTGATCATCTCTGCGGTTTTTATTTTTTGCGTTATAAACAAAAAAGTGCGACAATTTTCAAAAAAACACAATATTTTTTGATTTTTGCTATAATAAATATCCCAATTAAAAAAAAAAAAAAAATGTTTCCTCAGTTTAGGCTGATACGTATTCTTCTACATATTTTTGGTAAAAAAAAATCGCAATCGGCGTTTATTGATTGGTTTGCGCAAAAGTTATAGCGTTTACAAAATAGGGGGTAGTTTTATGGCATTTTTCTAATTTTTTTTTTTTACTAGTAATGGCGGCGATCAGCGATTTTTTTCATGACTGCGACATTATGGTGGACACAGCGGACACTTTTGACACTATTTTGGGACCATTCACATTTATACAGCGAACAGTGCTATAAATATGCACTGATTACTGTATAAATGTGACTGTCAGGGAAGGGGTTAACACTAGGGGGTGAGGAAGGGGTTAAATGTATGCCCTGGGAGTGATTACTACTGTGGGGGGACTGACCGGGGGAGGTGACCGATCTGTGTGCCTATGTACAAGGGACACAGCATCGGTCTCCTCTCTCCATGACAGGACATGGATCTGTGTGTTTACACACACAGATCCATGTCCTTGTCTCTGTACCGGCCGATCGCGGGTACTTGGCGGACATCGCGGCCGCCAGGCACGCGCATCGGCATTACAGTGACGCGCCGGGCACGTGCGCACGCCGCCGGCGGCGCTCGCGCACCCCCTGTGGCCGGAGGAGCAGAGGCCGTAAAAAGACGGCCTCCCGGCATTTAAGAACCACCTTGCGGCCGTACATAGTCGTACGGCAGGCGCGAGGTGGTTAACTATGTGTATGTGGAATTAAAGTATATGTGAACAGTTACCTTATAAAACAACCCATTCAGTTTAAAATAGAAATTAAAAGAAAAACATTTGTGTATACATATGTAAAACATTATAAATATGCGTTTTTCCTTTTTATAAATGATCACGTACCCTCTGTTCTCACCTGCATAAGGAGCTCACAGAACTAGGGGAGGAGAAACAGCAGGACACTGGTCTTTCCAGTAACTGGCTGTACAGGGGGCGTGCCTGCACAAGTCTGATTATTGGATAAGAGCAGGCTGCGTTCCTAGGAAAACTGTATCCAGTAGACAGCTAACTGCTCACTGTATTAGCGATTGATAAGAGAACTGTGGTGACACCGGGACATGTAGCTCCATCTTACAAGCTGTTAGGTTGGCCATGCGGTGCAGGAGAGGCATTGCACACATCAACACGTTTCATCCTGCCCACTGCTAGAGCTTCTTCAGGATGAGTTCCTATCACAGCCATAAAACTGACCATGCTGTGCTCTCATGCCTAGTGTGTTCAGTTTTTAATAGGAAAACAGAGAGACTGGCAAACACACTCATGATTTCACATATCCTTTAAGAATTAAAGTAATATTAACCACTTCAGTCCCGGGTGGATTTACCCCCTTAATGACCAGGCCATTTTTTGTGATAATGCACTGCATCGCTTAAACTGACAATTTTGCAGTTATGCGACGCTGTACACAAACAAAATTTATGTAATTTTTTTCCCACAAATAGAACTTTCTTTTGGTGGTATTTGATCACCTCTGCTTTTTTTTTTTTTTTGCGCTATAAACAAAAAAATAAATAAATATTTTTTGAAGAATAAGCTATATTTTTTACTTTTTGCTACAATAAATATCCCCAAATATAAAAAATAAATAAATTCTTCATCAGTTTAGGCCAATATGCAGTGGCGGCCCGTCCATAGGGGGCGCCCGGGTGCCGCCCCCCCCCCCCTCCTGTGGTCACCAAAAAAATAAATAAACGGGCCCTTTAAGAGTTTTTTTTTTTTTTTTAAATGTCTTTTTTTACACATGGCGGCGCGACCATTGTGGGTGCAGAAGCGCCGCTACCGCTCGCTTCTGCGCCCGGCCGTCACTCACCACAACAATACATAGGTTCATGCATTGCATGAACCTATGTATTGCTGCCGCCCACTATTCAGATGGCCGGCCCCTTGAGCGCCGGCCATCTGAATCACAGCGTCTGATTGGCCTTTAGAAGTGCCTATCAGAGCCAGCAGGCTCTGATAGGCTTCCCGACTACAGCCTGAGGGCTGTAATCGGCTTCCAAATATCTAATGAGAGGACGCACAGGGGTGCGTTCCCTGGCCAATCAGGTTCACCGGGTCTAGTTACCGGTAACCTGATTGGCTGAAGTGACATCGAGGGCGGGAGAAGACATCGAGGACGGAAGAAGGACTGCGCTGACTCGAGGAAGGTAAGTGCAAAGCTGGGGGGGACAAACTGGCTGTATTATGAGGACAAACTGGCTGCATTATGGGGGAGAAACTGGCTGCATATGGGGGAGAAACTGGCTGCATATGGGGGAGAAACTGGCTGCATTATGGGGGAGAAACTGGCTGTATTATGGGGGAGAAACTGGCTGCATATGGGGGAGAAACTGGCTGCATTATGGGGGAGAAACTGGCTGTATTATGGGGGAGAAACTGGCTGCATATGGGGGGGAAACTGGCTGTATTATGGGGGAGAAACTGGCTGTATATGGGGGAGAAACTGGCTGTATATGGGGGAGAAACTGGCTGTATATGGGGGAGAAACTGGCTGCATATGGGGGGGAAACTGGCTGCATTTGGGGACAAACTAGTGGCGTTTGGGCACAGTGGCTGCGTTTAATGGGCACAGTGGCGGCAATTGATGATTATTTTTTTTTCAGTTTGTTTGCGCCCCCCCAAAAAATTTGAGCACCAGCCGCCACTGCCAATATGTATTCTTCTACATATTGTTGGTAAAAAAAATTGCATGAAGGTAAAAAACCTTCAACCTTTAGAAACCACTTTAAGAAAACTTGTTATATTTCAGAGTTTAGATGAGGCTAAAACAAGGTTTCCTTTTTCTATTTTAATGATCTACATGTGTTGTGACACAAAACAGATTTAAGAATCACAGGGTATATTTCATATTAACATTGTATCAGGTAAATGTTTACTGTTCATTTGTCAGGATGTATTTTTGGTAACACTAGTCAAAAAATTAAATTAGCTGCCAAGAATACACATCAGTTGTCCTGCTTTACATAATTGCTCCTGATACCATCTAGCTCCCTCTTTCCTTCAAGATGCAGAAATCATGTAAATGGTCAATGTTAATTAATTCTATGAAACCTAAAGGGTTTATTGGAGTTCACTTAGACTCATTGCTCAAAAAACAATAAAGAATCATTTCATTTTCCAATTCCAACACAAGAGCATCAGTAAAGAATATTATAAAGTATACGCAGAGTGACTTCCAATTAGGTTCATAGTTATTAGAGGTAGTTTAACACGATCCGGTTGCTTGTCCCTTGCTAGAACTATATTATAGGGCTGTGGAAATTTACTATTAATTCCGCGATTAATCGATTAATTTTTTTGATCGGTACTCACCTCTCTGCCAGCTTCCGGGTCTTCAGGGAGTTCCGTCGGAGATCTGGTGACATCACGGACACCGGCGGGGCTTGCCGTGTCCATCTGAAGGGCTCCTTTGCTGTGCCTTCATATCTGCATGCCGGCGGGACCTTACTATCTGCCACACGCAAGGGCTGTTACACCTCCCTCTATCACTTCCCTCTATCAACCTGGGATTCTACAGCCATCCACTGGGAGTTGTGATAGTTCCCTTCACGGGACATCTACATGCCGACGGACTGATGTTAACCCCTCCTCATCTGGATTCAGCAGTGGTATCGTTGTACACATTTTTATACCAGTATAATACTTAGCTACATGTTTTTATGACTGCTTTTGCTGCCGTTTGGTATTACTCGCACCATTTTTACAGTTTATGTAGCTACATCGATTTTATCTCCAGTGCAATATTTATTTTGTTACCTACTTGAAGACTATAAAAGTTTAAATGCTATTCCCATCGAGCGCTGCCTTTGTGTGTTTTTTGTATCCTGCTATCCATTTTTCCAGTGGTTGGTAGCTGCATTGGAAATCAGCCTGCAAGGAGATCAGCTAAAAGTAGTTGGATCTGTATGTGCGTTATAATTAATCAAAATTAGTCGATTAATTGATTAAAAAAAAAACCGATTAATCGAACAAGAAAATTTTAATCAGTAAAGCCCCGTACACACGATCGGATAACCTATGGATTTTCGTCCAATGGATTTGTCCATCGGAAATCCGATGAAACTGTTTTTCATCAGTCTTGCCCACACACCATCAGTCAAAAAACCGACCGTTCCAAACGCAGTGACGTAAAACACTCAGATGAGCCGAGAAAAATGAAGTTTAATGCTTCTGAGCATGCGTCGACTTGATTCTGAGCATGCGTGGGTTTTTGATCCGATGGACTTGCCCATAGACGATCTGAGTTTTCGATCGGTTTTTTATCCATCGGAAAAATTTAAAACATGTTCTATTTTTTCCAACCGATGGAAAAAAGACCGATGGGTACCATACACGATCGGTTGGTCTGATGAAAACCATCCATCGGACGGTTTTCATCAGTCAAACCGATCGTGTGTACGGGGCTTAACAGCCCTACTATATTACAATTACAAGTAGCTGCTTACATTTTGAAAAGTTTGTCAAGCTCTTTCTAAGATATATTTATGTCTGCTTTCTTTTTCCAGCAGGACATATTGCTAGTGCAATGTATTTCATTACACAATAACTAAAGAGAAGAAAGTAGCACTCCATAGCAAGCTTGGGACCATTAGCTCATTGTGGATCTAAGTGATCAGGAGGTAGAGGACTGTGAAGGCATCAGTTCCAAATAAAAATGCTTAGCTATTCAAGTGTTGTGGCATTTTAACAGAATGCGTAAAACACTAAAAGGTCAGACAGAGTAACTGTAAAACAAAAATAGAAACCACCATCAAGTTAAAAATAGCTTTTTAAAGAAATTTGCACATGGAAAGTGCTTTTTCACAAAAGAAACACAATTCAAAAATTTCCCAGCATACTTACATGCTAGCCAGGAAAACAAACACTGTTTTAGCAATTTGAATTAAAAACAGAGGTGATAGTTATTAGCATTTGCAAATATTTGTGGAACCATACTGAAAAATAGCTTTTTAAAGTACATGGAAAGAGAGAGAAACTGTAACTTGCAATTTAACTAGTTAAAGTGATTGTAAAGGCTCACCTTTTTTTTTAAATAACAAACACATAACAAACAAATAACAAATAACTTACCTCCTCTGCGCAGTAGATTTTGCACAGAGCAGCCCAGATCCTCCTCTTCTCGGGTCCCTCTTTGCTGCTCCTAGTCCCTCTCTCCTTTGAGTGCCCCTCAGTCAGAAGCTTTTTACAGGTTGTCACCCCAGCCGAGTCAGAGCTCCATGTATCCATTCAGACACAGGGCCCCAACCTGATTGACAGCCGTGGGAGCCAATAGTGCAGTCTGCGCTGTGCTCTTGCAGTCATCTTTACAGGATGGCCGCTCCTAGGGAGAGTAGCAGCAGTGCTGAACTTTCTCCATTTATAGACAGTTTGTCTTACCGTGGACTGATGAACAGCAAGGCTTTTGGAGATACTTTTATAACCCTTTCCAGCTTTATGCAAGTCAACAATTCTTAATCTTGGTCTTCTGAGAGCTCTTTTGTGCGAGGCATCATTCACATCAGGTAATGCTTCTTGTGAAAAGCAAACCCAGAACTGGTGTGTGTTTTTTATAGGGCAGGGAAGCTGTAACTAACACCTCCAATCTCATCTCATTGATTGGACTCTAGTTGGCTGACACCTCACTCCAAATAGCTCTTGGAGATCTCATTAGTCTAGGGGTTCACATACCTTTTCCACCTGCACTGTGAATGTTTACATGGTGTGTTCAATAAAAACATGGTAACATTTAATTCTTTGTGTGGTATTAGTTTAAGCAGACTGTGATTGTCTATTGTTGTGACTTAGATGAAGATCAGATCACATTTTATGACCAATTTGTGCAGAAATTCATATCATTCCAAAAGGGTTCACATACTTTGTTTTGCAACTGTATGTGCCCAGCTCAAATTTCATGAATCAGATTTACATTTACTTTAATGAACAAGTAAAATGTTAGAAGCAATATTGCAAAACAGGTTTAGAATGGCAAAAACATGCATACACTGTAGAATAATGAATGCTGCACAAACATATAGAAGTTGCACAAACATGGACTTTTCACAGCAGTGTCTCTGTGACTCAATCAGGGCAACATGTGGTGACACAGTATGTATCTATAAAACCTTATAACAATAGATATTCAAGCTACATAGATACATAGATACATAGTTACATAGTAGGTAAGGTTGAATAAACACAATAGTCCATCCACTTCAACCTGTGTTGCTGTATGTGTGTCAGTATCGATAATCATTTCCCATATCCCTGTATATTGTGTTCACTAAGATGCACGTCCAAGAGTCTTTTAAAAATATCAATACTCCCCACTGACACCATCAATTGTGGAAGAGAGTTCCACCTTCTTACCGCCCTGACAGTGAAAAACCCCCTGCGGTTAAACTGCTTCTCCTCCATCTCATTGTGTGGCCCTGTGTCCTCCTAAACTCTCTGAGACTGAATAGTTTTTTTCCTATGCTGGGATCACCATTAAGGTATTTGTAAATGTCCCCTCTCAAGCGTCTCTTCTCCAGTGAGAAAAAATTTAGTGCTTGTAGTCGTTACTTGCAATTGAGGTCCTCCAATCTCTGTATTCATTTTGTTGTCCTTCTTTGGACTCTCTCCAGCTCCAGCACATCCCTTCTGAAGACTGGTGACTACAACTGGATGGAATACTCCAGATGTGGCCTTACTAGAGTTTTATAAAATGCAGGATTATAGTTTTATCTCTGGAGTATATGCCCTTTTGTTTAATGCATAGTATTTATTGAAAATTTTTCAGATATTACAACGTTGTTTGAACATATCATAATTGTTGGTTGAAACATACAGAAAAGCATTGAGTGGCAGTGTATACGCTATACATGGGAAGTAAGAACCCTAAAACAGGAGCGTAGAATCAATGTGGAATACTCAGGATACATTTTAAACTGATGAATACAAACAGAAGGGAGGCAAACTATAGACATTGGCAGGGCACCAGTCCCTGAGGAGGGGACTACTGGGGGCCAGTGTTCCAGGATAGAAATACAATACCTCTTCAATTCATTAAAGCATTAAAGTAACAATCACTAAGTTTCTATGTCAATATACTCTTATTAATATATGGATATTGGATAACAATCCACTGATCCCAGGCTCTATTGAACTTTCTCAAGTTCCCAAGCTGGAGTGCTAAACAGTGTTCATAGCTCACTGTGAGGTTCATCACCTCTCCACTAATGAAGGATTATTAATATAATGGTAAATAAAATGTGAATTACCATTGGCCTGAATTCGTCAGGAAAAGCATCCACTCCTATGCTGAGTAGGGCTAGAGCAGCATTCGGGTTTGTCAAGCAACCTGTGACTTCAGAGATACACCAATTATACACCAATTTCCGGGATGGACATGGCAGTTTGAGATTTGCTGATGAAAGCCACACTTTGTCTCCTATCTTAAAGGTAGGGTTTCTTCTTTTCTTCTTATCATATTGATTCTTGTACCCTTCTTGAGCCTTCTTCATTGTGTCCTGGAGTATTTGGTAGTTTGCTTGGATGAAGTTTACTCTGTCATGAATGGCCCGAACTGAGGACTCAGGAATGATATTGGGTAAAAATGAAGGACGAAAGACGTAATTTGCCGAGAAGGGTGACTGGTTGGTAGCAGCGTGCACAGAGTTGTTATATGTGAATTCCGCACAAGGCAATAATGAAATCCAGTCATCTTGAGAAAAAAACAAAAAAAACATTGTAGATATTGCTCTAACGTTTGGTTGGTCCTTTCAGTTTGACCGTTCCTCTGTGGATGATAGGCTGTGGAAAAGCATATCTCGATTGACAGTAATTTGCAGAGGTTTCTCCAGAACCAAGAGGTAAATTGCACAAGTCTATCTGACACAATGTTGTCTGGTATGCCGTGCAATCTGACTATTTCTTTTATAAAGATTTTTGCTGTGTCCATGGCGGAAGGTGTGCACATCATTGGCAAGAAGTGCGCCATTTTGGACAGCCGGTCCACCACTACCAGGATGGTTGTTAATTCATCTGAGGGGGGAAAATCCACTATGAAGTCCGTGGAAATCTTTTTCCAAGGTTGTTCCGGGACTGGAAATGGTCTTAACAGGCCCCAAGATCTGGTGTTGGACCCCTTGCTCCGCTGGCAGGTTGTACAGGAGTTGACATATTCCTTACAGTCAGATCTCAGAGTGGGCCACCATAAGGACCACTGGACAAGTTTGGTCGTCTTTCGGAACCCAAAGTGCCCAGCCAGCTGGTGGTCATGAAAAGTTTTCAACACTTATAGCCTGGCTTGCTGTGGGACGAAAATCCTGTCTTGGTGCCATAGGAGCCCCTCCTGACTTCTTAAGGAAGAGACTTCTGCTTCTGTGCACTGAATGGAGGCCTGCTCAATTTAAGTCCTTAAATCAGGCTGGATCAAGAGGAAGTTTTGAGGGGAAAAAATTGTACTGGTGTGATCTCTTCAGGGGTGTCCGGGAACATTCGGGACATTGCATCAGCTTTTCCATTTTTAGACCCTGGGCGGTAGGTGATATGGAAATTGAACCTTGAAAATAATAGGGCCCATCGAGCCTGTCGGGGTCTTAACCGCTTTGCCGTGTGAAGATACTCTAAGTTCTTATGGTCCGTAAAAATTAAGATGGGATGAGTGGCACCTTCCAGGAGATATCTCCATTCCTCTAGAGTGGTTTTAATTGCTAAGAGTTCCAGGTCCCCCACATTGTAGTTCCTCTCTGGGGGGCTCATCTTCCGTGAAGAGAAAGCCACGGGGTGCAGTAATGATTTGGGGCCCTGACGTTGGGATAGTACCGCCCCTGTGGCTACTTTCGAAGCATTAACTTCCGAGACATAGGGTATGGCAGGATCAGGATGCTGTAAGATCGGTGCAGAGGTAAAGAAGGTTTTTAGTTGGTCAAAGGCGGTTTGTGCTGCTACGGACCACTGGAATTTGGTATGTTGGCGGGTTATCTGAGTATTGGGTGCTACAATGGTGGCAAAATTCTTTATAAATCCCCTGTAGAAATTAGCAAAACCGATGAACCTTTGAACACCCTTCACCTTTTGTGGGTCCATAGCTATACCACCTGTGGTGATGATGAGCCCCAGGAATTGGATTGACACCTTTTCTAAATCGCATTTCTCAGCCTTAACATATAACCCGTGTGTTCTGAGGATGCACAGCACTTTCTTAACATGCATTCTCTGAAGTTCCAGAGTGGCTGAAAATATGAGAATGTCATTGAGATAGATGACAACAAAGTGATCTAAGTACTCCCGAAAAATTTCATTTATAAAGTGCTGAAATGTAGCTGGGGTGTTGCACAATCCAAACGGCATTACTAAATATTCAAAATGTCCGAATCTTGTTCTAAACGCTGTTTTACACTCATCCCCCTCCCGCATGTGGACGAGGTTGTCTGCTCCACATAGGTATAGTTTGGTAAAGACGTGAGCTGTACGGAACCTCTGGAAGAGTTCGGGGATAAGGGGAAACGGATAGCGATTCTTAAGGGTAATTTTATTTAGTTCCCTGTAATCTACACGTGGTCTCAAAGTCTTATCCTTCTTCTCAGCAAAGGAAATGCCAGCACTGGCTGGAGAGGAGGAAGGGTGGAGAAAATCCCTTCTCAAGGTTTTCATCAATATATTGCCTCAAGGTCTCAAGCTCAGTTTCGGAAAGAGGAAATATACGACCAAAAGGGATTTCAGCCCATGGTAGTAACTCGATGGGGCAGTCGTAAGGACGATGTGGAGGTATGGTATCCACCTTCTTTTTTGTCAAAAACATCTAGAAATTTCTGGTAGGCTGTAGGTATATTGGGGTCCACACTGGGTGTGGGTAGTACAGTCAGACAACTGGAAAAGTCCTTGGATTCGGGAGCAAGACAATGTTGCCGATAGTAGGAGGATGTAAAAAGTACTACTTTCCTGGACCAATCAATCCGAGGATTGTGCACCTGTAGCCATGGAATTCCCAAGATGACTGGGAATATGAGGGAGCTTAGGATGTCAAATCGAAGAAATTCCTGGTGACCTGAATTGGTGGAGGTAAGTATAGGTACTGTTTCTTGGGTGACATGCCCGGAACTAGGCATTGAGCCGTCGGCCAGATGGACTGTCAGTCTCTGCTTCTTGTGATTGAGAGGAATAGCGAGTCTCTTTGCTAAAGCCAGATCCAAGAAGCAACTACATGCCCTGGAATTACAGTAAGTATTGCCTAGAGGTGAACTTCTTCACCTGCCACCAGTAATGTGACAGGAAGGGTGATATGGGCCAAAGAAGACTTGGCCACCTGGAAGTAGACCGAAGTGCGGGGGGTTGGTTTCCTTGGTCTTATGGGGCAACTGCTTAGAAAATGTCCCATTCCCCCGCAGTAGAAGCAAAGGTTCGCCTGTCGACGACGAAGTCTCTCCTCTGTTGTACCATGCCAGGCTGTATGGGATTTGATGTAGACAGGGCTTCGGGCAGTGTCTGGGTGGGAAGGAAGGTTCGAGCGCGTTCAGACTGACATTCCCGCAAGCGTCTGTCAAGCTGAATGGTCAGCTGGATAAGACCCTCCAGTGTTGAGGGGGTCTCTAGTCTGGCCAGTTCATCTTTGAGGGATTCAGACAACCCCATCCGCTACTGATATCTTAAGGCTGCCTCGTTCCAACCGGAGTCTGTGGACCATGTGCAGAATTCCACCGTATAATTTTCCGCAGGGCGCTGACCCTGCCGTAGAGTATGCAGAGTAGCTTCAGCAGTAGCCACCCGTAGGGGGTCATCGTATAACTGAGCCATGACTTCAAAGAACTGGTCCACAGAGTTAATGACTGGACTGTCTTGCTCCAATAGGCCATGGGCCCATGTCTGAGGTTCACCACTTAGTAAAGAAATGATGAACCCTACTTTCACTGTTTCAGTGGAAAAAGTCTGTGTTTGCAAGGCAAAGTACAGGTAGCAGGCGTTCTTAAAGGATCTGAATTTCTTTCGATGTCCAAAAAAGCATTCTGGCGCTGGAACTCGTGGTTCCAGAGGGGACATTACCACAGTAGGAGCAGCCTTAGGAGAGCTGGCTGAAGGCGGGCCTTGATCTGTGGAAGTGGGTGACCCTTTGACTGAAGGTATCCCTCCTGAAGCTTCTGGATGACTTGGGTAAGGGCCGTGATTTGTTGGATTACAGCTTTCATCGGGGAGACACCTCTGTCGGCCTCTGACATGGGTGGTTTATACTGTCAGGAACTTGGTAGGAGGTCAAAATGCTGGGAGGGCTCCCCTTGTGGCCGAACACAGCACAACCCATAAGATGACACAGGGGATGTGGTGCCCACAGAAGCACAGGTTGCCTGATTGGTGGAGCTGGTTGCCAGGAACTTGGTAGGACAGGCAAAGTTACTGAAAGCAGGCGTGCTTAGGAGGTCCAGTGGATGAGGACCAGTAGGATATTCAGGTAGCAGAGTCAGGAACCAGGCCAGGGGTCAATCACAGCACGACAGTCCGAGATCAAAGAGCAGCTGAGTCCTCAGCACAGGAGACAGGATAAGCAGAGTCCGTTAGCCAGGCCGGATTCAGATGCAGGGAGCAGGCAGGAGGAAGTCAGATACAAGTCGGGGGTCAAGCCAAGGAATCAGAAGGAGCAGGTCAGACAAGCCGGGTTGGTACACAGGAGATCAGATAAGCAGGAGATACAAGGCACAGAAACTCAGGGGAAGCTGACGATAAACCAGCGATGCGCCATTGTCAGCAGTGGGTTTAAATAGGCAGTGGCGCCCCAATCACGTTGTGCGCGTGCCGTTGCGTATGTGCGTTCGCCTGATCACGGTGCTGGGCGTCCATCTGGTTGTGACGCTACGCATCCTTGTGCGCTGATGCACGTCAGCGTGTCCTTTCCTATGCCGGTTCACCATTCTTGTAGTATTGCGCATAGGGATGCACCTATTTCCCTGACACCTAGCCACACATAGGCACCTAGGGTGCATTTAAAAGCTGTGAATAAAGAGGGCAGGATGTGGATGGGAAAAGCTTGGTATAGGTATAATAGGTTAGGGAGCGGTGACATTTTGAAATCTGTGTTTCTTCCTGTCCAGATTAGATAAAATTTGCTCAGTCTGTTCATCTCCTGTTTACAGAAGGTGAGCATCAGTAGGTAGTTGGATTGAAAGAGTTTGGAAGATCGAACTGTTAAGAAGATCCTTAAGTAGGGCATAGAGGATGAGACACAATTGAAAGGAAATTACCTTTGTAGTTGGGATCTAGTTTCTTTGTTGAGATTCACACTTAGGATGTTGGATTTGGCCTCATTGATTTTATAGTATGATATGCAGTTAAACTCGGTCAAAACATTGTAAAAGGGAGATAGGAAGGAAGCCGGATCTGTGATAGTCAGGATAATATCATCTGCAAAGAGAGTTGTTTTATATTCTTTTTTCAATATAGATATTTCTAAGATAGAGGGATGAGTTCTTATTTTTTGTGCTAGGGGTTCCATTAACAGAGTAAATATAATGATCGACAGGGGGCACCCCTGCCTAGTACCGTTGGTGATTTGAAATTTGTCAGAAAGTAAGCCATCTGTCAGGACTTGTGCCGATGGGGTAGTGTATAGGGCCATGATTGCAGACGGTATATTGCCTTGAAAGCCGAATTTGGATAGTGTGTGATGTAAATATCCCCAGTGAATCCTATCAAAGGCTTTCTTGGCATTGAGACTTAGAAATATGGTAGGGGTTTTAGTAGTTTCGGCATGATGTATTAAGTTTATACGTTTCCTGGTGGCATCAGGGGCTTGACTGCCCAATATGAAGCCCTCCTGGTCAGAGTTGATACGTGTGGGCATAAGGGATGATAGTTTGCTAGCAATGGCCTTAGCATATATTTTTAAATCTACATTCAGTAATGAGATAGGGCGGAAATTTTGGGAAGATACCGGCTCTTTTCCAGGTTTTGGCAAGGTGACAATAGTTGCAGTTAACATTTCAAATGGAAAAGTGCCAGAGGACACAGCAACATTATAGGTTGACTTTAAGTGTGGAGACAGAGAAACTGAGAATAGCTTGTAATATGCGTCTGAAAAGCCATGAGGTCCCAGGGCTTTATTGTTTGGAAGGGATAGAATTAATTTCTCTACTTCATCAGCTGGGAAGGGTTTGTTAAGGTCTTGTAGTTGTTTATTGGACAATTTAGGTAGGGTAATACTGTCAAGAAATTAAAAGATTTCTAAGGTTGTGATGTATGCGGGTCATCCTTCAGATTATACAGGGAGCTATAAAAGGTACTGAAGTCATTAACTATATCTTTTCGGTTTTGCACTTTACCTTCATGGGTGGGGTGTTGGAGGTGGGAGATTCTTTGTTTAGCAACCCGCTGTTTTAGTTGGGATGCTAACAATTTGCCCGCTTTATTGCCATTGGCATAAAAGTGGAATCGAAGTTTGCGTAAATGTTTTGTATGCTGAGCTGAAAGAAAGGTACGTAATTTATTTCTGATTTGAGACAGCTGATTACTCGTTGCTATGTTGGGCCTAATTTTGTTTTTATCTTCTAGTCTTTCAATAGTGGCTAGAAGTGAATCTAGCTGCTGTGTCCTTTGTCGTTTAGTCTGTGAACTAAGCTTCAGCAATACCCCTCTTATAAAGGCCTTGTGGGTGTTCCATGCGTAGAAAGGGTTCATAGTAGAGGGTGCATTGTTCTAAAAAAATTATTGGATTTGACTTTGAATATACTTAGAGTTAGTCAGTGTTGTCATTAGAAAGACATCCTTTCGCCACATGTTCATGCGCCCTGCTGCATTCTTCCCTCCCACGCATATTGATATGTAAGTGTAGTCCAACTACATGATGCTGTGGATGTCATAGGACGTAATGACCTGAAGTAGGAATTTGTTGGTTAGAAATATGTCTATTCCTGAATACGAACAATGGGGTTTAGAGAAAAAGGAGAAGCCACACTTCGTGGAGTGTTGACATCTCCATATGTCATACAAGGCATTGGACTTGAGAAACTTGTTTAGTGTGAATGTCCTTGTACTCTTTGGGGTTGGTCCTGAGGTATCCAAGGAGCTGTCTGGGGCCACATTAAAATCTCCACATAATAGCAGGCTTCCCTTCTGTTTCTTTTGGATCTTCTTCCAGAGCTTATTGATAAACAAGATTTGTCTTTTATTTGGTACGTAGACATTAACGATTCGCGGGGAACCCTAGCAACCTATTCGGAGCTGGTTACAGCCCTAGGGAATATACCCACATCAGGATGGAGATACTATCAAATGACAGGCTTCTTTAGGAAGAGAAACACCTACTGAGATCATTAAACTCAATTACAGTGTTTGAGGGCCAGTGCGTGAGATTGAGGGACGCTAGGCACCTGTTGTCTCAGATGTACAGATTGCTACTAGGAGCCCAAAAGAGTACAGTCCCATACTTTATCAGGGAATGGGAAAGAGAACTAAATAAAGAACTGTCAGAGAAACAAATAAAAAAAAAAGATTAAATCAACCTATTCTACATCCATAAGTTCGTACATTCAGGAAATGGCTTATAAATTCATGACAAGGTGGTACAGGACACCAGTAAGATTAACTCAGATGTACCCAGAGGCTGATGGCCAGTGTTGGAGAGGATGTGAGCAGAGGGGTACATTTCTCCACTTGTGGTGGGAATGCCCCAGGATTAAAATATTCTGGGTAGAAATCGCACCATGGATTGAGAGGTTGACCCCTAGACCTATGGAATTTACGCCCCTGTGCTTCCTATTCCATGTAGCGCCCAGTTCCATTAAAGCCTATAGGAAGAGTATTAGACAACACTTATTGAACGCAGCTAAAATATTAATCCCCAGATTTTGGAAACAGACCACCTGTCCAACACTAGCGGACTGGAAAAGGGAAGTTAACCAGATAATGGAAGCCGAAAGGTGGACTCAAGTAGTGAAGGACAAAAAAGGGGAATTTGAGAAGACATGGGAAGGCTGGATACAGTGTATACCTGAGATGGGCTGAGAAGAAGAGACATGGAGTGGGAAAGCAGAGGGTGTAGTACATCCATAAGGACCCCAGTATAGTTGTTTATGGTTTCAGCTATAGAAGAATAAAGAGCCGAACCATGAATCTTGACCAGGATTGATATATTTATATTTTCCTTCTTGTTTTTTTTTTCTCTCATTGACCTCCCTTACAATTTTTTACTGCTTTGATAGTGTGGAGTAGGATGTCTTCCCCTAATTAGGAGAGAGAAAGGGAGTTAAGCCACGTTAAAATAGTGAGGGGATGGACGGGAAGGGGGGTGAGGATAAAGAGTAGGGCACACACAGGAGAGGAGGGACTTAAAGTAGAATTAGGACAGAGATTGTACAAGGTCACTGTGAGGATATCCAAATCATTTTTTTTTCTTTGTTGTTTTATTTTTTATTTTTGGGGAATTATGGACCTGTCACTTAAAGGTGGGGAAGAGTAGGTCAGGAGGATCGCTTGAATGGAAACACGGGCAAAGAATTTTTCTGTTTCTTTTTTTTTCTTTTATCACAAGGTGCATTATTTATTTTCAGCACCATGGCCATTGGTGGCCTCTTATGGTTGATGGGGAATTAATAAATAAACACGTGGAAGTAGGAGAGGGGATCCTCCCCCTCCTTTATTCCCTTTTTTTTTTTTTAAGTTTGTTTGCTTTTACTTAAGTTGGGGATTCAGGTCATGGGGGCCGCTACACATAATTATGGGTAATACAAATTAATCATGAGGCACAATATACATACACTTTTTTTTTTTCCACACTTAAAGAGAATAAAGGGATTTTTATAACAGCTTACCTGTAAAATCCTTTTCTTGGAGTACATCACGGGACACAGAGCGACTTAGTCATTACTAATGGGTTATATAGATTACCTTCAGGTGCTGGCACTGGCAACTTCCAAACCGGAAGTACCCTCCCCTATATAAGCCCCTCCCATCCGGGAGCACCTCAGTTTTGTAGCAAAGCAATAAGTGTCCCTAAAAGAGGGGTGGGAGCTCTGTGTCCCATGATGTACTCCAAGAAAAGGATTTTACAGGTAAGCTGTTATAAAAATCCCTTTTTCTTTTTCGTACATCACGGGACACAGAGCGACTTAGTCATTACTAATGGGACGTCCCAAAGCAATGCCAAATGAGGGGAGGGATACACTATACATAAGCTGGGCGCCATCAGGCATGAGGATCTTTTGCGGCCTGCAACACACTGCGCCCAAAGGCAACATCCTCCTGACTTCTAACGTCCACCTGGTAGAACCTAGTGAATGTGTGTACTGAAGACCATGTTGCGGCCTTACAGACTTGAGCCAGGGAGGCCTGGTGATGCACTGCCCATGAAGTTCCAACTGCTCTTGTGGAGTGCGCCCTAACTTTGAATGGAGGCGGTCTCCTTTTCAAGCCATAGGCTTGCATTATGACCTGTCGAATCCACTTGGCTAAAGTAGATTTTGATGCTGCCTGACCCTTTCTGGGCCCTTCCGGCAGAACAAACAAAGAATCCGTTCTACGAATCTGAGCAGTGGCTTTTAGATAAGCTTTAACTGCTCTTACTACATCCAAAGAATGCAATAACTTTTCCTCTACCGAACTAGGTTTGGGGAAAAAAGAAGGAAGAACCACATCTTGGTTCAAATGAAACCTCGATTGCACCTTAGGAAGAAAGGCTGGATGAGGACGTAATACTACTCTGTCCTTATGGACAACCAGATATGGCTCCTTACAGGACAAGGCGGCTAATTCCGATACTCTTTTAGCCGAACAAATGGCTACTAAGAAAATCAATTTCCTGGTGAGAAGAACCAAGGAAATGTGCTGCAATGGTTCAAATGGTTGTTTCTGTAGAACCGACAGAACCAGGTTTAAGTCCCATGGACATATGGGAATACTAACCGGAGGGCTAATACGCATCACTCCTTGTATGAAAGCTTTGACTAATGAATGCAAAGCCAAGGGCCTTTGAAAAAATATTGACAAGGCCGAAATCTGACCCTTGATAGTACTCAAGGCAAGCTTCCTATCTACAGCCCACTGTAGGAAGTCCAGAATCCTACCTATTACGTACTTACGCGGATGCCATTTCCTGGCTTTACACCACGCGATGTACGCCTTCCAGATCCTATAATAGATCTGCCTGGATACCGGCTTCCTGGCATTGATCATGGTAGATACCACAGGATTAGAGAGCCCTCTCTTTTTTAGTAGGGATGAGCTTCGTGTTCGAGTCGAACATACGTTCGACTCGAACATCGGCTGTTCGATCGTTCGACGAAGATCGAACGATTTGGGCCGTTCGCGCCAAATTCGAGTGACGCGAACGGCCCACAATGCACTACGCCATCGCAGTGTCATCCAGGCGCTGTGATTGGCCAAGCATGCACTGTGACCCCGCATGCTTGGCCAATCACAGCGCCGGCAGCGAGGAGAGCAATGATTGGCCACAGGCAGGATGCCTGTGGCCAATTATTGCTGAGGGTGTTTAGTACACGCCCCACACTATAAAAGGCCGCCAGCACGGCGGCCTAGTGTAGTGTGTTCCGGAGCAGGGATAGAGCAGCATAGGCAGGGACAGTGACTTTTATTTCTTTCTTGCTTAACCTGGATTCCTTTAGTTTAGGGAAAGAGAAGGATAGGTAGGGAGAGTGTCAGTGTGTTTTGTGCTTGTGCTATATTGTGCTTAAAAAAAACATTTTTTCTAGGGACAGAAAACTGTAGGTAGGGAGAGTGTCAGTTTCTTTCACTGTCAAAGTCCTTGTTTCCAGGGACCTGGAAGGACAGTGAGTGAATTCTCCTTGTGCTAAATTGTGCTTAAAAAAAACATTTTTTCTAGGGACAGAAAACTGTAGGTAGGGAGAGTGTGTCAGTTTCTTTCACTGTCAAAGTCCTTGTTTCCAGGGACCTGGAAGGACAGTGAGTGAATTCTCCTTGTGCTAAATTGTGCTTAAAAAAAAACATTTTTTCTAGGGACAGAAAACTGTAGGTAGGGAGAGTGTGTCAGTTTCTTTCACTGTCAAAGTCCTTGTTTCCAGGGACCTGGAAGGACAGTGAGTGAATTCTCCTTGTGCTAAATTGTGCTTAAAAAAAACATTTTTCTAGGGACAGAAAACTGTAGGTAGGGAGAGTGTGTCAGTTTCTTTCACTGTCAAAGTCCTTGTTTCCAGGGACCTGGAAGGACAGTGAGTGAATTCTCCTTGTGCTAAATTGTGCTTAAAAAAACATTTTTTCTAGGGACAGAAAACTGTAGGTAGGGAGAGTGTGTCAGTTTCTTTCACTGTCAAAGTCCTTGTTTCCAGGGACCTGGAAGGACAGTGAGTGAATTCTCCTTGTGCTAAATTGTGCTTAAAAAAAACATTTTTTCTAGGGACAGAAAACTGTAGGTAGGGAGAGTGTGTCAGTTTCTTTCACTGTCAAAGTCCTTGTTTCCAGGGACCTGGAAGGACAGTGAGTGAATTCTCCTTGTGCTAAATTGTGCTTAAAAAAAACATTTTTTCTAGGGACAGAAAACTGTAGGTAGGGAGAGTGTGTCAGTTTCTTTCACTGTCAAAGTCCTTGTTTCCAGGGACCTGGAAGGACAGTGAGTGAATTCTCCTTGTGCTAAATTGTGCTTAAAAAACACATTTTTTCTAGGGACAGAAAACTGTAGGTAGGGAGAGTGTGTCAGTTTCTTTCACTGTCAAAGTCCTTGTTTCCAGGGACCTGGAAGGACAGTGAGTGAATTCTCCTTGTGCTAAATTGTGCTTAAAAAAAACATTTTTTCTAGGGACAGAAAACTGTAGGTAGGGAGAGTGTGTCAGTTTCTTTCACTGTCAAAGTCCTTGTTTCCAGGGACCTGGAAGGACAGTGAGTGAATTCTCCTTGTGCTAAATTGTGCTTAAAAAAAACATTTTTTCTAGGGACAGAAAACTGTAGGTAGGGAGAGTGTGTCAGTTTCTTTCACTGTCAAAGTCCTTGTTTCCAGGGACCTGGAAGGACAGTGAGTGAATTCTCCTTGTGCTAAATTGTGCTTAAAAAAAACATTTTTTCTAGGGACAGAAAACTGTAGGTAGGGAGAGTGTGTCAGTTTCTTTCACTGTCAAAGTCCTTGTTTCCAGGGACCTGGAAGGACAGTGAGTGAATTCTCCTTGTGCTAAATTGTGCTTAAAAAAAAACATTTTTTCTAGGGACAGAAAACTGTAGGTAGGGAGAGTGTGTCAGTTTCTTTCACTGTCAAAGTCCTTGTTTCCAGGGACCTGGAAGGACAGTGAGTGAATTCTCCTTGTGCTAAATTGTGCTTAAAAAAAACATTTTTTCTAGGGACAGAAAACTGTAGGTAGGGAGAGTGTGTCAGTTTCTTTCACTGTCAAAGTCCTTGTTTCCAGGGACCTGGAAGGACAGTGAGTGAATTCTCCTTGTGCTAAATTGTGCTTAAAAAAAACATTTTTTCTAGGGACAGAAAACTGTAGGTAGGGAGAGTGTGTCAGTTTCTTTCACTGTCAAAGTCCTTGTTTCCAGGGACCTAGAAGGACAGTGAGTGAATTCTCCTTGTGCTAAATTGTGCTTAAAAAAAACATTTTTTCTAGGGACAGAAAACTGTAGGTAGGGAGAGTGTGTCAGTTTCTTTCACTGTCAAAGTCCTTGTTTCCAGGGACCTGGAAGGACAGTGAGTGAATTCTCCTTGTGCTAAATTGTGCTTAAAAAAAACATTTTTTCTAGGGACAGAAAACTGTAGGTAGGGAGAGTGTGTCAGTTTCTTTCACTGTCAAAGTCCTTGTTTCCAGGGACCTGGAAGGACAGTGAGTGAATTCTCCTTGTGCTAAATTGTGCTTAAAAAAAACATTTTTTCTAGGGACAGAAAACTGTAGGTAGGGAGAGTGTGTCAGTTTCTTTCACTGTCAAAGTCCTTGTTTCCAGGGACCTGGAAGGACAGTGAGTGAATTCTCCTTGTGCTAAATTGTGCTTAAAAAAAACTTTTTTTCTAGGGACAGAAAACTGTAGGTAGGGAGAGTGTGTCAGTTTCTTTCACTGTCAAAGTCCTTGTTTCCAGGGACCTGGAAGGACAGTGAGTGAATTCTCCTTGTGCTAAATTGTGCTTAAAAAACACATTTTTTCTAGGGACAGAAAACTGTAGGTAGGGAGAGTGTGTCAGTTTCTTTCACTGTCAAAGTCCTTGTTTCCAGGGACCTGGAAGGACAGTGAGTGAATTCTCCTTGTGCTAAATTGTGCTTAAAAAAAACATTTTTTCTAGGGACAGAAAACTGTAGGTAGGGAGAGTGTGTCAGTTTCTTTCACTGTCAAAGTCCTTGTTTCCAGGGACCTGGAAGGACAGTGAGTGAATTCTCCTTGTGCTAAATTGTGCTTAAAAAAAACATTTTTTCTAGGGACAGAAAACTGTAGGTAGGGAGAGTGTGTCAGTTTCTTTCACTGTCAAAGTCCTTGTTTCCAGGGACCTGGAAGGACAGTGAGTGAATTCTCCTTGTGCTAAATTGTGCTTAAAAAAAACATTTTTTCTAGGGACAGAAAACTGTAGGTAGGGAGAGTGTGTCAGTTTCTTTCACTGTCAAAGTCCTTGTTTCCAGGGACCTGGAAGGACAGTGAGTGAATTCTCCTTGTGCTAAATTGTGCTTAAAAAAAACATTTTTTCTAGGGACAGAAAACTGTAGGTAGGGAGAGTGTGTCAGTTTCTTTCACTGTCAAAGTCCTTGTTTCCAGGGACCTGGAAGGACAGTGAGTGAATTCTCCTTGTGCTAAATTGTGCTTAAAAAAAAACATTTTTTCTAGGGACAGAAAACTGTAGGTAGGGAGAGTGTGTCAGTTTCTTTCACTGTCAAAGTCCTTGTTTCCAGGGACCTGGAAGGACAGTGAGTGAATTCTCCTTGTGCTAAATTGTGCTTAAAAAAAACATTTTTTCTAGGGACAGAAAACTGTAGGTAGGGAGAGTGTGTCAGTTTCTTTCACTGTCAAAGTCCTTGTTTCCAGGGACCTGGAAGGACAGTGAGTGAATTCTCCTTGTGCTAAATTGTGCTTAAAAAAAACATTTTTTCTAGGGACAGAAAACTGTAGGTAGGGAGAGTGTGTCAGTTTCTTTCACTGTCAAAGTCCTTGTTTCCAGGGACCTGGAAGGACAGTGAGTGAATTCTCCTTGTGCTAAATTGTGCTTAAAAAAAACATTTTTTCTAGGGACAGAAAACTGTAGGTAGGGAGAGTGTGTCAGTTTCTTTCACTGTCAAAGTCCTTGTTTCAAGGGACAGAGAAGGACACCTGAAGGTAGCCCTTATTGCTTTTTTCCCATCTCCCTGCAGGCCATCTATTAGAATGTCTGAAAGGCAAACAAGGAGAGGCAGACAGTCAGGAGGCAATAAAAGAGGGCAAGCAGGCTCTGTGTCTGGGGGCAACAGTGCTGGTCGTGGACGCGGTGCATTGTCATCAGCACATGGCCATGGGACACGCTTGTCCTTCTTTTCGGCAGCTGGACATGTTGAGCCACATCATGCCGAAGACTTGGTAGAGTGGATGACCAAGCCCTCCTCCTCCTCCTCATCCTCTCTCACCCAGGCTCAGGGTACTGGAAAAGCAGCTGCCAAAGCGTCCTCTTCCCTGGTATCAATGTCAGACTCATCATCAGTCACTCCTTCCCTAGACCCACCATGTCCTCCTCCTGAGGAGTCCCCCGAACTGTTTCAGCACAGTGTTGGGTACATGCTCCAGGAGGATGCCCAGCGTTTCGAAGGGTCTGATGATGAAACCCAGCTAGAGGAAGGCAGTAGCGTGAGAGCAGACAGAGGGGATGCTCAAGAAGGACACCAATCTGGCAGTCATGTTCCAGCAGCTGCAGCATACTGCCAGATTGGCTCCAGTGATGAGGAGGGAGGTGATGATGAGGTCACTGACTCCACGTGGGTGCCTAATAGGAGAGAGGAGGAGGAGGAGGATGAGGAGGAGGCACATCTCCAACGAGGCAGGATGCCCTTTGGTGGCCAGCGTAAGGGCAGTACACCGACGGAATCACACCGCAGAGCTCCGCCTGTGCAGGGCGCTGCCTCTGCCCGTCATTCAAAAAGTTCTTTGGTGTGGGCCTTTTTTGAGGCTAGTGCATCAGATCGCACAGCTGCTGTTTGCAACATATGTCTCAAGCGTATATCGCGTGGCCAAAACATCAGCCGCTTGGGTACCACATGCCTGACCAGACATATGTTGACCTGCCATGCAGCTCGTTGGCAAGCCTACCTCAAAGACCCACACCAAAGAACAAAGCGGACCTCTCCTTGCACCGCATCAGCTGGGATCTCCAACCCCACTATAACTTCAGTCCTCTCTGAAACATGCACTGAGAGGAATGAAGGTGTAGAATTAGGTGTGTCACAGCCAAGTACTTGCGGCCACTCTGCTAGCAGTACACCGACGTCCGATTCTAGCAGGCAAATTTCCCTGCCCCAGCTGCTGGACCGTCGAAAGAAGTTCACTCCCAGCCATCCACATGCCCAGCGGTTGAATGCTAGCTTGGCTAAATTGCTAGCGCTTCAACTGCTGCCTTTTCAGTTGGTAGACTCGGCCCCCTTCCGTGAGTTTGTGCAATGTGCGGTTCCTCAGTGGCAGGTTCCCAAACGCCACTTTTTCTCACGGAAGGCTATTCCGGCTCTCTACCGGCATGTGGAAGGCAATGTCTTGGCCTCGCTGGACAGGGCGGTCAGCGGTAAGGTGCATATTACCGCTGACTCATGGTCCAGCAGGCATGGACAGGGACGTTACCTTTCTTTCACGGCCCATTGGGTCACTCTTTTGGCAGCTGGGAAGGATGCAGGACAAGGTGCAGTAGTGTTGGAGGTTGTCCCACCGCCACGCCTCCAAAATGCTACTACTGGTTGTGACACACCTCTCTCCTCCACCCCCTCCTCTTCTTCTTCCTCCATGGCCTCTTCCTGTGGTTTGTCCTATGAACCAGCGGTGCTCCGTAGCCGTTCACGGGGCTACGCAAGTACGCAGGCAAAAAGATGCCATGCCGTGCTTGCGCTGGTGTGTTTGGGGGACAGAAGCCACACTGGGGCAGAGGTCCTGTCTGCTCTGCAGGGCCAGGCCGAGAGGTGGTTGACGCCACGCCAGCTTAAGCCAGGAATGGTGGTTTGCGACAATGGCACCAACCTCCTCTCCGCCCTCCGACAGGGACAACTGACCCATGTGCCCTGTGTGGCTCACGTCCTTAACCTGGTGGTGCAGCGGTTCTTGGGCAGGTACCCGGGCTTACAGGATGTCCTGAGGCAGGCCAGGAAAGTCTGTGTGCATTTCCGCAGATCTTATAATGCCAGTGCTCGCCTGGCTGAGCTGCAAAAGGAGTTGAACCTGCCCAAGAACCGCCTTATATGTGACATGCCCACCAGATGGAACTCAACGTTGGCCATGCTGCAGCGGCTGCACACGCAGCAGAGGGCCATCAATGAGTACCTGTGCGACTACGGCACCAGGACAGGGTCAGGGGAGCTTGTTTTTTTTTCTCCACGCCAGTGGGGCATGATCAGGGATGCATGCACTGTCCTGGCACCATTTGAGGAGGCCACGAGGATGGTGAGCAGTGACAGTGCATGCATCAGTGACACTGTACCTCTTGTCCACCTGTTGGAGCACACGCTGCGTGGAATAATGGACAGGGCACTTGAGGCAGAACAGAGGCAGGAAGAGGAGGACTTCCTTGCCTCTCAAGGCCCCCTTTACCCAGACAGTGTTCCTTCTGTCCCACCCATCGCACAGGAAGAGGAGGAGGAGGAGGAGGAGGAGGAGGATTGTGTCAGCATGGCGGTGGAGGCTGGCACTCAGCATCATCAGCAGCAGTCTTTTAGGGATGATTTACAGTCCCAAGAAACCAGTGGACTTGTACGTGGCTGGGAGGAGGTGGCTGCGGATCATGTCGTCCTTAGTGACCCAGAGGACTCCGGAGCGAATGCCTCAGCAAACCTACGCTGCATGGCCTCCCTGATCCTGCAAAGTCTGCGGAAGGATCCTCGTATTCTTCGGATCAAGGAGAGGGACCATTACTGGCTGGCCACTCTCCTTGATCCACGGTACAAGGGTAAGGTTGCGGACCTTATGTTACCGTCGCAGAGGGAGCAGAGGATGAGACAACTCCGGGAGGCCTTGCAGAAAGGTCTGTGCAACGCGTTCCCAGAGACTGGGAGGTTACAAACTCCTGGTCCTGGACAACGAGTTGCTGAGGCTTCGGCCAGTCAAAGAAGGAGCGGTGGGGAAGGTGGCCGTCTGACCAATGCGTTCAGACAATTCTTTAGTCCGCAGCCCCAAAGTATGATCGGTTCCAGCAACCATCGCCAGCGTCTGATAAACATGGTGCAGGAATATCTAGGGGCAAGGTCAGACTTGGACACCTTCCCCACCGAAAATCCTCTGGCTTACTGGGTCTTGAGGATGGATCACTGGCCAGAGCTTGTACAGTATGCAATTGAGCTACTGGCCTGTCCTGCATCCAGCGTTCTTTCGGAACGCACATTCAGTGCTGCTGGAGGATTTGTCACGGATCACAGGGTGCGCCTGTCCACCGACTCGGTTGATCGACTGACTTTCATCAAGATGAACCAGTCTTGGATCACCACCAGCTACCACACACCTGTTGCTGATATAACAGACTAATTGATTTTAACATGTCACATCCCTTCAAGACTGATGCTGATGCTGAGTGCCTGTGCTGTTATGTTGACTGGCTATCCTCCTCCTCCGAGTCCTCAATGATACGATTGATGATGATAGCTTGGAAGATCATTTTTGTTTATGGGTGCCGCCACCAGTGGCTAAGGCCCAATTTTTCAGCCCCTGTTTTACAGGGGCGTGTAATTACAATTTTTTTAGCAATAATTTGCCATAGGGCTCATTGCTGTGCTCCAAGTACAGTATCTGTGAGGGGTTGGAGTGTTGTGGCACCAGTGCCTAAGGCCCAATTTTTCAGCCCCTGTTTAACAGGGGCGTGTCATTACAATTTTTGAAGCAATACTTTGCAACAGGGCTCATTGCTGTGCTCCAAGTACAGTATCTGTGAGGGGTTGTAGTGTTGTGCCACCAGTGCCTAAGGCCCAATTTTTCAGCCCCTGTTCAACAGGGGCATGCAATTACAATTCTTGATCTAATAATTCACAGCAGGGTCCATTGCTGCACCCACCAAGAGTAACTCTGAGGGCTTACAGTCTTGTGGCAACGCCACCACCACCACCACCACGAAAGGCCCAATTTTTCAGCCCCTGTTCAAAAGGGGCATGTAATTACAATTCTTGATCTAATAATTCACAGCAGGGCCCATTGCTGCACCCACCAAGAGTAACTGTCAGGGCTTACAGTGTTGTGGCACCAGCACCACCATCAAAGCCCCAATTTTTACTACCACTGTTCAACAATTATATGTAATTAAAATTCCTGATATAATAGTTGACAGCAGGGCGTTCCAGCACCAACCAAGAGTAACTGAGTGCTTACAGTGTTGTGCCAACACCACCAACTAAGGGGCCTATTTCTGCAGAGTATATACGGCAGGTCCCTACTTTCAAACATCCAACTTACAAACGACTCCTACTTGCAAACGAAAGAAGACAACAGGAAGTGAGAGGAAATCTACCCCTAGAAAGGAAAATTCTCTCCTGTAAGAATAAATATGGGAGAAAGGGGTCTCATCTGTACTGATGCTTTATCAGCAATCCTTGTTTCAAGAAAAACACCACATTTCAAAAACAGTTGTCATTGGGACGGAAAGTGAGGTGAAATGTTCTGAACAGGGGCACAGACAGCAAAACAAATGTTACAGGGGTGATAACCCTTACCTATGTTTCCCAAAAAGTTTAAAAATAGATTTTTGGGCTGGAGCTACACTTCAACAATGTACCTGTTCAAAATTACAAACAGATTCTACATAAGAACAAACCTACAGTCCCTGTCTTGTATGCACCGCCTGTATACGGCTGTTCAGAGTATATAGGGCCTTTTTTATTTTATGTGCGGGGTTCCCCTTAATATCCATACAAGACCCAAAGGGGCTGGTAATGGGCTGGGGTAGGGGGGGGGTCATGGGGTAGCTATGCCATTTTTCTTAAAGAATTTCATCCATATTACCGGGACCAGACATTACATTAAAGCCGCAAGCAGTTTTAAATGGCTTTTTTTTCCTTTAGAAGTGTCATTTTGTGCAGGGACAGTTCTAAACACGGGAAACACGTGGCACTTCACAGGCATACTTTAGACACCCCCCAGGTACGATATTTAAAGGAATATTTGACTTTTTTTTTTCACTTTATGCATCATTAAAATGACTGCTCCCGAAAAACGACCGTTTTTAAAACTTCTTTTTGCATTGATACATGTCCCCTGGTGCAGAACCCGGGTTCCCAAACCCTATTTATGACAATAACATGCATAAAAGTTGTTATAATTAGCACTTTAGAATTCGAACGTTCGCATCCATTGTATTTAATAGGGTTCTAATGTTCGTTCGAACTTTCGGTCCGTTCGCGGGTTCTGGTGCGAACCGAACCCGGGGGTGTTCGGCTCATCACTATTTTTTAGAATGTGGGCTTCAATAGCCAGGCCGTCAAACCTAGGGCTGGTAAGGAAGGGTAGTATATCGGTCCTTGCGAAAGCAGGTCCGGACGATGTGGGAGGGTCCCAGGACTTCCCACTGACATTTTTACAATCTCCGCGTACCATACCCTTCGGGGCCATGCTGGAGCCACCAGAATCACTGGTTTCTTTTCTACCCTGATTCTGCGGATTAATCGCGGTGGGAATGCATATATCAGCTTGAACTGATCCCAAGGGAACACTCGGGCATCCGAACCGCAAGCTAGGGGATCTCTTGTGCGAGACACAAATCTGTCCACCTTTGCGTTGAATCTGGATGCTAGCAGATCTACATCCGGTGTTCCCCACCGCTGGCATATTGCCTGGAAAACCTCGGGGTGAAGAGACCATTCCCCCGGGCATAATTGCTGGCGACTTAGAAAGTCCGCTCTCCACTTTTCCACTCCTGGGATGAAAACCGCGGATATGGCTGGGACATATCTTTCTGCCCATTCCAGGATGCAATTCGCTTCCCTCTGGGCTGCACGACTCCTGGTGCCCCCCTGATGATTGATATATGCCACTGCCGTGGCATTGTCTGATTGAATTCTGACAGGGGACCCTTGGAGTTTGGATGTCCATGCTACTAGGGCATACCGGGCTGCTCATATCTCTAAGAGATTGATGGGCAGGGCCTTCTCTGCTTCTGACCACTTGCCCTGGAGAGACCATTGCTCCAGTACTGCCCCCCAGCCTATAAGGCTGGCATCTGTAGTGACCACCTTCCTAGAAACTGGACTGAAGGGTTTCCCTTTTTCCAGATTCTGGGGCACCAACCACCAATGGAGGCTCTTGCGAACGGAAGGGGACAGGGACATTGGTAAGTCTAAAGCCTGAACTTTTTTGTTCCAGGCTGACAGTATGGCCCTCTGCAAGTTCCTTGAATGGAATTGACCGTAGGGTACTGCTTCGAATGAAGCCACCATTTTTCCCAGCAGCCTCATGCACAGGCGTATGGATGGTTTTCTTTTTGTACCCACTAAGTGGGTCAAATCTCTTAAAGACGACACCTTCTCTGGAGGTAAGAAAATCTTTCTCTGATTTGAATCCAGCCTTAGCCCCAAGTATTCCAGACTTTTGACTGGTCTTAGAGCTGACTTGTCTCGGTTGATAATCCAACCGTGATATTCCAGATACTTGATTGTCTCGTGAATAGCTACTTCCAGTTTTTCCACTGAGTGGTCTATTAGTAGCAGGTCGTCTAAATATGCCATTATCGTTACACCCCTTGTTCTTAGATTGGCCAATAGTGGGGCCAGAATCTTTGTGAACACTCGTGGTGCTGTGGCCAGACCGAAAGGTAAGGCTCTCAACTGAAAATGGCGCCCTTCTACTGCAAAGCGTAGAAATTTCTGGTGGGCCGGAAAGATGGGAATATGCAGATAAGCATCTTTTATGTCGATCGAAGCTAACCATTCCTGCCCTTGTAGGGCGGTGGCCACTGATCGGATCGACTCCATCCGAAAAAGTCCTGATATGTAGGAACTTGTTTAGCCCTTTTAGATTTAATATGGGCCTCACGTCCCCATTTGGCTTGGGGACTGTGAAGAGGTTCGAGTAAAACCCGAACCCGCTTTCTTCCAAGGGAACCTTCATGATTACACCTTGGAGCAATAGTTGTTCTAGTGCCAGAAGGAGGGATCCTCTCTTCTGGGGATCGCTTGGCACGTTTGACCTCATAAAATGGGCAGGAGGAGTGTCTTTTAACTCCAGCTTGTATCCCAGACTTACTGCGGAGATCACCCATTCGTCTCTGATGGTGTCCCGCCAGGTCTCTGTGAACAACTGAAGTCTTCCCCCCACCCGATTGAGTGGGGGCAAGCCTTCATGACTTGGGGGGAGGTTTTGTACCTCTCTTGACCCAGGGTTTCTTGTTACCCTGTGATTGTCCCTGATTTCTGCCCCCTGGATTTGACCGCGGAGGCCGTCGGAACTGTTTCACAGCCGATGTGCCAGGGACTGGAGAAGTAGGCCTCTTAAAAGAAGGACTTCTACCCTTGTTCTTAACCGGCAAGAGTGTACTTTTACCGGCAGAAATTTTCTGGATATACTTGTCCAGATCTTCTCCAAATAAGCGTTCTCCATGAAATGGGAAGCTAATCAGCAATTTCTTTCAGGGAGCTTCAGCAGACCAGTTTTTGAGCCATAGAAGCCTACGCATATGTACTACAGACAGCATACAGCGGGAGGCCTGTTGGATTGTATCCTTTATGGCGTCTACCGCAAAACACAAGGCTCTAGGTAGGTCAGCTAGGGCAAGAGCCTGCTCATCTGGTAAGTCTCTTAAGACTTGTTTCAACTGATCTTTCACTGCTTGGCAGACTCCAATCGCTGCTACTGCAGGTTGTGTCACCATGCTTGCTGTAGAGAAAGCAGATTTTAGTAAATACTCCAATTTTTTATCTATTGGGTCTTTGAACATTGGAACATTATCTACTGGACATGTCAGTGATTTTTTCACACAAGAGATGGCTGCGTCCACTGTAGGGACCCTCCATTTTTTTATGAACTTATCCTCCATGGGATAGATCACTGGAAATCTCTTGGGGGGAGTAAATATTTTATCAGGATGCTCCCAATCCTGGTAAATAAGCCCTTCCAATAAAGGGTGGATTGGGAAGGAACAGACAGCCTGGGGAGCCTTCAGCGACCCCAGCGAGGAAACCGTAGTGGTTGATGGTTCCGCCAGAGGCATTTTAAATGCTGATCGGACCATGTTAGTCAGAGACTGAACCCATAATCTTTCAGCCTGAGATGCTGAGAAAGGTTCTTCCACTGTTGATTCCTCTATAACCGAATCAACCTCATCCTGATCCCCTTCAGGTAGGTTGATCTCTGTGTGGGACAGTTCCTCCACTAACAGGCACTCTGAAGGAGGAGACGGAGATCGGACGCGCTTTCCCTGTGACAGGGAAGCAGCGATCAATGCTGTTAATCTCTCTTCCAATCCTCCCAGAGTTGAGGATAAAACCTCCTCTGTTATATATACAGGAGCAGGTGGACTGGGGACAGCCGCAGCACCAGGTACTCCTGTGGGGTTCCTACGGCTACTGACCTCTGAATTTTCAGGGGAGATTGGTGCAGTACAAGCATGCCCAAAATCCTCAGAGCCCGATGGAGACCCCTTTGGCTTCCTGGAAGACTTATTTCCGGAGCGTCTGGACGACATATCCTTTAAGCACAAAGCTGAGGTATTCCCGTCGTCATACACCAATTTTGCTGGTAATAGTCTAACACAGTTGCTGCTATATACCAGCTGGTGTCCACTAAAGTGCCTTTCTATGGGGATGCCTGCATCAACCGCCTCTGTGTGCCACCGTTTTGTTGCTAGCTCTGTTTGCATCCAGCTGACACTTGTACTGTGTCTTTTATCCATGCTGGGACGCCTGCACATGCGCAGAAGCGCCGCGGCGCGCATCGAGCGTCATCCACCCGCCCCGCCCCTTTCCTTACATAGGAGGCGCGTGCACGCGCCCGCGCCTTCGGCGCCCTTTTTTGAAACCAAGCAGGGACTAGGAGCCAGGGCCCTTTTTGCCGGAGGGCCTGTGCAGTGGATGAGCGCAGCAACAGGGCAGAGGAAGTGGATTCCCACAGAGAAACTTACCAACTGCCTGGATCTTTTGACTTTGAAAAACCAAAGATCCACATGACAAGAAAAATGGACCACAGCGGCCTCTAGTGGTTTAACACAGGTACCGTGGTCTTCTTTTTTTTTTTTCTTGACTACTATTAAAATTTTACATTTTCCAGTAGTTACAGGCATATCACAGATATCAGCGGGAATACCGTTAGGTAACAGACAGAAAGACAAATTAGGCTTGGGGGTCCCCCAATAGAACCAAGTTCCTGGGGGCCCCCACTTACCTGATCCCCACCGCAGGACTTTGTTTGGTCCACAGAAGCCCAAACTTCACCTATCACGGCAGGCATTGTAATTAAACCTTCAGGGACCGGGTTCCCAAGGATTCCACTCCCCTGGACCTGTATAGCACCCTGCACAGACAACATCTTGGTCGTGGGTATGACCAGAGCTCTGGATCCCAGGGTCCAGCCCTCCTAAGAGAGGCATTACAGGCAAAACCTTGCTCTTCTGCTGCAAGGCCCGGGTACCGACCGTTTAGCTATGAAGCTTTTTTGGTGGGATCCGGAACAGCTTACTAAGGCCCGTAAAAGAACCTGTACGCAAGCCCAGTGAAAACACATGTTACTCTTTGGCCAACACCTTAGACACTGGCAAAAAACTGAGGTGCTCCCGGATGGGATGGGCTTATATAGGGGAGGGTACTTCCGGTTTGGAAGTTGCCAGTGCCAGCACCTGAAGGTAATCTATATAACCCATTAGTAATGACTAAGTCGCTCTGTGTCCCGTGATGTACGAAAAAGAAAGTCACTATGGTCAACAGTGGCCTCTTTGGAAGTAGGAAGGGGTTTTGTTTAAGTGACACAGAAGGGCACAGTAGGAGAACACATGACTCAAGAAGGAATGGAGTGGGTAGGGACAGAGCAGACTTACTCCACCGCAGCCAGGGATGGCATGAAGGGGGGGAGGTGAGGGAATTATTTATTTTTCATGTCTTTTTCTTTCTCTTTCTCGTCTGGGGGGGTAGTATAATTGATAAACTTTTGATAAGACAATTTTGTACCTAGTTCGTTTCTGTAATGTTCATTGGTGACTTTTATGTAAATGATGGAATATAGGAATGTACAATACTGGATGGAAATGTTGAAGTTTATACTATAAAAAAAAAAATTTGATTATAAAAAAAAAAAGACATTAACGATAGTATATATAACTGTGTTGGGGGCGTGTCCTGACGCAGCATGTGAGCGGACCTGTTCGACGGAGCTCCCGCTGTAGATCCTGCTTATGATCCTCTCCTCACCACCTACTAAGCCCGATTCTGCCAGAAACCTGCGCCTAAGGACCCCCAGTGACCCCGGTTCCAGCGGTGCTCGACAATCCCGGCATGATGACCAGGGGAAACAAAGGAGACGCCGCGGCTGCGGCCTCCCAGGCCTTCCAAGATGGCGCCTGGATGTCTCAGTCTCTGCCTCCCAGGACTCCACGAGGGCAGGAGAAGAGAACGGAGCAGGGGGGTAAGTCCAATAAAGCCCCTAAAGGGACAGACCAAACGAGGGACATGCTATACTATGCCAGAAAACTGACAGGCCCGGAAGATTCCCCACAGACTGCTGCACAAAGCCATACAGTGCCCGCAGAGCAAGCTGAACAGGGACACACTGACATGCAGGAAGCTGAGGAGGAAGAAATGGAGTCAGTCCCTGGTTCTATACCAGCCATGCTTGACCAGCAGACTGAGGACAGTCCCCAGCCCACACTCAGTGAAATCCTGCATGCTGTACACAGGTGCACTGCCTCTGTAGATGCCCTGAAGGAGAGGTTTGGGGGGCTGGAGGAGAAAGTCACACTCTTGAGACATGATATACAGAAGGTCAGGGAGAGGACCACAGCCGTAGAGGGTAGAGTCAGTGATATAGAGGATAAGATGCCTCACATGACCCGGGAAGTGAGAGTCGCTGCTCAGCAGGCACGACAGGCCTTTGATCGCCATGATGAGATCGAAAATCGCCTGAGACGCAACAACGTCCGCATTGTGGGGCTCCCAGAAAAGGTGGAGGGCAGGGACCCCACTACATTCGTAGAAGGCTGGCTGCAGGAGATCTTTGGTAAAGAGGCTTTTTCTCAGATTTACACGGTGGAACGGGCGCACAGGGTGCCACCCCGCCCCCTCCCCCCTGGCAATCCCCCGAGATCCATGCTTGCTAGACTCCTTAACTACAGGGACCGGGAAGTGATACTTCGAATGGCCAGAGAAAGGGGGGCCGTACATTTCAACGGAGCCCGGATATCCTTTTATCCTGATTTCTCTGCAGAAGTGCAACGCAGAAGATCAAAGTTTATAGATGTCAAGAAAAGGCTGCAGAGGCTTCAGCTTTCATACGCCATGTTATATCCGGCCAAGCTTCGCATAACAGCCAGAGATGAGACCCACTTTTTTGAAACTGCACAGGATGCTGCTGACTGGCTGGACCGCAACGAACAAGGTATCCGCAGGAGGGGCCCGGAGAATGGTGCAGGTTGATGCGGACGATCCTATGTATATCAAGGGCAATACGGGTAAATGGGTGCTGTTACTGAAATGATGTCATTATAAGAGGGCCAATACCTACTTGGAGACACCAGCGAATAGTTTTCCACTAACTCTTCCGTTTTTTTTTCCGCTGACCTGAGTTTATAGGTAGAGTGTGCCTCTACACCCCCCTATGTGCTGTTTGCTGCCATGGTGGTCATGGCTTATGTTTTTGTGCCCTGTTGGCACTAGAATTGCCCGTGTCGCTATCACTCAACACCGATGGGAAGTCCCCAGTGACGCCCTGTTGGCAGTCCAGGAGCCACCGGCAGATGCAGATAAGTTTTATCGTTCTTGTTTTTCTTATGCTTCCTACTTCTTTTTTTACTGTACTGACACCAGAGCGCCGTTGCGCAGGAATTTTTGCCACAGTTTCTGCAGGATTTTTCTTTTCACAAGATACTGTAATGTTCTAACTGATGCACCACAGTCAAAGCTGTTTTTTGCTAGATGGATGGGGGGATACAGGACTGTTGCTCCCTTTTGGGTACTCCCCCAATTCAGACAGAACTCTTTGTATATACTCACCATGTCTTCTACACCCATAGTGTCGTGGAATGTCCGAGGGGTAAATGATCCTCTGAAAAGGACCATGATATCCACTGTATTGTGTAAATTTCACCCGGCCATAATTGGCTTACAGGAAACCCATCTATTGAAAGACACAACCAGTTTCTTGGGATATGCATGGGTAGGACAGGCCTATCACTCCACTCACTCCGCCTTTTCACGCGGAGTGAGCGTATTGATTCACAAGGCTCTGGCATACCAGGAGTTAGATTCGCTTATTGATATATCTGGGAGATTTGTATTTCTTTATTGCAAACTGTTTACCGTTACTATGATTCTGGCGTTTGTATATGTGCCTCCACCTTTCTCTAGAGAGGTGCTGCAGTTGCTGCTGTCTTACCTGGCAAACAAGCCTGATGTCCCACTACTGCTGCTAGGGGACTTTAATTGCTACCTAGACCCCAAATTGGATAGACACCCCCCGGTGATGCCCCCTAAGGGCAACCGGGGTACGGCTCTTGGACGCCTGATGGAAGAGGTGGGGTGGGTTGACATCTGGCGGGTCCGGAATCCCAAGTGTAAACAATTCTCCTGCTTCTCCAAGACGCATGGTTCTCTCTCCCGTATAGACCTCTGTCTGGGCACTCCCAACATGGTTAGTTGCACCTCTAAGGTGGAATATTTCCCAAGGGGGGTCTCGGACCACTCTCCGCTAGTACTTTGGCTGGTTACTCAACCGTCTAGCTCCCTACCCAGGGCCCTGTGGAAACTGAATGCCTATTGGCTGAAACTGTTTACATCCCCAAAACGTATAGAAACCAAGATTGAAGTCTTTCTCCGGGCGCACGAGCATTACCTAGACCCACTGCTAAAATGGGAGACTTTGAAAGCCTATCTTAGAGGGGTATTTATCGAGGAAATACACATTGTCAGGAACAACTCCTCTGCCTTGGTGGAGCGGGTGGGAGACCAGGTGAGACAGCTGGAACTTGCTTATGTGACTAGCCCCACTGACTCGGCCAGGGAGGCTTGGATGTCGGCCAAGGACTCTCTGGATCGTCTGCGATCCTCAAAGGCAGAGCGGAAGAGATTCTTTACAAAACTTGCATTTTATGAGGAAGGAGAACAAACTGGGCGATTACTGGCCAAGATAGCGAGGTCTCAAACACAGTCCCCAGCCATCGGAGCTATACGCGCCTCTACAGGTATAGTGGTTAACACCCCTGATGCCATTGTATCCGAGCTGGCATCCTTCTATGAGGGCCTTTATGGATCGAGGGATGCCTACTCGGATGAGGACCTTGAAACATACATGGCTAGTATTGATCTGCCTGCTCTTTCCACATCTGCCAGAGAACAATTAGATGCACCAATTACTCTGGGCGAGCTGCAAGTGGCGGCAAGCTCTTTTCCTACATGTAAAGCCCCAGGAGAGGATGGCCTGCCCATGGAAGTGTACACTCAATTTGGGGAGCACCTGTTACCTGAACTATTGAAGGTCTTTAATGCCGCACTAGAGGGTGGTCAGCTGCCTGGCTCCATGGCCAGGGCCAATATCATTTTACTTTTGAAGCCGGGGAAGGATCCGGTTGACCCTGGCTCCTATAGGCCTATATCGTTGCTGCAGAGTGATGTAAAAATCCTGGCAAAGGTCTTGGCGCGCAGGGTCAACGGGATAATCACGTCTATTATCCACCCAGACCAGGCTGGTTTCATGCCGCAGAAGTCCACCGCCACCAATTTGAGGCGCATGTTCTTGAACATGCAGGTACAAGCAGACAATAGGGGCCACAGTGCGCTCTTATCCCTTGATGCCAACAAGGCATTTGATAGTGTCAGTTGGAGGTTCCTCTGGGCGGCGTTGGCCAAGTTTGGCTTTGGGGACAAATTCATAGAGTGGGTCAGGTTGCTATACGCGTCCCCCCAGGCGACCATTTGGGTCGCGGATAGGATGTCACCGGCCTTTGCTCTGGGTAGGGAGATGAGGCAGGGTTGCCCCCTGTCCCCCCTGCTCTTCGTGATCGCTATATAGCCATTGGCAGCCCTGGTGCGGGCTAGTGCCCGCGTCCAGGGATTCCAATATGGCACGCTGCAGGAAAAAATCATCTTGTATGCGGATGACATGCTGCTGTTTCTGGAGGACCCCACGCATTCCATCCCCGGGGTTATGTCAATAATAGAGCAATTCGGTCACTACTCGGGATTGATCATTAACTGGTCGAAATCCGCCCTGATGCTGTTGGATGAGGATGGTGGGGTAGCCCTGCCGGACTCTTGTCCCATCCCAGTTGTATCTAGCTTCAAATATTTGGGGGTGCAGGTGTCACCCAGGTTGGGGGACTACTGCTCCCTTAATGTGCACCCATTGCTGTCCCGGTTTAGGGACAAAATTAATACCTGGAACGTCACTTGCAGGTAAAGCCAACCTGATCAAAATGATTTTAATGCCACAACTACTTTACTTTCTACATAACTCGCCTGTAGTGATACACCTGAAAATCTTCCGAATAGTGAACTCTCTCTTCCGACGGTTGTTATGGCATACTAGGCCCCCTCGGATTAGACTGGAACACTTGCAGCGGGCCAAGGACAGTGGGGGGTTGGCGGTTCCCAACCCCTGGCTGTACTACATAGCGGCCCAGTTACAGCATTTGATCGGCTCTATGTCCCGGGACCCGGGGAGCTCGGCGGCACGACTGATGCTATCGGCCACTGGCGCTGAGACTATCCCGATGGGGCTGGAGGCGCAAATGTTTCTAAAATCCAATAAGCAGACCCCGACGCTTGCACCTATTCAAAAGGTTTGGAATAAGGGCAGACAACTACAGGGAGTGCAAGGATTCACGGAAGATAGCCCAATATGGGGCAATAGGTCTTATGTGGAGTTGGTGAAGCTGCAGCAGGGGCCCAGATGGCGCGCCCATGGTGTGGCTCTGCTGTCCCACATCTTCGTTAACGGCAGGCTTCTCTCTTTCCCTGAACTGCAGGCCAAATTTGACCTCCCAGCTCACATGCATTATTATTACCTACAGCTCCAGCATGCGGTTGCTGCACACGGGAATGCGGTGAAATGGGCTCAGTCACCCGCCCCGGTGTTCCGTGTGTTGCACACTAGCAGTGAAACAAAAGGGTTTATCTCCCAATGCTACCAGATGTTACTGGCAAGTCACCTACGCGCATTCCCGAGCAGGGCGGGATCCATGTGGGAGAAGGACATAGGTACACTGACAGGGGACCAATGGGAGGAGGCGTGGCAGTCAGTCACCACTTTACATTACACCCCGATGAAATTACATAAGATGGGTAAGCTCGGGGACCCTGTGTGTGGTAGATGTCAGAGGCATAATGGTGATCTCATTCATCTCCTGTGGAGATGCCCTAAGCTCCACAGGTATTGGACTGCGGTGGTGGGTACACTAAATAGAGTGTTTCAAACTACGATCCCTGTGGATCCTAAGTGTTGCCTGCTGGGGATCTTGGAGGAAGCGATCCCTGGGGAGTTGACCAGGATCGCGGTCTCTAGGGCCCTGTTTCAGGCCAGGAAGCTTATTTTGATGGGTTGGAAGTCGGTTTCACCGCCTACCACCACCTCTTGGGTAGCACACATGGGGAATACTCTTATAATGGAAAAGTACATATACCAACACAGGGGAAGCCCGGGTAGGTTTGAGAGAATTTGGTCCCAATGGCTTGATACCCCGGGCCTGAGCCCCAGGGAGCTGGTGATGTCCCGACTTTTGCAATAAATTTGAAACCAAGCGGCCAAGGACTAATATTCTTATAAATGCAAGATTGTGGTGCTGTTCTTATGTGATCTTATGTGTTGTTTTACAGTTCGCCAGCAGAGGGCATCCTTTGCTATTTTTTTGTACAATGGAAACTGTTGTGATTTATCTGGTGTTCAATAAAAACCTTTTTGATAAAAAAAAAAAAAAAAACTGTGTTGATTTTGCATAACAGAATAATAAACTTACCTTGGTCATCGAGGGTGGCGTCAAGTGGTCCTTACCCACGTTTTCCGAACTTCAATAAGAACCCCTCTTTTCTTCTACGGAGCGTTGGCAGAATAAATTTATAGAAATTGCTTTTGGGTAAAAGATGGGGGGTTGTTGTTGGCAAAGTGCGTTTCTTGAAGGCATAAGACATCAAATTTGAGTTTGTTAGCTTCAGACCATAAAGAGAACCTTTTGATCGGGCTAGTCAGTCCTTTGACGTTGAAAGACATGACTGTGAATGGCATATCTGTGTAAAGATGTGGACTTTAAGTCTCTCTGTGGATCTTGGGAGAGGTGGGTGGAGAAGGAGGCAGGCGTGCTTCAACCCAGCCAGAGAGTTTTAGAAGGTGGAGAAGTTTCTTTGTCCCAGAGTAATGGGCAGTTGATGAGGATCGCTACAAAAAAAAAAATTGCACACGATGAGAGTGTGCAGAAGAGTGTGCAGAAGTGTATGTTAGAACATAAAACGGTGAAAAAAATAAAAAATAAAGGATATAACACAGATGACTCCATAAAACTCTACTAACTTGAGGGTGAACAGCAAGGCCCATACTCAGAGCAACAATCAGGGATAGAGTAGGGCTGTGTAGGCCAGGAGGGCTGTTTCAGGTAATCATCTCATCTGGTCAATCAGACTCATCCCAATTTGTATCAGCGGGATTGTGGTGAGGAACACGGTTGCATCGCTGAGGTAAAGGTCCAAGGATGTTCCATTAACGCAACAGGGACAATCCCTTCTTAAGGGAACGGATATTGTGTTCTTTCCTATGTTTGGTGACCACCAATTTTACTGGATGACCCCATTTGTATATGATGTTGGGTAGGGGTTTTGTGATGGTGGCCAGGATCATGAGTTTGCTAATCGTGAATTGTGAGAGATCAGAGAAAAAGAATAAGCCAGCGTATTGCTTGGGAAGTGCTGTGGGGTTTCTGGTGGCCCAGAGAATTTTTTCTTTGATGTATTAAAAAAGAATGCGAACGATCGTGTTGGGTGGGACATTATCTTGCAGGTTGGGGGCTTAGGGAGCTTGTGGATTTGGTTGATGAGTAGATCAGATGGTGGGGTCTTTGGCAAGAAAACTGACATGAGTTTAGTGAAGAATTCTTTTAAGGCCGCCGGTTTAATGATTTCTGAAATAACCCTTATTTTCACATTGTTCCTAAAGAAACAGTCTTCCAAATCGGCTATCTTGGATTTCATCGATTCCATGTCGTCCTCCCTTTCACTATGTGCATCGACCAAATCATTGAAGTTAAAGGTAAATTCCCCCATCTTGTTTTCTAGATGTAATACATGGTCACCTAACACCTGCAAGAAAACAAAAGGAATTTATGATTAATGCCCTCAAATTGGCAATTTCTTCTGACATGATAATCATTTTTATGCACAGAAAAAGGGCATTGCAATGGGGGCAAAATATGCCCCAGTGGTGGCCAACATATTCATGAGTAGATGGGAAAATTAAGAAATATACGGAAAAAGGAGACCAGAATTAAAAGCATATTACAGATATATTGATGACATTTTCATAATTTGGGAGGGGTCAAAGAATACTGTAGATTAAAACAATTTTTAGATGAAATCAACCAAAATAGATATGATATATCTTTTTCAGCGAATTACAATAAAGAAAAGATACAGTATTTAGACCTTGAAATATTTAAGTGGGAAGGTACCAAAACATTAAGAGGAGGATATTGTAAGTGCACGTTTTGTTTTTATGCTTTTTTAACTAATAAAAATCAGAATCACGCTATGGAATCAATTTGGTTCTATTTCCCTATATTCATATGAGGAGCTCTAAGTCACCTGCTGGAGTACAAGGAAAAAAGCTATACAGCTATTGCTCGGGGAACAATGCAATAAATGTTTCATCTCCCTTAAAGAAATATGGCGCTGATCTCTCAAAGTGTCAGGATTCAGCATCAGAGATGGCCAGGTCTGCGCGGCTACACTCAGGGGACTGGGACCAGACTGTACATACTTTAAAGTGTTAGTAAACCCACAACAGTTAGGCCCCATTCACACCTGAGTGTTTTCTAGCTTGAAGCCTGAAGCTACAAAACGCTGGAGGGGAAAAAATCTATTGTTCTCTGTGGAGATGGTTCACATCTCCACTCCAAAACGCTTGAAGCCAGAAGCCCCAAAACACCTGAAGCTCAAACAAGTTCTGGAACTTTTTTTAGGCAGGTTACATGTGTTTTTCTGCTTTTTACATTGGTGACCTTTTGACCTGTACAAAATTGCGGCAAAACGTGGCAAAATCACTGCAACAAACGTGGAAAAATTGCAGTAATATCACGTGACTTTCTGCCTGAAAATGCTACACTCAGGGTGAATGGGGCCTTACGGCTCTGTTTCCACTACTGTGAGTTGTTGTGCGACTTTACACATGTGAAGTCGCATAACAAGTCAAAATCCATGTATTTTCAATGGTCCCCGTTCTAATTGGTGCGACTCAAATCACAACGACTCCAAAAAAGGTTTTTGCACTACTTTTTTCCAACTTCAGTGGAACTTGTTCTAGCATGGTTCTTACCGATCGCATGACATTGCATCAAAAATTGCATTGCAAGGTCACACTGTAAATCGTGCAACTTTGGGGCCGCAATAGTGGAAACCTAGCCTTAATGAGTCTGTATATGCAGTAAAACATGCTTCTTATACTCACTGTGGAACCTAAGGCCCCTTTCACAATAGCGCAACTTCAAAGTCGCGCAATTTTGGCACGAGTTTAACTCAATTTTAGGGGATATTTGTGTAACTCACATAAAAGTTGGACCTAAGTAATACAGGGATTACTTTGAAGTCGGTGCGACTTGAAGTCACATAGATATGAATGGTATTCATTGGAAATCATGCAAATTTGCAGTCCCAAGTCGCAGGACAAGTCGCACAAGTGTGAAAGTGGCTTAAGGGGTTAATCCTCTGCATTGTGTAAAAATTATGTTTGATCATGTCTTCTCTGATCCTCCCCTTCTTTCAGAGTCCCCAAACCATCTCCAGATAGTACAGAGGCTAGGGGACAGGCTAGAGATTTTGTTTTTCTTGAGAGAGTGTATGTGATCAGCACAGGGCCAATCAACACTGTCCAGACAGAGGGTCAGGGGTCCTGCATCCTCATGGGACAATCATGGAAGAATGAAAACTCCCCCTACAAGTTTTAATAGGACACTCATATAAGTCACAAGACTGCTGTAACTGCTGAAGAGTAAAGGTATTTAGCAGTTTATATTTACTAAAATGATTGTATTTTCATATTCTGTGTACTATGGGAGACCAGATATTGTGAATGCAGGGTTCTGATTTTAGTAACACTTTAAGTTAGATTGATTTACAGTGAAACAAAATCTCTCCAATTTCCAGCAAACATGAAAATATAAGTGAAACAAAAAACCCAGTGAAAGAATACTGGAATAATCAATAACAAACAAAAGCCAAACTAACAATTAACTATATACTCTGCTGTCCTACTAACGTATAGCCCAGTGTTTCTCAACTCCAGTCCTCAAGGCGCCCCAAAGGGTCATGTTTTCAGGATTTCCCTCAAGATGAAACAGCTGTGGTATCTACTAAGGCAGTGAAACTGATCAAATCCCCAGTGCAAAATAATGGAAAGCCTGAAAACATGACCTGTTGGGGCGCCTTGAGGACTGGAGTTGAGAAAATGGAAAATTGAGAACCGCCGAGCTGCATGGAAGCCTGAACTCACAGCTCCTGCACTGAATCAGAGACACATCCAGGTATATCGCTATCCTGTGTAACAGCCATGCATGATTCTGACCCCTACACTCTGGGGAACCTGACCGGGACCTCCCGAAAGCGAAAGGAATACAGACAGCCGAGAAAACTAACGGATTTCTTCACTATGCAGACTAGTGATAGAATCCAAGATGGCGCCCGCGACCGCTCGCCGCGAGGTGAGAGGACATACACAGACCTGCCTGATGCAGATGTCCCGGCCATTCCTCCACAGACCCTCTCCTCAGCCGCCTCCACTCATCCAGAGACGTCCTCCATACCCAGCAGCCCAGCTAAAGCGAGGATGCGCATGGATGCGGAAGATCAGGCATCTGAGGTAAGATCTGCGCTTGACAGTCCCCCCGCACTGACGCCGGCTCCATCCCCCATTGCGGCCTTCCCCACTACTAATCAGCCTGTAGTTGATACACTACTGAAAGACATGCTGATCTCCCTACATAGTTCCCTACATAATGACATTACTTCTATGTTCTCTGCATTTAAAAATGATATGAACAATATGGGGGACAGGATGCGACACGTGGTTCATAAAATGAATGACATAACGATCACAGTGAATGATCTCGTAGACGCACACGATCACACCAAAGAGGATCAGAAGTGGATTAGAGCCAAGATGGCGGACCTAGAAGACAGATCGAGACGCAATAACGTAAAGATTCGCGGTATACCAGAATCGATCGTTCCAGCTGATCTGAACTCATATGCTAGAAAAATGATTTCAACCATATTGCCTGAACTACCTCCAGTTGAAACTATCATAGACCGCATACACCGCCTACCGAAACCGCCACACCTACATGCAGACGTTCCCCGTGACACTCTTAAGCGCATCCACTTCTTCCACGCTAAAGACATGCTCTTAGCAAAGACCAGACGTATGGATCAGTTGCCGCATCCATACTCAAAACTACAGCTCTTCGCCGACATCTCCCAATACACTCGCCAACAAAGACGCCAACTTCAGACCATCACCAAACCTCTTAATAATCATAAGATACCTTACCAATGGGGGTACCCGATCAAACTTCTGATTACCAGAAATGGAGTCAAGCACAGCATCAGATCAGTAGATGAAGGCGTCCAATTGCTCAGAAAATGGAAAATTCTCCCTGACAATGGCACAGCGTCACAACCGCACGCCATGGAGAGCTCTCCACCCCATGCCATGGAAGACCATTCCAATGCTAAAAAGTGATCTTTGGTTAGCGTACTCATTAAACAAGTTTAACATTGCACTCCGATTCAGTGCCTGCTCGTTACAGTTACCCCACGAACTTGCACCCTCCTCTACGCTAAGTAGTCTGATTGTTGCACTACTGACCCTTATTCCCTTTCCTTGCTCCTTTCTATTTCCCTGTTACTAATATCTTATCTATTACCTCCTCATCTTCTTCCCTGTCATCCCGGATCCAAGGAGAACGCAAACTCTCTGAACTACTACCCTCACCGAGAGCACCCTCTTCCTGACCGTCAAGATCTACAGTTACTGCAGGATTTCCTAAATATACATCTGTACCACCTACGAACTGTAAGTACCACTTCATCTTTTCTACCACATCACCACCACACTCTCCACGATGCCGAAATTTCTTTCACTAAATGTAAAAGGCCTGAACCATCCAACCAAAAGGTCTTCTATGTGGAAAACGGCACAGGACAGCCACTGTGACGTTCTCTGCGTACAAGAGACGCACTTCAAGCTGAACCATCCTGCACCAATAAGAATTTCACCAACATCTTTAAAGCCTCAGGTCCTGATAAAAAGAATGGAGTCTTGATAGCCTTCAAGAACACAGTGTCTTTCATACTCCATCAAACCTTGCTGGACATAGATGGCAGATATCTAGCTATAGACTGCTCCTTAAACAACGTCAGATACACCATTGTGACGATATATGCCCCCAACAAACAGCAAATTAGATTCCTATCTGCACTGATGAAAAAACTCAATAACTTCAAACAAGGACACCTCATTATTTGTGGAGACTTCAACATTGTCCCAGACAACTCCATAGACACTTTGTCCCGCTCCAACAGATATGCCTCCCCTATGGGCCCCTTTATAAGATCCCATGACCTATATGATGTTTGGAGATGTCATCACGCCACCGAAAGAGATTATTCTTATTTCTCCCCTTGCCACAACTCATACACCCGGATCGACTATTTCCTAGTGGACAAATGGATTCTACCTAAAATCTCAAAGTCAGAAATATCCACCATCACCTGGTCGGATCATGCTCCAATCACCATGACTCTAAATGACTCACCCTCCTTTCCGCGGACGCGGATATGGAGAGCTGCGGCCACCCTTATCCATTCCCCCTTATACTCCAACTGCATCCAAAAGAGTCTAGAAGAATACTTTGCTAATAATGTTGGCTCTGTTAATGATCATTTTGTTCTTTGGAACGCCCACAAAGCGTTCATCAGGGGAATTTTTCTACAATTGGGAGCTAAGGAGAGGAGGAGGAGATCACAGCGCCTAGATTCCCTGACAGCTGAAATTAAAACTCTGGAAAGTCAAAACCAATCTCTCCCTGATCAATCCCTCAAACGCAAATTAGACCATCTTAGACATGAGCTGAGAACTCATCTACTAGACTCTTATCAAAAAGCCCATACCTACTTCAAAGCTAAACATTACTATACTGGTAATAAAGCAGGTAAAGCCATGGCTACCGGACTCAAAGGCCACTTCTCTAGGTCAAAAATTTCCCACTTATACCACCCCTCTACCAAACAAAAACTAATTGATCCTTCTGCCATTGCAGATGCCTTTAGCTACTACTATAATAAATTATACAATTTAAAGGAGGACGCGTCAACTCCCCAACCTAACCCCCAGGATATATCGTCCTTCCTAGAGGAAATCAACCTCCCTAAGCTATCGACAGATCAACTAAATTTCTTAAACGCTCCGTTCACACAACTTGAGATTTTACGTACAATCTCGGCTCTTCCTTCTAACAAATCCCCTGGCCCTGATGGTCTTACGAGCGAGTACTACAAAAAATTTGGTACAATCTTAGCTCCTTTCCTAGCTCAGGTCTGTAATGGCGCTGTCTCGTCCTCCTCTCTCCCTCCAGAAATGTTATCTGCATTGATTGTCACACTACCTAAGCCGGGCAAGGAACCCACGTGCGCAGAGAACTTCAGGCCCATTTCCCTGCTTAACATAGATGCCAAGATATACGCCAAACTGATTGCCAACCGATTGATAGACTTAATGCCACTCCTCATACACAAAGACCAATCCGGTTTCACCAAAGGCAGACAAACCTTTGATGCTACCCGCAGAGTTATTAACATAATTCATGGTGCTGGATCGAATAGAACGCCTTCTCTGCTCCTCTCCCTGGATGCAGAGAAGGCGTTCGACAGAGTCAATTGGAACTATATGAAAGCCACTCTCACCAAATTTGGTTTTCAAGGGCCCATCTTGTCTGCCATAATAGCCTTATACTCTTCCCCCTCGGCCCAGGTTTACACGTCAGAAATGTTATCTAAACCTTTCCTCATCACCAATGGCACCCGTCAAGGATGCCCACTGTCACCACTTATATTTAACCTGATAATGGAACCTTTAGCAGAACACGTCAGAAGAAACTCCAGAATAGCAGGCTTTAAGCATGGCACATTAGAACATAAGATTAGTTTATTCGCGGATGATGTGATAATGATGATTACTGACCCCATCTCCTCCCTGGCTTCGATACAAGAGCTACTACAGCGCTTCAGTAACGTCTCTTATTACAAAGTAAACAAACATAAATCGTATATTCTTGACATGGGTCTGGATGCGGTTACTAGCAACCTTCTCCGAAATAAATACCCCTACCCATGGGCAGATACAGGGATTCCCTACTTAGGTATCACACTCACTAAATCCACAAAAGGTATTTTCACACACAATTATACTGCACTGAAACTCATGGTCATCCGAGAAACGTCAAAAATATCAAAATTTGAATTCTCTTGGGCAGGCCGCCTCGCCGCCTTTAAAATGATGATACTACCTAGGCTATTATACATCTTTCGTACACTCCCTATACCAAGCCCTCAATCCTATCTTAGGTCCTTGCAATCCATTTTAACTCAGTATCTATGGCAAGGCAAAAAATCCAGATGCAATCATGCAAAACTCATCAAACACAGATCTGTAGGCGGGATGGGCCACGTTGATATCAGAGACTATTATATAGCGACTATTCTTTCGCAGCTTAAGGAATGGATGAACTCTGCTCCTATCACACTTTGGGGACACATAGAAAATAGCATGACTCCTGGACATAACTTGTCCCACTGGTTATTTAGCACAACCACAGGAAACACGCCACTACACCTTTACTCCCCCACCATTCAAGCCTCTGTTAAAATATGGAAAATAATCCACACGTCTAAATGGGTGAATCTCCCAACCAAAGATATCCCGGGTACCTATAGGAACTCTGTCATTACTTACTCCAGACCTGTATATCCCACAATGGATTACTACTCGAGTGTCTAACACACGTGAACTACGCTCTTTAGTTCTCGATCAGCCGTTTTCTCATGCTCAAGAGACACTCGAAGCGCCTAACGCAGATTACCTTACATACTTTAGAGTGCAACACTGCCTCACTACGAACCCTTCTATAGAAGGCTCCCTTCCCATTGCCTTATGGAACTACCTCTTCTCTAACACCACAAAAGCTAAAGGCACCTCCTTGATATACTCACTCCTACAGGAGAAAGGCACATTTAACAAATCCAAACCCATTACTGATTGGGAAAATGACTTCCTCACACAGTTCTCTGAACAACGATGGCACATAGCAATCAAATCCGTATATAAGTATACGTCCTGTACCTCTCTGTGGGAACTCACCCAAAAGTTGTTAATGAGATGGTATCTGACACCATCCAGAATAGCCAAATTTCACACCCACACATCCCATGATTGCTGGAGAAACTGCAACCTCTCTGGTACACTTATACATATTTTTTGGACATGTCCCCGCCTGCGACAGCTCTGGAACGCAGTTGAGTCAATTATGAGAGACATACTTAATTTTCCTATCTTGCTGACCCCCCATCTAGCTCTTCTGAATCTAACCATTGATGACATACCACCCAACCTTAGACTGGTGGTCACACACATCCTCTTAGCAACAAAACTTCTGATAGCCAGACACTGGAAATCCACAGACATCCCCTCTCTCACAGAAGTAGTGAACCTGGTACAAACTCACCACACGTATGAAATCATCCTCTCACGGGGATCACCGGCCAACCCTGCTTTACAGAGCCTCTGGAACCCATGGAAGATCTGGTACGACAACAAATTTAACCGCTGATTTATAGTATTCCTTTAAAGCTCTCCTGCTTCTCCTCCCCTTCTACCCCACCATTACTACTCCATTCCCTCCTGACCTACCCCCCAACTTCACCTGTTCTAAAAGCTTCAATGTGTAGATGATTAATGTTTGATTATTCATTACTGACTGTTTGTAATGCTATATTTTGAATCTATAACAAGATGGTACACATTATCTGGATTGATCTTTCACAGATTTCCATTGTATTCTACACTACTTATTTTATATCTTTTTTGTCCTTACATATATGTATGTTTGAAACCTCAATAAAAACTATTGAAAAAAAAAAAAAAAAAGAAAATGGAAAATTGAATTCAAATACTTACCATAATTTTCCTTTCCTGACGAGCTCCATGTCAGCACAGCTCGGTGAGGCCCTGCCCACTCCTACATAATCAGGACTTAGCTATAAAATTTTCACTCACCTCGGCCTCAGCGTTTCGTAACTATTACTACTTAACTGGCGGGTACTGTGCTGACATGAAGCTCGTCAGGAAAGGAAAATTATGGTAAGTATTTGAATTCAATTTTTCCTGATGGCTCCATGTCAGCACAGCTGGGAATTAACTAGCCAAAACAGGGGAGGAATAATGCTACACACTCCACAACTCTGACTAAAACAGTAACAGAAGCCATGATGCCTCTGACAAACTGAATAGTCATTAAGCCATGAATATGAATATTTGGTGTCCACATACTGTAGCTGCATTGCAGATAGTTTGAAACACCCGGCCTGCTGTCACTCTCAAGGCCTGGACCCTTCTAGTGAGAGTGCCATGATTCTCCTGGCACAGCCAGCCCTACAACCTGCAGGCCAAGGAGATGAGGTTACCCAACCAAGAGATAATAATCTTGCTGGAAGCTATAAAATCATTATGTGTTCCACCTGAAAATGACAAACAGATGTGCAGACTTCCTGATGGCAGGAGTCACCTTGATTAAATATTTTAGAGCTTAGCCCACATCCGATGGGCTAACTTCTTGAGTACTCCCCAAAGGGAACGTAGGAGGAAAACCTCTTGTGTGATATGAACTCTGATGGTCAGTTCAGGCACAAATTTGAGCATTGGCATGAGCACCATCCTGTCTGGGAAGTACGCGAGTATGGGTTCTCTAAACCCCAAGGACACCAATGCTGATGTAATTGCCACAAGTAAATCAGTTTCAGTGAGAGGTACCACAGGGTGATTGAAGGCATCTGATTAAATAATTAAGCGTTGGAAGCCCGCTGAATGCCGGTGAAGACAGAGATATCCAAAATGCATGCCTATAGCATGCTTGTGCATAGAACTAAGTCAAGCCTCACCTGTAGGCATTCGGAGCAGGCTTCTGAAGAGTCCAGCATAAAATCTTGATCAGCGAATATACTGGGCATATATGCCAGGTTCCACTACAGGTATGCTTAGCGTTGTCCTTTCTTTTCTCGTAAGATTGTTCAAATCTTCACAGAGCATTCGACATCCGTTAGCCTCTGCCACAACAGACCCCGGCCATCAGCCTGAGCCTGTCAGATGCCGAATGAATGGGACTGGAGAAAATTTGATCTACCAGGCAGAGGGAGTCACTCCTTGACACTTATCAGGATGAGTAGCGGGTACCAGAACTGTCACCTTCCTTTGCCACAGCCTTAGCTGGAAGCTGAATATCCGAGGGAGCAGCAGAAAAGGCATAAGCCGTCTAGGCGATCCATTCTGCGGTCAACACCTCCATTCCGAGAGCTTGTGGATCTTGGGCCCTGGAATGGAACTTCAGCAACTTAGTGCCAACTGGGAATGTAAGCAGTCTACCTCTGGCAGAAAAAACACCAAGCTCTGTTATTTCTCTGAAGACTCGCAGAAGCCTAGATCATCCATTGTCGTCCAGACTTGTCCTGGACAAGAAGTTTGCCTGAAGATTCTTCCAACCAGGCACATAGGTCGCAGATCATTGGGAGGATTGACTTGGGTGAATTCTAGAATTAGAGGAAACTTCAGAAGTGAGAGACTGAGCCTTGTTAACAGATGTAGGCCACAGTCGTTGCGCTGTCCAACTTTCCCAGGACAGGCTTATCCTGGATGAGGTGACTGAAGGCTAAGAGCCTGAAAAGGCTGCCCTCAACTCCAGGATGGAGTCTTGGACCCTTGACAAAAGACCATTGGTCCTGAGTAGAGTTGAGCGAACCCGAACTGTAAAATTCGGGTTCTTACCGGACTTTTGGGTTTTTGGGTCCCGGACCCGAACCCAAACAATTGACTGTATGTTCGGGTTCGGGTCCGATGTTCGGCGATGTAATGGCGCATTTTTAAAAGCTGCAGGGCAGCCAATCAACTTTAGTTTAACTGGTGTGCCCTTAGAAGTCATCACAGCCATGCCTACTAATGGCATGGCTGTGATTGGCCAGTGCAGCATGTGACCCAGCCTCTATATAAGCTAGAGGCACACAGCACAGCACGTCACTCTGCATTAGACATTGTAGGGAAAGGTTCCTGACTGCTGTTGCTGTGAGGGAGAGAATTACATGATAGGAGTCAGTCCTGATTGTGAAATAGATTCTAATTAGTCAGCGATCTACATAGATTTAGTTGTGTGGGTGCAGTGCACAAGCTTTTTACACTGCACTGAGAGAAAAGATAGACAGTGTAGGGCAAGGTTCCTTTTGCTGCTTTTAGGGAGAGAGAATTATCTAGGAGTCCAGATTCAGAAATCTATTCTAATAACTCAGCGATCTAAATAGATTTACCTGGTTGGGTTGCAGTGCACAGTCTTTTTACACTGCCATGAGCCCAGTGCCAGAGGAAATAGAACTTTTATCTGCAAGCTCAGTGCACCAGCACTGCATATGTTACTGTGAGATACACCCTGTACATATTGTGGGTGTATTCTGCTCTTCCAAAAACACCAATTTAGGGCAAAAAAAATTTTTTAAGTGTTTTCTGCATATCTGGAGGTGTGTGATACACAATTTATATACTTTTCTTCTATTGTGCTATTCCCCAAATTTTTTTTTAGGGCAAAAACATTTTTTTTCAATAGCATTTTCTGCATTTCTGTAGGTTTTGAGATACACCGTTTACATACTCTGGGTGTATTCTGCTATTGCAAAAACACACATTTAGTGCAAAAAAAAAAAAAAATTGCAGTGTCTTCTGCATATCTGGAGGTGTGTGATACACAATTTATATATTTTTCTTCTATTGTGCTATTCAAATAAATTTTTTTTAGGGCAAAAACATTTTTTTTGAATAGCATTTTCTGCATTTCTGTAGGTGTGAGATACACCGTTTACATACTCTGGGTGTGTTCTGCTATTGCAAAAACACACATTTAGTGCCATTTTTTTTTATTTTGCAGTGTTTTCTGCATATCTGGAGGTGTGTGCAAAAACACCCATTTAGGGCAAGATCCTAAATTTGGAAAATATGAGGAGAACGTCAAAGAAGGGACGTGGCCGCGGTTGTGGTGCTGCTGGTGGAGCTCCTGTTGCAGGGACATGGTCGATCTGTGCCAGCTACAAGCACAAGTGAAACACCTTCCTCAGGTGCGAGTAGGCGACAGAGCCTGCAGCAGTATTTTGTCTCGCCTAATGAGGCTGTACGAATGTTGAGGCCAGGACAAGTACAGGCGATAGTAGATTGGGTTGCTGACAGTGCCTCCGGTTCCTTCACATTGTCTCCCACCCAGTCTCCTGATGAAATATCAGAGTTGATACCTGCAGCCGATGTCCATCAGTCTTTCACCTCACCCCTTTGCAAATCAGCCAAGCAGTCTGAGCCCCAAATCATGCAGCAGTCTCTTCTGCTTTTCGATGACTCTGTTAGCAGGGTTTCCCAGGGCCATCCACCTAGCCCTGCCCCAGAAGTGGAAGAGATTGTGTGCTCCGTTGCCCAACCACTTATGTTTCATGATGAGTACATGGGAGGACCATCGCAGCACGTCTCGGATGATGACGAAAAACATAGGTGCCAACTGCTGCTGCTTTCGCAATTGTGCAGACCGACAAGGAGGGCAGGGGTGAAGATTGGGTGGAAGATGATGTGGAGGACGATGAGGTCCTCGACCCCACATGGAATCAACGTCATGCAGGTGACCAGTGTAGTTCGGAGGAAGAGGCGGTGGTCGCACAGAGCCACCAGCACAGCAGAAGAGGGAGCAGGGTGCAAAAGCGGAGCGTCCGTCCCCTAGACAGTAGACAGTACGTCTGCTACTGCCAGTGCCCAACGCAGCAAGGGACCGAGCACATCAAAGCCAGGTCCAAGGTGTTCCCTAGCCTGGTAGTTCTTCAGACAATGTGCTGATGACAAGACACGAGTGGTTTGCACGCTGTGCAATCAGAGCCTGAAGCGAGGCATAAACGTTCTCAACCTGAGCACAAACTGCATTACCAGGCATTTAAGTGCAAAGCACGAGCTGCAGTGGAGTAGACACCTCAAAAACCAAGAAAGGTCTCTGGCTCCTCCTGCTTCCTCTTCTTCTGCAGTCTCGGCCTCTTCATCCACCTCTGTAGTGACAGTGGCACCTGATAACCCGCAAACAGAGGATCTGCCAGCAACACTAGCACCTGGGTCACCAACCATCTCCACAATGTCCCATGGAAGGGTTCAGCTCTCTATCTCCCAAACACTGGAGCGGAAGAGGAAGTACCCCCCTAGCCACCCGCGATCCCTGGCCCTGAATGCCAGCACTTCAAAATTCCTCGCCTTTGAAATGCTGTCATTCCGTCTGGTGGAGACACAGAGTTTTAAAAGCCTGATGGCATTGGCTGTCCCACAGTACGTCGTGCCCAGCCGCTACTACTTTTCCAGGCGAGCCATCGCTTCCCTGCACAACCAAGTGGGGGACAAAATCAGGTGTGCACTGCGCAACGCCATCTGTGGCAAGGTCCACCTAACTACGGATGCGTGGACCAGTAAGCGTGGTCAGGGACGTTATATCTCCCTAACAGCACACTGGGTAAATGCAGTGGCAGCTAACTCCTCCTACTCCGCTTCCTCATCCTCTACCGGCTCCTCATCCGGTCAGCGTAACACCTTCACTACCAACTTCAGCACAGCCAGGGGTAAACGACAGCAGGCAGTTATAAAACTTTCCTGTTTGGGGGAAAAACCCCACACCAAGCAGGAGTTGTGGAGGGACATGGAACAACAGCCCGATGAGTGGTTGGTGGCAGTGAGCCTCAAGCCCGGCCTGGTGGTGTGCGATAATGGGCGAAATCTCGTAGCAGCTCTGGGCCTAGCCGGTTTGACGCACATCCCTTGCCTGGCGCATGTGCTGAACTTGGTGGTCCAGAGGTTCCTGAAAAATTACCCCGATATGCCAGAGCTGCTGCAGAAAGTGCGGCCCGTCTGTGCGCACTTTCGGCGTTCTCACCCTGCTGCTGCTCGCCTGTCAGCGCTGCAGCGTAACTTCGGCCTTCCCGCTCACCGCCTCTTATGTGACGAGCCCACAAGGTGGAACTCCACCTTGCACATGCTGGCCAGACTGTGCGAGCAGCAGCACGCTAGTGGAGTTTCAGCTGCAGCACGCACACGTGAGTCGCTCTGCGCAACAGCACCACTTCACCACATTTATAGGGCCTCCATGCGAGACCCGTGTGCCTTGTGTCGCTGTTTCGAGTACTCCACCAACATGGCCAGTGCCGATGACGCCGTTCTCAACGTTACTATCCCAGTTCTATGCCTCCTTGAAAACGCTTTGGGCAATGATGGAAGAGGATGTGGCACAGGAGGAGGAGGATGAGGAGGAGGAACCGGAATCATTTACAAGGCTTTCAGGGCAGTCATTCACAAGTGGCTACAAGGGTGGGTTCCTGCACCAACAAACGCCAGGTACACAATTGTCCGGCAGTAAGGGCACAGTTCTGGAGGATGACAAGGTGGAGGATGAGGAGGAGGAGATGGAGGAGGAGGAACCATGTTCACAGCAGGGTGGCACCCAGACCAGGTCATGGCCATCACTGGTGCGTAGCTGGGGGGATACAGAGGACACAGACAATACACCTCCCACAGAGGACAGCTTTTCATTGCCTCTGGCCAGCCTGGCACACATGAGTGATTACATACTGTAGTGTCTCCGCAATGACCGCCGAGTTGCCCACATTCTAACTGGTGCTGATTACTGGGTGGCCACCCTGCTGGATCCCCGTTACAAGGACAACGTACCGTCCTTAATTCCCTCACTGGCGCATGATCGTAAGATGCGCGGGTACAAGCACACGCTGGTAGACGCGCTGCTAGTGGCATACCCACCTGACAGCGGGGGTACAGTGGAAGCACAAGGCGAAGGCAGAGGAGGAGGAAGAGGTCGCCAACGCAGCCGGGGCACCGCCAGCACCTCAGAAGGCAGGATTAGCATGGCCGAAATGTGGAAAAGCTTTGTCAGCACGCCACAACAACCAGCACCACCAGCTGATATGGAACGTCTTAGCAGGAGGCAGCATTTTACCAACATGGTGGAGCAGTATGTGTGCACACGCCTACACATACTGAATGATGGGTCTGCCCCCTTCAACTTCTGGGTCTCCAAATTGGGCACATGGCCTGATCTTGCCCTTTACGCCTTGGAGGTGCTGGCCTGCCCTGCAGCCAGTGTATAATCTGAACGTGTATTTAGCATGGCAGGGGGCGTTATCACAGACAAGCGCAGCCGCCTGTCCAGAGCCAATGTGGACAAGCTCACGTTCATTAAAATTAACCAGGCATGGATCCCACAGGACTTGTCCGTACCTTGTGCAGAATAGACATGTATACTGGTGTTCTGACAAAAACTGTCTGGCCATCGGATAGTGTCCAGCCCGTACTGCGCAGGCGCAGCGCTTGTGCAGTACGGAGGACAAGGAGATTCACAAAATCTCTGAAGATGAACGACGCCTGCGCCGTGAATGCAGGTTCAAGCCCCACCATCCAAGTGGACATACGGTAGCACATAGTAACAGGGCCCCTCACGGGCTCGCTTCGCTCGCCAGTGTCGCCACGCTTTGGGCACGGCCTCGCTTGGCTCAGCTTGAACCTCGGATGGTGTGGCTTGAACCTGGACTCACCGTTTGTCTTCGGAGATTTTCTAAATCCCCTTGTCCTACGTACTAAGCAAGCGCAGTACAGGGCGGACACTATCCGACGGGGGACAGAATTTGACACATCACCGGCCTTACCCAGCCATTGTTGTATTTTTGAACCAGTGTTGGCTACCTCGTCCTCCTCCACCGCCGCTTCCACCTACACAGCCACATCCATCGCCACCTCAACCTCCTACTCCATATGGATCTCATCCTCCTAGGTCAAGATTATAATTTTTTATTTTTTTAATTTCAAAGTATTTTATTTTCCCTCTAGCTTATCCATTAAATTGAATAATTTTTTCCAGAAAGGGCATATTCTGGGGCATTTCCACCATATGTGTGGCATCGTGCCGTTGAGTTTCTGAGGTTCTTAATGACTTCTTGTACCTCTTCTGCTGAGAAGGGGGCCTCCAGCATAATATTTTTATTTTTAATTTTTTTATGTTATTTTACGTTATTTCCCTATCCACATTTGTTTGCAGAGCACTTGCCATGCTCTTAACCGCATTTTGCTGCCATTTGCAGCCCTCTAGCCCTTTCCATTACTATTTTAGAGCCATTTTAGTCCTCAAAAGTTCGGGTCCCCATTGACTTCAATGGGGTTTGGGTTCGGGGTCAAGTTCGGGTCAAGTTCGGTCCCAAACTCGAACTTTTTTCCGAAGTTTGGCCGAACCCGTCGAACCCGAACATCCAGGTGTCCGCTCAACTCTAGTCCTGAGCTCATTGTTCCTGAAGTAGGGCTCCCCTCCACTGGCTGGAGTCTGACTGCACCAAGAGGTCGTCTGAGCTGCTGGAGCGAGGCGATTTCTATGGCTCTATCTGAGACGTGAAGGATGAAAGATCTCCAAATATGGCCCAAAAAGCTTTCCTTAGGGGACCACGTGTCCATCACCAAAGCCGTCCCTATGTCCACAGAGAAACCACATAGTGCCCCTAGGGCATGTATGGGTGGCACAATCCCAAAATAACAGAAAGCATCCTGACATGGAAGTTTAACTGACATATTGGTTTATGTATTGGTTCCCCTGTCTTTCCTGGACTCCCATCCAGAAAAACGCAGAAGCTAAGCTCTCTGGCGTGAGCGTAAGGCGTGGAAACTGACTCTTGAGTTTTCGGTCTTCTTTAACTCAGTAGACCTTCATCTTGAGGCAGGAAGCCAAACTGGCCACTATTAAATTTAGGCTTGCCCTTCTGCGATGTAAGAAAAAATGCAGTGCTAGCGTTTGTCCTAGAGGGTCACACCTTCTGATGGTAAGGTCATGTAAATGGCCACTCCTACAAGGGACACATACTGACCAGAGGGGTGATCCCAACCCCTGGACCTCTATTAGTTCAAAAGGGCATAACTTTGACATCCTGCTGTGACGATATCCTCCAATCTTGACGAACAAGCACTTGATCCATTCCCCATCCAGCTGTCTTCTGGAAATACTTCCAAAGCTTCACCTCTATACACAGGCATTTGACCAACCTTACCAATCTGGACACAGGTTGTCTTCTTTTTCCTGTTTAGGAGAGACTGGAGAGAATTGATTGGCCTAAGCAGTCCATGAAAGAAGGCTGGACATTGCCAAACAGACGGTCCCCGCACGAGACGGATCTAGTCATTCCTTTAGAGCGTCTTGACCATCTGCTTAATTGTGACAACTAAAAACACATGGAGATAGGCGCCTCTGGGTGTAGCAGTATTAAAACAATTTATTAGGCAGTGAACAAAAGCCACTTTTACAAGTAAAAATGTGCAAATTACCAGAGACTCAAATATCCAAACAATATAGTAATAACTAAGTGTACATAGTGATTAGCGCAGCTAGTAGACTTAGGGAAAAATGTTAGTTCTTAGCATGAAAAGTCCAAGGACTGGAGGTGAGGAGTATTTCAGGGGTTAAAGTTACACTCCCAGGGCTGCCGTCAAAGGGGAACAGAGACCATGTTCCAGTTCTGCAGGAAAAACACAAGGAGAGAGGCGCCTCTGGGTGTAGCAGTATTAAAACTATTTATTAGGCAGTGAACAAAAGCCACTCACATTTTGATAGTAAAAAACAGGCATGTAGAAATTCCCAATCAGGGAAAAGGAGGGATCATCAGATGTGTCAGTCCATTTCTATTCCTGCTGGGGCGCTAGGGTGCTCTGGATTTGCTCTCACCGCTGACAGATGGATAAGAAAGGCTAGCTGCGATGGAGGAAGAAATCCAAAGCGAGGCTTGGAGCGCAATGGTGTAGCATGCGAGGAGTGCTGACGTCACTGGAATGCGACGCGTTTCGTGAGGTACAGGCTGCGTGTGACGTGGCAGCCGCACTCCTTTGTCAAGCTATAGGAAAGGGAGGTGTCGAGCTAGATTATATTACGAGGAAGGGAGGCGGGGGGCGGGCGGAGCAGGAGCAGGAAGGGCGGAATGGTCAGTGGAAGTGTGATTGACACACAATGGGATGGATAGTCAGCTAGCGGCAGTACAATAATAGAATTGTGTAATGGTATACGGTGTCAGAGCAGGATACACTGTGGGGCTAAGAAATATGACAATGGCTTGGCAAAACAATATGTTATTAATGAATGTTATGAAGAGTGTCTATAGTGGTGAAAAATTGGAAGAAAAATACACACAGGAGACGGTACGAATTGGATGATACTAATAAATGGCATAGAGAATATCAGTATTGGTGAAGACTTAAATAAGGAGAAAAATAATGGTGGACACAGGAGTATGGAATACACACCCACATGTATATATCTATGCGCATACGCACACATGCACATACACATGTACAAGGAAAGAAAACCCACATGCACATATGCATATGCGCACACGTGCATGCACGTATAGAGCACCTTAGTAAAAAAATATTGGGGGGAAAAAAATGTATTATTATGATGGTAGTGGATAATGATACATAATAAATAATAAAAAAATGTAAGGGGAAGCGGGCGAAGGGGAATGGTATGGGAAGGGGGGGGGGACAAAAACGTAGAAAGTGTGTAGTACGGCCTACGATATGCATATAAAGGTTGGGTACTGGAGTCAAGGTGTATATACACAAAAATATCATATAAATACAACATACAAATGTATACGTATATATATACATACATACACGCATACATATACACATTAGATCAAAATGGTTAAATGAGAATAAAACCATATATAAGCATATGTACATACATAACATAACATAAAACGACACCAAGAAGCATGGGGTAGATAAATGAGGGAAGGGGGGGGAGGGGAAAGGAAGGGGGGGTGTTTTTTATATATAACAGAAAACCGTGATACTAAAAAGACGGGGGGGAAAAGAGAGAAAGAAAAGGATGGAAAGAAAAAGTTATATTAAAATTAGTATAATGATAAAGAGAGAGAAAAAAGAAGAGGGGAAAGGGGGGGGGGAGGGAGGATGGAAGGAAATTAGGAGGGAAGAAAAGGGGGAGGGGGGGAAGGGGTAGGAGAACAAAAACGGGGGAGGGGGGCAGCAGAACCTGTGGAATGCAAAGCCACAATAAAAACCAATACCTACAAAAATATATATACACAAGTGTGAGAAGAATGATAAAATGAGAACAAAAGTGGATTTATAAAATGGTGGAAACTTCGATGCTCTCGTTGATACCTCCGGGCGAGAGTACATCTAAGGTGTAGATCCAGTAAGTCTCTCTGGCACAGAGTTTGATGAATCTTTCAGCTGCCGGAAGGGATCTATCAATTTGTTCAATGACCCATACCTGAAGCCCTGAGGTAGATTTTTGGTGTGCGGTAGTGAAGTTTCTTGGTACACTATGAGGGTCAGTAACGCCCTCTATGTATCTCCTATGTTCTCCGAACCTTTGTCTCAAAGGACGTATGGTGCGGCCTACATACATTAGGTCACATGGGCAGCTAAGACCATATACCACGAAGTTGGAAGAACAATTATAGAACTCTTTTAGTGGGTATGTCTTGCTTTTAGTGCTAAATGATTTTTGACCATGCTTAACGAATTTGCATGTCTTGCATAAAGGCTTCCGGCACTGATACATACCCACTATGGGTATAAGGGTGAGGGTGGGACGGACGTGGGTGGAGAATGGTTTTGGATTTACTGGGCGCAATCTTGTTTTTGAGGTTTGGGGCCCTCCGATAAGTAACTCTGGGTTGTGCCGGGAGAACAGATTTCAAGTGAGGATCTTGTAATAGGATATCCCAATGTTTGAACAGAATTCTTTCCATATTTTTGTGCTTATGGTGGAAGGTGGTTATGAATCTGGTTGAACAATCTTTCGTAGATGTATCAGATTTGGGTGGCTTTCCATGAAGATAAAAGTTATAGGCTTCATCAATTAAGCTTACGGGATACTGTTTCTCCGTAAATTTTCTTTTTAGATTTTGGCTGAGTTCGACATAGTCCGAATCCTTAGTGCAGTTTTGTCTAAGGCGACAAAATTGGCCCTTGGGGATGTTGTTTATCCATTTTGGTAGATGGCAGCTCTTAAAGTTTTTGGGAGATCAATCACATTCACAAAAACAACCCCTATGCAGCCAACATTATTTTCTTTGGATGTTACATCGATGATTTGATTATCATTTGGGATGGCACCCTTGATCTCATCCCTCTTTTTGTCAAATACTGCGATAATAACAGCTATGGGCTGTCCTTTACATCCGTCTCCCACCCCTCTTCCATGGCCTTCCTGGACCTAGAACTCGGACATGACGAACATACCATCTGTGCTAAAAATTACACAAAACCCACTGCAGGAAACTCCTATCTGCACTTTAAGAGCTGCCATCTACCAAAATGGATAAACAACATCCCCAAGGGCCAATTTTGTCGCCTTAGACAAAACTGCACTAAGGATTCGGACTATGTCGAACTCAGCCAAAATCTAAAAAGGAAATTTAAGGAGAAACAGTATCCCGTAAGCTTAATTGATGAAGCCTATAACTTTTATCTTCATGGAAAGCCACCCAAATCTGATACATCTACGAAAGATTGTTCAACCAGATTCATAACCACCTTCCACCATAAGCACAAAAATATGGAAAGAATTCTGTTCAAACATTGGGATATCCTATTACAAGATCCTCACTTGAAATCTGTACTCCCGGCACAACCCAGAGTTACTTATCGGAGGGCCCCAAACCTCAAAAACAAGATTGCGCCCAGTAAACCCAAAACCATTCTCCACCCACGTCCCACCCTCACCCTTATACCCATAGTGGGTTTGTATCAGTGCCGGAAGCCTTTATGCAAGACATTCAAATTCGTTAAGCATGGTCAAAAATCATTTAGCACTAAAAGCAAGACATACCCACTAAAAGAGTTCTATAATTGTTCTTCCGACTTCGTGGTATATGGTCTTAGCTGCCCATGTGGCCTAATGTATGTAGGCCGCACCATACGACCTTTGAGACAAAGGTTTGGAGAACATAGGAGATACATAGAGGGCGGTACTGACCCTCATAGTGTACCAAGACACTTCACTACCGCACACCAAAAATCTACCTCACGGCTTCAGGTATGGGTCATTGAACAAATTAATAGATCCCTTCCGGCAGCTGAAAGATTCATCAAACTCTGTGCCAGAGAGACTTACTGGATCTACACCTTAGATGTACTCTCGCCCGGAGGTATCAACGAGAGCATCAAAGTTTCCACCATTTTATAAATCCACTTTTGTTCTCATTTTATCATTCTTCTCACACTTGTGTATATATATTTTTGTAGGTATTGGTTTTTATTGTGGCTATGCATTCGACAGGTTCTGCTACTTTTCTGCTGCCCCCCTCCCCCGTTTTTGTTCTCCTACCCCTTCCCCCCCTCCCCCTTTTCTTCCCTCCTAATTTCCTTCCATCCTCCCTCCCCCCCTTTCCCCTCTTCTTTTTTCTCTCTCTTTATCATTATACTAATTTTAATATCACTTTTTCTTTCCATCCTTTTCTTTCTCTCTTTTTTCCCCGTCTTTTTAGTATCACGGTTTTCTGTTATATATAAAAAACACCCCCCCCTTTCCTTTCCCCTCCCCCCCCCCTTCCCTCATTTATCTACCCCATGCTTCTTGGTGTCGTTTTATGTTATGTTATGTATGTACATATGCTTATATATGGTTTTATTCTCATTTAACCATTTTGATCTAATGTGTATATGTATGTGTGTATGTATGTATATATATACGTATAAATTTGTATGTTGTATTTATATGATATTTTTGTGTATATACACCTTGACTCCAGTACCCACCCTTTATATGCATATCGTAGACATTACTACACACTTTCTACATTTTGCCCCCCCCCTTCCCATACCATTCCCCTTCGCCCGCTTCCCCTTACATTCTTTTATTATTTATTATGTATCATTATCCACTACCATCATAATAATACATTTTTTCCCCCCAATATTTTTTTACTAAGGTGCTTTATACGTGCATGCGCGTGTGCGCATATGCATATGTGCATGTGGGTTTTCTTTCCTTGTACATGTGTATGTGCATGTGTGCGTATGCGCATATATATACATGTGGGTGTGTAATCCATACTCCTGTGTATTATCTCCAAGTAATAACCCTCCCCTCCTTCCCCCCCTTCTAATCCATCTTAACATTAATTATATTTATTACACTATCCAGCCTATCTTCCACCATTATTTTTCTCCTTATTTAAGGCTTCACCAATACTGATATTCTCTATGCCATTTATTAGTATCATCCAATTCGTACCGTCTCCTGTGTGTATTTTTCTTCCAATTTTTCACCACTATAGACACTCTTCATAACATTCATTAATAACATATTGTTTTGCCAAGCCATTGTTATATTTCTTAGCCCCACAGTGTATCCTGCTCTGACACCGTATACCATTACACAATTCTATTATTGTACTGCCGCTAGCTGACTATCCATCCCATTGTGTGTCAATCACACTTCCACTGACCATTCCGCCCTTCCTGTTCCTGCTCCTGCTCCGCCCGCCCCCGCCTCCCTTCCTCGTAAAACTGTATAATCTAGCTCGACACCTCCCTTTCCTATAGCTTGACAAAGGAGTGCGGCTACCACGTCACACGCAGCCTGTTCCTCACGAAACGCGTCGCATTCCAGTGACGTCAGCACCCCTCGCATGCTACACCATCGCGCTCCAAGCCTCGCTTTGGATTTCTTCCTCCATCGCAGCTAGCCTTTATTATCCATCTGTCAGCGGTGAGAGCGAATCCAGAGCACCCTAGCGCCCCAGCAGGAATAGAAGTGGACTGACACATCTGATGATCCCTCCTTTCCCCTGATTGGGAATTTCTACATGCCTGTTTTTTACCATCAACATGTGAGTGGCTTTTGTTCACTGCCTAATAAATAGTTTTAATACTGCTACACCCAGAGGCCCAGAGGCACCCTCTCTCCTTGTGTTTTTCCTGCAGAACTGGAACATGGTCTCTGTTCCCCTTTGACGGCAGCCCTGGGAGTGTAACTTTAACCCCTGAAATACTCCTCACCTCCAGTCCTTGGACTTTTCATGCTAAGAACTAACATTTTTCCCTCAGTCTACTAGCTGCGCTAATCACTATGTACACTTAGTCATTACCATATTGTTTGGATATTTGAGTCTCTGGTAATTTGTGCATTTTTACTTGTATAATTGTGACAACTGGTTAGGTGTCATCGTCATCTTTATCCCAGGTTGCTTGACCTAGGCCACATCCCTGCAGTCATATTCGTCTTTTTCTCTTTGGAAGGATCTGAAGTGGATTGTTTGCTTGGGAAGGCTTGGAGACTTCAAAGGGTGAGTGGAAAACACTCTTTTAGAGTGTATTGACCATATGTTTAATGAATGCGACACCTGTTAGGTGTCGTCATCCTTATCCTTGGTTGCTTGAACAAAGTAGAATGTATGCAGTCATGTCCATCCGGAAGTTTGGAAAATGGGCTGCTTCACCTGGTATGGATAGGCAGCTTCTCATTGTCAGAGCAGATAACCCTTTCACAGGGTGAGCCGAAAACACCAGTTTAGAGTGTATTGGCAATGTATTTATTGGATGTGAAACCTTTTAGGTGTCACCCTCATCCCTGGCTGTTTAAGCCAGTGGGATACATACTGTCATGCCCATCCGTGTATTCCACTTATAGAGCCTGAGGAGGGATGTTTGCTTGGGAAATCTATGAGGTTGCTCCTTCATATTCATCCATGTCTTCTTATTGAAGGGCCTGAAGCATGTTCACTCTGAGATTGGTAAACACTAATAGATAACCTCTCCACAGGGTTTGCGCACCATTCAGCAAACCAACCCATAGCCCCGGATCACACTGGTGCATTTTTTGACATGCGACCCGACCAGTCAAATCGCATGTAAAAATAGACGGCAATCGCACCACCCTAATTGGTGTAACGCTGCATCTGTGGCGCCACACCAATTTCAAAAAGGCAGTTTCATACTACCTTTGTAATTTCGGGCCGCGACCTATATTGACATCCGCACAGAGTCCTGCACATATGTCTCTGAAAATCGCGACCGGAATCGAGACTGACCAGCGGGAGAAATAACTGAATTGCACAGCATCATTCCCACAACCCAGTGCAACCCTGGACAAGGGAAAAAAAAGGTTAAATGCAGTAAATAGATTGCTTAGTAACAAACCCTGAGGGGTTAACCACAGCTAGAGGGAGACAGAAGCTTACATCTACAGCTCTGATCAACCAGATGGAGGTTAATTAGCTAGAACCTAGTCCTGGAAGGGACAGGACATGATGAAAAGTTTGTTCAGAACAGCAACAAAAAGGTTGGAATTTGTAACAAAATTACAATCATCTCCTGCAGTGTACACAAACCAAGGGAATTGTAGACATCATAAACATGCTTCTCCATTCTCTTTCTTTTTTTTTGAGGAAATCCAAAGGTCACATAGAAAAACAGAAGGATATCCCATATCTCAACAAGCCATGGCTGGCTCCAGTAGACATCACAGGTGACTCCTCTACCTTCTTTTGGAAATGCTGGTCTTTGGAGGGGATTTGGCATAATGGCACGACAGTAAAGCAAACATGAGAAGCCACCAACAGATTATTGCCATGTGTGAACAGACAAAGTGTTACTTTGTGTACCTGTTATGCAGAGTTCCCCCAGTGGAGGAGTTTCCCAGTAATGCGGCATACATTTGGATACAAAGCATTTAGCTCACCCAACTTCCGTCATCCGACCGCCGACACTGGCACAGCGTGGGCTTCACGTGCATAGGGGAGCACTATGCCATGACCGCTGTCCACTTTATGGACCTTGCGGACCCCAGACATGGCTGTTAGCCATGGTAAAGCCGCCCTGAGGACCAGCAGCAGGGCTCCCTGTATTATGATCGTTTAGACGAGACACCAGGGACTTCGTCCAGCTTAATCCACACGTATGGATGGACGGCCAGCCCTTTAGACCAGCCAGGTAGAGGAGCACACCTATGTCCTGCACGTAGGAGGAAAGGAGAAAAACGCTGAGGCTGAGGTGAGTGAAAAATTTATAGTTAAGTCCTGATTACGTAGGTGTGGGCGGGGCCTCACCCAGCTGTGCTGACATGGAACCATCAGGAAACACTGGTATAGCCCACAGCTAGCTAACAAAACTGACAGAAGTAGCGTTGTGTTTCATTGTAAAACTGAATTTACTTCTGTGAACAGTCTTGTAAAACTGCAATACAATGACAAAAAAAGGTTACACAATGCTTTTACATATGTCTCTTACAAATGCATACAATGAACAAATTTTTTGCAAACAGCAACCTACAAATGACATTAAATACATTGTAATGCAATCTATATATATACTGTATATATGACTTTAACAAATGAAAATAAACTTACAAGCATTTGTGTATCAAAGGGAGAAAGAAGGCCTTCACTGGTGTGTTCTTTTGGAAGCTAAACTGTCTCTGGACTGGAATGTGTGGGTGAAACTTCCTGTTTCCTGTTACTGAAAAAAATTGCAGTGAACAGCCTCCCTACTCCACACAATAATTAGATAGACAGTACAATTTACAATATATAAAAAAATGAGGTACATCAAAAAGCAGGAAAAATTGGAGGTGCAAGGAACAGATGGGACAGGAGAAAAAACTGGGATCAGGAATAGTGGAGTGCAGGTAAAAGGCAGCATGGTACAGGGTAGGAAGCAAGAGCAGGATCTAGGCAAGCAAAATGTGGCAGCAGAAAAACACTGGAGCAAGAAGCACTTAGTAGGGGAGGACCTACATACCCTCCCTGCAGTCAGCATCAGTTGGAAACTGATTACTGGGGTCTACTGGCTGCTGGATGACACCCACTGGTGGACACTGGAATTACAATCCTCCACCCGAGGAACCACAGTGCCACCAGCACTAAACTGCGCTCAATACTACAAGATATTAAATGGGACAAAATCCTAGTAACATTGAACACTGAGAAAAAATGGGAGTGCTTTAGGAACATATTAAATAAAGGCATCACCCAGTGAATTCCAATGGGTAATAAATATAAAAGAGCAAAGGTTAAACCTGGCTAGCTAAACTTTAGCGTAAAATTCATATTTAAGAGAAAAAAGCGGTCTCAAGAAATATAAGGCAGAGGGGTCATTGTCAGCATTCCATTACTACAATAGATGTCAGGGCAGTAAGGATGTGGAATTCACTTCCACAATCAGTGGTGTCAGCAAGAAGTATTAATAGGTTTAAAAAAACTCTTGGACGTGTATCTTAGTGAGCACAGTATACGGGGATACAGAAAATAATTTTAAACATGCACACCTACACAGGTTGAGCTGGATGGGCTGGTGTCTTTATTCAACCTTACCAACTATGTAGCTATGTAACCAGCAGGTGATCCAGGTACTGACACAAAGTCTTCCAGGATAAAGGGTCAAAGGAGTCAATAAAGTGAAGTAAAGCGGCAGAATTGTTGTCATGACTCCATTAAAATTTAACACAAATAAAACATGGGTGTTCCCAGTAAGATGAAGACCTGACACATTTTCCAAGCCTGTGAGTGGGCAGTGAAAGGAGAAGCATCACACTGATCACCTCATATCTATATTAATCCACTTTCTCCTCCTGTCATCATGTTCCTTGTTAGTACATGAGTACTACAACACACCCTGCTGGCTCCTTTTGTTGCTTCTCCCTCTCTCAGTCTGAGATCAGCTGTACAGTTGACTGCAAAATAAAAAAGATGATTCTAGGTCAAAACCAAATACTTACACGTAAAAGTACATTAAATGATGTATTATTAATGCAGAGCTGAATTTATTTGTGTATTTTATATCTGCTGAGAGTTCTGCTTTAAAATTAGGTATGTTTTATTTAAATAGGCAGTTATTATATAGTATTTGACTGAGCAAGAGGGAATGGGATGAAGAAAAAAAAAAGAAAAAGGTTTTCATGGGTTGTTTCAGTACCATATGTGTATCCTTAAATTTCAGGCCATATAAAGACTTTTGCATCCAGAAGCATTGTACATGTTATGTTAATTCAGATTACTCATTATGAATGGGCTGGCAATGCACAGCAATGGTTCAAAAAATGTGCACTGTGTGGTGTGAACAAGCACTTAAAATAAAATATATATAAACAATACATTCTTATATTAAACATATTTGCACCTAAAGGTTGATATATAACCATGAGATATTGTGTATTTTGGAAAACTACATAATATATATATAATATTTAGTCACTGCTTAAAAATTAAAACATGTGTGGCACTGAACATTGTTAGAACATTTGGAAAAAAATAAACAACATGGTTGATTTTTGTCACTGGCAAATTAAAAGATGTTTTGATTCAATATTCTTTACGATAGTTGATAGCATGTGTGAATGCTTGAGAATCTGACTAAAACACTAGAATTGTTTTACAACAAAAAAAAGGGATTTTTATAACAGCTTACCTGTAAAATCCTTTTCTTGGAGTACATCACGGGACACAGAGCGACTTAGTCATTACTAATGGGTTATATAGATTACCTTCAGGTGTTGGCACTGGCCAATTCCAAACCGGAAGTACCCTCCCCTATATAAGCCCCTCCCACCCGGGAGCACCTCAGTTTTGTAGCCAAGCAATAAGTGTCCCAAAAAGAGGGGTGGGAGCTCTGTGTCCCGTGATGTACTCCAAGAAAAGGATTTTACAGGTAAGCTGTTATAAAAATCCCTTTTTCTTTTTCGTACATCACGGGACACAGAGCGACTTAGTCATTACTAATGGGACGTCCCAAAGCAATGCCAAATGAGGGGAGGGATACATAAGCTGGGCGCCATCAGGCATGAGGATCTTTTGCGGCCTGCAACACACTGCGCCCAAAGGCGACATCCTCCTGACTTCTAACGTCTACCTGGTAGAATCTAGTAAACGTGTGTACCGAAGACCATGTTGCGGCCTTACATACTTGAGCAAGGGAGGCCTGGTGATGCACTGCCCATGAAGTTCCAACTGCTCTTGTGGAGTGCGCCCTAACTTTGAACGGAGGCGGTCTCTTTCTCAAGCCATAGGCTTGTATTATGACCTGTCGAATCCACTTGGCTAAAGTAGATTTTTGATGCTGCCTGACCCTTTCTGGGGCCTTCCGGCAGAACAAACAAAGTATCCGTTCTGCGAATCTGAGCAGTGGCTTTTAGATAAGCTTTAACTGCTCTTACTACATCCAAAGAATGTAATAACTTTTCCTCTACCGAGCTAGGTTTGGGGAAAAAAGAAGGAAGAACCACATCTTGGTTCAAATGAAACCTCGATACCACCTTAGGAAGAAAGGCTGGATGAGGACGTAATACTACTCTGTCCTTATGGACAACCAGATATGGCTCCTTACAGGACAAGGCGGCTAGTTCCGATACTCTTTTAGCCGAACAAACGGCTACTAAGAAAATCAATTTCCTGGTGAGAAGAACCAAGGAAATGTGTTGCAATGGTTCAAACGGTTGTTTCTGTAGAACCGACAGAACCAGGTTTAAGTCCCAAGGACATATGGGAATACTAACCGGAGGGCTAATACGCATCACTCCTTGTATAAAGGCTTTGACTAGTGAATGTGAAGCCAAGGGCCTTTGAAAAGATATTGACAAGGCCGAAATCTGACCCTTGATAGTACTCAAGGCCAGCTTCCTATCTACAGCCCACTGTAGGAAGTCCAAAATCCTCCCTATCACGTACTTACGTGGATGCCATTTCTTGGCCTCACACCACGTAATGTACGCTTTCTAGATCCTATAATAGATCTGCCTGGATACCGGCTTCCTGGCATTGATCATGGTAGATACCACAGAATTAGAGAGCCCTCTCCTTTTCAGAATGTGGGCTTCAATAGCCAGGCCGTCAAACCTAGGGCTGGTAAGGAAGGGTGGTATATCGGTCCCTGCGACAGCAGGTCCGGACGATGTGGGAGGGTCCAAGGACTCCTTACTGACATTTTTACAATCTCCGCGTACCATGCCCTTCGGGGCCACGCTGGAGCCACCAGAATCACTGGTTTCTTTTCTACCCTGATTCTGCGGAGTAATCGCGGTAACAATTGTGGCGGTGGGAATGCATATATCAGCTTGAACTGATCCCAAGGGAACACTAGGGCATCCGAGCCGCAAGCTAGGGGATCCCTTGTGCGAGACACAAATCTGTCCACCTTTGCGTTGAATCTGGATGCTAGCAGATCTACATCCGGTGTTCCCCACCGCTGGCATATTGCCTGGAAAACCTCGGGGTGAAGAGACCATTCCCCCGGGCATAATTGTTGGCGACTTAGAAAGTCCGCTCTCCAATTTTCCACTCCTGGGATGAAAACCGCGGATATGGCTGGGACATATCTTTCTGCCCACTCCAGGATGCAATTTGCTTCCCTCTGGGCTGCACGACTCTTGGTGCCACCCTGGTGATTGATATATGCCACTGCCGTGGCATTGTCTGATTGAATTCTGACAGGGGACCCATGGAGTTTGGATGTCCATGCTACTAGGGCATACCGGGCTGCTCGTATCTCTAAGAGATTGATGGGCAGGGCCTTTTCTGCTTCTGACCACTTGCCCTGGAGAGACCATTGCTCCAGTACTGCCCCCCAGCCTATGAGGCTGGCATCTGTAGTGACCACCTTCCAAGAAACCGGACTGAAGGGTTTCCCTCTTTCCAGATTCTGGGGCACCAACCACCAATGGAGGCTCTTGCGAACGGAAGGGGACAGGGACATTGGTAAGTCTAAAGCCTGAACTTTTTTGTTCCAGGCTGACAGTATGGCCCTTTGCAAATTCCTTGAATGGAATTGACCGTAGGGTACCGCTTCGAATGAAGCCACCATCTTTCCCAGCAGCCTCATGCAGAGGCGTATGGATGGTTTTCTTTTTGTACCAACTAAGTGGGTCAAATCTTTTAAAGACGACACCTTCTCTGGAGGTAAGAAAATCTTTCTCTGATTTGAATCCAGCCTTAGCCCTAAGTATTCCAGACTTTTGACTGGTCTTAGAGCTGACTTGTCCCGGTTGATAATCCAACCGTGATATTCCAGATACTTGATTGTTTTGTGAATAGCTACTTCCAGCTTTTCCACTGAGTGGTCTATTAGTAGCAGGTCGTCTAGATATGCCATTATCGTTACACCCTGTGTTCTTAGATTGGCCAATAATGGGGCCAGAATTTTTGTGAACACTCGTGGTGCTGTGGCCAGACCGAAAGGTAAGGCTCTGAACTGAAAATGGCGCCCTTCTACTGCAAAGCGTAGAAATTTCTGGTGGGCCGGAAAGATGGGAATATGCAGATAAGCATCCTTTATGTCGATCGAGGCTAACCATTCCTGCCCTTGTAGGGCGGTGGCCACCGATCGGATCGACTCCATCCGAAAAGTCCTGATATTTAGGAACTTGTTTAGCCCTTTTAGATTTACTATGGGCCTCACGTCCCCATTTGGTTTGGGGACTGTGAAAAGGTTCGAGTAAAACCCGAATCCGCTTTCTTCCAGGGGAACCTTCATGATTACACCTTGGAGCAATAGTTGTTCTAGTGCCAGAAGGAGGGATCCTCTCTTTTGGGGATCTCTTGGCACGTTTGACCTCATAAATTGGGCAGGAGGAGTGCCTTTTAACTCCAGCTTGTATCCCAGACTTACTGCGGAGAGCACCCATCTGTCTCTGATGGTGTCCCGCCAGGTCTCTGTGAACAACTGAAGTCTTCCCCCCACCCGATTGAGTGGGGGCAACGCTTCATGCCTTGGGGGGAGGTTTTGTACCTCTCTTGATCCAGGGCTTCTTGTTACCCTGTGATTGTCCCTGATTTCTGCCCCCTGAACTTGACCGCGGAGGCCGTCGGAACTGCTTCACAGCCGATGTGCCCGGGACTGGAGAAGTAGGCCTCTTAAAAGAAGGACTTCTACCCTTGTTCTTAACCGGTAAGAGTGAACTTTTACCGGTAGAAATTTTCTGGATATATTTGTCCAGATCTTCTCCAAATAAGCGTTCTCCATGAAATGGGAAGCTAATCAGCAATTTCTTACAGGGAGCTTCAGCAGACCAGTTTTTGAGCCACAGAAGCCTACGCATATGTACTATAGACAGCGTAAAGCGGGAGGCCTGTTGGATTGTATCCTTTATGGCGTCCACCGCAAAACACAAGGCTCTAGGCAGGTCAGCTAGGGCAAGAGCCTGCTGATCTGGTAAGTCCCTTAAGACTTGTTTCAACTGATCTTTCACTGCTTGGCAGACTCCAATCGCTGCTACCGCAGGTTGTGTCACCATGCTTGCTGTAGAGAAAGCAGATTTTAGTAAAGACTCCAATTTTTTATCTATTGGGTCTTTGAACATTGGAACATTATCTACTGGACATGTCAGTGATTTGTTAACAAAAGAGATGGCTGCGTCCACTGTAGGGACCCTCCATTTTTTTATGAACTTATCCTCCATGGGATAGATCACCGGAAATCTCTTGGGGGGAGCAAATATTTTATCAGGATGCTCCCAATCCTGGTAAATAAGCCCCTCTAATAAAGGGTGGATTGGGAAGGAACAGACAGCCTGGGGAGCTTTTAGCGACCCCAGCGAGGAAACCGTAGTGGATGGTGGTTCCGCCAGAGGCATTTTAAATGCTGATTGGACCATATTAGTCAGAGACTGAACCCATAATCTTTCAGCCTGAGATGCTGAGAAAGGTTCTTCCACTGTTGATTCCTCCATAACTGAATCAACCTCATCCTGATCCCCTTCAGGTAGGTCGATCTCTGTGTGGGGCTGTTCCTCCACTAACAGGCACTCTGAAGGAGGAGACGGAGATCGGACGCGCTTTTCCTGAGACAGGGAAGCAGCGATCAATGCTGTTAATCTCTCTTCCAATCCTCCCAGAGTTGAGGATAAAACCTCCTCTGTTATATATACAGGAGCAGGTGGACTGGGGACAGCCGCAGCACCAGGCATTCCTGCGGGTTTTCTACGGCTACTGACCTCTGAATTCTCAGGGGGGATTGGTGCAGTACAAGCATGCCCAATATCCTCAGAGCCCGATGGAGACCCCTTTGGCTTCCTGGAAGATCTATTTCCGGAGCGTCTGGACGACATATCCTTTAAGCACAAAGCTGAGGTATTCCCGTCGTCATACACCAATTTTGCTGGTAATAGTCTAACACAGGTGCTGCTATATACCAGCTGGTGTCCACTAAAGTGCCTTTCTATGGGGATGCCTGCATCAACCGCCTCTGTGTGCCACTGTTTGTTGCTAGCTCTGTTTGCATCCAGCTGACACTTGTACTGTGTCTTTTAACTATGCTGGGACGCCCGCACATGCGCAGAAGCGCCGCGGCGCGCATAGAGCGTCATCCACCCGCCCCGCCCCTTTTTTTCATAGGAGGCGCGTGCACGCGCCCGCGCGCGCGCCCGTGCGCCATTGGCGCCCTTTTCGAAATCAAACAGGGGACTAGGAGCCAGGGCCCTTTTTGCCGGAGGGCCTGTGCGGTGGATGAGCGCAGCAACAGGGCAGAGGAAGTGGATTCCCACAGAGAAACTTACCAGCTGCCTGGATCTTTTGACTTGAGAAAACCAAAGATCCACATGACAAGAAAAATGGACTACAGCGGCCTCTAGTGGTTTAACACAGGTACCGCGGTCCCCTTTTCTTTTTTTTTTTTTTCTTGACTACTATTAAAGTTTTACATTTTCAGTAGTTACAGGCAAACACAGATATTTAGCGGGAATACCGTTAGGTAACAGACAGAAAGACAAATTAGGCTTGGGGGTCCCCCAATAGAACCAAGTTCCTGGGGGCCCCCACTTACCTGATCCCCGCCGCAGGACTTTGTTTGGTCCACAGAAGTCCAAACTTCACCTATCACGGCAGGCATTGTAATTAAACCTTCAGGGACCGGGTTCCCAAGGATTCCACTCCCCTGGACCTGTATAGCACCCTGCACAGACAACATCTTGGTCGTGGGTATGACCAGAGCTCTGGATCCCAGGGTCCAGCCCTCCTAAGAGAGGCATTACAGGCAAAACCTTGCTCTTCTCTGCAAGGCCCGGGTACCGACCGTTTAGCTATGAAGCTTTTTTGGTGGGATCCGGAACAGCTTACTAAGGCCCAAAAGAACCTGTACGCAAGCCCAGTGAAAACACATGTTACTCTTTGGCCAACACCTTAGACACTGGCAAAAAACTGAGGTGCTCCCGGGTGGGAGGGGCTTATATAGGGGAGGGTACTTCCGGTTTGGAATTGGCCAGTGCCAACACCTGAAGGTAATCTATATAACCCATTAGTAATGACTAAGTCGCTCTGTGTCCCGTGATGTACGAAAAAGAAAAATAGATATTGTTCAGTTTACAAAGTGAATGCTCACTTATCTTAGTAAATGAAGTGAAACTGTGAAGCAAAATGTAAAAAAAAAATATTTTTTTTCTTACTCATAATTGGATGGTTGATGAGGACGCATCTTCACAATGTACTTGCATCTGCCCTTTTAGTAAATAAAATACTATTGTGTCACTGCAAGACATACATGTTCCTCATTTATGATTAAATATAATGCATGTTTTTGTTAGAATTGTGAAAAAATTGCTAATCAACAACTACATATTTTTTTAAACACGTTTTGAGCAAATATATCTCTTTTGATCTGTGTGCAGTTAACTAATAATTGCAATACGTACAATAGCAATGACTGGTACTTGTAATGACTTGATAGATCTATTAAATTGTAAAATCCCTATTACAACTTTTCTGAAATAATATGTGTATTTTGTCCCTTTTTTTTATACTGATATAATAACAATTTGAACTATTTTCCTCTCCCCCAGATGTTCCAATTAAAAAAATAGGGATTAGCCATAGGAATAGATGCTAATCTCTTTGACAGTCTGCCACTCTCTTGCTGATGCGTTGCAATTTAAGAGTACAAAAAAGGCTCAGGGCCAGTCTATAAGTATAAAAATATTCATTACTTCTGTTTGCAGTCTATTTACTGTATGTCTTGTCCAAAATTAACACTTCACATAGAATTCACTGCTTGGTGATTTATTTATGTAGAATTTACAGAAAAGTATGCTTTACAGTACTGTCCAATTATAAGGTTCATGATGCCCTACAGACAGAAAATAAAAATAAGAAGAAAAAAAGCAGAACCAGGTTTGAACATTTGGAAGCAAGTACTGCAATAGATAAATCACATGGGATGAAATACTACAGTACAGTGAACTAAGGTAAATGTTTGGACTGGTGGGGAAAGGTTATACTATGTGAGTGATATGGGGTGGTTCCCCCAATGGGTTTTTTTTAGCAACAGAGTTTAATAATTATCAAAAATTATATAGGTTAAAAGTATTGGCTTTATTAAATGTGAATGTATATTATGGTCATAACAGTTAAAATATGAGCTCTGGCAGAGAAAATTGTTAAATTAATACATATAAAAAAGGACATAAGGAATTGTATACATACAGATGCATTTTGATATGAAATGCTGTATAAAAATGTTGTGTTTGCATGTTTTGTAAATGTATTAATTTAACAATTTTCTCTGCCAGAGTTCATATTTTATTTTTGTAACATCCAGTTTATTAAGAAAAAGTAAGCAACTAGAACGGGGAGTCGCAGCTCCCCATTAACATTTAGTACAATATCAAAGAAGTAATACACAAAACATTATGAACTGCTTCAGCAAAAAAGGAAGCATTAACTGAGAACAAAATGTGTTCCTGAGGTGAAAATTAGTGCATCCATGTATGTGCATTAGTCAATATAATCATAAAAATAGAGTAGAAAATATTCCTTCTCGGGGGATATAGTATAGAAGCAAGGATTAGAGGTAGCATTAGATAAGACAAGAGGAGAGGGAAAATAATATTGGGGGGGGGGGGGGGTAGTATAGAGATATGGAAAAGCAATGTCCTTGTAGATATCAGGTTGTACATATGATTTAAATACCATTATACATTATCAACTTTATTACCACAAAGCAGGGGTTTACTCTCCAGATTGGGGAAGATCAGTTCTGTTCAGGTCTAGAAAGGAGTGATTAAGCGACCCAGTCCACCGCCACCATGTCATCATAAGCTTGGGTTGCTTTGAACAGGAACCAGGGGGACCAGGTTTTAAAGAATCTATCAGTGTTGTCAGTGGACTGGGCCACCGTCTCCTCCATGTTACAGGTCTCGGACACTCTGAACAGCCAGTGTCGGATTGAGGGAACTCTAGAGGATTTCCAGAAAAGTGGTATGAGTCCTTTAGCCGCGTTTAAAAGGTGTTTAGACAGTGAGTTTTTATATCTCTGGTATGACACATCTGTAATATGCAGCAGACAGCATGCCTCATCAAGTTTCATCTTGGTTTCTGTGATTGCAAGTATTGCCTCACGGACTGCATTCCAGTAAGGTGGTGGAGAAGGATCTGGGGGTTTTGGTAGATCATAAGCTTAATAATGGCATGCAATGTCAAGCTGCGGTTTCCAAAGCGAGCAAAGTCCTTTCTTGTATTAAGAGAGGTGTGGACTCCAGAGAGAGAGAGATATAATTTTGCCACTGTTCAAATCATTAGTAAGACCTCATCTAGAATATGCAGTTCAGTTTTGGGCACCAGTTCTCAAAAAGGATATCGGGGAACTGGAAAAAGTGCAGAGAAGGGCAACCAAACTGATAAGAGGCATGGAGGAGCTCAGCTATGAGGAAAGATTAGAGGAACTGAATTTATTCACTCTTGAGAAGAGGAGAATAAGGGGGGATATGATTAACATGTACAAATATATAAGGGGTCCATATAGTGAACTTGGTGTTGAGTTATTCACTTTACGGTCAACACAAAAGACAAGGGGGCACTCTTTACGTCTAGAGGAAAAAATTTCATCTCCAAATACGGAAAGGTTTCTTCACAGTAAGAGCTGTGAAAATGTGGACCAGACTCCCTCCAGAGGTGGTACTGGCCAGCTCAGTTGATTGCTTTAAGAAAGGCCTGGATACTTTCCTAAATGTACATAATATAACTATGTACTAACATTTATAGGTAAAGTTGATCCAGGGTAAATCCGATTTTCTCTCGGGGGATCAGGAAGGAATTTTTCTCCTGCTGTAGCAAATTGGATCATGCTCTGCTGTTTTTTTTTTTTGCTTTCCTCTGGATCAACTGTGGGTATAGAATTGGGTATATGGGATTGTACGATATTTTTTTTTTTTTTTTTTTTTTTTTTTATGGTTGAACTGGATGGACTTTGTGTCTTTTTTTCAACCTGACTAACTATGTAACTATGTAACTATGTAAGGTATAATCAGAGGGCATTTCCAGCAGATGTGAAAAAGGGTGCCCCTGTCTCCCAGACACCTCCAACATGTGTCGGGGGTCTGGAGGAACCAAATGTGCAATTTCGCAGGTGTAGCGTACCAATGGGTTAATAATTTGTAAGCTGTTTCTTGTGTTCTGGTGCTGAGGGAACATTTGTGGGCGAAAATACAAGCTCTCTTCCATTGTTTGTCTGAAATTGGCTTATCCAAAGCCTTCGACCAGCTTACTCTTAATCTGTCATCTCCACGGACCGGCTGATCTCGTATCCAGGCGTATGAAATTGAGGTGGCTTTTTGGAGGGGTTCACCCGCCAGGCACACTGACTCCAATTCGGTAGGTGATCTGCTAAAGTTATTTTTCCTGGAGGGGTTATTTCTCCTGATCTGAAAGTATGTCCAAAGTTCTAAGTCAGGCGTGTGATTGTTTAGTTTAAGCTGTCTGAGGTCTTTGAAGATCTTGTTGTGGAAGCAGTCCCTGGCAAGTAATGGGTTAGCCGAATTTAGGGGATGCAAGAAACGATTCTCGACCCCTGGTAAAAAGTTAGGATTGTTAAATAAGGGTGATAATGGACTCAGTGAAGTAGAGAGGGCAGTCTGTTTGGTCAGTTGATGGAAGATTCCTAATGTAGTGCCTATTAAAGGGTGTGCTTTTAGAGATGCTGGATAGCTGGACCATGGGATCCACGGGAGAATTGTAAGGGTATGGGGCTTAGTTCATCCTCTACATGTATCCAATCTTTAAGTTTACGGTGACAATGCCAATCAATGATTCTGGTGATGTGGGCAGCGAAGTAATAGTTTTTAAAGTCAGGTATGCCCATTCCTCCTTTAAGTTTGGATAGGGCCAGCAATTTAGATTTAATTCTGGGGGGTTTGTGTGCCCAGATAAATTTCAATTGGATGGAGGAGATGGCTTTGAAAAAACTCTGGGGGATTTTTACTGGTAAATTATTGAACAAATAGAGAAGTTTTGGTAGGATGGACATTTTGCATATGGCTGCCCTACCAAACCAAGAGAAATTTCGGGTATGCCAGTTTTGAAGGTCTTTGTCAATCATTTTGAGAATTGGCGGGAAGTTATGTTCGTAGATCTGTGAGATGTTAGGTGTCAGCCATATTCCGAGGTATTTGAGGGCGGAGGGTTCCCACTTGAAGGGGCAGTTAGCTTTAATTTTTTAAGAGAGTCTGTGGTTATAATATTGTTCATGGCTTCTGATTTTGAAATATTAATTTTTAGATTGGATATGTAGCCAAATAGAGAGAATTCTTTCATTAGGGATGGTAAAGAGATGTGAGGGTTAGTTAGGAAAAAGAGCAGATTGTCTGCATATGCTGCAATCTTGAACTCCCGGCCCGCAATCATAAAACCTTGTATCGCCCTCTCCGCTAAAACCCTTTTGATTAACGGCTCTAGGGATAGGATAAAAAGGAGGGTCGATAGGGGGCAGCCCTGTCGTGTTCAGTTATTATTGTGTAATGTGTCTGATAAGGATCCGTTGATCTTGATTTGAGCTGATGGGTTTTTATAAAGAGATGCAATCCAAGTCATCATGTTTGCGCCCAGACCAATAAATTGACACGTTTCTAGCATGTAGTCCCACGCTACTCGATCGAACGCCTTCTCCGCATCTGTGGACAGGAGAAGGCTCTCGATCTTTCGCGTACGTGCAGCGTAAATTAGGCTAACTGCTTTTGTAAAATTATCTTTGAACTCCCTACCTGGCATAAAGCCAGCCTGATCAGGTCCAATTAAATCATGCAGTAGTGGTCTAAGCCTGTTGGCAATTAGTTTTGCCAGGAGCTTGACGTCAATGTTGAGGAGAGAAATTGGTCTGTAGCTGGCACATTGAAGAGGGTCTTTGTTTGGTTTCGGGATAACGGTTATGTGGGCGGAAAGAAATGCTGGCGGTATATCCCTAGGGGTCGACAGGGAGTTTAGTGCTCTTTGCAGAGGATCAAGGAGGGTGTCTGTAAAAGTTTTATAATAGATGGAGGTAAAGCCATCCGGTCCTGGGCTTTTCCCTGCTTTTAGGTCCTTAATTAACTTTGGAGTTCTGTCTTCTCAATGGGGGTTTCTAATTGTTGGGCGATGTCCTCTGGCAGTGTGGGCAGTTTGGAATCTTTCAGGTAGTCCTGAATTACTTGACGTCTATTTTTTAGTGTGAGTGGGGGGGTTCCTGAGGTAGGAAGGTTGTAAAGGCTACAATAATAATACTCATGGAAGTGTTTGGCTATTTTATCCGTGGTGATGTAGACCGTTCCCGATTTGTTTCGGATACCTAATAAATTTTGGTTAGTTTTGGCGTCTTTCAATGCTTTTGCTAAAAATTTGCCTGATTTGTCCCCGTGTTTGTAGTAGATCTTTTTCCTAAAATACAGAAATCTTTTTGTTTTGGTGTCTAAAAGTTGCTGAAGAGCTTTCCTAGTGTCTAGTAGCGAACGTGCAGAGCGTTCAGACAGGGATTGTTTGTGTTTCGCCTCAAGATTATGAATTTTGTCCGTGAGCTGTTTGATGGTATTTTCCCTTTCTTTTTTACAGTGTGTCTCTATTTTAAGTAGTTACCCCTTGTGGTGCATTTGTGAGCCTCCCAGACCATCATGGGGTCTCCGTCAGGAGTTAGTGGGTGTTGTGTGCCTCCAGCACAGTATACACCTGTATCTACCCTTTTTTGCTGGTGTTCTCTAATAAAGGCATCTGCAGGAGTTAGTGTGTGTTGTGTGCCTCCAGCACAGCACAGTATACACCTGTATATACCCTTTTTTGCTGGTGTTCTCTAATAAAGGCATCTGCAGGAGTTAGTGTGTGTTGTGTGCCTCCAGCACAGCACAGTATACACCTGTATCTACCCTTTATTGCTGGTGTTCTCTAATAAAGGCATCTGCAGGAGTTAGTGGGTGTTGTGTGCCTCCAGCACAGCACAGTATACACCTGTATCTACCCTTTATTGCTGGTGTTCTCTAATGCAGGCATCTGCAGGAGTAAGTGGGTGTTGTGTGCCTCCAGCACAATATACACTACCCAATTGCTGGTTTTCCCATCTCCCTGCAGGCCATTACTATGTCTGGAAGGCCAACAAGGAGAAGCAGACAGTCACGAGCCAATAAAAGAGGGCAAGCAGGCTCTGTGTCTAGAGCCAACAGTGCTGGTCGTGGACGCGGTGAATCGTCATCAGCACGTGGCCATGGGACACAATTGTCCTTATTTTCGGCAGCTGGACGTGTTGAGCCGCATCATGCCGAAGACTTGGTAGATCAGATGACCAAGCCCTCCTCATCCTCCTCATCCTCCTCATCCTCTCTCACCCAGGCTCAGGGTACTGGCAAAGCAGCTGCCAAAGCGTCCTCTTACCTCGAATAATGTCATCATCAGTCACTCCTTCCCTAGACCCACCATGTCCTCCTGAGGAGTCCCCCGAACTGTTTGAGCACAGTGTTGGGTACATGCTCCAGGAGGATGCCCAGCGTTTTAAAGGGTCTGATGATGATACCCAGCTAGAGGAAGGCAGTAGCGTGAGCGCAGAGAGAGAGAATGCTCAAGAAGGACAGCAATCTGGCAGTCATGTTCCAAGCAGCTTCAGCATACTGCCAGATTGGCTCCAGTGATGAGGAGGGAGGGGATGATGAGGTCACTGACTCCATGTGGGTGCCTGATAGGAGAGAGGAGGAGGAGGAGAATGAGGAGGAGGCACATCTCCAACTAGGCAGGATGCCCTCCGGAGGCCAGCGTAAGGGCAGCACACCGACTGGATCACACCGCAGAGCTCCGCCTGTGCAGGGCGCTGCCTCTGCCCGTTATTCCAAAAGTTCTTTGGTGTGGGCCTTTTTTGAGTCGAGTGCATCAGATTGCACCGCTGCTATTTGCAACATATGTCTCAAGCGTATCTCGCGTGGCCAAAACATCAGCTGCTTGGGCACCACATGCTTGACCAGACATATGTTGACCTGCCATGCAGCTTGTTGGCAAGCGTACCTTAAAGACCCACACCAAAGAACAAAGCGGACCTCTCCTTGCTCCTCATCAGCTGGGATCTCCAACCCCACTATACCTTCAGTCCTCTCTGAAACCTGCACTGAGAGGAATGAAGGTGTAGAATTAGGTGTTTCACAGCCAAGTACTTGGGGTCACTCTGCTAGCAGTACACCGACGTCCGATTGTAGCAGGCAAATTTCCCTGCCCCAGCTGCTGGACCATCGAAAGACGTTCACTCCCAGCCATCCACATGCCCAGCGGTTGAATGCTAGCTTGGCTAAATTGCTAGCACTTCAACTGCTGCCTTTTCAGTTGGTAGACTCGGCCCCCTTCCGTGAGTTTGTGCAATGTGCGAACCGCACTATGGCAGGTTCCTAAACGCCACTTTTTATCACGGAAGGCGATTCCGGCTCTCTACCGGCATGTGAAAGGCAATGTCCATGCCTCGCTGGACAGGGTGGTCAGCGGTAAGGTGCATATTACCGCTGACTCATGGTCCAGCAGGCATGGACAGGGACGTTACCTTTCTTTCACGGCCCATTGGGTCACTCATTGGCAGCTGGGAAGGATGCAGGACAAGGTGCAGTAGTGTTGGAGGTTATTCCGCCGCCACCCCTCCAAAATGCTACTATTGGTTGTGACACACCTCTCGCCTTCACCCCCTCCTCTTCTTCTTCCTCCATGGCCTCTTTCTGTGTTTTGTCCTCGGAACCAGCGGTGCTCCGTAGGCGTTCAAGGGGCTACGCATGTATGCAGGCAAAAATATGCCATGCCGTGCTTGCGCTGGTGTGTTTGAGGGACAGGAGCCACACTGGGGCAGAGGTTCTGTCAGCTCTGCAGGGGCAGGCCGAGAGGTGGTTGTCTCCACACCAGCTTAAGCCAGGAATGGTGGTTTGCGACAATGGCACCAGCCTCCTCTCCGCCCTCCGACAGGGACAACTGACCCATGTGCCCTGTGTGGCTCATGTCCTTAACCTGGTGGTGCAGCGGTTCTTGGGCAGGTACCCGGGCTTACAGGATGTCCCGAGGCAGGCCAGGAAAGTCTGTGTGCATTTCCGCAGATCATATATTGCCAGTGCTTGGCTGGCTGAGCTGCAAAAGGAGTTGAACCTGCCCAAGAACCGCCTTATATGTGACATGCCCACCAGGTGGAACTCAACGTTGGCCATGCTGCAGCGGCTGCACACGCAGCAGAGGGCCATCAATGAGTACCTGTGCGACTACGGCACCAGGGGAGCTCAGGTTTTTTTCACCACGCCAGTGGGGCATGATCAGGGATGCATGCACTGTCCTGGCACCATTTGAGGAGGCCACAAGGATGGTGAGCAGTGACAGTGCATGCATCAGTGACACTGTACCTCTTGTCCACCTGTTGGAGCATACGCTGCGTGGAATATTGGACAGGGCACTTGAGGCAGAACAGAGGCAAGAAGAGGAGGACTTCCTTTCCTCTCAAGGCCCCCTTTACCCAGACAATGTTCCTTCTGTCCCACCCATTGCACAGGAAGAGGACGAGGAGGAGGAGGAGGATTGTGTCAGCATGGAGGTTGAGCCTGGCACTCAGCATCAACAGCAGCAGTCTTTTAGGGATGATTTACAGTCCCAACAAACCCGTGGACTTGTACGTGGCTGGGAGGAGGTGGCTGTGGATCATGTCGTCCTTAGTGACCCAGAGGACTCCAGAGCGAATGCCTCAGCTAACCTATGCTGCATGGCCTCCCTGATCCTGCAAAGTCTGCGGAAGGATCCTCGTATTCTTTGGATCAAGGAGAGGGACCATTACTGGCTGGCCACTCTCCTTGATCCAAGGGTAAGGTTGCGGACCTTATCTTGCTGTCGCAGAGGGAGCAGAGGATGAGACATCTCCGGGAGGCCTTGCAGAAAGGTCTGTGCAACGCGTTCCCAGAGACAGGGAGGTTACAAACTCCTGGTCCTGGACAACGAGTTGCTGAGGCTTCGGTCAGTAGCAGAAGGAGCGGTGGAGAAGGTGGCCATCTGACTGATGCGTTCAGACAATTTTTTAGTCCGCAGCCCCAAGGTATGATCGGTTCCAGCAACCATCGCTAGCGTCTGATATACATGGTGCAGGAATACCTAGGGGCAAGGTCAGACTTGGACACCTTTCCCACCGAAAATCCTCTGGTTTACTGGGTCTTGAGGATGGATCACTGGCCAGAGCTTGCACAGTATGCAATTGAGCTACTGACCTGTCCTGCATCCAGCGTTCTTTCGGAACGCACATTCAGTGCTGCTGGAGGCTTTGTCACGGATCACAGGGTGCGCCTGTCCACCGACTCGGTTGATCGACTGACCTTCATAAAGATGAACCAGTCTTGGATCACCACCAGCTACCAAGCACCTGAAGCTGATGTAACAGAATAATTTATTTTGAAATGTCACATCCCTTCAAGACTGCCTATGCTGATGCTGAGTGACTGTCCTGTTATGTTGACTGACTATCCTCCTCCTCCTCAATGATCCGATTCCTGATGATGGCTTGGAAGAACATTTTTGTTTCTGGGTGCCGCCACCAGTGGCTAAGGCCCAATTTTTCAGCCCCTGTTTAACAGGGGCATGTAATTACAATTTTTTATGCAATGCTTTGCAGCAGGGCTCATTCCTGCACTCCAACTAGAGTATCTGGGAGAGGTTGCAGTGTCGTGGCACCAGAACCAGTGCCTAAGGCCCAATTTTTCAGCCCCGATTTAACAGGGGCGTGTAATTACAATTTTTGATGCAATACTTTGCAACAGGGCTCATTGCTGTGCTCCAAGTACAGTATCTGTGAGGGGTTGCAGTGTTGTGGCACCAGTGCCTAAGGCCCAATTTTTCAGCCCCTGTTTAAGAGGGGCGTTTAATTACAATTTTTGATGCAATACTTTGCAACAGGGCTCATTGCTGTGCTCCAAGTACAGTATCTGTGAGGGGTTGCAGTGTTGTGGCACCAGTGCCAAAGGCCCAATTTTTCTGCCCCTGTTTAACATGGGCATGTAATTACAATTCCTAAACTAATAATTCACAGCAGGGCCCATTCCTGCGCCCACCAAGAGTAACTGTGAGGGCATACAGTGTTGTGGCAACACCACCACCACCACCACCACCAAAGGCCAATTTTTCTGCCCCTCTTCAACAGGGGCATGCAATTACAATTCTTGATCTAATAATTTACAGTAGGGCCCATTCATGCGCCCACCAAGAGTAACTATGAGGGCTGACAGTGTTGTAGCACCAGCACCACCACCAAAGGCCCAACTTTTCCTACCACTGTTCAACAATGGCATGTAATTACAATTCCTGATATAATAGTTCACAGCAGGGCGTTCCAGCACCCACCAAGAGTAACTGTGAGGGCTCACAGTGTTGTGGCAACACCAACATCTAAGGGGCAAATTTCAGTAGAGTATATACGGCAGGCCCCTAAATTTTTGGGCTGGAGCTACACTTAAACAATGTACCTGTTCAAAATTACATGGGAGAAAAAGAAACCCTGGACTGCCGCACTCTGTATAGACAGTTATTTATTCCAAAATTTCAAGTAAAAAATCCAAATTCAAAATAAATCCATAGATCCAAAACAACAAATGCAGATAGTGTGCATGCAGGGAAGGGTGGCTAACGCGTTTCACGACACGAATTGACGCTTACTCATAGCTAGGGTGTGTCGGAATCAAACATAAGGTTATCCCAGTCAGCTGTGTTCTTTCAGTACTGATTGGTGTAAAGTTACTTTATTTTTCATTTATACCTCTATTGATTCCCACACACCCTAGCTATGAGTAAGCGTCAATTCGTGACGTGAAACGCGTTAGCCACCCTTCCCTGCATGCACACTATCTGCATTTGTTGTTTTGGATCTATGGATTTATTTTGAATTTGGATTTTTTACTTGAAATTTTGGAATAAATAACTGTCTATACAGAGTGCGGCAGTCCAGGGTTTCTTTTTCTCCCATGCATCAGTGCAGAGCCAGCACCTGTGTGAGTGACCGGGCGGAAGCAGCTATTTGGTGAATTCTCAAGCTTTTGAGCGGTACGTTTTTCCTTTCCTCTGTTCAAAATTACAAACAGATTCTACTTAAGAACAAACCTGTCTTGTTTGCACCGCCTGTTTATTGCTGTTCAGAGTATATAGGGCCTTTTTTTATTTTGGGTGTGGGGTTCCCCTAATATCCATACAAGACCCAAAGGGTCTGGTAATGGGCTGGGGTAGGGGGGGGGTGATGGGGTAGCCATGCCATTTTTCTCAAAGATTTTCATCCATATTGCCAGGACAAGACATGACATTAAAGCCGCAAGCAGTTTTAAATGGATTTTTTTCCTTTAGAAATGTAATTTTGTGCAGGGACAGTTCTAAACACGGGAAACACATGCCACTTCACAGGCATACTTTAGACACCCCCCAGGTACGTTATTTAAAGGAATATTTCACTATTTTTTTCACTTTATGCATCATTAAAATGCTCCCGAAAAAACATCCGTTTTTAAAACTTATTTTTGCATTGATACATGTCCCCTGGGGCAGAACCCGGGTCCCCAAACCCTTTTTAGGACAATAACATGCATATTAGCCATTATAATTAGCACTTTAGATTTTGAACGTTCGCGTCCATTGTATTTAATAAGGTTCTAACGTTCGCGCAAACTTTCGGTCCGTTCGCATGTTCTGGTGTTCGGCTCATCCCTATTGGTGACCCAAAGATGATAAACCGGGATATAAACCAATGGCAGTGTGAAGGAAAAGAGAAGGGCACATAGTATAATACTGCTTTTAAATGGAATTTAATGTAGGTAAATACACTTACATTAAAATGGTGAAACAAGCGCTTGTCAAATACAATCAATGGCAGCAGTGGAATCTCCATTGGGATTATCACACATTTGTCAAGAATTAGTTTTGATTTCACAACATCAGAGACTTTTTCTTTTTTCTTTTTATTATATTTTTGTATGGACTATTGTTCTTTAATTTTTATGTAGCGGGCATTTAAATTTGGGGGGGGGAGCATCTGGGTTATTCAACCCGGATGCACTAATTGTTAGGGAGTCTGAGAACCTTTTTTGTGGTTCTTGGAGGACTCTGGTGGTGCGGGGTTCCCTGCGGCCTGCAGGTGGTGTTGTCGCCCTGGGCCGGAGTTGAACCCGCACCGCAAGACTGCTCCCTTTTTGTCCTTTCCTGGTGCTGGTACAGCGGGGCGGGGAACCCGCTGTGACGCAGAGGGAGAGGGGATAAAAGGGACGCGCTTACCACGTGGTTGTCTGGAGGTGGTCCGGAGTGGTGGTCCGAGGGTTCAGAGTTCGGAGTTGGAGGACGCGGCCAGGCCCAGGCACCTTCAGCCTGGGTGCTGTCGTTCCGGAGTTCCGGGCCCAGGTGCCCTTGACCTGGCCGGAGCGAGAGATGGAGTCCATCCCAGGCACCTTAAGCCTGGGGTGAGGTACTATGGCGAAGGCCTGGGGCCCAGTAACTTCGACTGGGTTCCGCGAGGGTGGAGGAGTCTGAGGGGCCCTAAGGTGTTGGGACCCGTATCTGAGGTGAGGAGGCCGGGGAGTGTAACCCTTCCGAATAGCCCGGTACAGCATTAATCCAGTGATGGTCGGGGCCTTTGGTAACTCTCTTGGAGGGATGTCTTTCCCCTGACAGGGGCTGCAGCGTAGCGAAGGTAACTCCAGTTCCTGTTCATTAGAGTCGCTGGAAGAGACTCTGAAGCCAAAAAGTATATTTTACAGCCACTGTGCTTAGCAACCGTTGGTGAAACCTCAACGGTTTAGTTTCTTTGAGGATTGTGCCTTGACCTACTCCCCACCAATACTGAACTGTTCTATGGGTCTCAAACTGTCTGCTCGCAAAGGACTATTTGTTTGCCGTCATGGAATAAATAAGTGTTGGACCTTTTCAGTGTGTGGTACTCCAATTACTGGGAGCAAAGGGGGTTATCAGCAGAACAGACTTGGCTCTGAGCATATACACAGCCCGAAGGTAATCTGGTGCTGGCCTTCACCTCTACATGCTGTAATCTAGAGAACATGGGCCATGCGCACCTCGCTCTCCCCTTTAAGGTACCCCTAGACCGGAGACAGAGTAACCGCTAAAGAAGAAGAGAGAGGGTGAGGCCGCTACACGTGGGGGCTCGTAAGTCCGGGATGTGTGTTTCGTGTATGGAGCTAAGAACGTCTGTGTTTGAACTTTGCTGCCCAGGGGAGTTCCGAGTAGGTCGGCCATGTTGGCAAGCGCGCCATGAGGCACACCATAACTGCGCAGTTCGTGGGCGGGGAGAAGGGAAAGCCCGCAAACAAGTGCAGAGTATGGGAGGAGTCTGGCTATGTGGAAGTAGTCACGTGGAGATTCCGGCGCAAGTTGGTCAGTGCGCAATGGAGCAGCAGACAGTCGGGATGACCTCAAGTACCCCGTGGATTCCGGTTCCTTACCCCACGAAGATGACTTCCTTTACTGCTTCCATAACGGACACAGGAATAAGACTTAGGCCCCGACGACGTTTGGCTCTGTATGTATGCAGAGACATAGAGGCCCTCGGTGTGATCTGTCCCGGCTGCTTGGGACTGGTGGTCAACTTGAAGCCATTCGGGCGATGTGAGGCCTGCAAGGATTTTCTTTTTGAGGTTGAGCCATCCACAGAAAGGCCCCGAGCCTTCCACCTCAACTGCCTCACAGGTACCGCCACTCCGGAAGGGGAGATCCAGGCCTTTGCGGAGATTTCTGTGCGCACTGACCAGGGCAAAGAGAGTGCCCAACCAGAGACTGAGGGAGAAAAATCTGAGGATGCTGCTTCGGTCACCACAAGCTCCCTGCTCCCACCTCCGAAGAGGAAAGTCGGCCTTGTACAGGCATCCTATGGTCGTGGAAGAGCTTCACCCCGCCGCTTGCCTGGCCTGGATGGATCCGGAGGAAGGGGTCTGGACATCCCTGTTCTGCTAAAGGCCCAGGTGAGCCAGGGGTTGGGACTGTGTGTGTGATTGGAGGTGTCGGGAGTCCACTGTCAGTGGAGCCCGTAAGGTAGGGTGATTCCGTATCTACTGGGAATTACCTGCCCGCAGAAATGTACGACACCTCCGACCTAGAGTCGCTGTCAGATTCCGGCGATGATGATGAGATCGATGAGGTCTTTCACTGCAAGGGTTGGGACAGGATGCCATTACTCGCGCTCCGTGTGCCAAGGGATCTGCCTATGTCTACAAGGGATAGTACACCCCGGGTGGAGGCCCCGGAGCCCGGGGAGAAATCTGGTCTCCTGCCTACCCTTCCATCCTCTGGATCACCTACTGCTTCATCCGTTCCGGTGACGGGAACGCAATGTTCATCACTGCGGGCTCCTAGGCCCAAGCCAACAAAGGTAGTTAAAGTACCTCGGCATCCTGAGTCCATCATCCCGCCTAGAGAAGGAGAGCGGGCGATGATGCCACCTTTGGCCCGGTTACAGCGGCTCTTCTGTCAGAGAGTTGCCCGTGAATATGGGTGGGAGTACCCATATCTACCCCGGGACTTGCTTTTTGAAGTGGAGGTCCTGCAGCAGCGATGGTATGATGAGTTTGTCTGGGAAAAGCTCAAAGTGCCCCATGCTCGCCGATACCTTTCGTGCTCATCCCCCGTGTCTAAGAAGTTCAAAGACTGTAAGGCGGAGTGGATGTTAGGTCGGCACATCCATGCGGACAGGGTGCTTATTTGTCGCAAAGATGGAGAGAACATTGAATATAATGTGGAGATTTTCGATAAGCACTTAAAGCCCCTGTTCCTGCCACACCCAAAGTTCTACCTTTAGGAGGAAAAGACTCCTGTATGCTTTGTTTGTCGTTCATTGCTGAACTTGCCGGAACACAAGGACTGTGCCCTAGTTTTTTTTGTATTTGGGCGTTTTACTCTTTGGAGAAATGGGAGCTGTTACTGTTTGTTCCCCCTCTTTCTCCCTGCACTGCAAAGAAGATAATGACTTTGGGGTGTAGTTAGTGTAGACACAGTAAGAGAAGAAGGAAAGTTGTCTGGAGGATTCGGCTAAGTGTCATGACCGTAGCACTGTCACCAGGTGGCAGTACTGCGTAACGACTGTTTTTTTTTTTACACTTGCACCACCATACTCATTGGAGTGAATGGGCCTCTTCAAGGACAGGCCCGTTCATTCCAAGAAAACACACATTGTGGTAGGATGTTTTTTTTTTCCCTTCTGCAGGAGATTCGTCTATCAAGGCTGCTGAGAATGGGTGGTCCTTAGATAGCAAGGGGGGGGTTGTGCATGTGTAAATGTCAGAAGTGTTTTGTTGAAAGTTTTATAGTTTTACTGTTTCATGTTTTCCCATTCTAGGTCTTGGCACAATTCAGGACTAAATTGTGTAGTTTTGTTTCTGGGCGGAGCTTATGTCACCACCTTTGTGGGATGTGAGTTTGGACCAGACACTGGGGACCAGTGTCAAATCACCAGGGGGAGAGTGTAGTGGGCATTTAAATTTGGGGGGGAGCATCTGGGTTATTCAACCCGGATGCACTAATTGTTAGGGAGTCTGAGAAACTTTTTTGTGGTTCTTGGAGGACTCTGGTGGTGCGGGGTTCCCTGCGGCCTGCAGGTGGTGTTGTCGCCCTGGGCCGGAGTTGAACCCGCACCGCAAGACTGCCCCCTTTTTGTCCTTTCCTGGTGCTGGTACAGCGGGGCGGGGAACCCGCTGTGACGCAGAGGGAGAGGGGATAAAAGGGGCGGACGCGCTTACCACATGGTTGTCCGGAGGTGGTCCAGAGTGGTGGTCCGAGGGTTCAGAGTTCGGAGTTGGAGGACGCGGCTGGACCCAGGCACCTTCAGCCTGGGTGCTGCCGTTCCGGAGTTCCGGGCCCAGGTGCCCTTGACCTGGCCAGAGCGAGAGATGGAGTCCATCCCAGGCACCTTAAACCTGGGGTGAGGTACTATGGCCAAGGCCTGGGGCCCAGTAACTTTGACTGGGTTCCGCGAGGGTGGAGGAGTCCGAGGGGCCCTAAGGTGTTGGGACCCGTATCTGAGGTGAGGAGGCCGGGGAGTGTAACCCTTCCGAATAGCCCGGTACAGCATTAATCCGGTGACGGCGGGGCCTCTGGTAACTCTCTTGAAGGGATGTCTTTCCCCTGACAGGGGCTGCAGCCTAGCGAAGGTAACACCAGTTCCTGTTCATTAGAGTCGCTGGAAGAGACTCTGAAGCCAAAAAGTATGTTTTACAGCCACTGTGCTTAGCAACCGTTGGTGAAACCTCAACGGTTTAGTTTCTTTGAGGATTGTGCCTTGACCTACTCCCCACCAATACTGAACTGTTTTATGGGTCTCAAACTGTCTGCTCGAAAGGACTATTTGTTTGCCGTTATGGAATAAATAAGTGTTGGACATTTTCAGTGTGTGGTACTCCAATTACTGGGAGCAAAGGGGGTTATCAGCAGAACAGACTTGGCTCTGAGCGTATACACAGCCCGAAGGTAATCTGGTGCTGGCCTTCACCTCTACATGCTGTAATCTAGAGGACATGGGCCGCGGCGCACCTCGCTCTCCCCTTCAAGGTACCCCTAGACCGGAGCCAGAGTAACCGCTAAAGAAGAAGAGAGAGGGTGAGGCCGCTACATTTAGATCCAGCATCACTTTCAATCACTGGGTGGTGTATTCACTTATTTACTAGCGCTACAATTTATTTGTTATTTTGTCTACACCTTTTGTCTATTGGTTTTGTAGCTGATCACCTTCACTAGCAGCGCGGAATTTTTTGTATATTGTTTCCTTTATGTGTAAAGAAGTCCCTAATGTCCAAGGAGATTCCAGGGAGTAGTTGTGGGTCTGTCAGAAGCGAAGGGTTCAGTCTCCAGGTATTAGGTTTGGGTGGGGGTCTGGTCAAATTTAAAGAGAGGGAGACAGGGGCGTGGTCTGAAATGGATTGAATCCCTATATTGGCTTCAGTAATCAAGTGTAGGTCTCTTTGGGATGTGAAAATGTAGTCTATTCTGGATTAGTGATTATGAGGAATAGAGTGAAATGTTTATTCTTTGTCCTCTGGGTGGAGGAAACACCATGAGTCTATCCGTTGCATAGAGCTTAAGAGGGTTTTGATTTTTTTTTTAAATCTTATAGGTGATGTAGGATTTACCAGAGGAGGTGTCAACCAGAGGGTTTAATGGGATGTTAAAGTCCCCTCCCAAAATTACACAGCCTGAACTAAATCCTTTTAGCTGAGACATGTGTTGGCAAAATGTGAAATGAGAGGTGTTGGGGAAATACACATTAGCCAAAGTGAGGGGTATACCACAGCATATCCCTTTTAGGAAGACGTATCTTCCTTCCAGGTATATGAGCTTGTCTGTGATTTTGAAGAAAGCATTTTTACTTACCAGAATAGATACGCCTTTGGATTTTGCTGTATTGTTCGTAGCGTGGTACGCCTCTGTAAAGTAGGAGTCAGTGAGCCTGGGTACGTGAGAGGTTTTAAAATGTGTTTCTTGCAGGAAAACAAAATGGGGCTTACCTCTTTTGAGTTCTCTCAGGAGAGTTGTGCGTTTTTCGGGGATATTCAGCCCTTTAGCGTTGTGGGATATCACTGTTGGGTTGCAGCCAAGAGACGAGTACGCCATGGCAGATATCCAGAGATAGCCGGCGTATTGCGGTCTGTAAAATCAACTATCAAAAAAGATGTTAAAATATATACAACACTCAAATTGGTCTGTTTCTATTAATGAACAGCAAGAATAAACAAAAAGAAAGGGGAGGGTTAGGGCAAGGAACTTTTAGAATGAGACAGAAAAGAGAGGTTAGAGGGTACAGTGAAAGAGGAGTATTGAATGGAGATGTGGTTATCTTCTTTGGGGGTTCAAATGATACCCGGAGGAATTTAAGCAGTGTGTCCCGGGTGACCAATCAAGGCCTTCTCGGGAGACACTATGTCGGGGATAGTTAGGCGGCTATAGGTCTGAGCGTCAACTATATATGGTTTAGGGTGGTTTGATGAGTCAGGTGGTCTGAGGTGGTCGCTCTCAGCCATAATAAGTGCGTTCAAAATCCTATAGGTCAGGGGCGTGGCTACCGCGCTAGCTGATGGACGCATAGAGTGAGAGCTCCGCTCCAGCGACCGGGAATACTCAGTACCGAGGCGACTCTGACAACCACATTTGCTCACACTCGAGTCCTACGGATCCCCTCCACCCCCAGGGATGACCAGGAGAAGACAAAACCCAAACCAGCCGAAGCGGCTGAATGATTTCTTTCCTCCTAAGGCCCGCGGCCTAGTCCAAGATGGCGCCGGCGGCTGCTCTCCGTCCTCATCACGCGACTCACATCTCGCATCACCCAGCCTGAGTCTGGCGGCGAATCCCCAGCAGCGATCACCGGATGCATCGACCCCCATTACAGGCAGCCCAGCTAAATCCAAACCCCGGTTGTCGGAAGACCCGAGGAATCATAAGGTCAGTGACACAGCTACATCACTAGAGGACACCAGGGACCTAGCTGACACTATTAACTCCTTCCCCACGTCCAACCAGCCAGTGTCAGATACAACTGTAAAAGACATGCTTATCTCCCTACGCAGCTCCATGCACACTGACATGATGGAATGCATGCGCAACTTTAAATCTGACATATGGGAATTGGGAGCCAGAGTGGACCACGTGGAAACAAAAATGGGAGAATATGCAGACTCCTATAATGCACTAGTTGACTCTCATAACGACCAATCAGACGAAGTAACATGGCTGAAAGCAAAGGTCGCTGACCTTGAAGATAGGTCAAGAAGAAATAACGTGAAAGTCAGAGGGGTCCCAGAGTCCATACAACCTGCACAACTAAATCAATACGCCCGAGAACTCTTATTAGCATACCTGCCAACACTGACTGCAGCTGACCTGGTGATAGACAGGATTCATCGCCTCCCCAAGCCGACTCACCTCCCTGAAAACATTCCCAGGGACATATTGATGAGGGTACACTTCTACCATGTCAAGGACCAATTCATGTCTGCCTTCAGAAAGTGTGCTCATCCTCCCAACCTCTATGCAAACATACAGGTCTTTGCAGACCTGTCACAGTATACTATGCAGAAGCGTAAATCCCTCATTACTGTGACCAAAACTCTACGTAACCACAACATTGCTTACCGCTGGGGGTACCCAACAAAACTCACTGTCACCTATGACGGGAAAACGTCAGTAGTTACCTCCCTAAATGAAGGCCTAGCGTTACTGCGAGAATGGAACATTCTTCCTGAACATGCCTCTGAGGAGAAACGCTCATCGCCCAAGGCGAATACACTGGAAGAGTGGCAAATTGTATCCCACAAAAGAAAAGCACACAAATCCTCTACGCCTCGTACATAAGTGCCAACCCAAGCCAACTACTTTCCCGTAGGCTGGAGCGGAAAAGCCCACTTGGCTCCCCTATACAAGTTATGTGCAGTTCCACTGCCATCAGATCCCGAAAGGAATCTAATTTCTTACTACAAGTATTTTTGTGTTGTTTGACTATTGACACTCTGATTTTCTACCTCCTCCTCCACCCTCCTCTTCCCCTCCACCCCAAGCCCTGATGGATCGCACACTGAGGAACCAACGGTCCTTATACGACACCTCTGCTACCGCACCCCCCCGCCTGGTCTTGGAGTTTCGAAAACTGAAGCAATCAAGGTACTTTTCTATCTTCCTACCACACCACACATGGCTATCACAGTAACCTCCTTCAATGTCCATGGCTTGAACCACCCGGCTAAAAGATCATCAGTCTGGAAGGAAGCCCTTAAGCTTCATGCTGACGTCTTATGCCTGCAGGAATCTCACTGGTCCTCTGTATCTATCCCTTCCTTCCATCATAGGAATTTTCCCCATATATTCAACGCCTCATCAACCAAGAAACGAAAAGGTGTAGTAATAGCCATCAGAGACTCTGTAACTTTCTCCCTTCAAGAGTCCCATGCAGACCCTGAGGGTCGCTATCTGATCGTGATTGGCACGCTTAATGACCGTCTCTACACTCTAATAAATATATATGCTCCTAACACGCACCAAGTGAGGTTTATGAAGAAAATATTCCACAAAATTGACTCTCTTAAAAAAGGGGCAGTCGTAATGTGTGGAGACTTCAACGCAACAATAGACCACAAAATTGACACTACCTCTAAAGCTAAACGCCCTCCACCGTCCCTTCAACGTATCCTACACACTGAGGAATTGTTTGATGTCTGGAGGTGTCAACACTCCACGGAACGTGACTATACTTTCCATTCCTCCAGACATAATACCTACTCCCGGTTAGACTTTATACTTGTTGACAAAAATTTGCTGCAAAGAATCTCCTCCTCCACCATACACGACATAACATGGTCAGACCATGCACCTGTCTCTGTTGTGGTGGAGGAGAGACATTCTCCTTCCCCAGCCTATATCTGGAGAGCTAATACTTCATTACTACAGCAATCAGATCAGGTGGCTTTGGTGAAGAATCACCTAACCGAGTATTTTGCTCTTAACAAGAACTCAGTCTCTAACCCCTTCTCCTTGTGGTGCGCCCACAAGACATATATTAGGGGCATACTGATACAACTGGGCTCCAGGGCAAAAAGGCAGAGGACGCAAACAATTGACTCACTCCTATCTCAAATCAAAATTTTAGGATCCCAAAACAAAACCATCCCTGATCCTACAGTAGCAAACCAACTAGCGGGCCTACGAGCAGATCTCAGACTCATGTTACTAGAACAACACAACAAGCATTTACTCTACCTTAAAACAAATCACTATTCGGCTGGTAACAGAGCAGGAAAGCTCCTAGCCCAAAAACTAAAAGATCAAAAAGCCAAAGCCAGAATCCCCTTTCTCACAAATCCTACAGATGGCAACAAAATTTACAACCCGCAAAACATTGCTGATTCCTTCGCTGAGTATTACTCCTCCCTTTACAACTTAGTAAATGACCCAAACACCCCTCAACCATCAGAAGAAACAATTAGCAAATTCCTAAATGACTTATCCCTTCCATCCCTAACAGAGTCACAACTTGGAACTCTAAACTCCCCTTTCACTGAGTCTGAGATCCGCAAAGCCATTCAAACACTCCCAAATGGTAAATCTCCAGGGCCGGATGGATTACAAGTGTACACCTCTAACATGTTATCCCGCACTTTCGCCATTACCAACGGCACTAGGCAAGGATGCCCCCTCTCCCCCTCAATTTTCAATCTCATTATAGAACCCTTAGCTGAAAAAATTAGAACCCATTCAGGGACCCCAGGTTTCAACGTACTAGGGGAATCCCACAACATAAACCTCTTTGCGGACGACATCATTCTACTTTTGACCTCCCCACAAACCTCTCTCTCTCAAGCCCATAGCATCCTAGTCAATTTTAGTCAAATATCTTACTACAAAGTCAATTTTACAAAATCCCTCATTCTAGGACTCAACCTTCCCACCCATCTCCAACGACGGCTACAGAAAGACTTCCCTTACACTTGGAGTTCGTCTAGTATACCATACCTGGGACTTCATCTCACAGCAGACCCCAACAAACTAGCTGAAGTTAATTACACTCCCTTAATAGCCAAACTAGCATTAGAAATACGGCGGTTAACTAAAACTGATCTAACATGGTCTGGCCGCCTAGCTTCCTTCAAGATGCTACTCCTCCCCCAAATTTTATGTTTTTTGCACTCTTCCTATCCCACTTAAAACTACTCATCTCAACGTCCTTAATCTTCAACTCAAACAATATATTTGGGGATCCAAACGACCAAGATGCTCAAAAACACTGCTTATTAAACACAGACTGGCTGGAGGTATGGGTTTGGTGGACTTAAAAGATTACTATAGAGCAGCCTTACTTACCCAACTTAAATGTTGGTTCCCTGCACAGACCACCAAACCCTGGTGCAGATTAGAACAAGCATTATGCCCGACGCACAACCTTTATCACCTCCTACTTATAGACACCTGGAAACCTTTCCCACTCCGAACCCTACCGCTTACCATTAGGGCCTCACTCATAGTATGGAGGGACCTTAACAAACATACCACTACACCCCCCTCAGACATCCACCTCCCAATTCCATTAGAATTACTGAATAGCGCAATCCTACACGCAAACTACTTTAAATGGAAGACTCGGGGTATCACCTTAATATCCGACTTATACGACAACAACTCACTTAAATCCTTCGATACCCTAGTCTCAGAATACTCTATCCCACAGTCTGACCACTACAAATACCTTCAACTCTCTCATTTCCTGAATTCCCTGAAGAGTATCCAGGTCCCTATGCAGGACGGCTTATGGAAATTCTTTAGTAGCGAATCCAGCTCTATAAAAGGCATAACGCTTTTTTATAACCACTTCCAAAGTAAATTTGCATTCACCAAACTAACGCCATTTCACAAATGGGAGCAGGAGATAGGAGAATCCTTCACAACCGCACAATGGAAAATGGCACTCAAATCAGTATACAAAGCTTCTAGATGTGTTAACCACTGGGAACTTTCATTAAAAATAGCCCAAAGATGGTACCTCACTCCATACAAAATGTCCAAATATTACCACAACAGCTCCCCCTTATGCTGGAGAGACTGTGGAGAAGTTGGGAATATTTTACATGTATTCTGGAAATGTAAAAATTTAGTTAGCTTCTGGAACAGTATTTTTGCATGTATCTCTCGTATCACTGGAATTCTCCTGTCTCCTAGCCCTGGAATGGCACTACTAAATCTTAATATTGAGAAATTTCCTCCTAACTACCGAACTGTGGTAACACACATATTTCTTGCTGCTAGATCAGTCATAACCAAAAATTGGAAATCAAATGTATCCCCCAATGTGTCTGAAGTCTTAGGTATCACACATACTAACTACATCTTTGAATCTATGATAGCAAAAAAGGAAGGCAGAAACCAATTACTACATAACCACTGGAATATCTGGACCTCCTGGTACAAAGGATAAGTGTACAAATGCTCTGCATTACTAGCTGATAATGTGCTCATGAACCACCTCTGACATGATACATCCCCCTCCCTCCCCTCCCCTCCCCCATCCTCCCCCTCTCCCCCTATCCTCCCCTCTACTTTCCTTCTATTCTACTCGCCCACGGTTATAATGGAAACAAATGTATCTCTGAGAGGGTCTCCCTACCCATCTCTGATGTTTAACTAAATCTACCCTCACAACAATATTTTGATTATAATTCTAATAGTGCCTTACCATAATATGTAACCGCTACTATTTTTCTTCTATGCTTACTGTACAATGTTTGTACCCTGTTTGTACAAGAAAATTCATTCTCAATAAAAACTAATTAAAAAAAATAAAAAAATCCTATAGGTCATCTCTGCACAAGAGTAGCAGGAAGAGTAGCAGGAAGGGTTCATTCATGGCAGGCAGAACAGTGGTTAAGTCCCTAAACACATTGAACAAAATGAACAGAATGCACAGAATCGGCAACTAGAATGAAAAGTAGTGGGATAAATGGTTCAGAATTATAGTCATACTGTACAACACCATCCTCGAACAGTTCCAGGAGAGCATGGTGATTAATCTCCTCTAGATCCTAATGTGCACTTCTGCTGGAGGGCGAAATGAGGTAAACCAGTGGAAGTAGTCTAAGGGTTACCAATTACTTTTTCTAGGGCATCTATCGGTGAATCTTTCTTCAGCCCTCTTACCAACATCAGGCACTGGGGACGTAACAGCTATAAAAATAAGGATCCCCCTCCACCCGCTACCCGTGAGTTCCCTTTTGGCCAAGTACGAACCAAAATAATCTGTGTGTGGACATCTGTGTAGTGATCAGGAAGAGGGCTCGTAGGGGTGACCGAGTGGCCCTGAGTAGTTCCTGGGCTCTGCAAATAGTGTGAATGTCCGGTGTCTTCTCCCAGAGAAAAAGAAAAAAAACTAATGGGAAGTGGCCATGTAACAGTTACAGGAGCATTCACAAGTGAAAGTCAATCTTGTTAAAGCAAAGTCAGGGGTGATGGAGTGGTATAGAACAAACATGTACCAGTCACCAATATCTGTAAACACTTGAATAGGTAGGAAGGAACATATAGGAGGTAGCTGCATCTTATTTAGTACTCATCCAGGGCCCTGAGTGTGATGCTTGAGGTTGGGAGTTCCAGCTTGTGATCCAGCTTGGGAGCCTCCACGGCGGGAGGATTTAATCTTTTAGAAGATCTGTTGTCCGAAGACGTAAACGGAGAACTCGGCGGGCTTCTTTCCATGGGCGGCAATCGAAATTCTTGGTACCATTCCGGGAGGTCAATCAAACCTAATTGCAGTGCGTTGCAGAATTCCGGTAGGTCCTCGGGAGAACGTAGGATGCGCTGCTTGCCACTGTGGTTCACCAGGAGAGCAAACGTAAACCGCCATGTATATCTTAAGTCCCTCTCCCTAAGTTTATCTAGGAGTGGGTACAGTGCCCTGCGATTTTTTAGAGTGATCTGAGAGAGATCCTGGAAAAGCATGATTGTTTCACCGTTGAATATTATTTGGTCATTCCTGCGTGCTTTCCTCATTATATCCTCTTTCAGTGAGAAACTCTGAAGGCAGCAGATTATATCATGTGGTGGTTGGGAGTCAGGGCCTCTGGCTCTGAGTGCTCTATGCGCCCTGACAAAGTCAATGGCCGTGTCCTTTGGCCTTTCTAGCAGGCTGTTGAAAACTCTCTGCAATGCCAGCGTGATCTGGTCTGTCTCAACAGATTCCGGGATTCCTCTAACTCTAATGTTACATCTCCTTCCTCTGTTGTCTAAATCCTCCAAATGTCTGTTAACTTCAGTGTGATGAGTGAGAGACCAAAACCTTTTCTAATCTGCGTATCTCCCTTTCTCTGCATTTCCTAGCTGCTTCTGATACTGCCATTTTCTCATTGAGCACAAGGAGATTTGACTTAAGGTCTGTAATAGCTGCTGAAAACGTGGACTTAATGTCCGCAGCAATGCCAGTCATTTCATCATATGTGAGAGGACGGTTATTGTGGGAGGGTCCCTTACCATTCTCCTCTATGGCTGACTGGGAATCCTCGCTGTAGTCTTCCTCCATGTGCTGCGGCGCCATCTTGCCTTTCGGCGTGTTGTTGCGGGAGGATGACTGACTTCTGAAGATGTCTGTGATGTCTCTCCCTTTACAGGCAGCCGAAGAGCGGCGGGATCTTGTGTGTGGCGTGCCGTAAGTTCTCCTGTGCATCCTGCGGGTTCAGTGTGCAGAGAGATGGGTCTAAGGCTGAGAAGTCAACGGAGCTCCTCTGCTATGCTGCCGTCTCCATTGTGCGCCAAGCCACGCCCCCCCAGAGCTCATATTTTAACTGTTATGACCATAATATACATCCACATTTAATAAAGCCAATACTTTTAACCTATATCATTTTTGGTAATTGTTAAACTCTGCTGCTAAAAAACCCCATTGGGGGAACCATTCCATATTGAATTTCTCTCACCACATGTGTCTTTCCTATTCTATACTATGTGAGTGATTGCTTATTTATGCAGCCCATGACAACCACGGTAAATCTTGATTTGACAGTTGATATGAGGATTACGTACTGTAGATCCCTAGTACATGTTAAAGGCTAAGTTCACCTTTTTGGGCAGAATTTCACTTTTCATAATAAATAGAAATGGTTTGTAATGTAATTTCTGGCCAAGACATTCCAATGTGCTTATCTCTCTATTACCTCATCTATAGAAGCTTTGAAATGTAATCTGTCTATTCAGATTTTTAAAAATGCTTTCTAAATTTATCTCTCCCTGCAGATCATATACCAGCATGCATTGCCTTGCTGCATCACAGACGAGGGCGTAATAGGACGTGTTCACCACTCTGGACCACACCTCCCTCATTACTATACCAACTCTAGTTTTATTTCCACCCACTTTCTGTGCAATCTGATTGTACAATCTCCTTCAATCTTTCATCAGCTATGTAGTGCAAGAGCCTACCTGATTTGATATAAATTAAATGGATTGTTCAGACGGGTCATCCTATTCCATAGTTCTGGTAAATCTGAAAATTGTACAATCGGACAGCACAATGTATGGCCATCTTTATACTACAAAGAAAAAAAGGAGGGCGCAAATGCCTAGTTCATTACCTTTTGACAACATAAAATATTTATTGAAAATGACAAAACATACTAACAAACATGAGAAGATAAAAAGCATAACAATCACAACTCCAGCATCGGGGATGTCAAGCTGCATTGGAAACTGATGCGTTTCGGGAGACAAGCTCCCTTCCTCAGAGCTCTGAGGAAGGGAGCTTGTCTTCCAAAATGCATCATATTTCCGACTGCAGTGACTTGACATCCCTGATCATGGAGTTGTGATTGGTATGCTTTTTATCTTCTCAAGTTTTTGAGTATGTTTTTGGCATTTCAAATAAATCTTTTACAATATGTTGTCAAAAGGTAATGCACTAAGCGTTTGCACCCTCCTTTTTTCCGTAGTGATTTGCAGTTTCACCCCCTCAAGGAGAGCAGCAACGCTAGTAACACCTAATATTGGAGTGAGTGCTGAAGTTTGATTCAATTTGGAGCTATCTTTATACTAGTACATAGGAGGAAGTGGACAGGGACATTCAGTTGTCAGGCCCCATTCACATTTCCATATAGTGGGAATTCCTGCATGCATTTCTTTTTCTGGCATTTTGGAGAGTTTTTGCTTGTCATGCCCTATGTGTGACATTAGCCCTAAAGAAGCTCCAAAACTTTTTTGGGAGTGGAGCATGGTGCATGCCTGCTACCGGCACTTGGGGTGCCTTTAACATGTTATGACAACGCAAGCATGATGCTTATTTGTAGGGTGTTTCGGAAATGCGTGGCAAAGTGCATGTTTTTTGTGCAGTTTGCAATGCACTCTGGAATGCACAGGTGTTAATGGACCTTCATGGTTCTTGTGTAAACACAGCAATTTCACTTTTAGGCCCCATTTACACCTAGCACAGTGGGAACACACACTTTTTGGCTTGTTTTTCCAATGACATGTGTAGCGACCTCACCCCTCTCACCCCTTCTTCTTCTCGGCTTGTTGTCTCGTCTAGGGGGGAGTATGGGAGGAGGGACACAACGGCCCATGTCCTCTTTTGGGTAGAGATGAAGGCCAGAACCTATTTTACCATTGGGTTGTGTGCATAACCCAGAGCCAAGTCTTTTCTGTAAATGACCCCCTCTGCTCCCAGTAACTGGAGTTCCACACCACTGAAAAGGTCCAACTCGTATTTATTCTCCAATAGCAATAAATCGTCATTTAGCACAGACAGGTTGTGACCCAAAGAACAGTTCAGTATAGGTGGGGAGTAGGTCGAGGCACAATCCTTAGATAGAACTAACCATTGTGGTATCACCAACGGTTATGGCGCACAGCCGCTGTCACCGACCGTGTTAGAACAGAAAGTGAATTACCTTCGCTAAGCGCAGCTCCTGTCAGAGGGAAGACATCCGTCCAAGAGAGTTACCAGAGGCCCCTCCGTCACCGGCGAATGCTGCACCGGACTATCTGGAGAAGTTCTGCTCACTGGCCTCCTCATCTCAGACTCGGGCACCCAAGGCTTTAGGGCCCCCTCGGATTCCTCCACCCTTGCGGGACCCAGTCGAAGGTACTGGGCCCCAGGCCTCCTCAATAGTACCTCACCCCAGGCTAAAGGTGCCTGGGATAGACTCCATCTCCCGCTCCAGCCAGGTCAAGGGCACCTGGGCCCGGAACTCTGAAACGCCGGCACCCAGGACGAAGGTGCCTGGGCGCGACTCTGACCTCCGACTCTGAACTCCGTGTTCAGGGCGTCCACCCCCTTTTATCTCCTCACCCCAGCGTCACAGCAGGTTCCCCGCCCCGCCGTACAACCGCCGGAAGAGGACAAAAAGGGTACAGTACTGCAGTGAGGGTTCAACCCCGGGCCCAGTGCGACAGCGCCACCCACAGGCCGAAGGGAACCTCACACCACCAGAGTCCTCCATGAACAACAAATGATCCCAAATTCCCTAACAATCGGTGCATCTGGGTTACACTACCACCCAGATGCCTCACCTAAATTCAAATACCCGCTACACATGCATAGGGCAGCCCATTGATTTCAAAGGGCTGCCCTACATATGGCAAAGTAGCTCATGGGACATTTTGACATGTAGCTGTTTGTACATCTTTAACTGCACGTTTTGTTGCATTTTTCACTTGTTTTTTCACATGGCAAAATGTGTGTTTGCTTCTGAATTTGGGGTACCAATAACAATTACCGGCACCAAAAGTGCAACTAGTTCATTTAAGGCATATAAAGGTGGCCATACAGTATACAGATTGATGGTACAATCTCTGTACAATCTTCTTTAGGTTTAACAAAACTATATAATAGGAGGACACAATCAGGCAAGTTCTTGCATTACATAGTTAATGATATATTTAACAAGTGAAAATAGTAAGCTGGGAAAGTGGTCAAATACATCAAAATCAATATAGTGAAAACATTTGCAAACACACTAAGTGATATCAAACTAGTTCAATGAAATTTAACACAGGTCAGCACAGTTTGTTTTAAATTTAACTGATGGTAGATCTAAGGCTGTATATTCAGTAAAAATGTTGTTCCTTGACATTGATTGTATGTGTGCACAGAGGTAAGGAGCAATCTCCTGGAGGGGGAGGGCAGGTGCAGGGTATATTTTAACATCTTCACACCGGCTGCACACATACAGTACTGTATTTGTGGCCTGTCGGCATGTGGGCCTTCACGCAGAACAGTCACATATATGTGGCCCTGTGTAAACCACTTACTGTGCTAAGAGCGCACTCCCTGCATGGTAGCCGTGCATACTAGCGATCGGGATCTTTCCCGATAATGTGAATGCTGTGACAGCCAATCACAGCGATCACATGACTCGAATGCCCGCCTCTGCTTTTATAACCCTTAAAGGGCTGGGAGGCAGTCAGCAGGAAGGGGTTAATGAGATCAGCTGGTGAACTCCTTCCTGTGTATTAATGGCTTTAACAACCTAAGGGCCATCCAGAGAGTAATGGAGAAGTTTCCCATACAACAATCTGGAGGCTGAGGTAAAGGCTGGCCTAGGATATTATAGAAAGCATTTTCTTTTCTGCAAAAAAGGCACATTAATGGAAAAATTGTACACAGGGAAGCTGAAGTTTAGGAAAAAGGGTAAACTTAGCCTTTAATGTAATATTCTTTTGAAATGTGCGTTTCTGGAAAAGGACACAGGAAGCATACTACTGCATTATATTTTATATTTATCAACTACAGATACTCCTCGTTTAACAACTTACCTGTTTAACAACTTCTTTGACTTGCGACCAGCTCTTCCCGACCATGCAGAATGATTGCTCGGGTTTACGATCAGCTCTCCCTGTTTTACAGGTATGTACTGTACTTTACTGTACTGTATTCCGTTCTTCTAAATGCCCCTGTCCAGCATTCTTTATACTCTACTGTAGGGATGAGCTTGGTGCAGGATTCCTGTGGCCAATTATACCTCAGGGGGGTTTAGTACACGCCCCACACTATAAAAGGCCGCCAGCGCGGCGGCCTTGTGTGGTGTGTTGGCGTGCAGGGACAGACTAGGATAGGCAGGGAAAGTGTCTTTGATATTTTTTCATTAACCCTGTGCATTTACAGTGTGTTGGTATACAGGGACAGAGAAGAATAGGCAAGGACAGTGTCAGTGATATTCTTTAATTAACCTTGTGCATTTACAGTGTGTTGGTATACAGGGACAGAGAAGGATAGGCAGGGGACAGTGTCAGTGATATTCTTTCATTAACCTTGTGCATTTACAGTGTGTTGGTATACAGGGACAGAGAAGAATAGGCAGGGACAGTGTCAGTGATATTCTTTCATTAACCTTGTGCATTTACAGTGTGTTGGTATACAGGGACAGAGAAGGATAGGCAGGGGACAGTGTCAGAGTCATTCTTCTGAAGCTACCCCTTATTGCTCGTGTTTTTTTTATTTTGTGTAACACTAACAGGCATCTGCAGCAGTTACAGTGGGCGTAGTGTGCCTCCTGCACAGTATACACCTGAAGCTACCCCTTATTGCTGTGTTTTCCTGTTGTGTAACACAGGCAGACATCTGCAGCAGTTACAGTGGGTGTAGTGTGCCTCCTGCACAGTATACACCTGAAGCTACCCCTTATTGCTGTGTTTTCCTTTTGTGTAACACAGGCAGGCATCTGCAGCAGTTACAGTGGGTGTAGTGTGCCTCCTGCACAGTATACACCTGAAGCTACATCTTATTGCTCGTGTTTTTTTTCTTTTGTGTTACACTAACAGGCATCTGCAGCAGTTACAGTGGGCGTAGTGTGCCTCCTGCACAGTATACACCTGAAGCTACCCCTTATTGCTGTGTTTTCCTGTTGTGTAACACAGGCAGCCATCTGCAGCAGTTACAGTGGGTGTAGTGGGCCTCCTGCACAGTATACACCTGAAGCTACATCTTATTGCTCGTGTTTTTTTTCTTTTGTGTTACACTAACAGGCATCTGCAGCAGTTACAGTGGGCGTAGTGTGCCTCCTGCACAGTATACACCTGAAGCTACCCCTTATTGCTGTGTTTTCCTGTTGTGTAACACAGGCAGGCATCTGCAGCAGTTACAGTGGGTGTAGTGGGCCTCCTGCACAGTATACACCTGAAGCTACCCCTTATTGCTGGTTTTCCCATCTCCCTGCAGGCCATTAGAATGTCTGGAAGGCCAACAAGGAGAGCCAGACAGTCACGAGCCAATAAAGGAGGGCAAGCAGGCTCTGTGTCTGGGGGCAACAGTTCTGGTCCTGGACGCGGTGCATTGTCATCAGCACATGGCCATGGGACACGCTTATCCTTATTTTCGGCAGCTGGACATGTTGAACCGCATCATGCCGAAGACTTGGTAGAGTGGATGACCAAGCCCTCCTCATCCTCCTAATCCTCTCTAACCCAGGCTCAGGGTACTGGCAAAGCAGCTGCAAACACGTCCTCTTCCCTCGTATCAATGTCATCTGTCACTCCTTCCCTAGACCCACCATGTCCCCCTGAGGAGTCCCCCGAACTGTTTGAGCACAGTGTTGGGTACATGCTCCAGGAGGATGCTCAGCGTTTCGAAGGGTCTGATGATGATACACAGCTAGAGGAAGGCAGTAGCGTGAGCGCAGAGAGAGGGGATGCTCAAGAAGGACAGCAATCTGGCAGTCATGTTCCAGCAGCTGCAGCATACTGCCAGGTTTGCTCCAGGAATCAAGAGGGAGGGGATGATGAGGTCACTGACTCCACGTGGGTGCCTGATAGGAGAGAGGAGGAGGATGAGGAGGAGGCACATCTCCAATGAGGCAGGATGCCCTTCGGGGGCCAGGGTAAGGGCAGCACACCGACTGAATCACACCGCAGAGCTCCGCCTGTGCAGGGCGCTGCCTCTGCCCGTTTTTCCAAAAGTTCTTTGGTGTGGGCCTTTTTTGAGTCGAGTGCCTCAGATCGCACCGCTGCTATTTGCAACATATGTCTCAAGCGTATCTCTCGTGGCCAAAACATCAGCCGCTTGGGCACCACATGCTTGACCAGACATATGTTGACCTGCCATGCAGCTCGTTGGCAAGCGTACCTTAAAGACCCACACCAAAGAACAAAGCAGACCTCTCCTTGCTCCTCATCAGCTGGGATCTCCAACCCCACTATACCTTCAGTCCTCTCTGAAACCTGCACTGAGAGGAATGAAGGTGTAGAATTAGGTGTGTCACAGCCAGGTACTTGCGGGCACTCTGCTAGCAGTACACCGACGTCCGATTGTAGCAGGCAAATTTCCCTGCCCCAGCTGCTGGACCGTCGAAAGAAGTTCACTCCCAGCCATCCACATGCCCAGCGGTTGAATGCTAGCTTGGCTAAATTGCTAGCACTTCAACTGCTGCCTTTTCAGTTGGTAGACTCGGCCCTCTTCCGTGAGTTTATGCAATGTGCGGTTCCTCAGTGGCAGGTTCCCAAACGCCACTTTTTCTCATGGAAGGCGATTCCGGCTCTCTACCGGCATGTGGAAGGCAATGTCCATGCCTCGCTGGACAGGGCGGTCAGCGGTAAGGTGCATATTACCGCTGACTCATGGTCCAGCAGGCATGGACAGGGACGTTACCTTTCTTTCACGGCCCATCGGGTCACTCTTTTGACAGCTGGGAAGGATGCAGGACAGGGTGCAGTAGTGTTGGAGGTTGTACCGCCGCCACGCCTCCAAAATGCTACTACTGGTTGTGACACACCTCTCTCCTCCACCCCCTCCTCTTCTTCTTCCTCCATGGCCTCTTCCTGTGCTTTGTCCTTGGAACCAGCGGTGCTCCGTAGGCGTTCAAGGGGCTACGCAAGTACGCAGGCAAAAAGATGCCATGCCGTGCTTGCGCTGGTGTGTTTGGGGGACAGGAGCCACACTGGTGCAGAGGTTCTGTCAGCTCTGCAGGGGCAGGCCGATAGGTGGTTGACGCCACGCCAGCTTAAGCCAGGAATGGTGGTTTGCGACAATGGCACCAACCTCCTCTCCGCCCTCCGACAGGGACAACTGACCCATGTGCCCTGTGTGACTCACGTCCTTAACCTGGTGGTGCAGCGGTTCTTGGGCAGGTACCCGGGCTTACAGGATGTCCTGAGGCAGGCCAGGAAAGTCTGTGTGCATTTCCGCAGATCATATATTGCCAGTGCTTGGCTGGCTGAGCTGAAAAAGGAGTTGAACCTGCCCAAGAACCGCCTTATATGTGACATGCCCACCAGGTGGAACTCAACGTTGGCCATGCTGCAGCGGCTGCACATGCAGCAGAGGGCCATCATGCACTGTCCTGGCACCATTTGAGGAGGCCACGAGGATGGTGAGCAGTGACAGTGCATGCATCAGTGACACTGTACCTCTTGTCCACCTGTTGAAGCATACGCTGCGTGGAATAATGGACAGGGCACTTGAGGCAGAACAGAGGCAGGAAGAGGAGGACTTCCTTGCCTCTCAAGGCCCCCTTTACCCAGACAGTGTTCCTTCTGTCCCACCCATCACACAGGAAGAGGAGGAGGAGGAGGAGGAGGAGGATTGTGTCAGCATGGAAGTAGAACCTGGCACTCAGCATCAACAGCAGCAGTCTTTTAGGGATGATTTACAGTCCCAAGAAACCCATGGACTTGTACGTGGCTGGGAGGAGGTGGCTGCGGATCATGTCTTCCTTAGTGACCCAGAGGACTCCGGACTGAATGCCTCAGCTGACCTACGCTGCATGGCCTCCCTGATCCTGCAAAGCCTGCGGAAGGATCCTCGTATTCTTCGGATCAAGGAGAGGGACCATTACTGGCTGGGCACTATCCTTGATCCACGGTACAAGGGTAATGTTGCGGACCTTATCTTGCCATCGCTGAGGGAGCAGAGGATGAGCCATCTCCGGGAGGCCTTGCAGAAAGGTCTGTGTAACGCATTCCCAGAAACTGGGGGGTTACAAACTCCTGGTCCTGGACAACAAGTTGCTGAGGCTTCGGTCAGTCAAAGAAGGAGCGGTGGGGAAGGTGGCCGTCTGACCGATGCGTTCAGACAATTTTTTAGTATGCAGCCCCAAGGTATGATCGGTTCCAGAAACCATCGCCAGCGTCTGATTTACATGGTCCAGGAATACCTAGAGGCAAGGTCAGACTTGGACACCTTTCCCACCGAAAATCCTCTGGTTTACTGGGTCTTGAGGATGGATCACTGGCCAGAGCTTGCACAGTATGCAATTGAGCTACTGGCCTGTCCTGCATCCAGCGTTCTTTCAGAACACACATTCAGTGCTGCTGGTGGCTTTGTAACCGATCACAGGGTGCGCCTGTCCACTGACTCGGTTGATCGACTGACCTTCATAAAGATGAACCAGTCTTGGATCACCACCAGCTACCAAGCACCTGAAGCTGATGTAACTGAATATTTTTTTTTTAAATGTCACATCCCTTCAAGACGGCCTATGCTGATGCTGAGTGACTGTCCTGTTATGTTGACTGACTATCCTCTTCCTCCTGAATGATCCTGCCGATAGCTTGGAAGAACATTTGTGGTTCTGGGTGCCGCCACCAGTGGCTAAGGCCCAATTTTTCAGCCCCTGTTTAACAGGGGCGTATAATTAACATTTTTGATGCAATACTTTGCAACAGGGCTCATTGCTGTGCTCCAAATACAGTATCTGTGATGGGTTGAAGTGTTGTGGCACCAGTGGCTAAGGCCCAATTTTTCAGCCCCTGTTTAACAGGGGCGTATAATTACAATTTTTGATGCAATACTTTGCAACAGGGCTCATTGCTGCGCTCCAAATTCAGTATCTGTGATGGGTTGAAGTGTTGTGGCACCAGTGGCTAAGGCCCAATTTTTCAGCCCCTGTTTAACAGGGGCGTATAATTAAAATTTTTGATGCAATACTTTGCAACAGGGCTCATTGCTGCGCTCCAAATACAGTATCTGTGATGGGTTGAAGTGTTGTGGCACCAGTGGCTAAAGCCCAATTTTTCAGCCCCTGTTTAACAGGGGCGTATAATTACAATTTATGATGCAATACTTTGCAACAGGGCTCATTGGTGCACTCCAAATACAGTATCTGGGATGGGTTGAAGTGTTGTGGCACCAGTGGCTAAGGCCCAATTTTTCAGCTCCTGTTTAACAGGGGCGTGTAATTAAAAATTTTGATGCAATGCTTTGCAACAGGGCTCATTGCTGCGCTCCAAATACAGTATCTGTGATGGGTTGCAGTGTTGTGGCACCAGTGCCTAAGGCCCAATTTTTCTGCCCCTGTTTAATAGGGGCATGTAATTACAATTCTTGATCTAATACTTTGCAACAGGGCTCATTGCTGCACTCCAAATACAGTATCTGTGATGGGTTGAAGTGTTGTGGCACCAGCACCAGTGCCTAAGGCCCAATTTTTCTGGCCCTGTTCAACAGGGGCATGTAATAACAATTCTTGATCTAAAATTTCACAGATGGGCCCATTCCTGCGCCCACCAAGAGTAACTGTGAGGACTTACAGTCTTGTGGCACCAGCACCACCGCCACCACCAAAGGCCCAATTTTTCAGCCCCTGTTCAACAGGGGCATGCAATTACAATTCTTGATCTAATAATTTACAGCAGGGCCCATTCATGCACCCACCAAAAGTAACTGTGAGGGCTTACAGTGTTGTGGCACCAGCACCACCACCAAAGGCCCAATTTTTCCTACCACTGTTCAACAATGGCATGTAATTACAAATCCTGATATAATAGTTGACAGCAGGGCGTTCCAGCGCCCACCAAGAGTAACTGTGAGGGCTTACAGTGTTGTGGCAACACCAACACCTAAGGGGCAAATTTCTGCAGAGTATATACGGCAGGCCCCTACTTTCAAATATCCAACTTACAAACGACTCCTACTTGCAAACGGAAGGAGACAACAGGAAGTGAGAGGAAATCTACCCCTAGGAAGGGAAATTCTCTCCTGTAAGAGTTAATATGGGAAAAAGGTGTCTTCATCACCAATCCTTGTTTCAATAAAACCCCACTTTTCCAAAAACATTTGTCATTGGGACGGAAAGTGAGGTGAAATGTTCTGAACAGGTGCACAGACAGCAATACAAATGTTACAGGGGTGATAACCCTTCCCTATGTTCTCCAAAAAGCTTAAAAATAGATTTTTGGGCTAGAGCTAAACTTAAAAAATGTACCTGTTCCAAATTAGAAAAAAGATTCTACTTAAGAACAAACCTACAGTCCCTGTATTGTTTGCACCGCCTCTATACTGCTGTTCAGAGTATATAGGGCCTTTTTTTTTTTGGGTACGGGGTTCCCCTTAATATCAATACAAGACCCAAAGGGGCAGGTAATGGGCTGGGGGGGTGGGTGATGGGGTAGCCATGCCATTTTTCTCAATGATTTTCATCCATATTGCCGGGACCAGACATTACATTAAAGCCGCAAGCAGTTTTAAATGACCTTTTTTTTCCTCTAGAAATGTTATTTTGTCCAGGGACAGTTCTAAACACGGGAAACACATGGCACTTCACAGGCATACTTTAGACACCCCCCCCCCCCAGGTACAATATTTAAAGGAATATTTAACTTTTTTTTTTTTCACTTTATGCATCATTAAAATGACTGCTGCCGAAAAAACGGCCATTTTTAAAACTTCTTTTTGCATTTATACATGTCCCCTGGGGTAGAACCCGGGTCCCCAAACCCTTTTTAGGACAATGACTTGCATATTAGCTGTTATAATTAGCACTTTTGATTTCGAACCTTCGCATCCATTGTATTTAATAGAGTTCAAAAGTTTGTGCGAACTTTCGGTCCGTTCGCAAGTTCTGGTGCGAACCGAACCGGGGGGGTGTTCGGCTCATCCCTACTCTACTGTTTTATGTCTTATGTCTTATTGTACTGTACTCTGTTCTCCTAAATGCCCCTTCCATCGTTCTTTATACTGTACTGTTTTATGTCTTTATGAACAGTACTGTACTGTAATGTGTGCTTGTACTGTACAGGTATTGCCCACACCATGTCAGCAAAAAGAAAAAGTGTGCTTGCACCTGCAGAAAGTGCTCAGAAAAAAAGAAAATCTATTGATCTTGATATGAAAAATAAGATCATTAAGGACTATGAGGCTGGCAAGAATGTTAAAGAAATAGCAAGTGAATTTGGACTTGCACATTCTACCATTTCAACGATCCTAAAGGATAAGAATAGAGTGAAAGAGGCAGTAAAAGCATTGACAGAATATCAAGCCATAATAACTACGCAGCGGAAAGGCCTCATTCATGAAATGGGGAAATTGCTGGCGGTATGGATTGAGGACCATATAGAAAGAAGAATGCCAATGAGTCTTTTATTGATTCAAACTAAAGCACGCAGTATTTTTGAGAATTTTAAAGTGAACAAATGAGAAGAATCGACTAAAACATTTACAGCAAGCCATGGATGGTTTCAAAAGTTTCGTAGGAGATTCAACCTCCATAATCAAAGTATCAGTGGGGAGGCTGCAAGTGCAGATGTGGAAGCAGCTGAAATATTTGTGGTTGAATTTGATAAAATCATCGAAAAAAGGTGGCTACTGTCCAGAGCAGATATTTAACGTGGATGAAACTGGACTTTTTTTGGAAAAAAATGCCCGAAAGGTCCTACATACACAAAGAAGATAAAACAATTCCCGATTTTAATGCCCCATACACACGATCGCTTTTCATGCCATTTTTAAAACTGACGTTTTTCTCGTCATTTTTTTTCTTGTTTCCTCTCAAGCCTGTCTTGCGTACACACCATCATTTAAAAAAATGTTCAAGCAAAGCGCAGTGACGTACAACACGTACGACGGCACTATAAAGGGGAAGTTCCATTCTAATGACGCCACCCTTCATGTTAGTAAAGTTTGTTGAGCGACGATTCGCGCTTTTCAACCTCGTGCTTTTCAGTCCGTTACAGCGTGATGAATGTGCTATCTCCATTACGAACGCTAGTTTTACCAGAACGAGCGCTCCCGTCTCATACTTGATTCTGAGCATGCGCGTTTTTTTTCACGTCGTTAAAGCATACACACTATCGTTTTTCACGTCGTTAAAAAAAACGACATGAAAAACGACGTGAAAAAAGAGAGCATGTTCAAAATTTTTAATGGCCGTTTTTCACGTTGTTAAAAATGCTCTGGAGCATACACACGATCAGTTTTAATGGCCATTTTTAAAAATGGCATTTTTAATGGCATGAAAAACGATCATGTGTATGGGCCATAAGGCTTTTTTAGACAGGGTTACGTTATTTTGGGAGGAAATGTTTCTGCGTTCAAGTTAAAGCCTCTCCTCATCTATCGTTCACAGAACCCACGTGCATTGAAGCAGGTCAGTAAGCAAATAGCAAATAACAAAGCATGGATGGCACAAGCTTTATTTGATGACTGGTTCACCAACTGTTTCATACCCTCCGTCAAGTGTTATTGTCAGCAAAAGGGTGTTCCCTTTAAAATGATCCTCCTGCTTGATAATGCCCCAGGCCACCCCCAGCATCTTGATGACCTACATCCAGACATAAAGGTAGTGTATCTGCCTAAAAACACAACTGCTATCCTACAACCAATGAATCAGGGTGCAATAGCAACATTCAAGGCCTAATATTTGCACCTTTTCCAAAGCTGTAGCAGCAACTGAAAATGATGAAGTTAACCTTTGTGATTTTTGGAAATTTTACAACATTTTACACTGCATAAAAAAGATTGCATCAGCTTGGGAGCGAGTAACAGAAAAGTGTATGCAGGGTATATGGAAAAAATGCTTTACAGTGATTGTTAAGGCTTTTTAAATAACAAACATGTTATATTTATCTCCTCTGTGTAGTTGGTTTTGCACAGAGCAGCCTGGATCCTCCTCTTCTCGGGTCCCTCTTTGCTGCTCCTAGCCCCTCCCTCCTTTGAGTGACCCTCAGCCAGCTGCTTGCTACAGGGGGCATCCAAGCCAAGTCAGAGCTCCTTGTATCCATTCAGACACGGAGCCCCGACCTGGCTCCGCCACTCTCTCCCCTGATTGGCTGACTGACTTTGACAGCCGTGAGAGCCAATGGCGCCACTGCTCTGTCTTAGCCAATCAAGAGGAGTGTCCTGGATGGCTGAGGGGATTGTGGACATCACTGGAGAGAGAAGGGGCTCAGGTAGGTAATTAAGGGGGTACTGGGGAGCTGCTACATACAGAAGGTTATTTATCTTAATGCATAGAATGCATTAGGATAAAAAAAAAAAAAACCTTCTGCCTTTACAACTCCTTTAAAGTGTTTTGTGAACAAAAGCGAAGACTTTGATGAAACAGATGTTGAAGGTATAAATCAAAGTGTGCAACTTGCTAACATGCTTGACTTAGATGTTGAAGTGACCGATATTAACCACTTCAGCCCCGGAAGATTTCACTGCTCAATGACCAGGGCATTTTTTGAGATACAGCACTGCGTTGCTTTAACTGACAATTTTGCGGTCGTGCAACGCCATACCCAAACAAAATTGACAGCCTTTTTTTTTCCATAAATAGAGCTTTATTTTGGTGGTATTTTATCACCTCTGCAGTTTTTATTTTTTGCGCTATAAACAAAAGAAGAGTGACAATTTTGAATAAAACACAATGGGGCTGATTTACAAAACGTTAGCGCCATGAGTATCGGCGCATCTGCACGCGCAACGGCAGTTTTGGTATTTACGAAACATTAGCGCTGGTAACGCAGCCCTATTCCCCATTTACTATAGTGTTTTTGGCGCACGGGAGGAGGCGCTCAGTGCGCCACTATGGACCTGGCGCACGGCATCTTAAAATCTAAATATAAAGAAGCTGGAAGTGCCAAAATAATGGGGGTGACATGGGGTGATGTGAGGAAGTTTAGTTACAACTGCCCAAGTAACAAACATGCCCAAAATAGAATGATAAAGTAACTTTTTCAGAACCAGCCCCGCTGCGCCGGCAAGTACGTTTAGAACTGCGAGAGGTTTTTTGTGCTCAGCGCGGGAATTTCACTTGTTCAAACGCGCCGGGTCACTGTGCCGGCAAAATCTTCGTAAATTTCAAGTCACGTAAATCAATTTGCATTAGTTGAACAGGCGCAGCTCTGAACTTGCCGTTATATAACAGTCCGCCAGCAAAATTACATTTCCAAAGGAAAAAAAAAGGCATTTAAAAGGACTTGTGGCTATAATGAATTGTCGGCTCCCAGCAATATAGAGAAAAGTAATTAAAAGTCTTTAAAAAAATAAAAAAATGCGTGGGGGTTCCCCCAAATTCCATTACCAGGCCCTTCAGGTCTGGTATGAATATTAAGGGGAACTCTGCGCCAATTTTTTTTAAAAAAATGACGTGCGGGTCCCCCTCAAAGACCGTACCAGGCCCTTCAGGTCTGGTATGGATTTTAAGGGGAACCCCCACGCCAAACTTAAAAAAAAATAGCGTGGGGGTCCCCATAAAAATCCACACCAGACCCTTTATCTGAGCACGCAACCTGGCAGGCCACAGGAAAAGAGGGGGGGATGAGAGAGCGGCCCCCATCCCTCCTGAACTGTACCAGGCCACATGCCCTCAACATGGGGAGGATGCTTTGGGGTCCCCCCAAAGCACCATGTCCCCATGTTGATGGGGACAAGGGCCTCATCCCCACAACCCTTGCCGGTGGTTGTGGGGGTCTGCGGGCGGGGGGCTTATCGGAATCTGAAAGACCCCTTTAACAAAGGGGACCCCCAGATCCCGGGCCCCCCCTGTGTGAAATAGTAATGGGGTACAAATGTACCCCTACCATTTCACAAAGAAAGGGTCAAAAATTTTAAAAATGACAATAGCTGGTTTTTGACAATTCCTTTATTAATGTCTTCTCCTTTCTTCCATCTTCTTCCATCTTCTTCTTCCATCTCCTTCTTCCATCTCCTTCTTTTCTCCATTCGGTTTTCTTCTTCTTCATCTTCATCTTGTTCTTCATCTTCATCTTTATCTTCATCTTCCTTCTTCCTTCGGTGTTCTCGTCCGCATCTTGCTCCGGCTTCTTGTTCCCTTCTTTTTTCTCCGGCCGCTCCGCTTGAATTGGAGGTTCCCGCTGTGTGTCGCTTCAATTCTTCAGTTCTCCTCTGGGTCCGCTGCCACCCGGTGGCCCCGCCCCCCTCTGACACCACGGGGAAAGTCCCCGTGAAATCCATGTGCGTCAGAGGGGGGCATCCCTGCCAGGTTGCGTGCTCAGATAAGGGTCTGGTGTGGATTTTTAGGGGGACCCCCACGCCATTTTTTTTAAAGTTTGGCACGGGGGTCCCCTTAATATCCATACCAGACCTGAAGGGCCTGGTAATGGAATTTGGGGGAACCCACACGCATTTTTTTTTTTCAAAGACTTTCAATTACTTTTATCTGTATTGACGGGTACCGACAATTCAATACAGCCGTGAGTACTTTTTAATGACTATTATTTTACTTTAGAAATGTTATTTTGCTCTCGAACTGTTATAAACATGGAAAACATGCGCTACTTTACAGGCATACTATAGACATCCCCCAGGTATGCAGTGCAGTGCGTTTTTTTGATGCATGAAAAACGCAAAGAAAGTTGATCACATTAATGCCAATGGCATAGTTCACACCACTGCAGTCCGTTCTAGTGTGTTTCAGAAAGGAAAAAAAAATTGGTCATGTTGCATTTTTTATGTACAGAACTGTACTGGACCGCAGCAAAACACATCAAAAACGCAACTGAACGTACCAAAAACGCACTGGAATGCACCGGAACGCACCGAAATGCACCAAAGACGCACTGCAACACAAGGTTAAGTGAAAAGAGGGGGAAAAAAGCACTGGACTGCACCAAAAATGCACCAAAAATGCATCAAAAATGCACTGGAACGTGTCAAAAACGCGCATTCAGAAAAGCACCTGGAACGCATCCGGACTGCATTTCTCTGGTGTGAACTGGCCCTTAAAAAATGCAATGGACTGCATGTGGTGTGAAATGGCCCTTAAGCAATTTGGCATATTTAAAGGCACTTCTCCTTGTTTTGTTTTTGGTGTTGTCCAAATTGGTGACATTGATATATGTCCCTTAGGGTGGGACCTGGGCCCCCATTTTAAGGCCAATAACTAGAAGAAAAGCCAGCCAAGTGGGGACTAGCAAAATTAACAAGTCAGTTCCCATAGACTGCAATGGTATTTGTTGGTAGGGGGGGTGATTGTCCCATCTCTAATTTTGTAGCATGCTGGATGATGTGCTTAATTTTGGACAGGGGGGGGGGGGGCTTATTTTCATGTTAGCTGCATTCATGTTGGTCTGAGCATGGCCAGGCACTTCGTTTTTTTTTGGTGCTTTTTGTGTGTGAACAGCACCTGGATATTTCTGGGCATGCTCAGAAAGTGTTTTTATGGGTTAGTAATTGAAGGACATCCTTAACTGGTGTACCCACTTTGAAGTTCAGTCTCTACATTGGGTGAACTTGCATTTTGGGTGTTTCATGGACTGTGCATGTGTTTTTAATTGCCTCATTAGCACACAAACCTATCTTATATAAATCTTGCAGATAGCATTCTCTCCCTTGCCCTGAAAAGAGGCAAGCGTGAGTGTGTGTGTGTGCGTGCGTGTGTGTCCGGCAAAAAGAAAATTTTGGTGTCCTTATCGAGTTTGTAACACATGCATTTTATTTGTTATGTCTTTGCAAAACAGATGTTTGTTTTACTTTTGTTGATTGTATTTTTTTTTGTGTGGGAGATATGTTCCCCTGAAAGATTTTTGATGTTGTTAATGTGTGTCGTTTGTTCACTTTGATTTAATTGTCTGTGCTGCATTATTTTGCTAAATCTTTCTCAAGATGTTGTGACTAATGTTTCAAATTGACCATGTTTTTTTTATTTTGGCTTCCCTTTGTTTTGTTGACCAATAAAATTTGATGCAAAGTTTTGATGTTTGTTTTGTGTTTTCTTTGCAACAAATGTGACAGCTGATTGGCATGTCAAAACAGGTGTGATTTGTCTAACCTGGTGCCTTCATGGTATGCATGGATTGTGTGCTGCCATTGATAGTCACCAGGAAATGAAAAACAAAGGGGCGGTAAGTATTCAATTTTCCTTTTTATTGCAGTGGTTCTCAGCCTCAGTCCTCAAGTACCCCCAACAGGACATGTTTTGTGAATTTATCTTATCGAGAATTGCTGTCCAATATACCAAACCATTGACTGTGATTTAAAGCACATGTGCAAGATGAAGGAAAACCTGCAAACATGGCCTGTTGGGGGTACTTGAGAAGCACTGATATAGAGCGCTGCACTTAAAACTAGCTCAAGGCAATACGATTCTAATTGTGGGCATTTTGAGGGAAACCAAGTAAGTATTAGAACCCCTGCTTGTTTTATTTAGGTTGGGCTTTGTGTCCCTTTTAGTAAAATTGGCTTAACTTCCTGTCACACAGCTAAACAGGAAGTGAAGGTAAAACCCTACCAAGGTCTTTTCTTGGGGACACACAGATCAATCTAACTAGTGTCCCCATTAAGCAAATTGCACTCTAGCACTTTGTTGTGTACACCCCAAATCATTGGGTAGTTTGGGGTTTAGTAAAGGAAAATCCACTCTGCAGTACAAGTGTAGTTGCTGAAAATCTAAGGGGAAGCACTGGTGATTGTTTCCTTGCATGTCCCCCTCGGATATCCAGCAAGGTGCTCTTGTAGTGCAAAGTGGATTTGCCTTTGGTAAATAAACCCCAAAGTCCAAAATACCTAATAATTTGGGGTGTACCCAGCAAAATGCTGGGGTGCAATGTACATAATGGGGAAAGTATTTAGATTGACCTGTGTGTCCCCAAGGAAAGACATTGGTAGGGATTTACCCTCACTTCCTGTGTGGGTATGTGTCAGAGAACGTACCTTGCTGGGCGTGTTGGTGGTCGCTTTGGTGTGCGTTCACGCGCGCCGATGCGCGCTGATGTTGGGCATGTTCCTGTCCGCGCTGGTGCACTTCCCAGACTGCGGGCGTGCGCGCCTGTGCATGATGGTGTGCGTGATGGTGTGCCTGTGCACGCGGGTGCATGTGCGCGCATTGCGTGCGCGCGTGTGCGCCATTGCGCACGCTGATGCGCCGATGCACCATTGCGCACGCCGATGCACGCCGGTTTGCCCATTTAAACTCCTGGAACACTTCAGACCAGTGCTGTCTGATCTACAGTCCCCTGTGTATCCTGCTCCTGTTAATTGCCTGAAACCTGATCTTCTGACCACCCGGCTTGTTACTGGACTTTTCCTGCTATCCGCCTGCACCCGACCTCAGCCTGTCTTTGACCCTGAACTTGCCTACCCCACTGTACCATACTGCCTGAACGTTGCCGAACCCTGCCTGTCTTGACCACTCTCTCTGCACCTGCCCAGCTGCGCTGCTCTACACACCTGCCTGCCTACCTGCCTGCCTGCAGCCAGCCTGGCTCAGCTTCTCTCCTGAACCCAGGATCCGGAGCTACCTTCCAGTAACCACTCTCAGGCTCTCTTGCCCTTCCGCACTCCCGTGCCTCCTGTCTGCACTACCAGGGGCCCGCGAGTCGGATCCGTACGGGGACCTTCCTCTGCTCTAACGGACTCGCTGATCAGGTATGTACAACCCTGACAGTATCAGACAGCCATGTCCAAGTCCGAGCAGGGAAGGGATCCCATGGAGGAACTGTGCAGACACCTGAACGGGCTGACGCAAGCCGTGAAAGACCTCCAAGCCGGCTATACCAGATTGGAGGAGAGAGTACAAGTTCTGTCCACACCTGCCAGCTCTCAAGGCGCCACATCCTTGGGATACTCAGCTACACCTTCTGTCGTCATGCTTCCTCCGGAACCCAGGTTCCCTACACCCGAGAAGTTTGCCGGCGACCGCAGTAAATATTGTGCGTTCCGCAACGCCTGCAAACTTTTCTTCGCCTTGCAACCCCACACCTTTTCTCTGGAGGTAACCAAGGTGGGCTCACTGCCTCCTAGAGCAGAAGGATGTCTCCTTGGATGGATGTCTCCTTGGAGACCCTTGCCGCGTTCTTTGCCGCTATGTCCCAACTTTACGAGGATCCGCAACAAGCTGCTACCGCAGAATCCGTTCTTCACTCTCTCCTGCAAGGCCGCAGAGCAGCCAAGGACTATGCGGCCGAGTTCAAACGATGGAGTTCCGACACGGAATGGAACAACGCTGCTTTGCACTATCAATTTCGGATGGGCTTGTCGGATCAGCTCAAGGACGAGCTAGAACGTGTCGGAGTTCCCCAAACCCTGGACAAGCTAATAGATATGTCAATTCAGATCGACCGGCGCCTGAGTGAGCGCCGCTCCGAGAGGACTTCCAGTCAATTCCGACCCACCTGGTTGCTTCCCAAGGTTCCAAACCCAGTCCGTCTGGCACCACCGGCTTCCCCGTCGCTGGCCTTAGATGACCCGGAACCCATGCAACTGTGCCTACTTCGCCCTTCTCTCTCTCCCAAAGAACGCCAGCACAGGCGTAGCAACAATCTGTGCATGTACTGTGGTGAACCAGTACACTACGTGAGATCCTGCCCAGCCAAGATGCGTAAGTGCCTGCCTGTTTCTTCTACTTGTGCCTCTTTGTTGCCTAACCCAACTTCTCACTTGGCTCTCTCCATCTCTTTACAGCCCCCCGGAAGGACTACCGCAATCCCAGTATCCGCCATAATTGATTCGGGGGCATGCAGCTGCTTTATCGATTTGACATTTGCTGCCAATCATCACATTCCCCTGCAGCCGAAATCCCGGGGACTTGCAGTACACCTCGCTGATGGTTCCACTATTAAATCCGGCCCTGTCACTCAGGAAACCGTTCCCTTGTTGGCCTCCTTGGCAACCCACCATCAGGAGTTCCTAAGTCTGGATGCCATCTCCTCTCCGTTATTCCCCGTCATTTTGGGGATGCCCTGGCTGCAAGCCCATAACCCCAATATTGACTGGACTACAATGAGGGTCAAATTCCTCTCAGATTATTGCCAGCAACACTGCCTGCAACAAGCCTCTACTGACCGTCCTCATCTGCTCTGTCTGGACACAGACCCTGACATTCAGAAAACCATCCCTGAGCCCTATCACAACTTTTTGGACGTGCTCAGTAAGAAGGGAGCAGAAACCCTTCCTCCTCACAGACCTAATGATTGCCCTATAGAACTTTTGCCTAGGACTGAAGTACCTTTTGGGAGGATCTTCCCGTTGACCGAGCAGGAATTGGGCACCCTGAAGGTCTACATCGATGACAACCTAAAAAAAGGGTTCATCCGCCCGTCCACCTCGCCTGCAGGTGTGGACATCTTTTTTGTTGAAAAAAGGACCATTCCCTACGCCCCTGTATTGATTATCGGGAGTTGAACAAAATTACCATTAAAAACTGTTACCCATTACCTCTCGTGCTGGAACTTTTCCAGAGGCCTGGAACGGCGGTCATATTTACCAAGCTTGACCTTCGAGGGGCGTACAACCTGATCCGCATTCGAGAGGGGGACGAGTGGAAACCGGCCTTCCGCACGCAATTCGGGCACTACGAGTACCTAGTTATGCCGTTCGGACTGTGTAATGCTCCGGCTACCTTCCAACACTTTGTCAACGACATTTTTCGTGATTACCTGGACTTGTACGTCATAGTATACCTGGACGACATCTTGATATTCTCCTCCTCAGTAGACGACCATCGCAGGCATGTCCGGAATGTCCTTGTTTGGCTCAGACAACATGGACTTTACGCCAAACCGGAGAAATGTGAGTTCGAGCGGCAAAGCATCCAGTTTCTCGGGTTGATCATTTAGATTGAGGGCATTAAAATGGACCCTCAGAAGGTGTCGGCTATCCTGGACTGGCCTGCTCCCACGGATAAAAAAGGGGTCCAGCGCTTCATCGGATTTTCCAACTTTTACCGGAAGTTCATCAGAAGTTTCTCTGCAATTGTCGCCCCTCTTACTGAATTAACCAAACAAGGAAACCTATTCTATTGGTTCCCTAGAGCCCAAGCTGCCTTTGACAAACTGAAGGAATTATTTGTCTCTGCCTCCATCCTGAAGCATTCTGACCCTTCGTCCTGGAAGTGGACGCTTCCGAAAATGCAGTGGGGGCTGTGCTATCCCAGCGTCAGGGGACCAAAGCCTTACAAAGCCTGTGCGCGCGGGTGCATGTGCGCGCGCCATTGCGCATGCTGATGCGCCAATGCGCCATTGCGCGCGCCGATGCACACCGGTTTGCCCATTTAAACTCCTGGAACACTTCAGACCGGTGCTGTCTGATCTACAGTCCCCTGTGTATCCTGCTCCTGTTAATTGCCTGAAACCTGATCTTCTGACCACCCGGCTTGTTACTGGACTTTTCCTGCTATCCGCCTGCACCCGACCTCAGCCTGTCTTTGACCCTGAACTTGCCTACCCCGCTGTACCATACTGCCTGAACGTTGCTGAACCCTGCTTGTCTTGACCACTCTCTCTGCACCTGCCCAGCTGCGCTGCTCTACACACCTGCCTGCCTACCTGCCTGCCTGCAGCCAGCCTGGCTCAGCTTCTCTCCTGAACCCAGGATCCGGAGCTGCCTTCCTGTAACCTCTCTCAGGCTCTCTTACCCTTCCGCACTCCCATGCCTCCTGTCTGCACTACCAGGGGCCCGCGAGTCGGATCCGTACGGGGGACCTTCCTCTGCTCTAACGGGCTCGCTGATCAGGTACGTACAACCCTGACAGTATGTGACAGGAAGTGAATAATTTGGAAGGATAAAGTGGTCAAATTTGGGAGTTGTCTTCACCCTATCAGGGGTGCAGACATCCCCAAAAACTGTCTAGACTTGTAATCCCTCTGCACTCTATCCCCAAGCAAAAATGAGAAAGGATTTCATTTAGTTTAACTTTGCAAAGACACATTCCTAAGTTGAATTGTGATGCATGTCAATGGCCCATTTAGACCCTCTTTAATCACTTGAGATCAGCGCTATAACTGATCGACGGCCACAGCATGGTCCTCAATTGCCGGGAGTCCGTAAATAGACGTACTCCCCTTTGCACGCGTGCTGTGGTCACCGAGTCACTGAGATCCCTGCCCCTAACCACGTGGTCAGCTGTCAGCCAATGACAGCTGATCATGTGATGTAAACAAAAGCTCGGTAATGGTTTTTGTTTTCTCCTTGTGCTGACAGCGTGAGCATAAAAAAAGGCAATCACCGGCTTATGTGCAAGGGACATCGGGCCGGAAGAGACAATTCTGCGTCATCTGTGACAATCAGTAGCCCCTGCCAGTGCCACCTATCAATGCCCACCACTGGTGCCAATCAGTGGCACCTAGCAGTGCTGCCTATCAGTGCCCATCATTGCCCCCTAGCAGTGGCACTTCTCAATGCCCACCAGTGCCAAATAGCAATGCCACCTCTCAGTGCCCACCCTTGCCACCTTATTGGTGCCCATCAGTGCAGCCCATCAGTGCAGTCTCATCAGTGTACATCAATGAAGGAGAAAAATTACCTTTTTTCAAGATTTTCGAACTAAATATTAACCACTTCCCTACCGCCCACCGTCAAATGACGTCCTTGGCTTTGTGCGGTGACATCTGAATGATGCCTGCAGTTGCAGGCATCATTCAGATATCATTCTTTTCAGCCGGCGATTCTGTGCACGATAAAAATGATCATAGCAGCAGTTCCACCGCTTGATCACTCTTATAGGCGGCGGGAGGGGACGTCCCCCCCCTCCCGCCGCCATCCGGTGCTTCTCCGAGCTCTCCCGTGCCATCGGAGGCTCGGAGAACTAATTGGCCAGTGCCGGATGGGAAGCATAGAGATGACTGGTGACCAGATGGTCACCAGTCATCTCTATGACCGTCGCAGGCTTGGGCGCAATGTTATGACGTCACGCCGGGTTCCCGTATGTAAACAAAGCCGTGATCTCGGCTGTCAGCATGAGATGAGTGAATGTTTTTTACCGATCTCATGCTTTCGAGCCTGGAGGAGAGATGTGGGGTCTTATTGACCCTGCATCTCTCCATAAAGAGGACCTGTCACAATATATTCCTATTACAAGGGATGTTTACATTCCTTGTAATAGGAACAAAAGTGATAAAAAAAAAGAGTAAAAAAAAAAAAAAAGTAAAAAACAAAAAAAATAAGAATAATAAATAAAATAAAACGCCCATGTCCCCGGTAGCTCGCGCTCAGAAGCGAACACACACGCAAGTCCTGCCCACATATGTAAACGCCGTTCAAACCACACATGTGAAGTATTGCTGCGTGCGTTAGAACAAGTGCAACAATTCTAGCACTAGACCTCCTCTGTAATGCGAAAATGGTAACGTGTAAAAAAAATTAAAGCATCGCCTATGGAGATTTATAAGTACTGAAGTTTGGTGTCATTCCATGAGTGTGCGCAATTTTAAAGCGTGACATGTTAGGTATCTTTTTACTCAGCATAACAACATCTTTCACATTATACAAAAAAATTGGCCTAACTTTACTGTTTTGTAATTTTTTAATTCATGAAACCATTTTTTTTCCAAAAAAAAGGCGTTTGAAAATGTATTACGCAAATACCAAGCGAGATAAAAATTTGCAATGACCGCCATTTTATTCCCTAGGGTGTCTGCTAAAAAAATATATATAATGTTTTTCTAAGTAATTTTATAGCCATAAAATTATGATTTTTACATGAAGGAGAGAAGTGCCAGAATAGGTCCGGTGCTGAAGTGGTTAAAATATCCCAATTTTTTTATTTTTAGTCGGTCTTTTTGTATATATATATTAAAAAAAAAAACGCAGAGGTGATCAAATAGCACCAAAAGAAAGCTCTATTTGTGTTCAAAAAATGATTACATTTTCATTGGGTTACAGTGTTGTATGAGCACGCAATTGTCATTCAAACTGCATCAGCGCTGAAAGTTGAAATTGGTCTGGGCAGGAAGGGGGTTTAAGTGGCCAGTAAGCAAGTGGTTAATATAAGGCTATATGCACACAGACGTTTTTCCAGCCGCTTGTTTGATCGTTTTTTGCAGCTTAAAAACGCCTCTCCATGTTAGCCTATGGCCTCATGGCCACCATGGCGTTTTTGAGCTGTAAATGGAATAGCCGTTTTTAGGCCCCATGTACACGGGACGCTGGTGCAAAGTCTTCAGAACTAAGGTTGAAAGTGGCGTTTAGAAAGGCACGCTTTGTCACGTTTGCATGCTGCGTTTTACCGCATTTGCGTCTATATGCGTTTAGTTAGGAAACATCATAAGGAGCCGCCCTAAGCTCCAAAAACAGTATTATTAACCATTTCAGCTATTTTGTGAGACCAGAGTGAGTAGCAGCAGCTGAGAGAGCAGCAGTGTACTTGTATTTAGCGTGTCACTTGCCACAAGTTGTGGATTGTCCACTTGCCACGTCACCTGGCACAAGTTGTGGATTGTCCACTTGCCATGTCACCTGCCCCAAGTTGTGGATTGTCCACTTGCCATGTCACCTGTCCCAAGTTGTGGATTGTCCACTTGCCACGTCACCTGCCCCAAGTTGTGGATTGTCCACTTGCCACGTTACCTGCCCCAAGTTGTGGATTGTCCACTTGCCACGTCACCTGCCCCAAGTTGTGGATTGTCCACTTGCCACGTCACCTGCCCCAAGTTGTGGATTGTCCACTTGCCACGTCACCTGCCCCAAGTTGTGGATTGTCCACAATGCAATGGAAGCAATTACATTTTTTTTTTATATATATTGTGACAGCAGGAAGGTAAAGTCACCTGGTTGCATCCAGGGGGGTAGATATATTTCTCCCAGATTCAGGCTTTATGCCGACTTATACAACTAGGGAGTTGATGAAGCCCAGCTGAGGCTAGTGGGCTCATGGATGACTCATACCTCTAGGGAGAGGGCTGGGCGTCGTGCAGGCAGGGAGTTGATGAGACCAGCTGAAGCCTGTCAGTTCGTTTAAGGCCTCTATAAAAACTCCCAGCTTCATTAGATGTTAGCTCATGCCTGGACCCAGACCTGTGTGGACTGTCTAGGGAGAGTGAACCCCTGTGCGGTGAGGCAAAGCCTGTGTGGCTATTTGTTTGGACTTTTACTAAACCAGGGACTTAGGGACTAGGACAGCACCAGGCTGATCCAAGTTGTTAGTTTAGGAAACCTGCATGTTTAGTCAGAGGTCAAACTGACCAGGATTTATTTTGTTTATGTTTCTTTTTGGCTTTGCTGTGTTTTTGTCACTGTACATAGAGAAATAAACCGCACCTTTTGATTTTGAAAACCACAACCTCCGTCTGCTGGCCCTGTTTTTGTGTGGGGAGCCCAACCAGGGGGTCACACACACCCGCTACCGAGTTAACCCCCTCACAGTTGGTGGAGAACCAGTGGCAGTTTTTTTAAGCCAGCATGGAGGAGATACTGAAACAGCTGGCTCTAGCAAATGCCAATCAACAGCAGACAAATGCAGGTTTGCAAAGGAGCCTTGCAGCCCAGCAGCAAGCTCATCAACAAGCCCAGCAGCAATCTGAGGCCCGCTTCATAGACCTGTTACAGAAGCAAGAGCAGAGACTACAACAAATGGAAGCAGTAATGCAGCAACGTCCGCAGACCAGTGAGGAAAGCCGTCCCACTAATACCGCGTCCTTTGGGGTGAGTCGTTTATTGACAAAAATGACTGGAGAGGATGATCCAGAGGTATTTTTGACCACATTTGAAAGGACTGCTGAAAGAGAAAAGTGGCCTGAGGAGCAGTGGGCTGGACTGGTGGCTCCTCTGTTAACTGGTGAATCGCAGAAGGCTTACTATGACCTAGAGCCTGACCAAGCAAAAGACTATGTGATGCTAAAAGCTGAAATATTGGCAAGGCTGGGTGTCACCCTGGCTGTCCGGGCTCAGCGTGTGCATAACTGGACTTTCCAGCTTGGAAAACCCCCCAGGTCTCAAATGTATGATCTCATTCACCTGAGCAGGAAGTGGCTACAGCCAGAGACTTTGTCCGCACCAGAGATTGTGGAACGTGTTGTAATGGATCGGTTTTTGAGAGCTCTTCCTACTGCCATCCAAAAGTGGGTAAGCCATGGAGACCCAGAGACGGCCGGTGGTCTTGGGGATCGTGTAGAGAAATACTTGGCTACAGAGAACCTGACGGCCTCTTCCAGAGACTCTCGGACTTTCCACCCTAAGACCAGACCATCCCCAGGGGCGGATAAGAGGATTCCAAGGGGTGAGGGTGGAGAGAGTGAGAGGGTGGGAGCTCTACCCAAAGTTTGGCGAGAACAGCCTGGGAAGTCAGGGGCTCAAGAGGCAGCCAAATGGATTGTTTGCTACCGCTGCCGGCAAGCGGGACATATTGCAGCAAATTGCCCGGTTGTGGAGGAACCCATGCAATGTGACTTTCTGATGGACAGACGTCAGTCGCTGTGTGCGACAGTCGCATGCACTGCCATTCGGGGAACTGAGAAACATTTATGCAAAATGTGTATTAATGGTAGAAATGTTGTGGTATTACTGGATTCAGGTAGCCTTGTGACCCTGATAAAGGCTGAATTAGTTAAAACAGAGGTCTCTGGGAATAGCAAGGTAGCTGTTATTTGTGTGCATGGGGACACCCGAGAGTATCCAGTGACTACAGTGTGTTTCGAGACCCCCAAAGGTACCCTCTCTCATCCAGTGGGGTTAGTATCTCAATTACCGCATGATGCCATTGTGGGAAGGGATTTTCCGAAGTTCTGGGAACTGTGGGATGATCCTGAGCCCCCCACTGGTGCCCCTATGTACCAGGAATGTGATAGCCAGAACTCCTCTGAGAGTGGTGAGGACTCTCCAGAATTTCCCTTGTCAGTATTGGCAGGGGAGACTCAAGAAACTGGAGAGGAGCCCACCTCCTCAGACGAAAACCTACCGTCTGTGGAGTTTTCTGATCTGGAGGTTCACAGGGAAAATTTTGCCACAGAACAGTTAAAAGACCCCGCCCTAATAAAGGCACGGGAAAACGTAGTGGAAATAGATGGCGAGTTAGTGAACCCAGATAATACCTGCACTTACCCATACTTCAGCGTAGAGAAGGACCTACTGTATCGGGTGGCAAAAAGGGCAGAAGAAACCGTTGAGCAGCTTGTGGTGCCCAAACCTTACAGGAAGTTGGTGTTGGAGTTGGCCCATGGGCACATTCTTGGAGGTCATCTGGGGACAGAGAAAACCCGAGAGAGGGTATTACAGAGATTCTATTGGCCTGGGGTGATGAAGGACATAGAAAATTATTGTTCCTCCTGCCCTGTGTGTCAGAGGTCGGCCCCGATGCCACATTTCCGTAGCCCGCTGGTCCCTCTACCCATCATTGAGGTCCCGTTTGAGAGAATCGCAATGGATTTGGTAGGTCCTATAATCAAGTCCGCTAGGGGGCACCAGTACATATTGGTTATAATGGACTATGCCACCCGTTATCCAGAAGCGATCCCTCTCAGAAATACCTCGGCCAAAACCATAGCCAAAGAGCTATCTCTTGTTTTTAGCCGGGTGGGTATTTGTAAAGAACTGCTTACGGACCAAGGTACACCCTTTATGTCCCGGGTTATGAAAGAGCTGTGTAAATTGTTCAAAGTGACGCAATTGCGTACATCTGTGTATCACCCCCAAACCGATGGGCTGGTTGAAAGATTCAACAAAACCCTAAAACAAATGTTGAAGAAAGTGGTGGATAGAGATGGAAAGGATTGGGACTGTCTACTTCCTTATTTGATGTTTGCTATTAGGGAGGTGCCCCAATCCTCTACGGGATTCTCCCCCTTTGAGTTACTGTATGGGAGACACCCAAGAGGGCTGTTGGATATTGCCAAGGAAACTTGGGAAAGTGAGAGTTCTCCCCACAGGAGTGTGATTGAGCATGTCGCCCTGATGCAAGATCGAATTGCACAGGTAATGCCCATCGTGAAGGAACATTTGGCCCAAGCGCAGTTGGCACAGCAGAGAGTGTACAACCGTGGAGCAAAGACCCGTACCTTTTCCCCGGGGGATAGGATATTGGTACTTGTCCCTACGGTTGAAAGTAAATTCCTTGCCAAATGGCAAGGCCCCTACGAGATAATGGAAAAAGTGAGCGAAGTGAATTACAAGGTCAGACAACCAGGAAGGCGAAAGCCCGAACAGATATATCACGTTAATCTGTTGAAAGCCTGGAGGGATAGAGAGTCCCTAGTCGCAGAAACTTGGTCACCAGCTCAAACTGGTTGCGTGATTCCGGAGGTTGGAATAGCAGCCACCTTGTCACAACCCCAACAACAGGAGGTTAAGGAGTTTGTGCTTCGCAACAAGGAGGTGTTCTCTGAGCTGCCGGGACAAACATCTGGGGTAGAGCATGATATTATTACCCCGCCCGGTGAAAGGGTGAAGTTAAAACCCTATCGGATCCCAGAGGCCCGACGGGAGGCAATACGGGAGGAAGTACAGAAAATGCTGAACTTAGGGGAGATAGAGGAGTCCCAAAGTGATTGGTCTAGTCCCATTGTGTTGGTGCCTAAACCGGATGGGAGCTGGCGATTTTGTAACGATTTTCGTCAGTTGAACAAAGTTACAAAATTTGACACCTACCCCATGCCACGTATAGATGAGTTGATCGACCGGCTGGGAACAGCCCGATACATGACGACTCTTGACCTCACAAAAGGGTATTGGCAAATTCCCCTGGCCAAGTCGGCCAAAGAGAAAACCGCATTTGTAACCCCAGACGGGGCGTTCCAATATAAGAGAATGCCGTTCGGGTTACAGAATGCGCCGGCCACATTCCAGCGGAAAATGGACCAGATACTGAGGCCCCATCGGAAGTATGCTGCGGCTTACCTGGATGACGTAATTGTCCATAGCACAGATTGGGCCTCACATCTGCCAAAAGTGCAAGCAGTCCTAGACTCTATCCGGGAAGCGGGGTTTACGGCTAACCCCAAGAAGTGTACCATTGGGCAGGAGGAGGCCAAATATCTTGGGTACACCATTGGCAGGGGAGTGATAAAACCCCAACTCAACAAAGTCGAGGCCATCCAGAGTTGGCCACGTCCCAACAGCAAGAAGCAGGTACGGGCCTTTCTGGGAATCGCGGGTTATTATCGGCGCTTCATTCCCCACTTTGCTTCTAAGGCTGTGCCCCTAACCAACCTGACGAAAGGGAAAGGGTCGGTCATGATTAAATGGACCCCCGAGGCTGAGGCAGCATTCCAATTCTTGAAACAAGCCTTATGTAGCCAGCCAGTGTTGTACTCACCCGACTTATCTAAAGACTTTGTCGTACAAAGTGATGCGTCAGATGTGGGGTTAGGAGCAGTATTGTCCCAGGTCTGGAACGGGGAAGAGCACCCAGTCATTTACCTCAGCAGGAAATTGAAGTCCCATGAGGTAAATTACGCCACGGTTGAAAAGGAGTGTTTAGCGGTGAAGTGGGCTCTAGATTCCCTTCGGTACTATCTGCTAGGTAGGCACTTTGACATGGTTACGGATCACGCTCCGTTAAAGTGGATGGCTCAAAACAAGGAGACAAATAGAAGAGTGAATAGGTGGTTCCTGGCCCTACAGGAATTCAACTTCACAGTAAAGCATCGCCCTGGCGTTCAAATGGGGAATGTGGATGCTTTGTCTCGAGTACATGAATGCCTGATTGCTGGTGTTCCAACCCCAAGGTTAAAACAAGAGGGGGGGGTATGTGACAGCAGGAAGGTAAAGTCACCTGGTTGCATCCAGGGGGGTAGATATATTTCTCCCAGATTCAGGCTTTATGCCGACTTATACAACTAGGGAGTTGATGAAGCCCAGCTGAGGCTAGTGGGCTCATGGATGACTCATACCTCTAGGGAGAGGGCTGGGCGTCGTGCAGGCAGGGAGTTGATGAGACCAGCTGAAGCCTGTCAGTTCGTTTAAGGCCTCTATAAAAACTCCCAGCTTCATTAGATGTTAGCTCATGCCTGGACCCAGACCTGTGTGGACTGTCTAGGGAGAGTGAACCCCTGTGCGGTGAGGCAAAGCCTGTGTGGCTATTTGTTTGGACTTTTACTAAACCAGGGACTTAGGGACTAGGACAGCACCAGGCTGATCCCAGTTGTTAGTTTAGGAAACCTGCATGTTTAGTCAGAGGTCAAACTGACCAGGATTTATTTTGTTTATGTTTCTTTTTGGCTTTGCTGTGTTTTTGTCACTGTACATAGAGAAATAAACCGCACCTTTTGATTTTGAAAACCACAACCTCCGTCTGCTGGCCCTGTTTTTGTGTGGGGAGCCCAACCAGGGGGTCACACACACCCGCTACCGAGTTAACCCCCTCACAATATATATATATTTTTAATGGTTTTTCATCATTTGTCATAATTTTTGAGTTTTTCAAGGTAAAAAAAGAGGTCACCTTTAAAAACGCTTATAAGCAAAAACGCGGCTAAACGCCGGTACCGCGTCTGAAACGTGGAAATCTTTGGAGTCTGAAGGCATTTTTTGGCTTTGTGAAAAACGAGGTTAAACGCAACTGCAGATTTTTTCTACCAGGCCAAAAACAGTGTTTTTGATGTAATAGAATTCAATGGACCGCATACAAAACGCAAGTACCGCAATTTAGCGCCGATTTGCGTTTTTTTTAAACCTGTTTATAGCTGGTTGTTAAAGGAAATGAAAAAAAATAAACATTGCCGGCTCTAAAAAAAAATCGAGAAAAAAAACAGCGTGGTGTCCCCCCCCCCAGGTCCATACCAGGCTCTTGGGTCTAGTATGGATTCAAAGGGAACCCCCCCATCAAAATTTTTTAAAAAATGGCGTGGGAGTCCCCCCAAAATCCATACCAGACCCTTATCCGAGCATGCAGCCTGGCAGGTTAGGAAAGAGGCGGGGCGAGCGAGCGCACCCCCCCTCCTGAACCGTACCAGGCTGCATGCCCTCAAAATGGGGGGTGGGTGCTTTGGGGCAGGGGGCACCCTGCGCTCCCCCACCCCAAAGCACCTGCCCCCATGTTGATGGGGACAAGGGCCTCTTCCCGACAACCCTGGCCGTTGATTGTCGGGGTCGGGCGGGGGGCTTATCGGAATCCGGGAGCCCCTTTAAAAGGGGGGCCCCCAGATCCCGGCCCCCCACCCTATGTGAATGAGTATGGGGTACATCGTACCCCTACCCATTCACCTGGTGGTAAAAAAAATGTCAATAAAAAAACAACACAGGTTTTTAAAGTAATTTATTAGGCAGCTCCGGGGGTCTTCTTCCGACTTCGGGGGTCTTCTTCCAACTTTGGGGGTCTCTTGTTCTGCTCTCCGGTTCTTTCTGCCGGGCGCCCCGCTATCTTCTTCCAGCTCTTTTGCTAGCAGGGTCCCGGTCTTCATCGCCGTCTTCTTCCAATTTTGGGGGTCTCTTGTTCTGCTCTCCGGATCTTTCTCCCGGGCGCCCCGCTATCTTCTTCCAGCTCTTTTGCTAGCAGGGTCCCGGTCTTCATCATCGTCTTCTTCCAACTTCAGGGGTCTTTTGTTCTGCTCTCCGGTGTCGTCTCCGCGCTCTCCGGTGCCTTCTCCACGATCTCCGGTTCTTTCTGCCTTCTGCCGGGCGCCCCGCTATCTTCTTCCAACTCTTTTGCTAGCGGGGTCCCGGTCTTCTTCATCGTCTTCTTCCCTCTTCTCTCCGCCCGATGTTGCCTCGTCGCTGTCTGCCGCTACAATGCTGTGTGCGCGGAGCGCAACCACTTATATTGGCATGGGGCGTGGTCACCGGGTGATGCCACCCACTGACCCCGCCCCCGTATGATGTCCCAGTCCCATCATTCCCCGGGACTGTGACGGCATATGGGGGCGGGGTCACAGGTTGGCATCACCCGGTGACCACGCCCCATGCCAATATAAGTGGTTGCGCTCCGCGCACACAGCATTGTAGCGGCAGACAGCGACAAGGCAATATCGGGCGGAGAGAAGAGGGAAGAAGACTACGAAGAAGGCCGGGACCTCGCTAGCAAAAGAGCTGGAAGAAGATAGCAGGGCGCCCGGCAGAAGGCAGAAAGAACCGGAGATCGTGGAGAAGGCACCGGAGACGACACCGGAGAGCAGAACAAGAGACCCCCGAAGTTGGAAGAAGACGATGATGAAGACCGGGACCCCGCTAGCAAAGAGCTGGAAGAAGACAGTGGGGCGCCCTGCAGAAAGAACCGGAGAGCAAGAACAAGAGTCCCCCGAAGTTGGAAGAAGACCCCCGAAGTCGGAAGAAGACCCCTGGAGCTGCCTAATAAATTACTTTAAAAACCTGTGTTGTTTTTTTATTGACTTTTTTTTACCACCAGGTAAATGGGTAGAGGTACAATGTACCCCATACTCATTCACATAGGGTGGGGGGGCCAGGGATCTGGGGGCCCCCTTATTAAAGGGGGTTCCCGGATTCCGATAAGCCCCCCCACCCGCAGACCCCGACAACCAACGGCCAGGGTTTGTCGGGAAGAGGCCCTTGTCCCCATCAACATGGGGGCAGGTGCTTTGGGGTGGGGGAGTGCAGGGCGCCCCCCTGCCCCAAAGCATCCACACCCCCCATGTTGAGGGCATGCGGCCTGGTACGGTTCAGGAGGGGGGGCGCGCTCGCCCCCCCTTTCCTGACCTGCCGGGCTGCATGCTCGGATAAGGGTCTGGTATGGATTTTGGGGGGACCCCCAGGCCTTTTTTTCGGTGTAGGGGGGTTTCCCTTAATATCCATGCCAGACCTAAGGGCCTGGTATGCTCCTGGAGGGGAACCCATGCCGTTTTTTTTATTAAAAATTTGGCGTGGAGTTCCCCTTCATGATTCATACCAAACACAGGGGACAGCGAGCGCGAGGCTTGCAGTACCTTGTCGCCGAGATGGCATCGCGCTGGAGACATTCTCGGGCAGGTAGTCGCCTCCAGGACACGACTTGAGCGGCTGCTTCACACTCAAGTCGTGTTCAAGTTGCCTCGCAAAGTCGCGCTGTCCCTGTGTCAACCGGCACACGAGTCGCCCCGCAGGTCGGATCGTCTTCATCCGACTTCCCGGGTGAGCTCTATTTAAATCAATGGGCTCCCATAGGGAACCATTCATTTTCAATAGAGCACCGCTGACATTTTTATTTACTCTAACAGTGCGCCGCTGGTTCACGTGCCCAATTAAGGATTTATGCGGCGCACCTATTAAGGTATGAACTGGCACAGCGCACTGTTAGTAAATCACCCCCAATATCTTTTACTTTGTGCTATAATAAATATCCCACATGTTTTTTTTTTTTAACTAATTTTTTCCTCAGTTTAGGCCGATATGTATTCTACATATTTTGGGTAAAAAAATCGCAATAAGCATATATTGCATTGATTGGTTTGCGCAAGAGTTATAGTGTCTACAAAATAGGGGATAGATTTCTGGCATTTTTTTTTATTATTATTTTTTTTACTAGTAATGGCGGCGATCTGCGATTTTTATTGGGACTGCGATATTGCGGCGGACAGATCGGACACTTTTGACACATTTTTGGGACCATTGACAATTATAAAGCGATCAGTGCTGTAAAAATACACTGATTTCTGTATAAATGTCACTGGCAGGGACTGGCTGGGGACTCGCATCGGCACAGGGCACACGCTGCGGGCGCGCCCCTAGTGGTAAAAAGGTGAATTGACTTAAGGTAATGTTGTTTCGCCCAGCCGTGCCATTCTGCTGCAGTAAAACTGCGGTAGCTGGAAGGCAAGTGGTTAAAGACTTAGTGGAATTTGTTGAGGGAGAGCTAAGTAAAGAAGATTTAATAGAGTTGGAAGCACAGCAGCACTTAGAACAGGAAGAGAAAGAAAAGGAGAAAACAATAGAAGAAGTACAAAAGAAGTTCACAGTCGGGGTTAGCTGGCGTGTTCTCAAAATTGAATGCAGCTTTATTACAATTAGAGAGTCTGGACCCAAATGTTGAAAGGTTCTCTAAAGTGGAACGGTGGATGAAGGAACTTATGTGATGTTATCGTGAAATGACATAAAAAAAAAGACAAAAAAAAAGAAAATTACAAAGCAGAGCACCTTAACTGAATTCTTCTTGCAAGCTACCCCTACCTGTTCTATAATTTCCATGTCGTCTTCTCCCTCATCTAAAACTCCTGATGATCCTGCTGGTAACTCCAATGTTGACATTGTCGACCCTGCTGGAAACTCCAATGATGACACTGATGACCCTGCTGGTAACTCCAATGGTGACACTGATGACCTTGCTGGTAATTTCAGTTTCAATTTTAATGATGACACTGATGACCCTGAAACACTATCACCCTTTGAAGGATTTGATGACTAAAATGTTACTTTAAATGTCTACTGTATACGTTTACTTTTTGGGCACTGTACATCATTGTATCCTATACAGTAAAGTACAGTATTTTTGTCGTTTATAATTTTGTGTTCTGTACTTCTGCAAAATAAGACAAAATTATTGCATTGGTGTTTTGTGTTAAGGCCTTTTTTTAAGAATACAGTACAGTACAGTAGTTAGAAATGCTTAAAACAGTGATTACTTTTGGTTCCTAGTTTAATGACAAATTTGTTTAATGACCTGGTCGCTGGAACGGAACCTGGTCGTTAAGTCAGGAGTACCTGTACAAGGAATAAGATTTGAACCTGAGATTATATGCAAATAATGACCCAGACCTTTGACAGCAGATGGGACTTGAATGAAATGTAGTTGTTGAGTAGGGTTGTTAGCATGCTGTTTCTACAGACACATGTGCTAAAACCATTCTCATATATTATACTGTGATCAAGAGTTCTGTCATTGTGTGGTAGTATTATGTTTAATGTAATGCTCTTTCTAGTGGAACTACAGGGTTATCGTGTAATTACCTCTGTCTGTGTTCCTGTTGTTTTCCAAGAAAACAGGAAGAGCTCAGCCGTATGTCCACCACAATCTGATTGGTAAGAGTCATATCTGCAGCAGCTTTCCAACATCTGGGTTTCATATATACCAAGAGGAAATAAAATACCACTGGGAGGGACTGGGCCTTTGGAGGGAAAAGCCCACAGCCTGGATTTAATCTTTAGTCTCTCGAGCCCGGCTGCATGCATATATGCGGCCGCTCGGCACGTGGACCTTAACACCAAGCAAGCCCTGTTAAAACAACTTACCAAGCTGAGAGTGCGCTTTCTGTACACTCCTAGCAAGGTAGCCAGTAGGGATCGGTAAGCTCCCGATGCATACTTGCGATAGGAAGCTTTCCGATCATGTGACCGCTGTGACAGACAATCACAGCAGTCACATGACCCGAATGTCCGCCTCCACCTCTCAGCTTTTAGAACTCTTAAAGGTCAGAGCAAATGGCTTAAACAGACAGAGAACATTATTGCATAATATGTAATAAAAATATGGTGCAGTCTCTGTTCCTCATGTTTCAGGGACACTTTTTGATTTGGTGAGTCCACCATATTGTTATAAATGGGATATAGTACTCCTTTATTTTAAGTAAAATATCTATTTGAGGGTTATTCCTTAAAGAACACCTTCTTAAAGTGGAAGTAAACCCTCCTGGCATTTTTAGCCAAAGAAGCTGCCATCTTTGCCTCTGATTGATCTTCAACTGCCATGGTGTTTCACATGTGATCAGTTATGACACCAGCTATTGGATGGTTTGGCAGTTTGGTTGAGAGCAAAACCAATGGGACACTTACATTCCTGGCACGTGCCGGAAATGTAACTGTTTTTTGAAACTTGATAAATTGATATGTTTACTTCCGCTTTAAGTTTTCACTATATAACAAGTAAAAGAATGTAATTTGGAAGTTGTCTGACTTGCCAGCTATATTCCTCTGGATCTTCACCCAGGGGAATAACCAACTTACCAGCAAAACAACAAAGTTCCAAAACTCTCTCAGTAGCTTTTGACCAGTCATTGAATGAGAAAGCTGGACATAATTACATGTACCTGAATCTATGTTGCCAACCTACCAAGCTGAAATTTACTGGTGCAACACCCAAAATTTACTGGCACAGACACATTTTTACTGACATTTCAAAAAGTTCCAAAATTGCAGTTTTAAGTGCAAATTTCGGTATTTAATCTATAAACAACTACAATATACAGTTAGTAATGTGATTTCAAGTAGATCTGAAAGCAAAAAAAAACATTTATTTATATAGCAAGGCAGGTTATTATAACCCATCAGTTTTTTGTCACCTATGTCCACAGAGTGAGTGAGAGGGACCACTTTTGGAGAGGGAGGGAGAGAGAGGGAGGGAGAGAGAGAGAGGGAGAGAGAGAGGGAGAGAGGGAGAGAGAGAGAGGGGGAGAGAGAGATGGGGAGAGAGACTTTGCCCCCCCCACAGAGAGAGACTGATTTTGCCCCCCTACAGAGACACAGCCTTTGCCCCCCACAGAGAGACACTGCCTTTGCCCCCCACAGAGAGTGTTTTGCCCCCAGAGAGAGACACAGTCTTTGCCCCCACAGAGAAACAGCCTTTGCCCCACAGAGACACAGCCTTTGCCCCCACAGAGAGACACAGCATTTGCCCCCACAGAGAGAGACTGCTGTTTCCCCCCCACAGAGAGAGACTGCCTTTGCCCCCTCACAGAGAGAGACTTCCTTTGCCCCCCACAGAGAGAGACTGCATTTGTCCCCCCCACAGAGAGAGAGACTGCCTTTGTCCCCCAACAGAGAGAGACTGCCTTTGTCCCCCCACAGAGAGAGACTGCTTTTGCCCCCCACAGATAGACGCAGCCTTTGACCCCCACAGATAGACGCAGACTTTGCCCCCCACAGATAGACGCAGACTTTGCCCCCCACAGATAGACACAGACTTTGCCCCGCACAGATAGACGCAGCCTCTGCCCCTCACAGATAGAAGCAGCCTCTGCCCCCAAAGATAGATGTACCCTTTGCCCCCCACAGATAGACGCAGCCTTTGCCACCCACATAGAGATGCAGCCTTTGCCCCCCCACAGAGAGATGCAGCCTTTGCCCCCCCCACAGAGAGAGACTGCCTTTGTCCCCCCACAGAGAGAGACTGCTTTTCCCCCCACAAAGAGATGCAGCCCTTGCCCCCCCCCACAGATAGACACAGCCTTTTCCCCCCACAGATAGACACAGCCTTTGCCTCACACAGATAGACGCAGCCTTTGCCACCCACAGAGAGATGCAGCCTTTGCCCCCCCCACAGAGAGACGCAGCCTTTGCCCCCCCCACAGAGAGAGACTGCTTTTGCCCCCCACAGAGAGACGCAGCCTTTGCCCCCCCCCACAGATAGACACAGCCTTTGACCCCCACAGATAGACGCAGCCTCAGACGCAGCCTCAGCCCCCCAACGATAGATGCAGCCTTTGCCCCCCTCAGATAGACGCAGCCTTTCCCACCCACAGAGAGACGCAGCCTTTGCCCCCCCACAGAGAGAGGCAGCCTTTGCCCCCCACAGAGAGACGCAGACATTGCCCCCCCACAGAGAGACACAGCCTTTGCCCCCACAGAGAGAAGCAGCCTTTGCCCCCCCACAGATATACACAGCCTTTGCCCCCCACAGATAGACACAGCCTTTGCTCCCCACAGAGAGACACAGCCTTTGCCCCCGACAGCAAAAGAGCCTCAGGCTGCAGTGCCCAGCAAACAGACTGCTACCCCCTCCCGGCTCAGGGAAGACAAGATATGGGCACATATGAAAACGACTGACTCTGACAGCACTTTAGCAGTGCAACACAGATGACCTCCATGAAAGTGACAGTCTCCAGGCAGGCCTGGTCCCCAGTAGCCCACTCTTCCTGGCTCAGGGACAAGACGGAAAGAATGAGCACACAATGAAGCTGAATTTGACTTGCAGCAGGCAGCACAGATGATAAATAGCTCACCTCCTACAGTGACAATCTCTCTCCACCTCAGTCCAGGGCTTTGTTTTGTGCTGTGTCTCCACCTGAGAGCTTTGAGTCTGCAGGCTTGCCGTGCTTGTGTGCCTGGTCTGTTCATTGCCATGGATGGTCCGACAGTCTCACTCTGTCCCGCTCCCGCAGACAGTATAATAGTCTGGCAGCCACTTACTGTCTCCACCATGAAGTCCCCTCTCCGCTCTACCCACTCGTCTGATGGTGCAGGTAGGGGCACAGTGCTGTGGTGGTGGGAATCCATGACTCCTCACAGGCTCCATCAGCCATAGTGTGGCGGGTCGGGTTTCGATCTCCTGCCCACAGCCCACTCCACTGATATACTGCCGAGATGTGCCACCGTCCATTCAAAAATGGCGCCAGATGGCGCCATTACGTCACTTGCTTACTGCGCATGCGCCCGCCCAGCCGAAAAAGGCTGAGGCAGGCTTCAGAGCGACGGCGCATGCGCAGTATAATTGTCGGCCCGCAGCCATGTTTTTTATGGAAAATGGGCTGAAATTTACGGCTGCTCGTAAATTAACAGGCGGTTGGCAACACTGACCTGAATCTCAAATGCTTAACCTGTATTGTTCTTGTCATTAAGAGGTAGTGATGGGCCAAACCGCCCCCGATTCGGTTCGATACCAGAACTCCCGAACATGGAAAAAGTTCGGACCCGAACCCAGAACCCTATTAAAGTCTATGGGACCCGAACTCGAAAAATGAATGGACCCCATTTATTTACTGATCACTGCAATCAGTGACATTTGTGACTGTAAAAGTGTCACTACAGTTAGTTTAGGTCCAGTGTAGCCCCCTAACCCCCCCCCTAATAAAGGTTTAACCACCTGATCACCCCGCAGATAACCCTTTCACCCCCTAGCACCGCCGTCACTAAGCGATCGTTTTTCTGATCGCTGTTTTAGTGTCGGTGATGCTGATCGGTAGCCAGTTATTTTTTTTAGGTTCGCCGCAGGTTTTTATAGCGTCGGGTACCCCCATATATTACCTAATAAAGGTTTAACCCCTTGATCGCCCCCCAGGTAACCCTTTCACCCCCTAGCACCGCCGTCACTAAGCGATCGTTTTTCTGATCGCTGTTTTAGTGTTGGTGATGCCGATAGTTAGCCAGTTATTTTTTTTAGGTTCGCCGCAGGTTTTTATAGCGTCGGGTACCCCCATATATTACCCAATAAAGGTTTAACCCCTTGATTGCCCCCCCAGGTAACCCTTTCACCCCCTATCACCGCTGTCACTAAGCGATCGTTTTTCTGATCGCTGTCTTAGTGTCGGTGATGCCGATAGGTAGCCAGTTATTTTTTTTAGGTTCGCCACAGGTTTTTATAGCGTCGGGTACCCCCATATATTACCTAATAAAGGTTTAACCCCTTGATCGCCCCCCCAGGTAACCCTTTCACCCCCTAGCACCGCTGTCACTAAGCAATCGTTTTTCTGATTGCTGTCTTAGTGTCGGTGATGCAGATAGGTAGCCAGTTATTTTTTTTAGGTTCGCCGCAGGTTTTTATAGCGTCGGGTACCCCCATATATTACCTAATAAAGGTTTAACCCCTTGATCGCCCCCCCAGGTAACCCTTTCACCCCCTTTTGCCAGTGTCACTAAGCGATCGTTTTTCTGATCGCTGTCTTAGTGTCGGTGATGCCGATAGGTAGCCAGTTATTTTTTTTAGGTTCGCCGCAGGTTTTTATAGCTTCGGGTACCCCCATATATTACCTAATAAAGGTTTAACCCCCTGATTGCCCCTAGTTAACCCTTTCACCAGTGATCACCATATAAGTGTTACGGGTGACGCTGGTTAGTTAGTTTGATTTTTTATATTGTGTCAGGGCACCCGCCGTATATAACCCAATAAAGGTTTAACCCCCTGATCGACCGGCAGGTGATATCAATTAGGTTTTAGCGTCAGAGAGGGTCTGCGTCACACCCCAGGCAGCGTCAGGTTAGTGCCAGTAACGCTAACACCCACGCGTGAAGCATACACCTCCCTTAGTGGTATAGTATCTGAACAGATCAATATCTGATCTGATCAGATCTATACTAGCGTCCCCAGCAATTTAGGGTTCCCAAAAACGCAGTGTTAGCGGGATCAGCCCAGATACCTGCTAGCACCTGCGTTTTGCCCCTCCGTCCAGCCCAGGCCACCCAAGTGCAGTATCGATCGATCACTGTCACTTACAAAACACAACACACATAACTGCAGCGTTCGCAGAGACAGGCCTGATCCCTGCGACTCCAGTGCTGTAGGAGGTGATTTCACCACCACAGTTAAAAAAAAAGCATATATGCCGAAGCATGGGGGCGGAGTAGCGGAGGAGCAATTTTGCTCCTAATGCCGTGTACATACGGTCGAAATTCCGACGGAGGCTTGCCCGTGGAAAAGTCCGACCATGTGTGTGCGGCATAACTTTTGCGGGAGGATGCCCCCATGCTTCGGCATATATAAATGGTGCATGTATGCCCATCATTAGAAGTGGGTGGATGAAGGGCGGTATTCTAATGGTGGGCGTACCCACCGATCAATCTCTTTTTTCGTTCAGCCAACAGGCTGCATGAAAAAAAAGATTACAATACATGTCCAACAAGGACCAGCATGTTGCTGGACTTTGAATGGTTATACCAGATTAATGCCTGTGGGTTTAGGTATCATCTTGATATCATTCTTTTCAGCCAGCGGCCGGCTTTCATGTAAAAGCAATCCTAGTGGCTAATTAGCCTCTGGACTGCTTTTACAAGCAGTGGGAGGGAATGTCCCCCCCCCCCGGATATAAACAGGGCCATTGGGAAATTGGGAAAGCATTTTATCACACCGATCTTGGTGTGGTCAGATGCTTTGAGGGCAGAGGAAAGATCTAGGGTCTAATAGACCCCAGTTTTTTCAAAAAAAGAGTACCTGTCACTACCTATTGCTATCATAGGGGATATTTACATTCCCTGAGATAACAATAAAAATGATTAAAAAAAAATATATGGAAGGAACAGTTTAAAAATAAAATAAAAAAGCAAAATTAATAATAAAAAAAAAAAAAAAAAGCACCCCTGTCCTGCCCTGTTCTTGCGCAATGGCGAACACAAGCGTCGGTCTGGCGTCATATGTAAACAGCAATTGCACCATGCATGTGAGGTATCACCGCAAAGGTCAGATCGAGGGCAGTAATTTTAGCAGTAGACCTCCTCTGTAAATCTAAGGTGGTAACCTGTAAAGGCTTTTAAAGGCTTTTAAAAATGTATGTAGTTTGTCGCCAATGCGCGTTTGTGCGAAATTTTAAAGCATGTCGTGTTTGGTATCTATGTACTCGGCCTAAGATCATCCTTTTTATTTCATCAAACATTTGGGCAATATAGTGTGTTTTAGTGCATTAAAATTAAAAAAAGTGTATTTTTTTCCCCAAAAAATGCGTTTGAAAAATCGCTGCGCAAATACTGTGTGGAAAAAAAAATGCAACACCCACCATTTTAATCTGTAGGGCCTTTGCTTTAAAAAAATATATAATGTTTGGGGGTTCAAAATAATTTTCTTGAAAAAAAAAATGTTTTCATGTAAACAAAAAGTGTCAGAAAGGGCTTTGTCTTCAAGTGGTTAGAAGAGAGTGGATGTAAGCTTCCTAATGTTGTGTATAAAATGCCAGAACAGTTCAAACCCCCCCCCCCAAATGACCCCATTTTGGAAAGTAGACACCCCAAGCTATATACTGAGAGGCATGTCGAGTCCATTGAATATTTTATATGTTGACACAAGTTGCGGAAAAAAGACTATTTATTTTTTTATTTATTTATTTTTTGCACAAAGTTGTCACTAAATGATATATTTCTCAAACATGCCATGGGCATATGTGGAATTACACCCCAAAATACATTCTGTTGCTTCTCCTGAGTACGGGGATACCACATGTGTGAGACTTTTTGGGAGCCTAGCCGCGTACGGGACCCCAAAAACCAAGCACTGCCTTCAGGCTTTCTAAGGGTGTAAATTTTTGATTTCACTCCTCACTGCCTATCACAGTTTCGGAGGCCATGGAATGCCCAGATGGCACAACCCCCCCCCCCAAATGACCCCATTTTGGAAAGTAGACACCCCAAGCTATTTGCTGAGAGGTATAGTGAGTATTTTGCAGATCTCGCTTTTTGTCACAAAGTTTTGAAAATTGAAAAAAAAAAAAAAATTTTTTTCTTTCTTCATTTTCAAAAAGAAATGAGAGCTGTAAAATACTCACCATGCCTCTCAGCAAATAGCTTGGGGTGTCTACTTTCCGAAATGGGGTCATTTGGGGGGGTTTGTGCTATTTTGGCATTTTATGGCCTTCGAAACTGTGATAGGTAGTGAGGAGTGAAATCAAAAATTTGTGCCCTTAGAAATCCTGAAGGCGGTGCTTGGTTTTCGGGGTCCCGTACGCGGCTAGGCTCCTAAAAAGTCCCACACATGTGGTATCCCCGTACTCAGGAGAAGCAGCAAAATGTATTTTGGGGTGCAATTTAACATATAACCATGGCATGTGTCAGCAATATATCATTTAGTGACAACTTTTTGTAATTTTTTATATTTTTTTGTCATTATTCAATCACTTGGGACAAAAAAAAAATATTCAATGGGCTCAACATGCCTCTCAGAAATTTCCTTGGGGTGTTTACTTTCTAAAATGGGGTCATTTGGGGGGGGGGGGGGTTTGTGCTATTTTGGAATTTTATGGCCTTCAAAACTGTGATAGGTAGTGAGGAGTGAAATCAAAAATTTGCGCCCTTAGAAATCCTGAAGGCGGTGCTTGGTTTTCGGGCCCCGTACGTGGCTAGGCTCCCAAAAAGTCCCACACATGTGGTATCCCCGTACTCAGGAGAAGCAGCAAAATGTATTTTGGGGTGCAATTCCACATATAACCATGGCATGTGTGAGCAATATATCATTTAGTGACAACTTTTTGTAATTTTTTTATTTTTTTTTAGTCATTATTCAATCACTTGAGACAAAAAAAATATATATATTCAATGGGCTCAACATGCCTCTCAGCAATTTCCTTGGGATGTCTACTTTCCAAAATTGGGTAATTTTTTGGGGGTTTTGTACTGCCCTGCCATTTTAGCACCTCAAGAAATTAGATAGGCAGTCATAAATTAAAAGCTGTGTAAATTCCAGAAAATGTACCCTAGTTTGTAGACGCTATAACTTTTGCGCAAACCAATAAATATACACTTATTGACATTTTTGTTACTAAAGACATGTGGCTGAATACATTTTGGCCTAAATGTATGACTAAAATTGACTTTATTTGATTTTTCTTATAACAAAAAGTAGAAAATATCATTTTTTTTTCAAAATTTTCAGTCTTTTTCCGTTTATATCGCAAAAAATAAAAATCGCAGAGGCAATCAAATACCATTAAAAGAAAGCTCTATTTGTGGGAAGAAAAGGACGCAAATTTCGTTTCGGTACAACATTGCATGTCTGCACAATTTCCAGTTAAAGCAGCGCAGTGCAAAATCCTGAAAACACCTCTGGTCCTTTAGCTACAAAATGGTTCGGGGCTTAGGTGGTTAATAAAGGACTTTTCCAAGGTGTTTGTGTGTTTTTATTTACATTTTTTGACACTTTCTTCGTGAAATGGTAGGGGTACAATGTACCCCTTACCAATTCACATAGGGTGGGGCCGGGATCTGGGGGTCCCCTTTGTTAAAGGGGTCTTCCAGATTCCGATAAGCCCCCTGCCCGCAGACCCCCACAACCACCCGTCAAGAGTTGTGGGGATGAGGCCCTTGTCCCCATCAACATGGGGACATCCTCCCCATGTTGAGGGCATGTGGCCTGGTACAGTTCAGGAGGGAGGGGGGGCCGCTCTCTCGTCCCCCCCTCTTCCCCTGCGGCCGGCCAGGTTGCGTGCTCGGATAAGGGTCTGGTATGGATTTTTGGGGGGACTCCATGCCATTTTTTTTTAAATTTGGGGTGGAGTTCCCCTTAAAATCCATGCCAGATCTGAAGGGCCTGGTATGGATATTTAGGGGGAACCGCACGCCATTTTTTTTTTATTTGCAGCGGGGTTCCCCTTAATATCAATTCCAGACCTGAAGGGCCTGGTAATTGAATTTGGGGGAACCCCCAGGCTTTTTTTTTATTTTTTTATCAATGACTTTTCTATGTATTGATAAAAGCCGACAATTCATTAATAGCCGCGAGTGAGTTTTAAATTACTTTTTTTCCTTCAAAAATGACATTTTGTGCAGAGACAGTTCTAAACACGGCGAAACATGTGCCACTTTACATGCATATCATACACACCCCCCAGGTACGAAATTTAAAGGAAAATGTCACTTTTATTTTTTCATTTTAAGCATTATTAAAATCACCGCTCCCGTAAAAACGTCTGATTTTTAAACTTTTTTTTGCATTGATACATGTCCCCTGGGGCAGGATCCGGGTCCCCAAACACTTTTTAGGACAATAAATTGCATATTAGCCTTTATAAGCAGCACTTTAGATTTCGAACGTTCAAGTCCATTGTATTTAATAGGGTTCTAAAGTTCACGCGAACATTCTGTCTGTTCGCAGGTTCTGGTGCGAACCGAACAGGGGGGTGTTTGGCTCATCCCTGGTTACAGTGAGCCGAGGGTCGCTAGTCTGGTGTTCTATAAGTTAATGAGAGACCCACTAATGCTGACAGCGAGGGTCAGTTAATGTGACCGCAATACGTGATAATAGGAGTTAACAAAAAAAAAATCATTCTTCACATCTCAGACATCGACTCGGATACAGTCCAGTGGACTCCCGGCCAGAAAGACACAAAACTCACGTCTTACTTATTCTGCTCTCCGTGGCGAGTAATTAGTCAGTGTCTGGGGTCCATTGGCTGAAGGAGTCTTATGCTGTTGATGAGATGGTGAGATTAAGGTAAAATTGAGTGTAAACTAGAGTAATGTTGAAGTTACACAGTTTGACCCAAATAACTCCTTTACTTTACCTGTTGCAGAAAAAATAGAGCCGATAATAATTCTCAAAGCTAATACTAGCAGAAGGAGTTATGATCAACATGGGTTTCTGTGTATGTTAATTTTTATGGCAGATTGACAGAGTTGGATAAGGGGATTAAATGTGTACAATATTGGATTTTTAAAAGTATGCAACATGATGGAACTTTAACTAGTTATGAGCCTGTCAAAGTTTATAATGCTACGTATGGATGATTGTAAAATACAAATGAGAGAAGCCTGCTTGTTTTTTCCACAGTTTCCTCACCCCCACCCTTGTGTTTCTGTGTAAGGAAAGAGTGAGGTGCCCCTCCCTTCAAATTCCTGTGTAAAGAAGCCAGAGATTTTTTGTTTTTTTGAAAAATGAACAATGCATAAGAGTTATATTGTAGGTACTGAAACTGAGCGTGAAAAGGGAAAAGTCTCCACTTACTGATAAGACCGGGTTGATTTAGTATTTTAGCATGCTAGAATATTAAAGGAAGCATATGCCAGAAGTTATCAGAAGGTTATTGATGGTTTTAAGCAGTAGATAGAAAACATGGACTGTAAGGATGCTGTTGTGTTCCTAATGTGCCGTTAGGAGATAAGAAATGTATGCATGGCAAAGAACCTAAATCCGTTCAGCATTGTGCTAAGTGGGAAAGGAAGTTTGGATTCAATGGTAAACTAACTGTGAAAGGGCGTCAGGATTTGGTGGATAAGCTTAAATTGTTAGGACCCAAAGATCAAAAAAGGTATTGGTTGAAAATGGCGGAGCACTGGCTTGAGTACGCTAGGATCAGAGCAGAAGGAAGAAGAACAAAAGAAAAATGCCAAGCCCAACTGCCCCTAGTGGATAAAGAGGATGATTTCATTTGTTGCACCCAGAGACCAAAATGGTCCTCCCCCTCAGGTGCAAGCCAATGTTCAGAGTACCACCCTCCCTGTGACATCCACCCCTGTCAAAGGAACTGCCTCTGAACAAAACCCCAACTCCACTTCCCCAATCTCTCCAGACAGTAGTACAGTCTCAGAGATGAACAGATCGATCCTTCAAACCTTAACTGATGCCATAACCTATGCACTAGGTGCCCCAGCAGGAGCCAAGAGACCAAGTAAACCTCCTATTAGGTATGGTGTAGATGATGGTGAGGAATACCCCTTGATAGTAGTCCTGAACCCAAGAGGAGGACAGAATAATGCACATGGCCAGCCATATCCCTTGACTATAACTGTTTTTCGACCATGGACCGAAAGTGACATACAAAAAGCTACAGAACACATAAAACATCCAAAATTAGGTCCAGCTGAATTTATTGAAAACATAGAGGGATTACGGAACAGTTATAAGTTGAACGGGCTGGAGGTAGAGAGAGCCCTAAGGAGAGTACTAGGATCAGATTGGGCTTTGGTAAAGGGGGATTGAGACCCTTGTACCCCAGCAGGCGGGCAGGGACGAGGGGATCCATTGTCTTCAGATAGCCTAGACTTAGGAAACAGGTTGACTGCCTTACTGAACAGATAACAGCTTAGATGGGTACAACGGACTGATTGGCAGAAAATAATTATGACAGTACAGGAAGACAAGGAGAGTGTCAGTGACTACCTGAATAAGTTACGAGAGATTTTTAAAGTGTTCTCCGGGCTCCCCGAAGCTGAGGATGTGAAGAGTGCATATCAGGAACAGCTAAAAATAGCTTTTGTTAATGGATTAAAACAGGATCATAAGGATTACATTGTTAAAAACATGGTTACTTACCGAACTGCATCGGTTTTATATGTTTTACAATATGCTAAGCATTTTGAGAAGTATTTGAAAAAAAGGACAAAAAAAGAACGTGAAAGTAAAGGTTTTTGTGCAAGGTGATGAAGGAGATGAAGATGTAGAAGAGTACACCGCCGAGGTGGAATCACCTGACACCTGTCACTTCTACCCTGTGTACAGGCAGTGGTAGCTGCAGTCAAAGCAGTTAAGGCCTCAGCATCTATAGTGCTATATCATCCGTTGACACGGTACCACATGCAGTATCTGTTATTCTTTTACAACAAAAGATATCACATTTGAGCCCAGCACGACACCTTTCCTGTATGACAATACTCTTGACACAACCTCACTTAACAATACAGAGGTGTACTATTTAAACCCATCCACACTAATACCACTTCCTACTGATGGTCATAAACATGTCTGTACTGCTGCCATCGCTGAAAAGGTACTGCCACAAAGTGATTTGAAAGATGTACCGTTATCTTACCCTGATATGACACTTTTTGTTGATGGCTCCAGTAAGAAAAATCCAGATGGCAAAAATGCAACTGGATATGCAGTAGTGACACAGGATGAAATCTTGGAAGCTATGCCATTACCAAAACATTATTCAGCACTAGGGATGAGCTGAACACGCCCCTGTTCGGTTCGCAGCAGAACATGCGAACAGGCAAAAAATTAGTTCTAACACCGTTAAAGTCTATGGGACACGAACATGAAAAATCAAAAGTGCTCATTTTAAAGGTTAATATGCAAGTTATTGTCATAAAAAGTGTTTGGGGACCTGGGTCCTGCCCCAGGGGACATGTATCAATGCAAAAAAAAAGTTTTAAAAACTGCAGTTTTTTCTGGAGCAGTGATTTTAATAATGCTTAAAGTGAAACAATAAAAGTGAAATATTACTTTAAATTTCGTACCTGGGGGGTCTCTATAGTATGCCTGTAAAGTAGCACATGTTTCCCGTGTTTAGAACAGTCCCTGCACAAAATTACATTTCTAAAGGAAAAAAAGAAATTTAAAACTACTCGCGGCTATAATGAATTGTCTGGTCCCGGCAATGGGCATGGGTTCCCCCCAGTCCATTGCCAGGCCCTTTGGGTCTGGTATGAATATTAAGGGTAACTCCAAACCCAAATTAAAAAAAAATGCATGGGGGTCCACCCAAATTTCATACCAGGCCCTTCAGGTCTGGTATGGATATTAAGGGGAACCCTCACTGCTCCCGAAAAAACTGCATTTTTTAAAACTTCTTTTGCATTGATACATGTCCCCTGGGGCAGGACCCAGGTCCCCAAACACTTTTTATGACAATAACTTGCATATTAACCACTTCCCGCCCGGTCAATAGACAATTGACATCCGGGAAGTGGTTTCGTTATCCTGACTGGACGTCTATTGACGTCCTGCAGGATAACAGCCGCCGCGCGCCCGAGAGAGTGACACACCGCAACATCGATCTCAGTAAAGAGCCTCCAACGGAGGCTCTTTACCACGTGATCAGCCGCGTCCAATCACGGCTGATCACAATGTAAACAGGAAGTGCCGTTGATCGGCTCTTCCACAGACGCGAGTAGAGGAGAGCCGATCGGCGGCTCTCCTGACTGGGGGGGGTTCGCGCTGATTGTTCATCAGTGCAGCCCCCCCTTGGATGCCCGCCCAGGACCACCAGGGAAGCCCCTAACATGTGGATGGCCAGGTACATCCCCCATGGCCATCCACATGTTAAAAAACATGCCCAACATATGCCAATTAGTGCCCACAAATGGGCACTGACTGGCACCATAGTAGCACATAAAAACACAGTGATGCCCAGCAATACCCCCCACCAAAGTAACCAGTGCCACTCATCAGTGTCCCTCAGTGCCACCTATCAGTGCCCATCGTGCCCATCAGTGCCCACCTATCAGTGCCCATCTGTGCCACCTATCAGTACCACCCATATTTACCCATCAGTGCCACCCATAAGTACCCATCAGTGCCGCCTATGGGTGCCCATCAGTGCCGCCTATGAGTGCCCATCAGTGCCGCCTATGAGTGCCCATCAGTGCCACATACCAGTGCCACCTATCAGTGCCCATCATCAGTGCTTATCAGTGCCACCTCATCGGTGCCACCTCATTGGTGCCACCTCTTCGGTGTCCATCGGTGCCGTCTTATCAGTGCCCGTCAGTGCAGCCATATCAGTGCCCTTCATTGAAGAAGAAAACATATTTATTTACAAAAAAATTAACAGAAACAAATAAAAACATATTTTTTTTCAACATTTTCGGTATTTTTTTTATTCGTTGCGCAAAAAAACAACAACGCAGAGGTGATAAAATACCACCAAAAGAAAGCTCTATTTGTGGGAACAAAATTATAAAAAAATGGTTTGGGTACAGTGTAGCATGACCGCGCAATTGTCATTCAAATTGCGACAGCACTGAAAGCTGAAAATTGGCTTGGGCAGGAAGGTGCGTAAGTGCCTGGTATTGAAGTGGTTAACCTTTAAAATTAGCACTTTAGATTTCTCCCATAGACTTTTAAAGGGTGTCCCGCGGCTTTCGAATTTGCTGCTAACACCCCAAATTGTTCGCTATTCGGCTAATGGGCGAACAGCCAATGTTCGAGTCTAACTCATGTTCGACACGAACATAAAGCTCATCCCTATTCAGCACAAGTAGCATAACTTGTAACACTGACAAGAGCATGCATAATATCAAAAGGAAAATCCGTAACCATATACACTGGAGCCTCGTACACACGATCGGATATCCTATGGATTTTAATCCGATGGTTTTGTCCATCGGAAATCCGATGGAGCTGACTTCCATCAGTCTTGCCTACACACCATCAGTCAAAAAACCGACCGTTCCAAACGCGGCGACGTAAAAGACTCTGATGAGCCGAGAAAAATTAAGTTCAATGCTTCTGAGCATGCGTCGACTTGATTCTGAGCATGCGTGGGTTTTTTATCCGATGGACTTGCCCATAGATGATCGGAATTTTCTATCGGTTTTTGATCCATCGGAAAAATTGGTCCCATACACGATCGGTTTGTCCGATGAAAAAAGTCCATCGGACTGTTTTCATCGGTAAAACTGATCGTGTGTACAGGGCTTGATAGTCATTATGCATTTTCAACAGTACATGTTTTTGCACAACAATGGAAAAACAGCGGGATGGTCACCTCCAGTGGTAAGCCAATTTCACACACGGACTTCATTCTAGAACTCCTAGATGCCATACAGTTAATAGAAGAGCTTGCAATATGCAAATGTCAGGCACACACAAAACATACAGATCCCATCTCAAAGGGAAATAAAAGGGCAGATGAAGTGGCCAAAATAGCGGCACAAGAAACACATCAAAGAATGACAGAACAGGAAATCATCTAGATCATACAGTCATTACTGATATGCAGCAGAATGCACCTCCCGGGGAGAAACAATATTGGAAAACAAAAGGTTGCACAATAATAGATAACATTTATACATCATGAAGAGATTGGATTGTTTAACGTATATCCTTGCACAGGGTGACATTGTGGATATACAAGTAACAGTGTGCCAACGTCTCGATAATATGCAAATTTTAAGCTAAAAGCTAGTGGTTTGGACTTTGAAGGCACACGGTAGACAAAAGTAAAAAACTGAAGGTATTTTAATATAGAATAATTAATTCATATAAGACAGTCATAAAACATCAACATATTTGATCAAATGTTATAACTGGTCCACAGAGGTTATCATAGTAATCATCATACAGTACATTTTCCTTAATTGGACTCAAACGAGTAGAAACAAGGCAATAATCATAAAACTATAAGATTGATAACCAGACAGTGCGTCCAGAGAAGGTGGAGAGCTTGCTCAACATGTTACGCGTTCAAAAAACGCTTCCTCAGGAGCATATGTATATGAATCTATTAAAAACATACAAGAAAAAGAACAATAATCAATAATCAATATTTAATACATAAAAAAGTTTTTATCTATACATACATATATATATACATTCCTTGCTGGTCATGTGGTGGAGCCACGCCGAGGAGCCCCATACAGGGCCAATGGGGTGGGTAGGCAACCCCCGTGTTGAGACAGATATAAGCATAATCGATAAGTATGGGTGCCATTAATACCGGTAATAGGGGAAAGTCACAGAACATTGGGCACTAATTAACCGATGGACAGGTATATACAGTTAGACATATAATAATAAGCAGATATATACTCACATAGTAGGCCGTGTTGAAAAAAACAGCAACAGTTACTCAGCCTATCTACCTAGACAATGGCGATCTTTTAAGGGGTGCCGCCAGTCGAGGAGGTAGTATCTGTAGATAATGTGAGAAAGTCTTTATAGTAATGATCAAATTGTGTATAATAGTTTTAAGTGTATATATGTATAACATATATCAAAGGTATATAATGATAACTGCATCAATCATCACATACAATATCATTACTGGCCACATGTTAAAGTTCATAAGAGGGCACTAAACAATATAGCTAGATATAGATAAGGAGGTTCACCATGTAAATGTAATGATATTGGTAAGGCGATCAATGCTGGTAAGCACAAAGCAACAGGGGTGCACTCAGCCGATCCAAGGACAAATAGTAATGTGGTTCTTTTTTGGAACAGAGTTGAAGCACATCAACTTAGTCCATAGGGAGGTTGCAATGGTGTTGTTGTGATCTAGAGGTACGAATATAGATCCTAAAGAAGAAAGAATTGCAGTGGTGAGCAGTCTAAAGAGGCGCTGCCAAAGATAAGTAATGCATATACCCTATCTTGGTTAAGTTTGTTTTTACCTTGGATTGAGATGGTGTCCGCATTGGTGAGTGGTCCTGTGATTGGGATGGTCACTTCTAATGGAGGCACGGCGTCCTCCATGCTTATAAGCGTCTCTACCGGAAGTGCGTCACCTCCATCCAGAAGTGACGAATTCCGATCAGTCTGATGGCTGCCGCGCATGCGTCAAATCGCCGCTGACGTGGCGAGCAATAGACCAATGCGAAGGCAGCAAGGGCGGGGATTGAACAGGGTGGCTTGCCCTGTGTCCCCGTCAATCACCGTTCTCCCGGTCACAAAGAGGAAGCGGAAGGCGGTGCTGGTCAGACACAACAAGGAGGCAAATGCCCACCTCACTCACGGAGGCATAGCAGGGGTCAAAGGTCGTAACATCAAACAGCGCACCAGAAAGGGATAGAACCAACAACATGACAGTATGTCACATAAAAAAGAGATTTTTAAAAAGACCAAAATTGTAAACAATTACAACACATGGAATATTTAACCACTTCCTTACTGGGCACTTAAACCCCCTTCGTACCCATACCAATTTTCAGCTTTCAGCGCTGACGCACATTGAATGACAATTGCGCGGTCATACAACACTGTACCCAAATGATATTTTTATATATTTTTTCCCACAAATAGAGCGTTCTTTTGGTGGTATTTGATCACCTCTGCGGTTTTTATTTTTTGCGCTATAAACAAAAAAAGACAGAAAATTTTGAAAAAAAAAACACAATATTCTTTTACTTTTTGTTATAATAATATCCCAATTATTTTTTAAAAAATATTTTTTTTCTCAGTTTAGGCCGATAAGTATTCTTCTATTTATTTTTGGTAAAAAAAATTGCAATAAGCGTATAGTGATTGGTTTGCGCAAAAGTTCTAGCGCCTACAAAATAGGGGATAGAATTATGACATTTTTATTATATATATTTTTTTTACTAGTAATGGCGGCGATCTGCGATTTTTGTCAGGCCTGCAATATTGCGGCGGACATATCGGACACTTTTGACACTATTTTGGGACCATTCACATTTATACAGCGAACAGTGCTATAAAAATGCACTGATTACTGTATAAATGTGACTGGCAGGGAAGGGGTTAACACTAGGGGGCGATCAAGGGGTTAAATATGTTCACTATTAGTGTTTCTTACTGTGTGGGGGAGGGGACTGACTGGGGGAGGTGACTGATCTGTGTTCCTATGTACAAGGGACACAGCATCGGTCTCCTCTCTCCCTGACAGGACATGGATCTCTGTGTTTACACACAGAGATCCACGTCCTGCCTCTGTAAAAGCCGATCGCATGTAGCAGGCATGGGCATCGGCATCACGTGATGCGGCGCGCACAGCTGTTCCTCGGCGCCGCGCGGCGGGATGTAAACAAACCAGGACATCCTGGGGACGTCCACCCGGCACTTGAGAGCCGCGCTGCAGCCATCTTTCGGCTATAGCGCGGGTCTCAAGTCGTTAAATTGAAAAAAGTAAATAAAATAAAATACAACTTATGCAATTTCATAGACAAATCATACCCAAACCACTAGCTTTTAGCTTAAAATTCAAACATTTATACATCACCTGAAGGAAAACCGGTATTGCCAAAATCCCTATTTAGGCATGCAGCAGTATTGACACATGGAGTAACTCATGTGTCAAACAGGGGGATGACTGAGATGTTAAATAAGGTATGTACAGCCTATGGTTTCACTAACTACTTGTAGCGCCCACCCCAATTCTGGGGCGCTGTGTACAGAAATTTAGGGGTGGTCTGAGCTGGTAGTTTAGCTCAGACCTGTTGATTATATGCAAACTTGCTTCTGCCTGGGTGTGATGCTGCCTGGCAGTACAGTTCACTGTGGCCTGTGGGTGGCACTGTCACCTAAGACCCAGGTTGAACCACAGGTAGCGTTACAGCACCATTGGGTGTCCTCTCTCGGCAGCTGTGCAGTGGGTGTGGTCTACCCGCTATGCATGCTGGGAGAGGGTGCAAAAGGGGCAGACGAGGCTGCATCGCTGTAAGTAGGCCCAGCACCTTTAGCTGAGGCCTACACCCAAAGAGGAATCCCAGGGCACCCAAGTGAGGGGTGACCTGCTCTAAAGGAGAGGAAGCCAGGGGAGGATTGGTCCCAAGGAGATTAGTAGAAGGTTCGCTGTCTCGGGAGAGGCCTGGCTACCTGTCAGAGGGAAGGATTCCTATCTGCCAAAAGCCTAGTAACGTGCCCTATTGGCACCTAAGGATTTAAATGTTACTAGGCTGGGAAGTTCAGGACTTAGAGATTATCTTCTGATCGTATCCCTAGGAAACTACAAGTAAACGTTTCGTGCTCCACACCAGCTGCTAGGACCGTTCTCAAAGGGACTATCCGGGTGAGCAAAAAACCCACTCAGGCCAGAGTGGCGATGATTGATGATTGAGTGCCGCGTGCCTGTACCTGCCTCCTAGTTCATTTCACTCTATCTCCAACTTTTCTATTGAGTTCTTAAGCAACTAAAATAAACCTTTTATTGGGTTTCAATACGGTCTGGACAATGGCCTTCTTGAAGTAAGGAGAGAGAATAGACTACTTCCTACACTCTAGGGTGAAGAATCCAACGGAAGGAGGTAACTCGCTGCAGGACCCAAATCAGATAACACCGCTCACCCTCTGCAACAAGGAGGATACTGGGCATGTGGCATGGTGTGTCCCACCTGCTAGCGGAGGTAAGCAAGGAAGGGATCTATGTGCTACATACTCAAAAAAGTTTTGTTTTCAGTGCATTATATGTGCAAGACACAATACTCAGGAAGGCATGAGATCATGGAAAGGGAAGTTCCCTACACCGCAATATCCATTCCAACACATTTGTATGGATTTTATTGAATTAAACAAATATATCATAAAATCAGGGCCACACTACATACAGACATTTGAACACCTTATCCCAGTTATATATGAAAAGGAAGTATTGGGGGATTGAGCATATGCTAGCTCAGGGATTTTTAAACGGTGTTCATTAGAAATGGCTCATTCTCACTCAGTTCTGCTCTGCAGCTTGGGGCTTGTTTACAAAATTATCTGTACATGCATTTTTTCTGTTATATTAGTTTGATATTCATTCAACTGAGTGTACTAGTATGTCCAGTTTTCATGGGCACTTGTGCACTATAGAAATGTCCCTTTATGAATGTCTTTATATTCATATGCAAATTCTATTTTCCAGTATGACCTACGTGCATTGTCAAAACTCCTGAAGAAGCTCGCTTAGAGCGAAACTAGTAGAGTGACGTAGAAACGTTAGCTTGTCATCAGCTGTGACCATTCTGTCTCTCATGAATGTCAATGGTCCCCTTTTTTAAAATTGCATATCATTGTGTTTTTGTATGTATTTACCAATAAACTTTTGCTATATTTTATTTATTTTCTCGAATGAGCCATTTCTAACGAACACCGTTTTAAAATCCCTGAGCTAGCATATGCTCAATCCCCCAATACTTCCTTTTGAATTAAACAAATGTGAAAGGAAAAAATATTGTTTGGTAATCATAGACGCCCTGACCAAATGGGTGGAGGTATTCCCAACAGGAAGTGCGGACGCACAGACTGTGGCCAAAGTATTACTAAGCATTATTAAGAGATATAATTCCTAGATTTTGAATCCCTGAAAAGATCTACAGCGATAATGGATACCATTTTGTAAATAAAACTATACAACATTTGACAGAAGTGATGGGTATCCAAGTAAAAAAAAAACATTGCGCCTACCACCCCCAATCAGCTGGATTGGTGGAGAGACACAATGGGATCCTAAAAAAATAAACTGAAAAAAGCTATGGAAGAAACAAGTAAAAATTGGATGTACTGCCTACCATTAGCTGTGACTAGCATGCATATTACACCCACACATGAAGGTATGAGCCCATTTGAAATTATACATGGAAGACCATATAGAATACCCTTACTACTAAATGAAACACCAGTTGAAGAATCTGAACGTACCTTAGCAGAATATATGTCTAACCTGTTGAAACAGAAACAAATTAATGAGGTCTGTTCTATTCCAGAAGGTCCAATCCAAGGAGAAGAGAAAATCCATATCGGTGACTGGGTCCTGATAAAAGTAATAAAAAGAAAACATTGGCACTCACCCAAGTGGGAGAGGCCATACCAGGTTCTTCTCAACACTCCCACGGCTATAAGGATTGCAGAAAGGTCTACCTGGATTCACCAGTCCCATTGCAAAAAAGTTTTACAGGCAGAGTAGAGCCAGTTGGCTACAGATAACCAGTAAGTCCGGCTACAAAGGGAGGTCTCGCACAAGGTGGGACTTGTCTCAGACCGGTGAAGAAATCCCCTACCCTATGCGCTGGAGCTCTGTGGCTAGTCAGGATGGAAGAGATAGCGATCATCCTTGGGCTACTGGTGACTCTAGGAGAGGCATCCATAAGAGGGGGTGTACGTTATGGAAGAGCAGAGGAAAGGCATTGAATATAACCTCTATAGAGGGAATAACTAGCACTATACTGGTAGACTTCTGTCAGATTGCAGATTGTGGGGATCCAACTGGGGCTAGGGGACTTTTATGGGCAGATTAAATACATTTGCTGGCCCTGGAATAGGGCATTATATCAAGCATGGGATCAGGCCCTGTGGACCACAGCGCATCAAGATTGGGGGTATAATCTACCAGGGCCTAAAAAGAGTGGAATAAGGGAAAGACTCCAGTTTGGTTCGCACCAAAACTTTCGTACAGGCAATAAATTTGTTTGAACATCCGAACAGCGTTAACCACTTAAGGCCCGGACCATTTGGTAGCTAAAGGACCAGAGGTGATTTCAGAATTTTGTACTGCGCTGATTTAACTGTAAATTGTGCGGACATGCAATGTTGTACCCAAACAAAATTTGCGTCCTTTTCTTCCCACAAATAGAGCTTTCTTTTACCGGTATTTGATTGCCTCTGCGATAATTTTTTTTTGCGATATAAACGGAAAAAGACCGAAAATTTGGAAAAAAAAATGATATTTTCTACTTTTTGTTATAAGAAAAATCGAATAAACTAAATTTTAGTCATACATTTAGGCCAAAATGTATTCAGCCACATGTCTTTAGTAAAAAAATGTCAATATTTATTGGTTTGCGCAAAAGTTATAGCGTTTACAAACTAGGGTACATTTTCTGGAATTTACACAGCTTTAAATTTATGACTGCCTATCTAATTTCTTGAGGTGCTAAAATGGCAGGGCAGTACAAAACCCCCCCAAATTACCCCATTTTGGAAAGTAGACACCCCAAGGAAATTGCTGAGAGGCATGTTGAGCCCATTGAATATTTTTTTTTTGTCCCAAGTGATTGAATAATGACAAAAAAAAATAAAAATTACAAAAAGTTGTTACTAAATGATATATTGCTCACACATTCCATGGTTATATGTGAAATTGCACCCCAAAATACATTCTGATGCTCCTCCTGAGTACGGGGATACCACATGTGTGGGACTTTTTAGAAGCCTAGCCACGTACGGGACCCCATAAACCAAGCACCGCCTTCAGGATTTCTAAGGGCGCAAATTTTTGATTTCACTCCTCACTACCTATCATAGTTTCGAAGGCCATAAAATGCCAAAATAGCACAAACCCCCCCCCCCAAATGACCCCATTTTGGAAAGTAGACACCCCAAGCTATTTACTGAGAGGCATGTTCAGTCCATGGAATATTTTATATTTTGCCACAAGTTGCGGGAATATGACAAACTTTTTATTTTTTGCACAAAGTTGTCACTAAATGATATATTGCTCACACATGCCATGGGCATATGTGAAATTACACCCCAAAATACATTCAGCTGCTTCTCCTGAGTACGGGGATACCACATGTGTGGGACTTTTTGGGAGCCTAGCCGCGTACGGGACCCGAAAACCAAGCACCGCCTTCAAGGTTTCTAAGGGCATACATTTTTGATTTCACTCCTCACTACCTATCACTACCTATCACAGTTTTGAAGGCTATTAAATGCCAAGATGGCACAAAACCCCCCCAAATGACCCCATTTTGGAAAGTAGACACCACAAGCTATTTACTGAGAGGCATGTTGAGACCATTGAATATTTTTTTTTGTCCCAAATGATTGAATAATGACAAAAAGAAAAAAAAAATGTACAAAAAGTTGTCACTAAATGATATAACTCTCACACATGCCATGGTTATATGTGGAATTGCACCCCAAAATACATTCTGATGCTTCTCCTGAGTATGGGGATACCACATGTGTGGGACTTTTTGGGAGCCTAGCCGCGTACGGGGCCCCAAAAACAAAGCACCGCCTTCAGGATTTCTAAGGGCGTAAATTTTTGATTTCACTCCTCACTACCTATCACAGTTTTGAAGGCCATAAAATGCCAAAATAGCACAAAACCCCCCCAAATGACCCCATTTTGGAAAGTAGACACCCCAATCTATTTACTGAGAGGTATGTTGGGTTCATGGAATATTTTATATTTTGCCACAAGTTGCGGGAATATGACAAACTTTTTTTTTTGTTGCACAAAGTTGTCACTAAATGATATATTGCTCACACATGCCATGGGCATATGTGAAATTACACCCCAAAATACATTCTGCTGCTTCTCCTGAGTACGGGGATACCACATGTGTGGGACTTTTTGGGAGCCTAGCCGCGTACGGGATCCCAAAAACCAAGCACCGCCTTCAAGGTTTCTAAGGGCATAAATTTTTGATTTCACTCCTCACTTCCTATCACAGTTTTGAAGGCCATAAAATGCCAAGATGGCACAAAACCCCCCCAAATGACCCCATTTTGGAAAATAGACACCCCAAGCTATTTGCTGAGAGGCATGTTGAGCCCATTGAATATTTTTTTTTTTTTGTCCCAAATGATTGAATAATGACAAAAAAAAAAATGTACAAAAAGTTGTCACTAAATGATATATTGCTCACACATGCCATGGTTATATGTGGAATTGCACCCCAAAATACATTCTGCTGCTTCTCCTGAGTACGGGGATACCACATGTGTGGGACTTTTTGGGAGCCTAGCCGCGTACAGGACCCCAAAAACCAAGCACCGCCTTCAAGGTTTCTAAGGGCATACATTTTTGATTTCACTCCTCACTACCTATCACAGTTTTGAAGGCCATAAAATGCCAAGATAGCCCAAAACCCCCACAAATGACCCCATTTTGGAAAGTAGACACCCCAAGCTGAGAGGCCCGGTGAGTATTTTACAGCTCTCATTTGTTTTTGAAAATGAAGAAATACATTTTTTTTTTCTTTTTTAAATTTTCAAAACTTTGTGACAAAAAGCGAGATCTGCAAAATACTCAACATACCTCTCAGCAAATAGCTTGGGGTGTCTACTTTCCAAAATGGGGTCATTTGGGGGGGTTTTGTGCCATCTGGGCATTCCATGGCCTCCGAAACTGTGATAGGCAGTGAGGAGTGAAATCAAAAATTTACACCCATAGAAATCCTGAAGGCGGTGCTTGGTTTTCGGGGTCCTGTACGCGGCTAGGCTCCTAAAATGTCTCACACATGTGGTATCCCCGTACTCAGGAGAAGAAACAGAATGTATTTTGGGGTGCAATTCCACATATAACCATGGCATGTTTGAGCAATATATAATTTAGTGACAACTTTTTGTACATTTTTTATTTTATTTTTTTTTGTCATTATTCAATCACTTGGGACAAAAAAAAAATATTCAATGGGCTCAACATGCCTCTCAGCAAATAGCTTGAGGTGTCTACTTTCCAAAATGGGGTCATTTGGGGGGTTTTGAACTGTCCTGGCATTTTATGCACAACATTAGGAAGCTTATGTCACACATCATCCACTCTTCTAACCACTTGAAGACAAAGCCCTTTCTGACACTTTTTGTTTACATGAAAAAAAAAAAATTTACAAGAAAATTATGTTGAACCCCCAAACATTATATATTTTTTTGAAGCAAAGGCCCTACAGATTAAAATAGTGGGTGTTGCATTTTTTTTTCCACACAGTATTTGCGCAGCGATTTTTCAAACACATTTCTTGGGGGGAAAACACACTTTTTTATTTTTAATGCACTAAAAAACACTATATTGCCCAAATGTTTGATGAAATAAAAAAGATGATCATAGGCCGAGTACATGGATACCAAACACGACATGCTTTAAAATTGCGCACAAACGCGCAGCGGCGACAAACTACATTCATTTTTAAAAGCATTTAAAAGCCTTTACAGGTTACCACATTAGATTTACAGAGGAGGTCTACTGCTAAAATCACTGCCCTCGATCTGACCTTCGCGGTGATACCTCACATGCATGATGCAATTGCTGTTTACATAGGACGCTAGACCGACGCTTGCGTTCGCCTTTGCGCAAGAGCAGGGGGGGACAGCGGTGCTTTTTTTTTTATTATTATTTATTTTGCTTTTTTATTTTATTTTTAAACTGTTCCTTCCATATTTTTATTTTTTTTACCATTTTTATTGTTATCTCAGGGAATGTAAATATCCCCTATGATAGCAATAAGTAGTGACAGGTACTCTTTTTTTGAAAAAAATTGGGGGGTTAGACCCTAGATCTTTCCTCTGCCCTCAAAGCATCTGACCACACCAAGATCGGTGTGATAAAATGCTTTCCCAATTTCCCAATGGCCCTGTTTATATCCGGGGGGGGGGACATTCCCTCCCACTGCTTGTAAAAGCAGTCTAGAGGCTAATTATCTGCTAGAATTGCTTTTACATGAAAGCCGGCTGCTGGCTGAAAAGAATGATACCAAGATGATACCCAAACCTGCAGGCATCATTCTGGTATAAACATTCAAAGTCCAGCAACATACCAGTACGTTGCTGGTCCTTGTTGGACATGTATTGTAATCTTTTTTTTCATGCAGCCTGTTGGCTGAACGAAAAAAAGAGATTGATTGGTGGGTATGCCCACCATTAGAATACCTCCCTTCATCCACCCACTTCTAATGATGGGCATACATGCACCATTTATATATGCCAAAGCATGGGGGCATCCTCCCGCAAAAAAGTTATGCCGCGTACACACGGTCTGACTTTTCCACGGGCAAGCCTTCGTCAGAATTTCGACCGTATGTACGCGGCATAAAAGGTTATGCCGCGTACACACGGTCGGACTTTTCCACGGGCAAGCCTCCGTCGGAATTTCGACCGTATATACGCGGCATTAGGAGCAAAATCACTCCTCCGCCCCTGCTGCCCCCATGCTTCGGCATATATGCTCTTTTTTTTAACTGTGGTGGTGAAATCACCTCCTACAGCGTTGGAGTCACGGCTTTATGTATCGTGGGAGCAAACGCTGTTGCTGTCAAGATAAATAGATCCGTGCTGCAACTGAATGGCGTACCTGCTAAGCAAATGGTGGTTAACATTAAAACAAAGTAACATTACAGTACAACAGTAAGACCTTACCATACCATACCTGCAAAGCAAATACCAAAACAAAACCTAGTAAAAATGAAAAAAATTTTTAACGCAACCTGTGCCTAAAATATATATATGCCGAAACATGGGGGCATCCTCCCGCAAAAAATATTATGCCGCGTACACATGGTCGGACTTTTCCACGGGCAAGCCTCCGTCGGAATTTTGACCGTATATACGCGGCATTAGGAGCAAAATCGCTCCTCCGCCCCATGCTGCCCCCATGCTTCGGCATATATGCTCTTTTTTTTTAACTGTGGTGGTGAAATCACCTCCTACAGCACTGGAGTCACGGCTTTATGTATCGTGGGAGCAAACGCTGTTGCTGTCAAGATAAATAATTCCGCGTTGCAGCTGAATGGCGCACCTGAAAAGAAAAAATTACATACCTGAAAAGCAAGCATGATAAAACATTGCAGAATAGAATACAGTAAAAAAGAGCAGAACAATAGAGAGAAAATAGAGAGAGAGAGAGAACAATAAAACGACAACTATTTTTGTTTTTTTTATTTTATATTTTTTTTGTGTTTTGTTTTTTTACGTTTTTTCTTTCTTTTTTACACTTTTTTTTGTAACTTTAACAACTGTAATGGTTCGGGTCTCTCAAAATGTAATGGCATCTTGGGAGACCCTGTGTAAGTGTGTCCTAGTCTGTGAAATGCTGTACCCTACGCTAAAACTTCACTTTGAGTGGTAGCGTTGAAAACATTCACCAAGGCAAAGACCAGGTTTGTCAGGACAGAGTGGACAAAAAACACGGGTGTCACGCCTAAATCCGCACTTGCTACAGACACGACATCTTTTTTGGGGGGTTCGTTGGGTAGGGGTACTCGGGAGGGCATACGGATAATGCCTCTCATGCAGCCGGCTTACTGCATTTGGTTGGGAATGGTGAGGTGCAGAACCGCCTGGATACAGGAGTTCTGTGACTATCTCATTCTGGAATTTTAGAAGAGATAACGTCCCGCCTGAAGCTCTGTATAGCACATGAGCGTTCAGCAAAGCCAATTGGAATAAGGATAGAGACACTTTTTTGTACCAGCGTCAATTAGATACGGCGCCAACAACTGGTCGTTGAGGTCCACCCCTCCCATATTTTGGTTATATTCGTGGACACAGAGGGGTTTCTCCACAACACCAGTCGCCGTACGAATTTGGACTGTCGTGTCTGCATGAAGGGAGGTAAGAAGGAAAACATTCTTATTGTCCCTCCACTTCATAGCAAGCAAGTTATTACACTTCAAGCAGGCTCTCTCCCCCAGCCTAAGACGGGCATCTACAAGCCGCTGGGGAAAGCCCCGGCGATTAGGTCGCACGGTGCCACATGCTCCAATCTGATGATCAAACAAGTGACTAAACAGTGGCACGCTCGTGTAATAATTGTCCACAGACAAGTGGTACCCCTTTCCGAATAAGGGTGACATCAAGTTCCACACTATCTTGCCAGCGCTCCCTATGTAATCCGGGCAGTTGACCGGCTCAACCTGACTGTCTTTTCCCTCATAAACCATAAAGCTCAATACATAGCCTGTTGCCCTGTCACAGAACTTAAAGAGCTTGACCCCGTATCTGGCACGCTTGCTGGGAAGGTACTGCTTGAAAGACAAGCGGCCAGAAAATTTAATCAGGGACTCATCAACGCAGACAACTTGATCGGGAATAAACAAGGCTGCAAAACGTTCGTTGAAGTGGTTTATGAGGGGCCGAATTTTATAGAGCCGGTCGTATTCAGGGTCTCCACGTGGACGACAAAGTTCATTGTCGTTGAAGTGCATGAACCGCAAAATCTGCTCGTATCGTGTCCTGGGCATGGAGGCAGAGAACACGGGCATGTGGTCAATTGGGTGCATGGACCAATAAGCACGCAATGACGGGAATTTATGTGTGCCCATGTTGAGGGAAAGGCCCAGAAAGGTCTTAAATTCGGAAACCGTAATTGCTTTACAATCTTTGGCAATTTTAGGCAACTGGGGGTTAGCGGCGATGAATTGACCAACATATAAATTACTCTGGTCCACAATAGATCTATAGAGATCGTCCATGAAAAACAGCGAATAAAAATCAATTGGCATAAAATCAGCTGTTTTCACCTGAATACCGGGTTGGGCAGTGAATGGGGGAAGTGCGGGTTCTGCAGAAGTGGTGGGGACCCAATCAGGATAGGCGAATTCTGCAGGAAGGGCACTATGGGCACGACGGGCCTGCCTTTGTCTTCTTGGTGGCAGCGGGACACTACTTGTGCTTGCCACCTCGCCAGCTTGAACTGCACTTATATGACTCGCCACGTCACCACGTGATACTGCAGTACTGTATGTACGCCCAGGCTGTACTAGGCCGCTGGTGCTTGCCAATTCACCAGAAGGAATAGCAGCGCTAGTACTACTCTGCTCCATGATACGAGAGACCTGCGGTTCTTGCTCCTCAACAACCTCAGAAGATCGGGATCGGGTACGCCTGACCTTAGCAGGGACCTCAACTTCGTCGTCAGAGCTATCTGACGAGGGCCGCTGACGTCACTGTCTTCTACGGGAAGATATTCTGAGCCTGAATCTGACAGATGCGTGACCTCCTCTTCACTATCTGTCATGCTCAGAATCTCGTAGGCCTCTTTACTAGTGTACCTTCGTCTTGCCATTTTGGGCTCTAAATTTAGGGGTACACTAGTAAGATTCACAGGTAAAAAAAGCACCTGACTGTCAGCAAATGTATCAAACGCTACCAAAAAAACTGTTAGCGATCACAGGGATCAGGACTGTCTCTGCGAACGCTGCAGTTATGTGTGTTGTGTTTGGTAAGTGACAGTGATCAATCGATACTGCACTTGGGTGGGCTGGGCTGGGCGGAGGGGCTAAACGCAGGTGCTAGCAGGTATCTGGGCTGATCCCGCTAACACTGTGGTTTTGGGAACCCTAAACCACTGGGGACGCTAGTATAGATCTGATCAGATACTATACCACTAAGGGAGGTGTATGCTTTGCGCGTGGGTGTTAGCGTTACTGGCACTAACCTGACGCTGCCTGGGGCGACGCCGACCCTCTCTGGTGCTAAAACCTAATTGATATCAGCCGTCGGGCGATCAGGGGGTTAAACCTTTATTGGGTTATATACGGCGGGTGCCCTGATGCTATAAAAAGCAAACTAACCAACCAGCGTCACCCGTAAAACTTATATGGTGATCACTGGTGAAAGGGTTAACTAGGGGCAATCAGGGGGTTAAAACCTTTATTAGGTTATATATGTAGGTGTTATCCAAACATCAATATACGGGATTATCCAATGCCTGCACTTTTAATTCTCCGGGAAGTTTGACACCACCACTGAGGGTTTTTCGCGATGTTGTTCTGCGAGATTTGGAATCTGTGAAAACCATCAATAGGAAGATGGAAAAAGATCTGGAACAGGGCTTGGATACTTTGTGTAACAACAAACAACTAGTTATATGCCCTGCTGATAAGGGTGGAGGGATAGTTGTCCTAGATAGAGATGACTATCTCCGTGAATTATCTAGGATTGTGGGAGATCAGGAAACCTACACCCTCTTAGTGGGAAACCCAATCCTAAAATACAAAAAGACCTTGGAAGACCTTGTATCAAAGGGTGCTGAACTGGTAATCTTGAGTGAAAAGGAACAGCTTTTTTTGGTTCCAAAGGCACCGAGGGTTCCCATTCTGTACTGTTTGCCCAAGATCCATAAAAGCCTAACTTGCCCCCCGGGACGTCCCATCATCAGTGGAATTGATTCCATCACGTCCCGGGTGGGCAAGTATATAGATTTTTTTCTACAACCACTTGTAATGAAAATTCCATCGTATTTGAAAGACACCAGACACATTATCAATCTGCTAGCTGATCAAGAAACAAATGAGCATATGTGGATGGTTACAGCTGATGTGACATCACTCTATACTATAATCCCACATTCCTTGGGATTATCAGCTGTCAGGTACTATTTAAATCTCTTTTCAACAACCTCCGAGGAACAACAAAATTTCATCATGGAACTTTTAGAGTATGCGGCAAAACACAATTATTTTTGGTTTAGTCATAATTTTTACAAGCAGGAACGCGCTGTAGCCATGGGGGCGAAATACGCCCCCAGTTTGGCTAATCTCTTTATGGCCAAATGGGAGGAGGACGTCATCTATAAGGACCGACACCCACACCTCAGATTTTGGGCTAGGTACATTGATGACGTCCTCCTCCTATGGGATGGCACAGCATCACAGTTGGACGACTTCTTTCTGGACATCAACAACAACGAAAGAGGCATACGTTTTGTCCATGAGGCAAGCCAGACTCAAATTAATTTTTTGGACCTCACAATCACTAAGGGGGAAACTGGTTTCAAAACTATATCTTATTTTAAACAAACAGATCGCAATGCCTATATTCCCAATGACAGTTGTCATAAAGATTCTTGGCTTAATTCTGTGCCAAAGAGCCAATTCATCAGAATGCGGAGGAATTGTTCTGATTTATCTGATTACTTGCTCCAAGCCAACATTCTAAAGGATAGGCTGATTGAAAAGGGCTATGATGACAAATCCTTGGAGGATACATTGAAGAAAGTGGGAAATATTGAAAGATCATCTCTGTTGAAGAATGGTCTTAAAAAGAAACAGGAACAACCATGCATACCATTCATCACAATATACTCTACTCAGCATTACATGATAAGAAAAATCATACGGAAACACTGGCACCTGTTGGAGAGTGACCGTATTATCAGTAAGTTCCTTCCAAAGGTTCCACAAATTATCTTTAGGGGTGCACCTTCTCTTAGAGACAGAGTGGCACCTAATGTGGTTGACCCACCACCTAAGAAAGTTTCCTTTTTTCAAACACTATCTGGATACCATCAATGCCGACGATGTCAGGTATGCTCCCTAAATAAAATCAGGTCGAAGAAGACTGAGTCTTTCATATCTAGCAGCACTCTAATAAATCACAAGATTGATACCTTTGTTACATGCAGCTCCACGGGCGTTGTTTACCTCCTACAATGTCCTTGTGGGATGCAGTATATAGGGAGAACCAAGCGTACCATGCAAATAAGACTTGGAGAGCATATAGCCAATATTAAAAGTGGTTTTCAATATCATTCGGTTTCCAAGCACTATGATCTATACCATCAGCGCAACCCAGCTGGCACCTCCTTTATTGGAATAGATAGGTATAGCCCACACTGGAGGGGGGGTTCTCTAGTTAGGGAAATATCGCGTATGGAAATGGGCTGGATCCATCGGGTCCGTTGTTACACCCCATATGGCCTTAGCGTTGACATTGACGTCAACGCATTTATTGATAACAGCTAGGGAGGCATATTTCTACATGGTATGATCTTATTGTAAACTAGATCTGAGTTCTCGGGACATCTTTAGCCTTTCTTTTATTTATTCCAAATCACTTTGGAGCAAGTATAGATGCTATTTATACAGGTGTTCAATTATGTTGATTTCTCCAATAACACATATAAAAATGAATTTTTGAACTCTAGGGCTACTTTTAGCTGTTGTCCTTTGAAACAGCTATAGATAAAAATATATATAAAAAAAACAGAAAAACACAATTTTTCGCCTTTTTGTTTTTTTTCTATTAAGCGTTTTTTCAATAAATATTTTTTTATATATTTTTTATTTATTTTTTCCGCGTAATAGTATGGTATACACATATATATCTAATAATTTGCCCATATGGGCATTGTGATCTTTTGGAGGTAATCTTCTCCATAATGATCTCTTTTAGTTCCTTCTCTCATAAAAAAAATATATCTTAATACATGTCAGTTGTTGCAATCGTCCATATCCTGTGATGTCCACATAGGGTCTGGGATTGCAATACTGAAGCTGCCCACAGGTGACCACTGTCTTTCAATCATAAGATAAAGCGATGGTCATTTTTTAAAATTGTATAGTCATAAAACAATTTAGACATTTTATAGCGTGCCTTACATGCAGCATATGCGTGTAAATATTTAACTAATTTTTTTCAGTATTTTATTACGTTAATTTTTTTCTCATTTCAAATAATAAAAGAGCTCAATGAATTGGCAGTATGCATGCTTGTATAGGTTAGCAGCATACATGTAGTTTGGGACTGTCTCCTATGGAGTCAGTTCTACCCACAGTTGAATGACTTTTTTAATCTATCACTCTGTGTCTGTATATTGAAATAACATTCGTTTTCTGACCAGAGAATTGCTCGTCCTCGGAAAGAGGGCAGTTTGCCCATATCCAAGATGGCGATACACGCAGCGTGGATGCTGGGAGCTCAGATCTGGGTGGACCTCGTTTGTGTACACTGAATATAAATTGGTGGTGAGTCAGCACGCCGCCTGTGCCCCTGGAAGACGACAGTTTTTGTCGAAACGACGTAGGGAGGAGCGGCGTGCTGACGTCACCACATACGTATCCCGGAAGCAACGGGTAGCGAGAGCCGGCCGGCCTTTCATATAACCACTGCCAATAGTGATGAGCTGAACACCCCCGGGTTTGGTTCGCACCAGAACCCGCGAACGGACCGAAAGTTCGTACGAACATTAGAACCCTATTAAATACAATGGATGCGAACGTTCGAATTCTAAAGTGCTAATTATAACAACTATTATGCATGTTATTGTCCTAAAAAGGGTTTGGGAACCCGGGTTGTGCACCAGGGGACATGTATCAATGCAAAAAGAAGTTTTAAAAACGGTCGTTTTTCGGGAGCAGTCATTTTAATGATGCATAAAGTGAAAAAAAAAAAGTCAAATATTCCTTTAAATATCGTACCTGGGGGGTGTCTAAAGTATGCCTGTGAAATACCACGTGTTTCCCGTGTTTAGAACTGTCCCTGCACAAAATGACACTTCTAAAGGGAAAAAAAGCCATTTAAAACTGCTTGCGGCTTTAATGTAATGTCTGGTCCCGGTAATATGGATGAAAATCTTTAAGAAAAATGGCATAGCTACCCCATGACCCCCCCCCCCCTACCCCAGCCCATTACCAGCCCCTTTGGGTCTTGAATGGATATTAAGGGGAACCCCACACATAAAATAAAAAAGGCCCTATATACTCTGAACAGCCGTATACAGGCGGTGCATACAAGACAGGGACTGTAGGTTTGTTCTTATGTAGAATCTGTTTGTAATTTTGAACAGGTACATTGTTGAAGTGTAGCTCCAGCCCAAAAATCTATTTTTAAACTTTTTGGAAAACATAGGTAAGGGTTATCACCCCTGTAACATTTGTTTTGCTGTCTGTGCCCCTGTTCAGAACATTTCACCTCACTTTCCGTCCCAATGACAACTGTTTTTGAAATGTGGTGTTTTTCTTGAAACAAGGATTGCTGATAAAGCATCAGTACAGAGGAGACACCTTTCTCCCATATTTATTCTTACAGGAGAGAATTTTCCTTCCTAGTGGTAGATTTCCTCTCACTTCCTGTTGTCTTCTTGCGTTTGCAAGTAGGAGTCGTTTGTAAGTTGGATGTTTGACAGTAGGGACCTGCCGTATATACTCTGCAGAAATAGGCCCCTTAGTTGTTGGTGTTGGCACAACACTGTAAGCACTCACAGTTACTCTTGGTTGGTGCTGGAACGCCCTGCTGTCAACTATTATATCAGGAATTTTAATTACATATAATTGTTGAACAGTGGTAGTAAAAATTGGGCCTTTGATGGTGGTGCTGGTGCCACAACACTGTAAGCCCTGACAGTTACTCTTGGTGGGTGCAGGAATGGGCCCTGCTGTGAATTATTAGATCAAGAATTGTAATTACATGCCCCTTTTGAACAGGGGCTGAAAAATTGGGCCTTTCGTGGTGGTGGTGGTGGTGGTGGTGTTGCCACAACACTGTAAGCCCTCAGAGTTACTCTTGGTGGGTGCAGCAATGGGCCCTGCTGTGAATTATTAGATCAAGAATTGTAATTGCATGCCCCTGTTGAACAGGGGCTGAAAAATTGGGCCTTTCGTGGTGGTGGTGGTGGTGGTGGTGTTGCCACAACACTGTAAGCCCTCAGAGTTACTCTTGGTGGGTGCAGCAATGGGCCCTGCTGTGAATTATTAGATCAAGAATTGTAATTACATGCCCCTTTTGAACAGGGGCTGAAAAATTGGGCCTTTCGTGGTGGTGGTGGTGGTGGTGGTGTTGCCACAACACTGTAAGCCCTCAGAGTTACTCTTGGTGGGTGCAGCAATGGGCCCTGCTGTGAATTATTAGATCAAGAATTGTAATTACATGCCCCTTTTGAACAGGGGCTGAAAAATTGGGCCTTTCGTGGTGGTGGTGGTGGTGGCGTTGCCACAACACTGTAAGCCCTCAGAGTTACTCTTGGTGGGTGCAGCAATGGGCCCTGCTGTGAATTATTAGATCAAGAATTGTAATTGCATGCCCCTGTTGAACAGGGGCTGAAAAATTGGGCCTTAGGCACTGGTGGCACAACACTACAACCCCTCACAGATACTGTACTTGGAGCACAGCAATGAGCCCTGTTGCAAAGTATTGCTTCAAAAATTGTAATGACACGCCCCTGTTAAACAGGGGCTGAAAAATTGGGCCTTAGGCACTGGTGCCACAACACTCCAACCCCTCACAGATACTGTACTTGGAGCACAGCAATGAGCCCTATGGCAAATTATTGCTAAAAAAATTGTAATTACACGCCCCTGTAAAACAGGGGCTGAAAAATTGGGCCTTAGCCACTGGTGGCGGCACCCATAAACAAAAATGATCTTCCAAGCTATCATCATCAATCGTATCATTGAGGACTCGGAGGAGGAGGATAGCCAGTCAACATAACAGCACAGGCACTCAGCATCAGCATCAGTCTTGAAGGGATGTGACATGTTAAAATCAATTAGTCTGTTATATCAGCATCAGGTGTGTGGTAGCTGGTGGTGATCCAAGACTGGTTCATCTTGATGAAAGTCAGTCGATCAACCGAGTCGGTGGACAGGCGCACCCTGTGATCCGTGACAAATCCTCCAGCAGCACTGAATGTGCGTTCCGAAAGAACGCTGGATGCAGGACAGGCCAGTAGCTCAATTGCATACTGTGCAAGCTCTGGCCAGTGATCCATCCTCAAGACCCAGTAAGCCAGAGGATTTTCGGTGGGGAAGGTGTCCAAGTCTGACCTTGCCCCTAGATATTCCTGCACCATGTTTATCAGACGCTGGCGATGGTTGCTGGAACTGATCATACTTTGGGGCTGCGGACTAAAGAATTGTCTGAACGCATCGGTCAGACGGCCACCTTCCCCACCGCTCCTTCTTTGACTGGCCGAAGCCTCAGCAACTCGTTGTCCAGGACCAGGAGTTTGTAACCTCCCAGTCTCTGGGAACGCGTTGCACAGACCTTTCTGCAAGGCCTCCCGGAGTTGTCTCATCCTCTGCTCCCTCTGCGACGGTAACATAAGGTCCGCAACCTTACCCTTGTACCGTGGATCAAGGAGAGTGGCCAGCCAGTAATGGTCCCTCTCCTTGATCCGAAGAATACGAGGATCCTTCCGCAGACTTTGCAGGATCAGGGAGGCCATGCAGCGTAGGTTAGCTGAGGCATTCGCTCCGGAGTCCTCTGGGTCACTAAGGACGACATGATCCGCAGCCACCTCCTCCCAGCCACGTACAAGTCCACTGGTTTCTTGGGACTGTAAATCATCCCTAAAAGACTGCTGCTGATGATGCTGAGTGCCAGCCTCCACCTCCATGCTGACACAATCCTCCTCCTCCTCCTCCTCCTCCTCCTCCTCTTCCTGTGCGATGGGTGGGACAGAAGGAACACTGTCTGGGTAAAGGGGGCCTTGAGAGGCAAGGAAGTCCTCCTCTTCCTGCCTCTGTTCTGCCTCAAGTGCCCTGTCCATTATTCCACGCAGCGTGTGCTCCAACAGGTGGACAAGAGGTACAGTGTCACTGATGCATGCACTGTCACTGCTCACCATCCTCGTGGCCTCCTCAAATGGTGCCAGGACAGTGCATGCATCCCTGATCATGCCCCACTGGCGTGGAGAAAAAAAACCAAGCTCCCCTGACCCTGTCCTGGTGCCGTAGTCGCACAGGTACTCATTGATGGCCCTCTGCTGCGTGTGCAGCCGCTGCAGCATGGCCAACGTTGAGTTCCACCTGGTGGGCATGTCACATATAAGGCGGTTCTTGGGCAGGTTCAACTCCTTTTGCAGCTCAGCCAGGCGAGCACTGGCATTATAAGATCTGCGGAAATGCACACAGACTTTCCTGGCCTGCCTCAGGACATCCTGTAAGCCCGGGTACCTGCCCAAGAACCGCTGCACCACCAGGTTAAGGACGTGAGCCACACAGGGCACATGGGTCAGTTGTCCCTGTCGGAGGGCGGAGAGGAGGTTGGTGCCATTGTCGCAAACCACCATTCCTGGCTTAAGCTGGCGTGGCGTCAACCACCTCTCGGCCTGGCCCTGCAGAGCAGACAGGACCTCTGCCCCAGTGTGGCTTCTGTCCCCCAAACACACCAGCGCAAGCACGGCATGGCATCTTTTTGCCTGCGTACTTGCGTAGCCCCGTGAACGGCTACGGAGCACCGCTGGTTCATAGGACAAACCACAGGAAGAGGCCATGGAGGAAGAAGATGAGGAGGGGGTGGAGGAGAGAGGTGTGTCACAACCAGTAGTAGCATTTTGGAGGCGTGGCGGTGGGACAACCTCCAACACTACTGCACCTTGTCCTGCATCCTTCCCAGCTGCCAAAAGAGTGACCCAATGGGCCGTGAAAGAAAGGTAACGTCCCTGTCCATGCCTGCTGGACCATGAGTCAGCGGTAATATGCACCTTACCGCTGACCGCCCTGTCCAGCGAGGCCAAGACATTGCCTTCCACATGCCGGTAGAGAGCCGGAATAGCCTTCCGTGAGAAAAAGTGGCGTTTGGGAACCTGCCACTGAGGAACCGCACATTGCACAAACTCACGGAAGGGGGCCGAGTCTACCAACTGAAAAGGCAGCAGTTGAAGCGCTAGCAATTTAGCCAAGCTAGCATTCAACCGCTGGGCATGTGGATGGCTGGGAGTGAACTTCTTTCGACGGTCCAGCAGCTGGGGCAGGGAAATTTGCCTGCTAGAATCGGACGTCGGTGTACTGCTAGCAGAGTGGCCGCAAGTACTTGGCTGTGACACACCTAATTCTACACCTTCATTCCTCTCAGTGCATGTTTCAGAGAGGACTGAAGTTATAGTGGGGTTGGAGATCCCAGCTGATGCGGTGCAAGGAGAGGTCCGCTTTGTTCTTTGGTGTGGGTCTTTGAGGTAGGCTTGCCAACGAGCTGCATGGCAGGTCAACATATGTCTGGTCAGGCATGTGGTACCCAAGCGGCTGATGTTTTGGCCACGCGATATACGCTTGAGACATATGTTGCAAACAGCAGCTGTGCGATCTGATGCACTAGCCTCAAAAAAGGCCCACACCAAAGAACTTTTTGAATGACGGGCAGAGGCAGCGCCCTGCACAGGCGGAGCTCTGCGGTGTGATTCCGTCAGTGTACTGCCCTTACGCTGGCCACCAAAGGGCATCCTGCCTCGTTGGAGATGTGCCTCCTCCTCATCCTCCTCCTCCTCCTCTCTCCTATTAGGCACCCACGTGGAGTCAGTGACCTCATCATCCCCTCCCTCCTCATCACTGGAGCCAATCTGGCAGTATGCTGCAGCTGCTGGAACATGACTGCCAGATTGGTGTCCTTCTTGAGCATCCCCTCTGTCTGCTCTCACGCTACTGCCTTCCTGTAGCTGGGTTTCATCATCAGACCCTTCGAAGCGCTGGGCATCCTCCTGGAGCATGTACCCAACACTGTGCTCAAACAGTTCGGGGGACTCCTCAGGAGGAGGACATGGTGGGTCTAGGGAAGGAGTGACTGATGATGAGTCTGACATTGATACCAGGGAAGAGGACGCTTTGGCATCTGCTTTTCCAGTACCCTGAGCCTGGGTGAGAGAGGATGAGGAGGAGGAGGAGGGCTTGGTCATCCACTCTACCAAGTCTTCGGCATGATGTGGCTCAACATGTCCAGCTGCCGAAAAGAAGGACAAGCGTGTCCCATGGCCATGTGCTGATGACAATGCACCGCGTCCACGACCAGCACTGTTGCCCCCAGACACAGAGCCTGCTTGCCCTCTTTTATTGCCTCCTGACTGTCTGCCTCTCCTTGTTTGCCTTCCAGACATTCTAATAGATGGCCTGCAGGGAGATGGGAAAAAAGCAATAAGGGCTACCTTCAGGTGTCCTTCTCTGTCCCTTTACTTAAGGATTTCTAAATATGGTTGAGGATGATTGCTTTTGCACAGAATAGCACAACGACAATTTCCCTGACTGTCCAAAAAAACAAGGATTTCAAAGTTGTTTGATGAGGAATGCTTTAGCACACTATAGCACAAGGAGAATTTCCCTCACTGTCCTTCCCTGTCCCTAGAAACAAGGATTATCACAGTGAAAGAAACTGACACTCTTCCTACCTATAGTTTTCTGTCCCTAGAAAAAATGTTTTTTTAAAGCACACTATAGCACAAGGAGAATTTCCCTCACTTTCCTTCTTTGTCCCTAGAAATAAGGATTCGCACAGTAAAACACACTGACACTCTCCCTACCTCTAGTTTTCTGTCCCTAGAAAAAATGTTTTTTTAAAGCACACTATAGCACAAGGAGAATTCCCTCACTGTCCTTCCCTGTCCCTAGAAACAAGGATTCGCACAGTAAAATACACTGACACTCTCCCTACCTATAGTTTTCTGTCCCTAGAAAAAATGTTTTTTTAAAGCACACTATAGCACAAGGAGAATTTCCCTCACTTTCCTTCTTTGTCCCTAGAAACAAGGATTATCACAGTGAAAGAAACTGACACTCTTCCTACCAATAGTTTTCTGTCCCTAGAAAAAATGTTTTTTTAAAGCACACTATAGCACAAGGAGAATTCCATCACTGTCCTTCCATGTCCCTAGAAACAAGGATTCGCACAGTAAAACACACTGACGCTCTCCCTACCTCTAGTTTTCTGTCCCTAGAAAAAATGTTTTTTTAAAGCACACTATAGCACAAGGAGAATTCCCTCACTGTCCTTCCCTGTCCCTAGAAACAAGGATTCGCACAGTAAAACACACTGACACTCTCCCTACCTATAGTTTTCTGTCCCTAGAAAAAATGTTTTTTTAAAGCACACTATAGCACAAGGAGAATTTCCCTCACTTTCATTCTTTGTCCCTAGAAACAAGGATTATCACAGTGAAAGAAACTGACACTCTTCCTACCTATAGTTTTCTGTCCCTAGAAAAAATGTTTTTTTAAAGCACACTATAGCACAAGGAGAATTCCCTCACTGTCCTTCCCTGTCCCTAGAAACAAGGATTCGCACAGTAAAACACACTGACACTCTCCCTACCTCTAGTTTTCTGTCCCTAGAAAAAATGTTTTTTTAAAGCACTCTATAGCACAAGGAGAATTCCCTCACTGTCCTTCCCTGTCCCTAGAAACAAGGATTCGCACAGTAAAAGACACTGACACTCTCCCTACCTATAGTTTTCTGTCCCTAGAAAAAATGTTTTTTTAAAGCACACTATAGCACAAGGAGAATTTCCCTCACTTTCCTTCTTTGTCCCTAGAAACAAGGATTATCACAGTGAAAGAAACTGACACTCTTCCTACCTATAGTTTTCTGTCCCTAGAAAAAATGTTTTTTTAAAGCACACTATAGCACAAGGAGAATTTCCCTCACTTTCCTTCTTTGTCCCTAGAAACAAGGATTATCACAGTGAAAGAAACTGACACTCTTCCTACCTATAGTTTTCTGTCCCTAGAAAAAATGTTTTTTTAAAGCACACTATAGCACAAGGAGAATTCCCTCACTGTCCTTCCCTGTCCCTAGAAACAAGGATTTGCACAGTAAAAGACACTGACACTCTCCCTACCTATAGTTTTCTGTCCCTAGAAAAAATGTTTTTTTAAAGCACACTATAGCACAAGGAGAATTTCCCTCACTTTCCTTCTTTGTCCCTAGAAACAAGGATTATCACAGTGAAAGAAACTGACACTCTTCCTACCTATAGTTTTCTGTCCCTAGAAAAAATGTTTTTTTAAAGCACACTATAGCACAAGGAGAATTCCCTCACTGTCCTTCCCTGTCCCTAGAAACAAGGATTCGCACTGTAAAACACACTGACACTCTCCCTACCTCTAGTTTTCTGTCCCTAGAAAAAATGTTTTTTTAAAGCACACTATAGCACAAGGAGAATTCCCTCACTGTCCTTCCCTGTCCCTAGAAACAAGGATTCGCACAGTAAAACACACTGACACTCTCCCTACCTATAGTTTTCTGTCCCTAGAAAAAATGTTTTTTTAAAGCACACTATAGCACAAGGAGAATTTCCCTCACTTTCCTTCTTTGTCCCTAGAAACAAGGATTATCACAGTGAAAGAAACTGACACTCTTCCTACCTATAGTTTTCTGTCCCTAGAAAAAATGTTTTTTTAAAGCACACTATAGCACAAGGAGAATTTCCCTCACTTTCCTTCTTTGTCCCTAGAAACAAGGATTATCACAGTGAAAGAAACTGACACTCTTCCTACCTATAGTTTTCTGTCCCTAGAAAAAATGTTTTTTTAAAGCACACTATAGCACAAGGAGAATTCCCTCACTGTCCTTCCCTGTCCCTAGAAACAAGGATTCGCACAGTAAAACACACTGACACTCTCCCTACCTATAGTTTTCTGTCCCTAGAAAAAATGTTTTTTTAAAGCACACTATAGCACAATAGGAATTTCCCTCACTTTCCTTCTTTGTCCCTAGAAACAAGGATTATCACAGTGAAAGAAACTGACACTCTTCCTACCTATAGTTTTCTGTCCCTAGAAAAAATGTTTTTTTAAAGCACACTATAGCACAAGGAGAATTCCCTCACTGTCCTTCCCTGTCCCTAGAAACAAGGATTCGCACAGTAAAACACACTGACACTCTCCCTACCTATAGTTTTCTGTCCCTAGAAAAAATGTTTTTTTAAAGCACACTATAGCACAAGGAGAATTTCCCTCACTTTCCTTCTTTGTCCCTAGAAACAAGGATTATCACAGTGAAAGAAACTGACACTCTTCCTACCTATAGTTTTCTGTCCCTAGAAAAAATGTTTTTTTAAAGCACACTATAGCACAATTAGAATTCCATCACTGTCATTCCATGTCCCTAGAAACAAGGATTCGCACAGTAAAACACACTGACACTCTCCCTACCTATAGTTTTCTGTCCCTAGAAAAAATGTTTTTTTAAAGCACACTATAGCACAAGGAGAATTCCCTCACTGTCCTTCCCTGTCCCTAGAAACAAGGATTCACACAGTAAAAGACACTGACACTCTCCCTACCTATAGTTTTCTGTCCCTAGAAAATTTTTTTTTTAAAGCACACTATAGCACAAGGAGAATTTCCCTCACTTTCCTTCTTTGTCCCTAGAAACAAGGATTATCACAGTGAAAGAAACTGACACTCTTCCTACCTATAGTTTTCTGTCCCTAGAAAAAATGTTTTTTTAAAGCACACTATAGCACAAGGAGAATTCCCTCACTGTCCTTCTTTGTCCCTAGAAACAAGGATTCGCACAGTAAAACACACTGACACTCTCCCTACCTATAGTTTTCTGTCCCTAGAAAAAATGTTTTTTTAAAGCACACTATAGCACAAGGAGAATTTCCCTCACTTTCCTTCTTTGTCCCTAGAAACAAGGATTATCACAGTGAAAGAAACTGACACTCTTCCTACCTATAGTTTTCTGTCCCTAGAAAAAATGTTTTTTTAAAGCACACTATAGCACAAGGAGAATTTCCCTCACTTTCCTTCTTTGTCCCTAGAAACAAGGATTATCACAGTGAAAGAAACTGACACTCTTCCTACCTATAGTTTTCTGTCCCTAGAAAAAATGTTTTTTTAAAGCACACTATAGCACAAGGAGAATTCCCTCACTGTCCTTCCCTGTCCCTAGAAACAAGGATTCGCACAGTAAAACACACTGACACTCTCCCTACCTATAGTTTTCTGTCCCTAGAAAAAATGTTTTTTTAAAGCACACTATAGCACAATAGGAATTTCCCTCACTTTCCTTCTTTGTCCCTAGAAACAAGGATTATCACAGTGAAAGAAACTGACACTCTTCCTATCTATAGTTTTCTGTCCCTAGAAAAAATGTTTTTTTAAAGCACACTATAGCACAAGGAGAATTCCCTCACTGTCCTTCCCTGTCCCTAGAAACAAGGATTCGCACAGTAAAACACACTGACACTCTCCCTACCTATAGTTTTCTGTCCCTAGAAAAAATGTTTTTTTAAAGCACACTATAGCACAAGGAGAATTTCCCTCACTTTCCTTCTTTGTCCCTAGAAACAAGGATTATCACAGTGAAAGAAACTGACACTCTTCCTACCTATAGTTTTCTGTCCCTAGAAAAAATGTTTTTTTAAAGCACACTATAGCACAATTAGAATTCCATCACTGTCATTCCATGTCCCTAGAAACAAGGATTCGCACAGTAAAACACACTGACACTCTCCCTACCTATAGTTTTCTGTCCCTAGAAAAAATGTTTTTTTAAAGCACACTATAGCACAAGGAGAATTCCCTCACTGTCCTTCCCTGTCCCTAGAAACAAGGATTCACACAGTAAAAGACACTGACACTCTCCCTACCTATAGTTTTCTGTCCCTAGAATTTTTTTTTTTTAAAGCACACTATAGCACAAGGAGAATTTCCCTCACTTTCCTTCTTTGTCCCTAGAAACAAGGATTATCACAGTGAAAGAAACTGACACTCTTCCTACCTATAGTTTTCTGTCCCTAGAAAAAATGTTTTTTTAAAGCACACTATAGCACAAGGAGAATTCCCTCACTGTCCTTCCCTGTCCCTAGAAACAAGGATTCGCACAGTAAAACACACTGACACTCTCCCTACCTCTAGTTTTCTGTCCCTAGAAAAAATGTTTTTTTAAAGCACACTATAGCACAAGGAGAATTCCCTCACTGTCCTTCCCTGTCCTCACTTTCCTTCTTTGTCCCTAGAAACAAGGATTATCACAGTGAAAGAAACTGACACTCTTCCTACCTATAGTTTTCTGTCCCTAGAAAAAATGTTTTTTTAAAGCACACTATAGCACAAGGAGAATTCCCTCACTGTCCTTCCCTGTCCCTAGAAACAAGGATTCGCACAGTAAAACACACTGACACTCTCCCTACCTATAGTTTTCTGTCCCTAGAAAAAATGTTTTTTTAAAGCACACTATAGCACAATAGGAATTTCCCTCACTTTCCTTCTTTGTCCCTAGAAACAAGGATTATCACAGTGAAAGAAACTGACACTCTTCCTACCTATAGTTTTCTGTCCCTAGAAAAAATGTTTTTTTAAAGCACACTATAGCACAAGGAGAATTCCCTCACTGTCCTTCCCTGTCCCTAGAAACAAGGATTCGCACAGTAAAACACACTGACACTCTCCCTACCTATAGTTTTCTGTCCCTAGAAAAAATGTTTTTTTAAAGCACACTATAGCACAAGGAGAATTTCCCTCACTTTCCTTCTTTGTCCCTAGAAACAAGGATTATCACAGTGAAAGAAACTGACACTCTTCCTACCTATAGTTTTCTGTCCCTAGAAAAAATGTTTTTTTAAAGCACACTATAGCACAATTAGAATTCCATCACTGTCATTCCATGTCCCTAGAAACAAGGATTCGCACAGTAAAACACACTGACACTCTCCCTACCTATAGTTTTCTGTCCCTAGAAAAAATGTTTTTTTAAAGCACACTATAGCACAAGGAGAATTCCCTCACTGTCCTTCCCTGTCCCTAGAAACAAGGATTCACACAGTAAAAGACACTGACACTCTCCCTACCTATAGTTTTCTGTCCCTAGAATTTTTTTTTTTTAAAGCACACTATAGCACAAGGAGAATTTCCCTCACTTTCCTTCTTTGTCCCTAGAAACAAGGATTATCACAGTGAAAGAAACTGACACTCTTCCTACCTATAGTTTTCTGTCCCTAGAAAAAATGTTTTTTTAAAGCACACTATAGCACAAGGAGAATTCCCTCACTGTCCTTCCCTGTCCCTAGAAACAAGGATTCGCACAGTAAAACACACTGACACTCTCCCTACCTATAGTTTTCTGTCCCTAGAAAAAATGTTTTTTTAAAGCACACTATAGCACAAGGAGAATTTCCCTCACTTTCCTTCTTTGTCCCTAGAAACAAGGATTATCACAGTGAAAGAAACTGACACTCTTCCTACCTATAGTTTTCTGTCCCTAGAAAAAATGTTTTTTTAAAGCACACTATAGCACAAGGAGAATTTCCCTCACTTTCCTTCTTTGTCCCTAGAAACAAGGATTATCACAGTGAAAGAAACTGACACTCTTCCTACCTATAGTTTTCTGTCCCTAGAAAAAATGTTTTTTTAAAGCACACTATAGCACAAGGAGAATTCCCTCACTGTCCTTCCCTGTCCCTAGAAACAAGGATTCGCACAGTAAAACACACTGACACTCTCCCTACCTATAGTTTTCTGTCCCTAGAAAAAATGTTTTTTTAAAGCACACTATAGCACAAGGAGAATTTCCCTCACTTTCCTTCTTTGTCCCTAGAAACAAGGATTATCACAGTGAAAGAAACTGACACTCTTCCTACCTATAGTTTTCTGTCCCTAGAAAAAATGTTTTTTTAAAGCACACTATAGCACAAGGAGAATTCCATCACTGTCCTTCCATGTCCCTAGAAACAAGGATTCGCACAGTAAAACACACTGACACTCTCCCTACCTATAGTTTTCTGTCCCTAGAAAAAATGTTTTTTTAAAGCACACTATAGCACAAGGAGAATTCCCTCACTGTCCTTCCCTGTCCCAATAAACAAGGATTCGCACAGTAAAACACACTGACACTCTCCCTACCTATAGTTTTCTGTCCCTAGAAAAAATGTTTTTTTAAAGCACACTATAGCACAAGGAGAATTTCCCTCACTTTCCTTCTTTGTCCCTAGAAACAAGGAATATCACAGTGAAAGAAACTGACACTCTTCCTACCTATAGTTTTCTGTCCCTAGAAAAAATGTTTTTTTAAAGCACACTATAGCACAAGGAGAATTTCCCTCACTTTCCTTCTTTGTCCCTAGAAACAAGGATTATCACAGTGAAAGAAACTGACACTCTTCCTACCTATAGTTTTCTGTCCCTAGAAAAAATGTTTTTTTAAAGCACACTATAGCACAAGGAGAATTCCCTCACTGTCCTTCCCTGTCCCTAGAAACAAGGATTCGCACAGTAAAACACACTGACACTCTCCCTACCTATAGTTTTCTGTCCCTAGAAAAAAATGTTTTTTTAAAGCACACTATAGCACAAGGATAATTTCCCTCACTTTCCTTCTTTGTCCCTAGAAACAAGGATTATCACAGTGAAAGAAACTGACACTCTTCCTACCTATAGTTTTCTGTCCCTAGAAAAAATGTTTTTTTAAAGCACACTATAGCACAAGGAGAATTCCCTCACTGTCCTTCCCTGTCCCTAGAAACAAGGATTTGCACAGTAAAAGACACTGACACTCTCCCTACCTATAGTTTTCTGTCCCTAGAAAAAATGTTTTTTTAAAGCACACTATAGCACAAGGAGAATTTCCCTCACTTTCCTTCTTTGTCCCTAGAAACAAGGATTATCACAGTGAAAGAAACTGACACTCTTCCTACCTATAGTTTTCTGTCCCTAGAAAAAATGTTTTTTTAAAGCACACTATAGCACAAGGAGAATTCCCTCACTGTCCTTCCCTGTCCCTAGAAACAAGGATTCGCACAGTAAAACACACTGACACTCTCCCTACCTATAGTTTTCTGTCCCTGGAAAAAATGTTTTTTTAAAGCACACTATAGCACAAGGAGAATTCCCTCACTGTCCTTCCCTGTCCCTAGAAACAAGGATTCGCACAGTAAAACACACTGACACTCTCCCTACCTATAGTTTTCTGTCCCTAGAAAAAATGTTTTTTTAAAGCACACTATAGCACAAGGAGAATTTCCCTCACTTTCCTTCTTTGTCCCTAGAAACAAGGATTATCACAGTGAAAGAAACTGACACTCTTCCTACCTATAGTTTTCTGTCCCTAGAAAAAATGTTTTTTTAAAGCACACTATAGCACAAGGAGAATTCCCTCACTGTCCTTCCCTGTCCCTAGAAACAAGGATTCGCACAGTAAAACACACTGACACTCTCCCTACCTATAGTTTTCTGTCCCTAGAAAAAATGTTTTCTTAAAGCACACTATAGCACAAGGAGAATTCCCTCACTGTCCTTCCCTGTCCCTAGAAACAAGGATTCGCACAGTAAAACACACTGACACTCTCCCTACCTATAGTTTTCTGTCCCTAGAAAAAATGTTTTTTTAAAGCACACTATAGCACAAGGAGAATTCCCTCACTGTCCTTCCCTGTCCCTAGAAACAAGGATTCGCACAGTAAAACACACTGACACTCTCCCTACCTATAGTTTTCTGTCCCTAGAAAAAATGTTTTTTTAAAGCACACTGTAGCACAAGGAGAATTTCCCTCACTTTCCTTCTTTGTCCCTAGAAACAAGGATTATCACAGTGAAAGAAACTGACACTCTTCCTACCTATAGTTTTCTGTCCCTAGAAAAAATGTTTTTTTAAAGCACACTATAGCACAAGGAGAATTCCCTCACTGTCCTTCCCTGTCCCTAGAAACAAGGATTCGCACAGTAAAACACACTGACACTCTCCCTACCTATAGTTTTCTGTCCCTAGAAAAAATGTTTTTTTAAAGCACACTATAGCACAAGGAGAATTCCCTCACTGTCCTTCCCTGTCCCTAGAAACAAGGATTCGCACAGTAAAACACACTGACACTCTCCCTACCTATAGTTTTCTGTCCCTAGAAAAAATGTTTTTTTAAAGCACACTATAGCACAAGGAGAATTTCCCTCACTTTCCTTCTTTGTCCCTAGAAACAAGGATTATCACAGTGAAAGAAACTGACACTCTTCCTACCTATAGTTTTCTGTCCCTAGAAAAAATGTTTTTTTAAAGCACACTATAGCACAAGGAGAATTTCCCTCACTTTCCTTCTTTGTCCCTAGAAACAAGGATTATCACAGTGAAAGAAACTGACACTCTTCCTACCTATAGTTTTCTGTCCCTAGAAAAAATGTTTTTTTAAAGCACACTATAGCACAAGGAGAATTCCCTCACTGTCCTTCCCTGTCCCTAGAAACAAGGATTCGCACAGTAAAACACACTGACACTCTCCCTACCTCTAGTTTTCTGTCCCTAGAAAAAATGTTTTTTTAAAGCACTCTATAGCACAAGGAGAATTCCCTCACTGTCCTTCCCTGTCCCTAGAAACAAGGATTCGCACAGTAAAAGACACTGACACTCTCCCTACCTATAGTTTTCTGTCCCTAGAAAAAATGTTTTTTTAAAGCACACTATAGCACAAGGAGAATTTCCCTCACTTTCCTTCTTTGTCCCTAGAAACAAGGATTATCACAGTGAAAGAAACTGACACTCTTCCTACCTATAGTTTTCTGTCCCTAGAAAAAATGTTTTTTTAAAGCACACTATAGCACAAGGAGAATTTCCCTCACTTTCCTTCTTTGTCCCTAGAAACAAGGATTATCACAGTGAAAGAAACTGACACTCTTCCTACCTATAGTTTTCTGTCCCTAGAAAAAATGTTTTTTTAAAGCACACTATAGCACAAGGAGAATTCCCTCACTGTCCTTCCCTGTCCCTAGAAACAAGGATTTGCACAGTAAAAGACACTGACACTCTCCCTACCTATAGTTTTCTGTCCCTAGAAAAAATGTTTTTTTAAAGCACACTATAGCACAAGGAGAATTTCCCTCACTTTCCTTCTTTGTCCCTAGAAACAAGGATTATCACAGTGAAAGAAACTGACACTCTTCCTACCTATAGTTTTCTGTCCCTAGAAAAAATGTTTTTTTAAAGCACACTATAGCACAAGGAGAATTCCCTCACTGTCCTTCCCTGTCCCTAGAAACAAGGATTCGCACTGTAAAACACACTGACACTCTCCCTACCTCTAGTTTTCTGTCCCTAGAAAAAATGTTTTTTTAAAGCACACTATAGCACAAGGAGAATTCCCTCACTGTCCTTCCCTGTCCCTAGAAACAAGGATTCGCACAGTAAAAGACACTGACACTCTCCCTACCTATAGTTTTCTGTCCCTAGAAAAAATGTTTTTTTAAAGCACACTATAGCACAAGGAGAATTTCCCTCACTTTCCTTCTTTGTCCCTAGAAACAAGGATTATCACAGTGAAAGAAACTGACACTCTTCCTACCTATAGTTTTCTGTCCCTAGAAAAAATGTTTTTTTAAAGCACACTATAGCACAAGGAGAATTTCCCTCACTTTCCTTCTTTGTCCCTAGAAACAAGGATTATCACAGTGAAAGAAACTGACACTCTTCCTACCTATAGTTTTCTGTCCCTAGAAAAAATGTTTTTTTAAAGCACACTATAGCACAAGGAGAATTCCCTCACTGTCCTTCCCTGTCCCTAGAAACAAGGATTCGCACAGTAAAACACACTGACACTCTCCCTACCTATAGTTTTCTGTCCCTAGAAAAAATGTTTTTTTAAAGCACACTATAGCACAATAGGAATTTCCCTCACTTTCCTTCTTTGTCCCTAGAAACAAGGATTATCACAGTGAAAGAAACTGACACTCTTCCTACCTATAGTTTTCTGTCCCTAGAAAAAATGTTTTTTTAAAGCACACTATAGCACAAGGAGAATTCCCTCACTGTCCTTCCCTGTCCCTAGAAACAAGGATTCGCACAGTAAAACACACTGACACTCTCCCTACCTATAGTTTTCTGTCCCTAGAAAAAATGTTTTTTTAAAGCACACTATAGCACAAGGAGAATTTCCCTCACTTTCCTTCTTTGTCCCTAGAAACAAGGATTATCACAGTGAAAGAAACTGACACTCTTCCTACCTATAGTTTTCTGTCCCTAGAAAAAATGTTTTTTTAAAGCACACTATAGCACAATTAGAATTCCATCACTGTCATTCCATGTCCCTAGAAACAAGGATTCGCACAGTAAAACACACTGACACTCTCCCTACCTATAGTTTTCTGTCCCTAGAAAAAATGTTTTTTTAAAGCACACTATAGCACAAGGAGAATTCCCTCACTGTCCTTCCCTGTCCCTAGAAACAAGGATTCACACAGTAAAAGACACTGACACTCTCCCTACCTATAGTTTTCTGTCCCTAGAAATTTTTTTTTTTAAAGCACACTATAGCACAAGGAGAATTTCCCTCACTTTCCTTCTTTGTCCCTAGAAACAAGGATTATCACAGTGAAAGAAACTGACACTCTTCCTACCTATAGTTTTCTGTCCCTAGAAAAAATGTTTTTTTAAAGCACACTATAGCACAAGGAGAATTCCCTCACTGTCCTTCCCTGTCCCTAGAAACAAGGATTCGCACAGTAAAACACACTGACACTCTCCCTACCTATAGTTTTCTGTCCCTAGAAAAAATGTTTTTTTAAAGCACACTATAGCACAAGGAGAATTTCCCTCACTTTCCTTCTTTGTCCCTAGAAACAAGGATTATCACAGTGAAAGAAACTGACACTCTTCCTACCTATAGTTTTCTGTCCCTAGAAAAAATGTTTTTTTAAAGCACACTATAGCACAAGGAGAATTTCCCTCACTTTCCTTCTTTGTCCCTAGAAACAAGGATTATCACAGTGAAAGAAACTGACACTCTTCCTACCTATAGTTTTCTGTCCCTAGAAAAAATGTTTTTTTAAAGCACACTATAGCACAAGGAGAATTCCCTCACTGTCCTTCCCTGTCCCTAGAAACAAGGATTCGCACAGTAAAACACACTGACACTCTCCCTACCTATAGTTTTCTGTCCCTAGAAAAAATGTTTTTTTAAAGCACACTATAGCACAAGGAGAATTTCCCTCACTTTCCTTCTTTGTCCCTAGAAACAAGGATTATCACAGTGAAAGAAACTGACACTCTTCCTACCTATAGTTTTCTGTCCCTAGAAAAAATGTTTTTTTAAAGCACACTATAGCACAAGGAGAATTCCATCACTGTCCTTCCATGTCCCTAGAAACAAGGATTCGCACAGTAAAACACACTGACACTCTCCCTACCTATAGTTTTCTGTCCCTAGAAAAAATGTTTTTTTAAAGCACACTATAGCACAAGGAGAATTCCCTCACTGTCCTTCCCTGTCCCAATAAACAAGGATTCGCACAGTAAAACACACTGACACTCTCCCTACCTATAGTTTTCTGTCCCTAGAAAAAATGTTTTTTTAAAGCACACTATAGCACAAGGAGAATTTCCCTCACTTTCCTTCTTTGTCCCTAGAAACAAGGAATATCACAGTGAAAGAAACTGACACTCTTCCTACCTATAGTTTTCTGTCCCTAGAAAAAATGTTTTTTTAAAGCACACTATAGCACAAGGAGAATTTCCCTCACTTTCCTTCTTTGTCCCTAGAAACAAGGATTATCACAGTGAAAGAAACTGACACTCTTCCTACCTATAGTTTTCTGTCCCTAGAAAAAATGTTTTTTTAAAGCACACTATAGCACAAGGAGAATTCCCTCACTGTCCTTCCCTGTCCCTAGAAACAAGGATTCGCACAGTAAAACACACTGACACTCTCCCTACCTATAGTTTTCTGTCCCTAGAAAAAAATGTTTTTTTAAAGCACACTATAGCACAAGGAGAATTTCCCTCACTTTCCTTCTTTGTCCCTAGAAACAAGGATTATCACAGTGAAAGAAACTGACACTCTTCCTACCTATAGTTTTCTGTCCCTAGAAAAAATGTTTTTTTAAAGCACACTATAGCACAAGGAGAATTCCCTCACTGTCCTTCCCTGTCCCTAGAAACAAGGATTTGCACAGTAAAAGACACTGACACTCTCCCTACCTATAGTTTTCTGTCCCTAGAAAAAATGTTTTTTTAAAGCACACTATAGCACAAGGAGAATTTCCCTCACTTTCCTTCTTTGTCCCTAGAAACAAGGATTATCACAGTGAAAGAAACTGACACTCTTCCTACCTATAGTTTTCTGTCCCTAGAAAAAATGTTTTTTTAAAGCACACTATAGCACAAGGAGAATTCCCTCACTGTCCTTCCCTGTCCCTAGAAACAAGGATTCGCACAGTAAAACACACTGACACTCTCCCTACCTATAGTTTTCTGTCCCTGGAAAAAATGTTTTTTTAAAGCACACTATAGCACAAGGAGAATTCCCTCACTGTCCTTCCCTGTCCCTAGAAACAAGGATTCGCACAGTAAAACACACTGACACTCTCCCTACCTATAGTTTTCTGTCCCTAGAAAAAATGTTTTTTTAAAGCACACTATAGCACAAGGAGAATTTCCCTCACTTTCCTTCTTTGTCCCTAGAAACAAGGATTATCACAGTGAAAGAAACTGACACTCTTCCTACCTATAGTTTTCTGTCCCTAGAAAAAATGTTTTTTTAAAGCACACTATAGCACAAGGAGAATTCCCTCACTGTCCTTCCCTGTCCCTAGAAACAAGGATTCGCACAGTAAAACACACTGACACTCTCCCTACCTATAGTTTTCTGTCCCTAGAAAAAATGTTTTCTTAAAGCACACTATAGCACAAGGAGAATTCCCTCACTGTCCTTCCCTGTCCCTAGAAACAAGGATTCGCACAGTAAAACACACTGACACTCTCCCTACCTATAGTTTTCTGTCCCTAGAAAAAATGTTTTTTTAAAGCACACTATAGCACAAGGAGAATTCCCTCACTGTCCTTCCCTGTCCCTAGAAACAAGGATTCGCACAGTAAAACACACTGACACTCTCCCTACCTATAGTTTTCTGTCCCTAGAAAAAATGTTTTTTTAAAGCACACTGTAGCACAAGGAGAATTTCCCTCACTTTCCTTCTTTGTCCCTAGAAACAAGGATTATCACAGTGAAAGAAACTGACACTCTTCCTACCTATAGTTTTCTGTCCCTAGAAAAAATGTTTTTTTAAAGCACACTATAGCACAAGGAGAATTCCCTCACTGTCCTTCCCTGTCCCTAGAAACAAGGATTCGCACAGTAAAACACACTGACACTCTCCCTACCTATAGTTTTCTGTCCCTAGAAAAAATGTTTTTTTAAAGCACACTATAGCACAAGGAGAATTCCCTCACTGTCCTTCCCTGTCCCTAGAAACAAGGATTCGCACAGTAAAACACACTGACACTCTCCCTACCTATAGTTTTCTGTCCCTAGAAAAAATGTTTTTTTAAAGCACACTATAGCACAAGGAGAATTCCCTCACTGTCCTTCCCTGTCCCTAGAAACAAGGATTCGCACAGTAAAACACACTGACACTCTCCCTACCTATAGTTTTCTGTCCCTAGAAAAAATGTTTTTTTAAAGCACACTATAGCACAATAGGAATTTCCCTCACTTTCCTTCTTTGTCCCTAGAAACAAGGATTATCACAGTGAAAGAAACTGACACTCTTCCTACCTATAGTTTTCTGTCCCTAGAAAAAATGTTTTTTTAAAGCACACTATAGCACAAGGAGAATTCCCTCACTGTCCTTCCCTGTCCCTAGAAACAAGGATTCGCACAGTAAAACACACTGACACTCTCCCTACCTATAGTTTTCTGTCCCTGGAAAAAATGTTTTTTTAAAGCACACTATAGCACAAGGAGAATTCCCTCACTGTCCTTCCCTGTCCCTAGAAACAAGGATTCGCACAGTAAAACACACTGACACTCTCCCTACCTATAGTTTTCTGTCCCTAGAAAAAATGTTTTTTTAAAGCACACTATAGCACAAGGAGAATTTCCCTCACTTTCCTTCTTTGTCCCTAGAAACAAGGATTATCACAGTGAAAGAAACTGACACTCTTCCTACCTATAGTTTTCTGTCCCTAGAAAAAATGTTTTTTTAAAGCACACTATAGCACAAGGAGAATTCCCTCACTGTCCTTCCCTGTCCCTAGAAACAAGGATTCGCACAGTAAAACACACTGACACTCTCCCTACCTATAGTTTTCTGTCCCTAGAAAAAATGTTTTTTTAAAGCACACTATAGCACAAGGAGAATTCCCTCACTGTCCTTCCCTGTCCCTAGAAACAAGGATTCGCACAGTAAAACACACTGACACTCTCCCTACCTATAGTTTTCTGTCCCTAGAAAAAATGTTTTTTTAAAGCACACTATAGCACAAGGAGAATTCCCTCACTGTCCTTCCCTGTCCCTAGAAACAAGGATTTGCACAGTAAAACACACTGACACTCTCCCTACCTATAGTTTTCTGTCCCTAGAAAAAATGTTTTTTTAAAGCACACTATAGCACAATAGGAATTTCCCTCACTTTCCTTCTTTGTCCCTAGAAACAAGGATTATCACAGTGAAAGAAACTGACACTCTTCCTACCTATAGTTTTCTGTCCCTAGAAAAAATGTTTTTTTAAAGCACACTATAGCACAAGGAGAATTCCCTCACTGTCCTTCCCTGTCCCTAGAAACAAGGATTCGCACAGTAAAACACACTGACACTCTCCCTACCTATAGTTTTCTGTCCCTAGAAAAAATGTTTTTTTAAAGCACACTATAGCACAAGGAGAATTTCCCTCACTTTCCTTCTTTGTCCCTAGAAACAAGGATTATCACAGTGAAAGAAACTGACACTCTTCCTACCTATAGTTTTCTGTCCCTAGAAAAAATGTTTTTTTAAAGCACACTATAGCACAATTAGAATTCCATCACTGTCATTCCATGTCCCTAGAAACAAGGATTCGCACAGTAAAACACACTGACACTCTCCCTACCTATAGTTTTCTGTCCCTAGAAAAAATGTTTTTTTAAAGCACACTATAGCACAAGGAGAATTCCCTCACTGTCCTTCCCTGTCCCTAGAAACAAGGATTCACACAGTAAAAGACACTGACACTCTCCCTACCTATAGTTTTCTGTCCCTAGAAAAAAAATTTTTTAAAGCACACTATAGCACAAGGAGAATTTCCCTCACTTTCCTTCTTTGTCCCTAGAAACAAGGATTATCACAGTGAAAGAAACTGACACTCTTCCTACCTATAGTTTTCTGTCCCTAGAAAAAATGTTTTTTTAAAGCACACTATAGCACAAGGAGAATTCCCTCACTGTCCTTCCCTGTCCCTAGAAACAAGGATTCGCACAGTAAAACACACTGACACTCTCCCTACCTCTAGTTTTCTGTCCCTAGAAAAAATGTTTTTTTAAAGCACACTATAGCACAAGGAGAATTCCCTCACTGTCCTTCCCTGTCCCTAGAAACAAGGATTCGCACAGTAAAACACACTGACACTCTCCCTACCTATAGTTTTCTGTCCCTAGAAAAAATGTTTTTTTAAAGCACACTATAGCACAAGGAGAATTTCCCTCACTTTCCTTCTTTGTCCCTAGAAACAAGGATTATCACAGTGAAAGAAACTGACACTCTTCCTACCTATAGTTTTCTGTCCCTAGAAAAAATGTTTTTTTAAAGCACACTATAGCACAAGGAGAATTTCCCTCACTTTCCTTCTTTGTCCCTAGAAACAAGGATTATCACAGTGAAAGAAACTGACACTCTTCCTACCTATAGTTTTCTGTCCCTAGAAAAAATGTTTTTTTAAAGCACACTATAGCACAAGGAGAATTCCCTCACTGTCCTTCCCTGTCCCTAGAAACAAGGATTCGCACAGTAAAACACACTGACACTCTCCCTACCTATAGTTTTCTGTCCCTAGAAAAAATGTTTTTTTAAAGCACACTATAGCACAAGGAGAATTTCCCTCACTTTCCTTCTTTGTCCCTAGAAACAAGGATTATCACAGTGAAAGAAACTGACACTCTTCCTACCTATAGTTTTCTGTCCCTAGAAAAAATGTTTTTTTAAAGCACACTATAGCACAAGGAGAATTCCATCACTGTCCTTCCATGTCCCTAGAAACAAGGATTCGCACAGTAAAACACACTGACACTCTCCCTACCTATAGTTTTCTGTCCCTAGAAAAAATGTTTTTTTAAAGCACACTATAGCACAAGGAGAATTCCCTCACTGTCCTTCCCTGTCCCAATAAACAAGGATTCGCACAGTAAAACACACTGACACTCTCCCTACCTATAGTTTTCTGTCCCTAGAAAAAATGTTTTTTTAAAGCACACTATAGCACAAGGAGAATTTCCCTCACTTTCCTTCTTTGTCCCTAGAAACAAGGATTATCACAGTAAAACACACTGACACTCTCCCTACCTATAGTTTTCTGTCCCTAGAAAAAAATGTTTTTTTAAAGCACACTATAGCACAAGGAGAATTTCCCTCACTTTCCTTCTTTGTCCCTAGAAACAAGGATTATCACAGTGAAAGAAACTGACACTCTTCCTACCTATAGTTTTCTGTCCCTAGAAAAAATGTTTTTTTAAAGCACACTATAGCACAAGGAGAATTCCCTCACTGTCCTTCCCTGTCCCTAGAAACAAGGATTTGCACAGTAAAAGACACTGACACTCTCCCTACCTATAGTTTTCTGTCCCTAGAAAAAATGTTTTTTTAAAGCACACTATAGCACAAGGAGAATTTCCCTCACTTTCCTTCTTTGTCCCTAGAAACAAGGATTATCACAGTGAAAGAAACTGACACTCTTCCTACCTATAGTTTTCTGTCCCTAGAAAAAATGTTTTTTTAAAGCACACTATAGCACAAGGAGAATTCCCTCACTGTCCTTCCCTGTCCCTAGAAACAAGGATTCGCACAGTAAAACACACTGACACTCTCCCTACCTATAGTTTTCTGTCCCTGGAAAAAATGTTTTTTTAAAGCACACTATAGCACAAGGAGAATTCCCTCACTGTCCTTCCCTGTCCCTAGAAACAAGGATTCGCACAGTAAAACACACTGACACTCTCCCTACCTATAGTTTTCTGTCCCTAGAAAAAATGTTTTCTTAAAGCACACTATAGCACAAGGAGAATTCCCTCACTGTCCTTCCCTGTCCCTAGAAACAAGGATTCGCACAGTAAAACACACTGACACTCTCCCTACCTATAGTTTTCTGTCCCTAGAAAAAATGTTTTTTTAAAGCACACTATAGCACAAGGAGAATTCCCTCACTGTCCTTCCCTGTCCCTAGAAACAAGGATTCGCACAGTAAAACACACTGACACTCTCCCTACCTATAGTTTTCTGTCCCTAGAAAAAATGTTTTTTTAAAGCACACTATAGCACAAGGAGAATTTCCCTCACTTTCCTTCTTTGTCCCTAGAAACAAGGATTATCACAGTGAAAGAAACTGACACTCTTCCTACCTATAGTTTTCTGTCCCTAGAAAAAATGTTTTTTTAAAGCACACTATAGCACAAGGAGAATTCCCTCACTGTCCTTCCCTGTCCCTAGAAACAAGGATTCGCACAGTAAAACACACTGACACTCTCCCTACCTATAGTTTTCTGTCCCTAGAAAAAATGTTTTTTTAAAGCACACTATAGCACAAGGAGAATTCCCTCACTGTCCTTCCCTGTCCCTAGAAACAAGGATTCGCACAGTAAAACACACTGACACTCTCCCTACCTATAGTTTTCTGTCCCTAGAAAAAATGTTTTTTTAAAGCACACTATAGCACAAGGAGAATTCCCTCACTGTCCTTCCCTGTCCCTAGAAACAAGGATTCGCACAGTAAAACACACTGACACTCTCCCTACCTATAGTTTTCTGTCCCTAGAAAAAATGTTTTTTTAAAGCACACTATAGCACAATAGGAATTTCCCTCACTTTCCTTCTTTGTCCCTAGAAACAAGGATTATCACAGTGAAAGAAACTGACACTCTTCCTACCTATAGTTTTCTGTCCCTAGAAAAAATGTTTTTTTAAAGCACACTATAGCACAAGGAGAATTCCCTCACTGTCCTTCCCTGTCCCTAGAAACAAGGATTCGCACAGTAAAACACACTGACACTCTCCCTACCTATAGTTTTCTGTCCCTGGAAAAAATGTTTTTTTAAAGCACACTATAGCACAAGGAGAATTCCCTCACTGTCCTTCCCTGTCCCTAGAAACAAGGATTCGCACAGTAAAACACACTGACACTCTCCCTACCTATAGTTTTCTGTCCCTAGAAAAAATGTTTTTTTAAAGCACACTATAGCACAAGGAGAATTTCCCTCACTTTCCTTCTTTGTCCCTAGAAACAAGGATTATCACAGTGAAAGAAACTGACACTCTTCCTACCTATAGTTTTCTGTCCCTAGAAAAAATGTTTTTTTAAAGCACACTATAGCACAAGGAGAATTCCCTCACTGTCCTTCCCTGTCCCTAGAAACAAGGATTCGCACAGTAAAACACACTGACACTCTCCCTACCTATAGTTTTCTGTCCCTAGAAAAAATGTTTTTTTAAAGCACACTATAGCACAAGGAGAATTCCCTCACTGTCCTTCCCTGTCCCTAGAAACAAGGATTCGCACAGTAAAACACACTGACACTCTCCCTACCTATAGTTTTCTGTCCCTAGAAAAAATGTTTTTTTAAAGCACACTATAGCACAAGGAGAATTCCCTCACTGTCCTTCCCTGTCCCTAGAAACAAGGATTCGCACAGTAAAACACACTGACACTCTCCCTACCTATAGTTTTCTGTCCCTAGAAAAAATGTTTTTTTAAAGCACACTATAGCACAATAGGAATTTCCCTCACTTTCCTTCTTTGTCCCTAGAAACAAGGATTATCACAGTGAAAGAAACTGACACTCTTCCTACCTATAGTTTTCTGTCCCTAGAAAAAATGTTTTTTTAAAGCACACTATAGCACAAGGAGAATTCCCTCACTGTCCTTCCCTGTCCCTAGAAACAAGGATTCGCACAGTAAAACACACTGACACTCTCCCTACCTATAGTTTTCTGTCCCTAGAAAAAATGTTTTTTTAAAGCACACTATAGCACAAGGAGAATTTCCCTCACTTTCCTTCTTTGTCCCTAGAAACAAGGATTATCACAGTGAAAGAAACTGACACTCTTCCTACCTATAGTTTTCTGTCCCTAGAAAAAATGTTTTTTTAAAGCACACTATAGCACAATTAGAATTCCATCACTGTCATTCCATGTCCCTAGAAACAAGGATTCACACAGTAAAACACACTGACACTCTCCCTACCTATAGTTTTCTGTCCCTAGAAAAAATGTTTTTTTAAAGCACACTATAGCACAAGGAGAATTCCCTCACTGTCCTTCCCTGTCCCTAGAAACAAGGATTCACACAGTAAAAGACACTGACACTCTCCCTACCTATAGTTTTCTGTCCCTAGAAAAAATTTTTTTTAAAGCACACTATAGCACAAGGAGAATTTCCCTCACTTTCCTTCTTTGTCCCTAGAAACAAGGATTATCACAGTGAAAGAAACTGACACTCTTCCTACCTATAGTTTTCTGTCCCTAGAAAAAATGTTTTTTTAAAGCACACTATAGCACAAGGAGAATTCCCTCACTGTCCTTCCCTGTCCCTAGAAACAAGGATTCGCACAGTAAAACACACTGACACTCTCCCTACCTCTAGTTTTCTGTCCCTAGAAAAAATGTTTTTTTAAAGCACACTATAGCACAAGGAGAATTCCCTCACTGTCCTTCCCTGTCCCTAGAAACAAGGATTCGCACAGTAAAACACACTGACACTCTCCCTACCTATAGTTTTCTGTCCCTAGAAAAAATGTTTTTTTAAAGCACACTATAGCACAAGGAGAATTTCCCTCACTTTCCTTCTTTGTCCCTAGAAACAAGGATTATCACAGTGAAAGAAACTGACACTCTTCCTACCTATAGTTTTCTGTCCCTAGAAAAAATGTTTTTTTAAAGCACACTATAGCACAAGGAGAATTTCCCTCACTTTCCTTCTTTGTCCCTAGAAACAAGGATTATCACAGTGAAAGAAACTGACACTCTTCCTACCTATAGTTTTCTGTCCCTAGAAAAAATGTTTTTTTAAAGCACACTATAGCACAAGGAGAATTCCCTCACTGTCCTTCCCTGTCCCTAGAAACAAGGATTCGCACAGTAAAACACACTGACACTCTCCCTACCTATAGTTTTCTGTCCCTAGAAAAAATGTTTTTTTAAAGCACACTATAGCACAAGGAGAATTTCCCTCACTTTCCTTCTTTGTCCCTAGAAACAAGGATTATCACAGTGAAAGAAACTGACACTCTTCCTACCTATAGTTTTCTGTCCCTAGAAAAAATGTTTTTTTAAAGCACACTATAGCACAAGGAGAATTCCATCACTGTCCTTCCATGTCCCTAGAAACAAGGATTCGCACAGTAAAACACACTGACACTCTCCCTACCTATAGTTTTCTGTCCCTAGAAAAAATGTTTTTTTAAAGCACACTATAGCACAAGGAGAATTCCCTCACTGTCCTTCCCTGTCCCAATAAACAAGGATTCGCACAGTAAAACACACTGACACTCTCCCTACCTATAGTTTTCTGTCCCTAGAAAAAATGTTTTTTTAAAGCACACTATAGCACAAGGAGAATTTCCCTCACTTTCCTTCTTTGTCCCTAGAAACAAGGATTATCACAGTGAAAGAAACTGACACTCTTCCTACCTATAGTTTTCTGTCCCTAGAAAAAATGTTTTTTTAAAGCACACTATAGCACAAGGAGAATTTCCCTCACTTTCCTTCTTTGTCCCTAGAAACAAGGATTATCACAGTGAAAGAAACTGACACTCTTCCTACCTATAGTTTTCTGTCCCTAGAAAAAATGTTTTTTTAAAGCACACTATAGCACAAGGAGAATTCCCTCACTGTCCTTCCCTGTCCCTAGAAACAAGGATTTGCACAGTAAAACACACTGACACTCTCCCTACCTATAGTTTTCTGTCCCTAGAAAAAAATGTTTTTTTAAAGCACACTATAGCACAAGGAGAATTTCCCTCACTTTCCTTCTTTGTCCCTAGAAACAAGGATTATCACAGTGAAAGAAACTGACACTCTTCCTACCTATAGTTTTCTGTCCCTAGAAAAAATGTTTTTTTAAAGCACACTATAGCACAAGGAGAATTCCCTCACTGTCCTTCCCTGTCCCTAGAAACAAGGATTTGCACAGTAAAAGACACTGACACTCTCCCTACCTATAGTTTTCTGTCCCTAGAAAAAATGTTTTTTTAAAGCACACTATAGCACAAGGAGAATTTCCCTCACTTTCCTTCTTTGTCCCTAGAAACAAGGATTATCACAGTGAAAGAAACTGACACTCTTCCTACCTATAGTTTTCTGTCCCTAGAAAAAATGTTTTTTTAAAGCACACTATAGCACAAGGAGAATTCCCTCACTGTCCTTCCCTGTCCCTAGAAACAAGGATTCGCACAGTAAAACACACTGACACTCTCCCTACCTATAGTTTTCTGTCCCTGGAAAAAATGTTTTTTTAAAGCACACTATAGCACAAGGAGAATTCCCTCACTGTCCTTCCCTGTCCCTAGAAACAAGGATTCGCACAGTAAAACACACTGACACTCTCCCTACCTATAGTTTTCTGTCCCTAGAAAAAATGTTTTTTTAAAGCACACTATAGCACAAGGAGAATTTCCCTCACTTTCCTTCTTTGTCCCTAGAAACAAGGATTATCACAGTGAAAGAAACTGACACTCTTCCTACCTATAGTTTTCTGTCCCTAGAAAAAATGTTTTTTTAAAGCACACTATAGCACAAGGAGAATTCCCTCACTGTCCTTCCCTGTCCCTAGAAACAAGGATTCGCACAGTAAAACACACTGACACTCTCCCTACCTATAGTTTTCTGTCCCTAGAAAAAATGTTTTTTTAAAGCACACTATAGCACAAGGAGAATTCCCTCACTGTCCTTCCCTGTCCCTAGAAACAAGGATTCGCACAGTAAAACACACTGACACTCTCCCTACCTATAGTTTTCTGTCCCTAGAAAAAATGTTTTTTTAAAGCACACTATAGCACAAGGAGAATTCCCTCACTGTCCTTCCCTGTCCCTAGAAACAAGGATTCGCACAGTAAAACACACTGACACTCTCCCTACCTATAGTTTTCTGTCCCTAGAAAAAATGTTTTTTTAAAGCACACTATAGCACAAGGAGAATTTCCCTCACTTTCCTTCTTTGTCCCTAGAAACAAGGATTATCACAGTGAAAGAAACTGACACTCTTCCTACCTATAGTTTTCTGTCCCTAGAAAAAATGTTTTTTTAAAGCACACTATAGCACAAGGAGAATTCCCTCACTGTCCTTCCCTGTCCCTAGAAACAAGGATTCGCACAGTAAAACACACTGACACTCTCCCTACCTATAGTTTTCTGTCCCTGGAAAAAATGTTTTTTTAAAGCACACTATAGCACAAGGAGAATTCCCTCACTGTCCTTCCCTGTCCCTAGAAACAAGGATTCGCACAGTAAAACACACTGACACTCTCCCTACCTATAGTTTTCTGTCCCTAGAAAAAATGTTTTTTTAAAGCACACTATAGCACAAGGAGAATTTCCCTCACTTTCCTTCTTTGTCCCTAGAAACAAGGATTATCACAGTGAAAGAAACTGACACTCTTCCTACCTATAGTTTTCTGTCCCTAGAAAAAATGTTTTTTTAAAGCACACTATAGCACAAGGAGAATTCCCTCACTGTCCTTCCCTGTCCCTAGAAACAAGGATTCGCACAGTAAAACACACTGACACTCTCCCTACCTATAGTTTTCTGTCCCTAGAAAAAATGTTTTTTTAAAGCACACTATAGCACAAGGAGAATTCTCTCACTGTCCTTCCCTGTCCCTAGAAACAAGGATTCGCACAGTAAAACACACTGACACTCTCCCTACCTATAGTTTTCTGTCCCTAGAAAAAATGTTTTTTTAAAGCACACTATAGCACAAGGAGAATTCCCTCACTGTCCTTCCCTGTCCCTAGAAACAAGGATTCGCACAGTAAAACACACTGACACTCTCCCTACCTATAGTTTTCTGTCCCTAGAAAAAATGTTTTTTTAAAGCACACTATAGCACAATAGGAATTTCCCTCACTTTCCTTCTTTGTCCCTAGAAACAAGGATTATCACAGTGAAAGAAACTGACACTCTTCCTACCTATAGTTTTCTGTCCCTAGAAAAAATGTTTTTTTAAAGCACACTATAGCACAAGGAGAATTCCCTCACTGTCCTTCCCTGTCCCTAGAAACAAGGATTCGCACAGTAAAACACACTGACACTCTCCCTACCTATAGTTTTCTGTCCCTAGAAAAAATGTTTTTTTAAAGCACACTATAGCACAAGGAGAATTTCCCTCACTTTCCTTCTTTGTCCCTAGAAACAAGGATTATCACAGTGAAAGAAACTGACACTCTTCCTACCTATAGTTTTCTGTCCCTAGAAAAAATGTTTTTTTAAAGCACACTATAGCACAAGGAGAATTCCCTCACTGTCCTTCCCTGTCCCTAGAAACAAGGATTTGCACAGTAAAAGACACTGACACTCTCCCTACCTATAGTTTTCTGTCCCTAGAAAAAATGTTTTTTTAAAGCACACTATAGCACAAGGAGAATTTCCCTCACTTTCCTTCTTTGTCCCTAGAAACAAGGATTATCACAGTGAAAGAAACTGACACTCTTCCTACCTATAGTTTTCTGTCCCTAGAAAAAATGTTTTTTTAAAGCACACTATAGCACAAGGAGAATTCCCTCACTGTCCTTCCCTGTCCCTAGAAACAAGGATTCACACAGTAAAACACACTGACACTCTCCCTACCTATAGTTTTCTGTCCCTGGAAAAAATGTTTTTTTAAAGCACACTATAGCACAAGGAGAATTCCCTCACTGTCCTTCCCTGTCCCTAGAAACAAGGATTCGCACAGTAAAACACACTGACACTCTCCCTACCTATAGTTTTCTGTCCCTAGAAAAAATGTTTTTTTAAAGCACACTATAGCACAAGGAGAATTTCCCTCACTTTCCTTCTTTGTCCCTAGAAACAAGGATTATCACAGTGAAAGAAACTGACACTCTTCCTACCTATAGTTTTCTGTCCCTAGAAAAAATGTTTTTTTAAAGCACACTATAGCACAAGGAGAATTCCCTCACTGTCCTTCCCTGTCCCTAGAAACAAGGATTCGCACAGTAAAACACACTGACACTCTCCCTACCTATAGTTTTCTGTCCCTGGAAAAAATGTTTTTTTAAAGCACACTATAGCACAAGGAGAATTCCCTCACTGTCCTTCCCTGTCCCTAGAAACAAGGATTCGCACAGTAAAACACACTGACACTCTCCCTACCTATAGTTTTCTGTCCCTAGAAAAAATGTTTTTTTAAAGCACACTATAGCACAAGGAGAATTTCCCTCACTTTCCTTCTTTGTCCCTAGAAACAAGGATTATCACAGTGAAAGAAACTGACACTCTTCCTACCTATAGTTTTCTGTCCCTAGAAAAAATGTTTTTTTAAAGCACACTATAGCACAAGGAGAATTCCCTCACTGTCCTTCCCTGTCCCTAGAAACAAGGATTCGCACAGTAAAACACACTGACACTCTCCCTACCTATAGTTTTCTGTCCCTAGAAAAAATGTTTTTTTAAAGCACACTATAGCACAAGGAGAATTCTCTCACTGTCCTTCCCTGTCCCTAGAAACAAGGATTCGCACAGTAAAACACACTGACACTCTCCCTACCTATAGTTTTCTGTCCCTAGAAAAAATGTTTTTTTAAAGCACACTATAGCACAAGGAGAATTCCCTCACTGTCCTTCCCTGTCCCTAGAAACAAGGATTCGCACAGTAAAACACACTGACACTCTCCCTACCTATAGTTTTCTGTCCCTAGAAAAAATGTTTTTTTAAAGCACACTATAGCACAATAGGAATTTCCCTCACTTTCCTTCTTTGTCCCTAGAAACAAGGATTATCACAGTGAAAGAAACTGACACTCTTCCTACCTATAGTTTTCTGTCCCTAGAAAAAATGTTTTTTTAAAGCACACTATAGCACAAGGAGAATTCCCTCACTGTCCTTCGCTGTCCCTAGAAACAAGGATTCGCACAGTAAAACACACTGACACTCTCCCTACCTATAGTTTTCTGTCCCTAGAAAAAATGTTTTTTTAAAGCACACTATAGCACAAGGAGAATTTCCCTCACTTTCCTTCTTTGTCCCTAGAAACAAGGATTATCACAGTGAAAGAAACTGACACTCTTCCTACCTATAGTTTTCTGTCCCTAGAAAAAATGTTTTTTTAAAGCACACTATAGCACAAGGAGAATTCCCTCACTGTCCTTCCCTGTCCCTAGAAACAAGGATTTGCACAGTAAAAGACACTGACACTCTCCCTACCTATAGTTTTCTGTCCCTAGAAAAAATGTTTTTTTAAAGCACACTATAGCACAAGGAGAATTTCCCTCACTTTCCTTCTTTGTCCCTAGAAACAAGGATTATCACAGTGAAAGAAACTGACACTCTTCCTACCTATAGTTTTCTGTCCCTAGAAAAAATGTTTTTTTAAAGCACACTATAGCACAAGGAGAATTCCCTCACTGTCCTTCCCTGTCCCTAGAAACAAGGATTCGCACAGTAAAACACACTGACACTCTCCCTACCTATAGTTTTCTGTCCCTGGAAAAAATGTTTTTTTAAAGCACACTATAGCACAAGGAGAATTCCCTCACTGTCCTTCCCTGTCCCTAGAAACAAGGATTCGCACAGTAAAACACACTGACACTCTCCCTACCTATAGTTTTCTGTCCCTAGAAAAAATGTTTTTTTAAAGCACACTATAGCACAAGGAGAATTTCCCTCACTTTCCTTCTTTGTCCCTAGAAACAAGGATTATCACAGTGAAAGAAACTGACACTCTTCCTACCTATAGTTTTCTGTCCCTAGAAAAAATGTTTTTTTAAAGCACACTATAGCACAAGGAGAATTCCCTCACTGTCCTTCCCTGTCCCTAGAAACAAGGATTCGCACAGTAAAACACACTGACACTCTCCCTACCTATAGTTTTCTGTCCCTAGAAAAAATGTTTTTTTAAAGCACACTATAGCACAAGGAGAATTCCCTCACTGTCCTTCCCTGTCCCTAGAAACAAGGATTCGCACAGTAAAACACACTGACACTCTCCCTACCTATAGTTTTCTGTCCCTAGAAAAAATGTTTTTTTAAAGCACACTATAGCACAAGGAGAATTCCCTCACTGTCCTTCCCTGTCCCTAGAAACAAGGATTCGCACAGTAAAACACACTGACACTCTCCCTACCTATAGTTTTCTGTCCCTAGAAAAAATGTTTTTTTAAAGCACACTATAGCACAAGGAGAATTTCCCTCACTTTCCTTCTTTGTCCCTAGAAACAAGGATTATCACAGTGAAAGAAACTGACACTCTTCCTACCTATAGTTTTCTGTCCCTAGAAAAAATGTTTTTTTAAAGCACACTATAGCACAAGGAGAATTCCCTCACTGTCCTTCCCTGTCCCTAGAAACAAGGATTCGCACAGTAAAACACACTGACACTCTCCCTACCTATAGTTTTCTGTCCCTGGAAAAAATGTTTTTTTAAAGCACACTATAGCACAAGGAGAATTCCCTCACTGTCCTTCCCTGTCCCTAGAAACAAGGATTCGCACAGTAAAACACACTGACACTCTCCCTACCTATAGTTTTCTGTCCCTAGAAAAAATGTTTTTTTAAAGCACACTATAGCACAAGGAGAATTTCCCTCACTTTCCTTCTTTGTCCCTAGAAACAAGGATTATCACAGTGAAAGAAACTGACACTCTTCCTACCTATAGTTTTCTGTCCCTAGAAAAAATGTTTTTTTAAAGCACACTATAGCACAAGGAGAATTCCCTCACTGTCCTTCCCTGTCCCTAGAAACAAGGATTCGCACAGTAAAACACACTGACACTCTCCCTACCTATAGTTTTCTGTCCCTAGAAAAAATGTTTTTTTAAAGCACACTATAGCACAATAGGAATTTCCCTCACTTTCCTTCTTTGTCCCTAGAAACAAGGATTATCACAGTGAAAGAAACTGACACTCTTCCTACCTATAGTTTTCTGTCCCTAGAAAAAATGTTTTTTTAAAGCACACTATAGCACAAGGAGAATTCCCTCACTGTCCTTCCCTGTCCCTAGAAACAAGGATTCGCACAGTAAAACACACTGACACTCTCCCTACCTATAGTTTTCTGTCCCTAGAAAAAATGTTTTTTTAAAGCACACTATAGCACAAGGAGAATTTCCCTCACTTTCCTTCTTTGCCCCTAGAAACAAGGATTATCACAGTGAAAGAAACTGACACTCTTCCTACCTATAGTTTTCTGTCCCTAGAAAAAATGTTTTTTTAAAGCACACTATAGCACAAGGAGAATTCCCTCACTGTCCTTCCCTGTCCCTAGAAACAAGGATTTGCACAGTAAAAGACACTGACACTCTCCCTACCTATAGTTTTCTGTCCCTAGAAAAAATGTTTTTTTAAAGCACACTATAGCACAAGGAGAATTTCCCTCACTTTCCTTCTTTGTCCCTAGAAACAAGGATTATCACAGTGAAAGAAACTGACACTCTTCCTACCTATAGTTTTCTGTCCCTAGAAAAAATGTTTTTTTAAAGCACACTATAGCACAAGGAGAATTCCCTCACTGTCCTTCCCTGTCCCTAGAAACAAGGATTCGCACAGTAAAACACACTGACACTCTCCCTACCTATAGTTTTCTGTCCCTGGAAAAAATGTTTTTTTAAAGCACACTATAGCACAAGGAGAATTCCCTCACTGTCCTTCCCTGTCCCTAGAAACAAGGATTCGCACAGTAAAACACACTGACACTCTCCCTACCTATAGTTTTCTGTCCCTAGAAAAAATGTTTTTTTAAAGCACACTATAGCACAAGGAGAATTTCCCTCACTTTCCTTCTTTGTCCCTAGAAACAAGGATTATCACAGTGAAAGAAACTGACACTCTTCCTACCTATAGTTTTCTGTCCCTAGAAAAAATGTTTTTTTAAAGCACACTATAGCACAAGGAGAATTCCCTCACTGTCCTTCCCTGTCCCTAGAAACAAGGATTCGCACAGTAAAACACACTGACACTCTCCCTACCTATAGTTTTCTGTCCCTAGAAAAAATGTTTTTTTAAAGCACACTATAGCACAAGGAGAATTCCCTCACTGTCCTTCCCTGTCCCTAGAAACAAGGATTCGCACAGTAAAACACACTGACACTCTCCCTACCTATAGTTTTCTGTCCCTAGAAAAAATGTTTTTTTAAAGCACACTATAGCACAAGGAGAATTCCCTCACTGTCCTTCCCTGTCCCTAGAAACAAGGATTCGCACAGTAAAACACACTGACACTCTCCCTACCTATAGTTTTCTGTCCCTAGAAAAAATGTTTTTTTAAAGCACACTATAGCACAAGGAGAATTTCCCTCACTTTCCTTCTTTGTCCCTAGAAACAAGGATTATCACAGTGAAAGAAACTGACACTCTTCCTACCTATAGTTTTCTGTCCCTAGAAAAAATGTTTTTTTAAAGCACACTATAGCACAAGGAGAATTCCCTCACTGTCCTTCCCTGTCCCTAGAAACAAGGATTCGCACAGTAAAACACACTGACACTCTCCCTACCTATAGTTTTCTGTCCCTGGAAAAAATGTTTTTTTAAAGCACACTATAGCACAAGGAGAATTCCCTCACTGTCCTTCCCTGTCCCTAGAAACAAGGATTCGCACAGTAAAACACACTGACACTCTCCCTACCTATAGTTTTCTGTCCCTAGAAAAAATGTTTTTTTAAAGCACACTATAGCACAAGGAGAATTTCCCTCACTTTCCTTCTTTGTCCCTAGAAACAAGGATTATCACAGTGAAAGAAACTGACACTCTTCCTACCTATAGTTTTCTGTCCCTAGAAAAAATGTTTTTTTAAAGCACACTATAGCACAAGGAGAATTCCCTCACTGTCCTTCCCTGTCCCTAGAAACAAGGATTCGCACAGTAAAACACACTGACACTCTCCCTACCTATAGTTTTCTGTCCCTAGAAAAAATGTTTTTTTAAAGCACACTATAGCACAAGGAGAATTCCCTCTCTGTCCTTCCCTGTCCCTAGAAACAAGGATTCGCACAGTAAAACACACTGACACTCTCCCTACCTATAGTTTTCTGTCCCTAGAAAAAATGTTTTTTTAAAGCACACTATAGCACAAGGAGAATTCCCTCACTGTCCTTCCCTGTCCCTAGAAACAAGGATTCGCACAGTAAAACACACTGACACTCTCCCTACCTATAGTTTTCTGTCCCTAGAAAAAATGTTTTTTTAAAGCACACTATAGCACAATAGGAATTTCCCTCACTTTCCTTCTTTGTCCCTAGAAACAAGGATTATCACAGTGAAAGAAACTGACACTCTTCCTACCTATAGTTTTCTGTCCCTAGAAAAAATGTTTTTTTAAAGCACACTATAGCACAAGGAGAATTCCCTCACTGTCCTTCCCTGTCCCTAGAAACAAGGATTCGCACAGTAAAACACACTGACACTCTTCCTACCTATAGTTTTCTGTCCCTAGAAAAAATGTTTTTTTAAAGCACACTATAGCACAAGGAGAATTCCCTCACTGTCCTTCCCTGTCCCTAGAAACAAGGATTCGCACAGTAAAACACACTGACACTCTCCCTACCTATAGTTTTCTGTCCCTAGAAAAAATGTTTTTTTAAAGCACACTATAGCACAAGGAGAATTCCCTCACTGTCCTTCCCTGTCCCTAGAAACAAGGATTCGCACAGTAAAACACACTGACACTCTCCCTACCTATAGTTTTCTGTCCCTAGAAAAAATGTTTTTTTAAAGCACACTATAGCACAAGGAGAATTCCCTCACTGTCCTTCCCTGTCCCTAGAAACAAGGATTCGCACAGTAAAACACACTGACACTCTCCCTACCTATAGTTTTCTGTCCCTAGAAAAAATGTTTTTTTAAAGCACACTATAGCACAATAGGAATTTCCCTCACTTTCCTTCTTTGTCCCTAGAAACAAGGATTATCACAGTGAAAGAAACTGACACTCTTCCTACCTATAGTTTTCTGTCCCTAGAAAAAATGTTTTTTTAAAGCACACTATAGCACAAGGAGAATTCCCTCACTGTCCTTCCCTGTCCCTAGAAACAAGGATTCGCACAGTAAAACACACTGACACTCTCCCTACCTATAGTTTTCTGTCCCTAGAAAAAATGTTTTTTTAAAGCACACTATAGCACAAGGAGAATTTCCCTCACTTTCCTTCTTTGTCCCTAGAAACAAGGATTATCACAGTGAAAGAAACTGACACTCTTCCTACCTATAGTTTTCTGTCCCTAGAAAAAATGTTTTTTTAAAGCACACTATAGCACAATTAGAATTCCATCACTGTCATTCCATGTCCCTAGAAACAAGGATTCGCACAGTAAAACACACTGACACTCTCCCTACCTATAGTTTTCTGTCCCTAGAAAAAATGTTTTTTTAAAGCACACTATAGCACAATAGGAATTTCCCTCACTTTCCTTCTTTGTCCCTAGAAACAAGGATTATCACAGTGAAAGAAACTGACACTCTTCCTACCTATAGTTTTCTGTCCCTAGAAAAAATGTTTTTTTAAAGCACACTATAGCACAAGGAGAATTCCCTCACTGTCCTTCCCTGTCCCTAGAAACAAGGATTCGCACAGTAAAACACACTGACACTCTCCCTACCTATAGTTTTCTGTCCCTAGAAAAAATGTTTTTTTAAAGCACACTATAGCACAAGGAGAATTTCCCTCACTTTCCTTCTTTGCCCCTAGAAACAAGGATTATCACAGTGAAAGAAACTGACACTCTTCCTACCTATAGTTTTCTGTCCCTAGAAAAAATGTTTTTTTAAAGCACACTATAGCACAAGGAGAATTCCCTCACTGTCCTTCCCTGTCCCTAGAAACAAGGATTTGCACAGTAAAAGACACTGACACTCTCCCTACCTATAGTTTTCTGTCCCTAGAAAAAATGTTTTTTTAAAGCACACTATAGCACAAGGAGAATTTCCCTCACTTTCCTTCTTTGTCCCTAGAAACAAGGATTATCACAGTGAAAGAAACTGACACTCTTCCTACCTATAGTTTTCTGTCCCTAGAAAAAATGTTTTTTTAAAGCACACTATAGCACAAGGAGAATTCCCTCACTGTCCTTCCCTGTCCCTAGAAACAAGGATTCGCACAGTAAAACACACTGACACTCTCCCTACCTATAGTTTTCTGTCCCTGGAAAAAATGTTTTTTTAAAGCACACTATAGCACAAGGAGAATTCCCTCACTGTCCTTCCCTGTCCCTAGAAACAAGGATTCGCACAGTAAAACACACTGACACTCTCCCTACCTATAGTTTTCTGTCCCTAGAAAAAATGTTTTTTTAAAGCACACTATAGCACAAGGAGAATTTCCCTCACTTTCCTTCTTTGTCCCTAGAAACAAGGATTATCACAGTGAAAGAAACTGACACTCTTCCTACCTATAGTTTTCTGTCCCTAGAAAAAATGTTTTTTTAAAGCACACTATAGCACAAGGAGAATTCCCTCACTGTCCTTCCCTGTCCCTAGAAACAAGGATTCGCACAGTAAAACACACTGACACTCTCCCTACCTATAGTTTTCTGTCCCTAGAAAAAATGTTTTTTTAAAGCACACTATAGCACAAGGAGAATTCCCTCACTGTCCTTCCCTGTCCCTAGAAACAAGGATTCGCACAGTAAAACACACTGACACTCTCCCTACCTATAGTTTTCTGTCCCTAGAAAAAATGTTTTTTTAAAGCACACTATAGCACAAGGAGAATTCCCTCACTGTCCTTCCCTGTCCCTAGAAACAAGGATTCGCACAGTAAAACACACTGACACTCTCCCTACCTATAGTTTTCTGTCCCTAGAAAAAATGTTTTTTTAAAGCACACTATAGCACAAGGAGAATTTCCCTCACTTTCCTTCTTTGTCCCTAGAAACAAGGATTATCACAGTGAAAGAAACTGACACTCTTCCTACCTATAGTTTTCTGTCCCTAGAAAAAATGTTTTTTTAAAGCACACTATAGCACAAGGAGAATTCCCTCACTGTCCTTCCCTGTCCCTAGAAACAAGGATTCGCACAGTAAAACACACTGACACTCTCCCTACCTATAGTTTTCTGTCCCTGGAAAAAATGTTTTTTTAAAGCACACTATAGCACAAGGAGAATTCCCTCACTGTCCTTCCCTGTCCCTAGAAACAAGGATTCGCACAGTAAAACACACTGACACTCTCCCTACCTATAGTTTTCTGTCCCTAGAAAAAATGTTTTTTTAAAGCACACTATAGCACAAGGAGAATTTCCCTCACTTTCCTTCTTTGTCCCTAGAAACAAGGATTATCACAGTGAAAGAAACTGACACTCTTCCTACCTATAGTTTTCTGTCCCTAGAAAAAATGTTTTTTTAAAGCACACTATAGCACAAGGAGAATTCCCTCACTGTCCTTCCCTGTCCCTAGAAACAAGGATTCGCACAGTAAAACACACTGACACTCTCCCTACCTATAGTTTTCTGTCCCTAGAAAAAATTTTTTTTAAAGCACACTATAGCACAAGGAGAATTCCCTCTCTGTCCTTCCCTGTCCCTAGAAACAAGGATTCGCACAGTAAAACACACTGACACTCTCCCTACCTATAGTTTTCTGTCCCTAGAAAAAATGTTTTTTTAAAGCACACTATAGCACAAGGAGAATTCCCTCACTGTCCTTCCCTGTCCCTAGAAACAAGGATTCGCACAGTAAAACACACTGACACTCTCCCTACCTATAGTTTTCTGTCCCTAGAAAAAATGTTTTTTTAAAGCACACTATAGCACAATAGGAATTTCCCTCACTTTCCTTCTTTGTCCCTAGAAACAAGGATTATCACAGTGAAAGAAACTGACACTCTTCCTACCTATAGTTTTCTGTCCCTAGAAAAAATGTTTTTTTAAAGCACACTATAGCACAAGGAGAATTCCCTCACTGTCCTTCCCTGTCCCTAGAAACAAGGATTCGCACAGTAAAACACACTGACACTCTTCCTACCTATAGTTTTCTGTCCCTAGAAAAAATGTTTTTTTAAAGCACACTATAGCACAAGGAGAATTCCCTCACTGTCCTTCCCTGTCCCTAGAAACAAGGATTCGCACAGTAAAACACACTGACACTCTCCCTACCTATAGTTTTCTGTCCCTAGAAAAAATGTTTTTTTAAAGCACACTATAGCACAAGGAGAATTCCCTCACTGTCCTTCCCTGTCCCTAGAAACAAGGATTCGCACAGTAAAACACACTGACACTCTCCCTACCTATAGTTTTCTGTCCCTAGAAAAAATGTTTTTTTAAAGCACACTATAGCACAAGGAGAATTCCCTCACTGTCCTTCCCTGTCCCTAGAAACAAGGATTCGCACAGTAAAACACACTGACACTCTCCCTACCTATAGTTTTCTGTCCCTAGAAAAAATGTTTTTTTAAAGCACACTATAGCACAATAGGAATTTCCCTCACTTTCCTTCTTTGTCCCTAGAAACAAGGATTATCACAGTGAAAGAAACTGACACTCTTCCTACCTATAGTTTTCTGTCCCTAGAAAAAATGTTTTTTTAAAGCACACTATAGCACAAGGAGAATTCCCTCACTGTCCTTCCCTGTCCCTAGAAACAAGGATTCGCACAGTAAAACACACTGACACTCTCCCTACCTATAGTTTTCTGTCCCTAGAAAAAATGTTTTTTTAAAGCACACTATAGCACAAGGAGAATTTCCCTCACTTTCCTTCTTTGTCCCTAGAAACAAGGATTATCACAGTGAAAGAAACTGACACTCTTCCTACCTATAGTTTTCTGTCCCTAGAAAAAATGTTTTTTTAAAGCACACTATAGCACAATTAGAATTCCATCACTGTCATTCCATGTCCCTAGAAACAAGGATTCGCACAGTAAAACACACTGACACTCTCCCTACCTATAGTTTTCTGTCCCTAGAAAAAATGTTTTTTTAAAGCACACTATAGCACAAGGAGAATTCCCTCACTGTCCTTCCCTGTCCCTAGAAACAAGGATTCACACAGTAAAAGACACTGACACTCTCCCTACCTATAGTTTTCTGTCCCTAGAAAAAAATTTTTTTAAAGCACACTATAGCACAAGGAGAATTTCCCTCACTTTCCTTCTTTGTCCCTAGAAACAAGGATTATCACAGTGAAAGAAACTGACACTCTTCCTACCTATAGTTTTCTGTCCCTAGAAAAAATGTTTTTTTAAAGCACACTATAGCACAAGGAGAATTCCCTCACTGTCCTTCCCTGTCCCTAGAAACAAGGATTCGCACAGTAAAACACACTGACACTCTCCCTACCTCTAGTTTTCTGTCCCTAGAAAAAATGTTTTTTTAAAGCACACTATAGCACAAGGAGAATTCCCTCACTGTCCTTCCCTGTCCCTAGAAACAAGGATTCGCACAGTAAAACACACTGACACTCTCCCTACCTATAGTTTTCTGTCCCTAGAAAAAATGTTTTTTTAAAGCACACTATAGCACAAGGAGAATTTCCCTCACTTTCCTTCTTTGTCCCTAGAAACAAGGATTATCACAGTGAAAGAAACTGACACTCTTCCTACCTATAGTTTTCTGTCCCTAGAAAAAATGTTTTTTTAAAGCACACTATAGCACAAGGAGAATTTCCCTCACTTTCCTTCTTTGTCCCTAGAAACAAGGATTATCACAGTGAAAGAAACTGACACTCTTCCTACCTATAGTTTTCTGTCCCTAGAAAAAATGTTTTTTTAAAGCACACTATAGCACAAGGAGAATTCCCTCACTGTCCTTCCCTGTCCCTAGAAACAAGGATTCGCACAGTAAAACACACTGACACTCTCCCTACCTATAGTTTTCTGTCCCTAGAAAAAATGTTTTTTTAAAGCACACTATAGCACAAGGAGAATTTCCCTCACTTTCCTTCTTTGTCCCTAGAAACAAGGATTATCACAGTGAAAGAAACTGACACTCTTCCTACCTATAGTTTTCTGTCCCTAGAAAAAATGTTTTTTTAAAGCACACTATAGCACAAGGAGAATTCCATCACTGTCCTTCCATGTCCCTAGAAACAAGGATTCGCACAGTAAAACACACTGACACTCTCCCTACCTATAGTTTTCTGTCCCTAGAAAAAATGTTTTTTTAAAGCACACTATAGCACAAGGAGAATTCCCTCACTGTCCTTCCCTGTCCCAATAAACAAGGATTCGCACAGTAAAACACACTGACACTCTCCCTACCTATAGTTTTCTGTCCCTAGAAAAAATGTTTTTTTAAAGCACACTATAGCACAAGGAGAATTTCCCTCACTTTCCTTCTTTGTCCCTAGAAACAAGGATTATCACAGTGAAAGAAACTGACACTCTTCCTACCTATAGTTTTCTGTCCCTAGAAAAAATGTTTTTTTAAAGCACACTATAGCACAAGGAGAATTTCCCTCACTTTCCTTCTTTGTCCCTAGAAACAAGGATTATCACAGTGAAAGAAACTGACACTCTTCCTACCTATAGTTTTCTGTCCCTAGAAAAAATGTTTTTTTAAAGCACACTATAGCACAAGGAGAATTCCCTCACTGTCCTTCCCTGTCCCTAGAAACAAGGATTCGCACAGTAAAACACACTGACACTCTCCCTACCTATAGTTTTCTGTCCCTAGAAAAAATGTTTTTTTAAAGCACACTATAGCACAAGGAGAATTTCCCTCACTTTCCTTCTTTGTCCCTAGAAACAAGGATTATCACAGTGAAAGAAACTGACACTCTTCCTACCTATAGTTTTCTGTCCCTAGAAAAAATGTTTTTTTAAAGCACACTATAGCACAAGGAGAATTCCCTCACTGTCCTTCCCTGTCCCTAGAAACAAGGATTTGCACAGTAAAAGACACTGACACTCTCCCTACCTATAGTTTTCTGTCCCTAGAAAAAATGTTTTTTTAAAGCACACTATAGCACAAGGAGAATTTCCCTCACTTTCCTTCTTTGTCCCTAGAAACAAGGATTATCACAGTGAAAGAAACTGACACTCTTCCTACCTATAGTTTTCTGTCCCTAGAAAAAATGTTTTTTTAAAGCACACTATAGCACAAGGAGAATTCCCTCACTGTCCTTCCCTGTCCCTAGAAACAAGGATTCGCACAGTAAAACACACTGACACTCTCCCTACCTATAGTTTTCTGTCCCTGGAAAAAATGTTTTTTTAAAGCACACTATAGCACAAGGAGAATTCCCTCACTGTCCTTCCCTGTCCCTAGAAACAAGGATTCACACAGTAAAACACACTGACACTCTCCCTACCTATAGTTTTCTGTCCCTAGAAAAAATGTTTTTTTAAAGCACACTATAGCACAAGGAGAATTTCCCTCACTTTCCTTCTTTGTCCCTAGAAACAAGGATTATCACAGTGAAAGAAACTGACACTCTTCCTACCTATAGTTTTCTGTCCCTAGAAAAAATGTTTTTTTAAAGCACACTATAGCACAAGGAGAATTCCCTCACTGTCCTTCCCTGTCCCTAGAAACAAGGATTCGCACAGTAAAACACACTGACACTCTCCCTACCTATAGTTTTCTGTCCCTAGAAAAAATGTTTTTTTAAAGCACACTATAGCACAAGGAGAATTCCCTCACTGTCCTTCCCTGTCCCTAGAAACAAGGATTCGCACAGTAAAACACACTGACACTCTCCCTACCTATAGTTTTCTGTCCCTAGAAAAAATGTTTTTTTAAAGCACACTATAGCACAAGGAGAATTCCCTCACTGTCCTTCCCTGTCCCTAGAAACAAGGATTCGCACAGTAAAACACACTGACACTCTCCCTACCTATAGTTTTCTGTCCCTAGAAAAAATGTTTTTTTAAAGCACACTATAGCACAAGGAGAATTTCCCTCACTTTCCTTCTTTGTCCCTAGAAACAAGGATTATCACAGTGAAAGAAACTGACACTCTTCCTACCTATAGTTTTCTGTCCCTAGAAAAAATGTTTTTTTAAAGCACACTATAGCACAAGGAGAATTCCCTCACTGTCCTTCCCTGTCCCTAGAAACAAGGATTCGCACAGTAAAACACACTGACACTCTCCCTACCTATAGTTTTCTGTCCCTGGAAAAAATGTTTTTTTAAAGCACACTATAGCACAAGGAGAATTCCCTCACTGTCCTTCCCTGTCCCTAGAAACAAGGATTCGCACAGTAAAACACACTGACACTCTCCCTACCTATAGTTTTCTGTCCCTAGAAAAAATGTTTTTTTAAAGCACACTATAGCACAAGGAGAATTTCCCTCACTTTCCTTCTTTGTCCCTAGAAACAAGGATTATCACAGTGAAAGAAACTGACACTCTTCCTACCTATAGTTTTCTGTCCCTAGAAAAAATGTTTTTTTAAAGCACACTATAGCACAAGGAGAATTCCCTCACTGTCCTTCCCTGTCCCTAGAAACAAGGATTCGCACAGTAAAACACACTGACACTCTCCCTACCTATAGTTTTCTGTCCCTAGAAAAAATGTTTTTTTAAAGCACACTATAGCACAAGGAGAATTCCCTCACTGTCCTTCCCTGTCCCTAGAAACAAGGATTCGCACAGTAAAACACACTGACACTCTCCCTACCTATAGTTTTCTGTCCCTAGAAAAATTTTTTTTTTAAAGCACACTATAGCACAAGGAGAATTCCCTCACTGTCCTTCCCTGTCCCTAGAAACAAGGATTCGCACAGTAAAACACACTGACACTCTCCCTACCTATAGTTTTCTGTCCCTAGAAAAAATGTTTTTTTAAAGCACACTATAGCACAAGGAGAATTTCCCTCACTTTCCTTCTTTGTCCCTAGAAACAAGGATTATCACAGTGAAAGAAACTGACACTCTTCCTACCTATAGTTTTCTGTCCCTAGAAAAAATGTTTTTTTAAAGCACACTATAGCACAAGGAGAATTCCCTCACTGTCCTTCCCTGTCCCTAGAAACAAGGATTCGCACAGTAAAACACACTGACACTCTCCCTACCTATAGTTTTCTGTCCCTAGAAAAAATGTTTTTTTAAAGCACACTATAGCACAAGGAGAATTCCCTCACTGTCCTTCCCTGTCCCTAGAAACAAGGATTCGCACAGTAAAACACACTGACACTCTCCCTACCTATAGTTTTCTGTCCCTAGAAAAAATGTTTTTTTAAAGCACACTATAGCACAAGGAGAATTTCCCTCACTTTCCTTCTTTGTCCCTAGAAACAAGGATTATCACAGTGAAAGAAACTGACACTCTTCCTACCTATAGTTTTCTGTCCCTAGAAAAAATGTTTTTTTAAAGCACACTATAGCACAAGGAGAATTCCCTCACTGTCCTTCCCTGTCCCTAGAAACAAGGATTCGCACAGTAAAACACACTGACACTCTCCCTACCTATAGTTTTCTGTCCCTGGAAAAAATGTTTTTTTAAAGCACACTATAGCACAAGGAGAATTCCCTCACTGTCCTTCCCTGTCCCTAGAAACAAGGATTCGCACAGTAAAACACACTGACACTCTCCCTACCTATAGTTTTCTGTCCCTAGAAAAAATGTTTTTTTAAAGCACACTATAGCACAAGGAGAATTTCCCTCACTTTCCTTCTTTGTCCCTAGAAACAAGGATTATCACAGTGAAAGAAACTGACACTCTTCCTACCTATAGTTTTCTGTCCCTAGAAAAAATGTTTTTTTAAAGCACACTATAGCACAAGGAGAATTCCCTCACTGTCCTTCCCTGTCCCTAGAAACAAGGATTCGCACAGTAAAACACACTGACACTCTCCCTACCTATAGTTTTCTGTCCCTAGAAAAAATGTTTTTTTAAAGCACACTATAGCACAAGGAGAATTCCCTCACTGTCCTTCCCTGTCCCTAGAAACAAGGATTCGCACAGTAAAACACACTGACACTCTCCCTACCTATAGTTTTCTGTCCCTAGAAAAAATGTTTTTTTAAAGCACACTATAGCACAAGGAGAATTCCCTCACTGTCCTTCCCTGTCCCTAGAAACAAGGATTCGCACAGTAAAACACACTGACACTCTCCCTACCTATAGTTTTCTGTCCCTAGAAAAAATGTTTTTTTAAAGCACACTATAGCACAAGGAGAATTTCCCTCACTTTCCTTCTTTGTCCCTAGAAACAAGGATTATCACAGTGAAAGAAACTGACACTCTTCCTACCTATAGTTTTCTGTCCCTAGAAAAAATGTTTTTTTAAAGCACACTATAGCACAAGGAGAATTCCCTCACTGTCCTTCCCTGTCCCTAGAAACAAGGATTCGCACAGTAAAACACACTGACACTCTCCCTACCTATAGTTTTCTGTCCCTAGAAAAAATGTTTTTTTAAAGCACACTATAGCACAAGGAGAATTCCCTCACTGTCCTTCCCTGTCCCTAGAAACAAGGATTCGCACAGTAAAACACACTGACACTCTCCCTACCTATAGTTTTCTGTCCCTAGAAAAAATGTTTTTTTAAAGCACACTATAGCACAAGGAGAATTCCCTCACTGTCCTTCCCTGTCCCTAGAAACAAGGATTCGCACAGTAAAACACACTGACACTCTCCCTACCTATAGTTTTCTGTCCCTAGAAAAAATGTTTTTTTAAAGCACACTATAGCACAAGGAGAATTCCCTCACTGTCCTTCCCTGTCCCTAGAAACAAGGATTCGCACAGTAAAACACACTGACACTCTCCCTACCTATAGTTTTCTGTCCCTAGAAAAAATGTTTTTTTAAAGCACACTATAGCACAAGGAGAATTTCCCTCACTTTCCTTCTTTGTCCCTAGAAACAAGGATTATCACAGTGAAAGAAACTGACACTCTTCCTACCTATAGTTTTCTGTCCCTAGAAAAAATGTTTTTTTAAAGCACACTATAGCACAAGGAGAATTCCCTCACTGTCCTTCCCTGTCCCTAGAAACAAGGATTCGCACAGTAAAACACACTGACACTCTCCCTACCTATAGTTTTCTGTCCCTGGAAAAAATGTTTTTTTAAAGCACACTATAGCACAAGGAGAATTCCCTCACTGTCCTTCCCTGTCCCTAGAAACAAGGATTCGCACAGTAAAACACACTGACACTCTCCCTACCTATAGTTTTCTGTCCCTAGAAAAAATGTTTTTTTAAAGCACACTATAGCACAAGGAGAATTTCCCTCACTTTCCTTCTTTGTCCCTAGAAACAAGGATTATCACAGTGAAAGAAACTGACACTCTTCCTACCTATAGTTTTCTGTCCCTAGAAAAAATGTTTTTTTAAAGCACACTATAGCACAAGGAGAATTCCCTCACTGTCCTTCCCTGTCCCTAGAAACAAGGATTCGCACAGTAAAACACACTGACACTCTCCCTACCTATAGTTTTCTGTCCCTAGAAAAAATGTTTTTTTAAAGCACACTATAGCACAAGGAGAATTCCCTCACTGTCCTTCCCTGTCCCTAGAAACAAGGATTCGCACAGTAAAACACACTGACACTCTCCCTACCTATAGTTTTCTGTCCCTAGAAAAAATGTTTTTTTAAAGCACACTATAGCACAAGGAGAATTCCCTCACTGTCCTTCCCTGTCCCTAGAAACAAGGATTCGCACAGTAAAACACACTGACACTCTCCCTACCTATAGTTTTCTGTCCCTAGAAAAAATGTTTTTTTAAAGCACACTATAGCACAAGGAGAATTTCCCTCACTTTCCTTCTTTGTCCCTAGAAACAAGGATTATCACAGTGAAAGAAACTGACACTCTTCCTACCTATAGTTTTCTGTCCCTAGAAAAAATGTTTTTTTAAAGCACACTATAGCACAAGGAGAATTCCCTCACTGTCCTTCCCTGTCCCTAGAAACAAGGATTCGCACAGTAAAACACACTGACACTCTCCCTACCTATAGTTTTCTGTCCCTAGAAAAAATGTTTTTTTAAAGCACACTATAGCACAAGGAGAATTCCCTCACTGTCCTTCCCTGTCCCTAGAAACAAGGATTCGCACAGTAAAACACACTGACACTCTCCCTACCTATAGTTTTCTGTCCCTAGAAAAAATGTTTTTTTAAAGCACACTATAGCACAAGGAGAATTCCCTCACTGTCCTTCCCTGTCCCTAGAAACAAGGATTCGCACAGTAAAACACACTGACACTCTCCCTACCTATCCTTCTCTTTCCCTAAACTAAAGGAATCCAGGTTAAGCAAGAAAAAAATAAATGTCACTGTCCCTGCCTATGCTTCTCTTTCCCTGCTCCGGAACACACTACACTAGGCCGCCGTGCTGGCGGCCTTTTATAGTGTGGGGCGTGTACTAAACACCCTCAGCAATAATTGGCCACAGGCATCCTGCCTGTGGCCAATCATTGCTCTCCTCGCTGCCGGCGCTGTGATTGGCCAAGCATGCGGGGTCACAGTGCATGCTTGGCCAATCACAGCGCCTGGATGACACTGCGATGGCGTAGTGCATTGTGGGCCGTTCGCGTCACTCGAATTTGGCGCGAACGGCCCAAATCGTTCGATCTTCGTCGAACGATCGAACAGCCGATGTTCGAGTCGAACGTATGTTCGACTCGAACACGAAGCTCATCCCTAACTGCCAATTTTTCTTCATATGCTGTAAGTGCAATTTTTTACTTTTAAATAAACGTTTTAAATTGTATTACGCTATGGGGCTTTTTTTTTCTCACCCTAATATGGTTTGCTGAGACTTTGGGGAAACACTGATTCGGATGCGGGGGAAACCAGGACGATATAGGAAGCTAATCAGAGACCCTAGCAGGGGTAACAGCTAACTGCTTTGTCTGATCTCTCTCAGGGATCAGACTTTCTGGTAAGCGGCTTGTGAATACTGCGGTGGCGGATTCCCTTTCTAGTACACTGGCACCCTTCTATGATGTTTTATGCCTAAAGTCACGATCATTTGGAGAAATTTAACCTCTTCACTTCACCTTTTTCCTGAGGATTGTTTTTGGTGTTCCTTTAAAAACTGTCATTTGAGTTTTTTCATACACTGATCAGGACAATGGGTGATATTATTTAAAGACTGCGTTGGGAGTATATGAATTTAATTATTCTTTACTATATTTCATGCTTTCATGTTGTATGCACCAATGCACTGAGTCTGGGAGTTTATGGTTTGACAACAATTTATGTTTTCATGCTGTATGCGATAATGCACTGAGACTGGACACTTTGATTACCGATATAGTTCTTTAATAAGTTATTATTTATTTTAGACACATTGTTGCGCAGCTTATAGTTCTTTATATTATTTATTTCGTGGGTGTCTCACATTTTTTAGTTGCAGCACAGGTATTTATTTACTCACCTTAGATCTTTTTAGGACAGCGCAGTATACCTTTTCCACTATTTTTTGTTATTTAGATACACATATATTGCAGCAGTCTGACACTTTGTGTCATCACAGACACCTTTTGTGATTCAAACACCCATTGGGATGACACAGACACACTTTTGGGTCAAATATCCAATCACATATGGAATTTTGGGTCACTTTATCCATATAGAGGGTGCTTTCTATTTTTGTTTTACATTTTAAATTTTATATTTTCTTTGTTCATAACAAAAATTATCATTATCACATTTCCGGTCAATCATGGATATTTTTGAGTATAGGGCATCGAAGGTGGTCAACACCGACGGTGTGTTTGAGACTTTTAGCACCAAAGATGGTGACTTGGGGGGACTTTTTGTCAGATTAAAGAATCTGACTATCTCCGAAGTACACACTCAATGGGATATAGCCTTCTTGGAGACGTACATTAAATTAAGTATGGTCACAAGGAGCCTAAGATGGGAGGTGTGTCCCCAAAAAGGTGAAATAGAGCTGGAAAGTTGGTTTCGGTATTTTAATGATGCTGGGGTCAACTTTTTACGTTTTTTAGTAGGTCGAAAAAACAGCAAATTAACGAGATTGGATGGGGAGATAAAAACCCTTAAAGACAGTCTCCTTCCCTACAAAGAAGGGGAAGAATATAAGGAGCGAACAATTAACCTTTTAAAACTATTAGATAAGGAAGAGAAGGAACAAAAAATCAAAAAAAGAAAGAAATATAATAGAGATTACGGGGACTACCAAGCCAATTATGTCTTTGAATGGCAAAAAAAATTTGCCAATGAAGAGCTGAGTAAACAAGAAACTAGAATGGAGGCCATTACTCAAGGAGATAATGCTTCCAGTACACCCACAGTGGAAATACAACATTTACCCACTAGGGAGATTGCACATAAAACTCCTAAAAAACCAAATACCAATAAATTGGCCAAAAAAGGCAGATGAGTGTCGTACCAATCTCCTAAACGAACACAGGTTCCTCCAAAAGGGGGACAACCTTCAAAAAATATGGGTTGGAACCATCAGTATGGACCCGCGAGGAAGGATGATCGCGACTATGGCCCACAACAGTACAATAATGTCCAATATCAAACTTATAGAGATGCTCCGGGGCCCAGGAGAGTGATGGATAAAGGCCCATACGACAACTATGGTTATGACAGGCCACCCTATCAAGGTCCTTGACAGGAATAGTGGACCTATCGTGACAGAAGTAAGGAAGAGTGGGAGTCCAACAATAGAGGAGAATCCCAGAACCGTTTTTTCCCCCTAAGGGATAGGGATGGTCCAGCATATCAGAACCAGATGGATTATGACCCTGAGGAACAAGAATTCACATGGTCCACGAGGGATCGATCAAGAAGACCGAGTGGAAAGGTACAGGATCAACATCATTGGGGTTTTCCCAAAGCCAATCAGGGCATAAAGAGGCCCATAGAAAACAAAGAGGAACAAGAGGGGGGAGGAGAGCACAATCCAAAAAAATCAAGAGCGTGACAGGGGACGGGATTTTCAACCTAAGTTCCCAAACCCTGACGAAATCTGAGACATCGCTTCTAAATAAGGGTTTAAAATTTGCCCCCCCCCCCCGAAAACTCAATAAGTTTGAAACGTACATGGACGTACATAAGTACGTAAGAAAAATTAACATCAAGAGACATTTCGCAAGCATTCCAACACGTCAAGGTGGCTTAGTGTTATCCAAACATCAATATACGGGATTATCCAATGCCTCCACTTTTAATCCTCCGGGAAGTTTGGCACCACCACTGAGGGTTTTTCGCGATGTTGTTCTGCGAGATTTGGAATCTGTGAAAACCATCAATAGGAAGATGGAAAAAGATCTGGAACAGGGCTTGGATACTTTGTGTAACAACAAACAACTAGTTATACGCCCTGCTGATAAGGGTGGAGGGATAGTTGTCCTAGATAGAGATGACTATCTCCGTGAATTATCTAGGATTGTGGGAGATCAGGAAACCTACACCCTCTTAGTGGGAAACCCAATCCTAAAATACAAAAAGACCTTGGAAGACCTTGTATTAAAGGGTGCTGAACTGGGAATCTTGAGTGAAAAGGAACAGCTTTTTTTGGTTCCAAAGGCACCGAGGGTTCCCATTCTGTACTGTTTGCCCAAGATCCATAAAAGCCTAACTTGCCCCCCGGGACGTCCCATCATCAGTGGAATTGATTCCATCACGTCCCGGGTGGGCAAGTATATAGATTTTTTTCTACAACCACTTGTAATGAAAATGCCATCGTATTTGAAAGACACCAGACACATTATCAATCTGCTAGCTGATCAAGAAACAAATGAGCATATGTGGATGGTTACAGCTGATGTGACATCACTCTATACTATAATCCCACATTCCTTGGGATTATCAGCTGTCAGGTACTATTTAAATCTCTTTTCAACAACCTCCGAGGAACAACAAAATTTCATCATGGAACTTTTAGAGTATGCGGCAAAACACAATTATTTTTGGTTTAGTCATAATTTTTACAAGCAGGAACGCGCTGTAGCCATGGGGGCGAAATACGCCCCCCAGTTTGGCTAATCTCTTTATTGCCAAATGGGAGGAGGACGTCATCTATAAGGACCGACACCCACACCTCAGATTTTGGGCTAGGTACATTGATGACGTCCTCCTCCTATGGGATGGCACAGCATCACAGTTGGACGACTTCTTTCTGGACATCAACAACAACGAAAGAGGCATACGTTTTGTCCATGAGGCAAGCCAGACTCAAATTAATTTTTTGGACTTCACAATCACTAAGGGGGAAACTGGTTTCAAAACTATATCTTATTTTAAACAAACAGATCGCAATGCCTATATTCCCAATGACAGTTGTCATAAAGATTCTTGGCTTAATTCTGTGCCAAAGAGCCAATTCATCAGAATGCGGAGGAATTGTTCTGATTTATCTGATTACTTGCTCCAAGCCAACATTCTAAAGGATAGGCTGATTGAAAAGGGCTATGATGACAAATCCTTGGAGGATACATTGAAGAAAGTGGGAAATATTGAAAGATCATCTCTGTTGAAGAATGGTCTTAAAAAGAAACAGGAACAACCATGCATACCATTCATCACAACATACTCTACTCAGCATTACATGATAAGGAAAATCATACAGAAACACTGGCACCTGTTGGAGAGTGACCGTATTATCAGTAAGTTCCTTCCAAAGGTTCCACAAATTATCTTTAGGGGTGCACCTTCTCTTAGAGACAGAGTGGCACCTAATGTGGTTGACCCACCACCTAAGAAAGTTTCCTTTTTTCAAACACTATCTGGATACCATCAATGCCGACGATGTCAGGTATGCTCCCTAAATAAAATCAGGTCGAAGAAGACTGAGTCTTTCATATCTAGCAGCACTCTAATAAATCACAAGATTGATACCTTTGTTACATGCAGCTCCACGGGCATTGTTTACCTCCTACAATGTCCTTGTGGGATGCAGTATATAGGGAGAACCAAGCGTACCATGCAAATAAGATTTGGAGAGCATATAGCCAATATTAAAAGTGGTTTTCAATATCATTCGGTTTCCAAGCACTATGATCTATACCATCAGCGCAACCCAGCTGGCACCTCCTTTATTGGAATAGATAGGTATAGCCCACATTGGAGGTGGGGTTCTCTAGTTAGGGAAATATCGCGTATGGAAATGGGCTGGATCCATCGGGTCCGTTGTTACACCCCATATGGCCTTAATGTTGACATTGACATCAACGCATTTATTGCAGCTAGGGAGGCATATTTCTACATGGTATGATCTTATTGTAAACTAGATCTGAGTTCTCGGGACATCTTTAGCCTTTCTTTTATTTATTCCAAATCAATTTGGAGCAAGTATAGATGCTATTTTTACAGGTGTTCAATTATGTTGATTTATCCAATAACACATATAAAAATGAATTTTTGAACTCTAGGGCTACTTTTAGCTGTTGTTCTTTGAAACAGCTATAGATAAAAATATATATAAAAAAACAGAAAAACACAATTTTTCGCCTTTTTGGTTTTTTTCTATTAAGCGTTTTTTCAATAAATATTTTTTTATATGTTTTTTATTTATTTTTTCCGCATAATAGTATGGTATACACATATATATCTAATAATTTGCCCATATGGGCATTGTGATCTTTTGGAGGTAATCTTCTCCATAATGATCTCTTATTGTTCCTTCTCTCATAAAAAAAAATTAAAAAAAATATATCTTAATACATGTCAGTTGTTGCAATCTTCCATATCCTGTGATGTCCACATAGGGTCTGGGATTGCAATACTGAAGCTGCCCACAGGTGGCCACTGTCTTTCAATCATAAGATAAAGCGATGGTCATTTTTTTAAATTGTATAGTCATAAAACAATTTAGACATTTTATAGCGTGCCTTACATGCAGCATATGCGTGTAAATATTTAACTAATTTTCTTCAGTATTTTATTACGTTAAGTTTTTTCTCATTTCAAATAATAAAAGAGCTCAATGAATTGGCAGTATGCATGCTTGTATAGGTTAGCGGCATACATGTAGTTTGGGACTGTCTCCTATGGAGTCAGTTCTACCCACAGTTGAATGACTTTTTTAATCTATCACTCTGTGTCTGTATATTGAAATAACATTCGTTTTTGAGCAGAGAATTGCTCGTCCTTGGAAAGAGGGCAGTTTGCCCATATCCAAGATGGCGATACACGCAGCGTGGAAGCTGGGAGCTCAGATCTGGGCGGACCTCGTTTGTGTACACTGAAAATAAATTGGTGGTGAGTCAGCACGCCGCCTGTGCCCCTGGAAGACGTCAGTTTTTGTCGAAACGACGTAGGGAGGAGCGGCGTGCTGACGTCACCACATACGTATCCCGGAAGCAACGGGTAGCGAGAGCCGGCCGGCCTTTCATATAACCACTGCCAATTTTTCTTCATATGCTGTAAGTGCAATTTTTTACTTTTAAATAAACGTTTTAAATTGGATTACGCTATGGGGCTTTTTTTTTTCTCACCCTAATATGGTTTGCTGAGACTTTGGGGAAACACTGATTCGGATGCGGGGGAAACCAGGACGATATAGGAAGCTAATCAGAGACCCTAGCAGGGGTAACAGCTAACTGCTTTGTCTGATCTCTCTCATGTATCAGACTTTCTGGTAAGCGGCTTGTGAATACTGCAGTGGCGGATTCCCTTTCTAGTACACTGGCACCCTTCTATGATGTTTTATGCCTAAAGTCACAATCATTTGGAGAAATTTAACCTCTTCACTTCACCTTTTTCCTGAGGATTGTTTTTGGTGTTCCTTTAAAAACTGTCATTTGAGTTTTTTCATACACTGATCGGAACAATGGGTGATATTATTTAAAGACTGCGTTGGGAGCATATGATTTTCATTATTCTTTACTATATTTCATGCTTTCATGTTGTATGCACCAATGCACTAAGTCTGGGAGTTTATGGTTTGACAACATTTTATGTTTTCATGCTGTATGCGTTAATGCACTGAGACTGGACACTTTGATTACCGATATAGTTCTTTAATAAGTTATTATTTATTTTAGACACATTGTTGCGCAGCTTATAGTTCTTTATATTATATATGGGTGTACCTGACGCTATATAAAAACCTGACGGGTAACCTAAATAACTAAATAACTAACTGGCTAACCAGTGTCACCAGTAAAACTTATACGGTGATCACTGGTGAAAGGGTTAACTCTAGGGGCAATCAGGTGGTTAAAATAATATATGGGGGTACCTGACGCTATAAAAACCTGCGACGAAACTAAAAATGAATAACTGGCTATCTAGGGCACCACCGGCACTAAATACAGCGATCGGAAATACGATCGCTTAGTGACGCTGGCGTTAGGGGGTGAAAGGGTTACCTGGGGGGCGATCAAGGGGTTAAACCTTTATTAGGGGGGGTTAGGGGGCTACCCTGGACCTAAAGGGGCCTAAACCTAACTGCCCTGCAACTTTTTACTGTCACAAATGACACTGATTGCAGTGATCTGTGAAAAAATGACCACTGCAAACGGTGACACTGTGACTGGGGGTACTGGGGGTGATCTGGGGGGTGATCTGGGGGTGACTGGGGGGTGGAAATGTGCCTACGTGTACTGGTGTCAGTGGGCTGTTGGCGCACTTACTATGTGATGTCTTCTCTCCTCGCGCCGGATCGAAAAGACCGACACGAGGAGAGATGACATCACTTCCTCTGCCTGTGTTTACATTACACAGGCAGGGGAAGCTCTCTCATTCGCCGGGAGCGATCGCGAGGGGGTGGCCGGAATCGAACGGCCGTCCCCTCATCCCTGATCGCTCCCAAACGAATAACGGCCACTCTCTGTAAAGAAGGGGGGTCCGATCGGACCCCCAACTATACAAAGTCAATCACATAGATCTACGTGATTCTGCCTGTCGGTGCCATTCTGCCGACGTATAATTACAGTGGGCGGTCGTTAAGTGGTTAAAGTCTATGGGACTTGAACATGAAAAATCTAAAGTGCTAATTTTAAAGGCTTATATGCAAGTTATTGTCATAAAAAGTGTTTGGGGACCTGGGTCCTGCCCCAGGGGATATGTATCAATGCAAAAAAAAGTTTTAAAAACTGCAGTTTTTTCGGATGCAGTTATTTTAATAATGCTTAAAGTGAAACAATAAAACTGAAATATTCCTTAAAATTTTGTACCTGGGGGGGGTGTATAGTATGCCTGTAAAGTAGCGCTTGTTTCCCATGCTTAGAACTGTCCCTGCACAAAGTGTCATTTCTGAAGTTAAAAAAGTCATTTAAAAGAACTCGTGGCTATAATGAATTGTCGGCTCCCGGCAATACAGAGAAAAGTCATTGATTAAAAAAAAAAAAATGCGTGGGGGTCCCCCCAGATTCAATTACCAGGCCCTTCAGGTCTGGTATGGATATTAAGGGGAACCCTGCATCAAATAAAAAAAAATGACGTGGGGTTCCCCCCAAATATCCATACCAGACCCTTCAGGTGGATGATCTCCTCTCCATCCAGGTCCAGGCTCCAGCGATGAGATGTCCAGCGCAGCACATCCTGTCTCCACCGGAGACACCCCGGGAATCCCGGCAGCCTGACAGGTCTCTTCTGTAGCTGAGAGCGGGGCCACCCGTCACGTGACCCCGTCCCCCTCTGACGCAAGGGGAAACCCGGGCTTCCCCAGTGACGTGCGGGTGACCCCGCCCCCCTCTGATGTAACGCAGGTTTCCATTGCATCAGACTTTTCCCAACGGTGTCTGTGTGTTTTTTTTTTAAATTTGTAAAATGGTAGGGGTACAATGTACCCCTTACCAATTCACATGGGGGGGGCAGGATCTGGGGGCCGCTCTCTCGTCCCCCCTCTTTTCCTGCGGCCTGCCAGGTTGCGTGCTCGGATAAAGGGTCTGATATGGATTTTTGGGGGGAACTCCACGTCATTTTTTTTTCATTTGGCGTGGAGTTCCCCTTAAAATCCATACCAGACCTGAAGGGTCTAGTATGGATATTTGGGGGGAACCTCACGTCATTTTAAAAAAAAAAATTGACGCATGGTTCCCCTTAATATCCATACCAGACCTGAAGGGCCTTGTAATTGAATTTGGGGGAACCCCCACGCATTTTTTTTTTTCATCAATGACTTCTCTCTGAATTGCCAGGAGCCGACAATTCATTATAGCCGCGAGTGCTTTTAAATTACTTTTTTTCTTCAGAAATGACACTTTGTGCAGGGACAGTTCTAAGCACAGGAAACATGCGCTACTTTACAGGCATACTATACACCCCCCCAGGTACGAAATTTAAATTAATATTTCACTTTTACTGTTTCACTTTAAGCATTATTAAAATCACTGCTCCCGAAAAAACTTTAGTTTTTAAAACTTTTTTTTACATTGATACATGTCCCCTGGGACAGGACCCGGGTCCCCAAACACTTTTTATGGCAATAACTTGCATATAAGCCTTTAAAATTAGCACTTTAGATTTCTCCGGTAGACTTTTACAGGGTGTTCCGCGGCTTTTCGAATTTGCCACGAACACCCCAAATTGTTCGCTGTTCGGCGAACGGGTGAACAGGCAATGTTCGAGTCGAACATGAGCTTGTCTCAAACTCGAAGCTCATCCCTAATAGTGAGAACTGTAACCAATTATTGATAACATTAAAGGAGCTGAGGAAGGAAGATCAGCGGTTGTACTCTATGTGAGCATGGGTGTCAGGAACTGACCCCTCAGGCAAAATTTTCCTCAAGGTATTACCACCCAAGGAAAAGGTAGACACAGAAGGGAAAGAAGCAGGCCAACTCAGAAGTTCTGAGTAAAACTATAAGATTTACTAACCTAACAGTAGAAGATACCATAGGTTTGGAGACGGGTTACCAAGAAAGAAATTAGTGGTTAGAATGGTTGAGGTACACGGTTAAAACTCTAAAAAAGGAACACTGTTCAGTTTGTGCCAGATCCAGACCACATTTAGCAACTGTCCCTTTCCCTCTAGATCACAATACAGATCCAGAAGACTTAAAATGTATGTTGCAGTTGAATAATAAGCGCTATAAACCAGAAACAAATTCTACCTGTCAGCCCTCGTACACACGACCGAGTTTCTCGTCGTAAAAAACACGTCGTTTTTTTCGACGAGATTCTTGTTAAGCTTGTCGATTTTCTCGTCAAGCTTTCTATGCGTACACACTGTCATTTCCCAATTTCCTTGTTGTTCTCCGCGCTCACGTCCAGCACGTACGACGGCACTATAAACGGGAAGATCTTTTTTCTTGGCGCCACCCCTTGGGCTGCTTTTGCTGATCTCGTGTTACCGCGTGTGAAGTAAAAGTTTGGGAAGAGACGATTCGCGCTTTTCAGTCTTCGTACTTTTCAGATCGTTTTCTGCCGTTCAGTTTGTGCTTGTGGGTTCGTATCTTGACTTTCAGGGCGTCTAGGCAGGTCGTATCTGTTTTACAGTGCGTTCTTGCCTGTTCGTTTCTGATTTTCAGTTCGTTATTCATAGGCCTTGCTGTTCTAAAGTGCGTTCTGTTCTGTACGTTCTGATTAGACGACCGTTTCCTAGCCATGTCGCCTGGACGTTCTCGTCGTCGAGTTCGTGCTGTGCGTGCGCTTGGTGTTGGTCTGCTTGTTTTGGACCAAGACCAGTCCATGAATGGTGTGAGGAGGAGTTCATGGACCAAGAATTGGTTGCTCCAGCGGGACCAATTCTGCCACATGCCTCTGCTGCGGGAGATCGTCGAGAATAATCCTAGGACTACAGGAATTTTCTGCGGATGTCTGACCCCGTTTTTCAGGAACTGTTGGCTTTGGTGTCCCCCTATATTACCAGGAAGGACACCGTTATGCGGGAAGCCATCAGTGCTGAGCAGAGGCTCATCGCCACGTTGCGTTACCTGGCGACAGGGAGAAGTCTTCAGGACTTGAAGTTCACCACAGGCATCTCCCCCCAGGCTCTGGGCCTCATAATCCCAGACACCTGTTCTGCCATCATCCAAGTCCTGCAGAAGGACTATATTAGGGTAAGTTTGCTCCCTTAACATCACATTTTATGTATTACATGTATGCTAATGTATTGTATTTCTTTCATCCTTCCCTAATTACCATGATTGTAATATGCTGAGAATGTCCCCTTTGTCCCCATGCATGTTGGAAGCTTTAGATTGCCCCTTTTTTCTCCTCCATAAATATTTCCCTTCACTAACTTTTCCAGCAGGGGCGCCTGTTGCTCCAAATGTTTGGGGGTTCAAACCCCAATTTAGGAAATAAACTTCCTCCTTTTTTGCTCTGGTGCCTATTAAACGCCCCCAGTTGTCCCCTCCAATGCAGCCATTTTGTTCCCTCAAATGCAGCCATTTAGTCCCCTCTAATGCAGCCAGTTTCCCCCCAGCCCTGCACTTACCTTCTTGTGGTCAGCGCCATCCTTCTTCTGTCCTTGATGTCTTCTCCTTCCCTTCATGTTGCATCAACCAATCATGTTACCATTAAACAGACTTGGTGAACATGATTGGCAGAGCAGCCTGTCAGTGTTTACCCAAGGAATGCCCCCCCCCCCCCCCTGCGTCCCCGATTTTTCTTTTAGGAAGCCAATTACATCCCTCAGGTTGTAATGTGCAAGACTATTTTACTACCTGTTTCTGCTATGCAATTTTAACCCCCTAAATGACGCAATGATTCATATGTCGGTCGCTTTACAAGAGGCCATCCACCTGAATAGTGGGCGGCATAGACAATACATAGGTTCATGCAACGCATGAACCTATGTATTGTTCTGAGTGATGGGCACAGGAGAGAGGGGGCAGTGCTCCAGCGCCCACTCTGGACGCACCGCCACTGCAATGCTATCCTGTGGCCAAACACATCTCCCCCCCCCCCAAAATAATTTAGTAATGGCCCATCAGAGGGGGTGATGAATATGATAAATGAGCCTTCCATTATACTTTTTTTAAACACCTTAATAAACGTATAATTTGATTGATGTTGGCCTCTAATTTTTTGGGATAGAATTTCCTTGTAATGTATGACTTTGTTTTTCTAATATTATTTCATCTTGTTTCACTCCACAGCTTCCTTCCACGCCACAGGAATGGCAGACTGTGGCATCGGAGTTTGCCACGCGGTGGGACTTCCCCAACTGCGGTGGTGCCATAGACGGGAAGCACGTCCGCATCGTGCCGCCACCCCGTTCTGGGTCCTACTACTACAACTACAAGGGGTTTCATAGCATTGTGCTGATGGCGGTGGTGTCAGCACGGTATGAATTCCTCTATGTTGATGTAGGGAAGAATGGCCGGATGTCCGATGGGGGATCCTTCATCCAGACGGAGTTTGCCCTCCATCTTCAGAGTGACGACCTTGCATTGCCACCGGATGCAGGGAATATTGAAGGACTCCCCTTTGTTTTTTTGGCTGATGAAGCCTTCGGACTCGGACGGCATCTTATGAGGCCATTTCCACAGAGGACCCTGACCCCAGAGAAGAGGGTGTTCAATTACTGGCTGGCCAGGGGCCGAAGAGTCATTGAAAATGCCTTCGGCATAATGGCCAGCCGGTTCCGCCTTTTTATGACTTCCATCCACTTGGCGGACTACAAAATAAACTATGTAGTGTTATGCTGCTGTGTGCTACACAATTTTCTTTGCCGCAAATCTAATTCATATATGGCCTCAGTTTTGCCAGAGGCTCGACTTTCCCCTGCAAATCCCCTTCCGGGCCTGGAATCTGCCCGTCTTGGCTTGCCCCCCCAAAATGCCCGTGAGGTTCGGGACAAATACATGGAGTATTTCACGGGTAGGGGGGCAATTCCTATGCCAGCCTATGTCTAAGTATCCCAATAAAAAGCTTGTTTAAACCTTTAATTATTTGTTGTTTTCTGTCTCCTAGTTTGTCTTTGTGCATTTGTAGTGGCAAGTGTATTTTACTTTAGTAAATAACAACCATTTCACTATGTAACCTTACAAAAGAACCAAATAAGCTTAGAAGGTATTATAAAAATAAGCTACACGTTGTTTGTGGTCAAATATTTTACTCTGTGCACATTCTCTTCATTTTTTTTTTTTTTTTTTTACTTTTGGGTTGGCCTGGCCCCAACCCGGCAATTTTTTGCTTATGAAAATACAAAAATAACAGTTGCATTTCAAAATTACAACATTGGATACCTCTGAGCAATCGGAGACATTCACTTACACAAACTATGTCTCTATGTGCCCGTCCTAATATGGGGTCCTGCCACCCCTTGGCCAGCCAAAAATTGAATATGCACACATTTGGGATTTTTTTCATCTAGGAAGTTTACAATCCTGATCCCTATTGTCAACATGTGCTATCTGCCATCAGGGGTGATCAATGGCCGTGTTTTGGGGGTGCATCCCCTTCCTCAGTTCACCGACTTTTGATACGAGGAAGGGGTTGCACCCACAAAAGACGTACATGGATATCCCCTGATGGCAGATAGCACATGTTGACACACTGTGTGCATATTCAATTTTTGGCTGGTTTGATAGTCCAAAAAATTAAAAAAATTACAAAAACAAACATGTAAAAACAAATGTGTTTGGATGGCTTATTGAATTCTCCCCAAAACATCGAGAATGTCTTTAAATGTTTGTTCCATCACATGGATTCTTTGTTTAATTAGGTCCAGTTCCGTGCTACATTCCATCACTTGCTGGATGAGGCGGAGGGCACTGTCAGCAGAGAACCGTGTACTATCCTTCACAACATTTACATCCCCTAAAAACCAAAAAAAAAATGTATTATAACTCTGCAGGCCTACCTCTCTTACCTGAAGCTGTGGTGACAGATACTGACCTGTTGTGGTGACCAGATCCACAACGTCATCCACCTCTCCTTCCTGCACTTCTCCTTCCTCCACCTCAACTTCCTGCACATCTTTCGGTTGTTGGTCTTTGGGAGTTTGGGGTTGCTTGGAAGTTGTGGGGTGCATGTGCTCCCTGGAGTGTCCTCCTCCCAGTCTTCTCTCCCCTATGAGAATAAAACCAAAGGTCTATTTATCACACTGTAAATCTCATTGTTAAAATAAAAACAGGCTAAATTGCTTGGAAGTGGGGTACAAGTGTGTGTTTGTGCGGAATTTAAAGAAGAATGCATTATTTATGACCCCAAATATGTTTAGTATTCACATTTGGATGTAATTTTTTTGACATGGAGGCACCACAAAAATTCTCTGATGCACCTGTGTGGGACACCCAAAAAAGGCGGGTCTGGTGGCCCACACTATAGTGCTCCAAAGTACAGATGTGGAAGCAGCTGCTGAGTGTCATCTCCTTTACACTGATAAAAGTTTGCATTTCATTCTCTTTGCAAACACATCATCTAGACTAAAAAATTATCAACAATATTTGATCAAAAATGGCAGATGTCTAATTACTTTTGTGGCTCTAAAATAAGCCAAAACCGCGGATAGTGGCCGAACGAAGTGTCGGTAACGTAACGAACGATTACTGTGCCCAACCAAGTTCAAAATATTACATTTTGGAAGGGAGTCCAATATGAGAAAAAAAAAAAAAAACATGTCAGTTTATAAAAAGATTAATAGCAGAAAAGTCTACATTTTACTTACTTTTAGCGAGCATCCTCTTTATGCTCCTCAACTGGTCTGGCTCCCTCAGTTTGAGGTCTGACCACCTCTTTCTGAGCTGCTCATTTGAGCGTTTCACCCCGAACTTCGCCCTCAGACTCTTCACAACTTTAGTGAGGATTTTGGCCTTCCTTCTATTTGGTTTGCTATACGGCCCATGCTTGGCATCATAATCAGCCTTGAGCAAGATGTCCACCATCTCCGCCATCTCCGCCAAAGACATATTCGATGCCTTGAATCTCCTCCTTGATCGTGACGTGTCCTCGGTCTCCGGGCTTGTCTCCTCGTTAGTTGTGGAATTATCAGACACCTGCTGTAACTCCGCCATATCTGTCTGCGCGCCGAAAGAGAAGGGGCGGGGAAAAGATGTTAGTTAGAACGTCATGGGCGGGCGACGTGTGCGGAGCGACGTGTTCGAATTTTGACGCATGCGTGGTGTGTATATAGCAAACACACATGTGACTATAGTACGTTCGGTGTGCGGAGAGAGGAGTTCAAGTGACGGACGTGCGAACGAAGGTATGTGATTTTGTGACTTGTAAAAATTGTTGGCCTATACTGTCTTGAGATTGTTGGAGGATATATATGGTGACTAGGATGTTAAGGAGGTTAGACTGTTTGCCTCACATTAGTTAAATATAATTTATTTAACTTGCAGATACAATATGAATGTCTTTATTAGCGACAAAGAGTTCCTGGCGGAATTTATTGACCGGGTAAGGGAGCTGCCGGCTCTGTGGGAGACGAAAAACCCCATCCATAAAAAAAAGGGGTGAGAAAAGCAGCGCTGGAGAAGCTGCTCCCATTTGTGCATACCAAGGTGCCCACAGCCACAGCAAAACAAGTGGACACTAAAATTGGGAGCTTGAGAGGTACCTACAGGACTGAACGCTCTAAGGTGCTGGCTTCTCAGAGGTCAGGAGTAGGGATGAGCCGAACACCCCCGGGTTCGGTTCGCACCAGAACCTTCGAACGGACCGAAAGTTTGCGCGAATTTTCGAACCCTATTAGTTATAATGGACGCGAACGTTCGAAATCAAAATTGCTAATTACAACGGCCAATATGCATGTTAATGTCATAAAACAGGTTTGGGGACCCGGGTCCTGCCCCAGGGGACATATATCAATGCAAAAAGAAATTTTAAAAACTAAAGTTTTTTCGGGAGCAGTCATTTTAATGATGCATAAAGTGAAAAAAAAAAAAGTGAAATTTTCCTTTAAATATGGTACCTGGGGGGTGTCTAAAGTATGCCTGTGAAGTGGCATGTGTTTCCCGTGTTTAGAACTGTCCTTGCACAAAATGACATTTGTAAAGGAAAAAAAGAAGCCATTTAAAACCACTTGCGGCTTTAATGTCATGTCTTGTCCTGGCCGCCATATGGCTGAAAATCCTTGAGAAAAATGGCATGGCTACCCCATCACCCCCCCCCCCCACCCCAGCCCCTTTGGGTCTTGTATGGATACTAAGGGGGACCCCGCACCCAAAATAAAACCCTATACCTACAACCCTATATACTCTGAACAGCAGTATATAGGTGGTGCAAACAAGACATGGACTGTAGGTTTGTTCTTAAGTAGAATCTGAACAGGTACATTATGAAGTGTAGCTACATCCCAAAAAAATCAATTTTTAAGCTTTTTGGAGAACATAGGGAGGGGTTATCACCCCTGTAACATTTGCTGTCTTTGCACATCTGTTCAGAACATGTCACCTCACTTTCCGTCCCAATGACAAATGTTTTTGGAAAAGTGGGGTTTTAATTGAAACAAGGATTGGTGATAAAGCATCAGTAGAGAGGAGATACCTTTTTCCCAAATTAAATCTAACAGGATAGAATTTTCCTTCCTAGGGGTAGATTTCCTCTCACTTCCTGTTTTCTCTTGCCGTTTGCAAGTAGGAGTCGTTTGTAAGTTGGATGTTTGAAAGTAGGGGCCTGCCGTATATACTCTGCAGAAATTTGCCCTATTAGATGTTGGTGTAGCCACAAGACTGGTGGGCACAGGAATGGGCCCTGCTGTGAGTTAATAGATCAAGATTTGTACTTGCATGCACCTGTTGAACCGGGCAGAAAAATTGGGCCTTTGGTGGTGGTGGTGGTGGACGGTGTTGCCACAAGACTGTAAGCCCTCACAGTTACTCTTGGTGGGTGCAGGAATGGGCCCTGCTGTGAGTTATTAGATCAAGATTTGTAATTGCATGCACCTGTTGAACAGGGCAGAAAAATTGGGCCTTTGGTGGTGGTGGTGGTGGTGGACGGTGTTGCCACAAGACTGTAGGCCCTCATAGTTACTCTTGGTGGGCGCAGGAATGGGCCCTGCTGTGAACTATTAGATCAAGATTTGTAATTACACGCCCCTGTTAAACAGGGGCTGAAAAATTGTGCCTTAGGCATTGGTGCTGGTGCCACAACACTGCAACCCCTCACAGATACTGTACTTGGAGCACAGCAGTCACACCTGTTGCGAAGCATCTTTTTAAAAAATTGTAATTACACGCCCCTGTTATACAGGGGCTGAAAAATTGTGCCTTAGGCACTGGTGCTGGTGCCACAACACTGCAACCCCTCACAGATACTGTACTCTGAGCACAGCAATGAGACCTGTTGCAAAGCATTGCCTAAAAATTGTAATTACACGCCCCAACAGGGGCTGAAAAATTGTGCCTTAGGCACTGGTGCTGGTGCCACAACACTGCAACCCCTCACAGATACTGTACTCTGAGCACAGCAGTCACACCTGTTGCGAAGCATCTTTTTAAAAAATTGTAATTACACGCCCCTGTTATACAGGGGCTGAAAAATTGTGCCTTAGGCACTGGTGTGGTGGCATGGATCATTGAGGAGGAGGAAGAGGATAGTCAGTGAACATAACAGGACAGTCACTCAGCATCAGCATAGGCAGTCTTGAAGGGATGTGACATTATAAATTATTCCGTTATATCCGCTTCAGGTGTCTGGTAGCTGGTGGTGATCCAAGACTGATTCATTTTTATGAAGGTCAGTCGATCAACCGAGTCGGTGGACAGGCGCACCCTATGATCGGTGACAAATCCTCCAGCAGCACTGAATGTGCGTTCGGAAAGAACGCTGGATGCAGGACAGGCCAGTAGCTCAATTGCATACTGTGCAAGCTCTGGCCAGTGATCCATCCTCAGGACCCAGTAAGCCAGAGGATTTTCGGTGGGAAAGGTGTCCAAGTCTGACCTTGCCCCTAGGTATTCCTGCACCATGTATATCAGACGCTGGCGATGGTTGCTGGAACCGATCATACCTTGGGGCTGCGGACTAAAAAATTGTCTGAACGCATCTGTCAGACGTCCACCTTCCCCACCGCTCCTTCTGCTACTGACCGAAGCCTCAGCAACTCGTCGTCCAGGACCAGGAGTTTGTAACCTCCCAGTTTCTGGGAACGCGTTGCACAGACCTTTCTGCAAGGCCTCCCTGAGATGTCTCATCCTCTGCTCCCTCTGCGACGGCAAGATAAGGTCCGCAACCTTACCCTTGTACCGTGGATCAAGGAGAGTGGCCAGCCAGTAATGGTCACTCTCCTTGATCCGAAGAACACGAGGATCCTTCCGCAGGCTTTGCAGGATCAGGGAGGCCATGCAGCGTAGGTTAGCTGAGGCATTCGGTCCGGAGTCTTCTGGGTCACTGAGGATGACATGATCGCCAGCCACCTCCTCCCAGCCACGTACAAGTCCACTGGTTTGTTGGGACTGTACATCATCCCTAAAAGACTGCTGCTGCTGATGCTGAGTGCCAGGCTCCACCCCCATGCTCACACAATCCTCCTCCTCCTCCTCCTCCTCTTCCTGTGTGATGGGTGGGACAGAAGGAACATTGTCTGGATAAAGGGGGCCTTGAGAGACAAGGAAGTCCTCCTCTTCCTGCCTCTGTTCTGCCTCAAGTGCCCTGTCCATTATCCCACGCAGCGTATGCTCCAACAGGTGGACAAGAGGTACAGTGTCACTGATGCATGCACTGTCACTGCTCACCATCCTCGTGGCCTCCTCAAATGGTGAGAGGACAGTGCATGCATCCCTGATCATGCTCCACTGGCGTGGGGAAAAAAAGCCAAGCTCCCCTGACCCTGTCCTGGTGCCGTAGTCGCAAAGGTACTCATTGATGGCCCTCTGCTGCGTGTGCAGTCGCTGCAGCATGGCCAACGTTGAGTTCCACCTGGTGGGCATGTCACATATTAGGCGGTTCTTGGGCAGGTTCAGCTCCTTTTGCAGCTCAGTCAGCCGAGCACTGGCATTATAAGATCGGCGGAAATGCACACAGACTTTCCTGGCCTGCCTCAGGACATCCTGTAAGCCTGGGAACCTGCCCAAGAACCGCTGCACCACCAGGTTGAGGACGTGAGCCATACAGGGCACATGGGTGAGCTGCCCCTGTCGCAGGGCGGAGAGGAGGTTGGTGCCATTATCAGAAACGACCATTCCTGGCTTAAGCTGGCGTGGCATCAACCACCTCTCGGCCTGCCCCTGCAGAGCTGCCAGAACCTCTGGCCCAGTGTGGCTCCTGTCCCCCAAACACACCAGCGCAAGCACGGCATGGCATCTTTTTGCCTGCGTACTCGCGTAGCCCCTTGTACGCCTACGGAGCACCGCTGGTTCCGAGGACAGAGCACTCGAAGAGGACATGGAGGAAGAAGAAGAGGAGGGGGTGGAGGAGAGAGGTGTGTCACAACCAGTAGTAGCATTTTGGAGGCGTGGTGGCGGAACAACCTCCAACACTACTGCACCTTGTCCTGCATCCCTCCCAGCTGCCAATAGAGTGACCCAATGGGCCGTGAAAGAAAGATAACGTCCCTGTCCATGCCTGCTGGACCATGAGTCAGCGGTAATATGCACCTTACCGCTGACCGCCCTGTCCAGCGAGGCATGGACATTGCCTTCCACATGCCAGTAGAGAGACGGAATCGCCTTCCGTGAGAAAAAGTGGCGTTTGGGAACCTGCCACTGAGGAACCGCACATTGAACAAACTCACGGAAGGGGGCCGAGTCTATCAACTGAAAAGGCAGCAGTTGAAGTGCTAGCAATTTAGCCAAGCTAGCATTCAACCGCTGGGCATGTGGATGGCTGGGAGTATACTTCTTTCGACGGTCCAGCAGCTGGGGCAGGGAAATTTGCCTGCTACAATCGGACGTCGGTGTACTGCAAGTACTTGGTTGTGACACACCTAATTCTACACCTTCAGTCCTCTCAGAGCAGCTTTCAGAGAGGACTGAAGATATAGTGGGGATGGAGATCCCAGCTGATGAGGAGCAAGGAGAGGTCCGCTTTGTTCTTTGGTGTGGGTCTTTTATGTGTGCTTGCCAACGAGCTGCATGGCAGGTCGACATATGTCTGCTCATGCTTGTGGTGCCCAAGCGGCTGATGTTTTGGCCACGCGAGATACGCTTGAGACAAATATTGCAAATAGCAGTGGTGCGATCTGATGCACTCGTCTCAAAAAAGGCCCACACCAAAGAACTTTTGTGATAACGTGCAGAGGCAGCGCCCTGCACAGGCGGAGCTCTGCGGTGTGGTACAGTTGCTGTGCTGGCCTCTAGCTGGCCTCCAGGGGGCATCCTGCCTCGTTGGACATGTGACGCTGCATCCTCCTCCTCCTCCTCCTCTCTCCCTTCAGGCACCCACGTGGAGTCAGTGACCTCATCATCCCCTCCCTCTTCACCACTAGAGCAAACCTGGCAGTAAGCTGCAGCTGGTGGAACACTACTGCCAGATTGCTGTCCTTCAGCATCCCCTCTCTCTGCGCGCACACTACTGACTTCCTCAAGCTGGGTATCATCATCCGAGCCTTCGAATCGTTGGGCATCCTCCTGGAGCATGTACCCAACACTGTGCTCAAACAGTTCGGGGGACTCCTCAGGAGGACATGGTGGGTCTAGGGAAGGGGTGGCTGATGATGCCATTGAGTACGCGTTGGCAGCTGCTCTGCCAGTACCCTGAGCCTGGGTGAGAGAGGATGAGGAGGATGAGGAGGGCTTGGTCATCCATTCTACCAAGCCTTCGGCATGATGCGGCTCCACATGTCCAGCTGCCGAAAACAAAGACAAGCGTGTCCCATGGCCACGTGCTGATGACGATGCACGACCACGTCCACGGCCAGCACTGTTGTCTCTAGAAACAGAGCCTGCCTGCCCTGTGTTCTTGCCTCGGCACGCTCTGCCTCTCCTTGGCGGTCTTCCAGCCATTGTAGTCGGTAGTGTATATAGTATAAAAAATAGAACTCCTATGTGTGCTCACAACACACTGTAGGTCCTATGGGTGCTGACACTAACACACTATAGGTACTATGTGTGCTGCTGACAAGAAAATATAGGAGCTCTGTTTGCTGCCACTAACACACTAGAAGTCCTATGGGTGCTTCTGAGATGAAAATATAGGAGCTCTGTGTGATGCCACTAACACACTAGAAGTCCTATGGGTGCTTCTGAGATGAAAATATAGGAACTCTGTGTGATGCCACTAACACACTAGAAGTCCTATGGGTGCTGCTGAGAAGAAAATATAGGAGCTCTGTTTGCTGCCACTAACACACTAGAAGTCCTATGGGTGCTTCTGAGAAGAAAATATAGGAGCTCTGTGTGATGCCACTAACACACTAGAAGTCCTATGGGTGCTTCTGAGATGAAAATATAGGAACTCTGTGTGATGCCACTAACACATTAGAAGTCCTATGGGTGCTGCTGAGAAGAAAATATAGGAGCTCTGTTTGCTGCCACTAACACACTAGAAGTCCTATGGGTGCTTCTGAGATGAAAATATAGGAGCTCTGTGTGATGCCACTAACACACTAGAAGTCCTATGGGTGCTTCTGAGATGAAAATATAGGAACTCTGTGTGATGCCACTAACACATTAGAAGTCCTATGGGTGCTGCTAAGAAGAAAATATAGGAGCTCTGTTTGCTGCCACTAACACACTAGAAGTCCTATGGGTGCTTCTGAGAAGAAAATATAGGAGCTCTGTGTGATGCCACTAACACACTAGAAGTCCTATGGGTGCTTCTGAGATGAAAATATAGGAACTCTGTGTGATGCCACTAACACATTAGAAGTCCTATGGGTGCTGCTGAGAAGAAAATATAGGAGCTCTGTTTGCTGCCACTAACACACTAGAAGTCCTATGGGTGCTGCTGAGAAGAAAATATAGGAGCTCTGTTTGCTGCCACTAACACACTAGAAGTCCTATGGGTGCTTCTGAGATGAAAATATAGGAACTCTGTGTGATGCCACTAACACATTAGAAGTCCTATGGGTGCTGCTGAGAAGAAAATATAGGAGCTCTGTTTGCTGCCACTAACACACTAGAAGTCCTATGGGTGCTTCTGAGATGAAAATATAGGAACTCTGTGTGATGCCACTAACACATTAGAAGTCCTATGGGTGCTGCTGAGAAGAAAATATAGGAGCTCTGTTTGCTGCCACTAACACACTAGAAGTCCTATGGGTGCTTCTGAGAAGAAAATATAGGAGCTCTGTGTGATGCCACTAACACACTAGAAGTCCTATGGGTGCTTCTGAGATGAAAATATAGGAACTCTGTGTGATGCCACTAACACATTAGAAGTCCTATGGGTGCTGCTGAGAAGAAAATATAGGAGCTCTGTTTGCTGCCACTAACACACTAGAAGTCCTATGGGTGCTTCTGAGATGAAAATATAGGAGCTCTGTGTGATGCCACTAACACACTAGAAGTCCTATGGGTGCTTCTGAGATGAAAATATAGGAACTCTGTGTGATGCCACTAACACATTAGAAGTCCTATGGGTGCTGCTGAGAAGAAAATATAGGAGCTCTGTTTGCTGCCACTAACACACTAGAAGTCCTATGGGTGCTGCTGAGAAGAAAATATAGGAGCTCTGTTTGCTGCCACTAACACACTAGAAGTCCTATGGGTGCTTCTGAGATGAAAATATAGGAACTCTGTGTGATGCCACTAACACATTAGAAGTCCTATGGGTGCTGCTGAGAAGAAAATATAGGAGCTCTGTTTGCTGCCACTAACACACTAGAAGTCCTATGGGTGCTTCTGAGATGAAAATATAGGAACTCTGTGTGATGCCACTAACACATTAGAAGTCCTATGGGTGCTGCTGAGAAGAAAATATAGGAGCTCTGTTTGCTGCCACTAACACACTAGAAGTCCTATGGGTGCTTCTGAGATGAAAATATAGGAGCTCTGTGTGATGCCACTAACACACTAGAAGTCCTATGGGTGCTTCTGAGATGAAAATATAGGAACTCTGTGTGATGCCACTAACACATTAGAAGTCCTATGGGTGCTGCTGAGAAGAAAATATAGGAGCTCTGTTTGCTGCCACTAACACACTAGAAGTCCTATGGGTGCTGCTGAGAAGAAAATATAGGAGCTCTGTGTGATGCCACTAACACACTAGAAGTCCTATGGGTGCTGCTGAGAAGAAAATATAGGAGCTCTGTTTGCTGCCACTAACACACTAGAAGTCCTATGGGTGCTGCTGAGAAGAAAATATAGGAGCTCTGTTTGCTGCCACTAACACACTAGAAGTCCTATGGGTGCTTCTGAGATGAAAATATAGGAACTCTGTGTGATGCCACTAACACATTAGAAGTCCTATGGGTGCTGCTGAGAAGAAAATATAGGAGCTCTGTTTGCTGCCACTAACACACTAGAAGTCCTATGGGTGCTTCTGAGATGAAAATATAGGAGCTCTGTGTGATGCCACTAACACACTAGAAGTCCTATGGGTGCTTCTGAGATGAAAATATAGGAACTCTGTGTGATGCCACTAACACATTAGAAGTCCTATGGGTGCTGCTGAGAAGAAAATATAGGAGCTCTGTTTGCTGCCACTAACACACTAGAAGTCCTATGGGTGCTTCTGAGATGAAAATATAGGAGCTCTGTGTGATGCCACTAACACACTAGAAGTCCTATGGGTGCTTCTGAGATGAAAATATAGGAACTCTGTGTGATGCCACTAACACATTAGAAGTCCTATGGGTGCTGCTGAGAAGAAAATATAGGAGCTCTGTTTGCTGCCACTAACACACTAGAAGTCCTATGGGTGCTGCTGAGAAGAAAATATAGGAGCTCTGTTTGCTGCCACTAACACACTAGAAGTCCTATGGGTGCTTCTGAGATGAAAATATAGGAACTCTGTGTGATGCCACTAACACATTAGAAGTCCTATGGGTGCTGCTGAGAAGAAAATATAGGAGCTCTGTTTGCTGCCACTAACACACTAGAAGTCCTATGGGTGCTGCTGAGAAGAAAATATAGGAGCTCTGTGTGATGCCACTAACACACTAGAAGTCCTATGGGTGCTGCTGAGAAGAAAATATAGGAGCTCTGTTTGCTGCCACTAACACACTAGAAGTCCTATGGGTGCTGCTGAGAAGAAAATATAGGAGCTCTGTTTGCTGCCACTAACACACTAGAAGTCCTATGGGTGCTTCTGAGATGAAAATATAGGAACTCTGTGTGATGCCACTAACACATTAGAAGTCCTATGGGTGCTGCTGAGAAGAAAATATAGGAGCTCTGTTTGCTGCCACTAACACACTAGAAGTCCTATGGGTGCTTCTGAGATGAAAATATAGGAGCTCTGTGTGATGCCACTAACACACTAGAAGTCCTATGGGTGCTTCTGAGATGAAAATATAGGAACTCTGTGTGATGCCACTAACACATTAGAAGTCCTATGGGTGCTGCTGAGAAGAAAATATAGGAGCTCTGTTTGCTGCCACTAACACACTAGAAGTCCTATGGGTGCTGCTGAGAAGAAAATATAGGAGCTCTGTGTGATGCCACTAACACACTAGAAGTCCTATGGGTGCTGCTGAGAAGAAAATATAGGAGCTCTGTTTGCTGCCACTAACACACTAGAAGTCCTATGGGTGCTGCTGAGAAGAAAATATAGGAGCTCTGTGTGATGCCACTAACACACTAGAAGTCCTATGGGTGCTGCTGAGAAGAAAATATAGGAGCTCTGTTTGCTGCCACTAACACACTAGAAGTCCTATGGGTGCTGCTGAGAAGAAAATATAGGAGCTCTGTTTGCTGCCACTAACACACTAGAAGTCCTATGGGTGCTGTTGGGGTGCAATGCTGTGCTAACAGCACTGCGGTTGGTACTACTGCAATACTGTACTAACAGTAAGCACGCACCAGACTAATCCCCAGCAGCAGCTAATAACACACTAACTGTGCAATCAGCAGCAATGAACGATCAATGACTTAGGTAGCAATGGTTTAGCAAAGAAATAGCCAATGGTTTAGCAAAGAAGAGCAAATCTTTCAGTATCAAGCAAAGACAGAATCAGCAGACTAATCTCTCCTAAAGCCGGAACTCATGTGACCGGGGCCGATGGCGTGGCGGCCTTTTAAATGGTGGGGCGTGTACTAAAGCCCCTGAGCTGTAATTGGCTACAGGCGTCCTGCCTGTAGCCAATTATTGCTCTCCGAGTTTCGGGCGCTGTGATTGGCCAAGCATGCGGGGTCACAGTGCATGCTTGGCCAATCATCAGCCAGCAATGCACTGCGCCGGCCGCGCCGGCCGCAATGCATTGCGGGGCCGCTCGCATCACACGAATGTGATGCGAACGGCCCAAATAGTTCTGGGCTCGACGAGCGAGCGAACGCCCGGTGCTCGATTCGAACATGGGTTCGAATCGAGCACCGGGCCCATCCCTAGTCAGGAGCAGCAGCAGATGATGTTTATGTCCCGATTTTGTGGTACTACAACAGGATGTCCTTCCTGGATGACCACATTGACACAAGGCCATCACTCTCCACTCTTCCCCCCAGACTTCCCTGCAGCCAACCTGAGCCTTCTCTGGAGCAAGAGGAGGCAGCCATCCTGGATGATCCTGATTTGGCCATCTGGAGCCAGGTATAGTATTAACTGAAAATGTATTGGGATAAAATTAATGTTTGACAAATATGTCAGGATGAGAAACATACATTATTTTGGATTCCACAAGTGAAATCAAGATCTGTAGACATTATTCTGCACTTAATTGGGTGCTAAATAGTCAATCTGATGTAGTGGTAAATTTAAAGCAAGGATTTATGGATTTACATTCTAATTGCTTCAATCAGGATTACAAAGTTTGATGCAAAGATTAAACCAACATATTAAACTATGTTCCTTTTTCATACACAGGATGAAATCAGCCAGGAGGAGGGTCTGGAAACTGTCAGGCAGGAGGAGGAAGGGCCCAGTGGCAGCCAGGAGGTGGCAGGGCCCAGTGGCAGCCAGGAGGTCGCAGGGCCCAGTGGCAGACAGGAGGTGGCAGGGCCCAGTGGCAGACAGGAGGTGGCAGGGCCCAGTGGCAGACAGGAGGTGGCAGGGCAAAGGAGAAACACCAGATCCCAGGTGCCTCCCATCCGGCTTCCCAAAAGAGGCAGGAGGGACAGGACCACCAGTGAGGCAGCAATGGCCCTTATTAAAGAGGCCCATGCCACCCTCAAGGAGCCCACATCCCCTGAAGAGGCCATTGCCGGCCTAGTGGAGGCTAAGTTCAAGGTGATGAGCATGGAGCAACGCCTCCTATGCGAGCCCCTGCTCATCACCTTGCTCAACAAGGGGGTGATGGAGAAAATTACACCCAATACCGCCATATGTGAGGTGGCCCAACTGACCCAACCTCAACCTCCACCTCCACCTTCTTCTTCTGCCCCACCCCCTTCTGCTACACCTCCACCTTCTTGTTCTGCCCCACCCCCTTCTGCTACACCTCCACCTTCTGCCCCACCCCCTTCTGCTACACCTCCACCTTCTGCCCCACCCCCTTCTGCTACACCTCCACCTTCTGCCCCACCCCCTTCTGCTACACCTCCACCTTCTGCCCCACCCCCTTCTGCTACACCTCCACCTTCTGCCCCACCCCCTTCTGCTATACCTCCACCTTCTTCTTCTGCCCCACCCCCTTCTGCTACACCTCCACCTTCTGCCCCACCCCCGTCTGCTACACCTCCACCTTCTTCTTCTGCCCCACCCCCTTCTGCTACACCTCCACCTTCTTCTTCTGCCCCACCCCCTTCTGCTACACCTCCACCTCCTCCTCCTGACAGGAGTACCCCTCCAGTGGGCCAGCCTCCAGCCAAACGAAGAAGGAAGGCTGCAGGGAAGGTTGCCAGGAAGAAGAGGAAGTGATGGCCTTGCTTCATTGTGGTCGGACAGAAGGCAGCCTGTTGTAGTACTACACACTTGGGACATATACAGTATATCACCTGCTGCTGTTCCTGACCTCTGGGAGGCCAGCATCAGATTGTGTTCAGAAATGTTGGCCTTCTCAAGCTCCCAATTTTAGTGTCCACACAGGGTTGCTGTGTGCTCTGGGGTCCCTGGGATGCACAAATGGCAGCAGCTTCTCCAGCGCTGCCTTCTCTTTATTTAATTTATAAACATGAATAAATGTGATTTTTGTTTAAGTTCATACTTGACTATGTGTATTTTTAAATAAACCAAATCAAGCTTTGGAGTAAGCAGATACATTTGACTGACAATAAAAGGGACAGATATCACCCCCCCCCCCAAAAGAATAACTAAATCTGATTAGCACAAAAACATGGTGGGAAGTTTAACTAATATAGATTCCAAAATTAAATGGGAGATCACTATCAAAACATTGTGAAATTATAATTAACATCATTTTGAAAAATCTAACTATTTAAATTATTCCTAAAAACTTGCACGATATAATACACATAAATCTTATAAAGAGCAGCATGAAAAAGGTTAAAAATAAGGCATAACTCTGTGTGAATATCAGCAGCAAAAGAAGGTCACTCGTTTTGATTAATGTAACATTCTAACGAAGATTTCAATGCAGAACATTTAAACAATGAAATATTTTTGAGCGTGACGAATATGCTCTCTCCATTACGAAGGCTTGTTTTACCAGAAGATGCGCTCCCGTCTCATAGTTGCTTGTGAGCATGCGCGCTTTTGGAAGAGTCGTAAAAGCATACACACGAACCATTTTCTCGCCACAAAACAGGCCGACGAGAAACACGACGAGGAAATCTGGAATCCTGACGAGAAAATAGAGAGCAGGTTCTCTATTTTCTCGTCGAGATTCTCGGCAATTTTCTCGTCGTAAAACCATACACACGAACGTTTTTCTAGACAAAAAAACTCTCGCGCCACTTTTCTTGACTGTTTTGGATGAGAAAAACGGTCGTGTGTACGAGGCCTCACACGTTAAGTTTGTTGTTTCCCCCAGTACAGAGACCTCAGATACTTCCAGCGGTTACTACTTATCCGGGCAACTTTACTTGTTTTGCACTCCCAGGGAACAGTAGCGGGGTGGATCTTGGGTCACTACCCGATGACTGCTGTGTGGAGAGGATTAACAAGGAAAATGGTGACTGGGTTTAACATGACACTCAGAGAGTAGAGTTGAGCGGACACCTGGATATTCGGGTTCGACAGGTTTGGCCGATCTTCGGAAAAAAGTTCGAGTTCGGACCGAACTTGACCCGAACTTGACCCCGAACCCGAACCCCATTAAAGTCAATTGGGACCCGAACTTCTGAGGAATATTCGCGCTTGTTTCCCGTGCTTAGAACTGTCCCTGCACAAAGTGTCATTTCTGTAGGAAAAAAAGTCATTTAAAACTCGCTCGCGGCTATAATGAATTGTCGGCTCCTGGCAATACATAGAAAAGTCATTGATAAAAAAAAAAAAAAAAGTGTGGGGGTTCCCCCCAATTCAATTACCAGGCCCTTCAGGTCTGGTATGGATATTAAGGGGAACCCTGCTGCAAATTTAAAAAAAAATGCGTGCGGTTCCCTCCAAATATCCATACCAGGCCCTTCAGGTCTGATATGGATTTTAAGGGGAACTCCACCACAAATAAAAAAAAAATGGCCTGGAGTACCCCCAAAAATCCAGACCAGACCCTTTATCCAAGCACGCAACCTGGCAAGTCGCAGGAAAAGAGGGGGGGCGAGAGAGCGCCCCCCCTCCTGAACCGTACCAGGCCACATGCCCTCAACATGGGGAGGATGTCCCCATGTAGATGGGGACAAGGGTCTCATCCCCACAACCCTTGCCCGGTGGTTGTGGGGGTCTGCGGGCAGGGGGCTTATCGGAATCTGGAAGACCCCTTTAACAAAGGGGACCCCCAGATCCCGCCCCCTCATGTGAATTTGTAAAAAGAAAGTGTAAAAAATTGTAAAAAAATACACAGACACCGTTGGGAAAGTCCTCTATTAAAAAAACAAAAAAAACATTCCAGCGATGAAATCCAGTGTCCCACACCGATCCAATGTCCAGCGCTGTCCACACGAAACGTCATTGGCTGAGCCTGAGCGGACCTGATGGGGAACTTCCTCCGCAGTGTATTAAATGAATAGACCCACCCCTTCTAAAGTTCCCCATCAGGTCCGCTCAGCCAATGACATAGGTGTAAGGCTGAGGACCTGATGCGGAACATGAGAAGGGGCGGGTCTATTCATTTATTATACTGGAGGAAGTTCCCCATCAGGTCCGCTCATCCAATGATGTAGGCGGGGTCTGACATACGAGGGGGCGGACCTGATGGGGAACTTCCTCCACAGTGTAATACATGAATAGACCCGCCCCTTCTCACGTTCCGCATCAGGTCCTCATCCTTACACTACGTCATTGCCTGAGCGGACCTGATTGGGAACTTTAGAAGGGGCGGGTCTATTAATTTAATACACTGCCGAGGAAGTTCCCCATCAGGTCGGCTCAGGCTCAGCCAATGACATTTCGTGTGGACAGCGCTGGACATCAGATCGCCGTGGGACACTGGATTTCATCGCTGGAATGTTTTTTTTTTTTTTTTCAAGCGGTTGTATACCCGCTGACTTTTTTTTTTTATACACCTGTAAAGGAAAAGGCATAATGAGCTTGTATGCACAGCATACAAGCTCATTATGAAATACTTACCTTAGAACGAGGCGTCGGTGTCCCTCCCGGTCCACGCCGAGGCAGCTGACATTATGCCTCGGCGTGTCTTCCGGGTAGCGCGGCTCCAGCGCTGTGAGTGGCTGAAGCCGCGATTCATCACTCCCGCGCATTCGCGCTGGAGACTTCTTTCCGGCAAGGTCCGGCGTCCACCGGGCCTTCAGCCGAGAATCCCCTGTGCGCATGCGCTGCTGCAGTCAGCGGCGCAGTGCAAGGGGAATATCCCCTAAACTGTAAAGGTTTAGGAGATGTTTCTTTTACCTACAGGTAAGCCTTAGTATAGGCTTACCTGTAGGTGAAAGTTACAAAAAAGACTATACAACCGCTTTAATAAAGGACTTTCCCAACGGTGTCTGTGTATTTTTTTTTAAACTTTCTTTGTGAAATGGTAGGGGTACAATGTACCCCATTACCAATTCACATGGGGGGGCAGGATCTGGGGGTCCCCTTTGTTGACATCCTCCCCATGTTGAGGGCATGTGGCCTGGTACGGTTCAGGAGGGGGGGCGCTCTCTCGTCCCCCCCTCCTTTCCTGCGGCCTGCCAGGTTGCGTGCTCGGATAAAGGGTCTGGTCTGGATTTTTGGGGTTCTCCAGGCCATTTTTTTTTTTACATTTGGGGTGGAGTTCCCCTTAAAACCCATACCAGACCTGAAGGGACTGGTATGGATATTTGGGGGGAATGGCACGCATTTTTTTTAAATTTGTGGCAGGGTTCCTCTTAATATCCATACCAGACCTGAAGGGCCTGGTAATTGAATTTGGGGGAACCCCCACGCTTTTTTTTATCAATGACTTTTCTATGTATTGCCAGGAGCCGACAATTCATTATAGCCACGAGTGAGTTTTAAATGGCTTTTTTTCCTTCAGAAATGAAACTTTGTGCAGGGACAGTTCTAAGCACGGGAAACAAGCGCAACTTTACATGCATATTGCCGAACACCGGACCCGAACCCGAACATACAGTCAATTGTTCGGGTTCGGGTCCGGGACCCAAAAACCCAAAAGTTCGGTACGGACCCGAACTTTACAGTTCGGGTCCGCTCAACCCTATCAGAGAGCTGATGTCTGGTGGATGTGTGGGGATAAGAAACTACGAGCTCGGATCCCAGCCAATGCCCGAGGGGATTGTGCTATAGTCCAGCTAGTTATGCCCCTGAGGATCCTGTCAGAACACCCGTGGACTAAAGCCCTGTACACACGATCGGATTTCCTATGGATTCTAATCCGATGGATTTTTCCATCGGAAATCCGATGAAGCTGACTTCCATCAGTCTTGCCTACACACCATCAGTCAAAAATCCGACCGTCCCAAACGCCGTGACGTAAAACACTCCGACAAGCCGATAAAAATGAAGTTCAATGCTTCTGAGCATGCGTCGACTTTATTCTGAGCATGCGTGGGTTTTTTTTTTTGCTTTCGTTTTTTTTCCCATCGGATAAATTTAAAACGTGTTCTATTTTTTCTCACCGATGGAAAAAAGACCGATGGGGCCCATACACGATCAGTTTGTCCGATGACAAAAGTCCATCGGACTGTTTTCATCGGTAAAACCGATCGTGTGTACACGGCATTAGAGTCATTAACGGTATCGAAGGGACACCTCTCCCAAAGGGTCATTTGACTCTCAGATCTACATAGATGAGATTGGGGTTCCTCGCGGGGTGCTGGATGAGTTTAAGGCCAGGAATCAGGTGACAGCTGGGTTTGAGTCTCTTTTCTGGTGGGGGACTATAAATAAAAATTTTGACTGGATTAACTATATATACTTTAACCAACAACGATTTGTAAATTATACTAGGGATACTGTAAAAGGCCTAGAAGAACTGCTGGCCCCCCACATCTCTAATAGCATGGCAGAACTGAATGGCCTTAGAAATGGTCCTAGCTGAAAGAGGAGGGGTATGCAAAATGTTTGGTAGCATGTGTTGTACCTTTATCCCTAATAATACAGCTCCTGGAGGGACCGTGACCAGAGCCCTGGAAAGACTGACTGCTCTATCGAATTAATTAGCAGAAAACTCAGGTATCAACCATCCATTCACAAACTGGCTAGAAGGATGGTACGGTAAGTGGACCGGACTTATCACATCATGTTTGATCTCAATTGCTGTGGCTTTGGCCTTTCTGGTCACTTGCTGCATTCCCTGTATTCGAGGACTTTCACAAAAATTGATTGAAACCGCAGTCTCAATAACGATGTATCAAGCCCTTTCTACCTCTGAGGAAACCTATGTGGACATTGAAGCTCAACTTAATGACATACAGTCCGAAAGTGTATAACACAGGGACTATCATTGAAATGTGTTGAGATAAAATAGCCACACAAGAGGAGGGAATGTTAGAAAAGTTTTAAAATGTTTGTTGTGTGACTATTAAAAAGAACTGAGACTGAATTTTAAGATGGCTTCGGAGCACATGTTGTATTAACTTGCTGTATCTTTTTTCTTTGTCTAACAAGCTTTGCAATAGTATGGGAACAGAACAGATATTACAGGGAACACTGATATGTAGAGTTGAGCGGACACCTGGATGTTCGGGTTCGACGGGTTCGGCCGAACTTCGGAAAAAAGTTCGGGTTCGGGACCGAAATTTAACCCGAACCCGGACCCGAACCCGAACCCCATTGAAGTCAATGGGGACCCGGACTTCTAAGGACTAAAAAGGCTCTAAAAAAGTAATGGAAAGGGCTAGAGGGCTGCAAATGGCAGCAAAATGTTGTTAAGAGCATGGCAAGTGTGGATAGGGAAATAACTTAAAATAACATAAAAAAAATAAAAATAAAAAATAATAATCTTGACCTAGGAGGACGAGGTCCATATGGAGTAGGAGGTTGAGGTGGCGGTGGATGTGGCTGTGTAGGTGGAAGCGGCGGTGGAGGAGGACGAGGTAGCCAACACTGATTCAAAAATACAACAATGGCTGGGTAAGGCCGGTGATGTGTCGAATTCTGTCCCCCGTCAAATAGTGTCCACCCTGTACTGCGCTTGCTCAGTATGTAGGACAAGGGGATTTAGAAAATCTCCCAAGACAAACGACGCCTGCGTGGTGAGTTCAGGTGAAGGCCACACCATCCGTGGTTCAAGCCGAGCCAAGTGAGGCCGTGCCCGAAGCGTGGCGATCGAACCGAGCCCGTGAGGGGCCCTGTTACTATGTGCTACCGTATGTCCACTTGGATGGTGGGGCTTGAACCTGCACTCACAGCGCAGGCGCCGTTCATCTTCGGAGATTTTGTGAATCTCCTTGTCCTCTGTACAGCGCAAGCGCTGCGCCTTCGCAGTATAGGCCGGACACAATCCGATGGCCGGACATTTTTTGTCACAACACCGGTATACATGTCTATTCTGCAGAAGGTACGGACAAGTCCTGTGGGATCCATGCCTGGTTAATTTTAATGAACGTGAGCTTGTCCACATTGGCTCTGGACAGGCGGCTGCGCTTGTCTGTGATAACGCCCCCTGCCGTGCTAAATACACGTTCAGATAATACACTGGCTGCAGGGCAGGCCAGCACCTCCAAGGCATAAAGGGCAAGCTCAGGCCATGTGCCCAATTTGGAGACCCAGAAGTTAAAGGGGGCAGACCCGTCATCCAGTACGTGTAGGCCTGTGGACACATACTGCTCAACCATGTTGGTGAAATGCTGCCTCCTGCTAAGACGTTCCATCTCAGCTGGTGGTGCTGGTTGTTGTGGCGTGCTGACAAAGCTTTTCCACATTTCAGCCATGCTAACCCTGCCTTCTGAGGTGCTGCCGGTGCCCCGGCTGCGTTGGCGACCTCTTCCTCCTCCTCTGCCTTCGCCTTGTGCTTCCACCGTACGCCCGCTGTCAGGTGGGAATGCCACCAGCAGCGCGTCTACCAGCGTGCGCTTGTACTCGCGCATCTTACGATCCCGCTCCAGTGAGGGAATTAAGGACGGTACGTTGTCCTTGTAACGGGGATCCAGCAGGGTGGCCACCCAGTAATCAGCACCAGTTAAAATGTGGGCAACTCGGCGGTCATTGCGGAAACACTGCAGCATGTAATCGCTCATGTGTGCCAGGCTGCCCAGAGGCAAAGAAAAGCTGTCCTCTGTGGGAGGTGTATCGTCTGTGTCCTCTGTATCCCCCCAGCCACGCACCAGTGATGGCCACGAGCTGGTCTGGGTGCCACCCTGCTGTGAAAATGGCTCCTCCTCCTCCTCCTCCATCTCCTCCTCCACCTCGTCATCCTCCAGAACTGTGCCCTTTCTGCCGGACAATTGTGTACCTGGCGTTTGTTGGTGCAGGAACCCACCCTCGTAGCCACTTGTGAAAGACTGCCCTGAAAGCCTTTGAAATGATCCCGCTTCCTCCTCCTCCTCCTCATCCTCCTGTGCCACATCCTCTTCCATCATCGCCCGAAGCGTTTTTTCAAGGAGGCATAGAACTGGGATAGTAACGCTAAGAATGGCGTCATTGGCACTGGACATGTTGGTGGAGTACTCGAAACAGCGCAACAAGGCACACAGGTCTCGCATGGAGGCCCAGTTATTGGTGGTGAAGTGGTGCTGTTCCGCAGAGCGACTCACGCGTGATTGCTGTAGCTGAAACTCCACTATCGCCTGCTGCTGCTCGCACAGTCTGGCCAGCATGTGCAAGGTGGAGTTCCACCTTGTGGGCACGTCACATATGAGGCGGTGAGCGGGAAGGCCGAAATTACGCTGCAGCGCTGACAGGCGAGCAGCAGCAGGGTGAGAACGCCGAAAGTGCGCACACACAGCCCGCACTTTCTGCAGCAGCTCTGGCATATTGGGGTAATTTTTAAGGAACCTCTGGACCACCAAGTTCAGCACATGCGCCAGGCAAGGGATGTGCGTCAAACCGGCTAGGCCCAGAGCTGCTACGAGATTTCGTCCATTATCGCACACCACCAGGCCGGGCTTGAGGCTCACTGACAGCAACCACTCATTGGTCTGTTGTTCCATGTCCTTCCACAACTCCTGCGCGGTGTGGGGTTTTTCCCCCAAACAGGAAAGTTTTAAAACTGCCTGCTGTCGTTTACCCCTGGCTGTGCTGAAGTTGGTGGTGAAGGTGTTACGCTGACCGGATGAGGAGGCGGTAGAGGATGAGGAAGCGGAGTAGGAGGAGTTAGCAACAGGAGGCAAACTGAAGCGCCCTGCAATCCTCGGTGGTGGAAGGACATGCGCCAAACTGCTATCTGCCTCAGGCCCAGCCGCCACTGCATTTACCCAGTGTGCTGTTAGGGAGATATAACGTCCCTGACCGTGCTTACTGGTCCACGCATCCGTAGTTAGGTGGACCTTGCCACAGATGGCGTTGCGCAGTGCACACCTGATTTTGTCCCCCACTTGGTTGTGCAGGGAAGGGATGGCTCGCCTGGAAAAATAATGGCGGCTGGGCACGACGTACTGTGGGACAGCCAATGCCATCAGGCTTTTAAAACTCTGCGTCTCCACCAGACGGAATGACAGCATTTCAAAGGCCAGGAGTTTTGAAATGCTGGCATTCAGGGCCAGGGATCGCGGGTGGCTAGGGGGGTACTTCCTCTTCCGCTCCAATGTTTGGGAGATAGAGAGCTGAACGCTTCCATGGGACATTGTGGAGATGGTTGGTGACCCAGGTGGTAGTGTTGCTGGCAGATCCTCTGTTTGCGGGGTGGCAGGTGCCACTGTCACTACAGAGGTGGATGAAGAGGCCGAGACTGCAGCAGAAGAGGAAGCAGGAGGAGCCAGAGACCTTTCTTGGTTTTTGAGGTGTCTACTCCACTGCAGCTCGTGCTTTGCACTTAGATGCCTGGTCATGCAGGTTGTGCTCAGGTTGAGAACGTTTATGCCTCGCTTCAGCCTCTGATTGCACAGCCTGCAAACCACTCGTGTCTTGTCATCAGCACATTGTGTGAAGAACTGCCACGCTAGGGAACTCCTTGGACCTGGCTTTGGTGTGCTCGGTCCCTTGCTGCGTTGGGCAGTAGCAGACATACTGTCTAGCGGAGGGACGCTCCGCTTTTGCACCCTGCTCCCTCTTCTGCTGTGCTGGTGGCTCTGTGCGACCACCGCCTCTTCCTCCAAACTACACTGGTCACCTGCATAACGTTCATTCCATGTGGGGTCGAGGACCTCATCGTCCTCCACATCATCTTCCACCCAGTCTTCACCCCTGCCCTCCTTGTCTGTCTGCACAATTGCGAAAGCAGCAGCAGTTGGCACCTGTGTTTCGTCATCATCCGAGACGTACTGCGATGGTCCTCCCATGTACTCATCATGAAACATAAGTGGTTGGGCATCGGTGCACTCAATCTCTTCCACTTCTGGGGCAGGGCTAGGTGGATGGCCCTGGGAAACCCTGCTAACAGAGTCATCGAAAAGCAGAAGAGACTGCTGCATGATTTGGGGCTCAGACTGCTTGGCTGATTTGCAAGGGGGTGAGGTGAAAGACTGATGGACATGGGTTTCAGGTGCCAACTCTGTTCTTTCATCAGAAGAGTGGGTGGGAGACAATGTGAAGGAACCCGAGGCACTGTCAGCAACCCAATCTACTATCGCCTCTACTTGTCCTGGCCTAAACATCCGTACAGCCTCATTAGGCGCAACAAAATACCGCCGCAGGCTCGGTCGCCTACTCGCACCAGAGGAAGGTGTTTCACTTGTGCGTGTATCTGGCACAGATCCACCACGTCCTCTCCCTGCAACAGGAGCTCCACCAGCAGCACTACGACCGGGGCCACCACGTCCCTTTGACCTTCTCCTCATATTTTCCAAATTTAGGATCTTGCCCTAAATGGGTGTTTTTGGAAGAGCAGAACACACCCACAGTACGTACCGCTGAATCGCACAGCTACAGAACTGCAGAAAATGCTATTCCAAAAAAATGTTGTTTTTTTAGTATAGCACAGTAGGAGAAAACTATATAGAAATTGTTTATTTCACACACCTCCAAATATGTATAACACACTGCAAACTATTTTTTGTGCCCCTAAACGGCGTTTTTTGGAAGAGCAGAACACACCCACAGTACGTAACCGCTGAATCGCACAGCTACAGAACTGCAGAAAATGCTATTAAAAAAAAATTTTGTTTTTTTAGTATAGCACAGTAGGAGAAAACTATATAGAAATTGTTTATTTCACACACCTCCAAATATGTATAACACACTGCAAACTATTTTTTGTGCCCCTAAACAGCGTTTTTTGGAAGAGCAGAACACACCCACAGTACGTAACCGCTGAATCGCACAGCTACAGAACTGCAGAAAATGCTATTCAAAAAAAATGTTGTTTTTTTAGTATAGCACAGTAGGAGAAAACTATATAGAAATTGTTTATTTCACACACCTCCAAATATGTATAACACACTGCAAACTATTTTTTGTGCCCCTAAACGGCGTTTTTTGGAAGAGCAGAACACACCCACAGTACGTAACCGCTGAATCGCACAGCTACAGAACTGCAGAAAATGCTATTCAAAAAAAATGTTGTTTTTTTAGTATAGCACAGTAGGAGAAAACTATATAGAAATTGTTTATTTCACACACCTCCAAATATGTATAACACACTGCAAACTATTTTTTGTGCCCCTAAACGGCGTTTTTTGGAAGAGCAGAACACACCCACAGTACGTAACCGCTGAATCGCACAGCTACAGAACTGCAGAAAATGCTATTCAAAAAAAATGTTGTTTTTTTAGTATAGCACAGTAGGAGAAAACTATATAGAAATTGTTTATTTCACACACCTCCACATATGTATAACACACTGCAAAACAATTTTTTGTGCCCCTGAATGGCTCTTTTTGCAAGCGTACATTAAAGTGCAATTTTTTTTTTTTTTTTTTTTTTGCCCTAAACGGGTCTTTTTTTGCATGAGCAAAATAAAATGCTTTTTTTTTTTTTTTTTTTTGGAAAAGAGCACAATAAAGTGCCTTTTTTTTCCCCCTAAAAGTTAGATTTTCTCTGACACTGGGCTCATGGCAGTGTAAAAAGACTGCACTGCAACACAAACAGGTAAACCTATGCAGATCGCTGATTTTAATCTCTGAATCTGGACTCCTATATAATATTCTCTCTCCCTGAAAGCACCAACAGGAACCTGGCCCTACACTACACTATCTCTCTATCTTTTCCCTCAGATTGTAGAATCAGGACTACCTCATCTATTTTTCTATCTCTCCCTAAAAGCAGCAGCAGCAGACTAGATCCTCTCCCTATCTATTCTGAAGCAGAGTGACGTGTGTGCTGTGTGCCTCTAGCTTATATAGAAGCTGGGTCACATGTTGCACTGACCAATCACAGCCATGCCATTAGTAGGCATGGCTATGATGGCCTCTAAGGGCACACCAGCTAATCAAAAGGTGATTGGCTGGCCCCTGAAGCATTTCTAAATGCGTAATTAGATTGCTGAACCCGAACCCGAACCCGGACTTTTGGGCAAAGTCCGGGTTCGGGAAAAAGCTAAAGTTCGGTACGGACCCGAACTTTACAGTTCGGGTTCGCTCAACACTACTGATATGCAAAATAAAGAATGTACTATGATGTACTAGCAGCTACCAGTGTTTCCTCAGCCAATAGGAGCATTATAGCTGTATTCTTGTAAGTATGCATCCAAAGTGTACCTTCACTTTAAAATACCTGGAGTTTGACTGATCACAGGGGAAGAATAACACACTACAGCAAACAGTGCATTTTTATAGCACTGATCGCTGTATAAATACTAATGGTCCCAAAAATGTGTCAAAAGTGTCTGATGTGTCCGCCATAATGTCGCAGTCCCGATAAAAATCGCAGATCGCCGCCATTACTAGTAAAAAAATTAGAATAATAAAAATGCTATAAATCTATCCCCTATTTTGTAGGCGCTAGAACTTTTGTGCAAATCAATCACTATTTGCTTATTGCGATTTTTATTACCAAAAATATGTAGAAGAATATATATCGGCCTAAACTAAGAAAAAAATTGTTAAAAAAAATAAAATTGGTGATATTTATTATAATAATGGTGAGCATTAATTATGGTTTATTGTATAAAAATGCCATACAAAATGACAAATAAAAGTGATCACAATAAAACAAATAAAAAGCAATGTGGGGTGCAGTAATGCTCGCAAGCATCCTTCTAACATTGATCCAGATCATCTGGGATCACAAGACTGCATGACCCACTGTTGTATAACAGATGAGTCCCCCCGTTTTGGTAAGAGTACCTCATTTGTTCACTTTGTGAAGAGTTTGAGAATTACAGCAGACAACCTGATTTTCCTGTACTCCATCCTATGGGAAGAATTCTCTTTTATTGTGTTTATTTCACATGGACTTTCCTTTACATCACTAATTGAAGCCTTTCGGCTTATTTGAACTTTTCTTACCATTCAGTTCTTTTTTTTACTTTATTTGCTCACCATTTACAATTTATATTGTGGCATTTTCAGCATGCATATAATTTATTGTTGACTTTTTAGCGCTGCACTATTTATTTTCCATTTATGCTTGACTTTGTTTGTTTGAGTGCTAGCAGCTTTTTGGCTTTGTCATTTGGGTTCTAGCGCAGTTTTTTCCTCACTTTTCGATATTTATTATAGCAAAAGGTACAAAATATTGTGTTTTTTTCAAAATTGTCTCTCTTTTTTTGTTTATAGCGCAAAAAAAAAATAATCGCTGGGATGATCAAATACCACCAAAAGAAACTATATTTGAGGGGAAAAAAGGACGTTAATTTTGTTTGGGTACAGCGTCGCACGACTGCACAATTGTCAGTTAAAGTGACGCAGTGCCTAATCACAAAAAATGGCCTGGTCTTTGGGCAGTCAATTTTTCCGGGGCTGAAGTGGTTAAAAAAAAATCGGCGTTGGGGTTTCCCCATTCAAATCCATTCCAGACCCTTTGGCAGGCAGGACAGGAAAGGGGGGTGAGCAAGAGCCCCCCCTAAACCATAACAGGCCACAGGCCCTCAACATGGGTGGTGCTTTGCCCCCCCACTCCAAAGCACCTTGTCCAATGTTGATGGGGACAAATGTCTCTTCCCCACAACCCTACAATGTACCCCAAACTCATTCACATGGGGGGCTGGATCTGGAGGCCCCCTTAAATTTGGGGGCTTCCAGATTCTGATAAGCCCACTGACCACAGGCCCCCACAACCACCACCCAGGGTTGTGGGGGAGAGGCCCTTGTCCCCATCAACATGGAGACAAGGTAAATAATATATAGTTGCGCTAAAATCAACCCACTAAATATAAATCACACCTGTGATAAAAAATGAAAAGTGCTAGTGCAATAGTAAAAAAATATAATAATTAGAGAGATTATAAGAACCATCCACAAAGGTGCGGATGAGCTTGTCTGATAATATGTGGTCACTGAAAATAGTTCCTGGCATGTAGCAAACACTGCTGTTCACAAGCTGATTGATAGAGATTTCAGGTGCTCTGTATAAATATCCTATTCCAAGAGTGCTTCAAATTCCAAGACTCTCAAATGAATCAGAAAGTAATAAACATAGCGCAATATGCTGGTGCTGGTTTCTGAATCTGAAGTGTACAAAAAACTCACATGCAGTCAGATGAAATACAGCGCATAGGAGGAGCACTAGCACTTTTCATTTTTTATCACAGGTGTGATTTATATTTAGTAGGTTGATTTTAGCGCAACTATATATTCTCATTTATTTGTCACAGTGTTAGAACACATTTTTAGCTGCAGCTTTTATCATTTGTTTATCTACTATATATCACTATACATCCATTTGGTTGAGTTTTAAGATTTTATATCAGCGCTTGAGTAACTTTATACATGGAGACAAGGTGCTTTGGGGTGAGGGGGACCCCCCATGTTGAGGGTATGTGGCCTGGTATGGTTCAGGAGTGGGGTTCCATATCCCCAGACAACGCTGGTTATATTTCCACCAAGGAAATATACAGTAGAATACATTTTGGCCTTAAGTTTCGAAGAAAGATTATAAAATATACAAAGAAATTATTATTATTTTTTTCAAAAATGTTTGTTTTTCATCTTTTATATGGAAAAAAAAATCATAAAAAAACCCGGTGGCTATTAAGTACCACCAATAGAAAGTTCTATGTCTCCAAAAAAAATAAAAAATTAATGCAAATACGGTGCTGCATGACTGAGCAAATGTCATTCAATATGTTACAGGCTAATGCCGCGTACACACGATCGTTTTTCACGTAGTTAAAAATGCCATTTTTTAAATTGGGCATTAAAAACGATCGTGTGTAGGCTCCAGCATTTTTAACGACGTGAAAAATGGCCTAAAAAAATTAGAACCTGCTCTATTTTTTCACGTCGTTTCTCACATCGTTTTTTTTAACGACGTGAAAAACGGTAGTGTGTATGCTTTTACGAGGGGGAAAAAAACGCGCATGCTCAGAATCAAGTATGAGGCGGGAGCGCTCGTTCTGGTAAAACTAACGTTCATAATGGAGATAGCACGTTTGTCACGCTGTAACGGACTGAAAAGCACGAGACTGAAAAGCGCGAATCGTCACTCAACAAACTCTACTAACATAAAGGGTGGCGCCATTCGAACGGAACTTCCCCTTTATAGTGCCGTCATACGTGTTGTACGTCACTGTGCTTTGCTCGAGCGTTTTTTTTAATGAACGTGTTATGCAAGACAGGCTTGAGAGGAAACAAGAAAAATCACGTTGAGAAAAACATCGTTTTTGAAAATGACATTAAAAACGATTGCGTGTACGCGGCATAAGTGTTCTTTGCCATGAGTACTAATACCCCTGGAGGTCCTAGGATTAGTGTACAGAATCTTATGGTGCAGCCACAGCAGTCCTGTCTCTGGAACAACATGAAGGGAATCATGAGCTGGATGCATAAAGTATAATGGGCAAGTCAGAGCCCCTTGAGTGAGTACTAATGACCCTAGGAGAAAAAGAGAGTAAATGGAAAGAGCTATGGAGTAAAACATAGAAAGAGAAACTGGTATACTACAGAAGGCACCTTGGTAATCTCAGCTGACAGAGCTGCACCTTCTGAATCTCAGTTTGAATAGAGCAGAATGCTACAGATCTAGCATACGGGAAGATGGGCCACAACACTGTGGTCCCAAGGAGAGGGGAGGGAGGAGATGCCAAGGAAAGATGGATTATGTATGATGTGCAATGTGCTGCTTTCACAATGACTGTTACAGATTGTCCACTTTTGTCTATGGCAATTGTTTGCCGAAGACACCTGTCAGTGTTTCTATCTGATGTGTCAATGTCATCTTTGAAGAACATCAGTAAAGTGTGGAAAATATATGTCTTGTGTGGATGTGTCTTTCTTATTATTATAAGAGCTAATGGCCAGGGATGTCATGGTTAGGCCTCTGGCAAAGAGTTGGGCAAAGATGGCAAAGGCTACTAACTACCAGCATCAGGTTGCTGTTCTATCCATGAAGAAGTGGGACGGGAGCTTGGGTAATTTGGTGACAAATAGGTGTTAGAACAGGGGAGGGAGCATTTTTAAGATTAGTTAGGTGGTGTCTAGAATTCAAATTTATTATTTTTCTTCAGGGGTTTGTGATCTGATTCCTCATATACTGTATCTATTAATTGAAACATTCACAACCAAACACAATTATACACATCGACTTTCTATTTGGGCATAGCTGATCTTTATTTTTTTCAACAACTAATGCCGCGTACACACGGTCGGAATTTCCGATGAAAAAAGTTAGACGGAATTTTTTCATCGGATATTCCGACCGTGTGTGTGCCCCATTTGACTTTTTCCGTCGGAAATTCAGACGGAGTTCGAAAGAGAACATGTTCTCTTTTTTTCCGACGGAAAATTTGTTGGTCTGTATGGACCACGCATGCTCAGAATCAAGTCGACGCATGCTCGGAAGCATTGAATTTAATTTTTCTCGGCTCGTTGTTGTGTTGTTCGTCACCGCGTTCTTGATGGTTGGAATTTGGTGTGACAGTGTGTATGCAAGACAGCTTGAATGGAATTCTGTCTGAAAAATCTGTCGGAGTTTATACCAAAGGAAAATCTGACTGTGTGTACGCGGCATAAGAAGCATAATTGACTGTTTGTCATCTTTCAGCAATACATCATAAGTCCATATAGTGAGGCATTCACCTGAGTTGTAATTTTTTTGTCACAGTATGCTAATGGTCCATCATTAGCAATGGGCTATTATATTTTGTCAAATGTACTACTTGTTAAAGATTTCCACAGAATGTCAAATGTTTTCTTTAAAAAGTCTCTTTAGAAGTAATATAACATCAATAAGAGATGGAGTGAATGTTGTTAGAGAATTGACAATTTATAGAATAGTTTTCAGATAACATTTGATGCTGCTTGCTCCTAGTGCACATTTCTCTGCATTGAACTGGACCGCTAAAGATGTCATCCAGATTACACACTGTCCTTTTAACTCTGAATATGTTTAAAAAGTCACCTTGCCCATTCAGGATCTAAAAGTATATCCAGTTTCCAGGTTCTTTAATTTTCTTTTTTCTCCCCCCCAGGGTTTAAATTCACATTTATCTTTACCATTACTTCCATAAATTCTCGCTTAGTCTAAATTTGTCATCTTTTGACTTCCTGTATGCATATATTATACATTATTAGGTCATGGAGCGAGCATGTGGCTTATTATTATTTATAATTAGGGATGAGCTTTGAGTTCGAGTCGAATTCCAGTTCAACTCGAACATTGCCTGTTCGCACGTTCGCCGAACAGAGAAAAATTTGGGGTGTTCGCGGCAAATTCGAAAAGCCGCGGAACACCCTGTAAAAGTCGATGGGAGAAATCTAAAGTGCTAATTATAAAGGCTTATATACAAGTTATTGTCATAAAAAGTGTTTGGAGACCCGGGTCCTGCCCCAGGGGACATGTATCAATGCAAAAAAAACGTTTTAAAAACTGAAGTTTTTTTGGGAGCAGTGATTTTAATAATGCTTAAAGTGAAATAATAAAAGTGAAATATTACTTTCAATTTTGTACCTGGGGGGGGGGGGGGTATAGTATGCCTGTAAAGCAGCGCTTGTTTCCCTTGCTTAGAACTGTCCCTGCACAAAGTGTCATTTCTGAAGGAAAAAACGTGATTTAAAAGCACTCGCGGCTATAATGAATTGTCGGCTCCCGGCAATACAGAGAAAAGTCATTGATAAAAAATGTAAAAAAATGCGTGGGGGTCCCCCCAAATTCCATTACCAGGCCCTTCAGGTCTGGTATGGATATTAAGGGGAACCCTGCATCAAATTTTTAAAAAAAATGACGTGGGGTTCCCCCCAAATATCCATACAGGTCTGGTATGGATTTTAAGGGGAACTCCACGCCAAATAAAAAAAAAATGGCGTGGAGTACCCCCCGAAAATGCATACCAGACCCTTTATCTGAGCACGCAACCTGGCAGGCCGCAGGAAAAGAGGGGGGGACGAGAGAGCGCCCCCTCCCCTCCTGGACTGTACCAGGCCACATGCCCTCAACATGGGGAGGATGCTTTGGGGGTCTGTGATCCCTCGAAGCACCATGTCCACATGTTGATAGGGACAAGTGCCTCTTCCCCACAACCCTTGCCCGGTGGTTGTGGGGGTCTGCGGGTGGGGGGCTTATTGGAATCTGGAAGACCCCTTTAACAAAGGGGACCCCCAGATCCCGCCTCCCCTATGTGAATTGGTAAGGGGTACATTGTACCCTACCATTTCACAAAGAAAGTGTAAAAAAAAACAAAAAAAAACACACAGACACTGTTGGGAAAGTCCTTTATTAAAAAAAAAAAACATTCTAGCGATATAATCCAGTGTCCCGCAGTGATCCGATGTCCAGCGCTGCAGTCTCCACTCCACACGAAACGTCATTGGCTGAGCGGATCTGATGGGGAACTTCCTCCACAGTGTAATAAATGAATAGACCCCTTCTCACGTTCCCCATCAAATCTGCTCAGCCAATGACGGCGGGGTCACCTTCACTGGGTGTAAGGTTGAGCGGACCTGATGGGGAACGTGAGAAGGGGCGGGTCTATTCATTTATTACACTGCGGAGGAAGTTCCCCATCAGGTCCGCTCAGCCAATGACGTAGGCGGGGTCTGAGGTACGAGGGGGCGGGGTGACCCGTCAGATCATAGGGGTAAGCCCCGGCTTTCCCCGCTTGCAGGGAATAGCCAATGACGTAGGCGGGATATCGCCTACGTCATTGGCTATTCCCCGGCAAAAGATGACGGACATTTTTAAAACTTTTTTTTGCATTGATACATGTCCCCTGGGGCAGGACCCGGGTCCCCAAACCCTTTTTAGGACAATAACTTGCATATTAGCCTTGATAATTAGCACTTTTGATTTTGAACGTTCGAGTCCATTGTATTTAATAGGGTTCTAAAGTTTGCGCGAACTTTAGGTCTGTTCGCAGGTTCTGGTGGGAACCGAACGGGGGGGTGTTTGGCTCGTCCCTATTTGTAATACTGTCCCGTGCTAGAGTGAAAAGGAAGGGTGGGACTTTATATAACTTTATATGAGGCATGCATCCAAGGAGATAACACAATATAAATGAAATATTGTAATATAATATAATATATGGTTATATAATATAATAGAACTGTAAGCATTACATGAAAGCATTGCATAACAACAATTGTCAGTCAGTAATTTATTGGTATACATAAAATATGACTAATAATAACATGATAATATAATAGCATAATAAGTTCATACTGTAAACATTATAAAGGACCAAATTCATTAAAGCGTGTCTCCATAGTAAATAGCTGTATCTGTCAAGAAGGGCAAGCCAGCAACCAAAATGGCAGAAGAACATCTGAGCCGTTTGACGGTGCACGTACGCGCATGGGGACGTGCGCGCATCGTGACAACTGTTGGCGCCAGATGTGCTATTTAAAGGAGACTGATGCCCCGGCCCCTTGCTGTCTGGTCTACAGCGTTTCCTGAGACCCCCTGCTACCTGGTTGTTTCTGCATACCTGTTCCTGTTAACTTTGGCTTGTTCCTGACCACCCCTGCCTTCTGCCTGCCTGTGATTCCGGCTTGTCCTGATTACGCTTTGGCCTCTTCCTTGGTCTGCCTGCTGCCCGCCTGCTACCGACCCGGGCTGTACCACAACTCTGCTTCTGCTTCTGAACCTGTAACTGATCCGCCTGCCTGAGTATGACCCAGCCTGTCTGTACCTGCTTGTGCTCTGATCTACAGAACACCTCCCTCTCTGACTGCTGTGCCCGGCTTCCTGTCTCCAGCCTGTCCCCTGCTCCAGTCGTTACCTGCACTGCAAGTATCTTTGAAGAGTCTTCAGAAGTTCAGATCAGCACCTGCACCAGTGTTCCTGCCAGGCACTTGGCCAACTCTGCACTCAGGAGTCTCCTGTCTGTCCTATCAGTGGTTCTCGAGTCAGAGGTGTAAGAGAGGCCTCTCCCTGCATATCGGGCTCTACCATCAGGTACGTGACAGTATCCCTAGTTAATTGGTAAAATCCAATTGGTATATGAGGTAGTTGATAGTAGTAGTATAAAATATAAGAGAGAGGGCATCAACGCGTTTTGTGGCGACTGCCACTCTTCAGGAGCAGGTATGGAGTAGATGTCTATAAGTATTGAAACACACAATTAATTTGTAGTAGAATAGAATGGTCGGTTTTTCTAGGGAGAGGAGGAGGAAAGAACGATTTCCCAGAATTACTTACAGAGATGCCAATGAAACAGGGTGCAGAACATCAGCTCCAGGAGCTGAGGTAGGCTAGCCCCGATGTATAACGATTTTTATAGATGGTTACATCTATGTGGATCACACCTATATTTTTATATCCATGGGGGCCCATCCCTGGGGACTATTGTCTCCCACTGGATTCCCATCATTATTCATCGGGGTTAGTCCACCTCAGCTCCCGAAGCTGATGTTCTCTCCGGGCGGCTTCCAGCCCTCCACACCTGCACCCAGTTTCATTGGCATATCGTCCCCCCCCTCTCCCTATAGAAAGACCTACCATTCTATTCTACTACAAATGAATTGTGTGTTTCAATACTTATAGATAGCTACCCCATACCTGCTCCTGAAGAGTGGCAGTCACCACAAAACGTGTCGAGCCAATAGATGCCCTCTCACCTATATTTTATATTACTACTATCAACTACCTCATATACCAATTGGATTGTACCAATTTACTAGGGATACAGCTATTTACTATGGAGACACGCTTTAATGAATTTGGTCCTTTATAATGTTTACAGTATGAACTTAATATGCTATTATATTATCATGTTATTCTTATTGTCATATTTTATATATACCAATAAATTACTGACTGCCAATTGTTGTTATGCAATTCTTTCATGTAATGCTTATAGTTCTATTATATTAGGTATCTACCATATTTCATTTATATTGTGTTATCTCCTTGGATGCATGCCTCATATAAAGTCCCACCCTTCTTCCTTTTCGCTCAAGTATAGAGGATGGAGGCGTTTGGTGGTATATGCCTTGCGCTCTCATATAAAGTCCCAACCTTTGTTTTTAATTTTATCCACTGTCCCGTGGTAAGTGTGAAGGTCTTTCATAGACAGTTTATTATTCTACTGTGTGTATTTCATTGTGATTTTTAGATGGGCTTGTTTTTAAGAATTTTTATTTCTGAGAATTTGGTAAATAAACTTTGATATAAGTGCAAAAATCTGCTTAAGATGAGCTTTTTTTCTCTTTAGCTACGCTTTCAATTTAACGTCTCTAGTTCACATACTGAACAAAATGAATATATTATATTAGAGATCTTAACACCTCTTCTGTTAAAAGAGGATTTATTTTGAGCAACTTTAACATTACTATCTTTTAAATTGTAATGTTTCACCTTGCCATATTCTATTTTTTTGGTCTAATATGTTTCAGGAGCAGGAGACATTGTCCCATGGGTTATTTCTATATCAGCTTATGTCACTGTGATATATAGCTTTCATTATGGGTCTTTTTTACTATATATATAGTTATACTTTCAGTAAAAATAAGGACACTTTTGTCATGATCACAAACCATGTGTAGTTTAAAATTCCATTTCATTTCAATAAATCATGCTGACATACTTACTCTAAAAATACTCTCTGAAATTTTGAAATTTGAAGTACTAGGTGCTGAGATTGATAAAAACATATCTTTCTTTACTGTACATCACGGAACACAGAGCACCAGTAATTACTACATGGGTTATGAGCCACCTTCAGGTGATAGACACTGGCATAATCAAGACTGGCATAATCAAGAGAGGAAGTACCCCTCTATATAACCCCTCCCACATGGGGAGTACCTCAATTTTTTCGCCAGTGTCTTAGGTAAGATGCCCCGTTGGCCATGGTCACAAGGAAACTGGTATTTTTGTTTGCGGTAACTTCCGCAAAAAGAGTCTCGGAATTGGCAGCTTTATCTTGTAAAGAACCATTTCTGGTGATTCATAGTGACAATGTGGTGTTACGTCCCCGCCAGTATTTTTCTGCCTAAGGTAGTATCCAGTTTTCATTTGAACCAGGATATTTTGCTGCCTTCATTTTTTCCAGAGCCAAGTTCTGCAGTGGAAGAGTCACTACATTCTATTGATGTAGTGAGAGCAGTTACCTTCTATCTGGAAGCAACTGCTCAGATACAGAAGACTAATGCTTTGTTTGTGTTGTCAGGAGGCCCCAAGAGGGGACAGGCAGCATCCAAATCGACCATCTCTAGATGGGTTTGTCAGATCATTACTCAAGCTTATGATTTAAAAGGAAAAGTTCCGCCTTTCCGTCCGAGAGCGCACTCCACCAGGGCAGTTAGTGCTGTTTCTTGGGCAGTGCGTCACCAAGCCTCCATAGCTCAGGTGTGCAAGGCCGCAACTTGGTCATCTGTTCATACATTCACAAAATTTTACCAGGTGGATGTGGGTCAACAGGAGGATGCAGGCAGCAGTGTTCTGCAGGCGGCAGTATAGGTCCTCATGTCTGAGGTCTGCTTTGTTGGTTTGTGTCTCCCTCCCCTCAGATGGCATTGCTTTGGGACATGCCATGTAGTAATTACTGGTGCTCTGTGTCCCGTGATGTTCAGTAGGCTTGTGCAATTCGTTTCGTAACAAATCAAAATTCGTCCGAATTTAGCAACTTTCGGACATTCGGAAGCATTCGAATTTCCGAACAGAGCAACTACGAATAAAACCGAATCCGAAATAAATTATACCGCAAAATAGCGAATGCCCGAAGGTCTTCGGCATAATTCGTTATGAAAAAAGTTACGAATGTACGAATCCATTCGAAGCACAATAACACTCACTCTGCTCTCTGCTTCTCCCTCACCATGTTGAACTCCCTCTCAAAATGGTGTACAGGGGGCGGAGGCTATAGCCGCATGAAAAAACGAAAGTAAAATACGAGATTTCTAATCCATTCGAAGCACAATAACACTCACTCTGCTCTGCTCTCTGCTTCTCCCTCACCGTGCTGAACCCTCTCAAAATGGTGTACAGGGGCGGAGCCTATAGCCGCATGTAAAAAACGAAAGTAAAATACGAGATTTCGAATCGTTACAAATAACCGCTATGTATTTAGAAAAGTACAAATCCATTCGAAGCACATTAGGCATAATAGGCAGCGTCGTTGTGAGAGAGACACGGAAAATTACGAATCAACGAACCCAAAAAAAGTTACGAAAGTAGGAGTTGTGTCCAGAATCAACGAAAAACAACGTACTCTACCGAAAGTACGAATTATAAAGCAACAAAAAATTCAACGAAAAATGTCGCTTGCAAAAATACGAATGAGTCCGAACACGAAAAATCCCGTCTAGCAAAATTACGAATGATTACGAATCAACAGGACCGGAAAGAAACGAACCGAAACGGAACGAATTTTTCCGTTGTGCACAAGTCTAATGTTCAGTAAAGTAAATAATATTTTTATAACAGCTTACCTTTAAAATCCTTTTCTTGAAGGCACGTCACGCGACACAGAGGTCCCTCCCCTCTTTTGGGATAATTATATATATTGCAGGGGCGTGGACGGACCTTGCTACTGAATGGATGCCTGAGTCAAGAGCTCCTGCCACCTCAGGACAATTTTGTTTGTTTTCGGGAGTCCTGTCACCCTAAATCCACCCCATTCTTACCTTAAATGATGGGGACTGCATCCAGGCAATCTTCAACATCCAGATCTCGCTCGCCGCTCGAACAATCGGGAGATATGAACCAGAACATACCTGAGATGTTCAGAAACAACAGGGGGAACATGGCGTCGTCCCGCCGAGGACAAACTCAGAGCCGCTCCCAAACACAATCCCATCAATTGCAGGGAATATCCCTGTCAGCAGTCTCAGTGGCTCCCTCTCCACCGGACAACGGGGGAGCGAATTCCTCTCAGGCACCGCTGACCATACAAGACCTCCGCTCTATTGCAGCGGACATTAAGGACACCCTGTCGGCGGCCATTGCGGACCTCCGCCTGGACATCCACAATTTAAATGACAGGGTACAATACATGGAATTACAGGCGGAACACCAGGAGAAAGATATTCGCAGGGCCGCCAAGCAAATAGACACCCACACCCTTCAGCTCCGGGACATGCAGCGCCATTTGGAGGACCTGGATAACAGGGGGCGCCGCCATAACCTCAGAGTACGGGGTGTACCGGAATCCGTCGAGGGAGATCAAATCCCCCAAACAGTGACCACTCTGTTTAATAGTATCCTCAATAGGCCTCCACAGACCCCGATCGTCATGGAGCGCATCCACCGCGCCCTGCGCCCTAAAGGCAGAGAATCTGACCCCCCAAGGGATATCGTCTGCTGTTTAGTGGATTACATGCTGAAGGAGGACATTCTCAAACAGGCGAGAGGTCAACAGTTGGTACATGATGGGAGGCCAATACAATTGTTCCAGGACTTATCGGGAATCACACTCCAGCATCGCCGTGCCTTAAAACCTCTGCTGACCGATAAAGGGATCAGATATAAGTGGAAATTTCCCTTCTGCTTGTCGGCCACAGCTATGGGACGTACGGCACTTCTCAGGGTACCGGAGGATCTACCATCATTTTGCGAGGCATTAGAAATTCCCCGTGTGGCCGTGCCGGATTGGTACGCAAACTTCCGCTATGCAGTCAGCAAACCCGTCAAACTCCGGGAAGAACTCATGGAAGCACAGGTTACCAGCTATAGAAGGAGGCGATCCCCGTCAGGTTCCAGAGGACACGCCACCTCCCACAACTCCCAACAAGGTCCCAGCCCTACGGATTCCCCAACTTCCAGGAGAGCCTGTCGGGATCATTAGGTATTGTACGCTCTGACCACCGTGACTTGGCCCCGTTAACCTCGGTTTCCCTCGTTTGCACTACTATGCATCTTCACAGAATTGACCACGCTTTTACAAAAAGAAAATATTGTACTTTATTCACTCTCATCCCACTTAGTCTCTTAGGCCTCTATGTACTGCAGGCCTCACTTCGCCCCACCCAATGGCAATAACTCCTCCAGGAGTACGCGGGCTGTCTGAACCTCCGTTCCCGCTCCACGACACCTAGACACTGACCCGCCCTCCCGCCTGTGTATTCCAACCTACGTAATCCAATGTACTACGCTGACTACATCCCCCAGACCAACCCGCGGCTCGTAGGACGTCATTGACAGCGCACCCTATCACGTCATTTCCGGATGCGACGCACAGGATGCTTCTCTTCACAACATCCGCTGGACACCGCTCATCTTCCCAGCAGAAAACCCGATCTCTTGGCGCCTACTTCAACTTACCTTCCATCTGATGCCGGCACCTCCGATCTGCTGCTACGGTGCGTTTACTAAGACGACAGCGCTTCAGGGCCCTTCCGCTAGAAGAACGATGTACAGACTACCTGCTCCAACCTTTGCTGAGGTGAGCCCCTTTACACCCCCCTCACTTCAATCTTCCTTTGGCGCTAAGGGAACTTATCATCTTCCAGACTTTCCTTTACTATATCACTGGATCCTCTGGGCTGCTTATAGACTATGAATATAGGGACGATAATCTCCTTTGAACTTGCGTTTCATCACATCTTGTCCGCAGGTCCCACACACTTTCTGCTTCCCCATTCTAATCCCATTTGACTCTTACCCGAGAGCTCAATGAAAGTAATGGTTCTACCTCGCCCAACATCAGCAGTCAAGAGCATCAAGATTCAGCCCTGAACATTTCAGCCCAATGCCGAACACATCTCCACAACCTTGCTTACTTACCGTATGCTATCAATAGAAATATCGGGTTACTTCCCCCCTCAGTCCCTTGCCCCCTTCTCTGATCTCTTCCTCACACCCCTATTTTTCTATCCTCTTCCCTTATCCCCATCTCCCCTCCACATCTCCACACCCTTTTCTTTTCCTCCCCTCATCCCTCTACCCGCAGCCCACCTTTCTCTCCTACACCCCCCTTCTTTTTTTTTCTCCCCCCCCTCTCCCTGCTATCCTGTATTCCCCCCTTTTCTCTCCTTCTCATCTTTATTCCTCCCTTCTCCCTCACACCTAAGTGCTAAATGCCCTAAGGGAAATTACAACCTTCTGGCTAACCATCTGAGATTAAAACTGTTGCCGTGGTTGCTTACCTTTACTGGTCTGCTTCCCGACTGGCGGGTGGGCGGGTCCTTACTATTAATAATTGCTCTTATGGAGTTTTGAGACTAGACACCACTTGTTTGCTCATTAAGGAACAGTACGGAGAATTTTGCATTGACTCATTCCATGTACCCTGTACCGTTTACTGTTTACTATTTGTTCAAGATTGTTCCGTTTCTATGTTTTTATGGTTATTTAGTTCGGGTACGATCCCTTGCTAGGTACTGGTCCCGCTACAGGTTACAACTTTTATATTCAGTTTATCCAAAATGACGGATCGTGACTATATTCACGCAGATATGCTTATAAAAACTTACAATAGGTATCCTAACACGAGCATGAATCTCTAGGAGGCACCATATTTACTTGTGACACCGTCTCACCCCCTAGGGCTCAGACGCAATATCTTCTTTCTGCTTCTAGGCTCTAATACTCATAACAAGGCCTCGGGCTATTATGATCCGTAATAGCGTGCGCCACGTTTCTTTCCCCGTATTACAATGTTGGATTGTCCTGGGGTGGTGGGTTATCCCCTGTATTCACATTTTCACCCCCTTTTTCTAGCATCCTTCACCGGCTTTGGTCTTGGTCAACCCCCACACGGAGGCGTGAGAGGGTACGAGCACGCCTGACAGACGTGTGACTACCCTCCGCGCCCTATAACCCACCAATCATCTCCCAATCTTGAGGAGTTTGGACAGGTTCCTTTCTCTCATCGGTCTTCTCCTCCCCATCTTCTCCTCTATAGCACATTGGTAGTACTGATATCACTACCGTAACACCTGTATAATCTCTCTCCCCCCCCATCCCTAGGAATGACGGACGCACCTCCAAGAACTGATTCTGACCCTATGGTACTCAACCTCCCTACACAACTTAGACTTTATTCTATCAATATGCGAGGCCTAAATATTCCCGAGAAACGATCCCAATTGTTGCATACCTTTCGCAGAGCCAAAACAAAAATCGCTCTTATCCAAGAGACTCATTTCCGTACGGATAATATCCCCAAGCTTCACGACCTCCACTATCCGACGGTTTACCACGCGACAAACAACATAAACAAATCAAAAGGAGTCTCCATCTTAATCTCGAAAACACTGTCCCCTCCAGATCACTGACACTGAGAGGGATGGTAATGGGAGATATCTCTTTCTAAAAGGTTCTATCCATGGCAAACCCATTACCATTGCGAACATTTATGCACCAAATTCTCAGCACGTGGCCTTCTACCGTAAAACCATGGATCAACTTACTGCGTTTAAAATCGGCACCTTAATTCTGGGTGGGGATTTTAATGTTCCTCTTGTCCCATCCCTCGACACTTCCAATGGCTCTTCCTATATTGCATATAGCGCCCTTCGTGCAATCAAGACTAGCCTTAGTACCTTAACTCTCCACGACTCGTATCGCACACTTCACCCGACGGTAAAAGACTTCACCTTTTTTTCCGCACCACATAACAAATACTCCAGACTCGATCATTTCTTCGTAACACAGGATGACCTAACCACACTTACACACGTCCTATAGTTAGCGGGATAGACTCGATTACTGCTAGAATAGGAAAATATATTGATTTTCATCTTCAGCCTTTGGTCAGGGTCATGCCTTCCTTTTTGAAGGACACAGGTGATACCATCAGGTTGCTACAAACTGTGGACTTCCGGAATGGCATGATTCTGGCCACTGCGGCTGTGGCTGCCCTCTACACATGTATACCCCATGATTTGGGATTCGAGGCTGTTGAATATTACCTGTCTCAGAGTGTTAGCATACCCAATGTGCAGCGTAATTTCATCATGCAACTTCTGAGATTCGCTACTACCCACAATTACTTTTGGTTTCAGAACAGTTTCTACCTACAAACCAAGGGTGTTGCGATGGGGGCAAAATTTGCCCCCAGCCTGGCCAATTTATTCATGGCCAAGTGGGAGGAGGATGTCATCTATGCCCATAGGAGACCAGAATTGGTTCTCTGGGTTCGTTATATAGATGACATCCTCCTCCTATGGAATGTCAGCCAAGCATCTCTAGATGATTTTATGGTCTCGCTTAACGCCAACGAATGTGGTATTAGGCTGAGCCATGAAGCTAGTTCTACATCAGTCCATTTTTTGGATTTGGAAATCAAAGTGGTTGACAACCGGTATGAATTCTCTACGTTTTTCAAGCCTACCGATCGTAACGGTTACATCCCTCGAGACAGCTGCCATCATTCACAATGGCTTAAGTCAGTGCCAAAGAGCCAGTTCCTCCGGTTGCGGAGGAACTGCTCTAAAGTCAGTGATTTTGTTTTACAAGCAGCTGTCCTGAGGGGACGTTTTATCGATAAAGGCTATTCACCCGGAGATCTCGATGAGGAGATCGATCGGATCCAGCGGATCGATCGGGACTCCTTACTTGTGGTTGGTCCCCCCAAAGCTACCAATGAGAAGTTTAAGTGGTCTTTCTTCACTACTTACTCTGTGCAGTCTCGCCAGGTAAAAGAAATACTGAAGAAACACTGGAATGTCCTTAGAAGCGATGCACTTTTAGGTGCGGTGCTACCTGAACGGGCAGGGGTGATCTTTAGAGGTGCCCGGTCTGTCCAGGGTGACATCGCACCAAATGTTATAGACCCTCCTAAACGTATCTCTTTTTTTCAAATTGCAAGGGCCATTTTCCGTGTCGCAAGTGCAATGTTTGCGCACATAACATTAGTGGGAGACGCAAGAGTGAGACCTTCCAGTCTACGGCTACACTTAAGACTTACCATATGAAGTGTTTCACTACTTGCGCCACACAATACAATGTTTACTTGCTGACATGCCCGTGCAAAAAACAATATGTGGGACGTACGATCCGAACCTTCACTATAAGGGTGAATGAGCATATTGCCAACATAAAAAATGGGAAAACCAATCATAGTGTCCCGCGACACTATCTTGAACACCATGATCGAGACCCCACAGGCACTCAGTTTTTAGCCATAGCTCAGTACGTTTCACATTGGAGGGGAGAATCTAGGATTCGGGGAGTATCCCGACTTGAAACGTACTGGATCTATGAGCTTCGCACCTATGCCCCCCACGGAATGAATGTTGAATGGGATATCAATTCATTCATCAATAAGGCTTGAGTGTCCTTCCCTTCTTTCCGTGGATTAATAAGATTTTTCGCTATGTGTGCGTATGCGAATTTCCTTGTATTTGGCTTTGTGTGCGCCCTCTTTTAGGTTCTGGTCCATTTTTTATTTATTTTCTCTAGGGTGTCTTAAGTGCTCCCCATATTTGTAGTTTATTTTGGTGTTTAGGTTATTTTATGTACTGTCTACTGATCCATTGACCTGGTAGACTTTTAGATAATTTTATTCCAGCACTTTTCTTTATTTACCACAAGATGGTGCTGTTACTTTAAGGTCTTTTTAGCCTGTTTGATATTACTTGGTGGTGTCCATGCGCTCCAGGCCTCTTTGTGAGAGAGAGGCTTGGCAGACTTTTTAGTGACAGATGAGTGTTTATATACAGGAAGCAAGGCTTTCCAAGCCTCGCTTTGGTTACATGACACTTCCTGTTTCTACTCATCGTAGAGTGCCCATGCGCTCCAGGCCTATTTGTGAGAGAGAAGCTTGGTAGACTTTTTAGTGACAGATGAGTGTTTTACATACAGGAAGCGAGGCTTTCCAAGCCTCGCTTTGGTTACATGACACTTCCTGTTTCTACTCATCGTAGAGTGTCCATGCGCTCCAAGCCTCTTTGTGAGAGAGAGGCTTGGTAGACTTTTAGTGACAGATGAGTGTTTTACATACAGGAAGCGAGGCTTTCCAAGCCCCGCTTTGGTTACATGACACTTCCTGTTTCTACTCATCGTTTGCATGATACTATTTGTCCCGGATTGGATACAGTACGAGTTGTACCATGTATGTAAGTGGCGTTTTAGCCACACATATTTGTTTTTATATATTGCATATTATTTATTATGTATACTGCTGCATGGCATGTTTGGGTGGGCGTTTAGATGTGGTGTGGGCGTTGAACGCCGCATGTCGTCTCCAACCCACTTTCTCATGGCGGGCTTTTTGAACAAAGGTTATTGGCAGTCGCTTGGGTCCATCTCCAGCTCGGCCTATCATGGTTTGCTTCCTGGGAGGTGCGAACCGTATAGCGAACGTGGTAGGTTGACCTGGAGGTGGAGACTACCCACCTTGGATCTGGTGAGCTGTTTACCAAATCATATGTTGTAATCAATTATCTGTCTGATTGGTTGAGAACCTTGTTAGATTGTATTTGTTCACTATATATATTTCTGCAGTAGAAGAGGTTGGTTGATGCCCCTGTTGAAGAACATTTGTTCGAAACGCGTAGGGCTTGGTACACTACCTCATTCACTGCCCCTTTTTAAACGTTTTTATTGTTTGTGATCACTTTTATGTTGGTTGAATAAACCCTCATTGACCTGCACCATTGGCGCATTCCTTCCCTTCTTTTCTCCTCACATGGGTGGTTGGTCAAGTAATAGCTTCCTTTGGCCACTGGTTACTAATATTCACTGTGGTAAAGAGTCTCCTTGCTGAGTGGTGGTTCCAGTTCCATCGGAGGACCACCTGGATCGGTGTGAAACCCAGAGTCTGCTGTCAAGTCGGGGAGCCTACCGGACAGTCTACATTGGGGACCCATCTGATCCAGTTTCCAGACTAACTGATGAGGAGTGCCACTGGGATTTCGTATGCCTATTTGACCTGCCTAAACCACAGGTCTAATGTTCCGGTAAGAGTATTCTACGTCTCTTTTTCTACAAGAGTTATGTGATGACCCTTCAGTGCTACATGTTCTTTCTTCACAACACGAAAATTTTCTATGGACACTGTATGGACTCATTATATTGATATTATTTATCACTTTGGTTTGATTGTAGGCCCAAATTATTGGGCTTCATTTCTTCACTTAGCGCTACATCTTCATTCCATGTTTATTAATTTTAGTCACATTTTATGTAGCAGCTTTATATTTATTTTTAGTCACTATTTTAGATTAGCGCAGTATTTTCTTTCTTTATATGCACGTTTTTGACTATTTTATATTGCAGATGTTTTCACGTATATTTTTGTACGACACTTTACCATGGATGTGTTTGAATATAGAACATCCAGGTCTTTTAACACTGATGGTGTTTTCACTACCACCGGATCTGACACCGAACTCAGTGGTTTGTTTCTCAGACTTAAAAATCTGATGACCACAGAGTTACACCTCCAGTGGGATACTGCCTTTCTGGAACAGTATGTGAAAGAAAATATAGTTCCTAGGGGTCTCCGCTGGGATGTGTTTCCTCAACAAGGAGAGTCTGATATAGATTCTTGGTTTCGGTATTTTAACGATGCCGGGACCAAACTTGATTTTTTTGATAGATAAAAAGAAGTCAAGATTGATATCTATCGACAGGGAGATAAGAGAGCTTAAAGAAAAATTTACTCCACATAAAACCTCTTTAGAGTACATCTCTCTTTCAACCACTCTAAAAAGCCACCTAGAAAAGGAGTAAAAGGAACAGAGACTCAAGAAGCAAAAGAAATATAATAGAGACATTATAGATTACAGGTCTAATCTTGTTTTTGGGTGGCAAAAAATGATTCAAGCATCTCTGGTCTCGGCCAGTGAGAATCTAGAGATGGAGGTGATTCAATCTGATGGCCGGAATTTGGATCGAACATTAACCTTCGAACCTGTGGCTCAGAACACCTCAGTACGGCCACCCCCTAATCCCAAACCCCTTGGGACAGGCCCCTCTAACAAAACTCTAGACTCCAGACCCAAAACACAAGTTCCCAATACTCAGGTGGCTTATCCTTCCCAACCCAGGGGGAGGGGCCCTAGGAGTAGAGGGAAAGGTCCTCAAAGGGGTCAGTCTAGAGACTCTTTTCCATCTAATTATGGGCGTCCCAGGGACTCTTATCATTATGAGAGTCCAAGGAGACCAGGGGCGAATTGGTGTGATTACCACAAAGCCCCAAGGCGTGGTGGACATGATGGTCAATTCCGGACCCCTTCTCGCCCCTACAATAGGCCTCTTCCCTTCTATGATGATTATACGAGGGAGGAGTACTATGATTCCTATAATGACCGAGACAGAGACATTGATCTGTTGTCCAGGTCCCCATACAACTATAACCAATACCCCTCCGGCCCATCCCATCCCATCCTTCGGGTTTTCACAGGGCGGTTCCAGACTACCTTGGAAGCCCAGAAGGAAAAGAGGTGTCAGAGGAGGTTGGAGGGTCCAGAGCAAAAAGGCCCAGTACAAGATAGGCTCGGGTGTCTTTAATTTGAGCTCAACAAACCTAACGGACGAAGAGAACCTGGTCTTAGACAAGGGACTTAAATATGTTCCTCCACGGAACATGAATAGGTTCTCTACCTTTATTGATGTCCATAAGTTTGTTCGTAAGCTCAATATACAGAGACACTTCTTGAACCCATCCAATGCCTCCATTGCTGTTCCCACCCCCATGGACACAAATGTACACACTGGGTTGTCAAATCCTTCCCTATTCAATCCTCCTGGTTTTGTAGCACCTGCGATTAAAGTTTTTCGCAACCTAGTGCTCCAGGACTTGGAGAAGTTACCACCTAAGAGGACGCACACAAATCCTAAGATTAAATAAGGTTTGAAACAATTATGTGAACAAAAGGATTTAATCATCCGTCCAGCAGACAAAGGGGGTGCCATTGTCATGCTTGATAAGAGTATGTATATCAGGGAAATGAATAAGATTCTTGGTGATACAGATACCTATAAGGTCATTCCATCAGACCCAACCTTGAAATATAAGAAAGCTCTTGTGGAACTAGTGGATGAGGGTTTTGCGTTGTCCATTTTGGACAAGAAGGAAAAAAGTTTTCTGATTCCGGTAGCACCGAGGATTCCCGCTATCTATTACCTGCCTAAGGTTCATAAGGACCCAGTGAATCCCCCTGGTCATCCTATAGTTAGCGGGATAGACTCGATTACTGCTAGAATAGGAAAATATATTGATTTTCATCTTCAGCCTTTGGTCAGGGTCATGCCTTCCTTTTTGAAGGACACAGGTGATACCATCAGGTTGCTACAAACAGTGGACTTCCGGAATGGCATGATTCTGGCCACTGCGGATGTGGCTGCCTCTACACATGTATACCCCATGATTTGGGATTCGAGGCTGTTGAATATTAGGCTTGTGCACAACGGAAAAATTCGTTCCGTTTCGGTTCGTTTCTTTCCGGTCCTGTTGATTCGTAATCATTCGTAATTTTGCTAGACAGGATTTTTCGTGTTCGGACTCATTCGTATTTTTGCAAGCGACATTTTTCGTTGAATTTTTTGTTGCTTTATAATTCGTACTTTCGGTAGAGTACGTTGTTTTTCGTTGATTCTGGACACAACTCCTACTTTCGTAACTTTTTTTGGGTTCGTTGATTCGTAATTTTCTGTGTCTCTCTCACGACGACGCTGACTATTATGCCTAATGTGCTTCGAATGGATTTGTACTTTTCGAAATACATAGCGGTTATTTGTAACGATTCGAAATCTCGTATTTTACTTTCGTTTTTTACATGCGGCTATAGCCTCCGCCCCTGTACACCATTTTGAGAGGGTTCAGCACGGTGAGGGAGAAGCGCAGAGCAGAGTGTTATTGTGCTTCGAATGGATTAGAAATCTCGTATTTTACTTTCGTTTTTTACATGCGGCTATAGCCTCCGCCCCTGTACACCATTTTGAGAGGGTTCAGCACGGTGTGGGAGAAGCAGAGAGCAGAGCAGAGTGAGTGTTATTGTGCTTCGTATGGATTCGTACATTCGTAACTTTTTCATAACGAATTATGCCGAAGACATTCGGGCATTCGCTATTTTGCGGTATAATTTATTTCGGATTCGGTTTTATTCGTAATTGCTTTGTTCGGAAATTCGAATGCTTCCGAATGTCCGAAAGTTGCTAAATTCGGACGAATTTCGATTCGTTACGAAACGAATTGCACAAGCCTATTGAATATTACCTGTCTCAGAGTGTTAGCATACCCAATGTGCAGCGTAATTTCATCATGCAACTTCTGAGATTCGCTACTACCCACAATTACTTTTGGTTTCAGAACAGTTTCTACCTACAAACCAAGGGTGTTGCGATGGGGGCAAAATTTGCCCCCAGCCTGGCCAATTTATTCATGGCCAAGTGGGAGGAGGATGTCATCTATGCCCATAGGAGACCAGAATTGGTTCTCTGGGTTCGTTATATAGATGACATCCTCCTCCTATGGAATGTCAGCCAAGCATCTCTAGATGATTTTATGGTCTCGCTTAACGCCAACGAATGTGGTATTAGGCTGAGCCATGAAGCTAGTTCTACATCAGTCCATTTTTTGGATTTGGAAATCAAAGTGGTTGACAACCGGTATGAATTCTCTACGTTTTTCAAGCCTACCGATCGTAACGGTTACATCCCTCGAGACAGCTGCCATCATTCACAATGGCTTAAGTCAGTGCCAAAGAGCCAGTTCCTCCGGTTGCGGAGGAACTGCTCTAAAGTCAGTGATTTTGTTTTACAAGCAGCTGTCCTGAGGGGCCGTTTTATCGATAAAGGCTATTCACCCGGAGATCTCGATGAGGAGATCGATCGGATCCAGCGGATCGATCGGGACTCCCTACTTGTGGTTGGTCCCCCCAAAGCTACCAATGAGAAGTTTAAGTGGTCTTTCTTCACTACTTACTCTGTGCAGTCTCGCCAGGTAAAAGAAATACTGAAGAAACACTGGAATGTCCATAGAAGCGATGCACTTTTAGGTGCGGTGCTACCTGAACGGGCAGGGGTGATCTTTAGAGGTGCCCGGTCTGTCCAGGGTGACATCGCACCAAATGTTATAGACCCTACTAAACGTATCTCTTTTTTTCAAAATTGCAAGGGCTATTTTCCGTGTCGCAAGTGCAATGTTTGCGCACATAACATTAGTGGGAGACGCAAGAGTGAGACCTTCCAGTCTACGGCTACACTTAAGACTTACCATATGAAGTGTTTCACTACTTGCGCCACGCAATACATTGTTTACTTGCTGACATGCCCGTGCAAAAAACAATATGTGGGACGTACGATCCGAACCTTCACTATAAGGGTGAATGAGCATATTGCCAACATAAAAAATGGGAAAACCAATCATAGTGTCCCGCGACACTATCTTGAACATCATGATCCAGACCCCACAGGCACTCAGTTTTTAGTGATAGATCAGTACGTTTCACATTGGAGGGGAGAATCTAGGATTCGGGGAGTATCCCGACTTAAAACGTACTGGATCTATGAGCTTCGCACCTATGCCCCCCACGGAATGAATGTTGAATGGGATATCAATTCATTCATCAATAAGGCTTGAGTGCCCTTCCCTTCTTTCCGTGGATTAATAAGATTTTTCGCTATGTGTGCGTATGCAAATCTCCTTGTATTTGGCTTTGTGTGCGCCCTCTTTTAGGTTCTGGTCCATTTTTTATTTATTTTCTCTAGGGTGCCTTAAGTGCTCCCCATATTTGTAGTTTATTTTGGTGTTTAGGTTATTTTATGTACTGTCTACTGATCCATTGACCTGGTAGACTTTTAGATAAATTTATTCCAGCACTTTTCTTTATTTACCACAAGATGGTGCTGTTACTTTAAGGTCTTTTTAGCCTGTTTGATATTACTTGGTGGTGTCCATGCGCTCCAGGCCTCTTTGTGAGAGAGAGGCTTGGCAGACTTTTTAGTGACAGATGAGTGTTTATATACAGGAAGCAAGGCTTTCCAAGCCTCGCTTTGGTTACATGACACTTCCTGTTTCTACTCATCGTTTGCATGATACTATTTGTCCCGGATTGGATACAGTGCGAGTTGTACCGTGTATGTAAGTAGCGTTTTAGCCACACATATTTGTTTTTATATATTGCATATTATTTATTATGTATACTGCTGCATGGCATGTTTGGGTGGGCGTTGAGATGTGGGCGTTGAACGCCGCACGTAGTCTCCAACCCACTTTCTCATGGCAGGCTTTTTGAACAAAGGTTATTGGCAGTCGCTTGGGTCCATCTCCAGCTCGGCCTATCATGGTTTGCTTCCTGGGAGGTGCGAACCGTATAGCGAACGTGGTAGGTTGACCTGGAGGTGGAGACTACCCACCTTGGATCTGGTGAGCTGTTTACCCAATCATATGTTGTAATCAATTATCTGTCTGATTGGTTGAGAACCTTGTTAGATTGTATTTGTTCACTATATATATTTCTGCAGTAGAAGAGGTTGGTTGATGCCCCTGTTGAAGAACATTTGTTCGAAACGCGTAGGGCTTGGTACACTACCTCATTCACTGCCCCTTTTTAAACGTTTTTATTGTTTGTGATCACTTTTATGTTGGTTGAATAAACCCTCATTGACCTGCACCATTGGCGCATTCCTTCCCTTCTTTTCTCCTCACATGGGTGGTTGGTCAAGTAATAGCTTCCTTTGGCCACTGGTTACTAATATTCACTGTGGTAAAGAGTCTCCTTGCTGAGTGGCGGTTCCAGTTCCATCGGAGGACCACCTGGATCGGTGTGAAACCCAGAGTCTGCTGTCAAGTCGGGGAGCCTACCGGACAGTCTACATTGGGGACCCATCTGATCCAGTTTCCAGACTAACTGATGAGGAGTGCCACTGGGATTTCGTATGCCTATTTGACCTGCCTAAACCACAGGTCTAATGTTCCGGTAAGAGTATTCTACGTCTCTTTTTCTACAAGAGTTATGTGATGACCCTTCAGTGCTACATGTTCTTTCTTCACAACACGAAAATTTTCTATGGACACTGTATGGACTCATTATATTGATATTATTTATCACTTTGGTTTGATTGGAGGCCCAAATTATTGGGCTTCATTTCTTCACTTAGCGCTACATCTTCATTCCACACTTACAGAGGCCACCATTGAGCCCATGGTTTTATCGGACCATCACCCCATAACCATGACCCTCACACTCCCGTCCCGAAGGACCAGATCAACGATTTGGCGCCTGGATGGCTCGCTTCTCCTGGACGTAGATAATACCCTAAAAATATCGGAAGGTCTTTCACACTACTTTAAGGAAAACTCCACTGGGGACACGTCTCCGACGGTTACTTGGGCCGCACACAAGTGTGTAATCAGGGGCGAAATCATATCTCTGGCGGCCAAAAGAAACAAACTTAGAAAGGCACACATTGATGACCTATCAAACCGAGTAAAAAGACTCGAAAACATCCACAAACGATCGTTAGCTGACAAATGCCTCACTGACCTACTGGCAGCGAGGGCCGACCTCTTAGAGGAACTCCAGAAAACTCTAAAACGTAAATATACATTAACACAGAAATTGTTCTATGAATTTGGGAATAAGGCGGGCAAACTTTTAGCAAGAGCCCTGCAAAAGAAAAAATCCACGCACACGATCCACACTATCAAAACCCCTTCTGGCGCCACTGTTAATCGCACGGAAGACATAGCTAACCAATTTGTTGCATATTTCTCCAAACTATATAACCTTCCCACTCCACGCTTGACTGACCCTTTCGCTAGACGTCCTGAAATTATAAACAAATTCTTAGCCCAACACAGCCGCTCCCCTCTACCCCTGGAAGAGTTAACTGACCTAGACATACCAATCTCCACCGAAGAAGCCTTTAAGGCCCTGAAGCAGTTGAAACCGGGTAAGAGCTCAGGCCCAGACGGACTGACTTATAGCTACTACAAATCTTTCTCAGATATCTTACTCCCACACTTTGTGGCAGCCTTTAATGACCTACTATCCTCTTCCCCCCCACAAAACAGGGACATTTTGGAGGCACATGTAACACTCATTCCAAAACCAGATAAAGACGTAACGATAGTTTCCAACTATCGCCCTATTTCCCTCCTTAATGTAGATGTGAAACTGTACGCAAAGATATTGGCGAACCGCATACTCCCCTTACTCCCCAAATTAATATCGACCGACCAAGTGGGTTTTATCCCTGGCAGAGAAGCCAGAGATAACACTACCAAAGCCCTTAACATACACCACTGGCTGACCTCCACTACTTCTAAGGGATTTTTTCTGTCCCTTGACGCTGAAAAGGCCTTTGACAGGGTAGCATGGGACTTTATGTCTGCCTGTCTTCAAGCTGTGGGACTCCCAACACGGCTTATACAAATGATTATGGCACTCTATGCATCCCCCACGGCCAGGATAAGGGTCAATGGTCAACTATCGTCTATGTTCTCCATATCCAACGGTACACGCCAGGGTTGCCCCCTCTCCCCGCTAATCTTCGTCCTTACCATGGAACCTTTCCTCCGCAAAATTAGAGACAACCCCGATATACAGGGGATTACCATTCATCGCAAGCAATACAAGATTGCGGCATACGCAGACGATATTTTACTATTTCTTTCAAATCCCTTGACTACCATCCCGAACCTCCTCAAGGACTTTACCCTCTTCAAACACCTCTCTAACCTCCAAATCAACTTTGATAAATCTAAGGCACTCAACATTTCCTTACCTCAACAAACGGTCCTTCTCTGTCAAGCCAATTTCCCTTTTAAATGGGAACCCAACAAACTCACTTACTTGGGCATTAAAATCCCTACCAGATTGTCTGACCTGTACACGAAGAACTTTCTCCCCGCACTTCAAACTATTAGGGAAGACACTACTATATGGCTGAAAGGCCCCTTCTCCTGGTTCGGCAGAGCTGCCATTCTAAAGATGAATGTGCTTCCCAAATTACTATATCTCTTGCAAGCTATCCCAATTAAACTCCCCCCATCCTATTTTACCTCATTTAAACAAATATGCAGATGCCTCCTCTGGTCAGAGGGACCCCCTCGTCTGAGCTGGGCAAAATTGACGCTTCCCAAGAATAGGGGAGGTTTAGGACTTCCGGATCTTCAATCCTATTACAGGGCTTGCCAATTAACACGAATTGTGGATTGGCATGCACATTCCTCGAGCAAAGACTGGGTGCAAGTGGAAAATTTGTTTTCCCAAATTCCTCTTTCCCATCTACCATGGATTAACACAGGCTCCATCCCCCAGAACTGCTCCACTCATCCTCTAATAGGTCCAACACTACACAACTTTAAGACTTCCTGCCACATCCTCCAACTAACCCCTTTTCCCGGGCCACTGACGCCCCTTACACAGAACCCGGCCTTTCCAGCAGATATACCGGCCAATGATAGGCACATAGGACCCGCCGACCTTCCGGTTAGGGCCTATCAATGCTTTGAAGTCGACACACTTCTCACACAACCTGAGTTATCCTTCAAATTCCCTAACCTCCACATACCCTTCTTTAAATATCTACAAATACGTGATTTCCTCCTTCAGGCTCGCCCTCTCTCTCAGTGGTCTAGATCTCTTACCCCCTTCAAACTCCTCTGCACGGACACGGAACCACACAGACACTTAATATCTACTTTATATGCCCTTTTACTCTCAGGATCCCCACCCGATGCTCAAAATCGACTACAATGGGCCAATGATCTATCCATAGACCTTCCCACGGTGGATTGGGATCGCATTTGCGAACATACACATAAAGGCACGGTCAACGTATCCGCACAAGAAAATAGATATAAACTGTACACGAGATGGTACCGTACACCAGACAAACTACATTGATACTTCCCGACTGTTTCCCCTCTATGCTGGAGATGTACTTCAGCCCCTGGGTCTTTTCTCCACATTTGGTGGGAATGCCCTATGATAAAACCTTTTTGGAAAGACATACATGCTTTAATCACCAGAATCACTACTTACACTCCAGACTTTTCCCCAGCACAATATGTTCTGCACCACACATCCATTCCTAGTTCAACCTACCGCAAATCTCTTATCCTACACCTTATTAACGCAGCAACTCAATGCATACCAACTCACTGGAGAAGCACGGTCCCCCCTTCCGTAGCCGAATGGCATAATAGAGTTGACAAGGTAGCGGAGATGGAAAGACTTATTTTCCAAGTCAGAGATAACCCCACTAAATTCAGAATCACATGGGCTTGCTGGATCCAATATAGGGAGACAGCATCAACCACGGACCCCCACCCGACTCCAATGTCCATAGCAGGGAATAGCACTCCCACCTGAAAACCCTCAGTACACCGCTCAGAGTATTCCGGTCACTCCGTCATTCCCCTAATCCCCCCCTCTCCCTCCTTCACCCTATAGCTTATTGATCTTCAGACTTCAGATCTATTCTGTACTTCTGACCTAAACTTAAATACCCCATATCTTTAGTCCTATAACTGATTTCTATTGCTTTTGCATTATACTCGAGGACGTCTTAGTCTCCCCGACCAGTTTGGTTAGTCCTTCCATGTTCATTCCAGGAGGGGAGGCGGTGCTACTGGGGATGTCATATCTTACTATATTACCGATAAACCGTCTGTCCTACACTTTCCTGTGATTAACAATAGTCACCTTCTCGCCCACAGAATGATCCCATTAGGGGTGGGCGGGAGGATGGAGGCCTCCGCAGGTTTGTCTCACTCCTTTTTGCTGTACCCCCATAGTGCACTCCTTTCCCTCCGACTCTTTACAGTTCCATGAATAAGTCCTGCCCCTGAGTTCTGGACACCGACCACACTCACCTCACTTTTGAATGTATGCCTTGTTCCATTCTTTATTCTAACCCCCTAGTTGAATCTCATATATAGCTGCGCTAAACCAAGAATAAATGAAAAAAAAAATAATATATTGAGAATATTATTTTTAACGTGCTGATCAACACACATATGTAGTACGTAAACCCTTATGAGTGACGTGTCAATTAATAATGAACAAACCTAAAACTTAATTGACATAACTAATAGATTGTGTTGTACGTGATACAAATTGATAAACCATGCAAATAGCATATTATAAGAAGGACGCACAAGGCGTCAATCTATGTGTACACAAATAAAATCAGTCCAAAAATAATAATTGAAGTGAAGACACCCGTGAAAAACAAATCCAAGATTCCACAGTGCTTGTCTGAAGAGTGATATCCACCACCAAAAACAGGTCAGCAGCTTACCAGATTATATTGGTCCCCTATGACGGAGGACCTCAAACCGCATATAAGTACTTCCAATTGGATGGTATAGGCTCCTACGTCCACCTCTTCAAACGAGATTTCACAGCAGTATGATCACAGTGATCCCATGTAAAAAAGGAGAGGGATACCTCGCTAGTGTAAAATCTTAGGGATTTATTGGATAAAGGTAGAATAAAACACTTACAGCAATGTTGTGAAAAAACAGCCTTAAACTCGCGGCGCCGGCCGGACACCAGCGAGTAAACCCGTCCTAGGAGATCGAGCAGTAAGGGGAAGACGTCACCACGCCACTCGGTCCACCCGTTCTTGTTTGTTTCACTGAGTATGTTTATCAGGTTAGTGGCAGCTTGAGACCACAATTGAGGCAATCTGGGCCATCCAGTAATTGCCATCTCTCAATCCTGAGCGCAATTTTTTCCTTTTTTTCTCTTTTTTTTCTCATATATAGCTAGTTGCTATTATACTCTCATGTACTGTTTCATTATAGTCCACCCTCTTCATACTAGATATATATTGTTGTATGATTTTTTGAAACACATGTGTCCATTATCATTCCTCTGTTATTATGATAATTTCAATAAAATTCATTTTATTGAAATTATCATAATAACAATAAAATTCATTTGAGAACAAATTATATATATTGCTTTGCTACAAAACTGAGGTACTCCCCATGTGGGAGGGGTTATATAGAGGGGGACTTCTGGTCTTGATTATTATTATGCCAGTGTCCATCACCTGAAGGTGGCCCATAACCCATGTAGTAATTACTGGTGCTCTGTGTCCCATGATGTACCTTCAAGAAAAGGATTTTACAGGTAAGCTGTTATAAAAATCCTATTTTGGCCATAATAAACAAAGGTGTCCAAGAATGACACAGGGAACAATTATTAAACGCATGAAGAAAGGGAGGTACAAAAAGGCATGGAAAGCCAAGAGACCAGCTGAAATCTATCAGCAATTAGAAAGCAATCCTGCCCCTTATCAGTGCAAAATAAAAACCAGTTGGTTCAGTCTCAACTGATTACCTATAAAAGGTGTCTAATTACCAAGGTGTCACACAAGAAACATATTTTCCAGCACTGCCTTTACCCTCTTGGGCATGGAGTTCACCAAAGCTTCACAAGTTGCCACTGGAGTCCTCTTCCACTCCTCCATAATGACATCACAGAGCTCCTCCACCTTCTGTTTGAGGATGCCCCTCAGATGCTCAATAGGGTTTAGGTCTAGAGACATGCTTGGCCAGTCCATCCCCTTTACCCTCAGCTTATTTAGCAAGACAGTGGTTGTCTTGGAGGTGTGTTTGGGGTCGTTATCATGTTGGAATACTGCCCTGCAGCCCAGTCTCCGAATGGAGGGAATCATGCTCTGCTTCAGTATGTCACAGTACATGTTGGCATTCATGGCTCCCTCAATGTACTGTAGATCCCCAGTGCTGGCAGAATTCATGCAGCCCCAGACCAGGACACTCCCATCACCATGCTTGACTGTAGGCAGGACACACTTGTCTTTGTACTCCTCACCTGGTTGCTGGCACACACGCTTGACACCATGTAAACCAATACGTTTATCTTGGTCTCATCCGACCACAGGACATGGTTCCAGTAATCCATGTCCTTAGTCTGTTTGTCTTCAGCAAACTGTTTGCAGGCTTTCTTGTGCATCATCTTTAGAAGAGGCTTACTTCTGGGACAACAGCCATGCAGACCAATTTGATGCAGTGTGCAGCGTATGGTCTGAGCACTGACAGGCTGACAGCACTCATACGTCTATTTCCCAAAGGCAACCTCTGGATATGACGCTGAGCAAGTGCACTTAACTCCTTTGGTCGATCATGACGAGGCCTGTTCTGAGTGGAACTAGTCCTGTTAAACCGCTGTATGGTCTTGGTCACTGTGCTGCAGCTCAGTTTCAGGGTCTTGGCAATCTTCTTATAGCCTAGACCATCTTTATATAGAGCAACAATTCTTTTTTTCAGATCCTCAGAGAGTTCTTTGCCACGAGGTGCCATGTTGAACTTCCAGTGTCCAGTATGATTGAGACCTGCTTCCCATTCACATCTGAGACCTTGTAACACTAACGAGTCACATGACGCCGGGGAGGGAAAATAGCTAATTTGGCCAAATTTGGACATTTTCACTTAGGGGTGTACTCACTTTTGTTGCCAGCCGTTTTGACATTAATGGCTGTGTGTTGATTTATTTTGAGGGGACAGAAAAATGACACTGTTACACAAGCTGTACACTCACTACTTTACATTGTAGAAAATTTTAATTTCTTAAGTGTTATCACATAAAAATATATAATTAAAAATGTACAAAAATGTGAGGGGTGTACTTACTTTTGTGAGATACTGTAGATTTGAATGGTGGAAGTTGCAGCCACAACAAATATAAAATGTATGTTTCTTTTTCACAGTACCACATAACCCCCGGGGTTCCCTATGATAAGGATGGATGACCCCACCCCCTCTTGCGCGTCATGGGGGTTTCGTTCCTGCTGGAGAGGGGAGACTGCAGCGTCACTGGAGAACGGATCATCGTTGGACATCGACGGGATTAAATCGCTGGAATTTATTTATTTATTTTATTTTTAAATAAAGGATTTGTCCAACTGTGTCTGTGTGTTTTTTTTACAAATTTTTACACTTTCTTTGTGAAATGGTAGGGGTACAATGTACTCTGTTACCAATTCACATGGGCAGGGGCCGGGATCTGGAGTTCCCCTTTGTTAAAGGGTGATTCCAGATTTCGATAAGCCCCCCGCCCGCAGACCCCCACAACCACCGGACAAGGGTTGTGGGGATGAGGCCCTTGTTCTCATCAACATGGGGACAGCCTCCACATGTTGAGGGCATGTGGCCTGGTATGGTTCAGGAGGGGGGGCGCTCGGATAAGGGTCTGGTATGGATTTTTGGGGGGACCCCACGCCATTTTTTTTTTACATTTTGGTGCAGGGTTCCCCTTAAAATCCATACCAGACCTGAAGGGTCTGGTATGGATTTTTGGGGGACCCCACACCATTTATTTTTTTATTTGGTGCAGGGTTCCCCTTTATTTCCATACCAAACCTGAAGGGCCTGATATGGAATTTGGGGGGACCCCCACGTTTTTTTTTTTGGTTCGGGATTCCCCTTAATATTCATACCAGACCCAAAGGGCCTGGTTATGGACTGTGGGGGGGACCCCTGCCATTTTTTTCAATTACTTTGATCTGTATTGCCGGGGAGCCGACAATTCATTATAGCCGCGAGTGGTTTTAAATGACTTTTTTTCCTTCAGAAATGACATTTTGTGCAGGGACAATTCTAAACACGGGAAACATGCGCAGGGGAGGGCTGGCGGCCTTAGGCCTGGGGGGCAAGTCCAGTCAAGTGGCCCATTGAACCGCCAAATCAGCTCACCATCCATGGCCCACCTGGTTTTTCAATCAAGTGCCCATCAGTGCAGCCAATTCCAGTGGCCATCAATGCAACCTGATCACTGGGGCAGGTTACATGGGTGTATGGGGGGGAGATGGGATCAGCTAGGGGTGTCAGGGTCTCACAACTCAGCGATCTCAGCTCAGTAGGTCCTTGCACGCCACGGTCTCCTGGGGGGGTAAAGGTCCTGATCCTGGGGTCAAGTTGCAGCCAGTGCCCAGCCCTGCAGCCCTGCATCCTTACTCCCTGGCACTCACTGCCTCTGCCTGCTTCCAATAATCCGGTCGCAGGGAGTTGTAGTTTCCTCTGCGCTGCTGTGTTTTCCACCCACCAGAAGCTTGAGTGCGGACTACAACTCCCGGAATGCAACAGCTAGTGGTCGGCCACCATGGCCATGCCCCCGGCCCGACTTCCTAGACCAGAATAAAAAAGAAAATGGTGGCTGGCAGCGGATGCCGGCCATTTTGAACTTAATTTAGGGCGGCCTGGGAGGCAATTGCCACCCTGCCCCCTAGCCCAGCCCTCCCCTGAACATGCGCGACTTTACAGGCATACTTTAGACACCCCCCAGGTACGAAATTTAAAGGAATATTTCACTTTTCTTGTTTCACTTTAAGCATTATTAAAATCACTGCTCCCGAAAAAACTGCCATTTTTAAAACTTTGTTTTGCATTGATACATGTCCCCTGGGGCAGGACCCAGGTCCCCGAACACTTTTTATGACATTAACTTGCATATTAACCTTAAGATTAGCACTTTTGATTTCTCCCATAGACTTTTAAAGGTGTTCTGCGGCTTTTCGAATTTTCCCCCAATTGTTCGCTGTTCGCCAAACTGTTCCCCAAACTCAAACTCATGTTCCACTCGAAAATAAAGCTCATCCCTAGTTGCCAACCTGATCTGCCTGACTAAGTTTTCGCCTGAATCCTCAGCACACAATCTCCACTTCGGACACTACCTATCACAGGTAACTACATTACAAATGGGCCACGATGGCAGTGGACCCTGCTGAGATTGTTAAAGCGATTTCACGTCGGGGCAATTGATTGGAGCTCATGAACAGCATCAACGCCAAGTTAGATGAACTTTGTACTATGCTTAAATCTTTTTTGCCTGGTCCTTCTGCAACGGTCCAGACTTCTGCTCCAATCCAACCCCCCTCTTCTGTACCACCCAAACTTCCCCTGCTTGAAAAATTTGGTTTTGATACGAAGGAATGCAGAGGCTTTTTAAATGTTTTCCGTTTGCATTTCCGCAACAACCCTGGGACTTTTAACACTTTGTCTGCCAAAGTGACTTCTGTAATTTCCTTGTTAAAGGGGAAGGCCCTGGTCTGTGTCTCTCCTTACCTGGAATGCAATGATCCTGTGCTGCAAGACGCTCACAAATTTCTGGCTTCTCTCCAGACTATGATTGACAAGTACTCACTTTTGGACATACAACAAGGTACCAGGTCTGTGGCACAATATGCTATTGAGTTCCGTACCCTGGCTGCTGAGACTAATTGGGACTCAAAGGCATTACGTGCAGCCTTCCGAAAAGGTCTTACAGATTGCATCAAGGATGAATTAGTCTATAAGGATTTCCCAGAAGACCTTGAGAAATTTGTAGAGCTGTGTTCGTCTGGATGTCTGGTATCATGAAAGGTGCCAAGAGAGACTTAGATCTCGCAAGTTTCCTAGGCCAGTTTTTACCATTTGGCCCCTAACTTCCAAGCACCACCTCAGCCAGAACCTGAAATCTCAGTCGAACCCCAGGCACCTGTGAAACCCATGAAAGTAAGCCGTCTCCACCTAACTGAGTCAGAGAAACAAAGGAGGCGTGCATTGGTCCTATGCCTGTACTATGGACTTAAATGACATTAGTTATCTGTCTGCCCTTCCCGTTTAGTAAAAGGCAGGGTCTAACCAGTGTTGGAGGAGCTGGCTTAGACCTTACAGGTATATCCTCCAAGACCAAGATTACCATTCCCGCAATTATCCATTTACCCTCTAAACTTGTCTCCTGTGAGGCTTTTGTGGATTCTGGAGCCGCTGGCATATTCTTGGACTACACTCTTGCTAAAGAAAATATCATCCTATTTGTTCCACAGTCTAGACCCCTGAACATCACCACCCTGAATGGACAACCCTTGGGAGATGGCATTGTAAAATTTGAGACTACATCAATCAGCCTTCAGGTAGGCATACTTCACAAAGAGGAAGTTGTCTTGTCTCTTATTGATTCTCCACTTCTGCCCATTATCCTTGGTTACCCATGGTTAAAACAACATAACCCTTATTTTGATTGGGAAAATGGAGAACTAACCTCTTGGTGGTCATTCTGTCTTCTAAACTGTTTGTCTCAACCCAAAAGACTTTCTGGTTGTCTGTTGGCTTCCATGGCCATCCCACCCACCTTGCCTCGTGAATACCATGAGTTTGCAGACATATTTTGCAACTTAAAGGCAGAGGTTTTACCTCCACGTCATTCTTTTTTTTTATTCCTGGAGCACCTCTTCCCAAAGGAGGGACCTATCCCCTGTCTTTGCCTGAACAAAAATCCATGGAGGAATATGTAAAAGACAACTTGGAAAAGGTTTTATCCGACCATCTTCTTGTCCAGTATGGGCAGGTTTTTTCTTTGTTGAAAAAAAAGATGGGGTCTTTGACCATGCATAGACTATCGAGGGTTAAATCAAATCACTGTAAAAGACTCCTACCCTTTGCCTCTCATTCTTGAACTGTTTGATGTACTTAAGGGAGCCGTTATTTTCTCTAAGCTGGACCTACGAGGGGCTTATAATCTCATTCGAATTAAAGACTGGGACGAGTGGAAGACAGCATTCAACACTCGTAATAGAATGTCTGGTTATGCCATTTGGGTTGTGTAACGCCCCTGCTGTCTTAAAATGTTTCATGAATGACATTTTTCACGATTTCAGCAACAGTTTTGTGATCATCTACTTGGACAACATTTTAATCTTTTCCAAGACTCATCTAGAGCACATCTCACTTGTAAATCAGGTATTACAATGACTGAGAGAAAATCATCTTTACGCGAAGCACATCCTATCTCTCAGTGCCCGTTTGTTGTGGACTAGCTCCCTGGGTATTGTGACTGCTTTGTAACTCTGAATACCGTATATGAACTTCTGCCTGAATTCCTGAATATTCTCTAGCCTGCTGATTTTGTACTTCACCGCCAGCTCGTGTATGACCTCTGCCTGCCTGACCACTCTCTGGATTTCAATTGTGTACCGATTTGCCTGATCTGTTGCCAACCTGCTCTGCCTGACTAAGTTTTCACCTGAATCCTCAGCACACAAGCTCCACTTCAGACACTACCTATCACAGGTACCTTACACCTGCCTATGGAGATGACTTCCGATCAATGTCTTCCTGCCTCATCACCTAGCAGATTCCATCCAGATAAGTGATAAAATTCACTCTCTAACTGGAAAGTTTATGGCCACTAGGATTCCAGTTGGGACACTGTCCAACATCTATATACTCTAGATCACACATGTTGTTATTACAGTTTGTAGCTACTGGGTCACCTTTTCAATATCTGCACTTCATTTATGATTATGAATTATTAATCAATGTTTTTGTGCCCCTTATCTGTAAATTCAGCTGTGTTAATCTGAAAGTTGAGCAATGCTATGTTATTCTATATTTTATTTTTGTGTTGTTGCTCCCATGTAAACTAGCCCACATGAACAGATCAAAATATAAACAAAGAAGATTAGGTGTTCTTAAACCACTTGCAGTCTGACCAGTCCCTAATGTGGTTGGAAATTCCTGGCAGCGATAGGGGCAAAGATATCACTAACATCACTGACCAAATATGGCCACATAGCCAAATGACAATGACATTTACCAAGGAGACCTGACCCTATGTTTAAATTTAGCATTAAAACGGTTGTATACCGCAAAACTTTTTTTATTTTTTTTCACAACCTGCAAGGCAAAGTCATAATGAGCTCGTATGACTAGCATACTAGCTCATTATCAATCACTTACATTAGATCGAAGCCCCTGCAGTGGTCCTCGGACACGTCCTCCGTCGCATCCATGATACCCGGAGTGACTTCCGGGTATCGCCGCTCCGGCGCTGTGTTTGGCCGGAGCGGCGATGACGTCACTCCCGCGCATGCGCGGGGAACGGCACGATCCCCGCGCATGCGTGAATTCCGGCAGTGTCCGGCAGGCTGCCATTCAAAGAGCCGCCGCGCTCAGTGTGCCTGCACCATTATCTACAGCGCGCATGCGCCGTAGATAGCCGTGCACTCTTTTTTGCAAATATCTCCGAGACCGTGTAGGTCTCGGAGATATTGCAAGCACCTACAGGTAAGCCTTAATGTAGGCTTACCTGTAGGTGCATTTCATATTTGTGGGTATACAACCACTTTAAGGACAGAGAGATGTCATTCACAGTGAGTGTGGTGATGGGATCTGAGGTTCATCAGTAAGCAGGTATTCTCTTTCGGTGGCAGACATTGTTCATCGTGGTTGATGAAGATCTGCATTGCTGGATGATGTAATTGATGATGTCAGTTTGGTTAAGTAGATGATAAACATCATACAGATTCCACACTTCACAGGCAGGTTAACATCATCCCCAGGCATGTTTTTTAAAGGAATTTGGCATTTTTAATGTTTTGCTTTAACCACTTGCCTCCCAAGCCTATTCTGACACTTCTCTCCCTGTAAAAATATTTTTTTTTTGCTACAAAACTATTAAGAACCTGACAAACATTATATATATATTATATATATTTTTTTAATCAGAGACCTTATGCCGCGTACACACGATCGTGATTCATGGCGGTGAAAACACCGCCGTGAATCACGACATGAAAAAAAATGAAAAACGAGGGAACGGCATTTTCCCCCACACACGACCGTTTTTCCCGTCATTTTTTTCTTTGTCGAGAAAAACGACCGTCTGTGGGCTCCGCGGCAGTGTCTCCCTATGGGAAAACTGCCGCGGAAAAAAATGATGGAAAAAACGATGAGAAAATTTAGAACATGTTCTATTTTTTCTCGTAGTTTTTTCTGCCGTTTTTCTCAACGAGAAAAACGACATAAAGCCCACAGACGATCGTTTTTCTCGGCGAAAAAAAAAAATGTAATTTTTCCCGACGGGAAAAATGATCGTGTGTACGCGGCATTAGAGAATAAAATAATGGATATTGCATATCTTTATGTCACACGATTTGCTCAGCGGTTTTTAAAAACGCAATTTTTGGGGGAAAAAAAAACAATTTAATGCGTTTTAACCACTTAAGCCCCGGACCATTTGGTAGCTAAAGGACCAGAGGTGAATTCAGAATTTTGCACTGCGCTGCTTTAACTGTAAATTGTGCGGACATGCAATGTTGTACCCAAACGAAATTTGCGTCCTTTTCTTCCCACAAATAGAGCTTTCTTTTAATGGTATTTGATTGCCTCTGCGATTTTTTTTTTTTGCGATATAAATGGAAAAAGACCGAAAATTTTGAAAAAAAATGATATTTTCTACTTTTTGTTATAAGAAAAATCGAATAAACTCAATTTTAGTCATACATTTAGGCAAAAATGTATTCAGCCACATGTCTTTAGTAAAAAAAAATGTCAATAAGTGTATATTTATTGGTTTGCGCAAAAGTTATAGCGTTTACAAACTAGGGTACATTTTCTGGAATTTACACAGCTTTAAATTTATGACTGCCTATCTCATTTCTTGAGGTGCTAAAATGGCAGGGCAGTACAAAACCCCCCCCCAATGACCCCATTTTGGAAAGTAGACACCCCAAGGAAATTGCTGAGAGGCATGTTGAGCCCATTGAATTTTTTTTTTTTTGTCCCAAGTGATTGAATAATGACAAAAAAAAAAAATTACAAAAAGTTGTCACTAAATGATATATTGCTCACACATGCCATGGTTATATGTGGAATTGCACCCCAAAATACATTCTGCTGCTTCTCCTGAGTACGGGGATACCACATGTGTGGGACTTTTTAGGAGCCTAGCCACGTACGGGACCCCGGAAACCAAGCACTGCCTTCAGGATTTCTAAGGGCGCAAATTTTTGATTTCACTCCTCACTACCTATCACAGTTTTGAAGGCCATAAAATGCCAAAATAGCACAAACCCCCCCCCCAAATGACCCCATTTTAGAAAGTAGACACCCCAAGGAAATTGCTGAGAGGCATGTTGAGCCCATTGAATATTTTTTTTTAGTCCCAAGTGATTGAATAAGGACAAAAAAAAAAAAAATTACAAAAAGTTGTCACTAAATGATATATTGCTCACACATGCCATGGTTATATGTGGAATTGCACCCCAAAATACATTTTGCTGCTTCTCCTGAGTATGGGGATACCACATGTGTGGGACTTTTTTGGAGCCTAGCCGCGTACGGGACCCCGAAAACCAATCACCGCCTTCAGGATTTCTAGGCACAAATTTTTGATTTGACTCCTCACTACCTATCACAGTTTCGAAGGCCATAAAATGCCAAAATAGCACAAAACCCCCCAAATGACCCCATTTTGGAAAGTAGACACCCCAAGCTGTTTGCTGAGAGGCATGGTGAGTATTTTACAGCTCTCATTTGTTTTTGAAAATGAAGAAAGACATTTTTTTTTCTTTTTTTTTTTCAATTTTCAAAACTTTGTGACAAAAAGCGAGATCTGCAAAATACTCACAATACCTCTCAGCAAATAGCTTGGGGTGTCTACTTTCCAAAATGGGGTCATTTGGGGGGGTTTGTGCCATCTGGGCATTCCATGGCCTCCGAAACTGTGATAGGCAGTGAGAAGTGAAATCAAAAATTTACACCCTTAGAAAGGCTGAAGGCGGTGATTGGTTTTTGGGGTCCCGTACGCGGCTAGGCTCCCAAAAAGTCTCACACATGTGGTATCCCCGTACTCAGGAGAAGCAACAGAATGTATTTTGGGGTGTAATTCCACATATGCCCATGGCATGTTTGAGCAATATATCATTTAGTGACAACTTTGTGCAAAAAAAAAAAAAAATTGTCTTTTTTCCGCAACTTGTGTCAACATATAAAATATTCCATGGACTCGACATGCCTCTCAGTATATAGCTTGGGGTGTCTACTTTCCAAAATGGTCGTCATTTGGGGGGGTTTTGAACTGTTCTGGCATTTTATACACAACATTAGGAAGCTTACATCCACTCTTCTAACCACTTGAAGACAAAGCCCTTTTTGACACTTTTTGTTTATATGAAAACATATTTTTTTTTGCAGGAAAATTATGTTGAACCCCCAAACATTATATATATTTTTAAAGCAAAGGCCCTACAGAATAAAATGGTGGGTGTTGCATTTTTTTTTCTACACAGTATTTGCGCAGCGATTTTTTTTATTTTTTTTTTAAAGCAATAATTTTTATTGAAAAGTTTTATTTTACAGATAATAGAAAGAAATAGAGGATAAGATATAAACAAGGGGTACATAAAGCGATATACACAATAGGTGATACACAGTGGTGGTAAGTGTACAATTTAACCAAGGGACTTGGGCCAAATAGCCCAGTCATCATCAAATTTTTTACATGTTAGAGAGTTGATTGCTAATAGGCGTTCGAATGTATAATTTCTATGAACTGCTGCTATGACTTCAGAGATGTTTGTAGTTTTATTAGATTTCCAATTGCGCAATATCAACAGGCGTGTTTCCAGAAGTATGTGTGTCACGACTGGCCTAAAAGTCCGTGGGAATTTGTCAATGTTTAGGTGCAGTAATGCTAAAGCTGGATCGGGTCGTGTCAGTATTCCAGTCATGGAGGAAATCTGTTGGAAAACCTGGTTCCATAGACTTCTTATGCTGGGGCAGTGCCAGAACATATGCAGTAAGTTACCAACGTGCCCACATTCCCTCCAGCAGTGCGAGGATGTTCCCGGAAAGTATGTGGCAAGTCGGAAAGGAGTATAGTGCCATCTATTTGTTATCTTGATCATCAGTTCCCAGTGCTTCACACAGTGGGAAGACTTGTGTACCTCCATGAAGGCCCTGTGCCATTGTTTGTCCGAGAATGTGTCGCCTATGTCTACCTCCCATTTCTGCATTGCTGTTGTCTTCTTGAATGTCAGTCTGTCTTGCAGTAGGTTATAGAAAAAGGAAATACCCTTCTTGTCTGGTGTTGCGTTGGAATAGAACTGCCAAATTTTAATCTGCATTGTCGCTATTGAGGGTGCCTGACATCTCAAGAAGTGTGTAATTCTGAGGCATTTGTAAGTGCCTGGTGGGGAGATCTTATATTGTGTCAAGATTTGTTCTATGGGTTTGAGTTGTGGGCCTTCATAAAGGTCCGATATGTGATATATGCCTTTATCTATCATGCCAGTGACGTCCAACATTGGGATCTTGGATTCTAATATATTCAGGGGAAGGTCGAAGTCTATGGTTTGTGCGTCCGTGTGATGCTTATCTAAAATGAGTCTCCATGCTCTCAGTGATGTCTGCATGGTAGGCGGGAGAAGAGAGATGTTCCATGGAGTCCATCGGTCTCCTATGAGTAGTTGGGTAAGATCTTTCGTTGGGGATAGATAAGTTTCTATGTCAACCCAAAGAGGTGCGTCGGATTGTTGAAACCAGAATTTAATTTGGTCTAGGCGCACCGCCCATAAGTAATCATAAATGTCCGCGAAACCCGCCCCTCCTGCTTGTTTGTGTGAAGTCAAGTTATTCCTGGAACACCTAGCTCTTTTTCCCTTCCATATGTACTTCCAACCTATTCTAGCGAGACTATTGACGAAATGAGTAGGGATATGAATAGGCAGAGTGCGAAATACATATAAGATTTGTGGTAAAATGAACATTTTATATGCAGATATTCTACCCATCCATGAGATTTCAGTTCTCGAAATGGCCTTGAGTTGGGCTTCCAGTTTGGTTACCAGCGGAGTCATGTTAGTTTTAGCGAGGGCAGCTGTTTTACTAGTGAGTGAGATACCCAGGTATGTGATACTACCCGCGCTCCAAGTATACGGTAATTGTTTTTGAAGGGATTGTTTCATTTGAGACTGTACTCCTAGGTCTAGGATGAGAGATTTTGTAAAGTTGACCTTATAGTAGGATATGTCCCCAAATGTTGTTAGGATTTTGTGCGCCTCTTTTAGGGACTGTAAAGGATTAGTCAGAATTAGAATTACATCATCCGCAAATAGATTAATGGTATGCATATTGGAACCAAACTGGAAGCCCGTGATCGAGGGCGTTGATCTGATTGCTTCAGCTAGTGGTTCTATCATAAGATTAAAAATAGTTGGGGACAGGGGACAGCCCTGTCTGGTCCCATTTGATATGTCAAATGTTTTAGACAGTAGGCCTGCAGAGTACACCTGGGCGGATGGACAGGAATAGAGAGATAGAATAGCCTTTAAAATTGATCCTTTAAACCCAATTTTTTCCAGAACCATTTCCATGTAGGTCCAATGGACCCTGTCGAACGCCTTCTCTGCATCAATAGAGAGCAGCAGAGAAGGCGTTCGAGTTCTTTCAGCCCGATGTATCACATTGATGATTCTCCTGGTAGCGTCAGAGGTCTGTCTCCCCTTTACAAAGCCCATCTGGTCTTTTTTGATGATTAGTGGTATTATATGCGTAAGTCTTTTAGCCAGTAATTTTGCAAATATTTTTGTGTCAGTGTGTAAGAGTGAAATGGGTCTGAAGTTAGCTGGTGTGTGGGGTTCTTTTCCTGGTTTAGGGAGTGTGACTATGTGTGCTTTTAGCATTTCTCGCGGAAGTGTCGCTGTTTCTGTGGCTTTAATGAAGACTTTGGACATGTGGGGCGAAAGGATCTGTTTAAATGTTTTGAAATATTCATTGGAAAAGCCATCTGGGCCGGGGGATTTCCCGATTGGTAAAGAGTCAATTATGTGTTCTATTTCTAGTGCCGTGATTGGGCTGTTTAGGTCCTCCAGTTGTGTTTGGGAAAGGGATGGGAGTTTCAACGTGTGCAAGAATGTTTGTATTTTTTCTGCTGTCGGTTGGGGGGTATTGGAGTCTCTCTGGAGGTTGTAAAGCGAACTGTAGTAGTCAGCAAATTGATCGGCTATATCTTGGGGGTTAATAATTTTTAGTGAAGTGGATGGGTGTTTCAGGTATTGTATTCTAGTTTTGGAACGAGTGGCTTTGAGTCTATTTGCTAAATATTTGCCTGCTCTGTCCGCGTTGGCATAGTGTAGGAGTTTCAGGCGTCTTAGATGCTTATCAAATTGGTGCGATAGAAGTTCTCTAAGCTTTTCTCTGCTGGCGCACAGTTTACTAGTTAAGGGTTCTGACGGTGACTGCTTATGCATGGTTTCTAGATTTTGTATGTCAGCAATAGTAGAGTTAAGTGAGTGCGTTAGTTTTCTTTTTTCCCTAGCGCCAATTTGGATTAATATCCCTCGAATATAGGCTTTATGTGCGTTCCACAGAACGTTTGGGTCAGTTACAGAATCAACATTTTCTGCGAAGTAGTTCGTTAGGTGTTGGGCTATAGACTTTTGGAGAATTGGTTCTTGAAGAACCCTAGTGTTACTACGCCAGATGGGGATAGAAGGGGAGACACCCTTTTCTATAATAGACAAAGATATAGCAGCATGATCTGACCATGTAATATTGTGTATACTAGTTCTTTCAATGTTCTGCAGCAACCATTTATCAGTTAGGAACATGTCTATACGAGAATATGAACTGTGTCTGTTCGAGAAAAAAGTATAGTCACGTTCGTTGGCGTGGAGGCATCTCCATACATCAAAGAGTTCCACTTTGTGTAACAAGGGTTGCAGAGACAGGTGGGTCCTGGGTTTGCCAGAGGTAGTATCCAGTAGCGGATCCGATGTCATGTTAAAATCACCGCATATCAGGAGGTTGCCATATTTCAAATTTTGGGCTTTGGTAAGGATTTTCCTCAAGAAGCGGAGTTGATGAGTGTTAGGGGCATATACTGAAACAATCGTGTATGGTTTGGAATTGATGTCTCCCGTAAGGATTATATACCTGCCTCCATCGTCCAGAACAGTAGTTTTCGGTTGGAATGAGAGAGAGTTTTTGATGGCCAATAGGACTCCTCCCTTCTTGTTGTCAGGCGTACAAGCCGTATATATGAAAGGGTAGTCCTTATGTGAACACTTCGGGGCTGCATCTTTTTGGAAATGTGTTTCCTGTACACAGAGTATGTCAGCTCTCTGTGTGCAGGCTTCTTTCCACATGGAGAAGCATTTTAACCGGGTGGTCCAGACCCCGGGCATTAATAGATAGGAGCTTAATCGTCATAGTGTTATTGGAGTGGTATCGTGTGTGAGGAAACTGGTTAGGCACTTACTCGTCCTGGAGAATGTTGGATGGCTTTTTCCATTCTTGTGGTATGCTGAGAGTAGTCTAACATGTTCTTCATTTACCGCTGTCATTATACATTGAGCGTTTCTGTGTATATCAAAAGGGACACTGGGGAGAAAAAAGGAAAACAGCAACGGAAATATAAGAGAAAAAGATAGATATAACTGGATTTTCATAAGAAATGGATCCATAAATTGATCCTCGGGCAGACGTAGCTGCTAGTGCAGAACGGAGGGTGTACAGTTGATACCTCACTGCGGTACCTGTGCACCTGAGATAAACGAGATTGGTGAGTATAAGTAATTATTTTGCTTCACCGGCTTTTTTCTTACCAGCCTTCTTGTGTGACACTACCTGCCAGTCATTCTGTATTGGCCGTGGGCCTGCAGAGGATTGGGATTGAGGAACTTGTTCCGGGAGAATTCCCCATTGGCGTAGAGCAGCCAGCCCTTCCTCTAGTTTGGATACTGATACACTGGCCCCATTGTGGGTGATAATAAGATTGGCTGGATATTTCCACTTATGCGGTATGTTGTGATTCCTCAATGCTTTGGTTACAGTGAGCAGATTGCGTCTGCGCTGAAGAGTGTGTCTGGACAGGTCAGGTAGCATCCTGATGTTGGCGTATTGTGGCGGGACTTTCCCTGGAGTACGTGACGCTTGTAGTATGCGATCTTTGATGTGAAAAAAGTGTACCCTCATCAGTACATCCCTGGGAGTCTCGTCAGGGAGGAACGACGGTTTAGGGACCCTACGGATTCTATCAATGATAAGATCCTGCGCTGTTACCTCTGGCAGCAATGTGGAGAACAGAGTCTGGGTGTATTGAAGGAGCTGTGTGGGGGGAATATTTTCAGGGAAACCCCTCAGTTTAAGGTTATTCCTTCTTGATCTGTCCTCGAGGTCCGCCATCTTATCCTTTAGCCAAACTATTTCCTCCCCCTGTGCCTTGATGGCGTCCACCATCATGTTAAATGCAGAAGTGTGCTCTTCCACTTTGTCTTCCACAACATGGACCCTCTGTCCTATGGCCTGCACTTCTTTTTGGCATGCAGTGATCCCACTGTATATATCTGACTGCAGGGATGTTCTCAGTGAAAGGAGCATGTCCTTCAGCACGGTGTCGGATACTGGTCTGTCTGCCGTGGGGAATTCTGATATGGGGTCCCCCCTCTGTTGCCGCTGGCTAGTGCTGGTGGGTTGCGGCCCGCTTACCTCCATGCTGAGATCCGGCTGCGGCCTAGCTGGGGAGTCTCTCCGCGGCCTCGATTTGGCTGGGCTCTGCGTTGTGGGTCTGGATGCCCCGGAGGAGGATGCGCTGTGTGCTGTAGCCGAGCGGATGGCGATGGACGGCGGGCCGTTGCTTGTGGTCAGTGCTCCTGGCTGCGAGGCGTGCTGTGGGACTCGCGCTCCGTCGCCGCCGCCATTTTGCTGCATTCCCCTCGCTGCTGCTCCGAAGAAGCTGTCTAGTTTCTGGGGCTGCAGCGGTTTTTTACGATTCCTGGGCATCACCGGGTTGTTCCTCGGCAGGTCAGGGATCGGATGATCAATCGCAGGGCTCGCAGGAGCGCCGGTGGGCTGTGGGGGCTGATGTTACCTCAGGCTGACAAGCGGAGCTCCTGGGCTAAGCGTCCATCTTGGAGTCCGGTCCGCGCAGCGATTTTTCAAACGCATATTTGCTTTTTTTTTTTTTTAACTGTGGTGGTGAAATCACCTCCTACAGCACTGGAGTCGCAGGGATCAGGCCTGTCTCTGCGAACGCTGCAGTTATGTGTGTTGTGTTTTGTAAGTGACAGTGATCGATCGATACTGCACTTGGGTGGCCTGGGCTGGACGGAGGGGCAAAACGCAGGTGCTAGCAGGTATCTGGGCTGATCCCGCTAACACTGCGTTTTTGGGAACCCTAAACTGCTGGGGACGCTAGTATAGATCTGATCAGATCAGATATTGATCTGTTCAGATACTATACCACTAAGGGAAGTGTATGCTTCACGCGTGGGTGTTAGCGTTACTAGCACTAACCTGACACTGCCTGGGATGTGACACAGACCCTCTCTGACGCTAAAACCTAATTGATATCACCCGCCGGGCGATCAGGGGGTTAAACCTTTATTGGGTTATATACGGCGGGTGCACTGACACTATAAAAAGCAAACTAACTAACCACGTCACCCGTAACACTTATATGATGATCACTGGTGAAAGGGTTAACTAGGGGCAATTAGGGGGTTAAAACCTTTATTAGATAATATATGGGTGTACCTGACGCTATAAAAACCTGCGGCGAACCTAAAAAAAATTACTGGCTACCGATCTGCATCACCGACGCTAAGACAGCGATCAGAAAAATGATCGCTTAGCGACAGTGGTGATAGGGGGTGAAAGGGTTACCTGGGGGGCGATCAAGGGGGTTAAACCTTTATTAGATAATTTATGGGGGTACCTGAAGCTATAAAAACCTGCGGCGAACCTAAAAAAAATTACTGCCTACCGATCTGCATCACCGACGCTAAGACAGCGATCAGAAAAATGATCGTATAGCGACAGTGGTGATAGGGGGTGAAAGGGTTACCTGGGGGGCGATCAAGGGGGTTAAACCTTTATTAGATAATTTATGGGGGTACCTGACGCTATAAAAACCTGCGGCGAACCTAAAAAAAAATACTGGCTACTGATCTGCATCACCGACGCTAAGACAGCGATCAGAAAAATTATCGCTTAGCGACTGTGGTGATAGGGGGTGAAAGGGTTACCTGGGGGGCGATCAAGGGGGTTAAACCTTTATTAGATAATTTATGGGGGTACCTGACGCTATAAAAACCTGCGGCGAACCTAAAAAAAATGACTGGCTACCGATCTGCATCACCGACGCTAAGACAGCGATCAGAAAAATGATCGCTTAGCGACAGTGGTGATAGGGGGTGAAAGGGTTACCTGGGGGGCGATCAAGGGGGTTAAACCTTTATTAGATAATTTATGGGGGTACCCGACGCTATAAAAACCTGCGGCGAACCTAAAAAAAAAATACTGGCTACCGATCTGCATCACCGACGCTAAGACATCGATCAGAAAAATGATCGCTTAGCGACAGTGGTGATAGGGGGTGAAAGGGTTACCTGGGGGCGATCAAGGGGGTTAAACCTTTATTAGATCATTTATGGGGGTACCCGACACTATAAAAACCTGCGGCGAACCTAAAAAAAAATACTGGGTACCGATCTGCATCACCGATGCTAAGACAGCGATCAGAAAAATGATCGCTTAGCGACGGCGGTGCTAGGGGGTGAAAGGGTTATCTGGGGGGTGATCAAGGGGTTAAACCTTTATTAGGGGGGGTTAGGGGGCTACACTGGACCTAAAACTAAATGTAGTGACACTTTTACAGTCACAAATGTCACTGATTGCAGTGATCAGTAAATAAATGGTCACTGCAATCAGTGACACTGTGACTGGGGGGCTGGGGGGTGATCTGGGGGGGCCTGGGGGGCGATTTATGTGCCTATGTGTGCTGGTGTTAGTGTAGTGTTTGTGCACTGACCTGTGTGTCTTCTCTTGTTTGGCGCTCGGTATATGTGAGCGCCGCACAGGAGATGACATCACTTCCTCCTGCTTTCTCTGTCTGTGTAAACATTACACAGACAGAGGGGGCATTTCTATTTGCCGGGAGCGATCACGGGGGGGGGTGGCCGGAATCGAACGGCCGTCCCCTCATGTCGGATCGTTCCCCAACGAATTCCGACCGCTCACTGTACAGAAGGGGGGTCCGATTGGACCCCCCAACTGTACAAAGGCAATCACGTACACTCTACGTGATTGTGCCTGTCGGTGCCATTGTGCCAACGTATATATACAGTGAGCGGTCGTTAAGTGGTTAATGACTAAAAACAAAATATTAAACCCCAGATCTCTCCTGTGGCCTCCAATGCAGCCGATCAGTCACAGATTGGTCTGATTGGCTACTTTAATGGCCAGTAAGTGTATCTCTCACTGAAACCTTTAAAGCGGTGTTCCGCCCCCCCCCCAAAAAAAAATATTCAAAACCAGCAGCTACACATACTGCAGCTGCTGGCTTTTAATAAATGGACACTTATCTGTCTTGGAGTCCAGCGATGTCAGCACCCGCAGCTGGTGTTTCCATCAGCTGTCGGGTCCTGCAGCCGCCATTGCGGGTAAGGAAACCCGGTAGTTTAGCCTTTTGACTTCATGCTGGGAACCCTACTGCGCATGCGCGAGGCCCGCTCCTCTCTCCTACTGGCCCGGCGGCCGGAGGAGGAGGAGGGAGCCCCGAGCTGACATCACAGGTCATGGGAAAGGATACCTGTCAAAGAAGGTATCCTGCCCCCCTCCCCCTGAAAGGTGCCAATTGTGCCCCCCGAAAGGTGCCAATTGTGGCCACGGAGGGGGGGTCCGAAGAGCGGAAGTTCCACTTTTGGGTGTAACTCTGCTTTAAGTGAAAAAATACTCATCGCTTCTGGGTTTCTTAGACCATAGAGATGATCAGGGACAGTTCGGTCCTCGATCATCTCCATGGTCAGCTGGCAGAACCACCAGCTGCAATCCTGGGTTCCCTGGTGGGATGGGAGAGCTCGAAAGGGCAGCAGAAGATGGTGGGAGAGGGATGGAAACTCTCCCACCACCTGTAAAAGCAATCCAGAAGCTAATTAGAAATATCCCGAGGAGGGGAGGTTCTGGGAGACAGGAATTTTTAATGTGCCCACCAGACCCTTTCTATCGCCATAAATTAAATTAGTACATGTTTTATTTATACAAAACTGTTAAAAACAAGGAATACAAGTTTCATAAAAATATGGATTTTTTACAGATCGCCATATAATACAATTATCTGCATAAGTTCCAGAGGATATTGATCAACGCGTTTCACCCAAGATGAGGGCTTTTTCAGGATCCACTTTTCAGTGTGTATAAATCTTATAGATAATGAACAATACAAACAATATATCAGTTCCAAAAAAATAATAATGGACAACCAAGCAAACATCATAACATATTTAAACACATTGCATTTTGTGAGAATTGAAAACGGAGAAAAAGGGGAAAATCAACAAAAGAAAACACAATTTATAATGCCATCAAAAAAATGTGTGTATATGAAAATTGCAGATTAGAGGAAAGAAAAAAGGAAAAAAAGGGGTGGGAGGAAGGACAAAAAAAAGGAGGGGCTGGGGAGAAGGGGGAAAATAGGACAAATAATGTGTGTGGATGACCGTGCAGGATCAGCCCATTTGGGGGGGGGCTATTAAAAAAGAGAGAGGCCACCTAAAAGGTAACTAATCTTACCTTGAATAAAAATAACCAAAGGAATATGAAGTGTATTTTATGTGTATATAGTAGGAAATCTGAAAGGTACTGTGATCCGAGACAAAGCAATCAGTCTAACATGTGTAGATCAAGAGACAAGATTGGGATCACCATCAAAAAAACAGCCATCCAGTGAATATACAAATTATGATAGTAAATGGTAAAGAAAGCCATACAAACAAATGTGATTAATAATATGTGCAACCAAAATTCCAAATGCCTTCATTTTAAACTGAAATAAAAAGTTTTTATATTCAAAACCAATAAAGAGACAATGAATAAACAAGTCACATAGTGCCTAAGAAAAACAGTTATCAAAATAACTAATACCAGACTTACCCTTTCAACATGGGAGCTTCCAGCCATTTCTAAAAAAAAGCCCAGGTGTCATAAGTAGGGATGAGCTTCGTGTTCGAGTCGAACATACGTTCGACTCGAACATCGGCTGTTCGATCGTTCGACGAAGATCGAACGATTTGGGACGTTCGCGCCAAATTCGAGTGACGCGAACGGCCCACAATGCACTACGCCATCTCAGTGTCATCCAGGCGCTGTGATTGGCCAAGCATGCACTGTGACCCCGCATGCTTGGCCAATCACAGCGCCGGCAGCGAGGAGAGCAATGATTGGCCACAGGCAGGATGCCTGTGGCCAATTATTGCTGAGGGTGTTTAGTACACGCCCCACACTATAAAAGGCCGCCAGCACGTCGGCCTAGTGTAGTGTGTTCCGGAGCAGGGAAAGAGAAGCATAGGCAGGGACAGTGACATTTATTTTTTCTTGCTTAACCTGGATTCCTTTAGTTTAGGGAAAGAGAAGGATAGGTAGGGAGAGTGTCAGTGTGTTTTACTGTGCGAATCCTTGTTTCTAGGGACAGGGAAGGACAGTGAGGGAATTCTCCTTGTGCTATAGTGTGCTTTAAAAAAAAAAATTTCTAGGGACAGAAAACTATAGGTAGGGAGAGTGTCAGTGTGTTTTACTGTGCAAATCCTTGTTTCTAGGGACAGGGAAGGACAGTGAGGGAAATTCTCCTTGTGCTATAGTGTGCTTTAAAAAAACATTTTTTCTAGGGACAGAAAACTATAGGTAGGAAGAGTGTCAGTTTCTTTCACTGTGATAATCCTTGTTTCTAGGGACAGGGAAGGAAAGTGAGGGAAATTCTCCTTGTGCTATAGTGTGCTTTAAAAAACCTTTTTTTCTAGGGACAGAAAACTATAGGTAGGAAGAGTGTCAGTTTCTTTCACTGTGATAATCCTTGTTTCTAGGGACAGGGAAGGAAAGTGAGGGAAATTCTCCTTGTGCTATAGTGTGCTTTAAAAAACATTTTTTCTAGGGACAGAAAACTATAGGTAGGAAGAGTGTCAGTTTCTTTCACTGTGATAATCCTTGTTTCTAGGGACAGGGAAGGACAGTGAGGGAAATTCTCCTTGTGCTATAGTGTGCTTTAAAAAAACATTTTTTTCTAGGGACAGAAAACTATAGGTAGGGAGAGTGTCAGTTTCTTTCACTGTGATAATCCTTGTTTCTAGGGACAGGGAAGGAAAGTGAGGGAAATTCTCCTTGTGCTATAGTGTGCTTTAAAAAAACATTTTTTCTAGGGACAGAAAACTATAGGTAGGAAGAGTGTCAGTTTCTTTCACTGTGATAATCCTTGTTTCTAGGGACAGGGAAGGACAGTGAGGGAAATTCTCCTTGTGCTATAGTGTGCTTTAAAAAAACATTTTTTCTAGGGACAGAAAACTATAGGTAGGGAGAGTGTCAGTGTGTTTTACTGTGCGAATCCTTGTTTCTAGGGACAGGGAAGGACAGTGAGGGAAATTCTCCTTGTGCTATAGTGTGCTTTAAAAAAACATTTTTTCTAGGGACAGAAAACTATAGGTAGGAAGAGTGTCAGTTTATTTCACTGTGATAATCCTTGTTTCTAGGGACAGGGAAGGAAAGTGAGGGAAATTCTCCTTGTGCTATAGTGTGCTTTAAAAAAACACTTTTTCTAGGGACAGAAAACTATAGGTAGGAAGAGTGTCAGTTTCTTTCACTGTGATAATCCTTGTTTCTAGGGACAGGGAAGGACAGTGAGGGAAATTCTCCTTGTGCTATAGTGTGCTTTAAAAAAACATTTTTTCTAGGGACAGAAAACTATAGGTAGGGAGAGTGTCAGTGTGTTTTACTGTGCGAATCCTTGTTTCTAGGGACAGGGAAGGACAGTGAGGGAAATTCTCCTTGTGCTATAGTGTGCTTTAAAAAAACATTTTTTCTAGGGACAGAAAACTATAGGTAGGAAGAGTGTCAGTTTCTTTCACTGTGATAATCCTTGTTTCTAGGGACAGGGAAGGACAGTGAGGGAAATTCTCCTTGTGCTATAGTGTGCTTTAAAAAAACATTTTTTCTAGGGACAGAAAACTATAGGTAGGGAGAGTGTCAGTGTGTTTTACTGTGCGAATCCTTGTTTCTAGGGACAGGGAAGGACAGTGAGGGAAATTCTCCTTGTGCTATAGTGTGCTTTAAAAAAACATTTTTTCTAGGGACAGAAAACTATAGGTAGGAAGAGTGTCAGTTTCTTTCACTGTGATAATCCTTGTTTCTAGGGACAGGGAAGGAAAGTGAGGGAAATTCTCCTTGTGCTATAGTGTGCTTTAAAAAAAACATTTTTTCTAGGGACAGAAAACTATAGGTAGGAAGAGTGTCAGTTTCTTTCACTGTGATAATCCTTGTTTCTAGGGACAGGGAAGGAAAGTGAGGGAAATTCTCCTTGTGCTATAGTGTGCTTTAAAAAAACATTTTTTCTAGGGACAGAAAACTATAGGTAGGAAGAGTGTCAGTTTCTTTCACTGTGATAATCCTTGTTTCTAGGGACAGGGAAGGAAAGTGAGGGAAATTCTCCTTGTGCTATAGTGTGCTTTAAAAAAACATTTTTTCTAGGGACAGAAAACTATAGGTAGGAAGAGTGTCAGTTTCTTTCACTGTGATAATCCTTGTTTCTAGGGACAGGGAAGGAAAGTGAGGGAAATTCTCCTTGTGCTATAGTGTGCTTTAAAAAAACATTTTTTCTAGGGACAGAAAACTCTAGGTAGGGAGAGTGTCAGTTTCTTTCACTGTGCGAATCCTTGTTTCTAGGGACAAAGAAGGAAAGTGAGGGGAATTCTCCTTGTGCTATAGTGTGCTTTAAAAAAACATTTTTTCTAGGGACAGAAAACTCTAGGTAGGGAGAGTGTCAGTTTCTTTCACTGTGCGATTCCTTGTTTCTAGGGACAGGGAAGGAAAGTGAGGGAAATTCTCCTTGTGCTATAGTGTGCTTTAAAAAAACATTTTTTCTAGGGACAGAAAACTATAGGTAGGAAGAGTGTCAGTTTCTTTCACTGTGATAATCCTTGTTTCTAGGGACAGGGAAGGACAGTGAGGGAAATTCTCCTTGTGCTATAGTGTGCTTTAAAAAAACATTTTTTCTAGGGACAGAAAACTATAGGTAGGGAGAGTGTCAGTGTGTTTTACTGTGCGAATCCTTGTTTCTAGGGACAGGGAAGGACAGTGAGGGAAATTCTCCTTGTGCTATAGTGTGCTTTAAAAAAACATTTTTTCTAGGGACAGAAAACTATAGGTAGGAAGAGTGTCAGTTTCTTTCACTGTGATAATCCTTGTTTCTAGGGACAGGGAAGGAAAGTGAGGGAAATTCTCCTTGTGCTATAGTGTGCTTTAAAAAAAACATTTTTTCTAGGGACAGAAAACTATAGGTAGGAAGAGTGTCAGTTTCTTTCACTGTGATAATCCTTGTTTCTAGGGACAGGGAAGGAAAGTGAGGGAAATTCTCCTTGTGCTATAGTGTGCTTTAAAAAAACATTTTTTCTAGGGACAGAAAACTATAGGTAGGAAGAGTGTCAGTTTCTTTCACTGTGATAATCCTTGTTTCTAGGGACAGGGAAGGAAAGTGAGGGAAATTCTCCTTGTGCTATAGTGTGCTTTAAAAAAACATTTTTTCTAGGGACAGAAAACTATAGGTAGGAAGAGTGTCAGTTTCTTTCACTGTGATAATCCTTGTTTCTAGGGACAGGGAAGGACAGTGAGGGAAATTCTCCTTGTGCTATAGTGTGCTTTAAAAAAACATTTTTTCTAGGGACAGAAAACTATAGGTAGGAAGAGTGTCAGTTTCTTTCACTGTGATAATCCTTGTTTCTAGGGACAGGGAAGGACAGTGAGGGAAATTCTCCTTGTGCTATAGTGTGCTTTAAAAAAACATTTTTTCTAGGGACAGAAAACTATAGGTAGGGAGAGTGTCAGTGTGTTTTACTGTGCGAATCCTTGTTTCTAGGGACAGGGAAGGACAGTGAGGGAAATTCTCCTTGTGCTATAGTGTGCTTTAAAAAAACATTTTTTCTAGGGACAGAAAACTATAGGTAGGAAGAGTGTCAGTTTCTTTCACTGTGATAATCCTTGTTTCTAGGGACAGGGAAGGAAAGTGAGGGAAATTCTCCTTGTGCTATAGTGTGCTTTAAAAAAAACATTTTTTCTAGGGACAGAAAACTATAGGTAGGAAGAGTGTCAGTTTCTTTCACTGTGATAATCATTGTTTCTAGGGACAGGGAAGGAAAGTGAGGGAAATTCTCCTTGTGCTATAGTGTGCTTAAAAAAAACATTTTTTCTAGGGACAGAAAACTATAGGTAGGAAGAGTGTCAGTTTCTTTCACTGTGATAATCCTTGTTTCTAGGGACAGGGAAGGAAAGTGAGGGAAATTCTCCTTGTGCTATAGTGTGCTTTAAAAAAACATTTTTTCTAGGGACAGAAAACTATAGGTAGGAAGAGTGTCAGTTTCTTTCACTGTGATAATCCTTGTTTCTAGGGACAGGGAAGGAAAGTGAGGGAAATTCTCCTTGTGCTATAGTGTGCTTTAAAAAAAAAACATTTTTTCTAGGGACAGAAAACTATAGGTAGGAAGAGTGTCAGTTTCTTTCACTGTGATAATCCTTGTTTCTAGGGACAGGGAAGGAAAGTGAGGGAAATTCTCCTTGTGCTATAGTGTGCTTTAAAAAAACATTTTTTCTAGGGACAGAAAACTATAGGTAGGAAGAGTGTCAGTTTCTTTCACTGTGATAATCCTTGTTTCTAGGGACAGGGAAGGACAGTGAGGGAAATTCTCCTTGTGCTATAGTGTGCTTTAAAAAAACATTTTTTCTAGGGACAGAAAACTATAGGTAGGGAGAGTGTCAGTGTGTTTTACTGTGCGAATCCTTGTTTCTAGGGACAGGGAAGGACAGTGAGGGAAATTCTCCTTGTGCTATAGTGTGCTTTAAAAAAACATTTTTTCTAGGGACAGAAAACTATAGGTAGGAAGAGTGTCAGTTTCTTTCACTGTGATAATCCTTGTTTCTAGGGACAGGGAAGGACAGTGAGGGAAATTCTCCTTGTGCTATAGTGTGCTTTAAAAAAACATTTTTTCTAGGGACAGAAAACTATAGGTAGGGAGAGTGTCAGTGTGTTTTACTGTGCGAATCCTTGTTTCTAGGGACAGGGAAGGACAGTGAGGGAAATTCTCCTTGTGCTATAGTGTGCTTTAAAAAAACATTTTTTCTAGGGACAGAAAACTATAGGTAGGAAGAGTGTCAGTTTCTTTCACTGTGATAATCCTTGTTTCTAGGGACAGGGAAGGAAAGTGAGGGAAATTCTCCTTGTGCTATAGTGTGCTTTAAAAAAAACATTTTTTCTAGGGACAGAAAACTATAGGTAGGAAGAGTGTCAGTTTCTTTCACTGTGATAATCCTTGTTTCTAGGGACAGGGAAGAAAAGTGAGGGAAATTCTCCTTGTGCTATAGTGTGCTTTAAAAAAACATTTTTTCTAGGGACAGAAAACTATAGGTAGGAAGAGTGTCAGTTTCTTTCACTGTGATAATCCTTGTTTCTAGGGACAGGGAAGGAAAGTGAGGGAAATTCTCCTTGTGATATAGTGTGCTTTAAAAAAACATTTTTTCTAGGGACAGAAAACTCTAGGTAGGGAGAGTGTCAGTTTCTTTCACTGTGCGAATCCTTGTTTCTAGGGACAAAGAAGGAAAGTGAGGGGAATTCTCCTTGTGCTATAGTGTGCTTTAAAAAAACATTTTTTCTAGGGACAGAAAACTCTAGGTAGGGAGAGTGTCAGTTTCTTTCACTGTGCGATTCCTTGTTTCTAGGGACAGGGAAGGAAAGTGAGGGAAATTCTCCTTGTGCTATAGTGTGCTTTAAAAAAACATTTTTTCTAGGGACAGAAAACTATAGGTAGGAAGAGTGTCAGTTTCTTTCACTGTGATAATCCTTGTTTCTAGGGACAGGGAAGGACAGTGAGGGAAATTCTCCTTGTGCTATAGTGTGCTTTAAATAAACATTTTTTCTAGGGACAGAAAACTATAGGTAGGGAGAGTGTCAGTGTGTTTTACTGTGCGAATCCTTGTTTCTAGGGACAGGGAAGGACAGTGAGGGAAATTCTCCTTGTGCTATAGTGTGCTTTAAAAAAACATTTTTTCTAGGGACAGAAAACTATAGGTAGGAAGAGTGTCAGTTTCTTTCACTGTGATAATCCTTGTTTCTAGGGACAGGGAAGGAAAGTGAGGGAAATTCTCCTTGTGCTATAGTGTGCTTTAAAAAAACATTTTTTCTAGGGACAGAAAACTATAGGTAGGAAGAGTGTCAGTTTCTTTCACTGTGATAATCCTTGTTTCTAGGGACAGGGAAGGAAAGTGAGGGAAATTCTCCTTGTGCTATAGTGTGCTTTAAAAAAACATTTTTTCTAGGGACAGAAAACTATAGGTAGGAAGAGTGTCAGTTTCTTTCACTGTGATAATCCTTGTTTCTAGGGACAGGGAAGGACAGTGAGGGAAATTCTCCTTGTGCTATAGTGTGCTTTAAAAAAACATTTTTTCTAGGGACAGAAAACTATAGGTAGGAAGAGTGTCAGTTTCTTTCACTGTGATAATCCTTGTTTCTAGGGACAGGGAAGGACAGTGAGGGAAATTCTCCTTGTGCTATAGTGTGCTTTAAAAAAACATTTTTTCTAGGGACAGAAAACTATAGGTAGGGAGAGTGTCAGTGTGTTTTACTGTGTGAATCCTTGTTTCTAGGGACAGGGAAGGACAGTGAGGGAAATTCTCCTTGTGCTATAGTGTGCTTTAAAAAAACATTTTTTCTAGGGACAGAAAACTATAGGTAGGAAGAGTGTCAGTTTCTTTCACTGTGATAATCCTTGTTTCTAGGGACAGGGAAGGAAAGTGAGGGAAATTCTCCTTGTGCTATAGTGTGCTTTAAAAAAAACATTTTTTCTAGGGACAGAAAACTATAGGTAGGAAGAGTGTCAGTTTCTTTCACTGTGATAATCCTTGTTTCTAGGGACAGGGAAGGAAAGTGAGGGAAATTCTCCTTGTGCTATAGTGTGCTTAAAAAAAACATTTTTTCTAGGGACAGAAAACTATAGGTAGGAAGAGTGTCAGTTTCTTTCACTGTGATAATCCTTGTTTCTAGGGACAGGGAAGGAAAGTGAGGGAAATTCTCCTTGTGCTATAGTGTGCTTTAAAAAAACATTTTTTCTAGGGACAGAAAACTATAGGTAGGAAGAGTGTCAGTTTCTTTCACTGTGATAATCCTTGTTTCTAGGGACAGGGAAGGAAAGTGAGGGAAATTCTCCTTGTGCTATAGTGTGCTTTAAAAAAAAAACATTTTTTCTAGGGACAGAAAACTATAGGTAGGAAGAGTGTCAGTTTCTTTCACTGTGATAATCCTTGTTTCTAGGGACAGGGAAGGAAAGTGAGGGAAATTCTCCTTGTGCTATAGTGTGCTTTAAAAAAACATTTTTTCTAGGGACAGAAAACTATAGGTAGGAAGAGTGTCAGTTTCTTTCACTGTGATAATCCTTGTTTCTAGGGACAGGGAAGGACAGTGAGGGAAATTCTCCTTGTGCTATAGTGTGCTTTAAAAAAACATTTTTTCTAGGGACAGAAAACTATAGGTAGGGAGAGTGTCAGTGTGTTTTACTGTGCGAATCCTTGTTTCTAGGGACAGGGAAGGACAGTGAGGGAAATTCTCCTTGTGCTATAGTGTGCTTTAAAAAAACATTTTTTCTAGGGACAGAAAACTATAGGTAGGAAGAGTGTCAGTTTCTTTCACTGTGATAATCCTTGTTTCTAGGGACAGGGAAGGAAAGTGAGGGAAATTCTCCTTGTGCTATAGTGTGCTTTAAAAAAACATTTTTTCTAGGGACAGAAAACTATAGGTAGGAAGAGTGTCAGTTTCTTTCACTGTGATAATCCTTGTTTCTAGGGACAGGGAAGGAAAGTGAGGGAAATTCTCCTTGTGCTATAGTGTGCTTTAAAAAAACATTTTTTCTAGGGACAGAAAACTATAGGTAGGAAGAGTGTCAGTTTCTTTCACTGTGATAATCCTTGTTTCTAGGGACAGGGAAGGAAAGTGAGGGAAATTCTCCTTGTGCTATAGTGTTCTTTAAAAAAACATTTTTTCTAGGGACAGAAAACTATAGGTAGGAAGAGTGTCAGTTTCTTTCACTGTGATAATCCTTGTTTCTAGGGACAGGGAAGGACAGTGAGGGAAATTCTCCTTGTGCTATAGTGTGCTTTAAAAAAACATTTTTTCTAGGGACAGAAAACTATAGGTAGGGAGAGTGTCAGTGTGTTTTACTGTGCGAATCCTTGTTTCTAGGGACAGGGAAGGACAGTGAGGGAAATTCTCCTTGTGCTATAGTGTGCTTTAAAAAAACATTTTTTCTAGGGACAGAAAACTATAGGTAGGAAGAGTGTCAGTTTCTTTCACTGTGATAATCCTTGTTTCTAGGGACAGGGAAGGAAAGTGAGGGAAATTCTCCTTGTGCTATAGTGTGCTTTAAAAAAAACATTTTTTCTAGGGACAGAAAACTATAGGTAGGAAGAGTGTCAGTTTCTTTCACTGTGATAATCCTTGTTTCTAGGGACAGGGAAGGAAAGTGAGGGAAATTCTCCTTGTGCTATAGTGTGCTTTAAAAAAACATTTTTTCTAGGGACAGAAAACTATAGGTAGGAAGAGTGTCAGTTTCTTTCACTGTGATAATCCTTGTTTCTAGGGACAGGGAAGGAAAGTGAGGGAAATTCTCCTTGTGCTATAGTGTGCTTTAAAAAAACATTTTTTCTAGGGACAGAAAACTATAGGTAGGAAGAGTGTCAGTTTCTTTCACTGTGATAATCCTTGTTTCTAGGGACAGGGAAGGACAGTGAGGGAAATTCTCCTTGTGCTATAGTGTGCTTTAAAAAAACATTTTTTCTAGGGACAGAAAACTATAGGTAGGAAGAGTGTCAGTTTCTTTCACTGTGATAATCCTTGTTTCTAGGGACAGGGAAGGACAGTGAGGGAAATTCTCCTTGTGCTATAGTGTGCTAAAGCATTCCTCATCAACCATCTTTGAAATCCTTGTTTTTTGGACAGTCAGGGAAATTGTCGTTGTGCTATTCTGTGCAAAAGCAATCATCCTCAACCATATTTAGAAATCCTTAAGTAAAGGGACAGAGAAGGACACCTGAAGGTAGCCCTTATTGCTTTTTTCCCATCTCCCAGCAGGCCATCTATTAGAATGTCTGGAAGGCAAACAAGGAGAGGCAGACAGTCAGGAGGCAATAAAAGAGGGCAAGCAGGCTCTGTGTCTGGGGGCAACAGTGCTGGTCGTGGACGCGGTGCATTGTCATCAGCACATGGCCATGGGACACGCTTGTCCTTCTTTTCGGCAGCTGGACATGTTGAGCCACATCATGCCGAAGACTTGGTAGGATGGATGACCAAGCCCTCCTCCTCTTCCTCATCCTCTCTCACCCAGGCTCAGGGTACTGGCAAAGCAGCTGCCAAAGCGTCCTCTTCCCTGGTATCAATGTCAGACTCATCATCAGTCACTCCTTCCCTAGACCCACCATGTCCTCCTCCTGAGGAGTCCCCCGAACTGTTTGAGCACAGTGTTGGGTACATGCTCCAGGAGGATGCCCAGCGTTTCGAAGGGTCTGATGATGAAACCCAGCTACAGGAAGGCAGTAGCGTGAGAGCAGACAGAGGGGATGCTCAAGAAGGACACCAATCTGGCAGTCATGTTCCAGCAGCTGCAGCATACTGCCAGATTGGCTCCAGTGATGAGGAGGGAGGGGATGATGAGGTCACTGACTCCACGTGGGTGCCTAATAGGAGAGAGGAGGAGGAGGAGGATGAGGAGGAGGCACATCTCCAACGAGGCAGGATGCCCTTTGGTGGCCAGCGTAAGGGCAGTACACCGACGGAATCACACCGCAGAGCTCCGCCTGTGCAGGGCGCTGCCTCTGCCCGTCATTCAAAAAGTTCTTTGGTGTGGGCCTTTTTTGAGGCTAGTGCATCAGATCGCACAGCTGCTGTTTGCAACATATGTCTCAAGCGTATATCGCGTGGCCAAAACATCAGCCGCTTGGGTACCACATGCCTGACCAGACATATGTTGACCTGCCATGCAGCTCGTTGGCAAGCCTACCTCAAAGACCCACACCAAAGAACAAAGCGGACCTCTCCTTGCACCGCATCAGCTGGGATCTCCAACCCCACTATAACTTCAGTCCTCTCTGAAACATGCACTGAGAGGAATGAAGGTGTAGAATTAGGTGTGTCACAGCCAAGTACTTGCGGCCACTCTGCTAGCAGTACACCGACGTCCGATTCTAGCAGGCAAATTTCCCTGCCCCAGCTGCTGGACCGTCGAAAGAAGTTCACTCCCAGCCATCCACATGCCCAGCGGTTGAATGCTAGCTTGGCTAAATTGCTAGCGCTTCAACTGCTGCCTTTTCAGTTGGTAGACTCGGCCCCCTTCCGTGAGTTTGTGCAATGTGCGGTTCCTCAGTGGCAGGTTCCCAAACGCCACTTTTTCTCACGGAAGGCTATTCCGGCTCTCTACCGGCATGTGGAAGGCAATGTCTTGGCCTCGCTGGACAGGGCGGTCAGCAGTAGGGTGTATATTACCGCTGACTCATGGTCCAGCAGGCATGGACAGGGACGTTACCTTTCTTTCACGGCACATTGGGTCACTCTTTTGGCAGCTGGGAAGGATGCAGGACAAGGTGCAGTAGTGTTGGAGGTTGTTCCACCGCCACGCCTCCAAAATGCTACTACTGGTTGTGACACACCTCTCTCCTCCACCCCCTCCTCTTCTTCTTCCTCCATGGCCTCTTCCTGTGGTTTGTCCTATGAACCAGCGGTGCTCCGTAGCCGTTCAAGGGGCTACGCAAGTACGCAGGCAAAAAGATGCCATGCCGTGCTTGCGCTGGTGTGTTTGGGGGACAGAAGCCACACTGGGGCAGAGGTCCTGTCTGCTCTGCAGGGCCAGGCCGAGAGGTGGTTGACGCCACGCCAGCTTAAGCCAGGAATGGTGGTTTGCGACAATGGCACCAACCTCCTCTCCGCCCTCCGACAGGGACAACTGACCCATGTGCCCTGTGTGGCTCACGTCCTTAACCTGGTGGTGCAGCGGTTCTTGGGCAGGTACCCGGGCTTACAGGATGTCCTGAGGCAGGCCAGGAAAGTCTGTGTGCATTTCCGCAGATCTTATAATGCCAGTGCTCGCCTGGCTGAGCTGCAAAAGGAGTTGAACCTGCCCAAGAACCGCCTTATATGTGACATGCCCACCAGGTGGAACTCAACGTTGGCCATGCTGCAGCGGCTGCACACGCAGCAGAGGGCCATCAATGAGTACCTGTGCGACTACGGCACCAGGACAGGGTCAGGGGAGCTTGGTTTTTTTTCTCCACGCCAGTGGGGCATGATCAGGGATGCATGCACTGTCCTGGCACCATTTGAGGAGGCCACGAGGATGGTGAGCAGTGACAGTGCATGCATCAGTGACACTGTACCTCTTGTCCACCTGTTGGAGCACACGCTGCGTGGAATAATGGACAGGGCACTTGAGGCAGAACAGAGGCAGGAAGAGGAGGACTTCCTTGCCTCTCAAGGCCCCCTTTACCCAGACAGTGTTCCTTCTGTCCCACCCATCGCACAGGAAGAGGAGGAGGAGGAAGAGGAGGAGGAGGATTGTGTCAGCATGGAGGTGGAGGCTGGCACTCAGCATCATCAGCAGCAGTCTTTTAGGGATGATTTACAGTCCCAAGAAACCAGTGGACTTGTACGTGGCTGGGAGGAGGTGGCTGCGGATCATGTCGTCCTTAGTGACCCAGAGGACTCCGAAGCGAATGCCTCAGCAAACCTACGCTGCATGGCCTCCCTGATCCTGCAAAGTCTGCGGAAGGATCCTCGTATTCTTCGGATCAAGGAGAGGGACCATTACTGGCTGGCCACTCTCCTTGATCCACGGTACAAGGGTAAGGTTGCGGACCTTATGTTACCGTCGCAGAGGGAGCAGAGGATGAGACAACTCCGGGAGGCCTTGCAGAAAGGTCTGTGCAACGCGTTCCCAGAGACTGGGAGGTTACAAACTCCTGGTCCAGGACAACGAGTTGCTGAGGCTTCAGCCAGTCAAAGAAGGAGCGGTGGGGAAGGTGGCCGTCTGACCGATGCGTTCAGACAATTCTTTAGTCCGCAGCCCCAAAGTATGATCGGTTCCAGCAACCATCGCCAGCGTCTGATAAACATGGTGCAGGAATATCTAGGGGCAAGGTCAGACTTGGACACCTTCCCCACCGAAAATCCTCTGGCTTACTGGGTCTTGAGGATGGATCACTGGCCAGAGCTTGCACAGTATGCAATTGAGCTACTGGCCTGTCCTGCATCCAGCGTTCTTTCGGAACGCACATTCAGTGCTGCTGGAGGATTTGTCACGGATCACAGGGTGCGCCTGTCCACCGACTCGGTTGATCGACTGACTTTCATCAAGATGAACCAGTCTTGGATCACCACCAGCTACCACACACCTGATGCTGATATAACAGACTAATTGATTTTAACATGTCACATCCCTTCAAGACTGATGCTGATGCTGAGTGCCTGTGCTGTTATGTTGACTGGCTATCCTCCTCCTCCGAGTCCTCAATGATACGATTGATGATGATAGCTTGGAAGATCATTTTTGTTTATGGGTGCCGCCACCAGTGGCTAGGGCCCAATTTTTCAGCCCCTGTTTTACAGGGGCGTGTAATTACAATTTTTTTTAGCAATAATTTGCCATAGGGCTCATTGCTGTGCTCCAAGTACAGTATCTGTGAGGGGTTGGAGTGTTGTGGCACCAGTGCCTAAGGCCCAATTTTTCAGCCCCTGTTTAACAAGGGCGTGTCATTACAATTTTTGAAGCAATACTTTGCAACAGGGCTCATTGCTGTGCTCCAAGTACAGTATCTGTGAGGGGTTGTAGTGTTGTGCCACTAGTGCCTAAGGCCCAATTTTTCAGCCCCTGTTCAACAGGGGCATGCAATTACAATTCTTGATCTAATAATTCACAGCAGGGCCCATTGCTGCACCCACCAAGAGTAACTCTGAGGGCTTACAGTGTTGTGGCAACGCCACCACCACCACCACCACGAAAGGCCCAATTTTTCAGCCCCTGTTCAAAAGGGGCATGTAATTACAATTCTTGATCTAATAATTCACAGCAGGGCCCATTGCTGCACCCACCAAGAGTAACTCTGAGGGCTTACAGTGTTGTGGCAACGCCACCACCACCACCACCACGAAAGGCCCAATTTTTCAGCCCTTGTTCAAAAGGGGCATGTAATTACAATTCTTGATCTAATAATTCACAGCAGGGCCCATTCCTGCACCCACCAAGATTAACTCTGAGGGCTTACAGTGTTGTGGCAACGCCACCACCACCACCACCACGAAAGGCCCAATTTTTCAGCCCCTGTTCAAAAGGGGCATGTAATTACAATTCTTGATCTAATAATTCACAGCAGGGCCCATTCCTGCACCCACCAAGAGTAACTCTGAGGGCTTACAGTGTTGTGGCAACGCCACCACCACCACCACCACGAAAGGCCCAATTTTTCAGCCCCTGTTCAAAAGGGGCATGTAATTACAATTCTTGATCTAATAATTCACAGCAGGGCCCATTCCTGCACCCACCAAGAGTAACTCTGAGGGCTTACAGTGTTGTGGCAACGCCACCACCACCACCACCACGAAAGGCCCAATTTTTCAGCCCCTGTTCAAAAGGGGCATGTAATTACAATTCTTGATCTAATAATTCACAGCAGGGCCCATTCCTGCACCCACCAAGAGTAACTCTGAGGGCTTACAGTGTTGTGGCAACGCCACCACCACCACCACCACGAAAGGCCCAATTTTTCAGCCCCTGTTCAAAAGGGGCATGTAATTACAATTCTTGATCTAATAATTCACAGCAGGGCCCATTCCTGCACCCACCAAGAGTAACTCTGAGGGCTTACAGTGTTGTGGCAACACCACCACCACCACCACGAAAGGCACAATTTTGCAGCCCCTGTTCAACAGGGGCATGCAATTACAATTCTTGATCTAATAATTCACAGCAGGGCCCATTGCTGCACCCACCAAGAGTAACTGTCAGGGCTTACAGTGTTGTGGCACCAGCACCACCATCAAAGGCCCAATTTTTACTACCACTGTTCAACAATTATATGTAATTAAAATTCCTGATATAATAGTTGACAGCATGGCGTTCCAGCACCAACCAAGAGTAACTGTGAGTGCTTACAGTGTTGTGCCAACACCAACAACTAAGGGGCCTATTTCTGCAGAGTATATACGGCAGGTCCCTACTTTCAAACATCCAACTTACAAACGACTCCTACTTGCAAACGCAAGAAGACAACAGGAAGTGAGAGGAAATCTACCCCTAGGAAGGAAAATTCTCTCCTGTAAGAATTAATATGGGAGAAAGGTGTCTCCTCTGTACTGATGCTTTATCACCAATCCTTGTTTCAAGAAAAACACCACATTTCAAAAACAGTTGTCATTGGGACGGAAAGTGAGGTGAAATGTTCTGAACAGGGGCACAGACAGCAAAACAAATGTTACAGGGGTGATAACCCTTACCTATGTTTTCCAAAAAGTTTAAAAATAGATTTTTGGGCTGGAGCTACACTTAAACAATGTACCTGTTCAAAATTACAAACAGATTCTACATAAGAACAAACCTACAGTCCCTGTCTTGTATGCACCGCCTGTATACGGCTGTTCAGAGTATATAGGGCCTTTTTTATTTTATGTGCGGGGTTCCCCTTAATATCCATACAAGACCCAAAGGGGCTGGTAATGGGCTGGGGTAGGGGGGGGGTCATGGGGTAGCTATGCCATTTTTCTTAAAGATTTTCATCCATATTACCGGGACCAGACATTACATTAAAGCCGCAAGCAGTTTTAAATGGCTTTTTTTTCCTTTAGAAGTGTCATTTTGTGCAGGGACAGTTCTAAACACGGGAAACACGTGGCACTTCACAGGCATACTTTAGACACCCCCCAGGTACGATATTTAAAGGAATATTTGACTTTTTTTTTTCACTTTATGCATCATTAAAATGACTGCTCCCGAAAAACGACCGTTTTTAAAACTTCTTTTTGCATTGATACATGTCCCCTGGTGCACAACCCGGGTTCCCAAACCCTTTTTAGGACAATAACATGCATAATAGTTGTTATAATTAGCACTTTAGAATTCGAACGTTCGCATCCATTGTATTTAATAGGGTTCTAATGTTCGTACGAACTTTCGGTCCGTTCGCGGGTTCTGGTGCGAACCGAACCCGGGGGTGTTCGGCTCATCACTAGTCATAAGAAGTGCATATATGAATCCTCACACCAGGTCAGCATCAATAGTGATCTACAGTCAGGTACATGAATATTGGGACATCAACACAATTCTAATCTTTATGGCTCTATACACCATCACAATGGATTTGAAATAAAACTAACAAGATATGCTTTAACTGCAGACTTTCAGCTTTAATTTGAGGGTATATACATCCAAATCAGGTGAACGGTGTAGGAATTACAACAGTTTGTATATGTGCCTCCCACTTTTTAAGGGACCCAAAGTAATGGGACAATTGGCTGTTCAGCTGTTCCATGGCCAGGTGTGTGTTATTCCCTCATTATCCCATTTACAAGGAGCAGATAAAAGGTCCAGAGTTCATTTCAAGTGTGCTATTTGCATTTGAAATCTGTTGGTGTCAACTCTCAATATGAGATCCAAAGAGCTGTCACTATCAGTGAAGCAAGCCATCATTAGGCTGAAAAAACAAAACAAACCCATCAGAGAGATAGCAAAAACATTAGGTGTGGCCAAATCAACTGTTTGGAACATCCTTAAAAAGAGAGAAAGCACTGGTGAGCTCAGCAACACCAAAAGACCCGGAAGACCACGGAAAATAACTGTGGTGGCTGACCGAAGAATTCTTTCCCTGGTGAAGAAAACACCCTTCACAACAGTTGGCCAGATCAAGAACACTCTCCAGGAGGTAGGTGTATGTGTGTCAAAGTCAACAATCAAGAGAAGACTTCACCAGAGTAAATACAGAGGGTTCACCACAAGATGTAAACCATTGGTGAGCCTCAAAAACAGAAAGGCCAGATTAGAGTTTGCCAAACAACATCTAAAAAAGCCTTCACAGTTCTGGAACAACATCCTATGGACAGATGAGACCAAGATCAACTTGTACCAGAGTGATGGGAAGAGAAGAGTATGGAGAAGGAAAGTAACTGCTCATGATCCAAAGCATACCACCTCATCGGTGAACCATGGTGGTGGTATTGTCATGGCGTGGGCATGTATGGCTGCCAATGGAACTCATTCTCTTGTATTTATTGATGATGTGACTGCTGACAAATGCAGCAGGGTGAATTCTGAAGTGTTTCGGGCAATATTATCTGCTCATATTCAGCCAAATGCTTCAGAACTCATTGGACGGCGATTCACAGTGCAGATGAACAATGACCCGAAGCATACTGCGAAAGTAACCAAAGAGTTTTTTAAGGGAAAGAAGTGGAATGTTATGCAATGGTCAAGTCAATCACCTGACCTGAATCCGATTGAGCATGCATTTCACATGCTGAAGACAAAACTGAAGGGAAAATGGCCCAAGAAAAAACATGAAGTGAAGACAGTTGCAGTAGAGGCCTGGCAGAGCATCACCAGGGATGAAACCCAGCATCTGGTGATGTCTATGCATTCCAGACTTCAGGCTGTAATTGACTGCAAAGGATTTGCAACCAAGTATTAAAAAGTGAAAGTTTGATTTATGATTGTTAATCTGTCCCATTACATTTGGTCCCTTAAAAAGTGGGAGGCACATATACAAACTGTTGTAATTCCTACACCGTTCACCTCATTTGGATGTAAATACTCTCAAATTAAAGCTGAAAGTCTACAGTTAAAGCAGTTAAAGTGGTGGTGTATAGAGCCAAAAAGATTAGAATTGTGTCGATGTCCCAATATTTATGGACCTGACTGTAATTGTATACAAGCAATTCAGCCAGTAAACCAACTGTGGAAACACACCTCAAATACTGTCAGTCAAAAAAAAAGCCAAACAAATTACACCCATTTGTATGTCTAGCCCACTCACCTAAACATGGTCAGAGAAAGCTGATAGAGAAACCCATGTACTCGGTCCAATGATGGTAAAACGGAAACATAAGGCATATGTGGGCCTCCATATATCCCAGAAGAGGTGACTCCTCCCCACGCTTCCTGTCCCCCTACGTCACGCCGTTCATGGCCAAAAGACCACAAGCATGCATTGGGTGGGACATTCCTCTATTGTGGTGATGCAAAGTTTGGCAAAGCTTGGCACGTATATTTCATTACATGGCACGTGCCAAGCTTTTTACGTGGGCAAAACCAAACGGAGATTCTGGGAATGTACCATGTTGGGTACACTAAAGGAGGTGATTTGGAAGGATTCCTTCCTTCACATTTTTTATAGAAGTCTGCATCCAGACACCAATAAAGTAACATTCAGCAAAAATGTTAATGTTTCAGAAGTCACATGAAGGGACACAGTCAGCACCATCTGAATGACAACCTGTGCACTTTGTTGCTTTAACTGACAATTGCCTAGTTGTGCAACACTGTACCCAAATAAAATTGATGTCCTTTTTTCCCACAAAGAGAGCTTTCTTTTGGTAGTATTTGATCATTTGTGTGGTTTTTATTTTTTGCGCTATAAACAAAAAAAGACTGACAATTTTGAAAAAAAAAACAAACATATTTTTTACTTTCTGCTATAAAACAGTAATTAAAAAACATAATCAAATTTCTTCATCAATTTAAGCCAATATGTATTCTGCTACATGTGTTTGGTAAAATAAATCCCAATAAGCATGTATTGATTGGTTTGGGCAAAAGGTATAGCATCTACAAACTATGGGATAGATTTATGGACTTTTTTTTTTTTTTTTTTTTGCTAGTAATGGCGGCAATCAGCGATTTTTAGCCAGACTGCGACATTAAGGTGGAAAAATCTGACACTTTTTGGGGACCAGTGACACTGATGCATTGATCAGTGCACTGTCACTGTACTAATGACACTGGCAGGGAAGGGGTCAACATTAGGGGCAATCAAAGGTTTCACTGTGTTCCCTGGGAGTGCTTTCTAACTGTATGGGGGAGGGTTGCACTGTAGGAAGACAGAGATCTGTGTTACTGCCTAGCAAAAACACAAGATCTCCATCTTCCTTACTAGCAGAACGGCAATCTGCCTTGTTTACATAGACAGACCCCACCGTTCTACCTCTCTCCGAATGATGGCTGTATCCAATTACAGAGCCCTTTGAAAAAAATCACGTACAAGTATGTGATTTAGCCCTTTAAGGGCGGCCCTGCCACAGTAAACATGCATGGGGCAGTCCTTAAGCGGTTAAAGCTGCAGATGAAGAGTAGGGATGAGCTTCGAGTTCGAGTCGAACTCATGTTCAACTCAAACATTGCCTGTTCGCCCGTTTGCCGAACAGCGAACAATTTGGGGTGTTCGCGGCAAATTCGAAAAGCCGTAGAACACCCTGTAAAAGTCTATGGGAGAAATCTAAAGTGCTAATTTTAAAGGCTTATATGCAAGTTATTGTCATAAAAACTGTTTGGGGACCCGGGTCCTGCCCCAGGGGACATGTATCAATGCAAAAAAAAGTTTTTTCGGGAGCAGTGATTTTAATAATGCTTAAAGTGAAACAATAAAAGTGAAATATTCCTTAAAATTTCGTACCTGGGGGGTGTATATGATATGCCTGTAAAGCAGCGCTTGTTTCCCTTGCTTAGAACTGTCCCTGCACAAAGTGTCATTTCTGAAGGAAAAAAAGCCATTTAAAACTCACTTGCGGCTATAATGAATTGTCGGCTCCCGGCAATATAGAGAAAAGTCATTGATAAAAAAAAAAAAATGCGTGGGGGTCACCCAAAATTCAATTACCAGGCCCTTCAGGTCTGGTATGGATATTAAGGGGAACCCTGCCGCAAATTTAAAAAAAAATGCGTGGGGTTCCCCCAAATATCCATACCAGGCGCTTCAGGTCTGGCATAGGTTTTAAGGGGAACTCCACCCCAAATTTAAAAAAAAATGGCGTGGAGTTCCTCCAAAAATCCATACCAGACCCTTTATCCAAGCACGCAACCTGGCAGACTGCAGGAAAAGAGGGGGGGACGAGAGAGCGCCCCCCTCCTGAACCGTACCAGGCCACATGCCCTCATAATGGGGAGGATGTCCCCATGTTGATGGGGACAAGGGCCTCATCCCCACAACCCTTGCCCGGTGGTTGTGGGGGTCTGCAGGCAGGGGGATATCGGAATCTGGAAGACCCCTTTAACAAAGGGGACCCCCAGATCCCGGCGTCCCCCTATGTTAATTGGTAAGGTGTACATTGTACCCCTACCATTTCACGAAGAAAGTGTAAAAAAAATGTAAAAAAAAACACACAGACACCTTGGAAAAATCCTCTATTAAAAATAAAAAATAAAAAATAAAAAAAAACATTCCAGCGATGAAATCCAGTGTCCCGCGGCGATCCGATGGCCAGCGCTGTCCACACGAAACGTCATTGGCTGAGCCTGCGGAGGCAGTTCCCCATCAGGTCCGCTCAGCCAATGACGTAGGCGGAGTCTGACATACGAGGGTGTGGACCTGATGGGGAACTTCCTCCACAGTGTAATAAATGAATAGACCCACCCCTTCTAACGTTCTGCATCTGGTCCGCTTAGCCTTACACCTATGTCATTGGCTGAGCGGACCTATTGGGGAACTTTAGAAGGGGCGGATCTATTCATTTAATACACTGCAGAGGAAGTTCCCCATCAGGTCCGCTCAGGCTCAGCCAAAGACGTTTCGTGTGGACAGCGCTGGACATCGGATCGCCGCGGGACACTGGATTTCATCGCTGGAATGTTTTTTTTTATTATTTTTTTTTATTTTTAATAAAGGACTTTTCCAAGGTGTCTGTGTGTTTTTTTGTTTTTTTTTACACTTTCTTCATGAAATGGTAGGGGTACAATGTACCCCTTACCAATTCACATAGGGGGGGGCAGGATCTGGGGGTCTTCCAGATTCCGATAAGCCCCGTGCCCACAGACCCCCACAACCACCGGGCAAGGGTTGTGGGGATGAGGTCCTTGTCCCCATCAACATGGGGACATCCTCCCCATGTTGATGGCATGTGGCCTGGTACAGTTCAGGAGGGGGGGCGCTCTCTCGTCCCCCCCTCTTTTCCTGCGGTCTGCCAGGTTGCGTGCTCGGATAGAGGGTCTGGTATGGATTTTTGGGGGAACTCCAGGCAATTTTTTTTTTATTTGGGGTGGTGTTCCCCTTAAAATCCTGAAGGGCCTGGTATGGATATTTGGGGGAACCCCACGCTTTTTTTTTTTAAATTTGCGGCAGGGTTCCCCTTAATATCCATACAGGCCTAAAGGGCCTGGTAATTGAATTTGGGGGGACCCCCACGCATTTTTTTTTTTTTTACTAATGACTTTTCTATGTATTGCCGGGAGCTGACAATTCATTATAACCGCGAGTGAGTTTTAAATGACTTTTTTTTCTTCAGAAATGACACTTTGTGCAGGGACAGTTCTAAGCAAGGGAAACAAGTGCGACTTTACAGGCATACTATACACACACCCTAGGTACGAAATTTAAAGGAATATTTCACTTTTATTGTTTCACTTTAAGCATTAATAAAATCACTGCTCCCAAAAAATGTCAGTTTTTAAAACTTTTTTTTGCATTGATACATGTCCCCTTGGGCAGGACCCGGGCCCCCAAACACTTTTTAGGACAATAACTTGCATATTAGCCTTTATAATTAGCATTTTTGATTTCGAACGTTCGAGTCCATTGTATTTAATAGGGTTCTAAAGTTTGCGCGAACATTCTGGCTGTTCGCAGGTTCTGGTGCGAACCGAACAGGGGGGTGTTCAGCTCATCCCTAATGAAGAGATGACATCTCTCAACCTGTTCCAAGCTTGGGAACTTAGAATGCAAAGATGTAAGCACAGTAGTGAAAACAACTTACCTAAAGTTGAAAGAGAAGAAGATGTTTTACCTAATATACAGTATAGACAAGCATCAGGGGTGTTTTATACTTTGCAACCTCCAGATATAGGAGTTGCCATGTCACTGCAGATGTGTAAGTAAACCCCTAAAAAGGGACTACAATGCAAATTAAAGAGCCATGCAGTACCTAAAACATGCTTAAGAGATGAACCTGAGATCATCTACAAATGGCGACCCAGACATTTTAAACCAAACAGGATGGGAGATGGGAAACAGTTGAGTGGGGGTGTTAGCATGCTGTGTATACAGACACAAGTAGAATAACTATTCTCATATATTATACTGTGACTAGTATTTGTGCATCTAGGTGGTAGTATTATGCATAATACTTGTTTAATGTATTTAATGTATTGTTCTTCCTACCTACATGTTTATGATGTAATATCCTATTTCTTTCCAAGAAAACATGAAGAGCTTAGCCATGTGTCCTGAACCATCCTGACTAGTAAGAACCTTATATGCAAAATCTTTCCAATTTGTTTACCAATTATTGCCATTCAGGACAAAGTATGGCTACAAAAGTTTGTTCATTATACTAAAGTCCACCACAATAGCCTAATCACATAGTAAATCTTTGCCAGCATTAGGTATCAACCCACAGTTACAGCATTAGGACTTGGTAACTTTTTATGGTCCTCCACTATTGTGCCAACATGCCTGGGCCAGTTGCCTAACAACTGGCAAAAATATCCACAGAAAGTGTAGCCAGGAAGATTACTCTATTGAGGTGACACAGAACTCTTCATTGCTGAACCAGAAGATACGTTCAGACACTTGCCTGGTTTTGCAAAAATGGCCAAACAAAATGAAAACCCTTTCAAGGGTAAAAGTAATGAATTCACATATTTGGCTATCTGTTTTTTGGTGAGTTCTACTTTAAGTTTAGACATTATAATATAATGTGTTTCTTATTCTCTGTATTTGCATTACAGGCAACATTTTGCAATGTGAACAACAAAGCATAACACAGGCATGACAAATAGAATAGACCATGCTTATGTACTTTTTGCACCCTCTAGTGTGCTAGATGTAGATAGATTTGTGTTAGTGTAGTTAAAAATTTTTTTAGCTCAGGGCTAAGCCTGAGTTATGAATCTGGGTCAGGGTTTAGTGACTCAGGGCTGGGTGACTAATCATGGCAGCTTCTCTGGTGCCTCCCCCTGTTCTCTGGGACATTGGAAAATGTTCCAGACATAGTGGGTAGAAGTTAGGAGGAGTTGCTTAGAATATTTACGAGGGCATCAGCCAATCCCCAGTGAAGGGCTGGCAGGAGGCAGACCACCTCATAAATAGGCATGAGTCATGCCAGGGAGGGGCAGTCAGGTAGAATATGGTAATGATCATACAGACCGAGAGAAAAGTCACACAAAGACTTGTCTGTCCAGTGTGTTCCTGTGCACGTACAATAGCCACAGATGTGTTTCAGAGCTGTTTTTATATTAATGGCTATTCTGTTGGTGTTCAATAATAATAGTAAAAGGATCTGAGATTGTGATTTGAAGTATTACAGTGACTGTTGAGTGAGGGAAGGTTCCGTATTACAGCATTTGTAAAAATAATATATCCCAATGTGAAGGAAAAGGAACAAAATTCCTCTTTCATATTTAAAGCAGAACTTAACTGAGCACCACAAACTGAAAAACGCTATTTAATTCATTTTTAATATTCAAAGCAAACACAACCATCCATTTATGTCTCCATGCTATATTCTGTTGAGAAAACATTTTAAAAAACAACTCACTATCATTTCTAGCTGTGGCCATCTTGAGTAAGGGCAGGTGATTCATGCAACATTCACTTCCTGGAATCCATCTGCCCTTGGGTCAATCATACAAACAGGAGGTTGTGCTTAGCTTAGAAAGCCCCTCCTTTATTCCTCCTGGTGAAAGCAAAAAATTGTCCATGAAGACTCCTGGGATGTATAACATCTATTTTGCCTAGGCCAGGAGGCAACTAAAGTAATGTAAAAAAAGTTTAAAACAAGTACATATAATAAATTTTCATTTCCATTTAATAAGGCTAGTAGCATACGGATTAAAAATAGTTAATGCCTTTTTTAAAACTAAAATACAAAAAAACTTTTAAGTAACATCACCTTGTGTACCTAAATGTGAAACACCTTCTTTAGAATTGCATCCATTATCTGTTGTGTGTCCCTTTGCTCTTCTGCCCAGATTGTTGCTGTACATTACCCAGTCAACTAAATTAAACTCAACAGCATGGGTCTATCCTAAAAATAAATGTTATCCTTTAGCAAAAATCTGTCACCTTGGATTCCATTGTATTATGTAGAAACATGGCCTGCTGATTAATTTAAACTGGCATTTGGTAGATAAAATAAAAATCAGCAGGATGGTTCAGTCCATTAAGTCCACTTGGCTTTAGTCTGTAAAATAAAGTGCACTGGGCATTATCAATACGATGGTAGGGAGAATTTTAAAGGATCCTATGCTCTTTAATCATTTGTTATCCAAAAGCAGAGGTTACACTGCATCACACTGTTAATAAATAATTTGTATCTGTTATATTTAGCCTTTATCAACATTTATTGGGAATGATATTTACATTTTTTTTTCTTTACTTGTAGATTAATCCAGTCCACTCTTGATGATTACAAAGGCAATGGTAGGTCTGGAGAATATGGTGTCAAATATCTTGTAACCACATGGGAAACACGCAAACCACGGGGTGGTTTGCCTGGGAAGCAGTAAGACTGGGATGTTCTTTTTACAGTGAATGGATGGAATAGATGTAAAAAGATAAAACACCTAAACCATGTCCCAGTACTAGGACCTGAAGGTAAATTGTAAGCACCAATTATACCAAAAACACCAGTAAGCAACATCAAGAGGGAAAAAAGTAACATTATGATAAGTACAACTGAATGACCTTACTGGGCATATAGAAGTTCTTCTGAGCATATTGCATTAATTTGTGAAAGAATAGAAGTTCCATAAATGCGTTTTTATAATTGATCACTTCCTGATTTCTGTCTGATTTTTTATGCACATACATTTGTTTTTTGTTTTTTTGCTTGGTAAGAAGCTGAAAACAGGAATGCCACATGCTAATTTCCATTTTATATCTTTAGCTGCTTAAAATGAAGAGGAATGTTTTGTCTTGTTACACTTCTTGTACAATACAGAAAATAAAAAATTGGACAGTAGTACATTGATTCACGAATTATATAGTATACACATATAGCTGTTGGTAATTGAATGTTGAGGATGTTAATCTGACAATAATACAACTTTTACACTCTGTCCTAGAACAACAAACCGTAAAGAGAGGTAGGCCTAGGGGCCAACAACCTAGGCTTTAAATGTAAGCAAATTTGATCAAAAAACAAGAAAAGAACATACGGGTATAACATTTTAAGAGTTTGGTGAAAATGTTTTCCACATGGACCAATTAGATTCATATTTAGATTTGTTTCCATCTCTGTATGCTAGAACTTTTTCATATTCTGAAATGATGTTGACCTGCGAGATTACCTTTTTTCTACTAGGTACTTCACTGGATTTCCATTTGTGAACTACCGCAGAGCGTGCAGCCAGGAGGATATGCATGGCTATTGATCTGACAGAAATTGGATATCTTGACATGTCTAAGCTTAGTATACTCTTGAAATTAGTTTGAATATTTCTGCCCAGAAGCTGCAAAGGTGCCTACAAGACCATACCATATGCTTTAAGGTGCCTATTGTACCACAACCCCTCCAGCATAGATTTGAGTTGGTTTGAGCAAATTGTGCAACTATGTATGGGGTGTAATACCATCTTAATGTTAATTTTTGAGCTAGTTCTTCATAGCTGGAGCAGCGTGAAAATTGGCGGTTACACCTAATTGCTGATAACCATTGTGTTTCAGAAAATGTTTTGCCTAATTCTTTTTCCCACTTGATTAGGGGGGTGGATTTGACAAAGGTGGTCTTAGATTGAAGTAAATTATATATCAGAGAAATACCTTTCTCCTGTAGATTTGTGGAATGTAGAAACGTCCAAACCTTTGTAGGGGTTGAGATGTGGGTAATTTTCAAATGTTGGTAAAACGACAGGATCTGGGCATAAGTAATGAATTCTGAGGAGAGAACTCAATACTTTTCCTGTATATCAGTGAAGGGCATCATTTTGCTCTTCTGGAGAATATCTTTCAATTGGAGAATTCCCCTGTCAAGTCATCTGGTCAAGGAAATATTTGGGATTATCCATTTGAGAGATTCCAACGGTATAGGGATGTCAGTATAAGCAGAGCTGTGGACCCCTGTCATTCGCAAGTGTGACCATGCTTGGAGTGTTGCTAGTATGGTAGGGTGCTCTATGGGTATCTCTGCGCAGGGCAGGTTGTAGGCTACCAGAAGAGAGATTGGAGATTGGAGATTGCATGTTCAAGTTGGGACCATGGTTTCGTTTCTGTGTTTGTAAACCAGTATTTTAGTTGGTTCAAGACAGCTGCTGTGTAGTAGTCTTTTAGAATAGGCAGGCTCATCCTTCCCATTGATTTATGTTTCTGCTGAATTAGGAGAGAGCATCTAGCTCTGCCTCCTGCCCATATAAATTTTGTCATTTGTCTTTGCATTTTTGTAAAGAATGAGGCGGGTATAGGGATAGGGAGGGCTCTAAAGTAGTATGTTATTCTAGGTAGTAATTGAATTTTGTATGCTGCCAGACGGCAAGCCCAGGATAAGAAATGTTTTTGAATTCTGGATATTTCATGTTGGATAGAGGATATGAGTGGGACGTAATTAGTGCCATATACTGTAGGTTGGAGATAGGGGAAGTAAGGTTGATTCCCAGGTAAGTTATAGATCCTGTGTGCCAAGGGTATGGCAAAGATTGTTGCAAGGAAGTATTAGTGGATCCGTCAATTGCTACACTTAGTATACATCATTTTGAGGCATTGACTTTATAATAGGACACTTTACTAAATAGAAAGAGTGTTTCGTGTGTTGTTGGCAAGAAGGTGGTCGGATTAGACAGTGTCAATATGTCTGCAAACAATAAAATCTTGTGTTGTTTGCCTTGGGAGTGAATGCCCTGAATTGCCGTGTGCGACCTGATTTTCTCTGCTCCATAACCAGGGCAAAAATCAACGGAGACAAGGAACAGCCCTGTCTAGTCCCATTTGTTCTTTGGAAATTTTATGGAGACAGAATTGTATTAAACATCTGATAATATTCAGATGAGAAGCCATCTGGGCCTGGTGATTTGTTATGAGGTAAACTCTTAATTAGTTTCTCTATTTCTGGGACTGTGAATGGTTGGTTCAGTACAAAAGTCAGTTTGTGAAAGTGTTGGTAAGTTTACCGATTTGAGGAAATCTGTTATAATGTCGTTTGTTGGTTGATATGTGTCAGGGTCATTCTTAAGATTATAAAGTGAATCATAGTAGTCGCTGAATGCATCGACTATGTCTTTTGGGTTGGAAACGTGTTACCCGTTATGGGGTTTGTCATAGTTAGGATTTTTTGTTTAGACACCTTTTCTTTCAATTGGTTGGTCAATAACTTCCCTGCTTTATTCCCACACCTGTAGGTGTTGTCTTTTAGTGAGCGAAGGTGTTTGTCATGTTGGGAAACCAAAAGAGAGCGAAGTTCCCGTCTAGTATAGAATAGTTGGTCTGTGGTTTTTGTGTGGTAGTTTGTTTGTTAAGGTTTTCTGGATATTGGATTTTAGTCAACAGGTCGTTGAGCCGCTTTGTCCTTTGCTTTTTTTATTTTGCTCTCATTTGTATTAGCAGGCCTCTAGAATATACCTTGTGGGCATTCCACAGTGTGAAGGGATCGTCAACCGAGGGGGCGTTAATCTCAAAGAATTTCTTAAGATCTTTACTACTTTGTTTTGTGTTTTCAGGTTGAGAGAGGGTGTAGATATCATTACGCCATCTATTCGCCCTGGTTTCGGATCGAAGATCCCCCACTCCAATGGAAATCGGGGCATGGTCGGGGCATGTAATAACATGTATCTCTGATTGAACAATCTGTTGCAGCAGGAATTTGTCTACCAAAAAAAGATCTATACGTGAGTATGTATGATGAACATTGGAGAAAAAGATAAAGTCTCTTTCAGTGGAATATTGGCAGCGCCACACATCATACAACCCTGAGGATGAAATAAACTGGGCTAGCGTTGCTCTGCGTTGTTGGTTTTGTGTGGAGCTGGAAAGTCCATATTTTTATCTGGTATTGTATTGTAATCACTGCACAAGGTCACGTGTTCTTGTTTTATGGAGGAGACTTTTTTCCAAATTTTTTCAAGAAAGGAAAGTTGTTTTGTGTTCGGAAGATAAAAGTTGACCAGGGTGTACGTGACATTGTTGAGTTCGCATATCAGAATCATGAATCTGCCTGAATCGTCTGAATAGGTGGCCAGACATTTGAATTATACAGAGTTGCTGATGGCGATCGCAATGCCTCCCTTTTTTTGGCCCATTGGCCGTGTATATGTGTGGAAATTTACAGTTTTGAAACACTGGTGGTCAGGCCAGGCCATTTGACATTTGTAAGGGCTATTTAGGCTTTTCACATTGAATGACGTGATTTTAAACATCATCGTGTATGGAAGGAGAAGGCTTTGTGGTGAATGTGGTAAGGTGAAAGATGGAACCTTTTAATTACCTGGTGCAGAGTCACTTGATGTTGTTGCTGTGGTAGATGAAGAGTCAAAGAGACTATACGTTTTCACCAGAGTCCAGAGAGTCCAGAGATGGAAGTCCGTCGTGGATAAACCTTGAAGAGGATAACCGTTAGAAAGAAAACAATAAAAGAAACAAACAAAGGTGTAAAACATTAGGGATTTCTATCAGAATCTGTGCGGACGGATAGCCGCTGTAACTTGAGGGGTAACTTAAATAACTTTGTGGCATTCCCTTGGGTCAAAGAATGTGATGATAAAGTATCGCAGAAGTACTTGCTCAGCCTGTTTCAATGTCCGAGTGGGCACGGGACGGTGAAGGTGAGGGAGATAGATCACCCTTATTGTCATCTGGCTCAATAATCTGCCACTCTCTCAGGAGCCGCAGACCATCCTTTACGTTGGTTATTGCATGCGTGGTGCCATCTTTTGTTACCAGCAGCTTGGCAGGATACAACCAGCGATAGGCAATGCTGTGGTCGTTCAAAGGCTTGGTATTGGTAGCCAGTTGTCTGCGTTGTTGCATGGTAAAGGCAGACAAATCAGCAAAGAAGGAAAGTTCCTGTAATTCAGAGGCTAGATCATCACGGTGTCTTGTGGACATCATACATTGATATTTGATATGATAGAAATGAATCCTGAATATGGTATCCCTGGGCAGGTGTGCAGGAATGTGTTTGGGCCTTGGCAGCCTGTGTATACGATCGATGATGAGATCCTCTAGCGCTGCTTCAGGTAGCGCCGCTTTCAAAATGTCGGTGAAGTATTTTTTTAGATCTTATGCCGCGTACACACGATCGATTATTTTGACGGTGAAAACACCGTCGAGAAAATCGACGTGAAAAACGAGGAACAGCTTGTTCCCCCACACACGGCCGTTTTAAATTACATTTTTTGTTCTTGGTCGAAAAAAACGACGTGTGTGGGCTCCCCGGCAGTGTTTCCCTATGGGAAAACTGCCGCGGAAAAAAATGACGGGAATCACGACGAGAAAAATTAGAGCATGTTCTAATTTTTCTCATCATGATTAATGCCGTTTTTCCCGTCGGGAAAAATGACAAAAAGCCCACACACGGTCGTTTTTCTTGTTAAAAAAAAAATGTAATTTTTCCCAACGGGAAAAATGATCGTGTGTACGCGGCATTAGGGTTTGATCGATTCTGGTATCCCCCTGATTTTAACGTTGTTTCGTCTTGACCTGTCTTCCAAATCTGATAATTTGGTATTTATTCTCAACAGTTCGTCATCCCTGTCTTTGTGGGCATCTACCAGTTCATTAAAGGTGGATGTGAAGTCTATTGCACAAAAAAAGAGCGAGTATAGGATTCCCACCTAATTGTAAAACTGCAGTACTCACCGATATTATCGGGGGGTGCAATCCAACTGTAATATGACCAAAAAAGAAAAAAGAAATGGACAAATGCACACCCTGAAGAGTTAACTACACAGTTTATTAAAGCTGTAAGCTATATAAAAAAATATATATAATAGACATAAAAACTGGTCCCCTATAATAATAGGTGAACCTACCCAGAACATACCCCATAAGTAAAACAATTAAGGGTGGGTTGTGGCCCCATTTTTAAACGAGTGTTGGCAGACTGTTCCCCAGTTCTGACGAAGTTTCAAGGTATATGGAACGAAATGTGTAAACTCTTTTGGGATCAGCACCCCCTGTTTGCACTGAGTTGAGTCACCCCCGTATTGGCTCCGTGATGTTTGAATTGGAGCCACTATGCAGCTTTTCGGAGGACACCAATTGGAGACTTGAACAGATTTAATTGAGGATATTCACCACCATCAATATAGACTTGCTCTAATATCATCTGGACTAGAGATTACTATATCTCGCTTGGATATTTGCTTCAGTTATTGTTTCACCTGAATACCTTCACACTTGCTTTTTGAATGAGCAGCGTGTTAATTGCTGTGGACATGCACAGATGGATTGATTGGCTGCGATCCCTATGAGCGACCCACGGCAGCAAACAGTGAGTAAATAAGTGACATACAGGGTATATATTTTTGGACAAACCAGTCCAATCACTGTTTTACACAGGACCGATCCTAGACGGGGTGTGAGGGGTGCAGTTCACCCAGGCGCCACAGAGGTGGGGGCGCCCAAGCACCAGAGTGCACCCCTCCCTCCTCCTCCTCCTTGTTGGTATCCAGAGGCCGCTCTCTCCGCTGCTCACTGCCGCCACTATTTCCTGCCCAAGCCCGTCCCCCCTCCATCCTCCTGTCAGAGGAGATAGGAGATCGGAGCGGCTGCTCGGAGAGAGACCCGCGCAGTGACATTTCTTCCTCTCACTGTCACGATCTTCTCAACATGGGCGGCGTGGCTGCACACTGTCCTCTCCTCCACAGCTGCCGCCTGGGTGGGGTTTGTACAGGGGGGGTCTGTACTAATGGAGGGGGGATGGTTTGTGGGGGGGTCTGTACTAATGGAAGGGGGGTGGTTTTTGGGGGCCAGGGGGAGTCTGTAATAATGGAGGGGGGATGGTTTGTGGGGGGGTCTCTACTAATGGAGGGGGGTGGTTTGTCCTGAGAGGGTGTATGTACTAATGGAGGGGGTGGTTTGTGGGGGGTCTCTACTAATGGAGGGGGGTGGTCTGTACTAATGGGGGGTGGTTTGTGGGGGTCTGTACTAATAGGGGGGTGGTTTGTGCGGGGGTCTGTACTAATGGAGGGGTGGTTTGTCCTGAGGGGGATCTGTACTAATGGAGGGGGGGTGGTTTGTGGGGGGTCTCTACTAATGGAGGGGGGTGGTTTGTCCTGGGGGGTCTGTACTAATGGAGGGGGGGTGGTTTGTGGGGGGTCTGTACTAATTGAGGGGGGTGGTTTGTGGGGGGTCTGTACTAATGGGTGAGTGGTTTGTGGGGGAGTCTGTACTAATGGTGGGTGGTTTGTGGGGGGGTCTGTACTAATGGGGGGTGGTTTGTGGGGGGGTCTGTACTAATGGGGGGTGGATTGTGGGGGGTCTCTACTAATGGAGGAGGGTTGGTTTGTCCTGAGGGGAGTCTGTACTAATGGGGAGGGTGGTTTGTGGGGGGTCTGTACTAAAGGGGGGTGGTTTGTGGGGGAGTCTGTACTAATGGGGGGGTGGTTTGTGGGGGAGTCTGTACTAATGGCGGGTGGTTTGTGGGGGGTCTGTACTAATGGGGGGTGGTTTGTGGGAGGGTCTGTACTATTGGGGGGTGGATTGTGGGGGTCTGTACTAATGGAGGGGGGGTGGTTTGTCCTGAGGGGGGTCTGTACTAATGGAGGGGGGTGGTTTGTCCTGGGGGGTCTGTACTAATGGAGGGGGGATGGTTTGTGGGTGGTCTGTACTAAAGAAGGGCGAGTCTATACTAATGGAGGGGGGTGGTTTGTGGGGAGTCTCTACATATGGGGGTGTGGTGGTTTGTGGTTTGTGGGGGGGTCTGTACTAATGGAGGGGGTGGTTTGTGGGGGGTCTGTACTAATGGAGGGGGGTGGTTTGTGGGGGGGTCTGTACTATTGGGGGGTGGTTTGTGGGGGGGTCTCTACTAATGGAGGGGGTGGTCTGTACTAATGGGGGGTGGTTTGTGGGGGGGTCTCTACTAATGGAGGGGGGTGGGGTGTACTAATGGGGAGGTGGTTTGTGGGGGGTCTGTACTAATGGGGGGGGTGGTTTGTGGGGGGTCTCTACTAATGGAGGGGGGTGGTTTGTCCTGAGGGGGGTCTGTACTAATGGAGGGGGGTGTTTTGTCCTGGGGAGGTCTGTACTAATGGAGGAGGGTGGTTTGTCCTGGGGGTCTGTACTAATGGAGGGGGTCTGTATTGAGGGAGGGGTTTATACTTAGTAGGGAGTCTATACTTAATACAGATCTGGACTCAGTGGAATCACTACGGGCAATTCAGAGTGAGCTGACTCCTGATCAGAGGAAGCGTTGTTGTTGTATCGCTGGGTCAGGTGAGAGGGCCGATCAGCCATTATCTCCTGTAGTATGTCTGCAAAAGTTACAGTCTACAAACTATGGTGCCAATCTCTGAAAATTGATCACACCTGATGTACTGACGGCCTCTCATTTCTTGAGACACTAACAAGCCAGGAAAGTACAAATACCCCCCAAATGACCCCTTTTTGGAAAGTAGACATTCCAAGGTATTTAGTATGAGGCATGGTGAGTTTTTTGCAGTTGTATTTTTTCCCACAATTCTTTGCAAAATGAAGATTTCTGTTTCTTTTTTTTTTCTTTCACAAAATTGTCATAATAACAAGTTATTTCTCACACACAGCATATGCATACCACAAATTACACCCCAAATAGATTCTACTACTACTCTTAAGTATGGTCATACCACATGTGTGAGACTTTTACACAGCCTGGCCACATACAGAGGCTTAACATGCAGGGAGCACCATCAGGTGTTCTAGGGACATAAGTTACACATTTAATTTCTTGACTACCTCTTACACTGTTGAAGGCCCTGGCGCACCAGGACAATGGAAGCGCACAAAAAATTACCCCATTTTGTAAATCAAACACCCAAATGTATAATCTATGAGTCATCATGAGTCTTTTGAACATGTTATTTTTTTCCATAAGTTTTTTGAAAATGTGGAAAGAAAATGAAAACGCATTTTATTTTTTTACACAAAGTTGTCCATGTATAAGATATTTCAAACACTTAGCATGTACATAGAAAAAATTACACCCCAAAACTAGGGATGATCCGAATACCCCCCGTTCGGTTCGCACCAGAACCTGCGAACAGACCTAAAGTTTGCGCGAACTCCATTAAATACAATGGACTCGAACGTTCAAAATCAAAAGTGCTAATTATCAAGGCTAATATGCAAGTTATTGTCCTAAAAAAGGGTTTGGGGACCCGGGTCCTGCCCCAGGGGACATGTATCAATGCCGTTTTTTTGGGAGCAGTGATTTTAATAATGCTTAAAGTGAAACAATAAAAGTGAAATATTCCTTTAAATGTCATTCCTGGGGGGGGGGGTGTGGTGTACAGTATGCCTGTAAAGCAGCGATTGTTTCCCGTGCTTAGAACTGTCCCTGCACAAAGTGTAATTTCTGAAGGAAAAAAAGTAATTTAAAAGCACTCGGTGCTATAATGAATTGTCGGCTCCCGGCAATACAGAGAAAAGTCATTGATAAAAAATAAAAAAAATGCGTGGGGGTCCCCCCAAATTCCATTACCAGGCTCTTCAGGTCTGGTATGGATATTAAGGGGAACCCCGCGTCAAATTTAAAAAAAAATGACGTGGGGTTACCCCCAAATATCCATACCAGACCCTTCAGGTCTGGTATGGATTTTAAGGGGAACTTTTACACAAAGTTGTCCATGTATAAGATATTTCAAACACTTAGCATGTACATAGAAAAAATTACACCCCAAAACTAGGGATGATCCGAATACCCCCCGTTCGGTTCGCACCAGAACCTGCGAACAGACCTAAAGTTTGCGCGAACTCCATTAAATACAATGGACTCGAACGTTCAAAATCAAAAGTGCTAATTATCAAGGCTAATATGCAAGTTATTGTCCTAAAAAAGGGTTTGGGTACCCGGGTCCTGCCCCAGGGGACATGTATCAATGCCGTTTTTTTTGGGAGCAGTGATTTTAATAATGCTTAAAGTGAAACAATAAAAGTGAAATATTCCTTTAAATTTCATTCCTGGGGGGGGGGGGGGGGGGGGTGTACAGTATGCCTGTAAAGCAGCGCTTGTTTCCCGTGCTTAGAACTGTCCCTGCACAAAGTGTAATTTCTGAAGGAAAAAAAGTAATTTAAAAGCACTCGGTGCTATAATGAATTGTCGGCTCCCGGCAATACAGAGAAAAGTCATTGATAAAAAATAAAAAAAATGCGTGGGGGTCCCCCCAAATTCCATTACCAGGCTCTTCAGGTCTGGTATGGATATTAAGGGGAACCCCGCGTCAAATTTTAAAAAAAATGACGTGGGGTTACCCCCAAATATCCATACCAGACCCTTCAGGTCTGGTATGGATTTTAAGGGGAACTCTACGCCAAATTTAAAAATAAAATGGAGTGAAGTTCCCCCCAAAAATCCATACCAGACCCTTTATCCGAGCCTGCAACCTGGCAGGCCACAGGAAAAGAGGGGGGGACGAGAGAGCGCCCCCCCTCCTGAACCGTACCAGGCCACATGACCTCAACATAGGAAGGATGCTTTGGGGGTCTGTGACCCCTCAAAGCACCATGTCCCCATGTTGATGGGGACAAGGGCCTCATCCCCACAACCCTTGCCCGTTGGTTGTGGGGGTCTGCGGGTGGGGGGCTTATCGGAATCTGGAAGACCCCTTTAACAAAGGGGACCCCCAGATCCTGCCCCCCATGTGAATTGGTAAGGGGTACATTTCACAAAGAAAGTGTAAAAAATTGTAAAAATACACACAGACACAGTTGGAAAAGTCCTTTATTAAAAATAAAAAAATAAAACATAAAAAACCCATTCCAGCGATGTAATCCAGTGTCCCGCGTTGATCCGATGTCCAGCGTTGCAGTCTCCACTCCACACGAAACGTCATTGGCTGAGCAGACCTGATGGGGAACTTCCTCCACAGTGTAATAAATGAATCTTCTCAAGTTCCCCATCAGGTCCGCTTAGCCAATGACGTAGGGGGCGGGGTCACTTTCACTGGGTGTAAGGCTGAGCGGACCTGATGGAGAACGTGAGAAGGGGCGGGTCTATTCATTTATTACACTGCGGACGAAGTTCCCCATCAGGTCTGCTCAGCCAATGACGTAGGCGGGGCCTGACATACGAGGGGGCGGGGTCACCCATCAGATCATAGGGATAAGCCCCAACTTTTCCCGCTTGCCGGGGAATAGCCAATGACGTAGGCATACTATACACACACCCCACCCCCCAGGTACGAAATTTAAAGGAATATTTCACTTTTATTGTTTCACTTTAAGCATTATTAAAATCACTGCTCCCGAAAAAACAGCAGTTTTTAAAACTTATTTTTGCATTGATACATGTCCCCTGGGGCAGGACCCGGGTCCCCAAACCCTTTTTACGACAATAACTTGCATATTAGCCTTGATAATTATCACTTTTGATTGTATTTAATAGGGTTCTAAAGTTCGCGCAAACTTTAGGTCTGTTCGCAGGTTCTGGTGCGAACCGAACGGGGAGTGTTCGGCTCATCCCTAGTTTTGGGGTGTAATTTTTGCTATGTACATGCTAAGTGTTAGAAATATCTTATACATGGACAACTTTATGTAAAAAAATAAAATGCGTTTTCATTTTCTTTCCACATTTTCAAAAAACGTATGGAAAAAAATAACATGTTCAAAAGACTCATGATGACTCATAGATTATACATTTGGGTGTTTGATTTACAAAATGGGGTAATTTTTTGTGTGTTTCCATTGTCCTGGTGCGCCAGGGCCTTCAACAGTGTAAGAGGTAGTCAAGAAATTAAATGTGTAACTTATGTCCCTAGAACACCTGATAGTGCTCCCTGCTAGTGATGAGCCGAACACCCCCGGGTTCGGTTCGCACCAGAACCCGCAAACGGACCGAACGTTCGTACGAACATTAGAACCCTATTAAATACAATGGATGCGAACGTTCGAATTCTAAAGTGCTAATTATAACGACTATTATGCATGTTATTGTCCTAAAAAGGGTTTGGGAACCCGGGTTCTGCACCAGGGGACATGTATCAATGCAAAAAGAAGTTTTAAAAACGGTCGTTTTTCGGGAGCAGTCATTTTAATGATGCATAAAGTGAAAAAAAAAAAGTCAAATATTCCTTTAAATATCGTACCTGGGGGGTGTCTAAAGTATGCCTGTGAAGTGCCACGTGTTTCCCGTGTTTAGAACTGTCCCTGCACAAAATTACACTTCTAAAGGAAAAAAAAGCCATTTAAAACTGCTTGCGGCTTTAATGTAATGTCTGGTCCCGGTAATATGGATGAAAATCTTTAAGAAAAATGGCATAGCTACCCCATGACCCCCCCCCCCTACCCCAGCCCATTACCAGCCCCTTTGGGTCTTGTATGGATATTAAGGGGAACACCGCACACAAAATAAAAAAGGCCCTATATACTCTGAACAGCCGTATACAGGCGGTGCATACAAGACAGGGACTGTAGGTTTGTTCTTATGTAGAATGTGTTTGTAATTTTGAACAGGTACATTGTTTAAGTGTAGCTCCAGCCCAAAAATCTATTTTTAAACTTTTTGGAAAACATAGGTAAGGGTTATCACCCCTGTAACATTTGTTTTGCTGTCTGTGCCCCTGTTCAGAACATTTCACCTCACTTTCCGTCCCAATGACAACTGTTTTTGAAATGTGGTGTTTTTCTTGAAACAAGTATTGGTGATAAAGCATCAGTACAGAGGAGACACCTTTCTCCCATATTAATTCTTACAGGAGAGAATTTTCCTTCCTAGGGGTAGATTTCCTCTCACTTCCTGTTGTCTTCTTGCGTTTGCAAGTAGGAGTCGTTTGTAAGTTGGATGTTTGAAAGTAGGGACCTGCCGTATATACTCTGCAGAAATAGGCCCCTTAGTTGTTGGTGTTGGCACAACACTGTAAGCACTCACAGTTACTCTTGGTTGGTGCTGGAACGCCCTGCTGTCAACTATTATATCAGGAATTGTAATTACATATAATTGTTGAGCAGTGGTAGTAAAAATTGGGCCTTTGATGGTGGTGCTGGTGCCACAACACTGTAAGCCCTGACAGTTACTCTTGGTGGGTGCAGCAATGGGCCCTGCTGTGAATTATTAGATCAAGAATTGTAATTGCATGCCCCTGTTGAACAGGGGCTGAAAAATTGGGCCTTTCGTGGTGGTGGTGGTGGTGGCGTTGCCACAACACTGTAAGCCCTCAGAGTTACTCTTGGTGGGTGCAGGAATGGGCCCTGCTATTAGATCAAGAATTGTAATTACATGCCCCTGTTGAACAGGGGCTGAAAAATTGGGCCTTAGGCACTGGTGGCACAACACTGCAACCCCTCACAGATACTGTACTTGGAGCACAGCAATGAGCCCTGTTGCAAAGTATTGCTTCAAAAATTGTAATTACACGCCCCTGTTAAACAGGGGCTGAAAAATTGGGCCTTAGCCACTGGTGGCGGCACCCATAAACAAAAATGATCTTCCAAGCTATCATCATCAATCGTATCATTGAGGACTCGGAGGAGGAGGATAGCCAGTCAACATAACAGCACAGGCACTCAGCATCAGCATCAGTCTTGAAGGGATGTGACATGTTAAAATCAATTAGTCTGTTATATCAGCATCAGGTGTGTGGTAGCTGGTGGTGATCCAAGACTGGTTCATCTTGATGAAAGTCAGTCGATCAACCGAGTCGGTGGACAGGCGCACCCTGTGATCCGTGACAAATCCTCCAGCAGCACTGAATGTGCGTTCCGAAAGAACGCTGGATGCAGGACAGGCCAGTAGCTCAATTGCATACTGTGCAAGCTCTGGCCAGTGATCCATCCTCAAGACCCAGTAAGCCAGAGGATTTTCGGTGGGGAAGGTGTCCAAGTCTGACCTTGCCCCTAGATATTCCTGCACCATGTTTATCAGACGCTGGCGATGGTTGCTGGAACCGATCATACTTTGGGGCTGCGGACTAAAGAATTGTCTGAACGCATCGGTCAGACGGCCACCTTCCCCACCGCTCCTTCTTTGACTGGCCGAAGCCTCAGCAACTCGTTGTCCAGGACCAGGAGTTTGTAACCTCCCAGTCTCTGGGAACGCGTTGCACAGACCTTTCTGCAAGGCCTCCCAGAGTTGTCTCATCCTCTGCTCCCTCTGCGACGGTAACATAAGGTCCGCAACCTTACCCTTGTACCGTGGATCAAGGAGAGTGGCCAGCCAGTAATGGTCCCTCTCCTTGATCCGAAGAATACGAGGATCCTTCCGCAGACTTTGCAGGATCAGGGAGGCCATGCAGCGTAGGTTAGCTGAGGCATTCGGTCCGGAGTCCTCTAGGTCACTAAGGACGACATGATCCGCAGCCACCTCCTCCCAGCCACGTACAAGTCCACTGGTTTCTTGGGACTGTAAATCATCCCTAAAAGACTGCTGCTGATGATGCTGAGTGCCAGCCTCCACCTCCATGCTGACACAATCCTCCTCCTCCTCTTCCTGTGCAATGGGTGGGACAGAAGGAACACTGTCTGGGTAAAGGGGGCCTTGAGAGGCAAGGAAGTCCTCCTCTTCCTGCCTCTGTTCTGCCTCAAGTGCCCTGTCCGTTATTCCACGCAGCGTGTGCTCCAACAGGTGGACAAGAGGTACAGTGTCACTGATGCATGCACTGTCACTGCTCACCATCCTCGTGGCCTCCTCAAATGGTGCCAGGACAGTGCATGCATCCCTGATCATGCCCCACTGGCGTGGAGAAAAAAAAACAAGCTCCCCTGACCCGGTCCTGGTGCCGTAGTCGCACAGGTACTCATTGATGGCCCTCTGCTGCGTGTGCAGCCGCTGCAGCATGGCCAACGTTGAGTTCCACCTGGTGGGCATGTCACATATAAGGCGGTTCTTGGGCAGGTTCAACTCCTTTTGCAGCTCAGCCAGGCGAGCACTGGCATTATTAGATCTGCGGAAATGCACACAGACTTTCCTGGCCTGCCTCAGGACATCCTGTAAGCCCGGGTACCTGCCCAAGAACCGCTGCACCACCAGGTTAAGGACGTGAGCCACACAGGGCACATGGGTCAGTTGTCCCTGTCGGAGGGCGGAGAGGAGGTTGGTGCCATTGTCGCAAACCACCATTCCTGGCTTAAGCTGGCGTGGCGTCAACCACCTCTCGGCCTGGCCCTGCAGAGCAGACAGGACCTCTGCCCCAGTGTGGCTTCTGTCCCCCAAACACACCAGCACAAGCACGGCATGGCATCTTTTTGCCTGCGTACTTGCGTAGCCCCTTGAACGGCTACGGAGCACCGCTGGTTCAGAGGACAAAGCACAGGAAGAGGCCATGGAGGAAGAAGAAGAGGAGGGGGTGGAGGAGAGAGGTGTGTCACAACCACTAGTAGCATTTTGTAGGCGTGGCGGTGGAACAACCTCCAACACTACTGCACCTTGTCCTGCATCCTTCCCAGCTGCCAAAAGAGTGACCCAATGGGCCGTGAAAGAAAGGTAACGTCCCTGTCCATGCCTGCTGGACCATGAGTCAGCGGTAATATGCACCTTACCGCTGACCGCCCTGTCCAGCGAGGCCAAGACATTGCCTTCCACATGCCGGTAGAGAGCCGGAATAGCCTTCCGTGAGAAAAAGTGGCGTTTGGGAACCTGCCACTGAGGAACCGCACATTGCACAAACTCACGGAAGGGGGCCGAGTCTACCAACTGAAAAGGCAGCAGTTGAAGCGCTAGCAATTTAGCCAAGCTAGCATTCAACCGCTGGGCATGTGGATGGCTGGGAGTGAACTTCTTTCGACGGTCCAGCAGCTGGGGCAGGGAAATTTGCCTGCTAGAATCGGACGTCGGTGTACTGCTAGCAGAGTGGCCGCAAGTACTTGGCTGTGACACACCTAATTCTACACCTTCATTCCTCTCAGTGCATGTTTCAGAGAGGACTGAAGTTATAGTGGGATTGGAGATCCCAGCTGATGCGGTGCAAGGAGAGGTCCGCTTTGTTCTTTGGTGTGGGTCTTTGAGGTAGGCTTGCCAACGAGCTGCATGGCAGGTCAACATATGTCTGGTCAGGCATGTGGTACCCAAGCGGCTGATGTTTTGGCCACGCGATATACGCTTGAGACATATGTTGCAAACAGCAGCTGTGCGATCTGATGCACTAGCCTCAAAAAAGGCCCACACCAAAGAACTTTTTGAATGACGGGCAGAGGCAGCGCCCTGCACAGGCGGAGCTCTGCGGTGTGATTCCGTCGGTGTACTGCCCTTACGCTGGCCACCAAAGGGCATCCTGCCTCGTTGGAGATGTGCCTCCTCCTCATCCTCCTCCTCCTCCTCTCTCCTATTAGGCACCCACGTGGAGTCAGTGACCTCATCATCCCCTCCCTCCTCATCACTGAAGCCAATCTGGCAGTATGCTGCAGCTGCTGGAACATGACTGCCAGATTGGTGTCCTTCTTGAGCATCCCCTCTGTCTGCTCTCACGCTACTGCCTTCCTGTAGCTGGGTTTCATCATCAGACCCTTCGAAACGCTGGGCATCCTCCTGGAGCATGTACCCAACACTGTGCTCAAACAGTTCGGGGGACTCCTCAGGAGGAGGACATGGTGGGTCTAGGGAAGGAGTGACTGATGATGAGTCTGACATTGATACCAGGGAAGAGGACGCTTTGGCAGCTGCTTTGCCAGTACCCTGAGCCTGGGTGAGAGAGGATGAGGAGGAGCAGGAGGGCTTGGTCATCCACTCTACCAAGTCTTCGGCATGATGTGGCTCAACATGTCCAGCTGCCGAAAAGAAGGACAAGCGTGTCCCATGGCCATGTGCTGATGACAATGCACCGCGTCCACGACCAGCACTGTTGCCCCCAGACACAGAGCCTGCTTGCCCTCTTTTATTGCCTCCTGACTGTCTGCCTCTCCTTGTTTGCCTTCCAGACATTCTAATAGATGGCCTGCAGGGAGATGGGAAAAAAGCAATAAGGGCTACCTTCAGGTGTCCTTCTCTGTCCCTTTACTTAAGGATTTCTAAATATGGTTGGGGATGATTGCTTTCGCACAGAATAGCACAATGACAATTTCCCTGACTGTCCAAAAAACAAGGATTTCAAAGATGGTTGATGAGGAATGCTTTAGCACAGTATAGCACAAGGAGAATTTCCCTCACTGTCCTTCCCTGTCCCTAGAAACAAGGATTAGCACAGTAAAACACACTGACACTCTCGCTACCTATAGTTTTCTGTCCCTAGAAAAAATGTTTTTTTAAAGATGGTTGATGATCAATGCTTTAGCACAGTATAGCACAAGGAGAATTTCCCTCACTGTCCTTCCCTGTCCCTAGAAACAAGGATTAGCACAGTAAAACACACTGACACTCTCGCTACCTATAGTTTTCTGTCCCTAGAAAAAATGTTTTTTTAAAGATGGTTGATGATCAATGCTTTAGCACAGTATAGCACAAGGAGAATTTCCCTCACTGTCCTTCCCTGTCCCTAGAAACAAGGATTAGCACAGTAAAACACACTGACACTCTCCCTACCTATAGTTTTCTGTCCCTAGAAAAAATGTTTTTTTAAAGATGGTTGATGATCAATGCTTTAGCACAGTATAGCACAAGGAGAATTTCCCTCACTGTCCTTCCCTGTCCCTAGAAACAAGGATTAGCACAGTAAAACACACTGACACTCTCCCTACCTATAGTTTTCTGTCCCTAGAAAAAATGTTTTTTTAAAGATGGTTGATGATCAATGCTTTAGCACAGTATAGCACAAGGAGAATTTCCCTCACTGTCCTTCCCTGTCCCTAGAAACAAGGATTAGCACAGTAAAACACACTGACACTCTCCCTACCTATAGTTTTCTGTCCCTAGAAAAAATGTTTTTTTAAAGATGGTTGATGATCAATGCTTTAGCACAGTATAGCACAATGAGAATTTCCCTCACTGTCCTTCCCTGTCCCTAGAAACAAGGATTAGCACAGTAAAACACACTGACACTCTCCCTACCTATAGTTTTCTGTCCCTAGAAAAAATGTTTTTTTAAAGATGGTTGATGATCAATGCTTTAGCACAGTATAGCACAAGGAGAATTTCCCTCACTGTCCTTCCCTGTCACTAGAAACAAGGATTAGCACAGTAAAAACACACTGACACTCTCGCTACCTATAGTTTTCTGTCCCTAGAAAAAATGTTTTTTTAAAGATGGTTGATGATCAATGCTTTAGCACAGTATAGCACAAGGAGAATTTCCCTCACTGTCCTTCCCTGTCCCTAGAAACAAGGATTAGCACAGTAAAACACACTGACACTCTCCCTACCTATAGTTTTCTGTCCCTAGAAAAAATGTTTTTTTAAAGATGGTTGATGATCAATGCTTTAGCACAGTATAGCACAAGGAGAATTTCCCTCACTGTCCTTCCCTGTCCCTAGAAACAAGGATTAGCACAGTAAAACACACTGACACTCTCCCTACCTATAGTTTTCTGTCCCTAGAAAAAATGTTTTTTTAAAGATGGTTGATGATCAATGCTTTAGCACAGTATAGCACAAGGAGAATTTCCCTCACTGTCCTTCCCTGTCCCTAGAAACAAGGATTAGCACAGTAAAACACACTGACACTCTCCCTACCTATAGTTTTCTGTCCCTAGAAAAAATGTTTTTTTAAAGATGGTTGATGATCAATGCTTTAGCACAGTATAGCACAAGGAGAATTTCCCTCACTGTCCTTCCCTGTCCCTAGAAACAAGGATTAGCACAGTAAAACACACTGACACTCTCGCTACCTATAGTTTTCTGTCCCTAGAAAAAATGTTTTTTTAAAGATGGTTGATGATCAATGCTTTAGCACAGTATAGCACAAGGAGAATTTCCCTCACTGTCCTTCCCTGTCCCTAGAAACAAGGATTAGCACAGTAAAACACACTGACACTCTCCCTACCTATAGTTTTCTGTCCCTAGAAAAAATGTTTTTTTAAAGATGGTTGATGATCAATGCTTTAGCACAGTATAGCACAAGGAGAATTTCCCTCACTGTCCTTCCCTGTCCCTAGAAACAAGGATTAGCACAGTAAAACACACTGACACTCTCGCTACCTATAGTTTTCTGTCCCTAGAAAAAATGTTTTTTTAAAGATGGTTGATGATCAATGCTTTAGCACAGTATAGCACAAGGAGAATTTCCCTCACTGTCCTTCCCTGTCACTAGAAACAAGGATTAGCACAGTAAAACACACTGACACTCTCGCTACCTATAGTTTTCTGTCCCTAGAAAAAATGTATTTTTAAAGATGGTTGATGATCAATGCTTTAGCACAGTATAGCACAAGGAGAATTTCCCTCACTGTCCTTCCCTGTCCCTAGAAACAAGGATTAGCACAGTAAAACACACTGACACTCTCCCTACCTATAGTTTTCTGTCCCTAGAAAAAATGATTTTTTAAAGATGGTTGATGATCAATGCTTTAGCACAGTATAGCACAAGGAGAATTTCCCTCACTGTCCTTCCCTGTCCCTAGAAACAAGGATTAGCACAGTAAAACACACTGACACTCTCCCTACCTATAGTTTTCTGTCCCTAGAAAAAATGTTTTTTTAAAGATGGTTGATGATCAATGCTTTAGCACAGTATAGCACAAGGACAATTTCCCTCACTGTCCTTCCCTGTCCCTAGAAACAAGGATTAGCACAGTAAAACACACTGACACTCTCCCTACCTATAGTTTTCTGTCCCTAGAAAAAATGTTTTTTTAAAGATGGTTGATGATCAATGCTTTAGCACAGTATAGCACAAGGAGAATTTCCCTCACTGTCCTTCCCTGTCCCTAGAAACAAGGATTAGCACAGTAAAACACACTGACACTCTCCCTACCTATAGTTTTCTGTCCCTAGAAAAAATGTTTTTTTAAAGATGGTTGATGATCAATGCTTTAGCACAGTATAGCACAAGGAGAATTTCCCTCACTGTCCTTCCCTGTCCCTAGAAACAAGGATTAGCACAGTAAAACACACTGACACTCTCCCTACCTATAGTTTTCTGTCCCTAGAAAAAATGTTTTTTTAAAGATGGTTGATGATCAATGCTTTAGCACAGTATAGCACAAGGAGAATTTCCCTCACTGTCCTTCCCTGTCCCTAGAAACAAGGATTAGCACAGTAAAACACACTGACACTCTCGCTACCTATAGTCTTCTGTCCCTAGAAAAAATGTTTTTTTAAAGATGGTTGATGATCAATGCTTTAGCACAGTATAGCACAAGGAGAATTTCCCTCACTGTCCTTCCCTGTCACTAGAAACAAGGATTAGCACAGTAAAACACACTGACACTCTCGCTACCTATAGTTTTCTGTCCCTAGAAAAAATGTTTTTTTTAAAGATGGTTGATGATCAATGCTTTAGCACAGTATAGCACAAGGAGAATTTCCCTCACTGTCCTTCCCTGTCCCTAGAAACAAGGATTAGCACAGTAAAACACACTGACACTCTCCCTACCTATAGTTTTCTGTCCCTAGAAAAAATGTTTTTTTAAAGATGGTTGATGATCAATGCTTTAGCACAGTATAGCACAAGGAGAATTTCCCTCACTGTCCTTCCCTGTCACTAGAAACAAGGATTAGCACAGTAAAACACACTGACACTCTCGCTACCTATAGTTTTCTGTCCCTAGAAAAAATGTTTTTTTAAAGATGGTTGATGATCAATGCTTTAGCACAGTATAGCACAAGGAGAATTTCCCTCACTGTCCTTCCCTGTCCCTAGAAACAAGGATTAGCACAGTAAAACACACTGACACTCTCCCTACCTATAGTTTTCTGTCCCTAGAAAAAATGTTTTTTTAAAGATGGTTGATGATCAATGCTTTAGCACAGTATAGCACAAGGAGAATTTCCCTCACTGTCCTTCCCTGTCCCTAGAAACAAGGATTAGCACAGTAAAACACACTGACACTCTCGCTACCTATAGTTTTCTGTCCCTAGAAAAAATGTTTTTTTAAAGATGGTCGATGATCAATGCTTTAGCACAGTATAGCACAAGGAGAATTTCCCTCACTGTCCTTCCCTGTCCCTAGAAACAAGGATTAGCACAGTAAAACACACTGACACTCTCGCTACCTATAGTTTTCTGTCCCTAGAAAAAATGTTTTTTTAAAGATGGTTGATGATCAATGCTTTAGCACAGTATAGCACAAGGAGAATTTCCCTCACTGTCCTTCCCTGTCCCTAGAAACAAGGATTAGCACAGTAAAACACACTGACACTCTCGCTACCTATAGTTTTCTGTCCCTAGAAAAAATGTTTTTTTAAAGATGGTTGATGATCAATGCTTTAGCACAGTATAGCACAAGGAGAATTTCCCTCACTGTCCTTCCCTGTCCCTAGAAACAAGGATTAGCACAGTAAAACACACTGACACTCTCGCTACCTATAGTTTTCTGTCCCTAGAAAAAATGTTTTTTTAAAGATGGTTGATGATCAATGCTTTAGCACAGTATAGCACAAGGAGAATTTCCCTCACTGTCCTTCCCTGTCCCTAGAAACAAGGATTAGCACAGTAAAACACACTGACACTCTCGCTACCTATAGTTTTCTGTCCCTAGAAAAAATGTTTTTTTAAAGATGGTTGATGATCAATGCTTTAGCACAGTATAGCACAAGGAGAATTTCCCTCACTGTCCTTCCCTGTCCCTAGAAACAAGGATTAGCACAGTAAAACACACTGACACTCTCGCTACCTATAGTTTTCTGTCCCTAGAAAAAATGTTTTTTTAAAGATGGTTGATGATCAATGCTTTAGCACAGTATAGCACAAGGAGAATTTCCCTCACTGTCCTTCCCTGTCCCTAGAAACAAGGATTAGCACAGTAAAACACACTGACACTCTCGCTACCTATAGTTTTCTGTCCCTAGAAAAAATGTTTTTTTAAAGATGGTTGATGATCAATGCTTTAGCACAGTATAGCACAACGAGAATTTCCCTCACTGTCCTTCCCTGTCCCTAGAAACAAGGATTAGCACAGTAAAACACACTGACACTCTCGCTACCTATAGTTTTCTGTCCCTAGAAAAAATGTTTTTTTAAAGATGGTTGATGATCAATGCTTTAGCACAGTATAGCACAAGGACAATTTCCCTCACTGTCCTTCCCTGTCCCTAGAAACAAGGATTAGCACAGTAAAACACACTGACACTCTCGCTACCTATAGTTTTCTGTCCCTAGAAAAAATGTTTTTTTAAAGATGGTTGATGATCAATGCTTTAGCACAGTATAGCACAAGGAGAATTTCCCTCACTGTCCTTCCCTGTCCCTAGAAACAAGGATTAGCACAGTAAAACACACTGACACTCTCGCTACCTATAGTTTTCTGTCCCTAGAAAAAATGTTTTTTTAAAGATGGTTGATGATCAATGCTTTAGCACAGTATAGCACAAGGAGAATTTCCCTCACTGTCCTTCCCTGTCCCTAGAAACAAGGATTAGCACAGTAAAACACACTGACACTCTCGCTACCTATAGTTTTCTGTCCCTAGAAAAAATGTTTTTTTAAAGATGGTTGATGATCAATGCTTTAGCACAGTATAGCACAAGGAGAATTTCCCTCACTGTCCTTCCCTGTCCCTAGAAACAAGGATTAGCACAGTAAAACACACTGACACTCTTCCTACCTATAGTTTTCTGTCCCTAGAAAAAATGTTTTTTTAAAGATGGTTGATGATCAATGCTTTAGCACAGTATAGCACAAGGAGAATTTCCCTCACTGTCCTTCCCTGTCCCTAGAAACAAGGATTAGCACAGTAAAACACACTGACACTCTCGCTACCTATAGTTTTCTGTCCCTAGAAAAAATGTTTTTTTAAAGATGGTTGATGATCAATGCTTTAGCACAGTATAGCACAAGGAGAATTTCCCTCACTGTCCTTCCCTGTCCCTAGAAACAAGGATTAGCACAGTAAAACACACTGACACTCTCGCTACCTATAGTTTTCTGTCCCTAGAAAAAATGTTTTTTTAAAGATGGTTGATGATCAATGCTTTAGCACAGTATAGCACAAGGAGAATTTCCCTCACTGTCCTTCCCTGTCCCTAGAAACAAGGATTAGCACAGTAAAACACACTGACACTCTCCCTACCTATAGTTTTCTGTCCCTAGAAAAAATGTTTTTTTAAAGATGGTTGATGATCAATGCTTTAGCACAGTATAGCACAAGGAGAGTTTCCCTCACTGTCCTTCCCTGTCCCTAGAAACAAGGATTAGCACAGTAAAACACACTGACACTCTCCCTACCTATAGTTTTCTGTCCCTAGAAAAAATGTTTTTTTAAAGATGGTTGATGATCAATGCTTTAGCACAGTATAGCACAAGGAGAATTTCCCTCACTGTCCTTCCCTGTCCCTAGAAACAAGGATTAGCACAGTAAAACACACTGACACTCTCGCTACCTATAGTTTTCTGTCCCTAGAAAAAATGTTTTTTTAAAGATGGTTGATGATCAATGCTTTAGCACAGTATAGCACAAGGAGAATTTCCCTCACTGTCCTTCCCTGTCCCTAGAAACAAGGATTAGCACAGTAAAACACACTGACACTCTCGCTACCTATAGTTTTCTGTCCCTAGAAAAAATGTTTTTTTAAAGATGGTTGATGATCAATGCTTTAGCACAGTATAGCACAAGGAGAATTTCCCTCACTGTCCTTCCCTGTCCCTAGAAACAAGGATTAGCACAGTAAAACACACTGACACTCTCCCTACCTATAGTTTTCTGTCCCTAGAAAAAATGTTTTTTTAAAGATGGTTGATGATCAATGCTTTAGCACAGTATAGCACAACGAGAATTTCCCTCACTGTCCTTCCCTGTCCCTAGAAACAAGGATTAGCACAGTAAAACACACTGACACTCTCGCTACCTATAGTTTTCTGTCCCTAGAAAAAATGTTTTTTTAAAGATGGTTGATGATCAATGCTTTAGCACAGTATAGCACAAGGACAATTTCCCTCACTGTCCTTCCCTGTCCCTAGAAACAAGGATTAGCACAGTAAAACACACTGACACTCTCCCTACCTATAGTTTTCTGTCCCTAGAAAAAATGTTTTTTTAAAGATGGTTGATGATCAATGCTTTAGTACAGTATAGCACAAGGAGAATTTCCCTCACTGTCCTTCCCTGTCCCTAGAAACAAGGATTAGCACAGTAAAACACACTGACACTCTCCCTACCTATCCTTCTCTTTCCCTAAACGAAAGGAATCCAGGTTAAGCAAGAAAAAAAAATGTCACTGTCCCTGCCTATGCTTCTCTTTCCCTGCTCCGGAACACACTACACTAGGCCGCCGTGCTGGTGGCCTTTTATAGTGTGGGGCGTGTACTAAACACCCTCAGCAATAATTGGCCACAGGCATCCTGCCTGTGGCCAATCATTGCTCTCCCCGCTGCCGGTGCTGTGATTGGCCAAGCATGCGGGGTCACAGTGCATGCTTGGCCAATCACAGCGCCTGGATGACACTGCGATGGCGTAGTGCATTGTGGGCCGTTCGCGTCACTCGAATTAGGCGCGAACGGCCCAAATCGTTCGATCTTCGTTGAACGATCGAACAGCCGATGTTCGAGTCGAACGTATGTTCGACTCGAACACCGAGCTCATCCCTACTCCCTGCATGTTAAGCCTCTGTATGTGGCCAGGCTGTGTAAAAGTCTTACACATGTGGTATGACCATACTTAAGAGTAGTAGTAGAATCTATTTTGGGGTGTAATTTGTGGTATGCATATGCTGTGTGTGAGAAATAACTTGTTATTATGACAATTTTGTGAAAGAAACAGAAAAAGAAACAGAAATCTTCACTGGATTACATCGCTGGCATGGGTTTTTTATTTTTTATTTTTTAATTTTTAATAAAGGACTTTCCCAACTGTGTCTGTGTGTTTGTTTGTTTTTTACACTTTCTTTGTGAAATGTAGGGGTACAATGTATCCCTTACCAATTCACATAGGGGGGACCGGGATCTGGGGGTCCCCTTTGTTAAAGGGGTCTTCCAGATTCCGATAAGCCCACCGCCCGCAGACCACCACAACCACCAGGCAAGGGTTGTGGGGATGAGGCCCTTGTCCCCATCAACATGGGGACATGGTGCTTTGAGGGATCACAGACCCCCAAAGCATCCTTCCCATGTTGAGGGCATGTGGCCTGGTACAGTTCAGGAGGGGGGGCGCTCTCTCACCCCCCCTCTTTTTCTGCAGCCTGCCAGGTTGCGTGCTCGGATAAAGGGTCTGGTATGGATTTTTGGGGTGAACTTTTTTAATTTGGCGTGGAGTTCCCCCTAAAATCCATACCAGACCTGAAGGGTCTGGTATGGATATTTGGGGGGAACCCCACATATATATTTATTTTTTATTTGACGCAGGGTTCCCCTTAATATCCATACCAGACCTGAAGGGCCTGGTAATTGAATTTGGGGGGGACCCCCACGTATTTTTTTTTCTCTGTATTGCCGGGAGCCGACAATTCATTATAGCCGCGAGTGCTTTTAAATTACTTTTTTTCCTTCAGAAATGACTTTAAGCATTATTAAAATCACTGCTCCCGAAAAAACTGCAGTTTTTAAAACTTTTTTTTGCATTGATACATGTCCCGTGGGGCAGGACCCGGGTCCCCAAACAGTTTTTATGACAATAACTTGCATATAATCCTTTAAAATTAGCAATTTAGATTTCTCCCATAGACTTTTACAGGGTGTTCTACGGCTTTTCGAATTTGCCGGGAACACCCCAAATTGTTCGCTGTTCGGCAAACGTGCGAACAGGCTATGTTCGAGTCGAGCATGAGTTTGACTCGAACTCGAAGCTCATCCCTACCCAATACCACATGTGTGAGACTTTTACACATCCAGGCCATATACAGAGGCCCGACATGCAGAGAGTATCATCAGGTGTTCTAGAAGCATAAATTACACATCTAATTTGACTACCTATTACATTTTTGTGAGACACTGATGGGCACTGTAGTGGCATGGATGAGAACTGATGTGGCATGAATGTGGCACGGATGATTACTAATGTGGCATGGATGTGGCATGGATGAGCAATGATGTAACATGGATGTGGCATGGATGAGCACTGATGTGGCATGGATGTTGCACGGATGATCGCTGATGTTGCATGGATGATCACTGATGTGGCACATATTGAGCACTTGTGTGGCACGTATGAGCACTGATGTGGCATGGATGAGGCATGGATGAGCACAGATGAGCCATGGATGGGGATGGATGAGCAATGGATGGGCATAGATGAGCCATGGATGGGGACAGATGAGCCATGGATGAACATAGATGAGCCATGGATTGGCATGGATGGGCACGGATGAGCCATGAATGAGCATGGATGGGGATAGATGAGCATGGCTGGGCATTTATGAGCATGGCTGGGCATGTATGAGCATGGCTGGGCATGTATGAGCATAGCTGGGCATGGCTGGACATGGATGAGCATGGCTGGGCATGGATGGAGCATGGATGAGCATGGCTTGGCATGGATGGAGCATGGATGAGCCATGGATGGAGCATGAATGGGCAGAGATCAGCGCTGTGGGCACTTCAGATGCAGCCCACAGCGCTGCTGCACCCAGCTCCTTCCTTTCCTCGCACACTGTACAGATCGGTGCGAGGAGAGGCGAGGAGCTAAACCGAACATGTGATAAAGGGCCGCTGTCATTGGCCCTCTTACCCTTTCCGTGATGCGCCAGGTCCGGACGTTCATGAACAATAACGGGTGCCCCAGGGAGTGCGTGGGAGCATGATTCTGGGAGGTCGTTATAGAATGCCCTCCCAGAGTTATCCATCCATGCTGTCACCGTCATTCGGCTATGGCCCGGTCGGCAACTCGTTAGATATTTTGATCTGTGTTTCGTTTCCCTGAACTTCGACTGAGAACAGTAAAATATTGTCTGCGAATAACGCTGTATGAAACTCCTCCCTGCCCACTTGAATACCATGATTTAGTGGTGTGCCTAACAAATATCTGAGGTTCAGTTGCAAGATTAAAGAGTAATGGAGACAGGACCATGGCATGTGTCGTTATGTAGCTGTATGAATGGAGACAGGAAACCAGGGGTATATACTGTACATTGGGTAAGGAATACATGGTATGTAGAAACTGAAGGAATGGTCCTCTAAATACATGTTGAACATTGTCAAAGGCTTTTTCAGTGTCTAGTGTAGTAATGGCTGTTCCATTCTTTGGATTTCCCCACATTGCTTCCTTGGAGTGGCGACTTTTTGTATGTTTGTAGATGTTGGCATCAAAAAGACAAGTTTATTTGCTATTAGATCGATACAATTTTTCATTAACATTGAAAAGGGAGATCAGTTGATATGATCCTGGCCTGGTAGCACTGTTTTATAAGCCTTACTACTCATCGCCAAATAGTTCCCCCCTTTCTATATGCTGTGATAAACCACCTGTAGTAATGGACATTATGTGGTCATTAGAATTTTGTAAAATTTCTTGATGAGATATGATTCTGCCCAATATGGACATTGTGATGTCTGTGTTTAAAGCTTTCAATTGTATTTTCTGAAGTTGTAAACCCTCAAGGAACTTACAGTATGTCCCTTTCACCATACTACCATACTCCCATACTCCCTCCCTCCATCAATAGAGTATAGGGTTTGGTAATATTGTGTGGTTACTCTTTTAGATTTAGTAACTTGATGTCCTATGGTATTGATAATCCTATGTATTTGAAGGGGGTTCTCCATCTTTAGTCAGGTAAGCTAAAATTTTATCACATTTGTTTCCAAAATGTAAGAAATTTAAAATGGTTGCACAGCTTACAATTTGTATTTTAATTTTTTTTTATATGTTATACTTGTCTGCTCTGTGCAATGGTATTGCACAGAATGGCCCTGAACCACTTCTTCTGAGGTCCTGTGCCAGCGCTGTAGGTGCCTCCTCTATTTGATGGTGCATCTCTGGGCTCTCTCCCGAGCCAGGCTGTGTATGTCAATGGTTCCCACTGCTCTCAGCCAAGCTTGTGAGAGCGGGGAGAAAGGACAGAAGACCTGCATATGGGCACAGCACAGGATCAATACAGGACTCAGGTTAGTATGTATGGGGGGATGGAGGAACAGCAACTGGATGTTTTTTTACCTTAATGCATAGAATGTTTGGACCTTGGCAATAAGTGTGATCAGGGATGAGCCGAACACCCCCCTGTTCGATTCGCACCAGAACCTGCGAACAGACAGAATGTTTGCGTGAACTTTAGAACCCTATTAAATACAATGGACTCGAACGTTTGAAATCTAAAGTGCTAATTATAAAGGCTTATATGCAAGTTATTGTCCTAAAAAGTGTTTGGGGACCCGAGTCCTGCCCCTGGGGACATGTATCAATGCAAAAAAAAGTTTTAAAAATTTACGTTTTTACGGGAGCAGTGATTTTAATAATGCTTAAAATGAAAAAATAAAAGTGAAATATTCCTTTAAATTTTGTACCTGGGGGGTGTGTATGATATGCATGTAAAGTGGCGCATGTTTCCCGTGCTTAGGACTGTCCCTGCACAAAGTGTCATTTTTGAAGGAAAAAAAGTCATTTAAAACTCACTCGCGGCTATTAATGAATTGTCGGCTCCCGGCAATACATACAAAAGTCATTGATAAAAATAAAAAAAAAGCATGGGGGTCCCCCAGAATTCAATTACCAGGCCGTTCAGGTCTGGTATAGATATTAAGGGGAACTCCACCCCAAATTTAAAAAAAAATATGGCGCGGAGTCCCCCCAAAAATCCATACCAGACCCTTATCCGAGCACGCAACCTGGCAGGCTGCAGGAAAAGAGGGGGGGATGAGAGAGCGGCCCCCCTCCCTCCTGAACCGTACCAGGCCACATGCCCTCAACATGGGGAGGATGTCCCCATGTTGATGGGGACAAGGGCCTCATCCCTACAACCCTTGCCCGGTGGTTGTGGGGGTCTGCGGGCGGGGGGCTTATCGGAATCTGGAAGACCCCTTTAACAAAGGGGACCCCCAGATCCCGGCGTCCCCCTATGTGAATTGGTAAGGGGTACATTGTACCCCTACCATTTCACGAAGAAAGTGTCAAAAAATGTAAAAAAAAAACACACACACCTTGGAAAAGTCCTTTATTGAAAAAAAATAAAATTCCAGCGGTGAAATCCAGTGTCCTGCGGCGATCCGATGTCCAGCGCTGTCCGTCATTGGCTGAGCCTGAGCGGACCTGATGGGGAACTTCCTCCGCAGTCTATTACATGTATAGACCCGCCCCTTCTAAAGTTCCCCATCAGGTCCGCTCAGCCAATGACTCGGTGTAAGGCTGAGGACCTGATGCGGAACATGAGAAGGGGCGGGTCTATACATGTATTACACAGTGAGGGAAGTTCCCCATCAGGTCCGCCCCCTCGGTATGTCAGACTGCGCCTACGTCATTGGCCTGAGCGGGGAACTTCCTTCACTGTGTAATTTAAATTTACACAGTGAAGGAAGTTCCCCATCAGGTCCGCTCAGGCAAATGACGTAGGCGGGGTCTGACATACCGAGGGGGCGGACCTGATGGGGAACTTCCCTCACTGTGTAATACATGTATAGACCCGCCCCTTCTCATGTTCCGCATCAGGTCCTCAGCCTTACACCGAGTCATTGGCTGAGCGGACCTGATGGGGAACTTTAGAAGGGGCGGGTCTATACATGTAATAGACTGCGGAGGAAGTTCCCCATCAGGTCCGCTCAGGCTCAGCCAATGACAGACAGCGCTGGACATCGGATCGCCGCGGGACACTGGATTTCACTGCTGGAATGTTTTTGTAATTTTTTTTTTTTTTTTTTAAATAATGGACTTTTCCAAGGTGTGTGTGTTTTTTGTAAATTTTTTGACACTTTCTTCGTGAAATGGTAGGGGTACAATGTACCCCTTACCAATTCACATAGGGGGGGCCGGGATCTGGGGGTCCCCTTTGTTAAAGGGGTCTTCCAGATTCCGATAAGCCCCCCCGCCCGCAGACCCCTACAACCACTGGGCAAGGGTTGTGGGGATGAGGCCCTAGTCCCCATCAACATGGGGACATCCTCCCCATGTTGAGGGCATGTGGCCTGGTACGGTTCAGGAGGGGGGGGCGCTCTCTCGTCCCCCCTCTTTTCCTGCAGCCTGCCAGGTTGCGTGCTCGGATAAGGGTCTGGTATGGATTTTTGGGGGGACTCCACGCCATTTTTTTTTACATTTGGGGTGGAGTTCCCCTTAAAATCCATGCCAGTTCTGAAGAGCCTGGTATGGATATTTGGGGGAACCGCACGCATTTTTTTTTTAAATTTGCGGCGGGGTTCCCCTTAATATCTATACCAGACCTGAAGGGCCTGGTAATTGAATTCTGGGGAACCACCACGCTTTTTTTTTTTTTTTATCAATGACTTTTGTATGTATTGCTGGGAGCCGACAATTCATTGATAGCCGCGAGTGAGTTTTAAATGACTTTTTTTCCTTCAAAAATGAAATTTTATGCAGGGACAGTTCTAAGCACGGGAAACATGTGCCACTTTACATGCATATCATACACACCCCCCCAGGTACGAAATTTAAAGGAATATTTCACTTTTATTGTTTCACTTTAAGCATTATTAAAATCACTGCTCCCGAAAAAACTGCCGTTTTTAAAACTTTTTTTTGTATTGATACATGCCCCTGGGGCAGGACCTGGGTCCCCAAACACTTTTTATGACAATAACTTGCATATAAGCCTTTATAATTAGCACTTTAGATTTCTCCCATAGACTTTTCGAATTTGCCGCGAACACCCCAATTTGTTCGCTGTTCGGCGAACGGGCGAACAGGCAATGTTCGAGCCGAACATGAGTTCGACTCGAACTCGAAGCTCATCCCTAAGTGTGATCTGATAATCCTTAAAGTGATTGTAAAGGCTCGTTTTTTTCCTATAAAAATAATAAATATGTTATACTTACCTGCTCTGTTGCAGTGGATTTGCACAGATCAGCCTGGATCCTCCTCTTCTCAGGTCCCTCTTCTGTGCTCCTGGCCCCACCCTCCTGTTAATTGCCCCCCACAGCAAGCAGTTTGCTATGGGGGCACCCAAGCTGAGTCACAGTTGCCTGTGTCCATTCAGACATGCATCCCTGATCCGGCCCCTCCCCTCTCTCCCCTGATTGGCTAGCTGACTTTGATTGACAGCAGCGGGCGCCAATGGCGCCGATGCTGTGTCTCAACCAATCAGGAAGTAGAATCTCGGATGGTTGAGACATTTGTGGACATTGCTGGATAGAGAGGGACCTCAGATAAGTGTTATTGGGGTTGAGAGGGTGCTGCTGCACACAGAACACATTTTATTTTAATGCATAGAATGCATTAAGATAAAAAAAAACTTCTGCCTTTACATTCCCTTTAATCATTCGCTGAGCAAAGGGGCACGGGTGTGCAAAACAACGTACCCGTACGTCACTCTGATATTGTCGGCTAGCGGACACGCGCACTCGCCGCGGGAGCATGCACGCAGGTCCCGCAAACTCAAAGTCCACCGGTGGTCCACAATTGTGGCACGGAGAGGCTGAATGGGGAGATGCCTATGTAAACAAGGGACTTCCCTGTTCTGCCTAGCAACATGACAGGGATCTACTGCTCCCAGTGATCTCTGTCATGTTCTAGTGAGCCCATCCCCCCTGCAGTTAGAACACACTGAGGGAACACACTTAACCCCTTGATCGCCCCCTAGTGTTTAACCCCTTCCCTGCCTGTGACATTTACACAGTAATCAGTGCATTTTTATAGCACTGACCGCTGTATAAATGCCAATGGTCCCAAAATAGTGTCAAAAGTGTCCAATCTGGCCGCCGCAATGTCGCAGTCATCATAAAAATCGCAAGTTGCCGCCATTACTAATATATATATTTTTTTTAAATGCCATAAATCCCCTATTTTGTAGACGCGATAACTTTTGCGCAAACCAATCAATATTATTGCAATTTATTTTACCAAAAATATGTAGAATAATACATATTGGCCTAAACTAGGGAAGAAATTCATTTTTATAAAAAAAATTGGGATATTTATTATAGCAAATGATGGGGAATGATGGGACTGTGACGTGATACGGGGGCGGGGTCAGCGAGTGGCATCACCCGGTGACCACGCCCCATGCCAATATAAGTGGGTGCCACTCCGCGGGCAGAGCATTGTAGCGGCGGACAGCGACGAGGCAACATCGGACGGAGAGAAGAGGGAAGAAGACGATGATGAAGACCGGGACCCCGCTAGCAAAAGAGCTGGAAGAACATAGCGGGGCGCCCGGCAGAAGGCAGAAAGAACCGGAGATTGTGGAGAAGGCACCGGAGAGCGGGAGAAGAACCGGAGAGCGTGGAGACGACACCGGAGACCCCGCTAGCAAAAGAGCTGGAAGAAGATAGCGGGGCGCCCGACAGAAAGACCCCCGGAGCTGCCTAATAAATTACTTTGAAAACCTGTGTTGTGTTTTTTATTGACTTTTTTTGCCACCAGGTGAATGGGTAGGGGTACGATGTACCCCATACTCATTCACATAGGGTGGGGGGCCGATATCTAGGGTCCCCCTTATTAAAGGGGGCTCTCGGATTCCGATAAGACCCCGCCCGCAGACCCCGACAACCAATGGCCAGGGTTGTCGGGAAGAGGCCCTTGTCCCCATCAACATGGAAACATCCTCCCCATGTTGAGGGAATGTAACCTGGTACGGTTCAGGAGGGAGGGGGCCACTCTCTCGTCCCCCCCTCTTTTCCTGTGGCCTGCCAGGTTGCGTGCTCGGATAAAGGGTCTGGTGTGGATATTTAGGGGACCCCATGCTGTTTTTTTTTATGTTTGGCGCGGGGTTCCCCTTAACCACTTAAGCCCCGGACCATTTGGTAGCTAAAGGACCAGAGGTGATTTCAGAATTTTGCACTGCGCTGCTTTAACTGTAAATTGTGCGGACATGCAATGTTGTACCCAAACGAAATTTGCGTCCTTTTCTTCCCACAAATAGAGCTTTCTTTTAATGGTATTTGATTGCCTCTGCAATTTTTATTTTTTGCGATATAAACGGAAAAAGACCGAAAATATTGAAAAAAAATGATATTTTCTAATTTTTGTTATAAGAAAAATCGAATAAACTCAATTTTAGTCATACATTTAGGCCAAAATGTATTCAGCCACATGTCTTTAGTAAAAAAAAATTCAATAAGCGTATATTTATTGGTTTACGCAAAAGTTATAGCGTCTACAAACTAGGGTACATTTTCTGGAATTTACACAACTTTTAATTTATGACTGCCTATCTCATTTCTTGAGGTGCTAAATATATATATATATATATATATATATATATATATATATATATATTAACCACTTGCGCACTGGCCACTTAAACCCCCTTCCTGCCCAGACCAATTTTCACATTTCAGCGCTGATGCAATTTGAATGACAATTGCGCACTCATACAACACTGTAACCCAATGAAAATGTATTTTTTTTTTGGCACACAAATAGAGCTTTCTTTTGGTGCTATTTGACCACCTCTGCGTTTATTTAATTTTTTCTATAAATACCAAAGACACCCTAGGGAATAAAATGGCGGTCATTGCAAATTTTTAGCTCGCTCGGTATTTGCGCAATAAATTTTGAAACGCCTTATTTTTGGAAAAAAAATGGTTTCATGAATAAAAAAAAAATTACAAAACAGTAAAGTTATGTCGCGTACACACGATCATTATTCACAGCGGTTAAAAAAACGCCGTGAATAATGTCATTTAAAACGGGGGAACAGCTTGTTCCCCACACACGGTAGTTTTTCACGTCATTTTTTCTCTTGACGAGAAAAACGACCGTCTGTGGGCTCCGCGGCAGTGTTTCCCTATGGGAAACACTGCCGCGGAAAACATGTCGAAAAAACGACGAGAAAAATTAGAACATGTTCTAATTTTTCTCGTCGTTTTTAATGCCGTTTTTCTCGTCGAAAAAAAAAGACAGAAAGCCCACAGACCAGATATAGAAAGATACCATAAAGCAATAATCCTGGCAAGATTAGTAGAATGGGCAAATCCACAAACAAAAAAGAAATGGGCACAAATAGAAAATGCGCTAAGTATGACACATTTACAAAATAATATATGGATACCACCAAAATTTAGAGTATTAGGCACAGACTCACATAGTATAACAAAGAAGGTATTCAAAACATGGGACACACTACATCGACACGAAAAATGGAAATATAATTCTCCATTAATAGCGTTAGCAGGCACAACGTTTTTTACACCAGGTAACGGGACACGATTAGGGAAGCTAATGGGAACTGCACAATTAAAAGATATAATTACAGTAGGTAAAATAAAAACAAAACAAGATTTAATTACGAGTCAGGGATGGAGTCAGTTGAGTGACTGGGAATACCTCCAATTAACGCACTTAGTAAGCAGTATTCCACAACCAATTAGAGATGAAAATACACTAACCCCACTGGAAAAGATATGTAGTAAAAAGCCTTTGAGACATGGTATATCTCAGGTGTATAAAATATTAACAGAACTAGAAACAGAAGGACCATTACCCTTTATAGAAAAATGGGAGCAAGATCTGGGCAGAAAATTAGACGAGAGGCAAATTATTGAGGCAGTACACAGCTATGCATCGGATGTAACCACAATAGAAGCAAATTATAAAAGTATGGTACGCTGGCACTGGACGCCAGAAAGAATGAATAAAATACATTCTAACAACTCCCCACTCTGTGTGAGGGGTTGTAAGCAAGTGGGAACAACGATGCATATGTGGTGGGAATGCCCAATAATAGAGGAGTATTGGACAGAGATTTTGGATTACATTGAAGTTGTCACGGGGAAAAAATAATACAAAACGCGTGGACATGCCTATTTCATGGTACAAATAAAACAAAAAAGCAATACCAGAAAACATTAGTCCCACCATTACTTAACGCAGCAAAAGGACTAATTCCAAGAAACTGGATAGCTATAAAGAAACCGACTATTAAAGAATGGATTCAACGGGTAGAGTATATCTCAGAAATGGAATACCTGAGCCAGGGAGAGCAGGGAAAGGGGGAAGATTACAGGACAACATGGGAAAAATGGAGAATATTTAAACAATCAGATAAATACGTTCAGGGAATGATAGGAAAAGAATAGGATAGGAGGGGGACAGATCAGGGGAATAGGGGGGGGCAGAACATAGGGAGGGAAATAGGGAAAAGGAAAAGTAAGGAAATATGTAAAGATATTTTTGTACGAAAATTTGTTTTTTTTTCCCACATAAATGTGGGTGTACGTAACTACATGTTGAATAATTTTCCAATAAAAAGAAAAAAAAAAAAAAGAAAGCCCACAGACTATCGTTTTTCTCGTCGAATGGGAAAAATGTCATTTTTTTCGACGAGAAAAACGGCCGTGTGTACGCGGCATTAGCCCAATTTTTTGGGATAATGTGAAAGATGTTGTTATGCTGAGTAAATAGATACCTAACATGTCACGCTTTAAAATTGCGCACACTCATGGAATGACACCAAACTTCAGTACTTAAAAATCTCCCTAGGCGATGCTTTCAAAAATTTTACACGTTACCATTTTCGCATTACAGAGGAGGTCTAGTGCTAGAATGGTTGCACTTGTTCTAACGCACGCAGCAATACCTCACATGTGTGGTTTGAACGGCGTTTACATACGTGGGTGGGACTTATGTGTGTGTTCGCTTCTGAGCGTGAGCTACCGGGGACATGGACGTTTTTTTTTTTTGTTTGTTTGTTTTTTACTTTTTTGTATTTCTTACTCTTTTTTTAACTTTTTTGTTTTTTTGATCACTTTTATTCCTATTACAAGGAATGTAAACATCCCTTGTAATAGGAATCTATTGTGACAGGTCCTCTTTATGGAGAGATGCAGGGTCAATAAGACCCCACATCTCTCCTCCAGGCTGGAAAGCATGAGATTGGTCCAAAAAATTCACCGATCTCATGCTGACAGCCAAGATCACGGCTTTGTTTACATACAGGAACCCGGCGTGATGTCATAACGTCGAGCCCGTGCCTCCGACGGTCATAGAGATGACTGGTGACCATCTGGTCACCAGTCATCTCTATGCTTCTCATCCGGCGCCGGCCAATTCGTTCTCCGAGCCCCAGATGGCACGGGAGAGCCTGGAGAAGCACCGGATGGCGGCGGGAGGGGGGGACGTCCCCTCCCGCCGCCTATAAGAACGATCAAGCGGCGGAACTGCCGCTATGATCATTTTATCGTGCACAGAATCGACGGCTGAAAATAATGATATCTGAATGATGCCTGCAACTGCAGGCATCATTCAGATGTCACCGCACAAAGCCAAGGACGTCATTTGACGGTGGGGGGTAGGAAAGTGGTTAATATTTCGACAATTTAGAAAAAAGGTAATTTTTAGCCTTCATTAATGAGACTGCACTGATGGGCTGCACTGATGGGCACCGATAAGGTGGCATGGGTGGGCACTGACAGGTGGCATTGCTAGTTGACACTGGTGGGCATTGAGAAGTGGCACTGCTAGGTAGCAATGATAGTTGGCAGTGATGGGCACTGATAGGCAGCACTGCTAGGTGCCACTGATTGGCACCAGTGGTGGGCATTGATAGGTGGCACTGGCAGGGGCTACTGATTGTCACAGAATTGCCTCTTCCTCTTCGGGCCCGATGTCCCTTTCACATAAGCCAGTGATTGCCTTTTTTTATGCTCACGCTGTCAGCATAAGGAGAAAACAAAAACCATTACCCAGCTTTTGTTTACATCATGTGATCAGCTGTCAATGGCTGACAGCTGATCACATGGTAAGGGGCAGGGATCGGCCCCTTACTCGGATCTGTCATCACCCGAGTCTCAGTGACTCAGTGACTCAGTGACCACAGCGCACGTGCGAAGGGGAGAACGTCTATTGACGGACTCCCGGCAATTGAGGACCGTGCTGTGGCCGTCGATCAGTTATAGCGCTGATCTCAAGTGATTAAAGAGGTTCTAAATGGGCCATTGACATGCATCACAATTCAACTTAGGAATGTGTCTTTGCAAAGTTAAACTAAATTAAATCCTTTCTTATTTTTGCTTGGGGATAGAGTGCAGAGGGATTACAAGTCTAGACAGTTTTTGGGGATGTCTGCACCCCTAATAGGGTGAAGATAACTCCCAAATTTGGCCACTTTATCCTTCCAAATAATTAACTTCCTCGCACATAGCCATACAGGAAGTGAGGGGAAATCCCTACCAATGTCTTTCCTTGGGGACACACAGGTCAATCTAAATACTTTCCCAATTATGTACATTGCACTCCAGCATTTTGCGGGGTACACCCCAAATTATTAGGTATTTTGGACTTTGGGGTTTATTTACTAAAGGCAAATCTACTTTGCACTACAAGTGCACTTGCTGGATATCCGAGGGGGACATGCAAGAAAACAAAAAAACACCATCTTTGCTTTTACATGATTGGATATTACAATCACCAGTGATCCCTCAGATTTTCAGCAGCTACACTTTTACTACAGAGTGGATTTGTCTTTACTAAACCCCAAACTACCTAATGATTTGGGGTGTACCCAACAAAGTGCTAGAGTGCAATTTGCTTAATGGGGACACTAGTTAGATTGATCTGTGTGTCCCCAAGAAAAGACATTGGTAGGGTTTTACCTTCACTTCCTCTTTAGCTGTGTTACAGGAAGTGAAGCCAATTTTACTAAAAGGGGACACAAAGCCCAACCTAAAAAAAAAAAATCAGGGGTTCTAAAACTTACTTTGTTTCCCTCAAAATGCCCACAATTAGAATCGGATTGCCTTGAGCTATTTTTAAGAAGCAGTGCTCTAAATCAGTGCTTCTCAAATACCCCCAACAGGCCATGTTTGCAGGTTTTCCTTCATCTTGCACATGTGCAAATCAGAGTCAATGGTTTTGAATTTTGGACAGCAATTCTCAATAAGATAAATTAACAAAACATGTCCTGTTGGGGGTACTTGAGGACTGAGGCTGAGAACCACTGCAGTAAAAAGGAAAATTGAATACTTACCGCTCTGTATTTTTCATTTCCTGGTGATTATCCATGGCAGCACACAATACAATACATGTATATGCTAGAATGAAGGCACCAGGGTAGACAAATCACGCCTGTTGTTTTGACATGCCAATCAGCTGTCACATTTGTTGCAAAGAAAATGCAAAACAAACCTCAAAACTTTGCATCAAATTGTATTGGTCAACAAAACAAAAGTGAAGCCAAAATAAAAAAAACAGGGTCAATTTGAAACAGTTACAGACTCACAACATCTTGAGAAAGTTTTCGCAAAATAATGCAGCACAGACAATTAAATCAAAGTAAACAAACGACACACATTAACAACATCAAAATTATTTCAGGGGAACATATCCCCCACACAAAAAAATACAATCCACAAAATTAAAACAAACACCTGTTTTGCAAAGACATAACAAATAAAATACATGTGTTACAAACTCGATAAGGACACCAAAATGTACAGATGCTATCTGCGAGCTTTATATAACATAGGTTTGTGAGCTAATGAGGCAATTGAAAACACATGCACAGTCCATGAAACACCCAAAATGCAAGTTCACCCAATGTAGAGACTGAACTTCAAAGTGGGTACACCTGTTAAAGTGGTTGTAAACCCACTTTTTCAACTTGCACCTACAGGTAAGCCTAGATTAAGGCTTACTTGTAGGTGCCAGAAATATCTCCTAAACCTACACGGTTTAGGAGATATTTACTAAAATGACAAGCGCCGCTGTCTACGGCACATGCGCGCCGTAGACAACGGCGCATTTATGGGGTTAATCCCATTCATATACTCGGCTACGTCCCAGCAATCGCTGGGCGTAGCCGAGTGGGACGCCTCCCGCGCGCATGCGCAGAGTGACGTCTCCGCCGCTCCGGCCAATCACAGCGCCGGAGCGGCGCTGTGATTGGCTGGTGCGGCGATACCCGGAAGTAACATTCCGGCTATCGCCGCAGTGATGTCTGCGTCTGCAGTGAGGGACGAGGACGGCTTCGGGGGCCCCGATCTAAGGTAAGTGGAACATAATGAGCTATTATGCTAGTCATAATAGCTCATAATGCCTTTCTCTTGCAGGTGGGCCAAAAAATAAAAAAAATAAAAGTGGGTTTACAACCACTTTAAGGATGTCCTTCAATTACTAACCCATCAAAATACTCTCTGAGCATGCCCAGAAATATCCAGGTGCTGTTCACACACAGAAAGCACCACCAAAAAATCTAACTGGCTGGGCATGCTCAGAAGAACTCAAATGCAGCTAGCAGAAAATACCCCCCCCTGTCCAAAATTAAGCACATCATCCAGCATGCTACAAAATTAGAGATGGGACAATCACCCCCCCCCCCTTACCAACAAATACCATTGCAGTCTATGGGAACTGACTTGTTAATTTTGCTAGTCCCCATTTGGCTGGCTTACCTTCTAGTTATTGGCCTTAAAATGGGGGCCCAGGTCCCACCCTAAGGGACATATATCAATGTCACCAATTTGGACAACTCCAAAAACAAAACAAGGAGAAGTGCCTTTAAATATGCCAATTTGCTTAAGGGCCATTTCACACCACATGCAGTCCATTGCGTTTTTTATGCATCAAAAATGCATGGAAAGTTGGTTATATGGTTCTAAATGGCAGTGTTTGTTCCAGTGCGTTCCAGTTCCACAAAAAAGTAGAACATGCTGCATTTTACCTGCACTGGACTGTACTGGAACGCAGCAAAACGCATCATAAACGCACTGGAACGCACCGGAACACACCTAAATGCACCAAAAACGCACTGGAACACACTTGTCCTTATCTATGGTTAATAAAAAAGAGGGGTGAAAAAAAAGCACTGGACTGCATCAAAAACGTACCAAAAATGCACTGGAACGCATCAAAAACGTGCATGCAAAAAAGCACCTGGAACGCATCCGGATTGCGTTTCTATGGTGTGAACTGGCCCTAGTTCACACAATAGAAACGCAGTCTGGATGCGTTCCAGGTGCTTTTCTGCATGCGCGTTTTTAACATGTTCCAGTGCGTTTTTGATGCGTTTTTGATGCAGTCCGGTGTTTTTTTCCCCCTCTTTTCACTTAGGACAAGTGTGTTGCAGTGCGTCTTTGGTGCATTTAGGTGCGTTCCAGTGCATTCCAGTGCGTTTTTGGTACTTTCCGTTGCTTTTTTGATGTGTTTTACTGCGATCAAGTACAGTTCTGTACCTAAAAAATGCAGAATGACCATTTTTTTTCCTTTCTGAAACGCACTGGAACGGACTGCAGTGGTGTGAACTATGCCATTGGCATTAATGTGATCAATTTTCTTTGCGTTTTTCATGCATCAAAAAAAACGCACTGCACTGCATCCGGTGTGAACTGGCCCTAAATATCATACCTGGGGGGTGTCTATCGTATGCCTGTAAAGTAGCGCATGTTTTCCATGTTTATAACAGTTCAAGAGCAAAATGACATTTCTAAAGTAAAATAATAGTCATTAAAAAGTACTCGCGGCTGTAATGAATTGCTGGTTCCCGTCAATCCAGATAAAAGTCATTGAAATACTTTGAAAAAATGGCGTGGAGTCCCCCCAAAAATCCACACCAGACCCTTATCCGAGCACGCAACCTGGCAGGTCGCAGGAAAAGAGGGGGGGATGAGAGAGCGGCCCCCCTCCCTCCTGAACCGTACCAGGCCACATGCCCTCAACATGGGGAGGATGTCCCCATGTTGATGGGGACAAGGGCCTCATCCCTACAACCCTTGCCCGGTGGTTGTGGGGGTCTGCGGGCGGGGGGCTTATCGGAATCTGGAAGACCCCTTTAACAAAGGGGACCCCCAGATCCCGGCGTCCCCCTATGTGAATTGGTAAGGGGTACATTGTACCCCTACCATTTCACGAAGAAAGTGTCAAAAAATGTAAAAAACACACACACACACCTTGGAAAAGTCCTTTATTGAAAAAAAATAAAATTCCAGCAGTGAAATCCAGTGTCCCGCGGCGATCCGATGTCCAGCGCTGTCCGTCATTGGCTGAGCCTGAGCGGACCTGATGGGGAACTTCCTCCGCAGTCTATTACATGTATAGACCCGCCCCTTCTAAAGTTCCCCATCAGGTCCGCTCAGCCAATGACTCGGTGTAAGGCTGAGGACCTGATGCGGAACATGAGAAGGGGCGGGTCTATACATGTATTACACAGTGAGGGAAGTTCCCCATCAGGTCCGCCCCCTCGGTATGTCAGACCGCGCCTACGTCATTGGTCTGAGCGGGGAACTTCCTTCACTGTGTAATTTAAATTTACACAGTGAAGGAAGTTCCCCATCAGGTCCGCTCAGGCAAATGACGTAGGCGGGGTCTGACATACCGAGGGGGCGGACCTGATGGGGAACTTCCCTCACTGTGTAATACATGTATAGACCCGCCCCTTCTCATGTTCCGCATCAGGTCCTCAGCCTTACACCGAGTCATTGGCTGAGAGGACCTGATGGGGAACTTTAGAAGGGGCGGGTCTATACATGTAATAGACTGCGGAGGAAGTTCCCCATCAGGTCCGCTCAGGCTCAGCCAATGACAGACAGCGCTGGACATCGGATCGCCGCGGGACACTGGATTTCACTGCTGGAATGTTTTTGTAATTTTTTTTTTTTTTTTTAAATAATGGACTTTTCCAAGGTGTGTGTGTTTTTTATAAATTTTTTGACACTTTCTTCGTGAAATGGTAGGGGTACAATGTACCCCTTACCAATTCACATAGGGGGGGGCGGGATCTGGGGGTCCCCTTTGTTAAAGGGGTCTTCCAGATTCCGATAAGCCCCCCCGCCCGCAGACCCCTACAACCACTGGGCAAGGGTTGTGGGGATGAGGCCCTTGTCCCCATCAACATGGGGACATCCTCCCCATGTTGAGGGCATGTGGCCTGGTACGGTTCAGGAGGGGGGGGCGCTCTCTCGTCCCCCCTCTTTTCCTGCAGCCTGCCAGGTTGCGTGCTCGGATAAGGGTCTGGTATGGATTTTTGGGGGGACTCCACGCCATTTTTTTTTACATTTGGGGTGGAGTTCCCCTTAAAATCCATGCCAGTTCTGAAGAGCCTGGTATGGATATTTGGGGGAACCGCACGTATTTTTTTTTTAAATTTGCGGCGGGGTTCCCCTTAATATCTATACCAGACCTGAAGGGCCTGGTAATTGAATTCTGGGGAACCACCACGCTTTTTTTTTTTTTTTTATCAATGACTTTTGTATGTATTGCTGGGAGCCGACAATTCATTGATAGCCGCGAGTGAGTTTTAAATGACTTTTTTTCCTTCAAAAATGAAATTTTATGCAGGGACAGTTCTAAGCACGGGAAACATGCATATCATACACACACCCTAGGTACGAAATTTAAAGGAATATTTCACTTTTATTGTTTCACTTTAAGCATTATTAAAATCACTGCTCCCGAAAAAACTGCCGTTTTTAAAACTTTTTTTTGCATTGATACATGCCCCTGGGGCAGGACCTGGGTCCCCAAACACTTTTTATGACAATAACTTGCATATAAGCCTTTATAATTAGCACTTTAGATTTCTCCCATAGACTTTTCGAATTTGCCGCGAACACCCCAATTTGTTCGCTGTTCGGCGAACGGGCGAACAGGCAATGTTCGAGCCGAACATGAGTTCGACTCGAACTCGAAGCTCATCCCTAAGTGTGATCTGATAATCCTTAAAGTGATTGTAAAGGCTCGTTTTTTTCCTATAAAAATAATAAATATGTTATACTTACCTGCTCTGTTGCAGTGGATTTGCACAGATCAGCCTGGATCCTCCTCTTCTCAGGTCCCTCTTCTGTGCTCCTGGCCCCACCCTCCTGTTAATTGCCCCCCACAGCAAGCAGTTTGCTATGGGGGCACCCAAGCTGAGTCACAGTTGCCTGTGTCCATTCAGACATGCATCCCTGATCCGGCCCCTCCCCTCTCTCCCCTGATTGGCTAGCTGACTTTGATTGACAGCAGCGGGCGCCAATGGCGCCGATGCTGTGTCTCAACCAATCAGGAAGTAGAATCTCGGATGGTTGAGACATTCGTGGACATTGCTGGATAGAGAGGGACCTCAGATAAGTGTTATTGGGGTTGAGAGGGTGCTGCTGCACACAGAACACATTTTATTTTAATGCATAGAATGCATTAAGATAAAAAAAAACTTCTGCCTTTACATTCCCTTTAATCATTCGCTGAGCAAAGGGGCACGGGTGTGCAAAACAACGTACCCGTACGTCACTCTGATATTGTCGGCTAGCGGACACGCGCACTCGCCGCGGGAGCATGCACGCAGGTCCCGCAAACTCAAAGTCCACCGGTGGTCCACAATTGTGGCACGGAGAGGCTGAATGGGGAGATGCCTATGTAAACAAGGGACTTCCCTGTTCTGCCTAGCAACATGACAGGGATCTACTGCTCCCAGTGATCTCTGTCATGTTCTAGTGAGCCCATCCCCCCTGCAGTTAGAACACACTGAGGGAACACACTTAACCCCTTGATCGCCCCCTAGTGTTTAACCCCTTCCCTGCCTGTGACATTTACACAGTAATCAGTGCATTTTTATAGCACTGACCGCTGTATAAATGCCAATGGTCCCAAAATAGTGTCAAAAGTGTCCAATCTGGCCGCCGCAATGTCGCAGTCATCATAAAAATCGCAAGTTGCCGCCATTACTAATATATATATTTTTTTTAAATGCCATAAATCCCCTATTTTGTAGACGCGATAACTTTTGCGCAAACCAATCAATATTATTGCAATTTATTTTACCAAAAATATGTAGAATAATACATATTGGCCTAAACTAGGGAACAAATTCGTTTTTATAAAAAAAAAATTGGGATATTTATTATAGCAAATGATGGGGAATGATGGGACTGTGACGTGATACGGGGGCGGGTCAGCGAGTGGCATCACCCGGTGACCACGCCCCATGCCAATATAAGTGGGTGCCACTCCGCGGGCAGAGCATTGTAGCGGCGGACAGCGACGAGGCAACATCGGACGGAGAGAAGAGGGAAGAAGACGATGATGAAGACCGGGACCCCGCTAGCAAAAGAGCTGGAAGAACATAGCGGGGCGCCCGGCAGAAGGCAGAAAGAACCGGAGATTGTGGAGAAGGCACCGGAGAGCGGGAGAAGAACCGGAGAACGTGGAGACGACACCGGAGACCCCGCTAGTAAAAGAGCTGGAAGAAGATAGCGGGGCGCCCGACAGAAAGACCCCCGGAGCTGCCTAATAAATTACTTTGAAAACCTGTGTTGTGTTTTTTATTGACTTTTTTTGCCACCAGGTGAATGGGTAGGGGTACGATGTACCCCATACTCATTCACATAGGGTGGGGGCCGATATCTAGGGTCCCCCTTATTAAAGGGGGCTCTCGGATTCCGATAAGCCCCCGCCCGCAGACCCCGACAACCAATGGCCAGGGTTAAATTGAAAATAATACCTGTCACCTGTATCTCATAGGCACCGCATCCCTTCATTAAGAAGCTATATAGGAATATGAAGGTATTGGGACTTTTAAGGTGCAACAACTACACAATATTCAATATAAAAAATATAATTTTATTACAAAAAAAATATATATGAAAATTCATATGTACAAATATACATGAACCATCAAAATAAACATAATAGAGTTTCCAAAGTGCATACAGACAAAATTCTCTACATGTTTCGCCATTTTGTAGGCTTCCTCAGGAGTTTGTCATGCAAATACTGGAAACAAAGAAAGAAAAATAATAAATACATAATAATATTTACTCAAATTTCAAACTCAAAATTACAAAACAGAATATTATTAAGAAAAAAAGGATAACTGAAAACCATAACCAGCCCAATGGTTGCTCAAAAGTTCATCTCAAAATTAGATCTATTTATTCAAGGTATATGACCTTATTAGTATCAGTTGTAAGTACATTACCTGTAAATTTTGATGGTACAATCTAAAATGAAGAATGACCAGATAGCCAATGAGCTATCCCAAACGGGGGCGCCCGTAAGGAGGGGATCATATGGTGTATCATAGAGGGGGAGAAATACTGGCACAAATAACCACCCGGATATTACTAGCACAGGAACAGAGGGCCATCTGGGGGAAATTACAAAGAAAAATCGAATGAAGTCAAATAACAATCTATGTATAAGAGTAAAGGCGTCTCCATCTAGTTATACGGCACATACCCCATCAGTATTTACCTGTTTATGGCTGTTGATAGTAAAAAATATTAGAATAGGCAAAAAAGGGGGCAGTATCTCCAAAGTACCCCAATCAGTGTCCACTCTAAAGGAAAAAGAATTAGTGGAAATTACTATAAATATATAATAATCCCCTCTAGTTGGTAATCAGAATTTTAATTTTTTAGCCATATACTTGCTAGCTGATATATACCTGGTTAATCCAATTGGATAAAGTGTGTCCACATTAGGGCATCTCTGCCGAAAAACTTGTTTTACAAAACCGATCAATCAGTTTACTGAAAAAATATATAAAATATAAAAACCATTTTAGATTAAAGACCAAGTAAACCAGACAACAGGATAAAAACCAATGTTGCCCATAAAGAGATCTAGTGCCTAAGTAATTTACCTTTGACTGATATCTAAGAACGTCTTCTCCCCAGAATGTTGGTCATGCTACTGATTTGCAAGGCTGCGATCCGGACTATATACCCCCCTCCCCCTTCCCATTGGACGCACAATGGCGCCAAATCAATGGGCGGAGCGGGCACGTCAGTTCCGACATCCGCCCATCGTCAGATCCGACCCGGAAGTGACAATTCCACCACTGAAAAACCGGAGACGTCCGCCGGAAGCGCCACCCCGCTCATCAGGAGAAAACATCCTGACGAGCTGGACGCACCATAAGACGGATCCGGAAGGGGAAAACATGCCTAAAGTATAGAAAAGGGCAGACTTCCCTTTAAAATCACGGCAGAAAGGGCACATTGGATGTTAAAAAAATGGGGCCAGGATATCCGGTGGGCTTAGTCAGATGGCGCTCAGATTGTCTCCCAAAGGAGAACAAAGAGAAACGCCCTGGGCGCCCATATGATCACCAAATCCCCCCCAAAAAAGAAAAGGGAAACGCCACCCTAAAAAATGTGGTAAACTCCATTGAAATCAATTACATATAATGTAGATTTATCAATAATTAAAGAGAGCCCCTATGGAATATAGAAATGGTACATCCAGTCACCTGTACATAAAGACAAATTTAATAAACAAAAATAAAATAACAAAACAAAATTTTATTTGTTTTAAACAGAGTCTACATATACAGCATAATGATTTTTATCCTACAAAAAGGGTTTGAAACTGATGGACTCATTTAACCCGGGATACATAGTAGCTCTCAAGGTATGTATCCATCTGGTTTCTCGTTGTAGGAGATTTTTGTCCACATCCCCACCTCTTTCATTAAGAGGTATGTATTCTAAAGCAAAGAATTTAATCTTTGACAGATCGAAGGAGTGGAAAAGACCACTATGTCTACTAATAGGAGTCTCCATTTTTTTCTTTTGAATGAGAGATACATGGTCTCTCATTCTGTGAAAGAAAGGCCTCTTCGTTTTACCAACATAAAAGGCCTTACAATCACAGATCATCAAATAAATAACGCCAATTGACTGGCAATTGCTAAAGAAATTTGGTCTATACGTAACTCCATTAGGGAGAACTATTTCAGTAGAATCATATATAAACCTGCAAAATTCACAATGACCACATGGGGCCGAACCCTTTCTACTCTCAACCCTCTTGATTTGGAGATGGCTATGAACTAGTTGATCTTTTAAAGACCTAGATTTTCTATAGGTAATTTGGGGAAATGGCTTAATATATTTGGAGATAATCTCATCTGTTGCTAGCAAAGGCCAGAATTTTTTAATAATTTTTCTTACTTTCTGATGTTCACCAGAGAACCTGGTAATTAATCGTACCGTTTGGTCAGTAGTTTGAGGTTTCTTAGGATGTATTAGATCTTTCCTGTTTTTATTTTTTGCTCGTTTGTAAGCTTTTTTGAGGGTTGAACGACTATACCCTCTAGCAATTAGTCGAGATTGGAGGGCAGAGGCCTCCGTCTCGAAATCTACTTCCTTACTACAATTTCTTCGAATTCGTAAGTACTGACTGTATGGGATACTTTGTACCAGAGTCCTGGGATGAGAACTTGTGGCATGCAGGATGGTATTGCCTGAAGAGGGCTTTCTATATAATGAAGAGCCCAAGGTGCCATCAGAGTTTAAGTAAACAGAAATATCCAGAAAATTAATCACATTCTGGTCACAAATCATCGTAAATTTGAGATTAAAGGAATTTACAGCTAATGAAGACATAAAAGATGTCAATTCCTCTAAGGAGCCAGTCCACACAACAAAAATGTCATCGATAAAGCGTCGCCATATCAAGACTTTATCAAAAAACATTTCAAATGATTCTAAAGAAAAAATCTCCCGTTCCCACCCCCCCAGGTACAGGTTGGCGTACGACGGGGCACACTTGGTCCCCATCGCAACACCCTGCACCTGGAGGTAGTGGGAACGGTCGAAAACAAAAATATTGTTGGTAAGTATAAACAGCAACAATTCCAAAATGAAATTGTTGTAGGGCCTGGCTCCAGGTCCTCTCTCAGAAAGGAAGCCGTCTATAACTTTAATACCCCTAGTGTGGGGGATAGAGTTATAGAGGGCTTCAACGTCTATAGCTACTAGCCATGACCCCGGTGGTACACATAGACCATCCAAAGATCTCAGTAGATCGGCGGTGTCTTGAATGTAGGAACTTAAAGAACCTACATGGGGCCTCAAATAGTCGTCTACCAGCTTACTAGCTGGTTCTGTAAGGCAACCAATCCCTGACACAATCGGACGGCCAGGGGGATTTTCCAAATTTTTGTGCACCTTTGGCAGAGCATAAAACGTGGGAAGTCTCGGCTTATCAATAACCAAGAATTCACACGTCTTCTTGTCTATAAGGTTATCACAAAATGCCCGATTAATGAGAATACGGTATTTTGTCTCCGCATATTTTACCTGTGCAAAAGGAATAGAGCGATACCAACTTTTATTTGAAAGGAGGTTCATGACCATCTGCTTATATTTGTTTAAATCCATTACCACTATGTTACCTCCTTTATCCAAGGGTTTTATCACTAAATGTTCGTTCTGTTTTAAAGATAACACGGCTTTTTGTTGGGATGGTTTAAGGTTGGTATTTCTTCTAAACCTTTTCCAATTGGTACTCTGTAGTTCCTTTGTAACTTGTTGGGTGAATGCCCAAATGTTGGGGTTTCCTTGGAGAGTAGGAAAGGTCCTGGATTTCGGTTTATATAGATTAGGTGGAGGAAAAATTCTCTCCGTGGGCATCTCATCTACGAGGCCAGACTGGGGTTCCTCAAGGGGGTCATCTAGTGGATTACCTTCTTCCCATAATTCCATTAATTCGTTTATTGCCTGAATCTCCTTAATTGTTTTATTTTGCCAGAGATCTTCCCCCATGGAATCCATGGGAGAACGTTTATAATCCCTGTCAAACATAATCTTAAAAGTAAGTTTTCTCACAAAGAGATTGACGTCCTTTATAATTTCAAAGGCATCAACCTCCTGATCAGGACAAAAAGTCAGGCCAAGGCCCAAAACCTCCGTCTGATCCGGTGTAAGTAAATGTGAAGACAGATTAATTACTTGGAAATTACTTTGGTAGTTACTTTGAGTGCCTGTGAAAGAATGGGTGTCTTTTTGGTGTCCACAATTGGGGGTGGTGAAAAGATTGGCGCAGTGCGAAGATCCCCTATATTGGGGATTTGAAAGTCCCCCGAAGGGGTAACTATTGATTGATTTAACTTCGGTGCATTAAGAATATTAGAAAAACTGGGTGTGGATAAATTAAGGTGACCATCACCTGTGGGATGAGTGGGAGGGGGTACATTTTTGGACTGTGAACGTAAACCCTGACGATTCATGTCCTGTTGAGTACGTTTAGAAAGCGCTGACATCGAAGGTGCTCGATCAGTCTTTCTTTTATTAGAACTAGCTGACGTGTTTGAGGCATTACCTGGTAGGGACGAGGAAGATAAAGATGATTCATCGGAATCAGTGGCTTCCTGATTTTTATTTGTTTGCTTACGAGCTGAGGATTTGGATTTCCTCCATTGGTTTTCAGTAGTCCACCGATAGGCTGTGTTTGATTCATATGCCAGACGATCCCTATAGTATTTTTTATCCTTAGTTTTAAGGATATTGGAGACAAAAGACTCCAAATGTTTTTCTAAGAGAGCCTCTCTATTAGAGAAGGTTTCCTCCGTAGTCAAGTTGGAATTTTCAACATACAATTTTTCTATGTCGTTATTGACTATCTCTAAATCTTTAGCATAGTTTTGGCAAAGAGCCTCCATCATCTTAAATGAACATGACTGTAAGTTTGATTCCCAGTCTAATTTGAATTCTGTCTCCACTTTAAATATATTAGGAAAAATCTGTATGCGTAATCCCCACGGTACAATTTTATCCTCTAAATATTTCAAGAAATACCTGCGATTCCAAAAAATACGTGCTTTCTTTTCCAATAAACGTTGAAGGCTATTGAAAAAGCGTTCAAGGGTAATCCCACCAAATGTAGACCCTTGGGCTAGATGGATTTTAGTCATAAGGCCATCAAATGCCGACCCTCTATAGGTAGCCATGCTGATTGAAAAAAAGACTCTGTTATACAAAATAGAAACTATAAAAGGATTAATCTTTAAACCCAATTCAAAAGAATAATCTAATAAACTACAAAAATGATATAGAGGTGACAGGTAAAAAATGAGCGTTTGCCACCCGGTATATTCACAAGGAGAAATTGAAAATAATACCTGTCACCTGTATCTCATAGGCACCACATCCCTTCATTAAGAAGCTATATAGGAATATGAAGGTATTGGGACTTTTAAGGTGCAACAACTACACAATATTCAATATAAAAAATATAATTTTATTACAAAAAAAAAATATATGAAAATTCATATGTACAAATATACATGAACCATCAAAATAAACATAATAGAGTTTCCAAAGTGCATACAGACAAAATTTTCTACATGTTTCGCCATTTTGTAGGCTTCCTCAGGAGTTTGTCATGCAAATACTGGAAACAAAGAAAGAAAAATAATAAATACATAATAATATTTACTCAAATTTCAAACTCAAAATTACAAAACAGAATATTATTAAGAAAAAAAGGATAACTGAAAACCATAACCAGCCCAATGGTTGGTCAAAAGTTCATCTCAAAATTAGATCTATTTATTCAAGGTATATGACCTTATTAGTATCAGTTGTAAGTACATTACCTGTAAATTTTGATGGTACAATCTAAAATGAAGAATGACCAGATAGCCAATGAGCTATCCCACACGGGGGCGCCCGTAAGGAGGGGATCATATGGTGTATCATAGAGGGGGAGAAATACTGGCACAAATAACCACCCGGATATTACTAGCACAGGAACAGAGGGCCATCTGGGGGAAATTACAAAGAAAAATCGAATGAAGTCAAATAACAATCTATGTATAAGAGTAAAGGCGTCTCCATCTAGTTATACGGCACATACCCCATCAGTATTTACCTGTTTATGGCTGTTGATAGTAAAAAATATTAGAATAGGCAAAAAAGGGGGCAGTATCTCCAAAGTACCCCAATCAGTGTCCACTCTAAAGGAAAAAGAATTAGTGGAAATTACTATAAATATATAATAATCCCCTCTAGTTGGTAATCAGAATTTTAATTTTTTAGCCATATACTTGCTAGCTGATATATACCTGGTTAATCCAATTGGATAAAGTGTGTCCACATTAGGGCATCTCTGCCGAAAAACTTGTTTTACAAAACCGATCAATCAATTTACTGAAAAAATATATAAAATATAAAAACCATTTTAGATTAAAGACCAAGTAAACCAGACAACAGGATAAAAAACAATGTTGCCCATAAAGAGATCTAGTGCCTAAGTAATTTACCTTTGACTGATATCTAAGAACGTCTTCTCCCCAGAATGTTGGTCATGCTACTGATTTGCAAGGCTGCGATCCGGACTATATACCCCCCCTCCCCCTTCCCATTGGACGCACAATGGCGCCAAATCAATGGGCGGAGCGGGCACGTCAGTTCCGACATCCGCCCATCGTCAGATCCGACCCGGAAGTGACAATTCCACCACTGAAAAACCGGAGACGTCCGCCGGAAGCGCCACCCCGCACATCAGGAGAAAACATCCTGACGAGCTGGACGCACCATAAGACGGATCCGGAAGGGGAAAACATGCCTAAAGTATAGAAAAGGGCAGACTTCCCTTTAAAATCACGGCAGAAAGGGCACATTGGATGTTAAAAAAATGGGGCCAGGATATCCGGTGGGCTTAGTCAGATGGCGCTCAGATTGTCTCCCAAAGGAGAACAAAGAGAAACGCCCTGGGCGCCCATATGATCACCAAATCCCCCCCAAAAAAGAAAAGGGAAACGCCACCCTAAAAAATGTGGTAAACTCCATTGAAATCAATTACATATAATGTAGATTTATCAATAATTAAAGAGAGCCCCTATGGAATATAGAAATGGTACATTCAGTCACCTGTACATAAAGACAAATTTAATAAACAAAAATAAAATAACAAAACAAAATTTTATTTGTTTTAAACAGAGTCTACATATACAGCATAACGATTTTTATCCTACAAAAAGGGTTTGAAACTGATGGACTCATTTAACCCGGGATACATAGTAGCTCTCAAGGTATGTATCCATCTGGTTTCTCGTTGTAGGAGATTTTTGTCCACATCCCCACCTCTTTCATTAAGAGGTATGTATTCTAAAGCAAAGAATTTAATCTTTGACAGATCGAAGGAGTGGAAAAGACCACTATGTCTACTAATAGGAGTCTCCATTTTTTTCTTTTGAATGAGAGATACATGGTCTCTCATTCTGTGAAAGAAAGGCCTCTTCGTTTTACCAACATAAAAGGCCTTACAATCACAGATCATCAAATAAATAACGCCAATTGACTGGCAATTGCTAAAGAAATTTGGTCTATACGTAACTCCATTAGGGAGAACTATTTCAGTAGAATCATATATAAACCTGCAAAATTCACAATGACCACATGGGGCCGAACCCTTTCTACTCTCAACCCTCTTGATTTGGAGATGGCTATGAACTAGTTGATCTTTTAAAGACCTAGATTTTCTATAGGTAATTTGGGGAAATGGCTTAATATATTTGGAGATAATCTCATCTGTTGCTAGCAAAGGCCAGAATTTTTCAATAATTTTTCTTACTCTCTGATGTTCACCAGAGAACCTGGTAATTAATCGTACCGTTTGGTCAGTAGTTTGAGGTTTCTTAGGATGTATTAGATCTTTCCTGTTTTTATTTTTTGCTCGTTTGTAAGCTTTTTTGAGGGTTGAACGACTATACCCTCTAGCAATTAGTCGAGATTGGAGGGCAGAGGCCTCCGTCTCGAAATCTACTTCCTTACTACAATTTCTTCGAATTCGTAAGTACTGACTGTATGGGATACTTTGTACCAGAGTCCTGGGATGAGAACTTGTGGCATGCAGGATGGTATTGCCTGAAGAGGGCTTTCTATATAATGAAGAGCCCAAGGTGCCATCAGAGTTTAAGTAAACAGAAATATCCAGAAAATTAATCACATTCTGGTCACAAATCATCGTAAATTTGAGATTAAAGGAATTTACAGCTAATGAAGACATAAAAGATATCAATTCCTCTAAGGAGCCAGTCCACACAACAAAAATGTCATCGATAAAGCGTCGCCATATCAAGACTTTATCAAAAAACATTTCAAATGATTCTAAAGAAAAAATCTCCCGTTCCCACCCCCCCAGGTACAGGTTGGCGTACGACGGGGCACACTTGGTCCCCATCGCAACACCCTGCACCTGGAGGTAGTGGGAACGGTCGAAAACAAAAATATTGTTGGTAAGTATAAACAGCAACAATTCCAAAATGAAATTGTTGTAGGGCCTGGCTCCAGGTCCTCTCTCAGAAAGGAAGCCGTCTATAACTTTAATACCCCTAGTGTGGGGGATAGAGTTATAGAGGGCTTCAACGTCTATAGCTACTAGCCATGACCCCGGTGGTACACATAGACCATCCAAAGATCTCAGTAGATCGGCGGTGTCTTGAATGTAGGAACTTAAAGAACCTACATGGGGCCTCAAATAGTCGTCTACCAGCTTACTAGCTGGTTCTGTAAGGCAACCAATCCCTGACACAATCGGACGGCCAGGGGGATTTTCCAAATTTTTGTGCACCTTTGGCAGAGCATAAAACGTGGGAAGTCTCGGCTTATCAATAACCAAGAATTCACACGTCTTCTTGTCTATAAGGTTATCACAAAATGCCCGATTAATGAGAATACGGTATTTTGTCTCCGCATATTTTACCTGTGCAAAAGGAATAGAGCGATACCAACTTTTATTTGAAAGGAGGTTCATGACCATCTGCTTATATTTGTTTAAATCCATTACCACTATGTTACCTCCTTTATCCGAGGGTTTTATCACTAAATGTTCGTTCTGTTTTAAAGATAACACGGCTTTTTGTTGGGATGGTTTAAGGTTGGTATTTCTTCTAAACCTTTTCCAATTGGTACTCTGTAGTTCCTTTGTAACTTGTTGGGTGAATGCCCAAATGTTGGGGTTTCCTTGGAGAGTAGGAAAGGTCCTGGATTTCGGTTTATATAGATTAGGTGGAGGAAAAATTCTCTCCGTGGGCATCTCATCTACGAGGCCAGACTGGGGTTCCTCAAGGGGGTCATCTAGTGGATTACCTTCTTCCCATAATTCCATTAATTCGTTTATTGCCTGAATCTCCTTAATTGTTTTATTTTGCCAGAGATCTTCCCCCATGGAATCCATGGGAGAACGTTTATAATCCCTGTCAAACATAATCTTAAAAGTACGTTTTCTCACAAAGAGATTGACGTCCTTTATAATTTCAAAGGCATCAACCTCCTGATCAGGACAAAAAGTCAGGCCAAGGCCCAAAACCTCCGTCTGATCCGGTGTAAGTAAATGTGAAGACAGATTAATTACTTGGAAATTACTTGGAAGTTACTTTGAGTGCCTGTGAAAGAATGGGTGTCTTTTTGGTGTCCACAATTGGGGGTGGTGAAAAGATTGGCGCAGTGCGAAGATCCCCTATATTGGGGATTTGAAAGTCCCCCGAAGGGGTAACTATTGATTGATTTAACTTCGGTGCATTAAGAATATTAGAAAAACTGGGTGTGGATAAATTAAGGTGACCATCACCTGTGGGATGAGTGGGAGGGGGTACATTTTTGGACTGTGAACGTAAACCCTGACGATTCATGTCCTGTTGAGTACGTTTAGAAAGCGCTGACATCGAAGGTGCTCGATCAGTCTTTCTTTTATTAGAACTAGCTGACGTGTTTGAGGCATTACCTGGTAGGGACGAGGAAGATAAAGATGATTCATCGGAATCAGTGGCTTCCTGATTTTTATTTGTTTGCTTACGAGCTGAGGATTTGGATTTCCTCCATTGGTTTTCAGTAGTCCACCGATAGGCTGTGTTTGATTCATATGCCAGACGATCCCTATAGTATTTTTTATCCTTAGTTTTAAGGATATTGGAGACAAAAGACTCCAAATGTTTTTCTAAGAGAGCCTCTCTATTAGAGAAGGTTTCCTCCGTAGTCAAGTTGGAATTTTCAACATACAATTTTTCTATGTCGTTATTGACTATCTCTAAATCTTTAGCATAGTTTTGGCAAAGAGCCTCCATCATCTTAAATGAACATGACTGTAAGTTTGATTCCCAGTCTAATTTGAATTCTGTCTCCACTTTAAATATATTAGGAAAAATCTGTATGCGTAATCCCCACGGTACAATTTTATCCTCTAAATATTTCAAGAAATACCTGCGATTCCAAAAAATACGTGCTTTCTTTTCCAATAAACGTTGAAGGCTATTGAAAAAGCGTTCAAGGGTAATCCCACCAAATGTAGACCCTTGGGCTAGATGGATTTTAGTCATAAGGCCATCAAATGCCGACCCTCTATAGGTAGCCATGCTGATTGAAAAAAAGACTCTGTTATACAAAATAGAAACTATAAAAGGATTAATCTTTAAACCCAATTCAAAAGAATAATCTAATAAACTACAAAAATGATATAGAGGTGACAGGTAAAAAATGAGCGTTTGCCACCCGGTATATTCACAAGGAGAAATTGAAAATAATACCTGTCACCTGTATCTCATAGGCACCACATCCCTTCATTAAGAAGCTATATAGGAATATGAAGGTATTGGGACTTTTAAGGTGCAACAACTACACAATATTCAATATAAAAAATATAATTTTATTACAAAAAAAAAATATATGAAAATTCATATGTACAAATATACATGAACCATCAAAATAAACATAATAGAGTTTCCAAAGTGCATACAGACAAAATTCTCTACATGTTTCGCCATTTTGTAGGCTTCCTCAGGAGTTTGTCATGCAAATACTGGAAACAAAGAAAGAAAAATAATAAATACATAATAATATTTACTCAAATTTCAAACTCAAAATTACAAAACAGAATATTATTAAGAAAAAAAGGATAACTGAAAACCATAACCAGCCCAATGGTTGCTCAAAAGTTCATCTCAAAATTAGATCTATTTATTCAAGGTATATGACCTTATTAGTATCAGTTGTAAGTACATTACCTGTAAATTTTGATGGTACAATCTAAAATGAAGAATGACCAGATAGCCAATGAGCTATCCCACACGGGGGCGCCCGTAAGGAGGGGATCATATGGTGTATCATAGAGGGGGAGAAATACTGGCACAAATAACCACCCGGATATTACTAGCACAGGAACAGAGGGCCATCTGGGGGAAATTACAAAGAAAAATCGAATGAAGTCAAATAACAATCTATGTATAAGAGTAAAGGCGTCTCCATCTAGTTATACGGCACATACCCCATCAGTATTTACCTGTTTATGGCTGTTGATAGTAAAAAATATTAGAATAGGCAAAAAAGGGGGCAGTATCTCCAAAGTACCCCAATCAGTGTCCACTCTAAAGGAAAAAGAATTAGTGGAAATTACTATAAATATATAATAATCCCCTCTAGTTGGTAATCAGAATTTTAATTTTTTAGCCATATACTTGCTAGCTGATATATACCTGGTTAATCCAATTGGATAAAGTGTGTCCACATTAGGGCATCTCTGCCGAAAAACTTGTTTTACAAAACCGATCAATCAGTTTACTGAAAAAATATATAAAATATAAAAACCATTTTAGATTAAAGACCAAGTAAACCAGACAACAGGATAAAAACCAATGTTGCCCATAAAGAGATCTAGTGCCTAAGTAATTTACCTTTGACTGATATCTAAGAACGTCTTCTCCCCAGAATGTTGGTCATGCTACTGATTTGCAAGGCTGCGATCCGGACTATATACCCCCCTCCCCCTTCCCATTGGACGCACAATGGCGCCAAATCAATGGGCGGAGCGGGCACGTCAGTTCCGACATCCGCCCATCGTCAGATCCGACCCGGAAGTGACAATTCCACCACTGAAAAACCGGAGACGTCCGCCGGAAGCGCCACCCCGCTCATCAGGAGAAAACATCCTGACGAGCTGGACGCACCATAAGACGGATCCGGAAGGGGAAAACATGCCTAAAGTATAGAAAAGGGCAGACTTCCCTTTAAAATCACGGCAGAAAGGGCACATTGGATGTTAAAAAAATGGGGCCAGGATATCCGGTGGGCTTAGTCAGATGGCGCTCAGATTGTCTCCCAAAGGAGAACAAAGAGAAACGCCCTGGGCGCCCATATGATCACCAAATCCCCCCCAAAAAAGAAAAGGGAAACGCCACCCTAAAAAATGTGGTAAACTCCATTGAAATCAATTACATATAATGTAGATTTATCAATAATTAAAGAGAGCCCCTATGGAATATAGAAATGGTACATTCAGTCACCTGTACATAAAGACAAATTTAATAAACAAAAATAAAATAACAAAACAAAATTTTATTTGTTTTAAACAGAGTCTACATATACAGCATAACGATTTTTATCCTACAAAAAGGGTTTGAAACTGATGGACTCATTTAACCCGGGATACATAGTAGCTCTCAAGGTATGTATCAATCTGGTTTCTCGTTGTAGGAGATTTTTGTCCACATCCCCACCTCTTTCATTAAGAGGTATGTATTCTAAAGCAAAGAATTTAATCTTTGACAGATCGAAGGAGTGGAAAAGACCACTATGTCTACTAATAGGAGTCTCCATTTTTTTCTTTTGAATGAGAGATACATGGTCTCTCATTCTGTGAAAGAAAGGCCTCTTCGTTTTACCAACATAAAAGGCCTTACAATCACAGATCATCAAATAAATAACGCCAATTGACTGGCAATTGCTAAAGAAATTTGGTCTATACGTAACTCCATTAGGGAGAACTATTTCAGTAGAATCATATATAAACCTGCAAAATTCACAATGACCACATGGGGCCGAACCCTTTCTACTCTCAACCCTCTTGTTTTGGAGATGGCTATGAACTAGTTGATCTTTTAAAGACCTAGATTTTCTATAGGTAATTTGGGGAAATGGCTTAATATATTTGGAGATAATCTCATCTGTTGCTAGCAAAGGCCAGAATTTTTCAATAATTTTTCTTACTTTCTGATGTTCACCAGAGAACCTGGTAATTAATCGTACCGTTTGGTCAGTAGTTTGAGGTTTCTTAGGATGTATTAGATCTTTCCTGTTTTTATTTTTTGCTCGTTTGTAAGCTTTTTTGAGGGTTGAACGACTATACCCTCTAGCAATTAGTCGAGATTGGAGGGCAGAGGCCTCCGTCTCGAAATCTACTTCCTTACTACAATTTCTTCGAATTCGTAAGTACTGACTGTATGGGATACTTTGTACCAGAGTCCTGGGATGAGAACTTGTGGCATGCAGGATGGTATTGCCTGAAGAGGGCTTTCTATATAATGAAGAGCCCAAGGTGCCATCAGAGTTTAAGTAAATAGAAATATCCAGAAAATTAATCACATTCTGGTCACAAATCATCGTAAATTTGAGATTAAAGGAATTTACAGCTAATGAAGACATAAAAGATGTCAATTCCTCTAAGGAGCCAGTCCACACAACAAAAATGTCATCGATAAAGCGTCGCCATATCAAGACTTTATCAAAAAACATTTCAAATGATTCTAAAGAAAAAATCTCCCGTTCCCACCCCCCCAGGTACAGGTTGGCGTACGATGGGGCACACTTGGTCCCCATCGCAACACCCTGCACCTGGAGGTAGTGGGAACGGTCGAAAACAAAAATATTGTTGGTAAGTATAAACAGCAACAATTCCAAAATGAAATTGTTGTAGGGCCTGGCTCCAGGTCCTCTCTCAGAAAGGAAGCCGTCTATAACTTTAATACCCCTAGTGTGGGGGATAGAGTTATAGAGGGCTTCAACGTCTATAGCTACTAGCCATGACCCCGGTGGTACACATAGACCATCCAAAGATCTCAGTAGATCGGCGGTGTCTTGAATGTAGGAACTTAAAGAACCTACATGGGGCCTCAAATAGTCGTCTACCAGCTTACTAGCTGGTTCTGTAAGGCAACCAATCCCTGACACAATCGGACGGCCAGGGGGATTTTCCAAATTTTTGTGCACCTTTGGCAGAGCATAAAACGTGGGAAGTCTCGGCTTATCAATAACCAAGAATTCACACGTCTTCTTGTCTATAAGGTTATCACAAAATGCCCGATTAATGAGAATACGGTATTTTGTCTCCGCATATTTTACCTGTGCAAAAGGAATAGAGCGATACCAACTTTTATTTGAAAGGAGGTTCATGACCATCTGCTTATATTTGTTTAAATCCATTACCACTATGTTACCTCCTTTATCCGAGGGTTTTATCACTAAATGTTCGTTCTGTTTTAAAGATAACACGGCTTTTTGTTGGGATGGCTTAAGGTTGGTATTTCTTCTAAACCTTTTCCAATTGGTACTCTGTAGTTCCTTTGTAACTTGTTGGGTGAATGCAAATCAGTAGCATGACCAACATTCTGGGGAGAAGACGTTCTTAGATATCAGTCAAAGGTAAATTACTTAGGCACTAGATCTCTTTATGGGCAACATTGGTTTTTATCCTGTTGTCTGGTTTACTTGGTCTTTAATCTAAAATGGTTTTTATATTTTATATATTTTTTCAGTAAACTGATTGATCGGTTTTGTAAAACAAGTTTTTCGGCAGAGATGCCCTAATGTGGACACACTTTATCCAATTGGATTAACCAGGTATATATCAGCTAGCAAGTATATGGCTAAAAAATTAAAATTCTGATTACCAACTAGAGGGGATTATTATATATTTATAGTAATTTCCACTAATTCTTTTTCCTTTAGAGTGGACACTGATTGGGGTACTTTGGAGATACTGCCCCCTTTTTTGCCTATTCTAATATTTTTTACTATCAACAGCCATAAACAGGTAAATACTGATGGGGTATGTGCCGTATAACTAGATGGAGACGCCTTTACTCTTATACATAGATTGTTATTTGACTTCATTCGATTTTTCTTTGTAATTTCCCCCAGATGGCCCTCTGTTCCTGTGCTAGTAATATCCGGGTGGTTATTTGTGCCAGTATTTCTCCCCCTCTATGATACACCATATGATCCCCTCCTTACGGGCGCCCCCGTGTGGGATAGCTCATTGGCTATCTGGTCATTCTTCATTTTAGATTGTACCATCAAAATTTACAGGTAATGTACTTACAACTGATACTAATAAGGTCATATACCTTGAATAAATAGATCTAATTTTGAGATGAACTTTTGAGCAACCATTGGGCTGGTTATGGTTTTCAGTTATCCTTTTTTTCTTAATAATATTCTGTTTTGTAATTTTGAGTTTAAAATTTGAGTAAATATTATGTATTTATTATTTTTCTTTCTTTGTTTCCAGTATTTGCATGACAAACTCCTGAGGAAGCCTACAAAATGGCGAAACATGTAGAGAATTTTGTCTGTATGCACTTTGGAAACTCTATTATGTTTATTTTGATGGTTCATGTATATTTGTACATATGAATTTTCATATATTTTTTTTTTGTAATAAAATTATATTTTTTATATTGAATATTGTGTAGTTGTTGCACCTTAAAAGCCCCAATACCTTCATATTCCTATATAGCTTCTTAATGAAGGGATGTGGTGCCTATGAGATACAGGTGACAGGTATTATTTTCAATTTCTCCTTGTGAATATACCGGGTGGCAAACGCTCATTTTTTACCTGTCACCTCTATATCATTTTTGTAGTTTATTAGATTATTCTTTTGAATTGGGTTTAAAGATTAATCCTTTTATAGTTTCTATTTTGTATAACAGAGTCTTTTTTTCAATCAGCATGGCTACCTATAGAGGGTCGGCATTTGATGGCCTTATGACTAAAATCCATCTAGCCCAAGGGTCTACATTTGGTGGGATTACCCTTGAACGCTTTTTCAATAGCCTTCAACGTTTATTGGAAAAGAAAGCACGTATTTTTTGGAATCGCAGGTATTTCTTGAAATATTTAGAGGATAAAATTGTACCGTGGGGATTACGCATACAGATTTTTCCTAATATATTTAAAGTGGAGACAGAATTCAAATTAGACTGGGAATCAAACTTACAGTCATGTTCATTTAAGATGATGGAGGCTCTTTGCCAAAACTATGCTAAAGATTTAGAGATAGTCAATAACGACATAGAAAAATTGTATGTTGAAAATTCCAACTTGACTACGGAGGAAACCTTCTCTAATAGAGAGGCTCTCTTAGAAAAACATTTGGAGTCTTTTGTCTCCAATATCCTTAAAACTAAGGATAAAAAATACTATAGGGATCGTCTGGCATATGAATCAAACACAGCCTATCGGTGGACTACTGAAAACCAATGGAGGAAATCCAAATCCTCAGCTCGTAAGCAAACAAATAAAAATCAGGAAGCCACTGATTCCGATGAATCATCTTTATCTTCCTCGTCCCTACCAGGTAATGCCTCAAACACGTCAGCTAGTTCTAATAAAAGAAAGACTGATCGAGCACCTTCGATGTCAGCGCTTTCTAAACGTACTCAACAGGACATGAATCGTCAGGGTTTACGTTCACAGTCCAAAAATGTACCCCCTCCCACTCATCCCACAGGTGATGGTCACCTTAATTTATCCACACCCAGTTTTTCTAATATTCTTAATGCACCGAAGTTAAATCAATCAATAGTTACCCCTTCGGGGGACTTTCAAATCCCCAATATAGGGGATCTTCGCACTGCGCCAATCTTTTCACCACCCCCAATTGTGGACACCAAAAAGACACCCATTCTTTCACAGGCACTCAAAGTAACTTCCAAAGTAATTTCCAAGTAATTAATCTGTCTTCACATTTACTTACACCGGATCAGACGGAGGTTTTGGGCCTTGGCCTGACTTTTTGTCCTGATCAGGAGGTTGATGCCTTTGAAATTATAAAGGACGTCAATCTCTTTGCGAGAAAACTTACTTTTAAGATTATGTTTGACAGGGATTATAAACGTTCTCCCATGGATTCCATGGGGGAAGATCTCTGGCAAAATAAAACAATTAAGGAGATTCAGGCAATAAACGAATTAATGGAATTATGGGAAGAAGGTAATCCACTAGATGACCCCCTTGAGGAACCCCAGTCTGGCCTCGTAGATGAGATTCCCACGGAGAGAATTTTTCCTCCACCTAATCTATATAAACCGAAATCCAGGACCTTTCCTACTCTCCAAGGAAACCCCAACATTTGGGCATTCACCCAACAAGTTACAAAGGAACTACAGAGTACCAATTGGAAAAGGTTTAGAAGAAATACCAACCTTAAGCCATCCCAACAAAAAGCCGTGTTATCTTTAAAACAGAACGAACATTTAGTGATAAAACCCTCGGATAAAGGAGGTAACATAGTGGTAATGGATTTAAACAAATATAAGCAGATGGTCATGAACCTCCTTTCAAATAAAAGTTGGTATCGCTCTATTCCTTTTGCACAGGTAAAATATGCGGAGACAAAATACCGTATTCTCATTAATCGGGCATTTTGTGATAAACTTATAGACAAGAAGACGTGTGAATTCTTGGTTATTGATAAGCCGAGACTTCCCACGTTTTATGCTCTGCCAAAGGTGCACAAAAATTTGGAAAATCCCCCTGGCCGTCCGATTGTGTCAGGGATTGGTTGCCTTACAGAACCAGCTAGTAAGCTGGTAGACGACTATTTGAGGCCCCATGTAGGTTCTTTAAGTTCCTACATTCAAGACACCGCCGATCTACTGAGATCTTTGGATGGTCTATGTGTACCACCGGGGTCATGGCTAGTAGCTATAGACGTTGAAGCCCTCTATAACTCTATCCCCCACACTAGGGGTATTAAAGTTATAGACGGCTTCCTTTCTGAGAGAGGACCTGGAGCCAGGCCCTACAACAATTTCATTTTGGAATTGTTGCTGTTTATACTTACCAACAATATTTTTGTTTTTGACCATTCCCACTACCTCCAGGTGCAGGGTGTTGCGATGGGGACCAAGTGTGCCCCGTCGTACGCCAACCTGTACCTGGGGGGGTGGGAACGGGAGATTTTTTATTTTTTTTTCTTTAGAATCATTTGAAATGTTTTTTGATAAAGTCTTGATATGGCGACGCTTTATCGATGACATTTTTGTTGTGTGGACTGGCTCCTTAGAGGAATTGACATCTTTTATGTCTTCATTAGCTGTAAATTCCTTTAATCTCAAATTTACGATGATTTGTGACCAGAATGTGATTAATTTTCTGGATATTTCTATTTACTTAAACTCTGATGGCACCTTGGGCTCTTCATTATATAGAAAGCCCTCTTCAGGCAATACCATCCTGCATGCCACAAGTTCTCATCCCAGGACTCTGGTACAAAGTATCCCATACAGTCAGTACTTACGAATTCGAAGAAATTGTAGTAAGGAAGTAGATTTCGAGACGGAGGCCTCTGCCCTCCAATCTCGACTAATTGCTAGAGGGTATAGTCGTTCAACCCTCAAAAAAGCTTACAAACGAGCAAAAAATAAAAACAGGAAAGATCTAATACATCCTAAGAAACCTCAAACTACTGACCAAACGGTACGATTAATTACCAGGTTCTCTGGTGAACATCAGAAAGTAAGAAAAATTATTGAAAAATTCTGGCCTTTGCTAGCAACATATGAGATTATCTCCAAATATATTAAGCCATTTCCCCAAATTACCTATAGAAAATCTAGGTCTTTAAAAGATCAACTAGTTCATAGCCATCTCCAAAACAAGAGGGTTGAGAGTAGAAAGGGTTCGGCCCCATGTGGTCATTGTGAATTTTGCAGGTTTATATATGATTCTACTGAAATAGTTCTCCCTAATGGAGTTACGTATAGACCAAATTTCTTTAGCAATTGCCAGTCAATTGGCGTTATTTATTTGATGATCTGTGATTGTAAGGCCTTTTATGTTGGTAAAACGAAGAGGCCTTTCTTTCACAGAATGAGAGACCATGTATCTCTCATTCAAAAGAAAAAAATGGAGACTCCTATTAGTAGACATAGTGGTCTTTTCCACTCCTTCGATCTGTCAAAGATTAAATTCTTTGCTTTAGAATACATACCTCTTAATGAAAGAGGTGGGGATGTGGACAAAAATCTCCTACAACGAGAAACCAGATGGATACATACCTTGAGAGCTACTATGTATCCCGGGTTAAATGAGTCCATCAGTTTCAAACCCTTTTTGTAGGATAAAAATCGTTATGCTGTATATGTAGACTCTGTTTAAAACAAATAAAATTTTGTTTTGTTATTTTATTTTTGTTTATTAAATTTGTCTTTATGTACAGGTGACTGGATGTACCATTTCTATATTCCATAGGGGCTCTCTTTAATTATTGATAAATCTACATTATATGTAATTGATTTCAATGGAGTTTACCACATTTTTTAGGGTGGCGTTTCCCTTTTCTTTTTTGGGGGGGATTTGGTGATCATATGGGCGCCCAGGGCGTTTCTCTTTGTTCTCCTTTGGGAGACAATCTGAGCGCCATCTGACTAAGCCCACCGGATATCCTGGCCCCATTTTTTTAACATCCAATGTGCCCTTTCTGCCGTGATTTTAAAGGGAAGTCTGCCATTTTCTATACTTTAGGCATGTTTTCCCCTTCTGGATCCGTCTTATGGTGCTTCCAGCTCGTCAGGATGTTTTCTCCTGATGAGCGGGGTGGCGCTTCCGGCGGACGTCTCCGGTTTTTCAGTGGTGGAATTGTCACTTCCGGGTCGGATCTGACGATGGGCGGATGTCGGAACTGACGTGCCCGCTCCGCCCATTGATTTGGCGCCATTGTGCGTCCAATGGGAAGGGGGAGGGGGGGTATATAGTCCGGATCGCAGCCTTGCAAATCAGTAGCATGACCAACATTCTGGGGAGAAGACGTTCTTAGATATCAGTCAAAGGTAAATTACTTAGGCACTAGATCTCTTTATGGGCAACATTGGTTTTTATCCTGTTGTCTGGTTTACTTGGTCTTTAATCTAAAATGGTTTTTATATTTTATATATTTTTTCAGTAAACTGATTGATCGGTTTTGTAAAACAAGTTTTTCGGCAGAGATGCCCTAATGTGGACACACTTTATCCAATTGGATTAACCAGGTATATATCAGCTAGCAAGTATATGGCTAAAAAATTAAAATTCTGATTACCAACTAGAGGGGATTATTATATATTTATAGTAATTTCCACTAATTCTTTTTCCTTTAGAGTGGACACTGATTGGGGTACTTTGGAGATACTGCCCCCTTTTTTGCCTATTCTAATATTTTTTACTATCAACAGCCATAAACAGGTAAATACTGATGGGGTATGTGCCGTATAACTAGATGGAGACGCCTTTACTCTTATACATAGATTGTTATTTGACTTCATTCGATTTTTCTTTGTAATTTCCCCCAGATGGCCCTCTGTTCCTGTGCTAGTAATATCCGGGTGGTTATTTGTGCCAGTATTTCTCCCCCTCTATGATACACCATATGATCCCCTCCTTACGGGCGCCCCCGTGTGGGATAGCTCATTGGCTATCTGGTCATTCTTCATTTTAGATTGTACCATCAAAATTTACAGGTAATGTACTTACAACTGATACTAATAAGGTCATATACCTTGAATAAATAGATCTAATTTTGAGATGAACTTTTGAGCAACCATTGGGCTGGTTATGGTTTTCAGTTATCCTTTTTTTCTTAATAATATTCTGTTTTGTAATTTTGAGTTTAAAATTTGAGTAAATATTATGTATTTATTATTTTTCTTTCTTTGTTTCCAGTATTTGCATGACAAACTCCTGAGGAAGCCTACAAAATGGCGAAACATGTAGAGAATTTTGTCTGTATGCACTTTGGAAACTCTATTATGTTTATTTTGATGGTTCATGTATATTTGTACATATGAATTTTCATATATTTTTTTTTTGTAATAAAATTATATTTTTTATATTGAATATTGTGTAGTTGTTGCACCTTAAAAGTCCCAATACCTTCATATTCCTATATAGCTTCTCAATGGCCAGGGTTGTCGGGAAGAGGCCCTTGTCCCCATCAACATGGAAACATCCTCCCCATGTTGAGGGAATGTAACCTGGTACGGTTCAGGAGGGAGGGGCCACTCTCTCGTCCCCCCCTCTTTTCCTGTGGCCTGCCAGGTTGCATGCTCGGATAAAGGGTCTGGTGTGGATATTTAGGGGACCCCATGCTGTTTTTTTTATGTTTGGCGCGGGGTTCCCCTTAACCACTTAAGCCCCGGACCATTTGGTAGCTAAAGGACCAGAGGTGATTTCAGAATTTTGCACTGCGCTGCTTTAACTGTAAATTATGCGGACATGCAATGTTGTACCCAAACGAAATTTGCGTCCTTTTCTTCCCACAAATAGAGCTTTCTTTTAATGGTATTTGATTGCCTCTGCAATTTTTATTTTTTGCGATATAAACGGAAAAAGACCGAAAATATTGAAAAAAAAATGATATTTTCTAATTTTTGTTATAAGAAAAATCGAATAAACTCAATTTTAGTCATACATTTAGGCCAAAATGTATTCAGCCACATGTCTTTAGTAAAAAAAAATTCAATAAGCGTATATTTATTGGTTTACGCAAAAGTTATAGCGTCTACAAACTAGGGTACATTTTCTGGAATTTACACAACTTTTAATTTATGACTGCCTATCTCATTTCTTGAGGTGCTAAATATATATATATATATATATATATATATATATATATTAACCACTTGCGCACTGGCCATTTAAACCCCCTTCCTGCCCAGACCAATTTTCACATTTCAGCGCTGATGCAATTTGAATGACAATTGCGCACTCATACAACACTGTAACCCAATGAAAATGTATTTTTTTTTTGGCACACAAATAGAGCTTTCTTTTGGTGCTATTTGATCACCTCTGCGTTTATTTAATTTTTTCTATAAATACCAAAGACACCCTAGGGAATAAAATGGCGGTCATTGCAAATTTTTAGCTCGCTCGGTATTTGCGCAATAAATTTTGAAACGCCTTATTTTTGGAAAAAAAATGGTTTCATGAATAAAAAAAAAATTACAAAACAGTAAAGTTATGTCGCGTACACACGATCATTATTCACAGCGGTTAAAAAAACGCCGTGAATAATGTCATTTAAAACGGGGGAACAGCTTGTTCCCCACACACGGTCGTTTTTCACGTCATTTTTTCTCTTGACGAGAAAAACGACCGTCTGTGGGCTCCGCGGCAGTGTTTCCCTATGGGAAACACTGCCGCGGAAAACATGTCGAAAAAACGACGAGAAAAATTAGAACATGTTCTAATTTTTCTCTTCGTTTTTAATGCCGTTTTTCTCGTCGAAAAAAACGACAGAAAGCCCACAGACCAGATATAGAAAGATACCATAAAGCAATAATCCTGGCAAGATTAGTAGAATGGGCAAATCCACAAACAAAAAAGAAATGGGCACAAATAGAAAATGCGCTAAGTATGACACATTTACAAAATAATATATGGATACCACCAAAATTTAGAGTATTAGGCACAGACTCACATAGTATAACAAAGAAGGTATTCAAAACATGGGACACACTACATCGACACGAAAAATGGAAATATAATTCTCCATTAATAGCGTTAGCAGTCACAACGTTTTTTACACCAGGTAACGGGACACGATTAGGGAAGCTAATGGGAACTGCACAATTAAAAGATATAATTACAGTAGGTAAAATAAAAACAAAACAAGATTTAATTACGAGTCAGGGATGGAGTCAGTTGAGTGACTGGGAATACCTCCAATTAACGCACTTAGTAAGCAGTATTCCACAACCAATTAGAGATGAAAATACACTAACCCCACTGGAAAAGATATGTAGTAAAAAGCCTTTGAGACATGGTATATCTCAGGTGTATAAAATATTAACAGAACTAGAAACAGAAGGACCATTACCCTTTATAGAAAAATGGGAGCAAGATCTGGGCAGAAAATTAGACGAGAGGCAAATTATTGAGGCAGTACACAGCTATGCATCGGATGTAACCACAATAGAAGCAAATTATAAAAGTATGGTACGCTGGCACTGGACGCCAGAAAGAATGAATAAAATACATTCTAACAACTCCCCACTCTGTGTGAGGGGTTGTAAGCAAGTGGGAACAACGATGCATATGTGGTGGGAATGCCCAATAATAGAGGAGTATTGGACAGAGATTTTGGATTACATTGAAGTTGTCACGGGGGAAAAAATAATACAAAACGCGTGGACATGCCTATTTCATGGTACAAATAAAACAAAAAAGCAATACCAGAAAACATTAGTCCCACCATTACTTAACGCAGCAAAAGGACTAATTCCAAGAAACTGGATAGCTATAAAGAAACCGACTATTAAAGAATGGATTCAACGGGTAGAGTATATCTCAGAAATGGAATACCTGAGCCAGGGAGAGCAGGGAAAGGGGGAAGATTACAGGACAACATGGGAAAAATGGAGAATATTTAAACAATCAGATAAATACGTTCAGGGAATGATAGGAAAAGAATAGGATAGGAGGGGGACAGATCAGGGGAATAGGGGGGGGGTGGGGGGGGAGGGGAGAACACAGGGAGGGAAATAGGGAAAAGGAAAAGTAAGGAAATATGTAAAGATATTTTTGTACGAAAATTTGTTTTTTTTTTCCACATAAATGTGGGTGTACGTAACTACATGTTGAATAATTTTCCAATAAAAAGAAAAAAAAAAAAAAAGAAAGCCCACAGACTATCGTTTTTCTCGTCGAATGGGAAAAATGTCGTTTTTTTCGACGAGAAAAATGGCCGTGTGTACGCGGCATTAGCCCAATTTTTTGGGATAATGTGAAAGATGTTGTTATGCTGAGTAAATAGATACCTAACATGTCACGCTTTAAAATTGCGCACACTCATGGAATGACACCAAACTTCAGTACTTAAAAATCTCCCTAGGCGATGCTTTCAAAAATTTTACACGTTACCATTTTCGCATTACAGAGGAGGTCTAGTGCTAGAATGGTTGCACTTGTTCTAACGCACGCAGCAATACCTCACATGTGTGGTTTGAACGGCGTTTACATACGTGGGTGGGACTTATGTGTGTGTTCGCTTCTGAGCGTGAGATACCGGGGACATGGACGTTTTTTTTGTTTGTTTGTTTGTTTTTTACTTTTTTGTATTTCTTACTCTTTTTTTAACTTTTTAGTTTTTTTGATCACTTTTATTCCTATTACAAGGAATGTAAACATCCCTTGTAATAGGAATCTATTGTGACAGGTCCTCTTTATGGAGAGATGCAGGGTCAATAAGACCCCACATCTCTCCACCAGGCTGGAAAGCATGAGATTGGTCCAAAAAATTCACCGATCTCATGCTGACAGCCAAGATCACGGCTTTGTTTACATACAGGAACCCGGCGTGATGTCATAACGTCGAGCCCGTGCCTCCGACGGTCATAGAGATGACTGGTGACCATCTGGTCACCAGTCATCTCTATGCTTCTCATCCGGCGCCGGCCAATTCGTTCTCCGAGCCCCAGATGGCACGGGAGAGCCTGGAGAAGCACCGGATGGCGGCGGGAGGGGGGGACGTCCCCTCCCGCCGCCTATAAGAACGATCAAGCGGCGGAACTGCCGCTATGATCATTTTATCGTGCACAGAATCGACGGCTGAAAATAATGATATCTGAATGATGCCTGCAACTGCAGGCATCATTCAGATGTCACCGCACAAAGCCAAGGATGTCATTTGATGGTGGGGGGTAGGAAAGTGGTTAATATTTTGACAATTTAGAAAAAAGGTAATTTTTAGCCTTCATTAATGAGACTGCACTGATGGGCTGCACTGATGGGCACCGATAAGGTGGCATGGGTGGGCACTGACAGGTGGCATTGCTAGTTGACACTGGTGGGCATTGAGAAGTGGCACTGCTAGGTAGCAATGATAGTTGGCAGTGATGGGCACTGATAGGCAGCACTGCTAGGTGCCACTGATTGGCACCAGTGGTGGGCATTGATAGGTGGCACTGGCAGGGGCTACTGATTGTCACAGAATTGCCTCTTCCTCTTCGGGCCCGATGTCCCTTTCACATAAGCCAGTGATTGCCTTTTTTTATGCTCACGCTGTCAGCATAAGGAGAAAACAAAAACCATTACCCAGCTTTTGTTTACATCATGTGATCAGCTGTCAATGGCTGACAGCTGATCACATGGTAAGGGGCAGGGATCGGCCCCTTACTCGGATCTGTCATCACCCGAGTCTCAGTGACTCAGTGACTCAGTGACCACAGCGCACGTGCGAAGGGGAGAACGTCTATTGACGGACTCCCGGCAATTGAGGACCGTGCTGTGGCCGTCGATCAGTTATAGCGCTGATCTCAAGTGATTAAAGAGGTTCTAAATGGGCCATTGACATGCATCACAATTCAACTTAGGAATGTGTCTTTGCAAAGTTAAAATTAATTAAATCCTTTCTTATTTTTGCTTGGGGATAGAGTGCAGAGGGATTACAAGTCTAGACAGTTTTTGGGGATGTCTGCACCCCTAATAGGGTGAAGATAACTCCCAAATTTGGCCACTTTATCCTTCCAAATAATTAACTTCCTCGCACATAGCCATACAGGAAGTGAGGGGAAATCCCTACCAATGTCTTTCCTTGGGGACACACAGGTCAATCTAAATACTTTCCCAATTATGTACATTGCACTCCAGCATTTTGCGGGGTACACCCCAAATTATTAGGTATTTTGGACTTTGGGGTTTATTTACTAAAGGCAAATCTACTTTGCACTACAAGTGCACTTGCTGGATATCCGAGGGGGACATGCAAGAAAACAAAAAAACACCATCTTTGCTTTTACATGATTGGATATTACAATCACCAGTGATCCCTCAGATTTTCAGCAGCTACACTTTTACTACAGAGTGGATTTGTCTTTACTAAACCCCAAACTACCTAATGATTTGGGGTGTACCCAACAAAGTGCTAGAGTGCAATTTGCTTAATGGGGACACTAGTTAGATTGATCTGTGTGTCCCCAAGAAAAGACATTGGTAGGGTTTTACCTTCACTTCCTGTTTAGCTGTGTTACAGGAAGTGAAGCCAATTTTACTAAAAGAGGACACAAAGCCCAACCTAAAAAAAATAAAAATCAGGGGTTCTAAAACTTACTTTGTTTCCCTCAAAATGCCCACAATTAGAATCGGATTGCCTTGAGCTATTTTTAAGAAGCAGTGCTCTAAATCAGTGCTTCTCAAATACCCCCAACAGGCCATGTTTGCAGGTTTTCCTTCATCTTGCACATGTGCAAATCAGAGTCAATGGTTTTGAATTTTGGACAGCAATTCTCAATAAGATAAATTAACAAAACATGTCCTGTTGGGGGTACTTGAGGACTGAGGCTGAGAACCACTGCAGTAAAAAGGAAAATTGAATACTTACCGCTCTGTATTTTTCATTTCCTGGTGATTATCCATGGCAGCACACAATACAATACATGTATATGCTAGAATGAAGGCACCAGGGTAGACAAATCACGCCTGTTGTTTTGACATGCCAATCAGCTGTCACATTTGTTGCAAAGAAAATGCAAAACAAACCTCAAAACTTTGCATCAAATTTTATTGGTCAACAAAACAAAAGTGAAGCCAAAATAAAAAAAACAGGGTCAATTTGAAACAGTTACAGACTCACAACATCTTGAGAAAGTTTTCGCAAAATAATGCAGCACAGACAATTAAATCAAAGTAAACAAACGACACACATTAACAACATCAAAATTATTTCAGGGGAACATATCCCCCACACAAAAAAATACAATCCACAAAATTAAAACAAACACCTGTTTTGCAAAGACATAACAAATAAAATACATGTGTTACAAACTCGATAAGGACACCAAAATGTACAGATGCTATCTGCGAGCTTTATATAACATAGGTTTGTGAGCTAATGAGGCAATTGAAAACACATGCACAGTCCATGAAACACCCAAAATGCAAGTTCACCCAATGTAGAGACTGAACTTCAAAGTGGGTACACCTGTTAAAGTGGTTGTAAACCCACTTTTTCAACTTGCACCTACAGGTAAGCCTAGATTAAGGCTTACTTGTAGGTGCCAGAAATATCTCCTAAACCTACACGGTTTAGGAGATATTTACTAAAATGACAAGCGCCGCTGTCTACGGCGCATGCGCGCCGTAGACAACGGCGCATTTATGGGGTTAATCCCATTCATATACTCGGCTACGTCCCAGCAATCGCTGGGCGTAGCCGAGTGGGACGCCTCCCGCGCGCATGCGCAGAGTGACGTCTCCGCCGCTCCGGCCAATCACAGCGCCGGAGCGGCTCTGTGATTGGCTGGTGCGGCGATACCCGGAAGTAACATTCCGGCTATCGCCGCAGTGATGTCTGCGTCTGCAGTGAGGGACGAGGACGGCTTCGGGGGCCCCGATCTAAGGTAAGTGGAACATAATGAGCTATTATGCTAGTCATAATAGCTCATAGTGCCTTTCTCTTGCAGGTGGGCCAAAAAATAAAAAAAATAAAAGTGGGTTTACAACCACTTTAAGGATGTCCTTCAATTACTAACCCATCAAAATACTCTCTGAGCATGCCCAGAAATATCCAGGTGCTGTTCACACACAGAAAGCACCACCAAAAAATCTAACTGGCTGGGCATGCTCAGAAGAACTCAAATGCAGCTAGCAGAAAATACCCCCCCTGTCCAAAATTAAGCACATCATCCAGCATGCTACAAAATTAGAGATGGGACAATCACCCCCCCCCCTTACCAACAAATACCATTGCAGTCTATGGGAACTGACTTGTTAATTTTGCTAGTCCCCATTTGGCTGGCTTACCTTCTAGTTATTGGCCTTAAAATGGGGGCCCAGGTCCCACCCTAAGGGACATATATCAATGTCACCAATTTGGACAACTCCAAAAACAAAACAAGGAGAAGTGCCTTTAAATATGCCAATTTGCTTAAGGGCCATTTCACACCACATGCAGTCCATTGCGTTTTTTATGCATCAAAAATGCATGGAAAGTTGGTTATATGGTTCTAAATGGCAGTGTTTGTTCCAGTGCGTTCCAGTTCCACAAAAAAGTAGAACATGCTGCATTTTACCTGCACTGGACTGTACTGGAACGCAGCAAAACGCATCATAAACGCACTGGAACGCACCGGAACACACCTAAATGCACCAAAAACGCACTGGAACACACTTGTCCTTATCTATGGTTAATAAAAAAGAGGGGTGAAAAAAAAGCACTGGACTGCATCAAAAACGTACCAAAAATGCACTGGAACGCATCAAAAACGTGCATGCAAAAAAGCACCTGGAACGCATCCGGATTGCGTTTCTATGGTGTGAACTGGCCCTAGTTCACACAATAGAAACGCAGTCTGGATGCGTTCCAGGTGCTTTTCTGCATGCGCGTTTTTAACATGTTCCAGTGCATTTTTGATGCGTTTTTGATGCAGTCCGGTGTTTTTTTCCCCCTCTTTTCACTTAGGACAAGTGTGTTGCAGTGCGTCTTTGGTGCATTTAGGTGCGTTCCAGTGCATTCCAGTGCGTTTTTGGTACAGTCCGTTGCTTTTTTGATGTGTTTTACTGCGATCAAGTACAGTTCTGTACCTAAAAAATGCAGAATGACCATTTTTTTTCCTTTCTGAAACGCACTGGAACGGACTGCAGTGGTGTGAACTATGCCATTGGCATTAATGTGATCAATTTTCTTTGCGTTTTTCATGCATCAAAAAAAACGCACTGCACTGCATCCGGTGTGAACTGGCCCTAAATATCATACCTGGGGGGTGTCTATCGTATGCCTGTAAAGTAGCGCATGTTTTCCATGTTTATAACAGTTCAAGAGCAAAATGACATTTCTAAAGTAAAATAATAGTCATTAAAAAGTACTCGCGGCTATAATGAATTGCTGGTTCCCGTCAATCCAGATAAAAGTCATTGAAATACTTTGAAAAAATGGCGTGGAGTCCCCCCAAAAATCCACACCAGACCCTTATCCGAGCACGCAACCTGGCAGGTCGCAGGAAAAGAGGGGGGGATGAGAGAACGCCCCCTCCCCCCTCCTGAACCGTACCAGGCCACATGCCCTCAACATGGGGAGGATGTCCCCATGTTGATGGGGACAAGGGCCTCATCCCCACAACCCTTGGCCGGTGGTTGTGGGGGTCTGCGGGCAGGGGGCTTATCGGAATCTGGAAGACCCCTTTAACAAAGGGGACCCCCAGATCCCGGCCCCCCCTTGTGTGAAATGGTAATGGGGTACATTGTACCCCTACCATTTCACAAAGAAAGTGTAAAAAATGTAAAAAATTACAATAGCCGGTTTTTGACAATTCCTTTATTAATGTCTTCTCTTTTCTTCCATCTTCTTCTTCCATCTTCTTCTTTCATCTTCTTCTTCCATCTTCTTCTTCCATCTTCTTCTGTTCTCCATTCAGGTTTCTTCCTCCATCTTGTTCTTCATCTTCCTCTTCCTCTTTATCTTCATCTTCCTTCTTCTTTCGGTGTTCTCGTCCGCATCTTGCTCCGGCTTCTTCTTCCCTTCTTCTTTCTTCGGCCGCTCCGTTTGAATTGGAGGTTCCCGCTGTGTGACGCTTCAGTTCTCCTCTTGGTCCGCTGCCACCCGGTGACCCCGTCCCCCTCTGACGCACATGGATTTCACGGGGACTTTCCCCGTGGTGTCAGAAGGGGGCGGGGACACTGGGTGGCAGCAGACCAAGATTAGAACTGAAAAACGTCACATAGCGGGAACCTCCAATTCAAACGGAGCGGCCGAAGAAGGGAAGAAGAAGCCGGAGCAAGATGCGGACGAGAACACCAAAAGAAGAAGGAAGATGAAGATAAAGAGGAAGAGGAAAATGAAGAACAAGATGGAGGAAGAAACCCGAATGGAGAACAGAAGAAGATGGAAGAAGAAGATGGAAGAAGAAGATGGAAGAAAAGAGAAGACATTAATAAAGGAATTGTCAAAAACCGACTCTTGTCATTTTTTACATTTTTGACACTTTCTTTGTGAAATGGTAGGGGTACAATGTACCCCATTACCATTTCACACAGGGGGGGCGGGATCTGGGGGTCCCCTTTGTTAAGGGGTCTTCCAGATTCCGATAAGCCCCCCGCCCGCAGACCCCCACAACCACCGGCAAGGGTTGTGGGGATGAGGCCCTTGTCCCCATCAACATGGGGACATCCTCCCCATGTTGAGGGCATGTGGCCTGGTACGGTTCAGGAGGGAGGGGGGGCACTCCCTCGTCCCCCCTCTTTTCCTGCAGCCTGCCAGATTGCGTGCTCGGATAAGGGTCTGGTGTGGATTTTTGGGGGGACTTCACACCATTTTTTTTTTTCATTTGGGGTGGCGTTCCCCTTAAAATCCATTCCAGAACTGAAGGGCCTGGTATGGATATTTGGGGGAACCGCACGCATTTTTTTTTTAATTTGCGGCAGAGTTCCCCTTAATATCCATTCCAGACCTGAAGGGCCTGGTAATGGAATTTAGGGGGACCCCCACTTTTTTTTTTTTTATCAATGACTTTCAATGACTTTTCCCTGTATTGCCGGGAGCCGACAATTCATTATAGCCGCGGGTGCTTTTAAATGCCTTTTTTTTCCTTTAGAAATGTCATTTTGCAGGCGCACTGGCAAGTTCAGAGCTGCGCCTGTTCAACTTATGCAAATTGAGTTACGTGACTTGACATTTACTAAGATTTTGCCGGCTCAGTGTCTTGGCGCGTTTGAACAAGTAAAATTCCCACGCTGAGCTCAAAAAAACCTCCCGCAGCTCTAATCGTACTTGCCGGCGCAGCGGGCTGGTTCTGAAAAAGTTACTTTCTCACTCTATTTTGGGCATATTAGTTATTTGGGCATGTGTCACTACACTTCCTCACATCACGCCACATCACCCCAATTATATTCTCACTTTCAGCTTCTTTATATTTAGATTTTAACATGCCGTGCGCCAGGTCCATAGTGGTGCACTGAGCGCCTCCTCCCGTCCGCCGAGAACACTATAGTAAATGGGAAATAGGGCTGTGCTACCGGCGCTAATGTTTTCGTAAATACCAAAACAGCCATTGCGCGCGCAGATGCGCCAATACTCATGGCGCAAACGTTTCGTAAATCAGCCCCTATGTATTTCATGACATAAAGCGTTGTTAATTGGGAGATATATGAGTCGTAGCCCTTGCACATATACCTGTATATTAGATCGTATTTGATCAGCTGCTTCCCTGGCTGTAACAGCCAGGGAATGACAGCCCTGAAACTGGAAGTGACAAAATCCTCATCACTTCTGGATTGTGTCACATAAGAGACTGTTCCTTCATCTATTCTGTGGGAAGCCACCTTGACCGTTTATCATGGTCCCTGAGTTCCTGAAAGAACAGGAGAGCCTGGGAACCATAGCAGGTTGCAGTGGAAAAAAAGGAAGGGGTCCTTTCTAGTGCTGTAAAAGTGATTAGGCAGCTGTAAAGTCACTGTTACTTAAGAATCAATCACCAACTGAAAAAAGCCATGATCCTGGTATTAACCACTTGCTATTAGGATGTTTATATAAGTACATTGCACAGCAAGTTTTTGAATGCCTTACAAATGCTAAAAAAACAACAAAAAAAAAACCTTACTTTTCTCTTTTCTCTGTCTACCAGATGCAGCTCTAAATAGGGACCAGGTAGCCATGTATTACCCAGCAGGCGTCACTGACCACAGTTCCTTCTTAGATCAATGTCAGAATGGTGAGATATTCTCTTTAAGGGCCACCGCCAGAAAATACCTTATTAGTACTGGTCCACGGGGAAAATGCCCACCTGTCCTTCAATATAGTCCTTCCCTGTATTAGACAATATTTAGTGTAGTTTTACATTCTGTTAGTAATTAAGGGGCAAAAATAGCACTGGACAGAAACGCTCCTTCAATATAGTCCTTCCCTGTATTAGACAATATTTAGTGTAGTTTTACATTCTGTTAGTAATTAAGGGGCAAAAATAGCACTGGACAGAAACGCCCCTTGATATTATCTGCATTTGTGAGTAGGACATTTATTTAGCTTCCTGCTTGTCTTGTATGCAGTGCAAAATCTTTATCCACCACACACAAAGTTTAACATCCAAAAATGTTCTTGTAAAGTATCTAGCCATAATGACGCCCTCTCTCTCAGTGTGGGGAGCATAGCCTTCGGAAATGGGTGCCACAACTGTGTCTGCTGAATACCATTGTGGGACACAATTTAAATGAGGCTCAAGGACAAGTTAGTAGTCAGGGATGAGCCGAACACCCCCCTGTTCGGTTCGCACCAGAACCTGCGAACAGACAGAATGTTCGTGTGAACTTTAGAACCCTATTAAATACAATGAACTCGAACGTTCGAAATCTAAAGTGCTAATTATAAAGGCTAATATGCAATTTATTGTCCTAAAAAGTGTTTGGGGACCCGGGTCCTGCCCCAGGGGACATGTATCAATGCAAAAAAAAGGTTTAAAAATAGACGTTTTTACAATGCTTAAAATGAAAAAATAAAAGTGAAATATTCCTTTAAATTTCGTACCTGGGGGGTGTGTATGATATGCATGTAAAGTTACGCATGTTTCCCGTGCTTAGAACTGTCCCTGCACAAAGTGTCATTTTTGAAGGAAAAAAAGTCATTTAAAACTCACTTGCGGCTATTAATGAATTGTCGGCTTTTATCAATACATAGAAAAGTCATTGATAAAAATTAAAAATAAAGCGTGGGGGTTCCCCCAAATTCAATTACCAGGCCCTTTAGGTCTGGAATGGATATTAAGGGGAACCCCGCCGCAAATTTAAAAAAAAAATGGCGTGGGGTTCCCCCTAAATATCCATACCAGGCCCTTGAGATCTGGCATGGATTTTAAGGGGAACTCCACCCCAAATGTAAAAAAAAATGGCGTGGAGTCCCCCCAAAAATCCATACCAGACCCTTATCCGAGCACGCAACCTGGCAGGCTGCAGGAAAAGAGGGGGGGATGAGAGAGCGCCCCCCCTCCTGAACCGTACCAGGCCACATGCCCTCAACATGGGGAGGATGTCCCCATGTTGATGGGGACAAGGGCCTGGTACGGCCTGTAATTTAAATTTACACAGTGAAGGAAGTTTCCCGCTCAGGCCAATGACGTAGGCGGGGTCTGACATACCGAGGGGGCGGACCTGATGGGGAACTTTGTTCGCTGTGTAATACATGAATAGACCCGCCCCTTCTCTCGTTCCGCATCTGGTCCGCTGAGCGGACCTGATGGGGAACTTTAGAAGGGGCGGGTCTATACATTTAAAACACAGCGGAGGAAGTTCCCCATCAGGTCCGCTCAGGCACAACCAATGACGGACAGCGCTGGACATCGGGATCGCCGCGGGACACTGGATTTCATCGCTGGAATGTTTTTTTTTTTTTTATTATTTTATTTTTTTTAATAAAGGACTTTTCCAAGGTGTGTGTGTTTTTATTTACATTTTTTGACACTTTCTTAGTGAAATGGTAGGGGTACAATGTACCCCTTACCAATTCACATAGGGGCGGGCCGGGATCTGGGGGTCCCCTTTGTTAAAGGGGTCTTCCAGATTCCGAAAAGCCCCCCGCCCGCAGACCCCCACAACCACCAGGCAAGGGTTGTGGGGATGAGGCCCTTGTCCCCATCAACATGGGGACATCCTCCTCATGTTGAGGGCATGTGGCCTGGTACGGTTCAGGAGGGAGGGGGGGCGCTCCCTTGTCCCCCCTCTTTTCCTGCAGCCTGCCAGGTTGCGTGCTCAGATAAGGGTCTGGTGTGGATTTTTGGGGGGACTCCACACCATTTTTTTTACTCCAAGTAATACTAGTTTTGCAGCTAGGAACAGGTGGATAGTAAATTTCCGAAAGGGGGGAGGTATGTCTTCTATGCCTAAGTGTAATATGTCAAGTGACGGGGAGGGAAGTATATGTAAACCTGAAACTTGATGTAGAATTGAAAATATGCCTTTCCAATATCTAGCTAATTTCCCACAGGACCACAGAATGTGCAGTAGGGTGCCCATTTGGTCGCATTGTCTCCAGCATTTTGGAGACGTGTTGGGATCGAATTTAGCGACCTTGTATGGTGTAAGATACCATCTCAGAGTGACCTTATGTGATAGTTCCCATAGATTGGCACTTTTAGTGGCTGAGTGTGTATATTGTAAAGCTTTCTGCCATTGTTCATCAGAGTAGGAAGCTTCCAGCTCCCTCTCCCAGGCCAACAGTGATTTAGATTTTTTGAAATATAGCCTTATCATATAGGAAATCATAGAATAACGAAATGCCTCCCTTGCGGCCGATCAACGAGGTAAAGTATGAGTGAATTTTCCAAAACAATTTGAATGAACGGTGGTAACCACTTTTGAGAAGTGAGGCTATTCTAATGTAGGTAAAAAGCTCAGAGGCTGGGAGATTATACTCCAGTTGAGTTTGCTTGAACGATTTCAATGTGTTGTCTACAAATAGGTCAGAGACCCAAGTGAGGCCTCCTGAGATCCATTTGTTCAGCTTTAGGTCTGGTGTAGCTAATGATAGTGCTGATATAGGTACTTCAAGAGCTATAGTAGGTACAGAGGCAGATTTGGTCAGCACCAGATGTTTCCAAGCGTCTAAGGTAGCAATCATAGGTAGAGATAGTTTTCTAATTTTTGTGTTAATAGAAGGGTAAGTTAGTAAGTATTCTAGCAAGTTACCTCCAGGTACAATGGATTGTTCCAGGTAACCCCATACTGGAGTAGATTGGTTAGGAAACCAACCTCTAGTTTGTGCCAGCTTTGCAGCCATGTGATAATCGGAGAAAACTGGGACACTCGCGCCCCCCACTCTCTTTAGTTTACTCAATTTGGAGAATGCACTCCTCGCTTTCCTACCTTGCCATAAGAAGTTGGAGAGTGATCTTTGTAAGTCGAGAACATTTTTTGGGGATCGGTATAGGGACTGTCCTGAATATATATAAAATTTGAGGTAATAATAGGATTTTTATAACAGCTTACCTGTAAAATCCTTTTCTTGGAGTACATCACGGGACACAGAGCGGCATAGTCATTACTATGTGGGTTATATAGAATTACCTTCAGGTGCTGGCACTGGCAACTTCCAAAACAGGAAGTACCCTCCCCTATATAAGCCCCTCCCATCCGGGAGCACCTCAGTTTTGTAGCAAAGCAATACGTGTCCCCAAAAGTGGGGTGGGAGCTCTGTGTCCCGTGATGTACTCCAAGAAAAGGATTTTACAGGTAAGCTGTTATAAAAATCCTATTTTCTTTCTCGTACATCACGGGACACAGAGCGGCATAGTCATTACTATGTGGGACGTCCCAAAGCAATGCCAAATGAGGGGGGGGATACACCATACATAAGCTGGGCGCCATCAGGCATGAGGATCTTTTGCGGCCTGCAACACACTGCACCCAAAGGCGATATCCTCCTGACTTCTAATGTCTACCTGGTAGAACCTAGTAAACGTGTGTACTGAAGACCATGTTGCGGCCTTACAAATTTGAGCCAGGGAGGCCTGGTGATGCACTGCCCATGAAGTTCCAACTGCTCTCGTGGAGTGCGCCCTAACTTTGAACGGAGGCGGTCTACTTCTCAAGCCATAGGCTTGTATTATGACCTGTCGAATCCACTTGGCTAAAGTAGATTTTGATGCTGCCTGACCCTTTCTAGGGCCTTCCGGCAGAACAAACAAAGAATCCGTTCTACGAATCTGAGCAGTGGCTTTTAGATAAGTTTTAACTGCTCTTACTACATCCAAAGAATGCAATAACTTTTCCTCTACCGAGCTTGGTTTGGGGAAAAAAGAAGGAAGAACCACATCCCGGTTCAAATGAAACCTCGATACCACCTTAGGAAGAAAGGCTGGGTGAGGACGTAATACTACTCTGTCCTTATGAATAACCAGATATGGCTCTTTACAGGACATGGCGGCTAATTCCGACACTCTTCTAGCCGAGCATATGGCTACTAAAAATATCAATTTTCTGGTGAGTAGAACCAAGGAAATGTGCCGCAAAGGTTCAAATGGCTGCTTCTGCAGAACCGACAGAACCAAATTTAGATCCCATGGGCATATGGGAGCTTTAATCGGTGGAATAATACGAGTCACCCCTTGCATAAAGGATTTGACAAGTGAATGCATAGCCAGAGGCCTTTGAAATAGTATTGATAAGGCCGAAACCTGACCCCTGATAGTACTTAAGGCAAACTTCCTGTCTACAGCCAACTGTAGGAAGTCCAGAATTCTGCCTATAACGTACTTACGTGGATGCCATTTTCTGGCCTCGCACCAAGTGATGTACGCCTTCCAAACTCTATAGTAGATCTGCCTGGATACAGGCTTCCTGGCATTGATTATAGTTGATACCACAGAGTTAGAGAGACCTCTCTTCTTTAGGATGTGGGATTCAATAGCCAGGCCGTTAAACTTAGAGTTAGTAAGGAAGGGTGGTATATCGGTCCTTGCGAAAGCAGGTCCGGACGACGTGGAAGGGTCCAAGGACTCCCCACAGACATTTTTATGATCTCCGCGTACCAGGCCCTTCGGGGCCACGCTGGAGCCACCAGGATCACCGGCTTTTTTTCCAACCTGACTCTGCGAAGGAGTCGAGGCAACAATTGTAGCGGAGGGAATGCATATATCAGTCTGAACTGATCCCAAGGGAACACCAGAGCATCCGAGCCGCAAGCGAGGGAAACCCTTGTCCGGGAGACAAATCTGTCCACCTTTGCGTTGAATCTGGATGCTAGCAGATCTACATCCGGTGTTCCCCACCGCTGACATATTGCTCGGAAGACCTCGGGATGAAGGGACCATACCCCTGGGCCTAACTGTTGGCGACTCAGAAAGTACGCCTTCCAATTCTCCACCCCTGGAATGAAGACAGCTGATATACATGGGACATGTTTTTCTGCCCATTCCAGGACGTGACTTACTTCCCTCTGGGCTGCACGACTCCTGGTGCCTCCCTGATGATTGATATATGCCACTGCTGTGGCATTGTCTAATTGAATTCTGACAGGGGACCCTTGGAGTTTGGATGTCCAGGCCACTAGGGCATACCGGGCTGCTCGTATCTCTAAGAGATTGATGGGCAGGGTTTTCACTACATTTGACCATCTGCCCTGGAGAGACCATTGCTCCAGTACTGCCCCCCAGCCTATAAGGCTGGCATCTGTAGTGACCACCTTCCAGGATATCGGACTGAAGGGTTTTCCCTTCTGGAGATTCTGGGGGATCAACCACCAGCAGAGACTCTTCCGAACGGAAGGGGACAAAGCCATCGGGAAGTCTAGAGCCTGAACCTTTCCGTTCCAGGCTGACAATATGGCCCTCTGCAAATTCCCTGCGTGGAATTGGGCGTATGGCACAGCTTCGAATGATGCTACCATCTTTCCTAGCAGCCTCATGCACAGGCGTATGGACGGATGTCTTTTTGCACAAAGCAGACGGACCAAGCCCCTCAAGGAGGATACCTTGTCTAGAGGTAAGAAAATCTTCCTCTGGTCTGAATCCAGCCGTAGCCTTAGATATACCAGGCTTTTTACTGGCTGTAGGGCTGACTTGTCCAGGTTGATGATCCAACCGTGAGATTCTAGATACTTGATTGTATCGACAATTACCACTTCTAGCTTGGCAACTGAGTGGTCCATCAACAACAGGTCGTCTAGGTATGCCATTATCGTTACACCTCGTGTTCTTAGATCGGCCAACAGTGGGGCCAGAATTTTTGTGAACACTCGTGGTGCTGTGGCCAGACCGAATGGTAAGGCTCTGACCTGAAAATGGCGCCCTTCTACTGCAAAGCGTAGAAATTTTTGATGACCTGGAAAGATGGGAACATGCAAGTAAGCATCTTTGATGTCGATCGAGGCTAACCATTCCTCCCCCTGTAGGGCAGCGGTGACCGATCGGATCGACTCCATCCGGAAGGACCGGATGTTTAGAAATTTGTTTAGACCCAATATGGGTCTTATGTCCCCGTTTGGTTTCGGGACTGTGAAAAGGTTTGAGTAGAAACCCAACCCCCACTCTTCCATAGGAACCTCCATAATTACTCCTTGGAGCAATAGTTGTTCTAACGCCACTAGGAGACACCTTTTATTCAGAGGGTCTTTTGGCATGCCTGACCACATAAAATGGGAAGGAGGAGACTCTTTTAACTCCAACTTGTATCCCCGAGTTACTGCGGAGAGCACCCATCTGTCTTTGATCGTCTCCCGCCAGGTCTCTGCGAACAACTGAAGTCTTCCCCCCACCCGTTTGAGTGGGGGCAGCCCTTCATAGGCTTGACTTGGAGGCTGGTTTAGTACCTCTTCGGATCCAGGGTTTCTTATTACCCTGTGACTGTCCCTGCTTTTTACCTCCTGAGTTTGACCGAGGAGGCCGTCGGAACTGCTTAGTAGCAGACGTCCCAGGGATAGGAGAGGTAGTCCTCTTAAAAGATGGACCCCTAGACTTCTTTTTAATCGGTAAGAGAGTACTTTTACCACTGGAAATCTTCTGGATATATTTATCCAGGTCTTCGCCAAAAAGGCGTTCTCCATGAAATGGGAAGCTAACTAAGAGCTTCTTACAGGGAGCCTCAGCAGACCAGTTCTTGAGCCACAGAAGCCTACGCATATGTACCAAAGACAGCGTGAGGCGGGAGGCCTGATGGATAGAATCCTTGATGGCGTCAACCGCAAAGCATAATGCTCTAGGCAGATCAGCCAGAGCCTGGGCCTGCTGGTCTGGCAAATCCCTCAGGACCATTTTCATTTGATCCTTTAAAGCTTGGCAGACCCCAATAGCTGCCACTGCTGGCTGTGTAACAGCCCCTGCTGTGGAAAAAGCAGATTTTAATAAAGATTCCAATTTTTTATCTACTGGATCCTTGAACATTTGAACATTATCTACTGGACATGTCAGTGATTTGTTCACAGAAGAGATGGCTGTGTCCACCGTAGGAACATTCCATCTCTGGGTGAATTTTTCCTCCATGGGATAGATCACCTGAAATTTCTTAGGTGGAACAAATAGTTTATCAGGATGTTCCCAGTCTTGGTATATAAGTCCTTCCAATAACGGATGAATTGGAAAGGAGCAATTAATCTGGGGAGCTTTTAGCGACCCCAATGAGGAGACAGCAGTAGTTGATGGTTCAACAAGAGGCATTTTAAATGCAGATCGAACCATGTCAGTTAGGGTCTGAACCCACAATCTTTCAGTCTGTGATGCTGAAAATGGTTCATCTACTGTCGATTCCTCAAAAACAGAGTTAACCTCCTCCTGATCCCCTTCAGGCAGGTCAATCCCTTCCTGGGACTGTTGCTCTGCAAACAGGCACTCTGATGGAGGTGATGGAGATCTGGCGCGCTTTCTTTCCTGTAGAGAAGAAGCGATCAATGCTGCCAATCTCTGCTCCAATCCCTCCAGAGTTGAGGCAAAAACCTCCTCTGTTATATATGCAGGAGCAGGTGGACTGAGGACAGCCGCAGTACCTGGCACTCCCGGGGGTTCCTTATGGGCATTAACCTCTGATTTTTCAGGGGAGGAAGGTGCAGATGACTGCTCTAGATCCTCAGAGCCCGATGGAGACCCCCTACACTTCCTGAGAGGTATATCTCAGAGTTTTTTAGGCAGCATATTCCTTAGTTCAAAGCTGAGGTATTCCAGCCGCAATACACCCTTTTACTGAAATAGTCTAATGCAATTTGCTGCTATGTACATCAGTGGGTGTCTACCAATGCGTCTTTCTGGGGATGCCTGTATCAACCTCCCGCTGTAAGCCCCTATACCATGCTACCAGCTCCTTTTTTATGCCCTGTGTCCATAGCAAGCAGCGTGGACTGAGTCCTTTTATCTTGCTGGGATGCCCGCACATGCGCAGAAGCGCCAGGCGCACAGAGCGCGTCATCCGCCAGGCTCCGCCCCCTTTTTTGAAGCTAAATCTATAAAAGAAAGCATGTGCGCGCGCGCGTGCATGTGTGCGCTCTTGGCGCTATGTAGGGAGAGGAGCCAGGGTCCTTGTCTCACCAGGACCCGGGGATGGAAGAAACCACTTGGCAGCATGACAGAGGAATGCAGCTTCCCTGATAGAGAGCTCACTCATCTGCCTGGACTTTCACCATGGAAGGAATAGTCCCATGAAAAAAGACGTTCCACAGCGGCCTCGAGTGGACAAACACAGGTACCGCACTTTTGTCTTTTTTTTTTTTTTTTTTCAAAACCTCCTTTATGAAAAACATTTCCAGGTTTACAAAAAAACTTCCTTTATGAAAAGACATTTCTAGGATTTTTTAGGCATATACAGCTATTAGCGGGAATACCTTTAGGTAACAGGCAGAAAGACATATTAGGCTTGGGGGTCCCCTCAATAGAACCAAGTTTCTGAGGGGCCCCCACTTACCTTTTCCCCGCCGCAGGACTTTGTTTGGTCCACAGAAGCCCAAACTTCACCTCTCACGGCAGGCATTGTACTAGACCTTCAGGGACCGGGTTCCCAAGGATTCCACTCCCCTGGACCTGTATAGCACCCTGCACAGATAGCCTCTTGGTTTTGGGTATGACCAGAGCTCTGGGTCCCAGGGTCCAGCCCTCCTAAGAGAGGCATTACAGGCAAAACCTTGCTCTTCTCTGCAAGGCCTGGGTACCGACCGTTTAGCTATGAAGCTTTTTTGGTCGGATCCGGAATAGCTTGCTAAGGCCCAGAGAACCTGTACACAAGCCCAGATGAATACATGTTAACCTTGGCCAACACCTTAGACACTGGCAAAAAACTGAGGTGCTCCCGGATGGGAGGGGCTTATATAGGGGAGGGTACTTCCTGTTTTGGAAGTTGCCAGTGCCAGCACCTGAAGGTAATTCTATATAACCCACATAGTAATGACTATGCCGCTCTGTGTCCCATGATGTACGAGAAAGAAATTTGCATTTTAAACGCAGCTAGTCTACCTGTCCACGACAAAATGTGTTTACTGAACTTGTCCAAACTGCTTTTCACCTTTTCCTGTAGGGGTAAATAATTGTCCTTAAATAACTGCTCTGGGTGGGACGAAAGGTGGATCCCTAGGTAATCTATAGCGTGGTCTGTCCATATGTATGGGAATTTAGATTGAACAGATATTTTGTCAGGAGGCGGTACTCCTAAGTTAAGTACATAGGATTTTGCTTCATTTACTTTATAATAGGATATTTTGCTGTATTCACAGAGTATATACGTTACCTTCTCTAAGGAGGACACAGGATCAGTAAGCATTAAAATCACGTCATCAGCAAAGAGGCTGATGATGTGTTTTTTGTCGTTAATTGTAAAACCATGGATATCTGGTGTTTGTCTGATTTTTGCAGCCAGCGGTTCCATCAGGAGATTAAAAATGAGGGGAGACAGGGGGCATCCCTGTCTCATGCCATTTGTAATCGCAAAGGATTTGGATAGCATACCTGAAGTATATATTCTAGCAGAGGGCGTCGTGTACAGAGCCAGTATGGCAGACAGTAAAAGACCATTGAACCCAAACTTTTCCAATGTTCGTTGCAGGTACACCCAGTGCACCCTGTCGAACGCCTTCTCTGCATCCAAAGCCAGGAGCAGAGAAGGCGTTCTAGAATGTCTAGCAATATGGGTGATGTTGATCAAGCGTCTTGTGGCGTCAGACGCTTGCCTGCCCTTAGTGAACCCTGACTGGTCAGGATCAATCAGGGATGGAAGGATGTCAAGTAATCTAAGTGCTAACATTTTGGCATAAATCTTGAGGTCATTGTTTAACAGTGATATCGGTCTAAAGTTCTGGGGGACGTCTGGCGTCTTCCCCGGTTTCGGGATCGTAACCACTAACGCTTCTAGCATTTCTGGTGGAAAAGAGGCCGAGACAGCTGCAGAGTCAAAAACCTTAAGTAGGTACGGTCCTAGGGTGGATTGAAAAGTCTTGTAATAGTCTCCTATAAGGCCGTCCGGTCCGGGAGATTTATTGCTCGGGAGAGTGTTAATAGCTTGGAGCACCTCAGATAAAGAAAATGGGGCATTTAGAGTCTGACGTTGAGTTTCATTAAGGGTTGGTACATTAATGTCTGCTAGAAATCCCTCAATCTGAGAGAGAGAAGGTTGATTGGTGGTATTATCTAGATTTAAGTTATAGAGTGAGCTATAATAGTCGCTAAAAGCACCCGCTATACTCTGGGGATCATATACTGTCTCTTTGGTCTTGGGGTGGATAAGATGGGCAATTTTAGATTTGAAGCGTTGTCCTTGGATGCGTCGGGCCAGCGCTTTACCTGCTTTATTGCCAGTAGAGTAAAAGGACATTTTCAGTTTTTTTTCTGAGCGTTCAAAATTTTGGAGGAGGAGCAATCGTAGCTCATGCCTCAAGGACGTCAATTTTGCACTAGTGGAGGGGGTGGGAGCCTGTTTGTTTAAGTCTTCTAAAGTATTAATTTCAGACATTAAAGTAGTTAATTGCAGCTGCCTCTGTCTCTTGAGCCTAGCACCCAGTTGTATAAAAATACCTCTCACGTATGCCTTATGGGCATTCCATAAGATAAAGTCATCATTAGTAGAAGAGGAATTGATCTGGAAGTACTCAGACAAGCGGTCTCCCACAACAGCCTTGATAATAGGATTTTGGATAATCTGGGAATTTGCACGCCAAACATAGGCAGTGGAAGCCGGATAAGAATCCAGCAATGAAAGAAGAATGGGAGCGTGGTCTGACCAAGCTATGGGTCCAATTTTCATTAATGACACTTTCTGAAGCAACCACTTGTCTAGCAAAAACAGATCAATCCTCGAATAAGAACAGTGCCTGTGGGAGAAGAAAGAAAAGTCTTTTTCGGTGGCGTGTGTACACTGCCAGGCATCATATAGGTCATGAGATCGCAAAAAATTCCCCAGTAGGGGAGTCCTTTTCGATGAGGAAGTAGTGGAGTCCATATTCGGACCGGGTACAATGTTGAAGTCCCCACAGATCACTAGGGAGCCCTGCTGTACTTTTTTCACCTTGCTCATGAGTCTATTGAGGTAGTTGATCTGGCATTTGTTTGGCACATAGACTGTCACCACAGTGTAGCGAGCATTATTGATTTCACAAATGATGATCAGGAATCTGCCACAATGGTCAGCATGTTCTGAGATAAGTTTACGTAAATGATATTGTATCCTTAACCGCTATCATAACTCCTCTCCTCTTGGCCTCTATGTTGGAGAAGAAATAGTGTTGAAAAGATTTATGGGTACATTTAGGTGGAGCTTTTGAACGGAAATGTGTCTCTTGCACACAGAGTATATCGCATTGAGAGGAATCCGCTTCTCTCCATAGGGATGCTCTCTTGGCTGGGTGGTTCAGGCCATGGGCGTTGATTGAGAGAATTTTAACTGGCATGGTGGTTGTCTAATGATGCTGTGTGTATCAAAAAGTGAAAGTACTTACATCCAGCACCCATGATAGGGTTTCCGCTAGAGAGGAGTTTCAAATGGCCTTGATCAAGTGTCCTTGTGTTGTCGTTGGAGTGGTCTTGATTGAAGAGGTGGTGCAGGGTGGTAAGTCTCGGTAGTATATGTTGGTGTAGATCCTGTGAGCAGAACTGGTAAACAAAGTTAAAACAATAGGAACTGAAACATAAAAGGAGGGTTATCATAACCCTGTTGCAGAACATATCTGCTGAGATGGGTTGGGGCTTGCAATGTTAGGGAAGCTCCGAAGTGCGGGGCCCTGTGTGAGGGCAGAGATCTAAGGCACCAAGGCAAAACAATTAAAAGGTTTGCAGGTCATGACTTGTTGCCAACTTGTTTCCACTCCGAGGAGATCCTGCCCTTGTTGTCTGTCCTGGAGGGTTCATCTTGTTGATCAGGTACGATTTTCCATTTTTGGAGTAATCTGAAGCCCTTAGATGGTCGAAGTGATAGCATGTGTGGTGCCGTCTTTAGTGACCAGAAGTTTAGTGGGGTATCCCCATCTGTAATCAACTTTGTGGTTTCTTAATGCTTTGGTGATGGTGTTTAAATTTTTACGGAGTTGCAGGGTGTGTTGGGATAGGTCAGCATAGAATTGAAGAGTGGCATATGCAGTATCACAGTGTTCCCCCTTACGGGTAAGAGCCATTAATCTTTCTTTTGTCTGGTAAAAGTGCATCCGAAATAAAACATCTCTGGGGGCAGTTTCTGGTATGAATGAGGGTTTAGGTAGCCTGTGAATTCTGTCTATAGAGTTCAATAGTGGGGAGGTCAGGCATAAGCGTGGATAGCATGGCAGTGGCATAGGAGCACAGGTCCGAAGATTGAACTGTTTCTGGAATGCCTCTGATTTTAATATTATTTCTTCTGGACCTGTCTTCTAAATCTGCTAATTTTGCTTTAATCCACAACTGCTCCTCTTCTGCTGTGTCATTCGCATCAACTAGGTCATTAATGGTGGTGGCGTATTCCCCCATCTTTACTTCCATGTGATCAACTCTATCTCCTACCGCAGCTAACTCAGTGTTAAATTTCCTCATGCAAGACATCATGTCACTATGAATAGTGCTGCGTAGAGAGATCAGCATGTCTTTAAGTGTGGTGTCCATCACAGGTTGGTGCAGCGTGGGGAAGGAGACTATGGAGTCTGGAAGCTCCCTAGTATCATCCTGTGAGTCTGTGTTGGACCTTACCTCACAATGCTGCAGCTCTGGGTCCTCCGTTCTGAGCCGGGTTTTCGCTGGGCTGCCGCTGATGGATGAAGGAGCCTGGGTTGCCTGGGACCTCTCTCCCGAGTAGTGGGTCTGCCTGTGTCTAGGTCCTCTGCCATTCGATGAGTGGCCGTGCTCCTCTCCGGAGAAGGGAGAAGCGCCGGCGCCATTTTGCCCACGAGGCGCCGGCGGCAGGGAATAGTAGTCTGTTAATTTCTTCGGGCGGTGTTCCGCCTGACGTTTCCTGGGCATGATGTCCAGATTGTTAGGGTTATGGTCTCAGATTAGGAGCCTTTTTCGGTGCCTCAAGCCGCTATGAGCCGCTGTTACTTCCTGCTAGATGCCGGAGCTCAGGGATCACACCGCCATCTCGGTGGAGTCCAAGCCACGCCCCCGATCAGTCATTATTTTGTGGCAGGCACAAGCATCAGAATGACAGCCCCAGAAAGAACAGTGTTTAAAGTTAACACAGGCATCTCCCATTATTTGAACTGTCAAAAATGAATCTTCAACTTTGCTGTTTAATTGTTGCAAATTACTGTAAATGCTTAATTGCCTCCATGAGCGAACAAATATCATATGCACCATGTTTAGCTGTTGTGGCTTGCACTACCTTAAGTCCAGCCAGAAGAGGAACCCAACAGCAGCTCCTATGCCACTAGCTGAGTTTATTCAGCTGTTGCTGCTCCTTGACTGTCCAGTCACAGCCTGGAGAAAATAATGTACCCAGGCTGTGTTTCTAAAATGCAGCAGAGAAAAATGCAGTCGCAGGGTTGGCCATGCCATCTATCAGGACTGTGTATATTTTAGGACTGGGTGAACGGAAATTCTCCTCAAAAATATCTGTTTAACCTGTGTATTTAGCCATTTGCCTGGATTTCAACTTTAAAAGATGGGACACATGCCATGAAAACACTGTGGGCTCAGATAATGTTGTTTCATTTTTTCAAGTGGAATCATATAGTTTAGATTACATTGAGAAAGCAAAATAAGCAACAGATATTAATAAAGTGGTTTTAAAGGCTCAAGATTTTTTACCTTCACACATTCTATGTGTAGCGGATGGTTGCTACTAGTTACTAACATCCACCATATCACCCTGCTGCCAGACTTCCATATATCACTCTCAGAGACAATGAACAGTAATTTGCGTTGTTTCGTTTTTGTTTATTGGGGGACATAACTTGGTTGGGGGAAAGGGAATATGGGATGCCATTTACAGTCCATTCCCCTGCATAACCCATGCAGACTATTGCTCCTGCTCTGCATCAACTCCTGCAGACTGTTGCTCCCAGGACTTCTCTCCTCCTGCACAAAACTTCCACTGTAAACTATTAGTCTTCCTGTCCCATCATCTTCACTTTACAAAAGAGATCCCTCTGAATAATTCCAGATATTGGCTGTGTTTTCTGACTTGTTACTAGGCCAGGGGTTGGCGGTACCCCTCCCCGGCGGCCTAGTTATTTAGCAGCTTGTATTCGTTGGTGGACTACTAATCCCAGCTAGCCCAACTTGCAAATCCTGCGCCTGCAGGCTGCATTGATTTGACATGAACCCCACAGTCTCTCCTCTGGCCTTGCACCCAGCTCCCCTGGCATGCCCCTTCCAGAAATCCACTGTGTCACACTCACCGACCTTCCCCTGCCTTGAGTCCATGATGAGAACTTTAACTGGACATGCGTTCTGTGTAAGGATAAGGCTCCCTTCCAGCTCTCCCGGGCTCCTCCGCTGGGATGCGCACCCCCCCAGAATGGGATGGGCCCCTGCTGCTATCTAGCACTCCATTCTCCCAGCCAACAACTCCCCTCCAGTGGGCTCGACCTGAGCTTAAATTGGAGGCCTGCCTCTTTCCAATTCCAGTTGGGGATTGGTCAGGGCTCCTCACATGAGCTCCCTGTCACTCCAGCTCTCTGCCCTGTCCCTCTTCCAGAACATTCTCCCTGGAAGCAGGGGAGGCGCCCAAGAACTGAAGCACAGGTGGTCACACCCACTGCTATACTAACCACTCCCTGCCCCCAGATCAAAACAAGCAGGCCTAGCCTGAAGCATAGGCCTGCCTAAATTTACCTGCTCTGGCAGCTACCATACAAAAATCCTCACTCTAGCACCTACTTATGGTAGAGGGTGCTACATATGCATGAGGGTAAAAAACCTGGTGTGTGCAGCAGACCCCCCTAAAACTTACCTGAGCCTGATCTTGATCCAGTGATGTGCACAAGAGCATTGGTTCTCTCAGTTCTCTCCCTCCTCATTGGCTGAGACAGGTAGCCATTGGCTCCTGCTACTGTCAATCACAACTAGTGAGCCAATGAGGAAAGAGGGGGTGGGGCCAAGTCACGCTTCATGTGTGAATGGACACACGGAGCAGCGGCTTCTGGAGCAAGCCTGCTTGGGAGCCCCCTTAGAAAGCTGCTTGCTGTGTGGGCACTTGACAGGAGGGAGGGGCCAGGAGGGTCAGCGGAGGACCCCACAAGAGGAGCAGAGCAAGTGAGTATGACATGTTTATTATTTAAAAAAAACAAGCCTTTAAATTCACTTTAACATTTTACCTGTAATTTATCATTAAATTGTAACTAAAGGCAAAACATTTTTTTCATTTTGCATAGTGGAGAAGGATTAGAACACCAGTCAGGTTTTTATTGTCATCTGTGTCCCCGTTAGGGTGATACACCCTCTCTATTTCTCCAATTTACCATTATCGTCAAAAGTAAAAATAAAGGAAAATACCAAATGTTGGGTTAGTGTCTGCACAGTAATAGAGTAGAAATTTTCCAGTGGGGACAAACTGGGATTTCCTCACTTTTGAGGAAATTATTCTCACTTCCTAATTTAGCTATGGGAAATCTCCCCTATATGACAGAGATGGAAAAAAAAAAAAAGTTTTGCCTTTAGGCACACTTTACTGTTGACTGTAAATCAGATACATAACATGTAGATGTATGAATAGTAAGAACTGTAACAAAACATGTAGGCATCTATACTTTTATTCTATTATTAGATCCTTATATCTAGGAAATCAAGGTTTTGTATTTTTTTTAGATCTGTGGGAAAATGCCTTTGCTAGGATTTAGTTAAGAGTATTTTTTTGTCTCCCTGGAGATACAACTCAGTTTGCTGTTTTCTATCTTCCATTTAAAAAGCAGTTATAGGTAGATCAACTCACCACAAAGTCCTGCAGAACATATTCCCCAGGCCACTCATGCTCTACTTCTAGATTGTACTTCTTATTTGAATCCCCTATTTCTTGCTGTAGCAGAAAAAAGTCCAATATCCATGCTTTTTTTCAAAAATGAGCCAGCTATGTGTATGCTAGAGCAACCATATTTTCTAATAGAAATGTAAGCAGAAAAATAGTTTGTAATTTATAGTAAAAAACATATTACTGTATTTATTGGCGTATAACACTCACTTTTTTACCCTGAAAATGGAGGATAAACTGTGTCTGCGTGTTATACGCAGGGGGCTGCGGAAAGTTTTTTTCCTGAAACTTCCCTCTTAAAGTTAGGGTGTGTGTTATACGCCTGTGCATGTTATACGCCGATAAATACGGTATATTATATAATAATATTATGTAAAAAACATACAAAATGAGAACATTGTTAGTTTCACCAAAAGCATTAGGCTATAAGACACCAGTCCAACCCTAAAAGACCTAAGTGCTGTAAAGTTTCCCCACATTCTTTTTTGGTATCAGGCAATGGACAAATATGATGAAAGCTTCTTTCCATTTCATTATATACCAATCAATCAGCACTAGAGCAGAGATTTTTTTGGGGGTGGGAAATTATGTGTACTTGATGTTTTGCGCTTCCAATTTCGTTTACTCCTTTGTTGCAGTGGAAATTTGATTAACTCACAAATATACTCCAACGTAGTCAAAAATGGTGGCAATTCAAATGCATTCCTCTTGTTTCTTCTTCCTTGCTCCAACTACACATGCATGTGTCTCTTTTTTCCCCAGCATCTACTGAATAATGGTTTCTAAGGAGTACATTAATCAATAAACCACAATTTGCCTAAAATTCGCCCAAAATTTACTGGTGAATAGTGATGAGCAGAATGTACTGGAGTTCGATCAAAATTCTCGGATAAATTCTCTGAACATTAGTAAAGTTCAGGTGCTGAATCTGAACCCTATTAAATTTTATGTGAGCCGAATGTTAAAAACCAATAATAACAATTTTGGGCACTGCTCCGAGGAACATGTACCAAAACAGTAGAGAGCAGTGGTTTTAATAATATTGGAAACTTTTTAAATATAGAACTTGTCAAAAGGTTTGTGTCTTTATTAACTAACATCTTTCTTTTTGTGAATGATTAGAGGTGTTTTCTACCCATTACTCATTCATTTATGAGGAGGCAGTATCTGGAGGTGAACAGCCAGTTGAGCAGTCTGCTGGAAACAGACATATATAGCTGTAGTCTTTTTCCAGAGGGTCAGTGGTCAATCATCATGATTAAATCACAATAATGGCGCTTATGATTGATGTGGATCTACATGACTGAATGATGAGACTAATGATGGATTTACATCATAGGACATTTTTTAAAATAAAGGATTGTCATCAGTTCCTATTAAGTGGTTGGCGAACCCACACAGTATACTCAGTTGTTATGGGGCATGCAGCCACTTGTGTCCTTGGAAGTGGCCAGCACAGTAGGAAGTTGTCATTAAGTTGCGCTAATAGTACTGCCACTAAATGTATGACTACCAGCTGTAGCCAGCAGTTTGATTCAGTGGGTAGGAGAACACTCTATTTAGTTTACCCATTTGCCAAACTGCAAACACCAAAGTTTTCACAATTCCCACACAGTTGAGAATATGAACCTCATCCCTAGTAGCCATTGCATGCTCTCATGATACAGGGCAGAGCCTCAAACTGATGCTACATATTGAGCGTAGTCTACTAAATTTTTTCTTTTATTTTTTATACGAAAGACACATCTTTATTGACCAAGTCTCTAATCTCAGACCATACAAGGCTCAGTGTCCACCCCCAAATTAAACAAAAATGTAGTGCATGGTCACAGTCCCAGTAAACTGATAATGACTCTTCTTGATACTAGGCAACCTTCTTCATTCAAAAAATGAAAATCCCAGGAAACTGACAAACATAAAGGGGGACAAATTCTATCCAACAAAATTTATGGCAACCAGGTGAAGAATTGTGTTGGCGAAGAGAAAATCTGCAAAGGCTCTTTCTGGAGAGATTCCCAGGAAATCTCCTTCATTTTGGGTGTTAATCTGGATCCTTAGACACACGGCCAGGATGAAGGAGCCCACAAAGGAGGTGAAGCCAGACAGGAAGGAGTTGAAGGGGAATGTGCCCACCAGAAGGCGGTACAGGAACTGCATGGCTCCGGTCAGCGGGATGTACCGCAAATAGGCATCCAGCAGCTTGAGCCTCTGCGAGGTGGAGCTGACATATTCCTCCAAGAAGCAGGACACCACGGACAGAACGGACACCGACATGATTGCAGAGGACTGGAGCCAGGAACACAGATGCCGGAAGCTGCAAACCGGAAACACTGCTCCTGACTGCAGTGTGGTCTACTAATTATTTCACATCCTTTATTTTCAGAGAGGTCTTCCAGATTTTGATAAGCTCTTGGGGGCAGACCACCACAAACACCAGGCCAACATGTAAACAAGAGGCTCTTGTCCTCATTAGCATAGGGACATTGTGCTTTGCCAGGGGGCTCCCCCTTGGCAAGGTACCCTCCCAAATTTGATTGGGTATGGTTCAGGAAAGGAGGTGTATGCTCTTCCATCCCCCAGCCAGGCTGATATGGAATTACAGGGTACACTGTTTATATTTGTTTTTTAGGGGCCAACTTAAAATCCATACCAGAACACTTTGGTGTAGTATGAATCCCCATCTCATCCTTCATATAAGCAGAGAAAAGGGAGCCGCTCAGGTGTAGAAATCCTCAAAATTACCTCCTCCCAGCAACCAAGGGTGCAGGCAATGCCAATATCAGCAAACAGGTACAAACAAGTCTTCTGGATAGCAGCACTCCAAAAATAAAAGCCTTTATTTTAAAATTCGGGGATCCAAATACACACTGCACATCACGTCACACTGGTCAAAAAACTGGTTAACCCCTTTCACACTGTACTAGTGCTTATTCATAGCTTCATATAGCCAGAAAGAGGTAGATATTGGTAACCTGTGCTGCTTTGTCTGATTTCTAATTCCCTCTGACAGTAAGGACTATTAGTAACTTAAGAAGAAAATGGTGCTGATTGTACCTTGCCTGAGTGTCAATCCATTACTTAAAGTGGATGTTTAACTTCAGATTCCGGTACCACATGGACTGTATACCAGGGCATAACACTGGCTCTGACAGGGCTCCCTATAAAACCCACTTCCAACAACCAGGGGCAGCTCCCAACCTAGCGATCTTCCTGCTTTCCTGTCAGTGCCTCACCGTATGAAGCAGTATCTGCTACAAAGTCACACCTCTCAACCCCGCTCTGCCTCTGCTCTCCCCACTACACAGGAATCCATCATGGCCAATGGCATGGACACAGGGCATGCAGGGAATACCATCAGCACAAAGAGGCACCTGTTGCGGACATAGATGAAACCCTTGGTAAGATCCCTCTGTGGTGGCACCATTATGTCCTACAATTACTGCAGCAGTTGACAGGGCAGCTTCTGTGGATATAGAGCAGTTTAGAAGGGAACTGGGGGAGCAGGCACATAGGCTCAAAGAGGCAGAGCAGAGTCAGATTCAGATGTGGAGGAAGAATTACATAAAACTCAGTCAGTGCTTCAGAAATCATCACAAACCCTACAGTATCTACTGGAAAAGCTGGACGATTTGGAGAATTGATCCAGAAGCCACAATCTTAGAATTATTGGGCTCCCTAAATTGTATAACGCAGGCTCTCTAACCGATCTATGTGCTATCTGTATCCCAGAGGCCTTGGGAATACCCGATAATTGTGTAGTGGACTTTGCCCACTGTTTAGGTGCACCATCAATGACCGAAAATCTGCGAGGCCTGTGATTGTTCACTTCCTAAATTATGCAGAGAGACTATTCTGAAATCCTTACGAAATTCACGGCCTCTCCAAGTAGATGGGTACAAATTACTAATTTTCACGGATTACTCCATAGTGGTATCATGGAAATGCAAATCATTTCAGACAGTTTGTTTTGCCTTGTTCCAAAGGGGTATTAAATTTACTTTTGCATATCAAGCAGTTCTTCACCCTAGCCCACAACAAAGCAGTCCAAGAAAAAAAACCTGCAAAATGGGCTCGTTATTCCAACTTCAAGGAGCAGGCTGGACCACGCTAACACACATGGCCTACCACCTGTAGTTTGACTTTGTAATGTGCAATATGTTGCCTGGTTATCTTTTATGGTTGTATTTTTTCAGGTACACAGAGATCATTGTTTTTCTGTTCCTAGGTTGTTCCTCTGCCTACTTAATCTAACCTCTACTTTTGTTTTTGGCTTTTTGCTCAGCCTTATACAGACTACCCTGGGCTCTCTGCACTGCTAAGAAGGAACTTCTGGTTCTGACAGAAGTAGCTCATCCCCTCCTTGCTCAATTATTTTTAAGGGTATGCTGCCCCGACTCTGTCTTAGCCCAGTCCTTAGACTCAAGGTACACTGTTTAGGTAGTAAAGTTCTTTTACCATACTGGATTATGCTTTTGGTTTTTGTTTTACCCCTATTGCATTGACTTTTCAACTATTTCTTATGTATGTGTTAATTGCCTATTATGCTTTCTTCCATGGTTCCCTGTGCTATTATTTGATCCATTTATGTGTAGATTATATGGCTTGGTGGTCCAGATTTCTCGGATACTCTCTTACTCCCTGCTATCTTCTTGGCTTTTATGCAAATAGTCACCTAGAATGCGAAGGGGCTTAGCTCCCTGACCAAACGAGTAAAAGTGCTAAGGCACCTGAAATGTTTAAAAACTGACATAGCTCTTCTGCAAGAAACCCATTTGTCAATGAAAGACTTTCCCCATATGCATAAACTATGGGAAGGCCAAATGTTTGGCTGAGCCTCAATTAAACAGAAAGCCAGCATGCTAATCCTGCTTCACCAAAATTTTGTTCACAATCTACAGTACTGTCCCAGGTTAGTGATGATGCAGGACTTATAGCCACAGTCCACCTACGCTTACCTACTCAGGTAGTATTGATTACTAATGTGTATGCCCTCAATGCTCCCACTAAACATTTATTCTGTACAGTATCTTCTCATCTAGCAACCCACCTGGCTCTATTTATTCTGTACTACATCGCTAGTACCATTCACTAGAGACCCCTGCATTCACAAAATGGCGATCTCGGACCATTGCCCGATGTCGCTACAAATCGCTGACTTTCGCATGTAAGCCTCAGTTAAAATATGGAGGTTTCCCTAATATCTTGCCCACAACGCTGATCTTTATTGCGCTGTCCAAGACGACTGAGCGTTATTCAACGCCGCCAATGCCCTGCATAAGTACAATCCTAATTTTATTTGGAGGTCAGGAAAGCCTTCCTTTGGGGCAGGATTGTATATTTTTTCCTCTCTGTACAAGAAAAATTCCTTTATTCTTATTATTAAACAATGCTTATAAGTGCAGTCTTACCCGTGGGCCTCGATGCGTATGACCATAGTGAGCAGGGAGATACTGATCTTCTTAATATAGCTCCTTTTACTGGCCAGGATGTAGTGAAAGACTTGTATAGTGCTACAATGCAAACTGAATCGCCCCAAGGCGCTTTTTGCAGCCAGTGTCTTGCTGGCTGGTGCGGTCATTTACCCCATAGGATCTTGACACGCTTGGGACACACATACGTACACATATACACTGGGCCAATTTTGGACAATCCCATTAACCTACCAGCATGTCTTTGGAGTGTGGAAGTAAACCGGAGTACCCGGAGGAAACCCACGCAGACACAGGGAGAACATGCAAACTCCAGGCAGATGGGGTCAGGATTTGAACCAGTGACCCTTTTGCTGCTAGGTAAAAGTGCTAACCACATCACCACTGTGCTGCTTTGAAACAGTATATACTAGTAACCGCTTACACTCGGCCCAAGCCCAGCTTGCTAAACAAAATACCCCTGACAATAGGAAATCCTGGCATGAGTTCAAACGCCTCTTTGATTTATGGGCTGAGACGCAAGAGCTTATTAAACAATCCTTTATGGTTTTGCAATACCACAAATACAGTTACAAAGGAAGGAAACTGCTGGCAAGACTGCGCAAGGGCTCTTAAAAACATGCATACATTACTGCCTTGAAAGAAGCACAAGGTAACCCCACTTCTTCGTCAAAGGCTATAAAAAAAGAGACGTTCTATGCTGCAGTCTATGCACAGGATGACATAGATTTATAGACCAGATCCACCTTTCCAAAATTGATCCAGAGTGTTTGCAATTCCTCAATGCTCCCATCTCACCGCAAAAGATCTGGTCAGCAATATCCAGACAGCTACATGCCTGAATTCTATAAACTGGCCACTGATATTTAATCCCCCACTTTATTAGCAGTGTACCACGGCATATGGGAGGGCAGTTCGTATCTTCCATCAGGCCACCAGGCCTACATTAAAATCATTACAAAAAAGAATATAGACCCCACTGAACTGGGCTTGTAGCGCCCGATACCCTTACTGAACATTGAATTTAAAGTACTTTCAAAAATCGTAATGTCACAGCTAGCAGACATCATGCCTTTGCTTATTCACCTGGCTCAAGCTGGTTTTATCAAGGGCAGATAAGCTTCCTCCAATATATAGAAGGGGCTGGTGGTGCTGGAGTATGTGTGGGCCCATTCCTCTGAAGACCTGGCGATTGTCACTTTAGATGCCGAAAAGGCTTTTGACAATGTTAACTTCCAATGATTTAGCCTTGTTCTTCAGAGGTTTGGGTTCTCAGACCAATTTTAGCACCTAATCATGTCTATTTACTCTGCCCCATCAACTAACGTAGTAGCGGCAGGTTACACAAGGCTACCAGGCAGGGCTGCCCTCTGTCACCTGTGCTCTTCATTTGGGCATTAGAGCCCTTATCCCAATATCTCCTAACCCAACCCCTGTTGCATCTAGTATTATTTACAGACAACATTCTGATTTTTATGTCCAACCCCCAATCTGACATGGTAGCTATCCGAAATATCTTTACCAACTTTAACCACTTAAGCCCCGGACCATTTGGTAGCTAAAGGACCAGAGGTGAATTTAGAATTTTGCACTGCGCTGCTTTAACTGTAAATTGTGCGGACATGCAATGTTGTACCCAAACAAAATTTGCGTCCTTTTCTTCCCACAAATAGAGCTTTCTTTTAATGGTATTTGATTGCCTCTGCGATTTTTATTTTTTGCGATATAAACGGAAAAAGACCGAAAATTTTGAAAAAAAAATTTATTTTCTACTTTTTGTTATAAGAAAAATCGAATAAACTCAATTGTAGTCACACATTTAGGCCAAAATGTATTCAGCCACATGTTTTTAGTAAAAAAAATACAAACTAGGGTACATTTTCTGAAATTTACACAGCTTTAAATTTATGACTGCCTATCTCATTTCTTGAGGTGCTAAAATGACAGGGCAGTACAAAACCCCCCCAAATGACCCCATTTTGGAAAGTAGACACCCCAAGGAAATTGCTGAGAGGCATGTTGAGCCCATTGAATTTTTTATTTTTTTTTGTCCCAAGTGATTGAATAATGACTAAAAAACAAAAAAAAAAAAAAATTACAAAAAGTTGTCACTAAATGATATATTGCTCACACATGCCATGGTTATATGTGGAATTTCACCCCGAAATACATTTTGCTGCTTCTCCTGAGTACGGGGATACCACATGTGTGGGACTTTTTGGGAGCCTAGCCGCGTACGGGACCCCGGAAACCAAGCACCGCCTTCAGGATTTCTAAGGGCGCAAATTTTTGATTTCACTCCTCACTACCTATCACAGTTTCGAAGGCCATAAAATGCCAAAATAGCACAAAACCCCCCCAAATGACCCCATTTTAGAAAGTAGACACCCCAAGGAAATTGCTGAGAGGCCTGTTGAGCCCATTGAATATATTTTTTTTGTCCCAAGTGATTGAATAATGACAAAAAAAAAATACAAAAAGTTGTCACTAAATGATATATTGCTCACACATGCCATGGTTATATGTGGAATTACACCCCAAAATACATTTTTCTGCTTCTCCTGAGTACGGGGATACCACATGTGTGGGACTTTTTGGGAGCCTAGCCGCGTACGGGACCCCGAAAACCAAGCACCGCCTTCAGGATTTCTAGGCACAAATTTTTGATTTCACTCCTCACTACCTATCACAGTTTCGAAGGCCATAAAATGCCAAAATCGCACAAAACCCCCCCCAAATGACCCCATTTTGGAATATAGACACCCAAGCTATTTGCTGAGAGGAATGGCGAGTATTTTATAGACATGTGCACACTGAAATATTTCGTTTCGGAATTTCGTTTTCGTCCGAAAAATAAATTTATTTAGTTACTCCCGAAATTCATTTTTATTTATTTCGTTTTTCGTTAGAAATTGCATTTGTCCGAAAATCTGAATTAATTAAGGTCAAATCTGTCATTGAAGGCTTATGGTGTCTGTCGAATGTTCAAAGAAGATTCGACGGAGCAGTGAAACTGTACGACGCTGCAATCATACATTTCCGGTCGAATGTTCCGCCCACAAGCTATAGAAGAATTCTAATGTTGTATGACTAGTAATAATTATATTTATTCATTACTATTACTAGTCAACCAACATTAGAATTCTTCTATAGCCTATGGGTGGATGCATTTGACCGGAAATGTACGATTGCAGCGTCGTACAGTTTTGCTGCACCGTCGAATCTTCTAACTTTCGATGCTTTGTCGAATCTTCGTCATTCTAGCTATTTTACTGCTCCTCCTCTTTGGTTACAATCAGCCAATAACATTCATCATCAACTTTATTTTTATTTTACTTCCCCCACCCAATTCCAGCAGTGATCTTTTCTCTCTATGTCGAATCTTTTCTCTCTATAATAACAAATCTTTTCTCTCCTATGTCGAATCTTTTCTCTCCTATGTCGAATATTTTCTCTCTATAATGTTGAATCTTTTCTCTCCTATGTCGAATCTTTTCTCTCCTATGTCGAATCTTTTCTCTCCTATGTCGAATCTTTTCTCTCCTATGTCGAATCTTTCTCTCCTATGTCGAATCTTTTCTCTCTATAATGTCAAATCTTTTCTCTCCTATGTAGAATAATCTTGGACTAATAGAGTTAAGGTTAGGCACATTCGACCAGAGGTTCGATAGACACAGATTGTTATTGTCAGCGTCACGTCGAATCTCCTATCTATATCGAACTGTTGTAGCAACGAAAACGAAAATAAAGCATTTGTTTATGTCGGATCTTTCGGTTTTCGGATTCTGTGCTTTCGTTTTCGTTTGTTAAAACGATAACGAAAATAGCTGAAATTCGGACAAAAATGCATTCGGACGAAAACGAATGCACATGTCTAGTATTTTACAGCTCTCATTTGTTTTTGAAAATGAAGAAAGAAAATATATATATATATATTTTTTTTTTTCAATTTTCAAAACTTTGTGACAAAAAGCGAGATCTGCAAAATACTCACAATACCTCTCAGCAAATAGCTTGGGGTGTCTACTTTCCAAAATGGGGTCATTTGGGGGGGTTTTGTGCTATCTGGGCATTCCATGGCCTCCGAAACTGTGATAGGCAGTGAGAAGTGAAATCAAAAATTTACACCCTTAGAAAGCCTGAAGGCGGTGCTTGGTTTTTGGGGTCCCGTACGTGGCTAGGCTCCAAAAAAGTCTCACACATGTGGTATCCCCGTACTCAGGAGAAGCAACAGAATGTATTTTGGGGTGTAATTCCACATATGCCCATGGCATGTTTGAGCAATATATCATTTAGTGACAACTTTGTGCAAAAAAAAATAAAAATAAAAATTGTCGTTTTTCCGCAACTTGTGTCAGCATATAAAATATTCCATGGACTCGACATGCCTCTCAGTATATAGCTTGGGGTGTCTACTTTCCAAAATGGGGTCATTTGGGGGGGGTTTTGAACTGTTCTGGCATTTTATACACAACATTAGGAAGCTTACATCCACTCTTCTAACCACTTGAAGACAAAGCCCTTTTTGACACTTTTTGTTTACATGAAAACATTTTTTTTTTTGCAAGAAAATTATGTTGAACCCCCAAACATTATATATATTCTTAAAGCAAAGGCCCTACAGATTAAAATGGTGGGTGTTGCATTTTTTTTTTCTACACAGTATTTGCGCAGCGATTTTTCAAACGCATTTTTTGGGTTAAAAAATACACTTTTTTTAATTTTAATGCACTAAAACACACTATATTGCCCAAATGTTTGATGAAATAAAAAAGATGATCTTAGGCCGAGTACATAGATACCAAACACGACATGCTTTAAAATTTCGCACAAACGCGCATTGGCGACAAACTACATACATTTTTAAAAGCCTTTAAAAGCCTTTACAGGTTACCCCAGTAGATTTACAGAGGAGATCTACTGCTAAAATGATTGCCCTCGATCTGACCTTTGCGGTGATACCTCACATGCATGGTGCAATTGCTGTTTACATATGACGCCAGACGGACGCTTGCGTTCGCCATTGGGCAAGAGCAGGGCAGGGCAGGGGTGCTTTTTTTTTCTTTTTTTTTATTATTAATTTTGCTTTTTTTATTTTATTTTTAAATTGTTCCTTCCAAGTATTTTTTTTTTTTTTATCATTTTTATTGTTATCTCAGGGAATGTAAATATCCCCTATGATAGCAATAGGTAGTGACAGGTACTCTTTTTTTGAAAAAACTGGGATCTTCTAGACCCTAGATTTTTCCTCTGCCCTCAAAGCATCTGACCACACCAAGATCGGTGTGATAAAATGCTTTCCCAATTTCCCAATGGCGCTTTTTATATCCGGGGGGGGGGGCATTCCCTCCCACTGCTTGTAAAAGCAGTCCAGAGGCTAATTAGCCACTAGGATTGCTTTTACATGAAAGCCGGCCGCAGGCTGAAAAGAATGATACCAAGATGATACCTAAACCCGCAGGCATCATTCTGGTATAAACATTCAAAGTCCAGCAACATACCAGTACGTTGCTGGTCCTTGTTGGACATGTATTGTAATCTTTTCTTTTCATGCAGCCAGTTGGCTGAACGAAAAAAGAGATTGATCGGTGGGTATGCCCACCATTAGAATACCGCCCTTCATCCACCCACTTCCAATGATGGGCATACACGCACCATTTATATATGCCGAAGCATGGGGGCATCCTCCCGCAAAAAAGTTATGCCGCACACACATGGTCGGACTTTTCCACGGGCAAGCCTCCGTCGGAATTTCGACCGTATGTACGTGGCATTAGGAGCAAAATCGCTCCTCCACCCCTGCTGCCCCAATGCTTCGGCATATTTGCTTTTTTTTTTTAACTGTGGTGGTGAAATCACCTCCTACAGCACTGGAGTCGCAGGGATCAGGCCTGTCTCTGCGAACGCTGCAGTTATGTGTGTTTTTGTTTTGTAAGTGACAGTGATTGATCGATACTGCACTTGGGTGGCCTGGGCTGGACGGAGGGGCAAAACGCAGGTGCCAGCAGGTATCTGGGCTGATCCCGCTAACACTGCGTTTTTGGGAACCCTAAACTGCTGGGGACGCTAGTATAGATCTGATCAGATCAGATATTGATCTGTTCAGATACTATACCACTAAGGGGGGTGTATGCTTCACGAGTGGGTGTAAGCATTACTGGCACTAACCTGACGCTGCCTGGGGTGTGACTCAGACCCTCTCTGACGCTAAAACCTAATTGATATCACCGATCAGGGGGTTAAACCTTTATTGGGTTATATACACGGCGGGTGCCCTGACACTATAAAAAGCAAACTAACTAACCAGCGTCACCCGTAACACTTATATGGTGATCACTGGTGAAAGGGTTAACTAGGGGCAATCAGGGGGTTAAAACCTTTATTAGATAATATATTGGGGTACCTGACGCTATAAAAACCTGCGGCAAACCTAAAAAAAATTACCAGCTACCGATCTGCATCACCGACACTAAGACAGCGTTTAGAAAAACGATTGCTTAGCGACAGTGGTGATGGGGGTGAAAGGGTTACCTGGGGGGCGATCAAGGGGGTTAAACCTTTATTAGATAATATATTGGGGTACCTGACGCTATAAAAACATGCGGCGAACCTAAAAAAAAATACTGGCTACCGATCTGCATCACCGACACTAAGACAGCGTTTAGAAAAACGATCGCTTAGCGACAGTGGTGATAGGGGGTGAAAGGGTTACCTGGGGGGCGATCAAGGGGGTTAAACCTTTATTAGATAATATATTGGGGTACCTGACGCTATAAAAACCTGCGGCGAACCTAAAAAAAATTACCAGCTACCGATCTGCATCACCGACACTAAGACAGCGTTTAGAAAAATGATTGCTTAGCGACAGTGGTGATGGGGGTGAAAGGGTTACCTGGGGGGCGATCAAGGGGGTTAAACCTTTATTAGATAATATATTGGGGTACCTGACGCTATAAAAACATGCGGCGAACCTAAAAAAAAATACTGGCTACCGATCTGCATCACCGACACTAAGACAGCGTTTAGAAAAACGATCGCTTAGCGACAGTGGTGATAGGGGGTGAAAGGGTTACCTGGGGGGCGATCAAGGGGGTTAAACCTTTATTAGATAATATATTGGGGTACCTGACGCTATAAAAACCTGCGGCGAACCTAAAAAAAATTACCAGCTACCGATCTGCATCACCGACACTAAGACAGCGTTTAGAAAAACGATTGCTTAGCGACAGTGGTGATGGGGGTGAAAGGGTTACCTGGGGGGCGATCAAGGGGGTTAAACCTTTATTAGATAATATATTGGGGTACCTGACGCTATAAAAACATGCGGCGAACCTAAAAAAATTTACTGGCTACCGATCTGCATCACCGACACTAAGACAGCGTTTAGAAAAACAATTGCTTAGCGACAGTGGTGATGGGGGTGAAAGGGTTACCTGGGGGGCGATCAAGGGGGTTAAACCTTTATTAGATAATATATTGGGGTACCTGACGCTATAAAAACATGCGGCGAACCTAAAAAAATTTACTGGCTACCGATCTGCATCACCGACACTAAGACAGCGTTTAGAAAAACAATTGCTTAGCGACAGTGGTGATAGGGGGTGAAAGGGTTACCTGGGGGGCGATCAAGGGGGTTAAACCTTTATTAGATAATATATTGGGGTACCTGACGCTATAAAAACCTGCGGCGAACCTAAAAAAAATTACCGGCTACTGATCTTTATCACAGACACTAAGACAGCGTTTAGAAAAACGATCGCTTAGTGACAGTGGTGATAGGGGGTGAAAGGGTTACCTGGGGGGCGATCAAGGGGGTTAAACCTTTATTAGATAATATATTGGGGTACCTGACGCTATAAAAACATGCGGCAAACCTAAAAAAAAATTACTGGCTGCCGATCGGCATCACTGACGCTAAGACAGCGATCAGAAAAATGATCGCTTAGCGACAGTGGTGATAGGCGGTGAAAGGGTTATCTGGGGGGTGATCAAGGGGTTAAACCTTAATTAGTCGGGGTTAGGGGGCTACACTGGACCTAAGACTAAACTTTGGTGACACTTTTACAGTCACAAATGTCACTGATTGCAGTGATCACTAAATAAATGGTCACTGCAATCAGTGACACTGTGACTGGGGGCTGGGGGGGTGATCTGGGGGGGTGATCTGGGGTGTCTGGGGGGGCCTGGGGGGGCGATTTATGTCCCTATGTGTCCTGGTGTCAGTGTAGTGTTGTGTGCACTGACCTGATGTCTTCTCTTGTACGGCGCTCGGTATATGTGAGCTCCGCACCAGAGATGACATCACTTCCTCCTGCTCCCTCTGTCTGACACAGACAGAGGGGGCATTTCCATTCGCCGGGAGCGATCGCGAGGGGGTGGCCAGAAACGAATGGCTGCCCCCTCATCCCGGAACGCTCCCGGACACTTAGCCACCGCTCACTGTATAGGAGGGGGGTCCGATTGGACCCCCCAACTATACAAAGGCAATCACGTATGCTCTACGTGATTGTGCCTGTCGGTGCCATTCTGCCGACGTATATATACAGTGAGCGGTCGTTAAGTGGTTAACCAATGCTTCGGTCTACGGATACATTTTTCAAAAAGCAAAGCTCTTCCTCTCTATCATGCCAAGAGTCTTCCTTGGGCCCAATCATCCCCTTTTCCACTTGCTATGGGCTACATTAAGTACTTGGGCATTAAATAAGGTAAATTACCTCCCTCTTTATACTACCTTGATTATCCCCTTGTGATAGTGCAAATAGTGGGCCAGTTGGATACATGGATGGACCTCCCTCCAGTGGCGGCTCTAGGCTTTTTGAGGCCTTAGGCAAAACTTAGACATGAGGCCCCACTCACGCCCATAATGGGAAAAATAATTCAAGCAAGAAAAATGGCTGCAGAAAATGCACGGATCTAGCACACATGTGATCAGCAGCACTTCCAGGGCACCCTCCTCACCCATCAGACATATTCAGCCAATGCAAGAGGGGTGGGGAGAGAGAGTGAGGTGATAAAGAGAGAGGGGTGATAGAGAGATCCGATGGCACCGACATTAGTATTTATCACAGGCAAATTAGGCGGCCGCGAGGCCCCTGTGAATGCGAGGCCTTAGGCGACCGCCTAATTTGCCTAATTAGAGAGCCGCCTCTGCCTCCCTCTCTTTTTGGGAGATGCCACTTTTTTAAGATGGTAAACTTTACACACTTACTGTACCCACTTCAAACCATTCCATTGTTGCTTTGGCACAAGCACATTTAAACACTTCATAAAACACTTACCTCCTTTATTTGGCGTGGGAAACGACCCAATATAGCATTGGCCAAATTGTGTCTCTCAGTAAAAGAGGGTGGGGCTAATCTTCCAAACTTTCTATTATGTCATTTATCATGCTTGTTTCATATTGGCTTAGATTGGATCTCAGAAGCCTCTACATACTATATCTTTGACATAGAACCTCAGATGGGACATCCCTAAAACTTGGTTATTGTACTATAGGGATGAGCTTCGAGTTCAAGTCGAACTCATGTTCGAATCGAACATTGCCTGTTCGCCCGTTTGCCGAACAACGAACAATTTGGGGTGTTCGCGGCAAATTCGAAAAGTCTATGGGAGAAATCTAAAGTGCTAATTATAAAGGCTTATATGCAAGTTATTGTCCTAAAAAGTGTTTGGGGACCAGGGTCCTGCCCCAGGGGACATGTATCAATGCAAAAAAAAGTTTTAAAAACGGCCGTTTTTTTAGGAGCAGTGATTTTAATAATGCTTAAAATGAAAAAATAAAAGTGAAATATTCCTTTAAATTTCGTACCTGGGGGGTGTGTATGATATGCATGTAAAGTGGCGCATGTTTCCCGTGCTTAGAACTGTCCCTGCACAAAGTGTCATTTTTGAAGGAAAAAAAGTCATTTAAAACTCACTCGTGGCTATTAATGAATTGTCGGCTTTTATCAATACATAGAAAAGTCATTGATAAAAAAAAAGCGTGGGGGTTCCCCCAAATTCAATTACCAGGCCCCTTAGGTCTGGAATGGATATTAAGGGGAACCCCGCCGCAAATTTAAAAAAAAATGGCGTGGGGTTCCCCCTAAATATCCATACCAGGCCCTTGAGATCTGGCATGGATTTTAAGGGGAACTCCACCCCAAATTAAAAAAAAATGGCGTGGAGTCCCACCAAAAATCCATACCAGACCCTTATCCGAGCACGCAACCTGGCCGGCCGCAGGGGAAGAGGGGGGGACGAGAGAGCGGCCCCCCCTCCCTCCTGAACCGTACCAGGCCACATGCCCTCAACATGGGGAGGATGTCCCCATGTTGATGGGGACAAGGGCCTCATCCCCACAACCCTTGCCCGGTGGTTGTGGGGGTCTGCGGGCGGGGGGCTTATCGGAATCTGGAAGACCCCTTTAACAAAGGGGACCCCCAGATCCCGCCCCCCCATGTGAATTGGTAAGGGGTACATTGTACCCCTACCATTTCACGAAGAAAGTGTCAAAAAATGTAAATAAAAACACACACACCTTGGAAAAGTCCTTTATTAAAAAATTAAAAAATAATAAATAAAAACAAAACATTCCAGCGATGAAATCCAGTGTCCCGCGGCGATCCTGATGTCCAGCGCTGTCCGTCATTGGTTGTGCCTGTGCGGACCTGATGGGTAACTTCCTCCGCAGTGTTTTAAATGTATAGACCCGCCCCTTCTAAAGTTCCCCATCAGGTCCGCTCAGCGGACCAGATGCGGAACATGAGAAGGGGCGGGTCTATACATGTATTACACAGCGAATGAAGTTCCCCATCAGGTCCGCCCCCTCGGTATGTCGGACCCCGCCTACGTCATTTGTCTGAGCGGCAAACTTCCTTCACTGTGTAAATTTAAATTACACAGTGAAGGAAGTTCCCCGTGGGGAACTTTAGAAGGGGCAGGTCTATACATTTAAAACACAGCGGAGGAAGTTCCCCATCAGGTCCGCACAGGCACAACCAATGACGGACAGCGCTGGACATCGGGATCGCCACGGGACACTGGATTTCATCGCTGGAATGTTTTTTTTTTTATTATTTTTTTATTTTTTAATAAAGGACTTTTCCAAGGTGTGTGTGTTTTTATTAAATTTTTTTGACATTTTCTTCGTGAAATGGTAGGGGTACAATGTACCCCTTACCAATTCACATAGGGGGGGGCGGGATCTGGGGGTCCCCTTTGTTAAAGGGGTCTTCCAGATTCCGATAAGCCCCCCGCCCGCAGACCCCCACAACCACCGGGCAAGGGTTGTGGGGATGAGGCCCTTGTCCCCATCAACATGGGGACATCCTCCCCATGTTGAGGGCATGTGGCCTGGTACGGTTCAGGAGGGAGGGGGGCCGCTCTCTCCTCCCCCCCTCTTCCCCTGCGGCCAGCCAGGTTGCGTGCTCGGATAAGGGTCTGGTATGGATTTTTGGGGGGACTCCACGCCATTTTTTTTTAATTTGGGGTGGAGTTCCCCTTAAAATCCATGCCAGATCTCAAGGGCCTGGTATGGATATTTAGGAGGAACCCCACGCCATTTTTTTTTAAATTTGCGGCGGGGTTCCCCTTAATATCCATTCCAGACCTAAAGGGCCTGGTAATTGAATTTGAGGGAACCCCCATGCTTTTTTTTTTTTTATCAATGACTTTTCTATGTATTGATAAAAGCCGACAATTCATTAATAGACGCGAGTGAGTTTTAAATGACTTTTTTTCCTTCAAAAATGACACTTTGTGCAGGGACAGTTCTAAGCACGGGAAACATGTGCGACTTTACATGCATATCATACACACCCCTCAGGTACGAAATTTAACCACTTCAATACAGGGCTTTTTGTACCTATTCAATACCGGGCCTATTTTGGCACTTTTCTCCTACATGTACAAATCATCATTCTTTTGCTAGAAAATTACTCAGAACCCCCAAACATTATATATGTTTTTTAGCAGACACCCTAGGGAATAAAATTATGGTCATTGTAACATTTTTTCTTGCACAATACTTGCGCAATAATTTTTCAAATGCCTTTTTAAAAAAAAAAAATGGTTTCATGAATTAAAAAATAACAAAACAGTAAAGTTAGCCCAATTTTTGGGGAAAATATGAAAGATAATGTTACGCCGAGTAAATAGATACCTAACATGTCATGCTTTAAAATTGCGCACACTCATGGAATGGCGCCAAACTTCGGTACTTAAAAATCTCCATAGGCGACACTTTAATTTTTTTTACAGGTTACCAGGTTAGAATTACAGAGGAGGTCTAGTGCTAGAATTGTTGCACGCGCTCTAACGCATGCGGCGATACCTCACATGCGTGGTTTGAACGGCGTTTACATATGTGGGCGACTTACGTGTGCATTCGCTTCTGATCGCGAGCTACCGGGGACAGGGGCGTTTTAATATTTTTTTTTATTATTTATTTATTTTTTTTACTTATTTATTTATTTTTTTACAATGATTTTCCTTTTCTTTTTTTTTTGATCACTTTTATTCCTATTACAAGGAATGTAAACATCCCTTGTAATAGGAATGTGTGTATGTGTGTGACAGGTTCTCTTTATTGAGAGATGCGGGGTCAATAAGACCCCACATCTCTCCTCCAGGCTGGAAAGCATGAGATAAGTGAAACATTTTTCACTGTTCTCATACTTACAGTCGCAATGGCGGCTTTGTTTACATTTGAGACCCGGGCGTGACGTCATCACATCGCGCCCGGGCCTCCGACGATCATAGAGATGACTGGTGACTAGAGTTGAGCGGACACCTGGATTTTTGGGTTCGACGGGTTCGGCCGAACTTCGGAAAAAAGTTCGGGTTCGGGACCGAACTTTAACCCGAACCCGGACCCGAACCCGAACCCCATTGAAGTCAATGGGGACCCGGACTTCTAAGGACTAAAAAGGCTCTAAAAAGGTAATGGAAAGGGCTAGAGGGCTGCAAATGGCAGCAAAATGTTGTTAAGAGCATGGCAAGTGCTCTGCAAACAAATGTGGATAGGGAAATAACTTAAAATAACATTAAAAAAATAAAAATAAAAAATAATAATCTTGACCTAGGAGGACGAGGTCCATATGGAGTAGGAGGTTGAAGTGGCGGTGGATGTGGCTGTGTAGGTGAAAGCGGCGGTGGAGGAGGACGAGGTAGCCAACACTGATTCAAAAATACAACAATGGCTGTGTAATGCCGGTGATGTGTCGAATTCTGTCCCCCGTCAAATAGTGTCCACCCTGTACTGCGCTTGCTCAGTATGTAGGACAAGGGGATTTCTAAAATCTCCCAAGACGAACGGCGCCTGCGTGGTGAGTTCAGGTGAAGGCCACACCATCCGTGGTTCAAGACGAGCCAAGTGAGGCCGTGCCCAAAGCGTGGCGATCGAACCGAGCCCGTGAGGGGCCCTGTTACTATGTGCTACCGTATGTCCACTTGGATGGTGGGGCTTGAACCTGCACTCACAGCGCATGCGCCGTTCATCTTCAGAGATTTTGTGAATCTCCTTGTCCTCTGTACTGCGCAAGCGCTGCGCCTTCGCAGTATGGGCCGGACACAATCCGATGGCCGGACAGTTTTTGTCACAACACCGGTATACATGTCTATTCTGCACAAGGTACGGACAAGTCCTGTGGGATCCATGCCTGGTTCATTTTAATGAACGTGAGCTTGTCCACATTGGCTCTGGACAGGCGGCTGCGCTTGTCTGTGATAACGCCCCCTGCCGTGCTAAATACACGTTCAGATAATACACTGGCTGCAGGGCAGGCCAGCACCTCCAAGGCATAAAGGGCAAGCTCAGGCCATGTGCCCAATTTGGAGACCCAGAAGTTAAAGGGGGCAGACCCGTCATCCAGTACGTGTAGGCCTGTGGACACATACTGCTCAACCATGTTGGTGAAATGCTGCCTCCTGCTAAGACGTTCCATCTCAGCTGGTGGTGCTGGTTGTTGTGGCGTGCTGACAAAGCTTTTCCACATTTCAGCCATGCTAACCCTGCTTTCTGAGGTGCTGCCGGTGCCCCGGCTGCGTTGGCGACCTCTTCCTCCTCCTCTGCCTTCGCCTTGTGCTTCCACCGTACGCCCGCTGTCAGGTGGGAATGCCACCAGCAGCGCGTCTACCAACGTGCGCTTGTACTCGCGCATCTTACGATCCTGCTCCAGTGAGGGAATTAAGGACGGTACGTTGTCCTTGTAACGGGGATCCAGCAGGGTGGCCACCCAGTAATCAGCACCAGTTAAAATGTGGGCAACTCGGCGGTCATTGCGGAAACACTGCAGCATGTAATCGCTCATGTGTGCCAGGCTGCCCAGAGGCAAAGAAAAGCTGTCCTCTGTGGGAGGTGTATCGTCTGTGTCCTCTGTATCCCCCCAGCCACGCACCAGTGATGGCCACGAGCTGGTCTGGGTGCCACCCTGCTGTGAAAATGCCTCCTCCTCCTCCTCCTCCTCCATCTCCTCCTCCACCTCGTCATCCTCCAGAACTGTTCCCTTTCTGCCGGACAATTGTGTACCTGGCGTTTGTTGGTGCAGGAACCCACCCTCGTAGCCACTTGTGAAAGACTGCCCTGAAAGCCTTTGAAATGATCCCGCTTCCTCCTCCTCCTCCTCATCCTCCTGTGCCACATCCTCTTCCATCATCGCCCGAAGCGTTTTTTCAAGGAGGCATAGAACTGGGATAGTAACGCTAAGAACGGCGTCATTGGCACTGGACATGTTGGTGGAGTACTCGAAACAGCGCAACAAGGCACACAGGTCTCGCATGGAGGCCCAGTTATTGGTGGTGAAGTGGTGCTGTTCCGCAGAGCGACTCACGCGTGATTGCTGCAGCTGAAACTCCACTATCGCCTGCTGCTGCTCGCACAGTCTGGCCAGCATGTGCAAGGTGGAGTTCCACCTTGTGGGCAAGTCACATATGAGGTGGTGAGCGGGAAGGCCGAAGTTATGCTATAGCGCTGACAGGCGAGCAGCAGCAGGGTGAGAACGCCGAAAGTGCGCACACACAGCCCGCACTTTCTGCAGCAGCTCTGGCATATTGGGGTAATTTTTAAGGAACCTCTGGACCGCCAAGTTCAGCACATGCGCCAGGCAAGGGATGTGTGTCAAACCGGCTAGGCTCAGAGCTGCTACGAGATTTCGCCCATTATCGCACACCACCAGGCCGGGCTTGAGGCTCACTGACAGCAACCACTCATTGGTCTGTTGTTCCATGTCCCTCCACAACTCCTGCGCGGTGTGGGTTTTTTCCCCCAAACAGGAAAGTTTTAAAACTGCCTGCTGTCGTTTACCCCTGGCTGTGCTGAAGTTGGTGGTGAAGGTGTTACGCTGACCGGATGAGGAGGCGGTAGAGGATGAGGAAGCGGAGTAGGAGGAGTTAGTAACAGGAGGCAAACTGAAGCGCCCTGCAATCCTCGGTGGTGGAAGGACATGCGCCAAACTGCTATCTGCCTCAGGCCCAGCCGCCACTGCATTTACCCAGTGTGCTGTTAGGGAGATATAACGTCCCTGACCGTGCTTACTGGTCCACGCATCCGTAGTTAGGTGGACCTTGCCACAGATGGCGTTGCGCAGTGCACACCTGATTTTGTCCCCCACTTGGTCCCTTTGACCTTCTCCTCATATTTTCAAAATTTAGGATCTTGCCCTAAATGGGTGTTTTTGGAAGCGCAGAACACACCCACAGTACGTAACCGCTGAATCGCACAGCTACAGAACTGCAGAAAATGCTATTCAAAAAAAATGTTGTTTTTTTAGTATAGCAACGTAGGAGAAAACTATAAAGAAATTGTTTATTTCAAACACCTCAAAATATGTATAACACACTGCAAACTTTTTTTTGTGCCTCTAAACGGCGTTTTTTGGAAGAGCAGAACACACCCACAGTACGTAACCGCTGAATCGCACAGCTACAGAACTGCAGAAAATGCTATTCAAAAAAAAAAATTGTTTTTTTAGTATAGCACAGTAGGAGAAAACTATATAGAAATTGTTTATTTCACACACCTCAAAATATGTATAACACACTGCAAACTTTTTTTGGTGCCACTAAACTGCGTTTTTTAGAAGAGCAGAACACACCCACAGTACGTAACCGCTGAATCGCACAGCTACAGAACTGCAGAAAATGCTATTAAAAAAAAATGTTGTTTTTTTAGTATAGCAACGTAGGAGAAAACTATAAAGAAATTGTTTATTTCAAACACCTCAAAATATGTATAACACACTGCAAACTTTTTTTGTGCCACTAAATGGCGTTTTTTGGAAGAGCAGAACACACCCACAGTACGTAACCGCTGAATCGCACAGCTACAGAACTGCAGAAAATGCTATTCAAAAAAATTTTTGTTTTTTTAGTATAGCACAGTAGGAGAAAACTATATAGAAATTGTTTATTTCACACACCTCAAAATATGTATAACACACTGCAAACTTTTTTTTGTGCCACTAAACGGCGTTTTTTGGAAGAGCAGAACACACCCACAGTACGTAACCGCTGAATCGCACAGCTACAGAACTGCAGAAAATGCTATTCAAAAATAATGTTGTTTTTTTAGTATAGCACAGTAGGAGAAAACTATATAGAAATTGTTTATTTCACACACCTCAAAATATGTATAACACACTGCAAACTTTTTTTTGTGCCACTAAACGGCGTTTTTTGGAAGAGCAGAACACACCCACAGTACGTAACCGCTGAATCGCACAGCTACAGAACTGCAGAAAATGCTATTCAAAAAAAATGTTGTTTTTTTAGTATAGCAACGTAGGAGAAAACTATAAAGAAATTGTTTATTTCAAACACCTCAAAATATGTATAACACACTGCAAACTTTTTTTTGTGCCACTAAACGGCGTTTTTTGGAAGAGCAGAACACACCCACAGTACGTAACCGCTGAATCGCACAGCTACAGAACTGCAGAAAATGCTATTCAAAAAAAATGTTGTTTTTTTAGTATAGCAACGTAGGAGAAAACTATAAAGAAATTGTTTATTTCAAACACCTCAAAATATGTATAACACACTGCAAACTTTTTTTTGTGCCACTAAACGGCGTTTTTTGGAAGAGCAGAACACACCCACAGTACGTAACCGCTGAATCGCACAGCTACAGAACTGCAGAAAATGCTATTAAAAAAAAATGTTGTTTTTTTAGTATAGCACAGTAGGAGAAAACTATATAGAAATTGTTTATTTCACACACCTCAAAATATGTATAACACACTGCAAACTTTTTTTTGTGCCACTAAACGGCGTTTTTTGGAAGAGCAGAACACACCCACAGTACGTAACCGCTGAATCGCACAGCTACAAAACTGCAGAAAATGCTATTCAAAAAAAATTTTGTTTTTTTAGTATAGCAACGTAGGAGAAAACTATAAAGAAATTGTTTATTTCAAACACCTCAAAATATGTATAACACACTGCAAACTTTTTTTGTGCCACTAAACGGCGTTTTTTGGAAGAGCAGAACACACCCACAGTACGTAACTGCTGAATCGCACAGCTACAGAACTGCAGAAAATGCTATTCAAAAAAAATGTTTTTTTTTTTAGTATAGTACAGTAGGAGAAAACTATATAGAAATTGTTTATTTCACACACCTCAAAATATGTATAACACACTGCAAACTTTTTTTTGTGCCCCTAAACAGCATTTTTTGCAAGCGTACATTAAAGTGCAAATTTATTTTTATTTTTTTTGCCCTAAACGGGTCTTTTTTTGCACGAGCAAAATAAAATGCTTTTTTTTTTTTTTTTTTTTTTGCCCTAAGGGTCTTTTGGAAAAGAGAACAATAAAGTGCCTCTTTTTTCCCCCCCTAAAAGTTAGATTTTCTCTGACACTGGGCTCATGGCAGTGTAAAAAGACTGCACTACAACACAAATAGGTAGACCTATGCAGATCGCTGATTTTAATCTCTGAATCTGGACTCCTATATAATATTCTCTCTCCCTGAAAGCACCAACACAGGAACCTGGCCCTACACTACACTATCTCTCTATCTTTTCCCTCAGGTTGTAGAATCAGGACTACCTCATCTATCTTTCTATCTCTCTCTAAAAGCAGCAGCAGCAGACTAGATCCTCTCCCTATCTATTCTGAAGCAGAGTGTCATGTGTGCTGTGTGCCTCTAGCTTATATAGAAGCTGGGTCACATGTTGCACTGACCAATCACAGCCATGCCATTAGTAGGCATGGCTATGATGGCCTCTAAGGGCACACCAGCTAATCAAAAGGTGATTGGCTGGCCCCTGAAGCATTTCTAAATGCGTTATTAGATTGCCGCAAAGTCCGGGTTCGGGGCAAAGTCCGGGTTCGGGTTCGGGAAAAAGCTAAAGTTCGGTACGGACCCGAACTTTACAGTTCGGGTTCGCTCAACACTACTGGTGACCATCTGGTCACCAGTCATCTCTATGCTCATCACGTGACCCCACCAACGATGCCGGAAGATTCGCTCCGGGTCCCCGATCGCACAGGGGAGCCCAGAGAAGCACCGGATGGCGGCGGGAGGGGGGGTGTCCCCTCCCGCCGCCATATAAGAATGATCAAGCGGCGGAACCGCCGCTATGATCATTCTTATGGTGCACAGAATCGCTGGCACTTCAAAAGGATATCTGAATGATGCCTCTAGCTGCAGGCATCATTCAGATATCCCCCTACAAAGCCGAGGACGTCATATGACGTCCACCCAGGATGGGAGATCCCATCTGTGGACGTCATTTGACTATGGCTGGGTAAGGAAGTGGTTAAAGGAAAATTTCACTTTTATTTTTTCATTTTAAGCATTATTAAAATCTCCGCTCCTGTAAAAACATCTATTTTTTAAACCTTTTTTTGCATTAATACATGTCCCCTGGGGCAGGACCCGGGTCCCCAAACACTTTTTAGGACAATAAATTGCATATTAGCCTTTATAATTATCACTTTAGATTTCGAACGTTCGAGTCCATTGTATTTAATAGGGTTCTAAAGTTCACACGAACATTCTGTCTGTTCGCAGGTTCTGGTGCGAACCGAACAGGGGGGTGTTCGGCTCATCCCTGCTGTACTACATAGTTGGCTGAGTTTGCTAACACAACCTCTTCAACTTTGTGATACCATGATAGCCTGGAAAGAAATCCAAAATGACTCGGCCTCTCCCCATTTGTTTCTATCTACCTATTCGTGTAAACCCAATGTTTCCACAGGCCAGGCAAAATGGAGACTTCCACCTATTCCTAGCCTAAAGCCTCGTACACACGAACGAGTTTCTCGGCAAAAACCAGCAAGAAACTTGCTGGCAGAGATTTTTTGCCGAGAAATTTGTTCGTGTGTATGGTTTCTCGTCAAGAAAAGCGACAAGAATCTCGACGAGAAAATAGAGAACCTGCTCTCTATTTTCTCGTCGAGATTCTCGTCAGCCTGTTTCTCGACAAGAAAATTGTGTGTGTGTACACTTACCTTTTCGCCGGGAAGTCCGCGCATGCCCGAAATGACTTAGACGCATGCGCGGTAGCTTCCTAGGCATAGGTAGGGTGAACCAAGATGGCGGCGACGGCATCGAATGTGACGAGCGCATGCTCGTCGTATTCGATGACGTCACCGCGTTCGCTCCATTCAAAGAACCGCGGGTTCTTTGAAAGGAGCGTGTGTACACTCGGCCGGGACAAGTTTCTTGTTCAAGAATCTCGTCGAAAAAAACAACATGTGTACGAGGCTTAGCTCTATCTAAAGGGCTTAGCAGAGCTGCATCTATGACATGTCATCAGTAGTCATCCAGCCATTTTCTACTTTGGCCAAAAAGTATTACCTGCCCATACACCACTTTTTTTATGCTCAGAAGCTGGTGGACTATGTTTCTAGTGTCTGTCCGCCAAAACCTCTGAGATTTCAGGCCTCCTTCATTGATACTTTAATTCAACGACAGCAATATACGATATCAGATATCTACCGACCTCTGAACTTCAAATTATCAAAACTACTCCAACACGTCTTGGCGGGATACAACAAATGTTGATTATTGGGCAAGACGGAGACGTGGCGGGATGCGCAATTTAGGCTCCTACATAGATTCTATGTTTCCTTTCTTTCCTTTGCAGACTCTACCCATTGTCACCACTGTCCTCTGTACCATGGTGGCCACCCAACAATTTTCCACTGGTTCTGGACGTGTGCAGTCATATCTGTATTCTGGGACCAGGTTCTAACCTTCATACATGCGGTCACCAGTCTATGCATGTGGAAAGACCCTCTAGTCCTGCTCTTTTGATGTGGCACCACGGCATCATCATTGCGTAATTCCTCTCACTGCAAAACCCTTTCAGAGGGCACAATGGATAACAATTAGCATGCTCGTGGCAAGGAGAGCGATCTTAAAGAAATGGCTTTCTTCAACACCCCTTACAGTCTCTGATATCAAAAAGGAACTAACGCTGCTGATGTATAAAGGAAGGCTAGACATGGAATCTTCCCTCAACTCCTTTTCTAAGCACTTTTATGCTACGTGGCAGGCCCTTATTAATGCTACTCTTTCAGCGTCCGGAAAATCTTCCATAGCCTCAATGCTTTAATGCCTGGATTACCACACCACAAAGCCTACAATTCTCTAGCTAGTGCACCACTGTCATTTGAAATGGCTGTTATACTTTGGTAGCAGGGGCTGCCTTTGTGTGCATTTAAGATGTTATCCTTTCCTTCCAAATATGAATAAGCAGTTACCCCCACATTTCCTCTCCAGGAACTGGGGGAATGTGGGTGTAAAAATCCTCCTTAATAAACATGATATTCTGAGATCATTGCACATAGTTGTAACTACTGTAGTTGGGTTCCTGTTTACCCTGTTTATTCTGAGATCATTGCACATAGTTGTAACTACTGTAGTTGGGTTCCTGTTTACCCACCTTGTTCAGTGTTGGATGCAGACTTTAATTAATTTTTCCACAATCCAATGGGCCCCTACACTCTCCTGGATTTCCACATGCCCCTGGGCTTCTGGACATGCCCAGAGAATATAAGCGCACCTGATTCCTGCCTGTTGCAAAGTCTTATCTTATTTGTGTACCATTTTGAACACAATAGTAAAACGTTTAAGGCCTCGTACACACGACCGAGTTTCTCGTCGTAAAAAAACAGTCGTTTTTCTCGACGAAATTCTTGTCAAGCTTGACGAGCTTCTTGTCAAGCTTTCCTTGCATACACACTGTCAATTCCAAATCTCGTTGTTGTTCTGCGTGGTCACGTACAGCACGTACGACGGCAGTAGAAAGGGGAAGATCGATTTCAATGGCGCCACCCCTTGGGCTGCTTTTGCTGATCTTGTGTTACCGCGTGTGAAGTAAAAGTTTGGGAAGAGACGATTCGCGCTTTTCAGTCTTCGTGCTTTCAGTTCGTTTTCTGCGGTTCAGTTTGTGCTTGTGGGTTCGTATCTTGTCTTTCAGGGCATGTAGGCAGGTCGTATCTGTTTTACAGTGCGTTCTTGCTCGTTCGTTTCTGATTTTCAGTTCGTTCTTCATAGGCCTTGCTGTTCTTAAGTGCGTTCCGTTTAGTACATTCTGATCAAACGACCGTCTCCTAGCCATGTCGCGGGTACGTTCTCGTCGTAGAGTTCGTGCTGTGCGTGCGCTTGGTGTTGGTCTGCTTGTCTTGGACCAAGACAAGTCCATGAACAGGGTGAGGAGGAGTTCATGGACCAAGAATTGATTGCTCCAGTGGGACCAATTCTGTCATATACCTCTGCTGCGGGAGATCGTGGTGAATAATCTTGAGGACTACAGGAATTTTCTGCGGATGTCTGACCCCGTTTTTCAGCATCTGTTGGCTTTGGTGTCCCCCTATATTACCAGGCAGGATACCGTTATGCGGGAAGCCATCGGTGCTGAGCAGAGGCTCATCACCACGTTACGCTACCTGGCGACAGGGAGAAGTCTGCAGGACTTGAAGTTCACGACAGGCATCTCCCCCCAGGCTCTGGGCCTCATAATCCCAGACACCTGTTCTGCCATTATCCAAGTCCTGCAGGAGGACTATATTAGGGTAAGTTTTCTCCTTTAACATCACATTCTATGTATTTCATGTATGCTAATGTATTGTATTTCTTTCATCCTTCCCTAATTACCATGATTGTAATATGCTGAGAATGTCCCCTTTGTCCTCATGCATGCTGTAAGCTTTTAATGCCCCTTTTTTCTCCTCCATGCATATTTCCTTTCACTAACCTTTCCAGCAGTGGTGGCTGGTGCACCAAATGTTTGGGGGGCCAGCCAAAAAAATTCTGATGAAGCCTTTGGACTGGAACCGCATCTCATGAGGCCATTTCCCCAGAGGACCCTGACCCCGGAGAAGAGGGTGTTCAACTACCGGCTGGCCAGAGCCCAAAGAGTCGTGGAGAATGCCTTCGGGATAATGGCCAGCCAGTTCCGCCTTTTCTTGACACCAATTAACTTGGCAGAGTACAAACTGAACTACGTTGTTTTCTGTTGCTGTGTGCTACACAATTTTCTGATAAGGAAATCAACAAATTATATTGCCTCAATTGTGCCTGAGGCAGGACTTTCAACTGGCAATACCCTGCCGGGCCTAGAATCTGGCCGTCCTGGCTTGCCCCCCCAAAATGCCTGTGAGGTTCGCCAGAAATATCTAGAATATTTCACGAGTAGGGGGGCAATTCCTATGCCAGGCCATGTCTGAATCATTTTTGAGAAAGAACAAAATAAATATCTGGTTTAATCTTTTTTTTAATGTTTTTTTTTTTTTGCTGTCTCCTAGTTTGTCATAGTGCATTTGTAGTGCCAAGTGTATTTTCCTTTAGTAAATACCAACCATTTCACTAGTAACACCAAAAATATAAACAAATAAGGTTAGAGCGTATTTGATAAAGAAGCTACACTTTGTTGTTGTTCAAACATTTTACTCTGTGCACATTCACACACATGGTAAATAGAACACTCATTTTTTATTTTTTTTGGGCTGCCCAGAAACAGGCCTTTTTTTTTTGGTAAGAAAATACAAAACCATCAGTAGCATCCAACAAACTACAACATTGTATACCTCTCGGAAATATGAGACATTCAATTTCACAAAAAATGTCTCTATCTGACCGTCATAATATGGGGTATTGGCACCCCTGACCAAGCCAAAATTTGAAGATGCACACAATTTAGAGTCATTTTAAAATGGGATTTTTGACTCCTGATCCCTATTGTCAACATGTGCTATCTGCCATCAGGGGTGATCAATGGACGTGTTTTGGGGGTGCAACCCCTTCTTCATTTCACCGACTTGAGATGCGAGGAAGGGGTTGCACCCCCAAAACCCATACATGGATATCCCCTGATGGCAGATGGCACATGTTGACACACTGTGTGCATCTTCAAATTTTGGCTTGATTGATTGTCTAAAAGCGTAATAAAATTGGGGTGATAACAATATCCAAAAATAAAATGGGGTGTTTTGTGCCTTATTCAATTTGCCCCAAAACATCTAGGATGTCCTTAAAGGTTTGATCCATCACATTAATTCTTTGCTTAATTCTGTTCAGTTCTGTACTACATTCCATCACTTGCTGTATGATTCGTAGGGCACTGTCAGCAGAGAAACGCGTACTTTCTTTCCCAACAACATTTTCATCCCCTATAAAAAAATACAAAATGTATTATAACTCTGCAGGCCTACATCTCTTACCTGAAGCTGTGGTGACAGATACTGACCTGTTGTGGTGACAACTTCCACCACGTCATCCACATCACTCCTTCCTCCACTTCTCCTTCCTTAACATCCTCAGGTTGTTGTTCTTGGTGAGGTTGGGGTTCTTTAGAAGGTGTGGGGTTCCTGTGCTCCCTGGAGTGGTGTCCTCCCAGTCTTCTCTCCCCTATGAGAATCAAACAAAAGGTATACTTAGCACACAGATATTTTATCTAAAAAAATGAACATGCTACATTGCTTGGAAGTGGGGTACAAGTGTCTGTTTGGGCCGAGTTACAAGCTGAAGACATTATTTCAAAATATAGAAATCTTGACTATTCACCTTTGGCTGACAATTTTTAGACATGGAGGCACCCCAAAAATACACTGATGCACCTGTGTGGGGCACCCTAAAAAGGTTGTTCTGGTGGCCCACACTATAGTGCTCCAGAGTCCAGATGTGGAAACAGCTGCTGAGTGTCCTCTCCTTTACACTGATTAAAGTTTGCATTTCATTCTCTTTCCAAACACATCATCTAGCCAACACTGTAATAACATTTATGGAATAAAAACAGGCATCTCTCTAAATAATTGGAACCCTGTATCCTCGCAAAACATCGTATATAGTGTGTGAACTATGTGTCTGTAACAAACTATTACTGGGCCAAACCAAGTTTTACCGATGACATTTTCTAAGGGACAATAGCAGTGGCGGATGGTGCTCAAAATTTTTGGGGGGGCGCAAACAAACTGAAAAAAAAAATCAATTGCCGCCACTGTGCCCATTAAACGCAGCCACTGTGCCCAAAAGCCACCAGTTTGCCCCCTCAAATACAGCCAGTTTGTTTCCATATACAGCCAGTGTGTCCCCATATACAGCCAGTGTGCCCCCATATATATATAACCAGTGTGCCCCCATTTATACAGCCAGTGTGCCCCCCATATACAGCCAGTGTGCCCCCATATACAGCCAGTTTGTCCCCATAGATATAGCCAGTGTGCCCCCATATACAGCCAGTGTGCCCCCATATACAGCCAGTTTGTCCCCATATATATAGCCAGTGTGCCCCCATATACAGCCAGTCTGCCCCCATATTCAGCCAGTTTTTCCCCCATATACAGCCAGTTCCCCCCAAATGCAGCCAGTTTGTCCCCCATATACAGCCAGTTCCCCCCAAATTCAGCCAGTTTGTCCCCATATACAGCCAGTTCCCCCCAAATGCAGCCAGTTTGTCCCCCATATACAGCCAGTTGCCCCCAAATGCAGCCAGTTTGTCCCCCATATACAGCCAGTTCCCCCCATATTCAGCCAGTTCCCCCCAAATGCAGCCAGTTTGTCCCCATATACAGCCAGTTCCCCCCATATTCAGCCAGTTTGTCCCCCATATACAGCCAGTTCCCCCCATATGCAGCCAGTGTGTCCCCCATATACAGCCAGTTCCCCCCAAATGCAGCCTGTTCCCCCCCCCAGCCCTGCACTTACCTTCCTCGGTCCACGCCATCCTCGATGTGTTCTTCCGCCCTCGATGTCGCTTCAGCCAATCAGGTTACCGGTAACCAGATCCGGTGAACCTGATTGGCTGAAACCTCCACAGTCTTCTCCAAGGAACGCACCCCCGTGCGTACCTGGGAGGAGTTTTTGGAAGCCGAATACAGCGTGAGAGCTGTATTCGGAAAGCCTATCAGAGCCGCTGGCTCTGATAGACACTTCCAAGTCACACCCACCGCCGGCCACCGCTCTAATTCATATGGCCGGCGCTCACCAGGAGGCCGGCCATATGAATAGTGGGCAGCGCGGCAGCGGTGACAATACACAGATTCATGCAATGCATGAATCTGTGTATTGTCATTCAGTGGCGGTGCAGGAGCGAGAGGGGGCGGCGCTCCGGCGCCCTCTATGGACGCACCGCCACTGGACAATAGTAAAATGCAACAACATGGAGCAACATGCAAGTTCTGAAATACAATAATAAGAACACAGGAGAAGTACTTACTTTTTTCTAGCATTCTCTTAATGCTCCTTAACTGCTCCTGCTCCCTCAGTTTCAGGTCAGACCACCTCTTTCTAAGCTGCTCCTTTGATCGTTTCACCCCGAAATTCTTCTTCAGACTTTTCACTACTTTCTTCATAATTTTGGACTTCCTTAGATTAGGGTGGGTATACGGCCCATGCTTTGCATCATAATCCGACTTTAGCAATATGTCCACCATCTCCGCGTAAGACATATTAGATGCCTTGAATCTCCTCCTTGATCGTGACGTTTCACGGTCTGGGCTGGTCTCCTCCTCGTTATTTGATGAATTAGCAGACACCTGCTGTGACTCCGGCATATCTGTCTGCGCGCCGAAAGAGAAGGGGCGGGGAAAAGTTGATACTGTGAACGTCATGGGCGGGCGACATGTGCGGAGCGACGTGTGCGGAGTTTCAGGCATGCGTGGTGTATATAAAGCAAACACACATGTGACGTTACTACGTTCGGTGTGCGGAGAGAGGAGGAAAAGTGACGGACGTGAGAACAAAGGTATGTGATTTTTATACTTTGTGAAATCGTGGCCTATACTGCCTAGAGATTGTTGGAGGATATATATGGGGAATCAGATTTACATGAGTTTAGACTGTGTGACTGACATTACTTTTTTTGTCTTGTGTTTTGGCTTGCAGACCCAAAATGAATGCTTTCATCAGCGATAGGGAATTCCTGGGTGAATTTATAGACCGTAAAGGGAGCTTCACTGGAAAAAAGGTGAGGAAAGCAGCGCTGGAGAGCCTGCTCCCATTTGTGCAGACCAAGGTACCCACAGCAACCACACAACAGGTGGACAGTAAAATTGGGAGCTTGAGAGGCACATACAGGACTGAGCGCTTTAGGGTCCTGGCTTCTCAGAGGTCAGGAGCAGCAGCAGCTGATGTATATGTCCCAACTTTGTGGTACTATAGCAGGATGTCCTTTCTGAACGACCACCTTGAGGCAAGGCCATCACTGTCCAGTCTTCCCCCCAGACTTCCCTGCAGCCAACCTGAGCCTTCTCTGGAGCGAGAGGAGGCAGCCAACCTGGAAGAACCTGATTTGGACATCTGGAGCCAGGTATAGTATTTTCATAAAATGTATTGTGATAAAATTAATGCATGAAAAATAAGATAATATGTAAATACCCCCCAAAATTGGGAGCAAAAAGTGATCTCAATATCAATAGACAGTAGTGGGCCCAAAATTTGCGGAGAAGAATGAAAACTGATGGGGTCATAATAATAGTCTTTTCTATTGATTTACATTAAATTTGCAAGAGTCATGAGCTATAATTTGTGTGTAAATGATGAACCAAAAACTAAAACTATGTCCCTTTTTCATACACAGGATGACATCAGCCAGGAGGAGGGTCTGGAAAGTGTCAGGCAGGAGGAGGCAGGGCCCACTGTGAGCCAGGAGGAGGCAGGGCCCACTGTGAGCCAGGAGGTGGCAGGGCCCACTGTGAGCCAGGAGGTGGCAGGGCCCAGTGGCACACAGGAGGTGGCAGGGCCCAGTGGCACACAGGAGGTGGCTGGGCCAAGTAGCAGGACCAGATCTCAGGTGCCTCCCATCCGCCTTCCTAAAAGAACCAGGAGGGACAGGAGCACAAGGGAGGCAGCAATGGCCCTTATTAGAGAGGCACATGCCACCCTCCAGGAGCCAACATCCACTGAAGAGGCCATTGCCGGCCTAGTTGGAGCCAAGTTCAATGTGATGAGCATGGAACAACGCCTCCTATGCGAGCCCCTGCTGATCACCTTGCTGAACAAGGGGGTGATGGGGAGAATTACCCCCAATACAGCCATATGTGAGGTCGCCCAGCTTTCCCAACCTCAACCTCCTCCTCCTCCTCCTCCGCCTTCTTCTTTTCCTCCACCTCCTTCTCCTCCTCCTGACATGAGTACACCTCCAGTGGCCCAGCCTCCAGCCACACGCAGAAGGAAGGCTGCAGGGAAGGCTTCAGGGAAGGCTGCAGGGAAGGCTGCCAAGAAGACCAGGAAGTGATGGCCTTGCTTCAATGTGGTCTGACAGAAGGCAGCCTGGTGTAGTACCACAGACTTGGGACATGTATATCACCTGCTGCTGTTCCTGACCTCTGGGAGACCAGCATCAGATTGTGCTCACAACTGATGTGCTTCTCAAGCTCCCAATTTTATTGGCCACACAGGGTTGATGTGTGCTCTGGGGTCCCATGGATGCACAAATGGCAGCAGGTTCTCCAGCGCTGCCTTCTATTTATTTTGTTATATACATGAATAAATGTTTTTTTTTTTTTACAGTTAATACTTGACTATGTGTTTTTATAATAATTCTAAATTTAGCTTTGAAGTAGGCAGATACATTTTAACAAATAAAATAAAAGAGACAGCTAACACAAAAAAATATCCTTGAAGGTCGAAAAAATAAAAATAAAAAAAATAAGGGCTAAACTTGACACAACAAAAATAATTAATTAAATCATGGAGCTAACTATAAAATAAAGAATCATTTAAAATTAAGATCTGTATTCCAAATTTTAATGATATAAATATTAAGGAGATCTTGCTCGATATAATACAGCTAAATATTCATGAGATCAGCATGAAAAATGTTTAAAATAGTTAGTCAGAACTCTGTGTGAATATCAGCAGCAAAACAAGTTCTTTAGTTTTCATTATTGTAACATTCAAAAGAAGATTTAAATGCACAACATTTAAACGATGCAATAATTTACAGCGGGATGAATGTGCTATCTCCTTTACGAAGGCTTGTTTTACCAGAAGAAGCGCTCCAGTCTCATACTTGATTCTGAGCATGCGCGCTTTTTGAAGACTTGGAAAAGCATACACACAAACGGTTTTCTCGTCGCAAAACAGGCCGGCGAGAAACACGACGAGAAAATCAAGAATCCTGATGAGAAAAAAGAGAGCAGGTTCTCTATTTTTCTCGTCGAGATTCACGGCAGTTTTCTCGAAGAAAAACCATACACACAAACGGTTTTCTCGGCAAGAAAGCTCTCTCTGCAGTTTTCTTGTCATTTTTGGACGAGAAACTCGGTCGTGTGTACGAGGCTTCAGCCGAAGACCCAATCATTTCAGATGACACTGTTTTAACTTTATCTAAAGTGCTGAGCTTTCAGTGTGGTGGTTCTATGCCTACAGCCATTTACTCTGGTGGCCAGACCAAAGTATTCATGGCACTTGTATGTGAAAAAGAGCAGCGCCAAAAGTAGTGACAATTGTGCTGATATAATGCATGTGCTTGTTAGGTCCAATGCGACCGTGATATTGTAATGGATTAATTCTGGTCCAATACCAGAAACTATTCTCTTCTGCCGCTGCTTCAAATCTTATGTTAAAATATACATGTAGGCCTGTTTGAAGGGTTGCACTCTGAAATCAGACTAGCTATGAGTAAGCACTCCTAAGTGTGAAACGCGTTAGCTGTCCCTGTTACCCCGTTGCTGTGACATATAGTGCCTGTTTTATTTTATTTTATTTTTCCAATAAAAGCCACGTTGGATTGGAGTGCGGCTATCCAGATTTCTTCATTTTTTCCTCACACTGAAATCAGACTCATCAGTATAGCTTCCTTCACATGTATGGCTCCCTAATGGGCTCCTTTATTGAAACTCAACTTATATACCAAATATGACACATACACTCATCATGACAAAACATGTACACATGACTGGCTGAGTCCAAATATAGTGCTTCTTCTTCTGTGACGTCCTCTCCCTCGTGGCAAGTCATTAGGTTACATTCCAGAGTTCGATCGCCATATTGCTTCGCACAATGGGAGGGGCCCTCCCGGATGGAGGGACTTAGGACGATGAATCCAGCAGTGAGGGGAGGGGTCGGGAACTCCACTCCGAGCCCAACATCTCTGTCATATGGTTACTCAAGGAAAACAATACTGTCGTAATAAGATTTAACAAAACACACACAATATACTATTTCAAACTTGTACCCTTAACACTCTGATTCCCAATATAAAAAATCAATAAGCTTCTCATTGTACAGAAATGTCTCAACATGTATTTCTGTTCCTAACAGATCCTAACATTTCCTAACAGATGGTTCCCATAAAAGGATTCTAATTACCCTGAATTCCTGAGGTGGGTATAGACCAGGGATATGCAATTAGCGGACCTCCAGCTGTTGCAAAACTACAAGTCCCATCATGCCTCTGCCTCTGGGTGTCATGCTTGCTGCTGTCAGAGTCTCGCTATGCCTCATAGGACTTGTAGTTTGGCAACAGCTGGAGGTCCGCTAATTGCATATCCCTGGTATAGACTATGTTAGCAGCTGGGCTCAAAAACTATTTAACCCATTGCTAAACTTCTCAAACTATATTTAAGTGGATAATAGATAGAGAGAACCCATTTATAAAAATATTCATTTTATATACTCCATCACAGTCCCCCCTTAGAATTACTATTTTTATCAACACTGTCCCTATATTATATAACCTAACCTGGCCCTCCTGACATCAGGACCTTTTTTACATTTCGCATAGGGGTCGGACATGGCTTGCCCAGTGTCTTTACTCGACGAAACGGTCAGGAGAACAGTCAAGTACTATTCTTTCCCTTATCATTTGAGAATGTTGTATGTATTTGTTACAGGTAAGGACTGCAATGGAGCATACGGTCCCTCATCCTCCTTTATTGGATCTCTAATATCACCTAGATTCAAAAAAATAGGAGTCACCTCTTCAGCTGCCTTTCCTAACAGCTTCTTCATACAGGGCAGAATACAGCAAACCACTAGTGCAGCTAATGTAAGCAGTATCAAAATTGCTATACCTATTTGAGTACAAATGCGTTGCCACCCATTCATTCAAAATACTGATCCCAGGGATCGGTCAGTCCTGAATTTCTTTTTAACTCTTTTGAGAGATCCTCTAATTTCTTAATTGCCAAGGTTACCTTACCATTGGGGCCTGTATTGTCCAGAATGTACGTACAACATGTACTTGTCCCAGGCAACATTTTACACACACCTCCCTTTTCAGCTAAGATCATGTCTAAGGCCATACGATTTTGGAAAGTCATCTGTGAAGTGGCCTCTAGTTGTTCAGCTAAACCTTGGAGTGCATCCCTGGTATAGTTAACGAACCTCTGTTGGTTATAGTACATATAATTAATCCAATCTACATTCTTATTTACTGTAATTATGGGAAGCGGGGACTCAAAACCTGCAGCTACTTGGTCTCTTGCTTTAAATTCATCTGGGACCCCCCTTGAGACTCCTATGGCATCTATATATACATGAGGGTCAAAACTACCAGCTGGGGTACTTCTACGCTTCCTGCTGGATTTAGATGAGTGTTCTCTTCTTACTACCAAGTCACCTCCCGAGAAGATGTGCAGGGGCATTATATACTCCATCACAATATTACAGATAGGAATAATAAAAAAAAAAAAGTAACTTACGTTTCTTGTGTCAAATTCAGTGAAAAAACAATAACTTAAAACTAAATACTTCAAAAACAAAAAGCGTGCAGTCCATTCAAATGCTGAAACAAATCACTGTGCCATACTGTCAATTCTTCTCCCCAAGTTACCTTCTGTGAACTCCAAGTGACTAAAATAGTGCTCACTGACCTAATAAGTAGGCCAAACAACGATTTGTACCATAGCCTTCCTTTACTCCTCATCCAAACCATTTATTGGGTAAGCACAGAAGTAATTAACTCCTTTCCTTCTCCAGACCACTCAGGTAGTACAGACCAGAGAGAAAAACCTCATTGCGCAACATTGATTAAAACATTTAACATACCAGACCAGATCTATAGTGTTACACCTGTTACTGGCAGCTAAACTAAATATTACCAGATAATGGAGTACCACAGATGCCCCTACACTATTTACAACAATCTCTGACCTTAACTGGCAGTGTGAAATAAACTAATAGCTAGGAAAAATATGCAAATGGAGAAATTTATCTCCAACTGGTCCTCTTGGCTTACACATCCAAAATGCACAGTACAAATGTCGATTTTGCAAATTTGTTCAATGCTCTTATTGGTCTTTAATCTGGTGATTTCTATCATTATCTAACCCCCTCTTCCTTCCTTGCTCCCACCCCCCCTCTCTTCCATTATTCCATATAGAACAATGTTGACTAGCCTTGTGTTATATCTTTAAGTAAATTTGCCTAAAATTTCTGAACCTTAATGTACTAAGTATTGTCATAGTTACATATAGTTACATAGTAGGTGAGGTTGAAAAAAGACACAAGTCCATCAAGTCCAGGTTCAGTTTAAGAAAAAAAAAAGTGTCATACTTACCTCCTCTGTGCAGTTGGTTTTGCACAGAGTGGCCCTGATCCTCCTCTTCTGGGGTCCCCCAGCGGCACTCCTGGCTCCTCCTCTTCTCAAGTGCCCCGTCTGAGAAGCGCTTTCCCTCAGGGCACACGTGCGGGTGCACTCCTGTGTCCTGCTGCTTGGTCCATTGACAGAGACAGCAGGACTCGGCTCCGCCCCCGACTCCCACATCATTGGATTTGATTGACAGCAGCGGAAGCCAATAGCTGTGGTGTTATCAATCTATCCAATCAGGACCTGAGACACCAGCTGGAGTGAGTGTGATCGTCCCCGGCATAGGAACGATCGGGCTCGGGTAAGTAAAAGGGGGGCTCTGGGGGGCTGGTGGACTACAAGAGGTTTTTCACATCAATGCATTCTATGCATTCTAAACTGTGAGGGTTTACAACCCCTTTAAGATGGACCAACTGTATGTTCTGTACAACCTCATCGCAGCATAATTTTCCTTTTCTGTATTCGTTAAAATTTATTAAAAACTATTGAAATTAAAAGAATTACATACCAGATTAGGATTAAAAATTCACTCACATTGTTTTGTGCCTTCCAGGCACCCAATATGACAGACCACCAAGCTTTTACTAGGATGCGTCAGGCACTCCACTCTACGTGATGCCAGCATGCATTCCAATATGATGTGATGTTATGTAACGGAAATGAATGACCAGAAATCCCACCTCTACTGTATGTGTTTCTTCAACCATAATCATCAGGAAGAACAGGGATAACACTTTTGGAGTGGCAGCTGGGGTTCACTAAACATCAGCTTCCAGGTTTTAGTGCCAAAGCTAGCCAAATACGCAGGCCGGGATGAGGATTTGGATACTGAATCAGAAGATTGTGAAGCCTGATCGGAACATATGGGATCCTGTCCGTTTAACAGACAAACCTGGCAATTAACACCTTAGAGGGAGTAGTGAGGAATTTATTCCTACACCCACAGGCAGAAGATCAGGATTCCCTGGATAAGATAGTTAACCACCTGTAAACAGTTTACAACCATGTGGTGGTGTTATGAGACCTTAGAGCTCTCTTCATCTGAAAGAAACAGAGAGCGTGAGTCTATTATGCAACATTAGCTGGAATTACAAAGTATAGCAGCGTAAATAAATTGAAGGGAAAAGTGTCATGGCCTGACTGGGGTGACATAGATGAATGGTTGAAGGAACAATTTGTGGATTTGTTGCCAAGTGCCTAGTCCTTCACCATTTTATGCAAGCAGCTTGTTTGAGGAATAATAGAACACAGCCTCAGGAAAAGACCAAGTCACTGCTTCCAAGGATACTGCTTTAACTTTCTCCAGAGTGCTGTGCAGTAGGGTTGTCATGTTGTCCTGCAACTACAGCCATTCACTTTGGTGTCCAGAACAGAGACTCTTCATACCACTTGTCTCTATATTACACTGTCATACCTCTACATTACACTACCAATGGCAAGAAAAAATACATTCGATCATGTGCACTCGATCAGCTGAATAAAGAGAGAGTGGGTATTTAAAACTCTCTTTCACATTGAGTTCATGTAGAGGGGTACATTTGTGGCGCAAGGACAGTTAAAGTGTTCTTAGATATGCTGACTGTGAATTGCTGCCAGTTTGTGACAGGCTAGAAGTAACTCTGTGGAAGGCAAAGACAGAAGGAGAGCAGCACCATCTAAGTGCAGAATTATTAAGACATTTTATTCCATAAAAGACAATTGGTAACTCACAAGATGTATGAGATGTCAGCGCATGTGGGATTAATATTATGGTTCATCCGCTCATGTGAAAGACAATCCTCTCACTGGTGAAGAGGCAGCTGATGGGTCCAGGGACGCCAGTGGTTCCCAGCGCTTCCAGACACTCAGGATGGCTTATTGACAGCGGTGATAGCCTGATAAAAGAGCATGCATGTTTTGAACGCGTGCTCCTCCCTGCTCTATCTCCACCTGGAAGTGACATACACCGCAGTCAGTGAGCCTTCCTGAATGCCTGGAAGCGCTGGGAACCACCGGTGTCACTGGACCCATCAGCTGCCTCTTCACCGGTGAGAAGATCGTCTTTCCCATGAGCGGATGAACTATATTATTGATCCCACATGCGCTGACATCTCATACATCTTGTGAGTTACCAATTGTCTTTTATGCAATAAAATGTCTTAATAATGCTGCACTTAGATGGCACTGCTCTCCTTCTGTCATTACACTACCAATGGCCTGGGGGTATCCTGGGGCTGTCTATGTAAGTTCCTGACACACCTCTGAAATCTTTGGTTTCATCCCTACACAGGTTGAAGGGATTTAAGGCAGAGCTAAACTCAATTGGATTGGGGCCCTCATTTTTTTTTTTATTCAATCTAGATTAACCAATCAAATCTATTTTTAATCAATCCAGATCTCAATGAGAGAAGTTAAAGAACATATAAAAGGTTGAAAAGAGGATGAAAAGAAACAAGAATTAACCTGGTATACAAAGCATGGTGCATGACAAAACACCTTTGTATCACATTCTATGCCCAGAGCATGAATTGGGAAGCAGATTATTATCAAGGCATATAAAGAAATAAAACAGAACATACTTGACAGCTCTATGAGCAGATTCCCTGTACAAAGAAAGTTTGTTAAAACCTTACATCCTATTGAGTGTAATTTAGAAAGAACACATTAAAACGTTCTAGAGGAAGTTACTGCTGTACACTGATAGTTATATTTAAAAGAAAATTAAGTAGGTATAAAAAAGAAAGATACAAGCATGTTATAGTCTCCAGAATCCATGATTATGGAAGATTAAATTATACACAGTATATCTAAAAAAGAATGAAGGAATAATTCCACATTCTTTACAGTATTCTTGTTTAAAGGGGTTGTAAAGGTTCATTTTTTATTTTCTAAATAGGTTCCTTTAAGCTAGTGCGTTGTTGGTTCACTTATCTTTTCCTTCAATTTCCCTTCTAAATGTTTTTTTTCTTTGTCTGAATTTCTCACTTCCTGTTTCTCCTCAGTAAACTTCACACCATCATCCGAGCCGTGTTTAGTCAGCCAGAACAGCTTACTGAACAGCTTACTGAGGAGGAACAGGAAGTGAGAAATTCAGACAAAGAAAACAAAGAAAAAAAACATTTAGAAGGGAAATCGAACGAAAAGGTAAGTGAACCAACAATGCACTAGCTTAAAGGAAGCTATTTAGAAAATAAAAAAACAAACCTTTACAACCCCTTTAAGTGAGGACGCAAACAATCAAACCACAAGGTGAGAAATTTGCAGGTGTTCAAGGAATTAGAAAAAACATACTTTTTTGAGCATAGTCTGCTTTTTCTTTTTTAAAAGTAAAATGCTTAAAGCACAGTCTTATTGAAGAGTTATCGATATCAGAAATATTGAAGCCCAACTATTAATTAAAGCCTTACTATGTGACACGGTACTGATATATAGTGGCTAATGGGAGAAACCACAGCACACAGAAGGGTATATGGCATCTGACAAACCAAGATGTGTCAAATATCAGCAGCTTCCATAGCTCTGCAAGACAAAAAAGTTTAAAGTCATCACACACCATATTTTATTTAACTTTAAATAGTTTGTTTGGTCCAAGATGGTCCAAACATACAATTTAAAGTAAAATAAACTAAAATAGATGCAGTCTTTAAAAGAAGATTACTAAAACCAGTATGGTGGGTGGTGACTTCAAACCTTTTTGTCTTGCAGAGCTATGGAAGCTGCTGGTTTGTCAGCTGCCATATATAAGGTGACCAGATTTTTAAAATGGAATCCGGGGACATTTTTTATTTTTTTATTGGCAAATGGTAAACTATTTTATAAGCATATTTTCCTCCAATGATATATGCAGTGTATGTGGTATGTGTAAAACGATTGTATGATATATATGTTATTTCTCACATTTCCTCCATGAGATAAATAAAAGATGCCTCTTAGGAAATTTTTGGGCTAGGACTACTAAATGTTAAGAAAATAAGATGGAGAAAAAAAAAATACTTGGAGGGAGGGATGGGGCAGCAAGATTCAAATCTAATTAAGGCAGGTGCGGATCCAGACAATTTATTTTTGGGGGTGCTATGGTGGTGCTTGAGGTAAAACTGAGGGTGCTAATGCAGCGGGCTGCCACACACCCTTGGATGTGGCCAAAAAGTGGGTGTGCCCAGCAAGTGGGCGTGGCCTGAAAGCGGAGGTTTCTTCATGTCCTGGCCTCTGTATACCAATACACAACCCTACACTTCCTTTATACAATTCTACAAATGGTATTATAAGTGTAATGGCAAAACCTATAAATGAATATCCAGTGCAAATCAATCAATGTATTGCAATATAGTAGTGATGGTGTCACCCCCTTTGCAAATGGTAGGACTTATTGCAGAGCTGCAATGTGTAAAATCATAATAAAATGTACAATTGATGTACATATTTTAAATTTTATTAGGATTATATATAGGGGGTTTCACCACTATTTGCACATTGCAGCTCTGAAATATTTCTTCCCATTTGCAGAGGGCGTGACACCATCTCCTAAATGTCCCCTAAACCCGGGGACACTCAGGCTCCGGGGACAGTGTCCTCAATCCGGGGACTGTCCCCGGAAAACGGGGACGTCTGGTCTCCCTAGCCATATACCCTCATGTGCACTGTTGTTTCTCCCGTTAGCCACTACATATCACTACTGTGTCATATAGTAATGCAGTGGCTATCAGGTAGAACCACAGCTTGCAGCATACCCAAATGTGTTGCATTCCATGTACAGCCAAAGCTCTACAAAAATGGGAAGATTGCCATTGCTGCCTTTAGGAGTGGTAAGTATTAGTAATGCACTTTGACATGCTGCTTCTATTTCAGTTTTTTCCTTGCGACAAGATCACTTTAAGGAAGGACTCCTTGTATGCCTACTTGCAAGTCGCATACAGTACATAACGACATTATTACTGATAAAAACAGCTACATTCTTTTTGTGAAAAATTACTTTTTTATTCTTCTTGCATATATAGCGATACCCTCAGTTAAGAGGGCTTCTGGTATTGATTTGGGAACTGTAGTGCACCGCTGTCAACCCCTGCCAATCGGCTCTAACCTCCAGATAGTAGTAGTGGGATAAGACCGCGCGACCGCAACTCTTGGTGACGCAGTCTTATAGCAAGCATGCACAGCAATTTACTTTTAAAACTACTATTAAAGTAACTGAAGCTGACACCAAATGTACTTGACCCAGATGTTTTACTAAGGCTAATGGGCAAGTAATAAAATAACAGTATAACAAAGTATAGATCTTAGAAAGTAACAGTATTTAAATTAACAAACAATCCGATAGCTCAAGTAATGCGATGCGGCTCTAGCGCTGCCTCTTTTCAATCACTTCCCCTCATGGGCAGACTAACTCTCAATAGTATCTACCTAACAGTCAGGCCTGACTGATCTAAAAAGGAAGTTCAGTTAACACAAATCTTCGCATGCAATCTTTCGGTGGTGCACTTGATGAACAAACTTATAATCCAAATGAATAGTGAAGATAAAGTATATGTCTATGAGCAAGTGCTCTCTCTCCACCCCGACAGTCCAAGTCTGTTTCCCTCGCCAATTCCTCTAGGAACAGGAATCCACCGACATCCAGGCCTTCAGTCCTTCTGGTGTACTGCAGCAAGGAGGAGAAGATGTCTCTCAGGTTCAGCTAGGCTGGCGGAGGGCTCTTTGGAACAGAGCACAAGGCCCAGGCTTCAGGCCTTGTGCACACAGCAGTTCAGCACAGAGATCCTCTTGCTAGGAGAGGCGGTGTCCAAAGAGAGAGAATCAACTCCGCCTCCCCTTTATAAAGTCTGCCCCAGCAGCCCCTGCTCCGTGGCAATGCACGCTGGGTGCTGCAGGATGTACTGGGAAATGTAGTCTCTCTGTATTAAAGGGGTATACCCTGCTACACACTCCCCCCACTTTGAATCTTTGGTCCCCAAAGACAGCATCAACAAAGAGTACCCACTACATTACTCAAGGCTGTTAGAGATGTTGGCAGGGGAAGTTCCCACCAAAACGAGGAAGGGAATTACCCTGCCCACAGGTCACTTCTGCAAGGGTGGCCTGCCTAAATGTGCCAGGGAGTGAGCTGGGGTTGCCCTCCACCAAATGTACAGTGGAGGGACCAGATGTGGGTATGGTCCTTCTTGCGGTTAGGACTGTGTCTTCGTAACTTTCTCCCATCTGGGGGTAGGTTAATTTCCGGGGAGGGCGAATGGCTCTCTTCATTCTTTGCTCCCCGGGAGTCACAGTCTCAGGTTCTTCTTCTGGCACTGAGGTGGAAATTTCCTCTGCTTCCTGGACATCCAACTCAGATGCAGAGGGATATATGGAATCCATGGAATCCCCTTGATCTTCAGCAGGCGGATTGTCTTGAATATCTTCCCATTCTTGTAACTGAAGGCTGGTCGGAAAAAATTCAGTGGCTTCTACGTTTAAAGTACTATCCACAGGATCTTCAGAAGGTGGAAGGTCAATGGATAATGGTGCCTCCTCACTTTGGTCTGAGTCTTCTTCCTCCCTAGCTAAAGTTGCTTGCGACCTAGTGTGAGGTCGAGGGGTATGAGTGGTAGAAGGTAACTCAGGAGAATCCAGAGTGGGTGGCATCCTGACAGCCTCAGACAGAGGTAACAGATGGTTCCGGTGCCAGGTCTTCAGTGGCCCTATTTTCCCTTCTGGCTTCACTTGGTAAACAGGTAGATCCAGTAACTTCTTGCAGATCACATAAGGCTCTGATCTCCACCTGTCTGCCAGCTTATGTTTTCCAGGAACACCTAAATTTCTCAACAAAACGCGGTCTCCAGGCTGTAGATCTTGAATCCGAACTTTCAAGTCGAAATTCCGCTTGTTTCATAGGCCAACTTCAAGCTTTTCCTCAGCCTGTCCACATATCCCTTGTGTGAGGCAGCAGATGCATGGTCCATGGAAGTGCCGAAGGCCAAATCCACTGGCAGTCTCGCCTCTCTCCCAAACATGAGTCTATAGGGGGAATACCCTGTGACATCACTGACAGTGCTGTTGTAGGCATGCACTATTGCTGCTATGTGCTTGCCCCAGTGCTGCTTCTCCTCACTAGACAGGGTTCCCAACATGTTTAGCAATGTCCTATTGAACCTCTCTGGTTGGGCATCCCCTTTGAGGGTGGTAGGGAGTAGTGCGAGTCTTCTTTATCCCTAAAGAATCCAGCAACTTCTTGATTAGCCGACTCTCGAAATCCTTCCCTTGTTCCGAGTGAAGGGGTTGAGGCAATCCATAATGGACAAAGTACTTCTCCACCAGGATTTTTGCAACGGTGGAGGCCTTCTGGTCTTTGGTGGGAAATGCCTGGGCATAGCGAGTGAAATGGTCGGTTACCACCAGAACATTTCCATGACCACTCAAGTCAGGTTCAAGACAAAGGAAGTCAATGCATACCAAGTCCAGGGGCCCTTGACTTTCTAGATGGCCCATTGGGGCAGCTTGACGTGGCAGTGTCTTCCTTTGTATGCAGCGGGCACACGAGTGACAGTACTCCTCCACTTCAACCCGCATACAGGGCCAATAGAACCTACTTCTCACTGGTTGAAAGGTTCTTTCAGCCCCTAAGTGGCCATGATTATCATGCAGAGCAGCTAGGATGGTTTTCCTGTGCTTTTCTGGCAAGAACAGCTGCCACTTCTCTTCCAGGTCATCAGAGGGGCCCCTTCAGTAGACCACCCCTTGATGTACCTGTAACTTGTTCCATTCTTTGTGGATGGATTGGTCCTCCTTTGAGGGGTCGTGTAGGAGCCTTCCCGGATCCTGATCCTCCAGAACTTCCAAAGCTAATCTTCCCCAGGGGTCTTCCAACTGATCCCTTCTGAGGTCATTCTTGGATAGCTTGGATAGCTTCGGCAAGTCGTCTTCACCAATCTGGGTCACATCACAATAGTACTTGGGTACTCCCACCACAGAAACTCCAACTTCTTCGGCCCTGGATCCTCCACTGGCTTGAAGCTGAGCCCCTTGACATAAGGCCCTCACTCCATCCGGGGTCACTTGGATCCAATCTTCAATGTGGCAAGTGGGGGCATGTGACCTTCTAGATAAAGCGTCAGCATCTCGGTTCCCCGCTCCAGGCCTATACTTCAGACTGAAGTTGAAACTGGAACGGGTTGCCAACCAACGTGGCCAGTGGCATCCAACTTGGCTGTAGTGAAGAGATAGGTAAGCGCATTATTGTCAGTCTTTACAGTGAATTCAGCCCCATACAGGTAGTCTCTGAGCTCATCCACAACTGCCCACTTTAGGGCCAGGAACTCCAACTTGTGGGTGGGGTAATTCTTCTCCGCTGGTGTTTAGGCTTCTACTAACATAGGTGACTGGCCTTAGCTGTCCTTCATACTGCTGGTACAGCACACCTCCCAGGCCATCATGGCTGGCATCCACATGAAGTTCATACGGTTTCTTAGGATCAGCATAGGCCAATACCGGGGCAGTGGTAAGACTCTTCTTCAACATTTGGAAGGCGTCTTCACATCTTTCTGTCCACTGTCCTTCCACAGACTCTCCCGGCTTCCTGGGGCCAGTCTCATCTTCCTCTCCGTCTGTCTTCAACAACTCATTTAGGGGTTTTGCTATTTTTGCGAACCCTTCCACGAATCGACGGTAATAGGAGAAAAATCAGAGGAAGGATCTGAGCTCAGTCACAGTAGTTTGGCGAGGCCAGGAGGTAACTGCTTCAAGCTTGTCAGGGTCGGTAGACACTCCCTCTTCGGACACTATGTGTCCTTGATAGTGTACCGAGGACTGGTAGAACTGACACTTTTCTGGTGAAAGCTTGAGCCCCTCGTCACTGAGTCTCTTCAGGACTTTCTCCAGCCTTTCTTCATGTTCCTCAAGAGTCCTTCCAAAGACAATGATGTCATCTAAGTACACCAGGACTTCAATAAGGTGCATGTCCCCCACCGTCTTCTCCATAAGCCTCTGGAAAGTGGCAGGGGCCCCCGACAGGCCTTGAGGCATTCTGTTGAACTCATAGAACCCTATCGGGGTGATGAAAGCCGTTTTCTCTCGGTCTTCAGGATGCATGGGGATTTGGTAGTACCCACTCTTCAAGTCCATAACGCTGAACCACTTGGCTCCTGACAGGCTCTGCAGAGCATCCTCAATCCTGGGAGTGGTGTACTGATCAGGTATGGTCCTCCTATTGAGAGTCCTGTAGTCTATGCACAGTCTCAATGAGCCATTTTTCTTCCAGACTACCACAATAGGGGAGGCATACGGCCTCTAATCACTCCAGTTCTCTTCAGTTCGGCCAACTGCTCACGCAGGTCTTCCAGATCAGCGAGAGGAACCCGCTGGACCCTTTCCCGAAAGGGTTTGTCTTCCTGTAGACGGATCCTATGGGTAGCACTCCTTGCACACCCTACGTCAAACTCGTCTTTTGAGAAGATGTTTCTCTATCTGGTCAGTTGGGCCTTGGCTCTCTCCTTCCACTTCGGTGGTAAGGTGCTGTCTTCCAGGCACAACCCCTCCAGGGTCTCTCCTTCAACTTGCTTCAATTCCGACATAGCCACTGGAGTAGCTGGGTTTACTCTACCCAACAATACTCGGGCTGGAATCTTCATAGGAGAACTGGAGGTATTCCTGATGCTCACTGGAATCTGGCCCTTGGACTTCTTCAACGCTCTCAAAGGGTCCACTTCGGGAATCACTTCCAACCCTGGTTGAGTATCCAGGGGGTCTGGTTCCAGAACAATGAAGGGGCCAGGTTGCTTACATGAGAGTTTTACAACAGCCCGAAGGCAGGTTATCTCACCAGGCTGTAATGTTCTCTCTTCTCTTGACAGTCTCCAGACTTTTCCTACCCCTTCTTCTGGGGCCTTTTTCTCCAGAACCAAATTCCGGTAGACCTGTTGCAACATGGAGTGGATCCTGGCGACTGAAGCCCCTTGTTCTTGCACTATGGGGTCCAATAGTCTCCTGACCAGGTCAGTGTTGGTTCCTATGATTACGGAACTTCTACTGGCTCCTTGTGGGTGAGGACAGACCACTGCAAGAGTGTCGAAAACTTCCGCTTTTCCTGTTACAGAGGGATCGAATGCCAGTCTGATTGAAACGTAGCCGTCATAAGGGAAACTCTGTGTGCCAATTCCCCATATCTCAAGGTCGTCGAGTTTCTGTAGAGGCATGTGGCTCAGGTGTTTTTTATAAAAGTCTCTGTACAAGAGTGTCACTTGGGCTCCCGTGTCCAGGAGGGCTCTGGTGTAAACTCCTTCCACTTGGACAGGGACTAGTGGAGAGGGTCCTACCAGCCTGTCCGCAAAACTCTCCCGAGGCGGCTTCTTCTTTGGACTCTGGGGTTTTTCTTTAGGATTCTTCTTCTTCTTCCACTTGTCTCTGGATCTTAACCCCTTTTGGGCCTGGTATGCATTGATTCCCTGCAGGTTGTTAGACTTTAACTCCTGACAGGGGGTATTGAGTGGTTTTTGGGGGGCTCTGTTCCCCTTTCTCTGTATTCTTTTCTCTTTCTGAACCTTAGTGGAGCTTTCTGTGAATAGCGGGTGCCCGGCTGACTCCTTCACCGGGGCCCTCTGAAGTTTTCCGCCGGCTTGCGGTATCTGGATGCAACTTCATTTGGGCTGGGGCATTCTGCTCTGACATGCCCGATTCCCCCACAATTGAAGCATGTTATCAACCTCTTAGGCTTCTGTATTAGTTCCGTATTGGAGCCGTTTTGGTACCTCTGGCATGTTCTTATTGTGTAGTGTGGAGGCCTGGCTGGTCAGCATGGACACCATTTCTACTAGTTGTGACACCTGGGTCTTTAGGAGTTCAACTTCTGAATCACCTCCTTCTGCACTTAACATTCTGACTCGGGCAGTTGGTTCGGTATGTTGACTCCTCTTTTTGTCTTCCAAAATAGCCTCCTCCTCCCTGACTATCCGGATCAAGTCGGGGTATTCCAGGCTGCTCCCGTCCTGCCGGGTGCATAGCATTAATGCGATGGGGGTCTAAGGGTTGAGCTCCCCTCAACACCTGCTGGGCACAGGCCTCATCCACTTTTCTTGGATCGATCCCTTTCTTCAATAGGATCTGATGCAGGATCTTATCCAGATGTCTTATGAATTCTGACAGCTTCTCTCCCTCCTTTTGGTAGCAGTGCTCCAGCTGATAAGTGAGTTCAGTGACCTTTTCCGTCCCGCCGAACACATTCTGCATAATATCCAGATAATCCTGTGCATTGCAGTCTTTCTTGCTCAGCTTGAGGTTACGTATGGCCTCCAGAGCAGGCCCCTTTAAGCTTTCCGCAATTCTTTGTTTTTTTTGTTGTTCTGGGACCTCCCATTCTTCTAGGGCCTGAGTGGCGCCGTCTAGCCACTCTTCAAATCCCTCTTCCACTGAACGTACAGGTTTCTTTCCAGAAAAAGTCCTGAGTTTCCTGTCTCCTGACATCAAGTGGTCTGGAGGGTCCTTTTTACACTTTGCCACAATCTCCCCCAGGACAGCGCATAATTCTGAGCTAAGGGTGGTCAGTGGTGGTGAACCGGGACCCTGTGGCTGGGCACTTCCTTTTGTGCTGGGGCCTTCTTTAGATGTGGATGTAGGGCCATCTTTATTCTCTTCTGGGTGTATCAGGAGGAGTTCTACCTGGTTTGTAATTCTTATTAGGCTTGTGCAATTAGTTTCGTAACGAATTGAAATTCGTCCGAATTTAGCAACTTTCGGACATTCGGAAGCATTCGAATTTCCGAACAAAGCAATTACGAATAAGACCGAATCCGAAATAAATTATACCGCAAATAGCGAATGCCCGAATGTCTTCGGCATAATTCGTTATGAAAAAGTTACGAATGTACGAATCCATACGAAGCACAATAACACTCACTCTGCTCTGCTCTCTGCTTCTCCCACACCGTGCTGAACTCCCTCTCAAAATGGTGTACAGGGGCGGAGGTTATAGCCGCATGTAAAAAACGAAAGTAAAATACGAGATTTCGAATCCATTCGAAGCACAATAACACTCACTCTGCTCTGCTCTCTGCTTCTCCCTCACCGTGCTGAACCCTCTGAAAATGGTGTACAGGGGCGGAGCCTATAGCCGCATGTTAAAAACGAAAGTAAAATACGAGATTTCGAATCGTTACAAATAACCGCAATGTATTTAGAAAAGTACAAATCCATTCGAAGCACATTAGGCATAATAGGCAGCGTCGTTGTGAGAGAGACACGGAAAATTACGAATCAACGAACCCAAAAAAAGTTACGAAAGTAGGAGTTGTGTCCAGAATCAACGAAAAACAACGTACTCTACCGAAAGTACGAACCCAAAAAAAGTTACGAAAGTAGGAGTTGTGTCCAGAATCAACGAAAAACAACGTACTCTACCGAAAGTACGAATTATAAAGCAACAAAAAATTCAACGAAAAATGTCGCTTGCAAAAATACGAATGAGTCCGAACACGAAAAATCCCGTCTAGCAAAATTACGAATGATTACGAATCAACAGGACCGGAAAGAAACGAACCGAAACGGAACGAATTTTTCCGTTGTGCACAAGTCTAATTCTTATGCTGGCCCCTTTGAAGTAGTCAGAGATTCCGTTCCTCCACTCACACAATGCATATGTGTGGGGATTTACAGTATCTGTCTTCATGTCAATCACCCATGGCTTTCTGTTCGTGGACAATGCCCTCAAGACTGGAGTTAGCTGCTCCTCTACCCAGGCCTCTCTCTGGATTTCAACCACCAGGCCATTTCCGGGTAGGATGCCTTCCTCCCTGCACCACCGGGCTACGGCAGCAGGGTCTATGCTGGTGCTTCTGCCGGCTTGATTGCAGCGTGCAACATACAGGAATCCCGGACGAGCCCCCACGTATAGCGATACCCTCAGTTAAGAGGGCTGCTGGTATTGATTTGGGCCCTGTAGTGCACCGCTGTCAACCCCTTGCAATCGGCTCTAACCTCCTGTGGCACAGATAGTAGTAGTGGGATAAGACCGCGTGACCGCAACTCTTGGTGACGCAGTCTTATAGCAAGCATGCACAGCAATATACTTTTAAAACTACTATTAAAGTAACTGAAGCTGACACCAAATGTACTTGACCCAGATGTTTTACTAAGGCTAATGGGCAAGTAATAAAATAACAGTATAACAAAGTATAGATCTTAGAAATAAACAGTATTTAAATGAACAAACAATCAGATAGCTCAAGTATTGCGATGCGACTCTAGCGCTGCCTCTTTTCAATCACTTCCCCTCATGGGCAGACTAACTCTCAATAGTATCTACCTAACAGTCAGGCCTGACTGATCTAAAAGGAAGTTCAGGGAACACAAATCTTCGCATGCAATCTTTCGGTGGTGCACTTGATGAACAAACTTATAATCCAAATTAATAGTGAAGATAAAGTATCTGTCTATGAGCAAGTGCTCTCTCACCACCCCAACAGTCCAAGTTTGTTTCCTCCGCCGATTCGCCTAGGAACAGGAATCCACTGACATCCAGGCCTTCAGTCCTTCTGGTGTACTGCAGCAAGGAGGAGAAGATGTCTCTCAGGTTCAGCTAGGCTGGTGGAAGGCTCTTTGGAACATAGCACAAGGCCCAGGCTTCAGGCCTTGTGCACACAGCAGTTCAGCACAGAGATCCTCTTGCTAGGAGAGGGGGTGTCCAAAGAGAGAGAATCAACTCCGCCTCCCCTTTATAAAGTCTGCCCCAGCAGCCCCTGCTCCGTGGCAATGCACCCTGGGTGCTGCAGGATGTACTGGGAAATGTAGTCTCTCTGTATTAAAGGGGTATACCCCGCTACACATACGTGGATATGGACTTTTTTTATTATCCCCCGTAATTTAAAATTATATGAAATGTTCACTTTATCCACAAAAGTAAAGCTTAGTTCAATCTCTTTTAACATTTTTAGGCCTCCTTATTGGTCCTTTATAGATTGCAGGCTTAATTATAAACAAGAGAGAGAGAGATTTTTACCGCTCCAGGTGGATACACTCCAACAATCCGTAATGACAGGACTACCGTGGGTGCCAGCAATGCACGTAGCATATGAAGAGGAAAAAATAAAAAATATGGACAGCCGCACTCCAAAAAACCTTTGACGGTCGCCTTTACTGTAAAAAGATGGAAAAATTACACCACAATTAATCATAGCCAATGATTAAGCACTGACCTTCAGTGTGAAACATGTAAGCAGTTACCCTGGCTATGCTGTGATGAATTTTGGTGTAATTTTTCCATCTTTTTACAATAAAGGTTTTTTGGAGTGCGGCTGTACATCTTTTTAATTTTTTCCTCTTCATTAATTATAAACAAGGCGGTTTTGTTAACATTTGGAGGTAGGGTTTTTACAGGAATAATTACGATTTTCATAAAAGGTTGACCGGTGATATATTGTTTTATTCTATGCTCAATTTGATTTGTTCAGGTTTGTGACAGGATTTGTGTACTAATAAAAATAAATGAGCATGTGTTTGCAATAATCTATCATATGTTCATATTTTTAACAGTTCAAAATGATGGTTCATATGTGATAGATCACAAAATATTAGTGTTTCTTGCACGTTTTTTTATTATTAAACAAAATCTGAAATCTTGAGGCTGCCATCACAGAATTCTATTTCCTATTGCCTGGTTTCACTGCTGATCTAAGGGATGCAGTACTCTCTGAGTAACTGACCTTAAAAGAGAAGTTTGGCCAAAGCTTATTTTGGTCATCACACCAATGCTGTAGCATGGAGGTGAGTATGTTTGTTTTTTTATCGACCCCAAACTTCTTCTTTAAACTAGTATACACATAAAGTTTCTGACCTAATTCTCACATGACTTTACTGTATGCTTGTTCCAGGATTCAGAGGATCAGAATGGCAGCCAGGCAACTAGCATTTTCATTATGAACTAAGCAATAGGGGTCAATATATTCAGTATCTTTCAGCATAGGTTTACTTTTCTGAACTAATGGCAAAAACCACAAAGAACCTTACACTAGGAGGGTGTTCGGCTCACGCTACGTCTCTGTGAATTGACCATAACAAACTAAAAAGCTGTGTATTATATACGCTCTTTTACAATTTATTTTGTACATAATATGTTTTTTTTATTTTTTTAATTAAAGCCCTTTGATCCTTTTACTACACCAGAGGTCTGCTCTGTTTTCTCCCTTCCCTTACTTTTACCTTTCTAAACTGAAATTAGGCAATTTTCTTGCAGTTTACTTGGTAACATTTTAATTTGTTGTAGGTTTAAACAGCTTGGTAATCACTTTAGCGGGAAAACCAAAATTTGCATACCTTTCCAAATATCTATCCTACATCCATTCCTCATGTCCTTGAGCTGGTTTAAAGCAGAGCTCCACCCAAAAGGGAAGCTCTGCTTGTTTGCAAGCCCCCCCCCCCCCTCCACTGCCACATTTGGCACTTTTTGGGGGGGAGTGGATACCTGATTTAGACAGGTACCTGCTCTCACTTTATGGTAGGATCGCTGCATGATGATCTATGTCATTTCTGGCCCCTCCAACTTCCCCCGCTGCCTTCTGGGACCTGTGTGTGTCCCAGAAGATGACGGGACCATTCAGAAATCGCTACATGACTCGCGCATGCGCAGTAGGAAACTGGCTGTGAAGCCTGAAGGGTTCACTGACAGTTTCCCTTACTTGCAATGCTGGAGCCCGCACCCAAAGACAATGGATGAATCAGCTTGGGGTGCTGAAATCGTGCAATCTCTGGACAGGTAAGTATTCTTATATTAAGTTAGCAGCTACAGTATTTGTAGCTGCTGACTCTTAATTTTTTTTTTCATAGGCTGGAACTCCGCTTTAAGGGTTTTAATTGAAAGGGGCCTTAGCTGTTCTCCAGCTGAAAAAAAAAAACCTTTCACACCTATACCTTCCACTACAATATAGTAAATAATATATTGCAAATTTTATCATGCGTTATTGCAAAGCAATGCACACCAGTCTACACACAAGAATAGTAAAGGTTAACGGACCTGCACAGCAGTGTACCATGTGTTGCATTGCAATAAAAACCTGCATCGGTTTCCATTTTGATGTGTTGTGATTTGGCCATCCCATTCATTTTTTCCTTATTGCAACACATTCATGCATGAAACACTGCACATTAACTTGTTTGCAGTAATGTACATCTAAATTAGTAGTAGTACAACACTAAATTGTAAAGGTTTTCTTAAGTCTTCTTTTTTGTGGGATATAATGCTGTAAGCTGCAACTGTTGCTATAATTTTGATTACCAAAGTGTTGAAATATATTTCTGTAATAAACATAATATGGACCCTTTAAAATAGGTGTAAGGAAAGGGACGCTGAAGGGCAGTGTTTTTGAAGAACCTTTAACCTTCTACCTTTTCTATTTTCCACTACTCTCTTATATTCCCTTGAGGGAATCTTTCCCTTTCGTTCTCGGATTAGGGTCTCCTTCCTATATGTGTTCTTATGTATTACTCTACCCTTGCTCTACTTGACTGCCCCTCACTCTTACCCCACTGTCCCCTCCTCCTTTCTTTCTACTCTCCCTCCCCCCCCTTGATACCCCCTCCCCCTTTTTTTTTTTTTTCTCTTTTCTTTCTCTTTTGCTGGGAGTTTTTCAAATCCCAGAATTAGTTAGCAATAGGAGGAAGACAATTTCAAGAGTTAATATAGTAAATTCAACAGCCTTACTGCAGTGGATCCCTCCGCTGGTGACAATACATATCCTTTCCAATCTGGGAATGAGAAGCTGTCAGCATTGTATGCCTGTATTAGACCTATTATACCCCCTCTTTATAGGTTGTTTCAGGATATTTTGTAATTTAAATGAGCCTCTCTGCTTGTTACTATAGAGACCTCAAATCCACTGTCTTGGTTTCTCTATTCTTGTTATATCATTATATCCACCGTGCTATGTAAATCATATCTCTGGCATTAGCTGGGACATTATCGGTTGTGAAAGTTTTCCTGTCTTTACATTCTCTGATTTTAGGGTGACTGTAATACTAAATCTGTATTTGTTGTTTATCCTCAATAAAATCTGTCCGGATAAAAATAAATAAAAAAAAGTAACTACCGGTACATATTCTCAAGTAGGGATGAGCTTCGCATTCGAGTCGAACCCGTGTTCGACTCGAACTTCGGCTGTTCGCCGAATTGCGAACATTATGAGCCGTTCGTGCCAAATTCGAGTGGCGCGTCACGGCCCATAATTCACTGCGGCATCGCAGTGCATTGCTGGCTGATGATTGGCCAAGCATGCACTATGACCCGCATGCTTTGTCCAATCACAGCGCAGAAAAAACGGAGAGCCGTAATTGACCAAAGCCAGGGTGGCTTTGGCCAATTATGGCTCAGAGGGTTTAGTAGACGCCCCACACTATATAAGGCCGCCGGTTTAATGAGAGATTACAGAGACAGACAGTGTCATTTATATTGAGTTAGATAGAGCAGGCAGGCGAATCAGTTAGCTGCAGTTACAGTGTGTAGAGAATATATATGCATCCTAGGGGGCTGATTTACCAAACGTTTGCCCTATTTCCCATTTACTATAGTGTTCTCTGCGCCCGGGAGGAGGCGCTCAGTGCGCTACTATGGACCTGGCGCACAGCATGTTAAAATCTAAATATAAAGAAGCTGGAAGTGAGAATATAATGGGGGTGATGTGGGGTGATGTGAGGAAGTGTAGGGACACCTGCCCAAATAACAAACATGGCCAATATAGAGAGGGAAAGTACGTTTTTCAAAACCAGTCCGCTGCGCCGGCAAGTACGATTCGAGCTGCGGGAGGTTTTTTTGAGCTCAGCGCGGGAATTTCAATGGTTTAAATGCGCCGGGACACTGCGCCGGCAAAATCTTAGTAAATGTCAAGTCACCTAAGTCAATTTGCATAAGTTGAACAGGCGCAGCTCTGAACTTGCCATTGCGCCAGCAAAATGACATTTCTAAAGGAAAAAAAAAACATTTAAAAGCAGCCGCGGCTGTAATGAATTGTCGGCTCCCGGCAATATAGAGAAAAGTCTTTGAAAGTCTTTGCTAACCAAAAAAAAAAAGCGTGGGGGTACCCCCAAATTCCATAACCAGGCCCTTCAGGTCTGGAATGGATATTAAGGGGAACCCCGCTGCAAATTAAAAAAAAAATGACGTGCGGGTTCCCCCCAAATATCCAAACCAGGCCCTTTAGATCTGGCATGGATTTTAAGGGGAACTCCACCCCAAATTTTCTAAAAAATGACGTGGAGTCCCCCCAAAAATCCACACCAGACCCTTTATCCGAGCACATAACCTGGCCGGCCGCAGGGGAAAAGGGCGGGACGAGAGCGGCCCCCCCTCCCTCCTGAACCGTACCAGGCCACATGCCCTCAACATGGGGAGGATGTCCCCATGTTGATGGGGACAAGGGCCTCATCCCCACAACCCTTGCCCGGTGGTTGTGGGGGTCTGCGGGCGGGGGGCTTATCGGAATCTGGAAGACCCCTTTAACAAAGGGGACCCCCAGATCCCGCCCCCCCCTGTGTGAAATTGTAATGGGGTACAAATGTACCCCTACCATTTCACAAGGAAAGTGTCAAAATGTAAAAAATGACAAGAGTCGGTTTTTGACAATTCCTTTATTAATGTCATCTCTTTTCTTCCATCTTCTTCCTTCTTCTTCCATCTTCTTCTTTTCTCCATTCAGGTTTCTTCCTCCATCTTCATCTTCCTCTTCATCTTTATCTTCATCTTCATCTTCCTTCTTCCTTCGGTCTTCTCGTCCAGCATCTTGCTCTGGCGTCTTCCCTTCTTCTTTCTTCTCCGGCCGCTCCGTTTGAATTGGAGGTTCCCGCTGTGCGACGCTTCAGTTCTCCACTTGGTCCGCTTACACCCGGTGGCTCCGCCCCCTCTGTCACCACGGGGAAAGTCCCGTGAAATCCATGTGCGTCAGAGGGGGGTGGGGTCACGGGTGTAAGCGGACCCAGAGGCGAACTGAAGCGTCGCACAGCGGGAACCTCCAATTCAAACGGAGCGGCCGGAGAAGAAAGAAGAAGGGAAGACTCCGGAGCAAGATGCTGGACGAGAACACCGAAGGAAGAAGGAAGATGAAGATAAAGATAAAGATCAGGGATGAGCCGAACACCCCCCTGTTCGGTTCGCACCAGAACCTGCGAACAGACAAAATGTTTGTGTAAACTTTAGAACCCTATTAAATACAATGGACTCGAACGTTCGAAATCTAAAGTGTTAATTATAAAGGCTGATATGCAAGTTATTGTCCTAAAAAGTGTTTGGGGACCCGGGTCCTGCCCCAGGGGACACGTATCAATGCAAAAAAAAGTTTTAAAAACGGCCGTTTTTTCGGGAGCAGTGATTTTAATAATGCTTAAAATGAAAAAATAAAAGTGAAATATTCCTTTAAATTTCGTACCTGGGGGGTGTGTATGATATGCATGTGAAGTGGCGCTAGTTTCCCGTGCTTAGAACTGTCCCTGCAAAAAATGTCATTTTTGAAAGAAAAAAAGTCATTTAAAACTGACTTGCGGCTATTAATGAATTGTCGGCTCCCGGCAATACATTCAAAAGTCATTGATAAAAAAAAAAAAAAAAAGTGTGGGGGTTCCCCAGAATTCAATTACCAGGCCCTTCAGGTCTGGAATGGATATTAAGGGGAACCCTGCCGCAAATTTAAAAAAAAATTGACGTGGGGTTCCCCCACATATCTATTCCAGGCCCTTCAGATCTGGCATGGATTTTAAGGGGAACTCCACCCCAAATTTTTTTTAAAAATGGCGTGGAGTCCCCCTAAAAATCCATACCAGACCCCTTATCCGAGCACGCAACCTGGCCGGCCGCAGGGGAAAAGGGGGGGACGAGAGAGCGGCCCCCCCTCCGTCCTGAACCGTACCAGGCCACATGCCCTCAACATGGGGAGGATGTCCCCATGTTGATGGGGACAAGGGCCTCATCCCCACAACCCTTGCCCGGTGGTTGTGGGGGTCTGCGGGCGGGGGGCTTATCGGAATCTGGAAGACCCCTTTAACAAAGGTGACCCCCAGATCCCGCCCCCCCCCCATGTGAATTGGTAAGGGGTACATTGTACCCCTACCATTTCACGAAAAAAGCGTAAAAAAATGTTTAAAAAAAACACACAAACACCTTGAAAAAGTCCTTTATTTAAAAAAAAAAAAAAAAAAACATTCCAGCGATGAAATCCAGTGTCCCGCGGCGATCCTGATGCCTAGCGCTGTCCTTCATTGGTTGTGCCTGAGCGGACCTGATGGGGAACACCCTCTCAGTATTTTAAATGTATAGACCCGCCCCTTCTAAAGTTCCCCATCATGTCTGCTCAGCGGACCAGATGCGGAACATGAGAAGGGGCGGGTCTATACATGTATTGCCAAAGTGAGAGCAGTTCCCCATCAGGTCCGCCCCCTCGGTATGTCGGACCCGCCTACGTCATTGGCTTGAGCGGGGAACTTCCTTCACTATGTAAATTTAAATTACACAGTGAAGGAAGTTCCCCGCTCAAGCCAATGACGTAGGCGGGTCCGACATACCGAGGGAGCGGACCTGATGGGGAACTTTAGAAGGGGCGGGTCTATACATTTAAAATACTGAGAGGGAGTTCCCCATCAGGTCCGCTCAGGCACAACCAATGAAGGACAGTGCTGGACATCGGGATCGCCGCGGGACACTGGATTTCAGCGCTGGAATGTTTTTTTTTTTTTATTATTTTAAATAAAGGACTTTTTCAAGGTGTTTGTGTGTTTTTTTTAAAAAAAAATTTACGCTTTCTTCGTGAAATGGTAGGGGTACAACGTACCCCTTACCAATTCACATAGGGGGGGGCTGGGATCTGGGGGTCCCCTTTGTTAAAGGGGTCTTCCAGATTCCGATAAGCCCCCCGCCCGCAGACCCCCACAACCACCGGGCAAGGGTTGTGGGGATGAGGCCCTTGTCCCCATCAACATGGGGACATCCTCCCCATGTTGAGGGCATGTGGCCTGGTACGGTTCAGGAGGGAGGGGGGGCGCTCTCTCGTCCCCCCCTTTTCCCCTGCGGCCGGCCAGGTTGCGTGCTCGGATAAGGGGTCTGGTATGGATTTTTAGGGGGACTCCACGCCATTTTTTTAAAATTTGGGGTGGAGTTCCCCTTAAAATCCATTCCAGACCTGAAGGGCCTGGTAATTGAATTCTGGGGAACCCCCACGCTTTTTTTTTTTTTTTTATCAATGACTTTTGTATGTATTGCCGGGAGCCGACATTTCATTAATAGCCGCGAGTCAATTTTAAAAGCCTTTTTTTCTTTCAAAAATGACATTTTTTGCAGGGACAGTTCTAAGCACGGGAAACATGCGCCACTTCACATGCATATCATACACACCCCCCAGGTACGAAATTTAAAGGAATATTTCACTTTTATTTTTTCATTTTAAGCATTATTAAAATCACTGCTCCCGAAAAAACGGCCGTTTTTAAAACTTCTTTTTGCATTGATACATGTCCCCTGGGGCAGGACCCCGGTCCCCAAACACTTTTTAGGACAATAACTTGCATATAAGCCTTTATAATTAGCACTTTAGATTTCTCCCATAGATTTTTTGAATTTGCCGCGAACACCCCAATTTGTTCGCTGTTCGGCGAACGGGCGAACAGGCAATGTTCGAGTCGAACATGAGTTTGACTCGAACTCGAAGCTCATCCCTAATAAAGATGAAGAGGAAGATGAAGATGGAGGAAGAAACCCGAATGGAGAAAAGAAGAAGATGGAAGAAGAAGGAAGAAGATGGAAGAAAAGAAAAGACATTATTAAAGGAATTGTCAAAAACCGGCTCTTGTCATTTTTTTAATTTTTTACACTTTCCTTGTGAAATGGTAGGGGTACATTTGTACCCCATTACCATTTCACACAGGGGGGCTGGATCTGGGGGTCCCCTTTGTTAAAGGGGTCTTCCAGATTCTGATAAGCCCCCCGCCTGCAGACCCCCACAACCACCGGGCAAGGGTTGTGGGGATGAGGCCCTTGTCCCCATCAACATGGGGACATCCTCCCCATGTTGAGGGCATGTGGCCTGGTACGGTTCAGGAGGGAGGGGGGCCGCTCTCTCGTCCCCCCCTCTTCCCCTGCAGCCGGCCAGGTTATGTGCTCGGATAAAGGGTCTGGTGTGGATTTTTAGGGGGACTCCACGCCATTTTTTTTTAAATTTGGGGTGGAGTTCCCCTTAAAATCCATGCCAGATCTGAAGGGCCTGGTTTGGATACTTGGGGGGAACCCCACATAATTTTTTTTTTTAATTTGCAGCGGGGTTCCCCTTAATATCCATTCCAGACCTGAAGGGCCTGGTTATGGAATTTGGGGGAACCCCCACGCATTTTTTTTTGGTTAGCAAAGACTTTCAATGACTTTTATCTGTATTGACAGGAACCAGCAATTCATTACAGCCCCAAGGACTTTTAAATTACTATTATTTTACTTTAGAAATGTCATTTTGCTCTCCAACTGTTATAAACATGGAAAACATGTGCTACTTTACAGGCATACTATAGACACCCCCCAGGGATGATATTTAGGGCCAGTTCACACCGGATGCAGTGCAGTGCGTTTTTTTGATGCCTGAAAAACGCAAAGAAAGTTGATCCGGATGCGTTCCAGGTGCTTTTCTGCATGCACTTTTTTCATGCGTTCCGGTGCATTTTTGGTAAGTTTTTGATGCAGTCCAGTGCTTTGTTTTCACCCCTCTTTTTTATTAACCATAGATAAGGACAAGTGTGTTCCAGTGCGTTTTTGGTGCATTTAGGTGTGTTCCTGTGCATTCCAGTGCGTTTATGATGCGTTTTGATGCGTTCTAGTACAGTCCAGTGCAGGTAAAATGCAGCATGTTCTACTTTTTTGGTGGAACTGGAATGCACTGGAACAAACACTGCCATTTAGAACCATATAACCAACTTTCCATGCATTTTGGATGCATAAAAAACGCAATGGACTGTATGTGGTGTGAAATGGCCCTTAAGCAATTTGGCATATTTAAAGGCACTTCTCCTTGTTTTGTTTTTGGTGTTTTCCAAATTGGTGACATTGATATATGTCCCTTAGGGTGGGACCTGGGCCCCCATTTTAAGGCCAATAACTAGATAAGCCAGCCAAGTGGGGACTAGCAAAATTAACAAGTCAGTTCCCATAGACTGCAATAGTATTTGTTGGTGGGGGGGGAGGGGTGATTGTCCCATCTCTAACTTTGTAGCATGCTGGATGATGTGCTTAATTTTGGACGGGGGGAGGGGGGGTTATTCTTTGCTAGCTGCATTGGTGTTGTTCTGCACATGCCCAGCCAGTTAGTTTTTTTTTGGCGTGCTTTTTGTGTGTGAACAGCGCCTGGATATTTCTGGGCATGCTCACTCAGAGAGTGTTTTTATGGGTTAGAAAGTGAAGGACATCTTAACAGGTGTGCCCACTTTGAATTCCAGTCTCTACATTGGGAGAACTTGCATTCTGGGTGTTTCATGGACTGTGCATGTGTTTTCGTGTGTGTGTGTCCTTACCGCGTTTGTAACACATGTATTTTATTTGTTATGTCTTTGCAAAACAAGTGATTGGTTAACTTATGTGGATTGAAGGAAGGTAGGTGACTCCGCGCAAAAGGACTTCAAACACAACGTAGTAGTCAGAGCTGCTGCCTCTACTTATTGCTGCCTCCTAATTAGGAGGAGCAAGGATATGAAAAAATGAGGGGTGTAGTGGTGGCGCTGCTCTTACGTAAAACCAATCTGCTGAGAGCCAGATATTGGTAATAATAGGTCTACAAATGAGAAACACAAAGGGGGTTCTCTCTGATATAATCAGAACCTAAGTTGAGTGGGACCACATATAGAATATGAAATAAGTAAATAAATTGGGGTGTCTCTGCCAGGTGTTTACTTAGCCTTAGCAATAGCCTTCAGAAGGTGATAGTGATGATGGACGTAAAGTGAGTGAAGGATTTAGTTGGAATACATTAATTAGTTGAAATAAATAAGTAATATGAATTTTCCAATTCCGGCTCGGCCGGGTGTTTGCTAGCAGAGGATTAGCTATTAGAAGTGCTGTGAAGTAAATTGATGCTACCAATGTGGTGCTGTAAGAGATGCAGTGTAAACAAAATAAAAAACAATGAATTACAATGGATTGGGATGTTGTCTCGGCCGGGTGTTTACTAAACCCAACTGGAATTAAACTCGGTCCCAAACAGTTAGAAAAAAGTGTTTACGTGATCCGTAATACACTCTGACAATGTACATCAAATGTTCAGCATAAAAATTGAAGTTGATAAAATGAAGTGAAGATCAATGGTGACAATCCAGAATATAGTGACAAAATAAATTGGTGACTTTGCTGCAGTGCTTGTTCTAGTAGCCTGTGCCGTGAATGTGATTATCCGTGATTGTTTATGATGTTGCACTCACCAGATTCTTCATACCCTCAGGGGGTATGGTGCAGTCACAGTATATGCCACTGTGTAGCAATCTCAGGAATCCAGGGTGGCTCATTTGGTCCCTTGTGGTTCTCCGAGAAGGTGAGGGTTATGGAAAGGAAAAAAGGATACCCATAGTGTGAACCCGTAAAAAATTGGTTTATTGATATATCGGGAAAAAGGGTACTCACATAGTATTAGACAATAAAAAGCATTAAAATGGCGCTTGGCCAGTGAAGAGCGATCCAAGGTTCAGGAAGTGATGAAGCGATGTGACTCCGCCCTACGCGTTTCGTCAGATTGTGTTACGCTCCTGATGACATCAATCTGACGAAACGCGTAGGGTGGAGTCACGTCGCTTCATCACTTCCTGAACCTTGGATCGCTCTTCACTGGCCAAGCGCCATTTTAATGCTTTTTATTGTCTAATACTATGTGAGTACCCTTTTTCCCGATATATCAATAAACCAATTTTTTACGGGTTCACACTATGGGTATCCTTTTTTCCTTTCCATAACCCTCACCTTCTCGGAGAACCACAAGGGACCAAATGAGCCACCCTGGATTCCTGAGATTGCTACACAGTGGCATATACTGTGACTGCACCATACCCCCTGAGGGTATGAAGAATCTGGTGAGTGCAACATCATAAACAATCACGGATAATCACATTCACGGCACAGGCTACTAGAACAAGCACTGCAGCAAAGTCACCAATTTATTTTGTCACTATATTCTGGATTGTCACCATTGATCTTCACTTCATTTTATCAACTTCAATTTTTATGCTGAACATTTGATGTACATTGTCAGAGTGTATTACGGATCACGTAAACACTTTTTTCTAACTGTTTGGGACCGAGTTTAATTCCAGTTGGGTTTAGTAAACACCCGGCCGAGACAACATCCCAATCCATTGTAATTCATTGTTTTTTATTTTGTTTACACTGCATCTCTTACAGCACCACATTGGTAGCATCAATTTACTTCACAGCACTTCTAATAATCCTCTGCTAGCAAACACCCGGCCGAGCCGGAATTGGAAAATTCATATTACTTATTTATTTCAACTAATTAATGTATTCCAACTAAATCCTTCACTCACTTTACGCCCATCATCACTATCACCTTCTGAAGGCTATTGCTAAGGCTAAGTAAACACCTGGCAGAGACACCCCAATTTATTTACTTATTTCATATTCTATGTGTGGTCCCACTCAACTTAGGTTCTGATTATATCAGAGAGAACCCCCTTTGTGTTTCTCATTTGTAGACCTATTATTACCAATATCTGGCTCTCAGCAGATTGGTTTTACGTAAGAGCAGCGCCACCACTACACCCCTAATTTTTTCATTTTTTCAACTTATGTGGATTGTATATTTTTGGTGTGGGGGAGATATGTTCCCCTGAAATAATTCTGATGTTGTTAATGTGTGTTGTTTGTTCACTTTGATTTAATTGTCTGCTGCATTTTTTTGGCCAAAAAAAAAAAATTGCTCAAGATGTTGAGTCTGTAACTGTTTCAAATTGACCATATTTTTTATTTTACCTTCCCTTTTGTTTTGTTGAACAATAAAATTAGATGGAAAGTTTTTATGTTCGTTTTGTGTTTTCTTTGCAACAAATGTGACAGCTGATTGGCATGTCAAAACAAAACAGGTGTGATTTGTCTACCCTGGTGCCTTCATGGTAGTATATGCATGGATTGTGTGCTGCCATGGAGCGTCACCAGGAAATGAAATACAGAGCGGTAAGTATTCAATTTTCCTTTTTTACTGCAGTGGTTCTCAGCCTCAGTCCTAAAGTACCCCCAACAGGACATGTTTTGTGAATTTATCTTATCGAGAATTGCTGTCCAAAAATCAAAACCATTGACTGTGATTTAAAGCACATGTGCAAGATGAAGGAAAACCTGCAAACATGGCCTGTTGGGGGTACTTGAGAAGCACTGATTTAGAGCACTGCACTTAAAAATAGCTCAAGGCAATACAATTCTAATTGTGGGCATTTTGAGGGAAACAAAGTAAGTGTTAGAACCCCTGCATGTGTGTTTTTTTTTTTCGATATTTTTTTTTGTAGTTTGGCCTTTGTCTCCTTTTCTTAACATTGGCTTCACTTCCTGTCACACAGCTAAACAGGAAGTGAAGGTAAAACCCTACCAATGGCTTTTCTTGGGGACACACAGATCAATCTAACTAGTGTCCCCATTAAGCAAATTGTAATCTAGCACTTTGTTGTGTACACCCCAAATCATTGGGTAGTTTGGGGTTTAGTAAAGACAAATCCACTCTGCAGTAAAAGTGTAGCTGCTGAAAATCTGAGGGAAAGTACTGGTGATTGGATGTTACAATCATGTAAAAGCAAAGATGGTGTTTTTTTTTTGGGCTTGCATGTCCCCCTCAGATATACAGCAAGTGCACTTGTAGTGCAAAGTAGATTTGCCTTTAGAAAATAAACCCCACAGTCCAAACTACCTAATAATAATTTGTGGTGTACCCCGCAATATGCTTGAGTGCAATGTGCATAATGGGGAAAGTATTTGGACTGACCTGTGTGTCCCCAAGGAAAGACATTGTTAGGGATTTTCCCTCACTTCCTGTGTGGCTATGTGACAGGAAGTGAATTATTTGGAAGGATAAAGTGGCCAAATTATTTAGTTTAACTTTTCAAAGACACATTCCTAAGTTGAATTGTGATGCATGTCAATGGCCCATTTAGACCCTCTTTAATCACTTGAGATCAGCACTATAACTGATCGACGGCCACAGCATGGTCCTCAATTGCCGGGAGTCCGTCAATAAATGTCCTCCCCTTTGCGCGCGCTGTGGTCACAGAGTCACTGTGACTCGTGTGATGACAGATCCGAGTAAGGGGCCGATCCCTGCCCTTTACCATGTGATCAGCTGTCAGCAAATGACAGCTGATCACGTGATGTAAACAAAAGCTGGGTAATGGTTTTTGTTTTCTCCTTGTGCTGACAGCGTGAGCATAAAAAAAAGGCAATCACCGGCTTATGTGCAAGGGACATGGGGCCCGAAGAGGAAGAGGCAATTCTGTGCACAATAAAAACGATCATAGTGGCAGTTCCGCCGCTTGATCGTTCTTATAGGGGGGGGAGGGGACCTCCCCCCCCCCTCTCTTGCCGCCATCCGGTGCTTCTCCGGGCTCTCCCATGCCATCTGGGGTTTGGAGAACGATTTGGAGATGACTGGTGACCAGATGGTCATCAGTCATCTCTATGACCGTCGGAGGCGTGGGAACGACGTTATGACATCATGCCGTGTTGCCGTATGTTAACCAAGCCGTGATCTTGGCTGTCAGCATGAGATTGGTGATTTTTTTGGAACAATATCATGCTTTCCAGCCTGGAGGAGAGGTGCAGGGTCTTATTGACCCTGCATCTCTCCATAAAGAGGACCTGTCACACACACATTCCTATTACAAGGGATGTTTACATTCCTTGTAATAGGAATAAAAGAGATCCCAAAAAATAAAAAAGAGTAAGAAATACAAAAAAGTCAAAAAACAAAAAACAAATAAAAAAAAAATAAGAAAAAACGCCCATGTCCCTGGTAGCTCGCGCTCAGAAGCGAACACACACGTAAGTCCCGCCCACATATGTAAACGCCGTTCAAACCACACATGTGAGTTATTGCTGCGTGCGTTAGAACGAGTGCAGCAATTCTAGCACTAGACCCCCTCTGTAATGCCAAAATGGTACAGTGTAAAAAAAATTTAAGCATCGCCTAGGGAGATTTTTAATTACTGAAGTTTGGTGTCAAGCCATGTGTGTGCGCAATTTTAAAGCGTGACGTGTTAGGTATCTATTTACTCAGCATAACAACATCTTTCACATTATACCAAAAAATTGGCCGTAACTTTACTGTTTTGTAATATTTTTAGCAAACAAAAGGCGTTTGAAAATGCATTGCGCAAATACCGAGCGAGATAAAAATTTGCAATGACCGCCATCTTATTCCCTTGAGTGTCTGCTCCAAAAAAATATATAATGTTTGGTGTTTTGAAGTAATTTTATAGCCATAAATTTATGATTTTTACATGAAGGAGAGAAGTGCCAGAATAGGCCCAGTGCTGAAGTGGGTAAAATATCAATTTTTTTTTATTTTTTTTTAAACTCGGTCTTTTGTATTTATAGAAAAAAAATTAAAATAAAACACAAAGGTGATCAAATAGTACCAAAAGCAAGCTCTATTTATGTGCCAACAAATAAAACATTTTCATTGGGTTACAGTGTTGTATGAGCGCGCAATTGTCATTAAAAGTGCATCAGCGCTGAAATGTGAAACTTGGTCTGGGCAGTGCGCAAGTGGTTAATATAAGGCTACATGCACACGGACGCTTTTCCAACTGCTTGTTTGAGCATTTTTTGCAGCTTAAAAACATCTCTCCATGTTAGCCTATGGCCTCATGGCCACCATGGTGTTTTGGAGCTGTAAATGGCATAGGCGTTTTTAGGCCCCATGTAGACGGGACGCTGGTGCAAAGTGTTCTGAACTAAGGTTGAAAGTGGCGTTTAGAAAGGCGCGCTTTGTGGCGTTTGCATGCCGTGTTTTACCACATTTGCATGTATATGATAAGGAGCCGCCCTAAGCTCCAAAAACAGTATTATTTACGATTTTAGCTATTTAGTGAGACCAGAGTGATATGAGCAGCTGAGAGCAGCAGTGTAGTTGTATTTAGGCCGGGTTCACACTAGTGCGACACGACATCTGTCCTACTTTGGATCCGACTTTGCCCTGCGACATGAAGCCGACATATGTCCGACTTTCAATGAACGGGGATCCGACTTGGATCCCCGCCAATAGCAGGCACTGTGTTTGGTATGAATCTTGAGGGGGAACTGCAGGCCAAATTTTAAATAAAAAACCGGCATGGGTTCCCCCTCCAGGAGCATACCAGGCCCTTGGGTCTGGTCTGGATTTGAAGAGGAACCCCTACGCCGAGCACACAACCTGGCAGGCCGCAGGGGAAGAGGGGGGGACGAGAGGGGGGGGACGAGAGAGCGGCCCCCTCCCTCCTGAACCGTACCAGGCCGCATGCCCTCAACATGGGGGGTTTGGTGCTCTGGGGCAGGGGGGCGACCTGCGGGCCCCCCCACCCCAGAGCACCCTGCCCCCATGTTGATGAGGACAAGGGCCTCTTCCCGACAACCCTGGCCGTTGGTTGTCGGGGTCTGCGGGCGGGGGGCTTATTGGAATCCGGGAGACCCCTTTAATAAAGGGGCCCCCGGAACCCGGCCCCCCACCCTATGTGAATGAGTATGGGGTACATCGTACCCCTACCCATTCACCTGGTGGAAAAAAATTGCAATAAAAAAACCACACAGCTTTTTAAAGTATTTTATTGCACAGCTCGGGGGTCTTCTTCCGACTTCGGGGGTCTCCGGTGTCGTCGCCGCGCTCTCCGGTTTTCTTCTGCCGGGCCACCGCTAACTTCTTTAGCTCTTTTGCTAGCGGAGGCCCGGTCTTCTCCGTCGCCTTCTTCTTCTCCTGCTATCCGGTTCTTCTCCTGGTTCTTCTACCGCTTCTTTCTTCTGCCGGCCCCTCCACTAACTTCTTTAGCTCTTTTGCTAGTGAAGGGCCCGGTCTTCTCCGTCGCCTTCTTCTTCTCCCGCTATCCGGTTCTTCTCCCGGTTCTTCTCCCGCTTCTTTCTTCTGCCGGACCCTCCACTAACTTCTTTAGCTCTTTTGCTAGTGGAGGGGCCGGTCTTCCCGTCGTCGCCGTCGGCGTCTTCTTCTCTCTTCTCCTCCTCGATGTTGACTCGTCGCTTCCTCTCGCAGTAATGCTAAATTTTCGGTCCGCAGAGATTAATATAGGCTTCTCATGATGTCACAGTCACATGTTCCCATGACGTCACACTCACATGCTCCGGGGCCATGTGCCCCGGAACATGTGACTGTGACGTCATGAGAAGCCTATATTAATCTCTGCGGACCGAAAATTTAGCATTACTGCGAGAGGAAGCGACGAGTCAACATCGAGGAGGAGAAGAGGGAAGAAGACGCCGACGGCGACGACGGAGAAGACCGGCAGAAGAAAGAAGCGGGAGAAGAAACGGGGGAAGAACCGGATAGCGGGAGAAGAAGAAGGCGACGGAGAAGACTGGGCCTCCACTAGCAAAAGAGCTAAAAGAAGTTAGCGGAGGCCCGGCAGAAGAAAGGAAGAACCGGAGAGGAGAAGAGGGGAGAAGGCAACGGAGAAGACCGGGCCTCCGCTAGCAAAATAGCTAAAGAAGTTAGCGGTGGCTCGGCAGGAGAAACCCGAAGAGCGGCGGCGACAACACCGGAGACCCCCGAAGTCGGAAGAAGACCCCCGGAGCTGTGCAATAAAATACTTTAAAAAGCTGTGTGGTTTTTTTATTGCAATTTTTTTCCACCAGGTGAATGGGTAGGGGTACGATGTACCCCATACTCATTCACATAGGGTGGGGGGCCGGCATCTGGGGGCCCCCTTTTTAAAGGGGGCGCCCTGATTCTGAAAAGCCCTCCGCCCGCATACCCCGACAACCAATGGCCAGGGTTGTCGGGAAGAGGCCCTTGTCCCCATCAACATGGGGGCAGGGTGCTTTGGAGTGGGGGGGCTGCAGGTCGCCCCCCTGCCCGAAGCACCAAACCCCCCATGTTGAGGGCATGCGGCCTGGTACGGTTCAGGAGGGAGGGGGGGCGCTCTCGTCCCCCCCTTTTCCCCTGCGGCCTGCCAGGTTGCGTGCTCGGATAAGGGTCTGGTTTGGATTTTGGGGGGACCCCCACGCTGTTTTTCGGCTTGAGGGGTTCACCCTAAAATCCAGACCAGACCTAAGGGTCTGGTTTGGATTTTGGGGGGACCCCCACGCCGTTTTTCGGCTTAGGGGGTTCACCTTAGAATCCAGACCAGACCTAAGGGCCTGGTATGCTCCTGAAGGGGAACCCATGTCGGTTTTTTCATAAAAATTTGGCCTGGAGTTCCCATTCATGATTCATACCAAAACATGGGACAGCGAGGCTGCCGAGAACCAGCGCGATGACATCGCGCTGGACACATTCTCGGCCGGCTAGTAGCCTCTAGGACACGACTTGAGCGGCTGCTGCACGCTCAGGTCGTGTCCAGATCGCCTCGCAAAGTCACGCTGTCCCTGTGTCAGCCGGCACACGAGTCGCCCGCAAGTCGGATCCGACTTCCCGGGCGACCTCTATTCAAATCAATGGGCTCCCATAGGGAACCATTCATTTTCAATAGAGTGCCGCTGACATTTCTATTTACTATAACAGTGCGCCGCTGCTTCCTGCGCCCAGTGAAGGAGTTATCAGGCGCACCAATTAAGGTTAGAAGCAGCGCAGCGCACTGTTATTAGTAAATCAGCCCCTAGGTGTTGTATATATATTTATACGTTGTATTCAGTTTAGCTAGATCCGTTCCTGTTATTCTCTATACTGTGACAGGCAGGAAGGTGATTGTGCTAGCTGCAGACAGTCAGTGTTTCATTTAGTGTACTGTGTGCTTTGCATAGCGTTCACCTAAAGCTTACCTGAATACAGTTAGTGACTAATAGTGGTGTTCTCATAATTAAACCACAGGCAGAGAGCTGCAAGTATTTTCAGTTAGTGTACAGTGTCCCTCTCTGCACAGTTTTCACCTAAAACTAACTGAAGACAATTGCTGCTTTCCCCATACTAATATCACAGCAGGCAGTTGATTCTGATAGCTGCATTATCAGTACAGATATATATATATATATATATATATACATCCCACCTTTGTGCAGCTACATCTCACTGCAGGCCAGTAGTATGTCTGGAAGGCAAACATGGAGAGGCAGACAGTCAAGAGGCAATAAAAGAGGGCAAGCAGGCTCTGTGGCAACAGTGCTGCTGGTCGTGGACACGGTTCATCCTCATAAGCACGTGGCCGTGGGACATGCTTGTCCTTCTTTTCGGCAGCTGGCCATGTTAAGCCGCAACATGCCCAAGACTTGGTAGAGTGGATGACCAAACCGTCCTCATCCTCCTTGTCCTCTCTCACCCAGGCTCAGGATACTTTGTCTGGCAAAGCAGCTGCCAAAGCGGCCTCTTCCCTCAATGGCATCAGTCACTCCTTCCCTAGACCCACAATGTCCTCTTGAGGAGTCCCCCGAACTGTTTGAACACAGTGGTGGGAACATGCTCCTGGAGGATGCCCAGCGTTTTGAAGGCTCCGATGATGGAACCCAGCTGGAGGAAGGCAGTAGCATGAGCCCAGAGCGAGGGGGTAGTAACGTGAGCCCAGAGAGAGGGGGTGCCCAACAAGGACAGCTATCTGGCAGTCATGTTCCCCCAGCTGCAGCATACTGCCAGATTTGCTCCAGTGATGAGGAGGGAGGGGATGATGAGGTCACTGACTCCACGTGGGTGCCTGATAGGAGAGAGGAAGAGGAGGCACATCTCCAACGAGGCAGGATGCCCTTCAGGGGCTCGCTTAAGGGCAGCACACCAACTGCATCACACCGCAGAGCTCCGCATGTGCAGGGCACTGCTGTCTCTGCGCGTTATTCCAAAAATTCTTTGGTGTGGGCCTGTTTTCAGACGTGTGCAGCAGATCGCACCATTGCCATTTGCAACATGTCTAAAGCGTATCTCGCGTGGCCAAAACATCAGCCGCTTGGGCACCACGTGCTTGACCAGACATATGTCGACCTGCCATGCAGTCCGTTGGCAAGCTTACCTAAAAGACCCACACCAAAGAACAAAGCGCACCTCTCCTTGCTCCTCATCAGCTGGGATCTCCAACCCCACTATACCTCTCTGAAACCTGCACTGAGAGGAATGAAGGTGTAGAATTAGGTGTGTCACAGCCAAATACTTGCAGACAATCTGCTATCGGTACACCGACGTCCGATTGTACCAGAAAAATTTCCCTGCCCCAGCTGCTGGACCGCCGAAAGAAGTTTGCTCCCAGCCATCCACATGCCCAGCGGTTGAATGCTAGCTTGGCTAAATTGCTAGCACTTCAACTGCTGCCTTTTCAGTTGGTAGACTCTGCCCCCTTCCGTGAGTTTGTTGAATGTGCGGTTCCTCAGTGGCAGGTTCCCAAACGCCACTTTTTCTCACGGAAGGCGATTCCGGCTCTCTACCAGCATGTGGAAGGCAATGTCTTGGCCTCGCTGGACAGGGTAAGGTGCATATTACCGCTGACTCATGGTCCAGCAGGCATGGACAGGGACGTTACCTATTTTTCACGGCGCATTGGGTGACTCTGCTGGCAGCTGGGAAGGATGCAGGACAGGGTGCAGTAGAGTTGGAGGTTGTTCCGCCACTACACGTCTCCAAAATGTTACTACTGGTGATTCTGACACACCTCTCTCCTCCACCCCCTCCTCTTCTTCTTCCTCCATGGCCTCTATCTGTGCTTTGTCCTCTGAACCAGCGGTGCTCCGTAGGCGTTCAAGGGGCTACGCAAGTACGCTGGCAAAAAGATGCCATGCGGTGCTTGAGCTGGTGTGCTTGGGGGACAGGAGCCACACTGGGGCAGAGATTCTGTCAGCTCTGCAGGGGCATGCTCAGAGGTGGTTGACGCCACTCCAGGTTAAGCCAGGAAAGGTGGTTTCCGACAATGGCACCATCCTCCGACAGGGACAACTGACCCATGTGCCCTGTTTGGATCACGTCCTTAACTTGATGGTGCAGCGGTTCTTGGGCAGGTACCTGGGCTTACAGGAGGTCCTAAAGCAGGCCAGGAAACTGTGGGCATTTCCCCCAGTCATATAATGCCAGTGCTCGGCTGGCTGACCTGCAAAAGGATTACAACCTGCCCAAGAACCGCCTAATCTGTGACAGGTGGAGCTCTATGTTGGCCATGCTGCAGCGGCTGCACACACAGCAGAAGGCCATCAATGAGTATCTGTTGCAATATGGCACCAGGACAGTGTCAGGGGAGCTTGGATTTTTTCCCCACACCAGTGGGCCATGATCAGGGATGCATGCACTGTCCTGGCACCATTTGAGGAGGCCACGAGGATGGTGAGCAGTGACAGTGCATGCATCAGTGACACTGTCCCTCTTGTCCACCTGTTGGAGCACACGCTGCATGGAATAATGGACAGGGCACTTGAGGCAGAACAGAGGCAGGAAGAGGAGGACTTCCTTACCTCCCAAGGCCCCCTTAATCCAGACAGTGTTCCTGCTGACCTGGCTATCACACAGGAAGAGGACGAGGAGGAGGAGGATTATTGTGTCAGCATGGAGGTGGAGCCTAGCACTCAGCATCAGCAGCAGTCTTCGAGGGATCAATTACAGTCCCAAGACACCCATGGACTTGTACGTGGCTGGGAGGAGGTGGCTGCGGATCATGTCGTCCTGAGTGACCCAGAGGACTCCGCACCGAATGCCTCAGTAAACCTACGCTGCATGGCCTCCCTCATCCTGCAAAGCCTGCGGAAGAATCCTCTTATTCGTGCAATCAAGGAGAGGGATCATTACTGGCTGGCAACCCTCCTTGATCCACGGTACAAGGGTAAGGTTGCGGACCTTATCTTGCCGTTGCAGATGGAGCAGAGGATGAAACATCTTCGGGAGGCCTTGCAGAAAGGTCTGTGCAACGCGTTCCCAGAGACTGGGAGGTTACAAATTCCTGGTCCTAGACAACGTGTTGCTGAGGCTCCGGTCAGTCAAAGAAGGAGCGGTGGAGAAGGTGGCCGTCTGACCGTTGCGTTCAGACAATTTTTTAGTACGCAGCCCCAAGGTATGATCGCTTCCAGCAACCATCGCCAGCGTCTGGTTTACATGGTACAGGAATACCTAGGGGCAAGATCAGACTTGGACACCTTTCCCACCGAAAATCCTCTGGGTTACTGGGTCTTGAGGATGGATCACTGGCCAGAGCTTGCACAGTATGCAATTGAGCTACTGGCCTGTTCTGCATCCAGCGTTCTTTCGGAACACACATTCAGTGCTGCTGGAGGTTTTTGTAACCGATCATGGTGCGCCTGTCCACTAACTCGGTCGATCGACTGACCTTCATAAAAATTAATCCTGTCTTGGATCACCACCAGCTACAAAGCACCTAATGCTGATGTAACCTAATATTTTTTTTTGAAATGTCAGATCCCTTCAAGACTGCCTATGCTGATGCTGAGTGACTATCCTGTTATGCTAAGTGACTATCCTCTTCGTCCTCAATGATCATGCTGATAGCTTGAAAGAACATTTTGGGTTCTGGGCATCGCCACCAGTGGTTAAGGCCCAATTTTTCAGCCCCTGTTTAACAGGGGCATGTAAATACAATTTTTGATGCAATACTTTGCAGCAGGACTCATTGCTGCGCTCCAAGTACATTATCTGTGTGATGTACAGTGTTGTGGCACCAGCACCAGTGCCTAAGGCCCAATTTTTCTGTCCCTGTTCAACAGGGGCATGTAATTACAATTCTTGATCTAATAATTAACAGCAGGGCCTATTCCTGCGCCCACTAAGAGTAACTGTGAGGGCTTACAGTGTTGTGGCAACACCACCACCACCACCACCACCAAAGGCCCAATTTTTCTGCCCCTGTTCAACAGGGGCATGTGATTACAATTCTTGATCTAATATTTCACAGCTAGGCCCATTCCTGCCCCCACCAAGAGTAACTGTGAGGACTTACAGTGTTGTGGCACCACCACCACCACCACCAAAGGCCCAATTTTTCTGCCCCTGTTCAACAGGGGCATGTGATTACAATTCTTGATCTAATATTTCACAGCTGGGCCCATTCCTGCGCCCACCAAGAGTTACTGTGAGGACTTACAGTGTTGTGGTACCAGCACCACCACCATCACCAAAGGCCCAATTTTTCCTACCACTGTTCAACAATGTCATGTAATTACAATTCTTAATCTAATATTTCACAGCTGGGTCCATTCCTGCGCCCATCAAGAGTAACTGTGAGGACTTACAGTGTTGTGGCACCAGCACCACCACCAAAGGCCCAATTTTTCCTACCACTCTTCAACAATGTCATGTAATTACAATTCTTAATCTAATATTTCACAGCTGGGTCAATTCCTGCGCCCACCAAGAGTAACTGTGAGGACTTACAGTGTTGTGGCACCAGCACCACCACCACCACCACCAAAGGCCCAATTTTTCCTACCACTGTTCAACAATCTCATGTAATTACAATTCTTGATCTAATAGTTCACAGCTGGGCCCATTCCTGCCCCCACCAAGAGTAACTGTGAGGACTTACAGTGTTGTGGCACCACCACCACCACCATCACCAAAGGCCCAATTTTTCCTACCACTGTTCAACAATGTCATGTAATTACAATTCTTAATTTAATATTTCACAGCTGGGCCCATTCCTGCGTTCACCAAGAGTAACTGTGAGGACTTACAGTGTCGTGGCACCACCACCACTACCAAAGGCCCAATTTTTCCTACCACTGTTCAACAATGGCATGTAATTACAATTCTTGATATAATAGTTCACAGCAGGGCGTTCCAGCACCCACCAAGAGTAACTGTGAGGGCTTACAGTGTTGTGGCAACAGCAAAACCTAAGGGCCAAATCTCTGCAGAGTATATACGGCAGGCCCCTACTTTCAAACATCCAACTTACAAACGACTCCTACTTGCAAACGGAAGGAGACAACAGGAAGTGAGAGGAAATCTACCCCTAGGAAGGGAAATTCTCTCCTGTAAGAGTTAATATGGGAAAAAGGTGTATCCTCTCCACTGATGCTTTATCACCAATCCTTGTTTCAATAATAAAAAAAAACTTTTCCAAAAACATTTGTCATTGGGACAGAAAGTGAGGTGAAATCTTCTGAACAGGTGCACAGACAGCAAAACAAATGTTACAGGGGTGATAACCCTTCCCTATGTTCTCCAAAAAGCTTAAAAATAGATTTTTGGGCTAGAGCTACACTTAAAAAATGTACCTGTTCCAAATTAGAAAAAGATTCTACTTAAGAACAAACCTACAGTCCCTGTCTTGTTTGCACCGCCTGTATACTGCTGTTCAGAGTATATAGGGCCTTTTTTTAATTTTGGGTGCGGGGTTCCCCTTAATATCCATACAAGACCCAAAGGGGCTGGTAGTGGGGTGGGGGGGTACCCATGCCATTTTTCTCAATGATTTTCATCCATATTGCCGGGACCAGACATTACATTACAGCCGCAAGCAGTTTTAAATGACCATTTTTTAATAAAAAACCCCAAATTTTCTAAAAACATTTGTCATTGGGACGGAAAGTAAGGTGAAATGTTCTGAACAGGTGCACAGACAGCAAAACAAATGTTACAGGGGTGATAACCCTTCCCTATGTTTTCCAAAAAGCTTAAAAATATATTTTTTTGGCTGGAGCTACACTTATACACTTAAAAAATTCCCATGCCATTTTTCTCAATGATTTTCATCCATATTGCCGGTACCAGACATTACATTAAAGCCGCAAGCAGTTTTAAATTACTTTTTTTCCTTTAGAAATGTTATTTTGTGCAGAGACATTTCTAAACACGGGAAACATGTGCCACTTCACAGGCATACTACTTTAACCACTTGACAACTGGGCACCTAACCCCCTTCCTGCCCAGGCGAAATTTCAGGTTTCAGCGCCGTCACGCTTTGAATGACAATTGCGCGGTCGTGCGACGTGGCTCCCAAACAAAATTGACGTCCTTTTTTTCCCACAAATAGAGCTTTCTTTTGGTGGTCTTTGATCATTTCTGCGGTTTTTATTTTTTGCGCTATAAACAAAAATAGAGCGACAATTTTGAAAAAAAGACAATATTTTTAAATTTTTGCTATAATTAATATCCCATTTTTTTTAAAAAAAAACTATTTTTTTCCTCAGTTTAGGCCGATACGTATTTTACATATTTTAGGTCAAAAAAAAAAAACGCAATAAGCGTATAGTGATTGGTTTGCGCAAAAGTTATAGCGCCTACAAAATAGGGAATAGAATTATGATTTTTTTTTAATTATTTTTTTATTTATTTTTTTACTAGTAATGGCGTCGATCTGCGATTTTTTTTTTGCGACTGTGACATTACGGCGGACACATCGGACACTTTTGACACATTTTTGGGACCATTCACATTTATACAGCGAACAGTGCTAAAAATATGCACTGATTACTGTATAAATGTGACTGGCAGGGAAGGGGTTAACCACTAGGGGGCGATCAAGGGGTTAAATGTGTTCCCTGCTAGATGTTCTTACTGTGGGGGGAAGGGGACTGACTGGGGGAGGTGACCGATGGTTGTCCCTATGTACAAGGGACACACCATCCGTCTCCTCTCCCTGACAGGACGTGGATCTCTGTGTTTACACACAGAGATCCACGTCCCTGGCTCTGTGACAGCCGATCGCTCGTACCTGGCGGACATCGCGGCCGCCAGGCACGCGCATCGGCACTCGCCTGACACGGCGGGCACAGTTTTTCCCCGATGCGCGCCCGCGGTGGCGCACATCGCGGAAGTAAATAAGAGGACGTCCATAGACGTCCTATCAGCAATTGACGACCGCTTTGCGGACGTCTTTTCCTTATAGCCCGGGCGCGAAGTGGTTAAACACCCCCCTGGTACGATATTTAAAGGAATATTTCTTTTTTTTTTTTCACTTTATGCATCATTAAAATCACTGCTCCCGATAAAACGTCAGTTTTTAAAACTTATTTTTGCATTGATACATGTCCCTTGGGGCAGGACCCGGGTCCCCAAACCCTTTTTAGGACAATAACTAGCATATTAGCCGTTAGCACTTTTGATTTAGAACGTTCATTTATTTAATAGGGTTCTAAAGTTTGCGCGAACTTTCGGTCCGTTCGCAGGTTCTGGTGCGAACCGAACCGGGGGGTGTTCGGCTCATCCCTATTCTCAAACTACTGTCTTTTTTTTAAGTTATATTGGGGTAATCCTAGCAAAGGGGTGGTGCACTGAGCACCAAAAGAGGGGCCAGTACCTAGAGGGTACAGTAATAGAAATCTGTTCCTGATCATAAATGTAGGTTTTACAAATTCATATTATTCAGTGGAGTGGTTCAGAACAAGCTACATTGTCTTGGGAAAGATAGTGGCTTTTGTAGCAGTTCCAAAAATATAAGGATGGGTTAATTGGTTTATTCAATTATGTATATTTCTCATAAAAAAAATCTGCGTTCTTCATAATTTATTATGGCAACAAGACATCCCAAAGTCATTAGCTAAGTTGTTTACTTTCAAAGTAATCTTGACCAGCATCAACAGCATTCTTTTCAAAGCTAATTATTTTGTATATGACATTTTTAGAAGAAAACAGAACTACAGAGTACCTGAATGAAATGCAGTGAAATATTTCTTGATATATTGGCTAATCCAAAGTCATTTAGTCACGGCCATGTTTATACTGTTACTGTTTATACAATAAAGTGATTCTAAAGGTATTTTTTTTTAATAATAAGCATGTTATACATGTGTGCTCTGTGCAGTGGTTTTGCACAGAGCAGCCTGATTCTCCTCTTCTTGGTTCCCCTGCTGGCACTCCCAGGTTCCCCCTTCTGAGTTCCCCTCATAACAAGCAATGTGCTATGGGGGCACTCATGTGAGCTCACTCCCAAGCCAGGCTATGTGTGTCCATTGACACACAAAGTGTGGCTCTGCCCCACCCCCTGCTCTCTCCTCACAGGATGTGATTGACAGCAGCAGGAGCCAATTGCTCCTGCTGCTGTCTCCATGGCCAGTGAGGAAACAGAGAGCGAAGAGAGTCGCTGCTCTCGGGCACAGCACTGAATCAAGATCAGGCTCCGGTAAGTATTTGGGGGGTTGCGGGGGAGCAGAACACAGAAGGTTTTTTAACTTTATGCAGAAAATGCCTTAAGGTAAGAAAACCTTTTGCCTTTAGAACCACTTCAATTAAAGTATATATGTATGAGTTCCATCACTTAAGTTTTGTATAACCGTTAACATGTTAATAAAGTTTAGTAGTTGTGGTGAAAAGTTGGGTGTCTTCTCACTACACCATGATGTATGTGACATACTCCCATTGTGTATGCTGTGCGACAGTGGTGGCCGGTCCATAGGGGGGGCATGGGCACCGCCCCCCCAAGCTTTTCACAAAAAAAATAAAAATAAATATAAATTAATTAATTTAAAAAAAGGTCACTTTAAGACTTTCCAGGCGCCGGACACATGGTGGTCTATGGGAAACTTCCCAGCCTGCAATCAGCTGATTGCAAGCTGGGAAGCTCATTTGCCTGTTTTTAGGGCGTGTTCGGAGTGCAAGCAAACACCCCCACTCTACGCTGATTTGCCTCTGGCTCCTGTGCTTTGTTTTTATTGGCCAGGACCAGAGGACGACTGGGCGGTGCTTTTTCGGCACTGCAGCGTCACTTCCAGTTTCCCGGCTGGCTCACTATGTTGCGGTGAATGACTGACTGACTTCAGGTCTGGTATGGATTTTAAGGGGAACTCTTTGCCAAAATTTAAAACAAAATGGCGTGGGGTTCCCCCCAAAATCCATACCAGACCCTTATCCGTGCACGCAACCTGGCAGGCCACAGGAAAAGAGGGGGGACAAGAGAGCGCCCCCCCCCTCCTTAACCGTACCAGGCCACATGCCCTCAACATGGGGAGGATGTCCCCATGTTAATGGGGACAAGGGCCTCATCCCCACAACCCTTGCCCGGTGGTTGTGGGGGTCTGCAGGCGGGGGGCTTATCGGAATCTGGAAGCCCCCTTTAACAAAGGGGACCCCCAGATCCCGTCCCCTCCCTATGTGAATTGGTAAGGGGTACATTGTACCCCTACCATTTCACAAAAAAGTGTCAAAATGTCCAGCGATGTAATCCAATTCTCGATCTCCAGTGATGGATGATCTCCAGTGACTCCAGCGAGGAACACGCACACGATTATGCCTCCACCCTGCCGGAGGCAGGATCGGGAAATGATGCGGTGCCAGCCTGACAGCTCTTATGTAGCTGAGGGCGGGGCCACCAGTCACGTGATCCCGTCCCCCTCTGACGCAAAGGGAAACCTGCAATGGGAAGCCGCGAGTAGTTTTAAATGACTTTTTTTCCTTTAGAAATGTCATTTTGTGCAGAGACTGTTATAAACACGGGAAACATGTGCTACTTTACAGGCATACTATAGACACCCCCCAGGTATGAGATTTAAAGGAATATTTCACTTTTATTGTTTCACTTTAAGGATTATTAAAATCACTGCTCCCGAAAAAACTGCAGTTTTTAAAACTTTTTTTTTTGCATTGATACATGTCCCCTGGGGCAGGACCCGGGTCCCCAAACACTTTTTATGACAATAACTTGCATATTAACCTTTAAAATTAGCACTTTTGATTTTTCACGCTTGTCTCCCATAGAGTTTAATGGTGTTTTCGTGTTCGAACAAATTTTTTGCCTGTTCGCATGTTCTGGATGCGAACCGAACCGGGGGGGTGTTCGGCCCATCCCTGAACGCTCTTCTGGGAAGTTGGGTAAGGCCCAAATACCAGTTTGGTGAAAGGGCGTTGCCATTTTTTGAATGAAATTGTTGACTGGCCTTAATCCGACCCGATCTGGAAAGAAACTTATATGCTGCTCTGAGGCTCCCAGGGCTTGAAGCTCCGACACTCTCCTACCAGAGGTAATTGCTGTTAAGAAAACTGCCTTATATGTTATGTCCCAAAGGGAACAATCCTCAGTTGGAGCAAAGGGATGGGTTGATAGAAAGTCCAGTAGAACTGACAGATCCCATTGAGGAAAAATTATTTTATTTGGTGGGCAAATTATTATAACTGCTTTTAAGAATTGTTTGATTAATGGCTCTTCAGCCCATTTTAGCTTTGTTATTGCCGAGATTGCAGATTTTTGCACCTTTAATCAACTGAGGCTAAGGCCCATGTCTAGGCCCGACTGAAGGAAGTCCAACACTGCTGATAGAGGTGGGGCTGCAGGATTGAGACCTCTCTCAGTTAGTAAGAGTGTGAATCTGTCCCAGATTTTGTTGTAGACTTTATTAGTAGTGGGTTTTCTGGCCCTCAGTAATGTGGCAATAACCCCAGAGGAGCATCCTAAGCAGGGCCATCTTAATGCAAGGGCACTCCTGGGCACTGCCCAGGGGCCCCAGGTACATGGGGGGCCCCACAATAATCTTGCATTACATCATACTTGCCAACTGTCCCGAATTTGCTGGGACAGTCATGCTTTTTACTAAACTGTCCCAATATGGTCGTGTTCGGGGAAGCATCCCAGAACCTATACTGTGCCCTCCTGATCCCAGTGTTGTGCCCTCCTGAAACCCCCCCCCCTGTACTGTGCCCTTTGTGTTGACTAGTCTTTGATTAATGGAATGTTTTCCTTTTGTAAAATCGATTTTATTGAAAGTACTAATGAATATATGGTTAATTCTATCAACTAATTATACTTTATTTCTTGAAAGTAGGTGTGTAAATTGGGGCAAGTTGGTGGGGCCCCAGTGCATTACTTTACCCAGGGACCCAAGATGCTATTAAGATGGCCCTGATCCTAAGCTCTCCAGCCTACCCCTCTCAATAGCCAAGCCCGAAGATCCAGCCTGTGTATGTTCGAGTGCAGGAACTTGCCTTGTACTAGTAGGTGTGGAAATGCTGGCAGGGGAATTAGATGTTGTTTGCTGAGGTGTATCGCCAAAGGGAACCAAGGCCTCCGCGGCTAGAATGGAAGGATAGCTATGACTGTCACCTGTTCTCTCAATAACCTCAGGAGGAACCTCATGATTAGAGCTGTTGAATGAAAGGCGTAAGCCAGGCTGCAATTCCAGGGTGGGTGTGACCAGCGCATCTGTTTCTTCCGCCTGGGGATGCGGAAATCTGGACAAGAATCTCTGAAGCTTGCTGTTGTTGTGAGATGCAAAGAGGTCGATTTGCGGTAGACCCCACTTGTGGACCAATTCAGAAAATACTCTGGGATGTAATGCCCATTCCGTCTGATTCGTGAATTTCCATGAAAGATGATCCGCCTGCGCATTCAACCTCCCAGGAAGATAGACTGCCTTTAGGGACTGTAGGTGTCACGTACCTGAAGGGAGACTGAAATTATGAGGTCGGCCTCTCTTGTATCTCCAGCCCCGGTCCCGCTGGAAGTGGAACAGAGGGAACCGAGGGACAGGAGGAACACGAGTGCCTGCAGATGTAGACCCGGAAACCTGTAGCAGAGGATGCCAGCCTGGATGAGCTGGAGGACCATCAGATCAGGGAAGGCAGCCCTGCACCAAGGATCAGCCAGGGTTGAAGAGGCACTCCGCTGGAACAGTGGCACTGGGATGTCAGATGATGTACAGTCCCTGGTAGACTTGCAGTAGGAAGTCACAGAGAGTCACAAGACTGTAGTTCCAGGCACTCGGAGGGTGATGAGGAGCCACACAGGAAGCAGGTGCAGAGTCACAAGGGTAGCCAGGTCTGGTAACAAGCGGGCAGCAAGGTACAATGCGATAAGCAGAAGCAGGGTCACAAGGCAGGTCGGGTCTGGTAACATGCGGACAGCAAGGTACAAGGCAGCAGGCAGAAGCAGGGTCAAATGGGTAGCCAGGATCAGGAACCAGTAGTCAGAACAGAAGCAGAGTTCAGAAGTAGTGTCAAGGCAAGCCAGGTTACGCAACAGGTATCAAGCAGGATAACAGCAGGATTCAGGATATCAGGTAACAGCTGAAGACCAGTCAGCAAAGGTCTGAGGCCAGGGCACTTCTTTAAATAGGCCGTCTGGCGCCAATTGGCATTAGGGGTGCGCTCCTGCGCGTGCAGGCAGTCCGTTGCGCATGCGCATTGGGGTGCCTAGGCATCTCTGGACGCCTGTGTGCGCGTGCATGTGCATGAGTGCACATCAGACATAAACTAATAGTTTTCTTACAGTAGGTGTATTTCCGCCCAGGTCATTATGGGTTCTACTTGCATCATCAACGTGCTGCTGCGATTTCCTCCTTGATGTTGAATATAGGCCACTGCGGCTCTGTTGTCCACATGTAGAGTAATTGGGCGACTCTTGATCCTGTGGCGTAGGGCCTGGAGAGCCATAAATGCTGCTCGAATCTCCAGCACGTTGGAGATCAACCCCTTGGAGGGGAAGCTCCACCTGCCCTGGACTGACTGACCTTCACAGTGTGCCCCCCAGCCTGCCTCGCTGGCATCGGTCTTAACAATGGTCCAACTTAAGGGACCCAAGGGGCGTGTCTTCTTTAGGGATTCCACCCTCAGCCACCACTGTAGGCTCTTCCTCATAACGACAGATACTGTTATCAGTTGTGTCAAGATCTGCTTCTTCCACTGTGTTGGAAAGCCTAGCTGAAACTGAAGAAGATGCCAGTGGGCCCATGGAACCATCGGTATGCACAATGACATGGTGCCTAGAAGACTGAGGCACCGAGAGGCTGATAGGCGAGTGGAAGTTGCTGCTGCTAAAATTCTCTTCCTGATCACCTTCGCCTTCTCTGCCAGAATAGAAATAGAAGCCTTCTCCGTGTTGAACAGTGCTCCCAAGTACACCAACTGTTGAGTTGGGATGAGATGGCTGTTTTTGAAGTTGATGATCCATCCAAACTTCAGAGTGTGGACGAGGATCTCTCTGTGTGCTAATAATTCTTCTTTATTCCTTGCCAGCAATAGGACATCATCCAAGTAGTGGTGGACTCAAAGACCCTTGCTGAGTCTGGATCCAGAAAAGACTTCAAAGTCAGGAGCCACAGTCAGGAGGCTGTATATTGGCCGCCTTACAGCATCCTACTGACAATTTTAAATGATCCTGGGACTGGCAGAAGCCGCCCCCAGGCTCCTCCTGTTGTTGTGGGCAAAACAAATCATTTTGCCCAACACCAAAATGGCGCCCTGAGCTTCCGACGGCCAGAGCGCATGTGCGAACCGGGCGCAGCCCTATGACATAATCGGGAGCGCCCTAGGCCGGTAAATACAGCGCTGGGCGGTCGCCCCACGCCTATAGGGAGACCAAACACCCACTGCAGGGCCTGCTTCTTTCAAAGAAATGGATGAAAAACAGGTAAAGACATAGCCTGATGGTCAAGAAAGCCCATAGAAAAGGAAATGACAGGCTGCCCCCCCCCCAAAGCTCTGGAACCAAGTCATGCTTAAAATGGCAGATTTTGTTCCTAAAGAGAAAACACTGCAGGGACCCTTGAAGACCACACAACAAGGGTTTCTCAGGCTTTTCAGGCTTTTCAGTGCAGGCACTGAGACTTCGCACTGGGAGAGGCTCGAACCCAGATGGCTACTGCTCAGCGGCAGGGTGGGGGACATAAAATTCCTTACTTCATCACTGGTGCGTGGAGGTATGAGGAAAAAAAGAAGAATGGGGTGGCGGCTAACCATGCCTTAATTTATGCTATTCACTGGTCCTGGGGGAGGGGTCAAGAGGCAGAGCTTTTTAACTAGTATGCTGCCATGTTGTCGTGCAATGCTGTACCCAAACAAAATTAATGTCCCTTTTTCCTCCACAAATAGAGCTTTCTTTTGGTGGTATTTGATCACATCTGCGGTTAAAAATGTTTGCGCTATAAACAAAAAAAGAGCGAAAATTAAAAAATATATATATATTTTTAACTTTTTGCTATAATTAATATCCACAACATTTATTTTATTTTTTTCTTTCAAATATTTTTTATTAATTTGCATAAAAGTACAGTGTACAATTAACATTGTACGTCGTGCAACGACGATGTGATAGATAATTAGCAGATGAACATATATTCACTGACAAGTTGCAGACATTCCAAACAGGAGGTGTATAACTATATGAGTATATATAAGGACACTCGGATCTCCCCCCTCCGGTGGCACCCCATATGGGATCTTTAGTGCCACCGAAGTGGAGAGGGTCCATTCAGTACAGTGCGAGCACTGTAGGGTAACACCCACTGCTTGTTGGCAGTGTTTCATATATTTGCTTGAACATGTTAACAAAGCCGGAAGTAAAAGAAGAGACGGTTAGTAGATATCAGAAGTGTACTTCAAGGATATTGCTCGGTCAGGCTATATGAAATATTGTAACAAAAGGATTAGGTGACTGTCACAGCATCAGTCCAATCGGTCCAAGTCTGCCAGAGTGTTCGGGTTTTAACAGCCCGACCATTACTGGCGTTTGTTATCATTTCATAGCTAAAGTGTAGGGTTACTAAGTTGATAACTTGTTCTATGGTTGGAGTATTGTCGGATTTCCATTGTCTCGTTAAGTTGAGCCTGGCTGCCAGGAGTATGTGAGTTGTCACGTGTCTATGGGGTTGAGGTATGTCGTCTATGGTTAGGTTGAGAATGGCAAGTGCAGGTGATGGAGGGATATTGATTTTAATCACGCTCGATATAAGATTAAAAATATCGTCCCAGTATTTTTGTATCTTGGAACATGTCCAGAAAATGTGGAGCATGTCTCCTGTGGTCGCTTTGCATCTCCAGCACTTGTTAGGGATTTGAGGACTGAAAGTCGCTAATTTGGCTGGCGTGAGGTACCAGCGTAGTGAGATTTTCTGAGTGAGTTCCCAGAGTGTTGAGCATTTGGTGGCCACGTAGACGGAGTGAAATGCCCGTTGCCATTGTGCGACTGTGAAGATATGTGTAAGATCAGTGTCCCATCGATGGTGCGGTTTCATTTTGGAAAAAATTGACTTTTGGTGAAGGTTGTTGTAGAAATGTGAGATGCCCTTTGTTTTGGAGGCAGGGTTAGTAAGGTATTCCCAGGTCTTAGGGTGGATTCTATATAGGGGTAGGGGTATATTACTCAAGCAGTGGTGGATGCGCAAGAATGTGAAGTGTTCTGAGGCAGGTAGACCATATTCGGCCTGTAGTTGGGAGAAGGATTTAACGTGGTTACCCTGTATTAAGTTTTGTAAGCAGTGGATCCCATTGAGGGTCCATCTAGAGATCAGTAGGTCTGGGGTCAAGTGATGAAGGGATTCTAAAGGGATTTTAAATTGTGGTGTGGTGGGGTTATAGCCCAGGGAAGTGATCATTTTTTTCCAGGCACTTACTGTAGCCTTCATGGTAGGGGAAAGACATGCTGGTATTTGGGTGCCTAGAGGTGTGCTTAGAAGCCAGGTCTTTAAATTGGGGGGTGCAATTGAAAGGTTCTCTATTTGTCCCCACATTGAGGTCATGGGGGATTGGAACCAACTGGGCAGTTGGGCTAGAATGGCTGCCATGTGATAGTCCTCAAATTCTATTGAGCCAATACCTCCCGCCATTTTGTGTTTAATTAACTTTAGATGAGCACATCTGGGTCGCTTGCCTTTCCAAAGATATTTGTTGAATATTGTCTGGAGGGATCTGAAAAAAGCTTTGGGTATTGGAATGGGGAGGGTCCTAAAGAATTACAATATTTGAGGGAGGCATATCATTTTGAAGGCCGCAAGCCTCCCTGACCAGGAAAGTTCATGTTTCGCCAATTGGTCTGAGGACAGACGGATGTTATGTAGAAGTGGTATGAAATTACAGGCGTATAAGTTGTTCAGTGATCTCGGGAGTTGGATGCCTAGATACGAAATGTCTTTATCTGCCCATGCAAATGTATATTGTACTTGTAACAAGTTTCTCGTCGTGGCGTTTAAATTAATATCTAATATGAAGGATTTGGTTGTGTTAACTTTGTAATATGAAACCGAGCTGAACCAGTTTAACAGTTTTTGTACTTCTGCCAGGGAGGGAGTCGGATTGGTGAGGATAAGAATGACATCATCAGCAAATAGTAGGATTTTTAAAACAGCTTACCTGTAAAATCCTTTTCTTGGAGTACATCACGGGACACAGAGCGGCATAGTCATTACTATGTGGGTTATATAGAATTACCTTCAGGTGCTGGCACTGGCAACTTCCAAAACAGGAAGTACCCTCCCCTATATAAGCCCCTCCCATCCGGGAGCACCTCAGTTTTGTAGCAAAGCAATACGTGTCCCCAAAAGAGGGGTGGGAGCTCTGTGTCCCGTGATGTACTCCAAGAAAAGGATTTTACAGGTAAGCTGTTTTAAAAATCCTACTTTCTTGTTCATACATCACGGGACACAGAGCGGCATAGTCATTACTATGTGGGACGTCCCAAAGCAATGCCAAATGAGGGGGGGGATACACCATACATAAGCTGGGCGCCATCAGGCATGAGGATCTTTTGCGGCCTGCAACACACTGCGCCCAAAGGCGACATCCTCCTGACTTCTAACGTCCACCTGGTAGAACCTAGTAAACGTGTGTACTGAAGACCATGTTGCGGCCTTACAAATTTGAGCCAGGGAGGCCTGGTGATGCACTGCCCATGAAGTTCCAACTGCTCTCGTGGAGTGCGCCCTAACTTTGAACGGAGGCGGTCTACTTCTCAAGCCATAGGCTTGTATTATGACCTGTCGAATCCACTTGGCTAAAGTAGATTTTGATGCTGCCTGACCCTTTCTGGGGCCTTCCGGCAGAACAAACAAAGAATCCGTTCTACGAATCTGAGCAGTGGCCTTTAGATAAGCTTTAACTGCTCTTACTACATTCAAAGAATGCAATAACTTTTCCTCTACCGAGCTCGGTTTGGGGAAAAAGGAGGAAGAACCACATCCTGGTTCAAGTGAAACCTCAATACCACCTTAGGAAGAAAGGCTGGGTGAGGACGTAATACTACTCTGTCCTCATGAATAACCAGACATGGCTCTTTACAGGACATGGCGGCTAATTCCGACACTCTTCTAGCCGAGCATATGGCTACTAAAAATATCAATTTTCTGGTGAGTAGAACCAAGGAAATGTGCCGCAAAGGTTCAAATGGCTGCTTCTGCAGAACCGACAGAACCAAATTTAGATCCCATGGACATATGGGAGCTTTAATCGGTGGAATAATACGAGTCACCCCTTGCATGAAGGATTTGACAAGTGAATGCATAGCCAGGGGCCTTTGAAATAGTATTGATAAGGCCGAAACCTGACCCTTGATAGTACTTAAGGCAAACTTCCTGTCTACAGCCCACTGTAGGAAGTCCAGAATTCTGCCTATAACGTACTTACGTGGATGCCACTTTCTGGCCTCGCACCAAGTGATGTACGCCTTCCAAACTCTATAGTAGATCTGCCTGGATACAGGCTTCCTGGCTAGTGATGAGCCGAACACCCCCGGGTTCGGTTCGCACCAGAACCTGCGAACGGACCGAAAGTTCGTACGAACATTAGAACCCTATTAAATTCAATGGATGCGAACGTTCGAATTCTAAAGTGCTAATTATAACAACTATTATGCATGTTATTGTCCTAAAAAGGGTTTGGGAACCCGGGTTGTGCACCAGGGGACATGTATCAATGCAAAAAGAAGTTTTAAAAACGGTCGTTTTTCGGGAGCAGTCATTTTAATGATGCATAAAGTGAAAAAAAAAAAGTCAAATATTCCTTTAAATATCGTACCTGGGGGGTGTCTAAAGTATGCCTGTGAAGTGCCACATGTTTCCCGTGTTTAGAACTGTCCCTGCACAAAATGACACTTCTAAAGGAAAAAAAAGCCATTTAAAACTGCTTGCGGCTTTAATGTAATGTCTGGTCCCGGTAATATGGATGAAAATCTTTAAGAAAAATGGCATAGCTACCCCATGACCCCCCCCCTACCCCAGCCCATTACCAGCCCCTTTGGGTCTTGTATGGATATTAAGGGGAACCCCGCACATAAAATAAAAAAGGCCCTATATACTCTGAACAGCCGTATACAGGCGGTGCATACAAGACAGGGACTGTAGGTTTGTTCTTATGTAGAATCTGTTTGTAATTTTGAACAGGTACATTGTTTAAGTGTAGCTCCAGCCCAAAAATCTATTTTTAAACTTTTTGGAAAACATAGGTAAGAGTTATCACCCCTGTAACATTTGTTTTGCTGTCTGTGCCCCTGTTCAGAACATTTCACCTCACTTTCCGTCCCAATGACAACTGTTTTTGAAATGTGGTGTTTTTCTTGAAACAAGGATTGCTGATAAAGCATCAGTACAGAGGAGACACCTTTCTCCCATATTAATTCTTACAGGAGAGAATTTTCCTTCCAAGGGGTAGATTTCCTCTCACTTCCTGTTGTCTTCTTGCGTTTGCAAGTAGGAGTCGTTTGTAAGCTGGATGTTTGAAAGTAGGGACCTGCCGTATATACTCTGCAGAAATAGGCCCCTTAGTTGTTGGTGTTGGCACAACACTGTAAGCACTCACAGTTACTCTTGGTTGGTGCTGGAACGCCCTGCTGTCAACTATTATATCAGGAATTTTAATTACATATAATTGTTGAACAGTGGTAGTAAAAATTGGGCCTTTGATGGTGGTGCTGGTGCCACAACACTGTAAGCCCTGACAGTTACTCTTGGTGGGTGCAGCAATGGGCCCTGCTGTGAATTATTAGATCAAGAATTGTAATTGCATGCCCCTTTTGAACAGGGGCTGAAAAATTGGGCCTTTCGTGGTGGTGGTGGTGGTGGTGGCGTTGCCACAACACTGTAAGCCCTCAGAGTTACTCTTGGTGGGTGCAGGAATGGGCCCTGCTGTGAATTATTAGATCAAGAATTGTAATTACATGCCCCTTTTGAACAGGGGCTGAAAAATTGGGCCTTTCGTGGTGGTGGTGGCGTTGCCACAACACTGTAAGCCCTCAGAGTTACTCTTGGTGGGTGCAGCAATGGGCCCTGCTGTGAATTATTAGATCAAGAATTGTAATTACATGCCCCTTTTGAACAGGAGCTGAAAAATTGGGCCTTTCGTGGTGGTGGTGGCGTTGCCACAACACTGTAAGCCCTCAGAGTTACTCTTGGTGGGTGCAGCAATGGGCCCTGCTGTGAATTATTAGATCAAGAATTGTAATTACATGCCCCTGTTGAACAGGGGCTGAAAAATTGGGCCTTAGGCACTGGTGGCACAACACTACAACCCCTCACAGATACTGTACTTGGAGCACAGCAATGAGCCCTATGGCAAATTATTGCTAAAAAAATTGTAATTACACGCCCCTGTAAAACAGGGGCTGAAAAATTGGGCCTTAGCCACTGGTGGCGGCACCCATAAACAAAAATGATCTTCCAAGCTATCATCATCAATCGTATCATTGAGGACTCGGAGGAGGAGGATAGCCAGTCAACATAACAGCACAGGCACTCAGCATCAGCATCAGTCTTGAAGGGATGTGACATGTTAAAATCAATTAGTCTGTTATATCAGCATCAGGTGTGTGGTAGCTGGTGGTGATCCAAGACTGGTTCATCTTGATGAAAGTCAGTCGATCAACCGAGTCAGTGGACAGGCGCACCCTGTGATCCGTGACAAATCCTCCAGCAGCACTGAATGTGCGTTCCGAAAGAACGCTGGATGCAGGACAGGCCAGTAGCTCAATTGCATACTGTGCAAGCTCTGGCCAGTGATCCATCCTCAAGACCCAGTAAGCCAGAGGATTTTCGGTGGGGAAGGTGTCCAAGTCTGACCTTGCCCCTAGATATTCCTGCACCATGTTTATCAGACGCTGGCGATGGTTGCTGGAACCGATCATACTTTGGGGCTGCGGACTAAAGAATTGTCTGAACGCATCGGTCAGACGGCCACCTTCCCCACCGCTCCTTCTTTGACTGGCCGAAGCCTCAGCAACTCGTTGTCCAGGACCAGGAGTTTGTAACCTCCCAGTCTCTGGGAACGCGTTGCACAGACCTTTCTGCAAGGCCTCCCGGAGTTGTCTCATCCTCTGCTCCCTCTGCGACGGTAACATAAGGTCCGCAACCTTACCCTTGTACCGTGGATCAAGGAGAGTGGCCAGCCAGTAATGGTCCCTCTCCTTGATCCGAAGAATACGAGGATCCTTCCGCAGACTTTGCAGGATCAGGGAGGCCATGCAGCGTAGGTTTGCTGAGGCATTCGCTCCGGAGTCCTCTGGGTCACTAAGGACGACATGATCCGCAGCCACCTCCTCCCAGCCACGTACAAGTCCACTGGTTTCTTGGGACTGTAAATCATCCCTAAAAGACTGCTGCTGATGATGCTGAGTGCCAGCCTCCACCTCCATGCTGACACAATCCTCCTCCTCCTCCTCCTCCTCCTCCTCCTCCTCCTCTTCCTGTGCGATGGGTGGGACAGAAGGAACACTGTCTGGGTAAAGGGGGCCTTGAGAGGCAAGGAAGTCCTCCTCTTCCTGCCTCTGTTCTGCCTCAAGTGCCCTGTCCATTATTCCACGCAGCGTGTGCTCCAACAGGTGGACAAGAGGTACAGTGTCACTGATGCATGCACTGTCACTGCTCACCATCCTCGTGGCCTCCTCAAATGGTGCCAGGACAGTGCATGCATCCCTGATCATGCCCCACTGGCGTGGAGAAAAAAAAACAAGCTCCCCTGACCCTGTCCTGGTGCCGTAGTCGCACAGGTACTCATTGATGGCCCTCTGCTGCGTGTGCAGCCGCTGCAGCATGGCCAACGTTGAGTTCCACCTGGTGGGCATGTCACATATAAGGCGGTTCTTGGGCAGGTTCAACTCCTTTTGCAGCTCAGCCAGGCGAGCACTGGCATTATAAGATCTGCGGAAATGCACACAGACTTTCCTGGCCTGCCTCAGGACATCCTGTAAGCCCGGGTACCTGCCCAAGAACCGCTGCACCACCAGGTTAAGGACGTGAGCCACACAGGGCACATGGGTCAGTTGTCCCTGTCGGAGGGCGGAGAGGAGGTTGGTGCCATTGTCGCAAACCACCATTCCTGGCTTAAGCTGGCGTGGCGTCAACCACCTCTCGGCCTGGCCCTGCAGAGCAGACAGGACCTCTGCCCCAGTGTGGCTTCTGTCCCCCAAACACACCAGCGCAAGCACGGCGTGGCATCTTTTTGCCTGCGTACTTGCGTAGCCCCTTGAACGGCTACGGAGCACCGCTGGTTCATAGGACAAACCACAGGAAGAGGCCATGGAGGAAGAAGAAGAGGAGGGGGTGGAGGAGAGAGGTGTGTCACAACCAGTAGTAACATTTTGGAGGCGTGGCGGTGGAACAACCTCCAACACTACTGCACCTTGTCCTGCATCCTTCCCAGCTGCCAAAAGAGTGACCCAATGGGCCGTGAAAGAAAGGTAACGTCCCTGTCCATGCCTGCTGGACCATGAGTCAGCGGTAATATGCACCTTACCGCTGACCGCCCTGTCCAGCGAGGCCAAGACATTGCCTTCCACATGCCGGTAGAGAGCCGGAATAGCCTTCCGTGAGAAAAAGTGGCGTTTGGGAACCTGCCACTGAGGAACCGCACATTGCACAAACTCACGGAAGGGGGCCGAGTCTACCAACTGAAAAGGCAGCAGTTGAAGCGCTAGCAATTTAGCCAAGCTAGCATTCAACCGCTGGGCATGTGGATGGCTGGGAGTGAACTTCTTTCGACGGTCCAGCAGCTGGGGCAGGGAAATTTGCCTGCTAGAATCGGACGTCGGTGTACTGCTAGCAGAGTGGCCGCAAGTACTTGGCTGTGACACACCTAATTCTACACCTTCATTCCTCTCAGTTGCATGTTTCAGAGAGGACTGAAGTTATAGTGGGGTTGGAGATCCCAGCTGATGCGGTGCAAGGAGAGGTCCGCTTTGTTCTTTGGTGTGGGTCTTTGAGGTAGGCTTGCCAACGAGCTGCATGGCAGGTCAACATATGTCTGGTCAGGCATGTGGTACCCAAGCGGCTGCTGTTTTGGCCACGCGATATACGCTTGAGACATATGTTGCAAACAGCAGCTGTGCGATCTGATGCACTAGCCTCAAAAAAGGCCCACACCAAAGAACTTTTTGAATGACGGGCAGAGGCAGCGCCCTGCACAGGCGGAGCTCTGCGGTGTGATTCCGTCGGTGTACTGCCCTTACGCTGGCCACCAAAGGGCATCCTGCCTCGTTGGAGATGTGCCTCCTCCTCATCCTCCTCCTCCTCCTCTCTCCTATTAGGCACCCACGTGGAGTCAGTGACCTCATCATCCCCTCCCTCCTCATCACTGGAGCCAATCTGGCAGTATGCTGCAGCTGCTGGAACATGACTGCCAGATTGGTGTCCTTCTTGAGCATCCCCTCTGTCTGCTCTCACGCTACTGCCTTCCTGTAGCTGGGTTTCATCATCAGACCCTTCGAAACGCTGGGCATCCTCCTGGAGCATGTACCCAACACTGTGCTCAAACAGTTCGGGGGACTCCTCAGGAGGAGGACATGGTGGGTCTAGGGAAGGAGTGACTGATGATGAGTCTGACATTGATACCAGGGAAGGGGACGCTTTGGCAGCTGCTTTGCCAGTACCCTGAGCCTGGGTGAGAGAGGATGAGGAGGAGGAGGAGGGCTTGGTCATCCACTCTACCAAGTCTTCGGCATGATGTGGCTCAACATGTCCAGCTGCCGAAAAGAAGGACAAGCGTGTCCCATGGCCATGTGCTGATGACAATGCACCGCGTCCACGACCAGCACTGTTGCCCCCAGACACAGAGCCTGCTTGCCCTCTTTTATTGCCTCCTGACTGTCTGCCTCTCCTTGTTTGCCTTCCAGACATTCTAATAGATGGCCTGCAGGGAGATGGGAAAAAAGCAATAAGGGCTACCTTCAGGTGTCCTTCTCTGTCCCTTTACTTAAGGATTTCTAAATATGGTTGAGGATGATTGCTTTTGCACAGAATAGCACAACGACAATTTCCCTGACTGTCCAAAAAACAAGGATTTCAAAGATGGTTGATGAGGAATGCTTTAGCACACTATAGCACAAGGAGAATTTCCCTCACTGTCCTTCCCTGTCCCTAGAAACAAGGATTATCACAGTGAAAGAAACTGACACTCTTCCTACCTATAGTTTTCTGTCCCTAGAAAAAATGTTTTTTTAAAGCACACTATAGCACAAGGAGAATTTCCCTCACTGTCCTTCCCTGTCCCTAGAAACAAGGATTATCACAGTGAAAGAAACTGACACTCTTCCTACCTATAGTTTTCTGTCCCTAGAAAAAATGTTTTTTTAAAGCACACTATAGCACAAGGAGAATTTCCCTCACTGTCCTTCCCTGTCCCTAGAAACAAGGATTATCACAGTGAAAGAAACTGACACTCTTCCTACCTATAGTTTTCTGTCCCTAGAAAAAATGTTTTTTTAAAGCACACTATAGCACAAGGAGAATTTCCCTCACTGTCCTTCCCTGTCCCTAGAAACAAGGATTATCACAGTGAAAGAAACTGACACTCTTCCTACCTATAGTTTTCTGTCCCTAGAAAAAATGTTTTTTTAAAGCACACTATAGCACAAGGAGAATTTCCCTCACTGTCCTTCCCTGTCCCTAGAAACAAGGATTATCACAGTGAAAGAAACTGACACTCTTCCTACCTATAGTTTTCTGTCCCTAGAAAAAATGTTTTTTTAAAGCACACTATAGCACAAGGAGAATTTCCCTCACTGTCCTTCCCTGTCCCTAGAAACAAGGATTATCACAGTGAAAGAAACTGACACTCTTCCTACCTATAGTTTTCTGTCCCTAGAAAAAATGTTTTTTTAAAGCACACTATAGCACAAGGAGAATTTCCCTCACTGTCCTTCCCTGTCCCTAGAAACAAGGATTATCACAGTGAAAGAAACTGACACTCTTCCTACCTATAGTTTTCTGTCCCTAGAAAAAATGTTTTTTTAAAGCACACTATAGCACAAGGAGAATTTCCCTCACTGTCCTTCCCTGTCCCTAGAAGCAAGGATTATCACAGTGAAAGAAACTGACACTCTTCCTACCTATAGTTTTCTGTCCCTAGAAAAAATGTTTTTTTAAAGCACACTATAGCACAAGGAGAATTTCCCTCACTGTCCTTCCCTGTCCCTAGAAACAAGGATTATCACAGTGAAAGAAACTGACACTCTTCCTACCTATAGTTTTCTGTCCCTAGAAAAAATGTTTTTTTAAAGCACACTATAGCACAAGGAGAATTTCCCTCACTGTCCTTCCCTGTCCCTAGAAACAAGGATTATCACAGTGAAAGAAACTGACACTCTTCCTACCTATAGTTTTCTGTCCCTAGAAAAAATGTTTTTTTAAAGCACACTATAGCACAAGGAGAATTTCCCTCACTGTCCTTCCCTGTCCCTAGAAACAAGGATTATCACAGTGAAAGAAACTGACACTCTTCCTACCTATAGTTTTCTGTCCCTAGAAAAAATGTTTTCCCTCACTTTCCTTCCCTGTCCCTAGAAACAAGGATTATCACAGTCAAATAAACTGACACTCTTCCTACCTATAGTTTTCTGTCCCTAGAAAAAATGTTTTTTTAAAGCACACTATAGCACAAGGAGAATTTCCCTCACTGTCCTTCCCTGTCCCTAGAAACAAGGATTATCACAGTGAAAGAAACTGACACTCTTCCTACCTATAGTTTTCTGTCCCTAGAAAAAATGTTTTTTTAAAGCACACTATAGCACAAGGAGAATTTCCCTCACTGTCCTTCCCTCTCCCTAGAAACAAGGATTATCACAGTGAAAGAAACTGACACTCTTCCTACCTATAGTTTTCTGTCCCTAGAAAAAATGTTTTTTTAAAGCACACTATAGCACAAGGAGAATTTCCCTCACTGTCCTTCCCTGTCCCTAGAAACAAGGATTATCACAGTGAAAGAAACTGACACTCTTCCTACCTATAGTTTTCTGTCCCTAGAAAAAATGTTTTTTTAAAGCACACTATAGCACAAGGAGAATTTCCCTCACTGTCCTTCCCTGTCCCTAGAAACAAGGATTATCACAGTGAAAGAAACTGACACTCTTCCTACCTATAGTTTTCTGTCCCTAGAAAAAATGTTTTTTTAAAACACACTATAGCACAAGGAGAATTTCCCTCACTGTCCTTCCCTGTCCCTAGAAACAAGGATTATCACAGTGAAAGAAACTGACACTCTTCCTACCTATAGTTTTCTGTCCCTAGAAAAAATGTTTTTTTAAAGCACACTATAGCACAAGGAGAATTTCCCTCACTGTCCTTCCCTGTCCCTAGAAACAAGGATTATCACAGTGAAAGAAACAGACACTCTTCCTACCTATAGTTTTCTGTCCCTAGAAAAAATGTTTTTTTAAAGCACACTATAGCACAAGGAGAATTTCCCTCACTGTCCTTCCCTGTCCCTAGAAACAAGGATTATCACAGTGAAAGAAACTGACACTCTTCCTACCTATAGTTTTCTGTCCCTAGAAAAAATGTTTTTTTAAAGCACACTATAGCACAAGGAGAATTTCCCTCACTGTCCTTCCCTGTCCCTAGAAACAAGGATTATCACAGTGAAAGAAACTGACACTCTTCCTACCTATAGTTTTCTGTCCCTAGAAAAAATGTTTTTTTAAAGCACACTATAGCACAAGGAGAATTTCCCTCACTGTCCTTCCCTGTCCCTAGAAACAAGGATTATCACAGTGAAAGAAACTGACACTCTTCCTACCTATAGTTTTCTGTCCCTAGAAAAAATGTTTTTTTAAAGCACACTATAGCACAAGGAGAATTTCGCTCACTGTCCTTCCCTGTCCCTAGAAACAAGGATTATCACAGTGAAAGAAACTGACACTCTTCCTACCTATAGTTTTCTGTCCCTAGAAAAAATGTTTTTTTAAAGCACACTATAGCACAAGGAGAATTTCCCACACTGTCCTTCCCTGTCCCTAGAAACAAGGATTATCACAGTGAAAGAAACTGACACTCTTCCTACCTATAGTTTTCTGTCCCTAGAAAAAATGTTTTTTTAAAGCACACTATAGCACAAGGAGAATTTCCCTCACTGTCCTTCCCTGTCCCTAGAAACAAGGATTATCACAGTGAAAGAAACTGACACTCTTCCTACCTATAGTTTTCTGTCCCTAGAAAAAATGTTTTTTTAAAGCACACTATAGCACAAGGAGAATTTCCCTCACTGTCCTTCCCTGTCCCTAGAAACAAGGATTATCACAGTGAAAGAAACTGACACTCTTCCTACCTATAGTTTTCTGTCCCTAGAAAAAATGTTTTTTTAAAGCACACTATAGCACAAGGAGAATTTCCCTCACTGTCCTTCCCTGTCCCTAGAAGCAAGGATTATCACAGTGAAAGAAACTGACACTCTTCCTACCTATAGTTTTCTGTCCCTAGAAAAAATGTTTTTTTAAAGCACACTATAGCACAAGGAGAATTTCCCTCACTGTCCTTCCCTCTCCCTAGAAACAAGGATTATCACAGTGAAAGAAACTGACACTCTTCCTACCTATAGTTTTCTGTCCCTAGAAAAAATGTTTTTTTAAAGCACACTATAGCACAAGGAGAATTTCCCTCACTGTCCTTCCCTGTCCCTAGAAACAAGGATTATCACAGTGAAAGAAACTGACACTCTTCCTACCTATAATTTTCTGTCCCTAGAAAAAATGTTTTTTTTAAAACACACTATAGCACAAGGAGAATTTCCCTCACTGTCCTTCCCTGTCCCTAGAAACAAGGATTATCACAGTGAAAGAAACTGACACTCTTCCTACCTATAGTTTTCTGTCCCTAGAAAAAATGTTTTTTTAAAGCACACTATAGCACAAGGAGAATTTCCCTCACTGTCCTTCCCTGTCCCTAGAAACAAGGATTATCACAGTGAAAGAAACTGACACTCTTCCTACCTATAGTTTTCTGTCCCTAGAAAAAATGTTTTTTTAAAGCACACTATAGCACAAGGAGAATTTCCCTCACTGTCCTTCCCTGTCCCTAGAAACAAGGATTATCACAGTGAAAGAAACTGACACTCTTCCTACCTATAGTTTTCTGTCCCTAGAAAAAACGTTTTTTTAAAGCACACTATAGCACAAGGAGAATTTCCCTCACTGTCCTTCCCTGTCCCTAGAAACAAGGATTATCACAGTGAAAGAAACTGACACTCTTCCTACCTATAGTTTTCTGTCCCTAGAAAAAATGTTTTTTTAAAGCACACTATAGCACAAGGAGAATTTCGCTCACTGTCCTTCCCTGTCCCTAGAAACAAGGATTATCACAGTGAAAGAAACTGACACTCTTCCTACCTATAGTTTTCTGTCCCTAGAAAAAATGTTTTTTTAAAGCACACTATAGCACAAGGAGAATTTCCCACACTGTCCTTCCCTGTCCCTAGAAACAAGGATTATCACAGTGAAAGAAACTGACACTCTTCCTACCTATAGTTTTCTGTCCCTAGAAAAAATGTTTTTTTAAAGCACACTATAGCACAAGGAGAATTTCCCTCACTGTCCTTCCCTGTCCCTAGAAACAAGGATTATCACAGTGAAAGAAACTGACACTCTTCCTACCTATAGTTTTCTGTCCCTAGAAAAAATGTTTTTTTAAAGCACACTATAGCACAAGGAGAATTTCCCTCACTGTCCTTCCCTGTCCCTAGAAACAAGGATTATCACAGTGAAAGAAACTGACACTCTTCCTACCTATAGTTTTCTGTCCCTAGAAAAAATGTTTTTTTAAAGCACACTATAGCACAAGGAGAATTTCCCTCACTGTCCTTCCCTGTCCCTAGAAGCAAGGATTATCACAGTGAAAGAAACTGACACTCTTCCTACCTATAGTTTTCTGTCCCTAGAAAAAATGTTTTTTTAAAGCACACTATAGCACAAGGAGAATTTCCCTCACTGTCCTTCCCTCTCCCTAGAAACAAGGATTATCACAGTGAAAGAAACTGACACTCTTCCTACCTATAGTTTTCTGTCCCTAGAAAAAATGTTTTTTTAAAGCACACTATAGCACAAGGAGAATTTCCCTCACTGTCCTTCCCTGTCCCTAGAAACAAGGATTATCACAGTGAAAGAAACTGACACTCTTCCTACCTATAGTTTTCTGTCCCTAGAAAAAATGTTTTTTTAAAGCACACTATAGCACAAGGAGAATTTCCCTCACTGTCCTTCCCTGTCCCTAGAAACAAGGATTATCACAGTGAAAGAAACTGACACTCTTCCTACCTATAATTTTCTGTCCCTAGAAAAAATGTTTTTTTTAAAACACACTATAGCACAAGGAGAATTTCCCTCACTGTCCTTCCCTGTCCCTAGAAACAAGGATTATCACAGTGAAAGAAACTGACACTCTTCCTACCTATAGTTTTCTGTCCCTAGAAAAAATGTTTTTTTAAAGCACACTATAGCACAAGGAGAATTTCCCTCACTGTCCTTCCCTGTCCCTAGAAACAAGGATTATCACAGTGAAAGAAACTGACACTCTTCCTACCTATAGTTTTCTGTCCCTAGAAAAAATGTTTTTTTAAAGCACACTATAGCACAAGGAGAATTTCCCTCACTGTCCTTCCCTGTCCCTAGAAACAAGGATTATCACAGTGAAAGAAACTGACACTCTTCCTACCTATAGTTTTCTGTCCCTAGAAAAAACGTTTTTTTAAAGCACACTATAGCACAAGGAGAATTTCCCTCACTGTCCTTCCCTGTCCCTAGAAACAAGGATTATCACAGTGAAAGAAACTGACACTCTTCCTACCTATAGTTTTCTGTCCCTAGAAAAAATGTTTTTTTAAAGCACACTATAGCACAAGGAGAATTTCCCTCACTGTCCTTCCCTGTCCCTAGAAACAAGGATTATCACAGTGAAAGAAACTGACACTCTTCCTACCTATAGTTTTCTGTCCCTAGAAAAAATGTTTTTTTAAAGCACACTATAGCACAAGGAGAATTTCCCTCACTGTCCTTCCCTGTCCCTAGAAACAAGGATTATCACAGTGAAAGAAACTGACACTCTTCCTACCTATAGTTTTCTGTCCCTAGAAAAAATGTTTTTTTAAAGCACACTATAGCACAAGGAGAATTTCCCACACTGTCCTTCCCTGTCCCTAGAAACAAGGATTATCACAGTGAAATAAACTGACACTCTTCCTACTGTGAGGGGGTTAGCTCGGCAGCGGGTGTGTGTGACCCCCGAGATGGGCTCCCCACACAAAAACAGGCCCAGCAAACGGAGGTTGTGGTTTTCAAAATCAAAAAGGTGCTGTTTATTTTCTATTTACAGTGGCAAAACACAGCAAAGCAAAAGAAAACATAAACAAAATAAATCCTGGTCAACTTGACCTCTGACTAAACATACAGGTTTCCTAACTAACAACTGGGATCAGCCTAGTGCTGTCCTAGTCCCTAAGTCCCTGGTTTTAAATGTCCAAGCAAATAGCCACACAGGCTTTGTCTCACCGCACAGGGGTTCACTCTCCCTAGACAGTCCACACAGGTCTGGGTCCAGGCATGAGCAAACACCTAATGAATCTGGGAGTTTTTATAGAGGCCTTAAACGAACTGACAGGCTTCAGCTGGTCTCATCAACTCCCTGCCTGCACGACGCCCAGCCCTCTCCCTAGAGGTATGAGTCATCCATGAGCCTACTAGCCTCAGCTGGGCTTATACAACTCTCCACCTAGTTGTATAAGTCGGCGTAAAGCCTGAATCTGGGCAAAATATATCTACCCCCCTGGATGCAACCAGGTGACTTTACCTTCCTGCTGTCACATACCCCCCCCTCTTGTTTTAACCTCGGGGTTGGAACACCAGCAATCAGGCATTCATGTACTCGAGACAAAGCATCCACATTCCCCATTTGAACGCCAGGGCGATGCTTTACTGTGAAGTTGAATTCCTGGAGGGCCAGGAACCACCTATTCACTCTTCTATTTGTTTCCTTGTTTTGAGCCATCCACTTTAACGGAGCGTGATCCGTAACCATGTCAAAGTGCCTACCTAGCAGGTAGTACCGAAGGGAATCTAGAGCCCACTTCACCGCTAAACACTCCTTTTCAACGGTGGCGTAATTTACCTCATGGGACTTCAACTTCCTGCTGAGGTAAATGACTGGGTGCTCTTCCCCGTTCCAGACCTGGGACAATACTGCTCCTAACCCCACATCTGACGCATCACTTTGTACGACAAAGTCTTTAGAGAAGTCGGGTGAGTACAACACTGGCTGGCTACATAAGGCTTGTTTCAAGAATTGGAATGCTGCCTCAGCCTCGGGGGTCCATTTAATCATGACCGACCCTTTCCCCTTCGTCAGGTTGGTTAGGGGCACAGCCTTAGAAGCAAAGTGGGGAATGAATCGCCGATAATACCCAGCGATTCCCAGAAAGGCTCGTACCTGCTTCTTGCTGTTGGGACGTGGCCAACTCTGGATGGCCTCGACTTTGTTGAGTTGGGGTTTTATTACTCCCCTCCCAATGGTGTACCCAAGATATTTGGCCTCCTCCTGCCCAATGGTACACTTCTTGGGGTTAGCCGTAAACCCCGCTTCCCGAACAGAGTCCAGGACTGCTTGCACTTTTGGCAGATGTGAGGCCCAATCTGTGCTATGGACAATTATGTCATCCAGGTAAGCCGCAGCATACTTCCGATGGGGCCTCAGCATCTGGTCCATTTTCCGCTGGAATGTGGCCGGCGCATTCTGTAACCCGAACGGCATTCTTTTGTATTGGAACGCCCCGTCTGGGGTTACAAATGCGGTTTTCTCTTTGGCCGACTTGGCCAGGGGGATTTGCCAATACCCTTTTGTGAGGTCAAGAGTCGTCATGTATCGGGCTGTTCCCAGCCGGTCGATCAACTCATCTATACGTGGCATGGGGTAGGTGTCAAATTTTGTAACTTTGTTCAACTGACGAAAATCGTTACAAAATCGCCAGCTCCCATCCGGTTTAGGCACCAACACAATGGGACTAGACCAATCACTTTGGGACTCCTCTATCACCCCTAAGTTCAGCATTTTCTGTACTTCCTCCCGTATTGCCTCCCGTCGGGCCTCTGGGATCCGATAGGGTTTTAACTTCACCCTTTCACCGGGCGGGGTAATGATGTCATGCTCTACCCCAGATGTTTGTCCCGGCAGCTCAGAGAATACCTCCTTGTTGCGAAGCACAAACTCCTTAACCTCCTGTTGTTGGGGTTGTGACAAGGTGGCTGCTATTCCAACCTCAGGAATCACGCACCCAGTTTGAGCTGGTGACCAAGTGTCTGCGACTAGGGACTCTCTATCCCTCCAGGCTTTCAACAGATTAACGTGATAGATCTGTTCGGGCTTTCGCCTTCCTGGTTGTCTGACCTTGTAATTCACTTCGCTCACTTTTTCCATTATCTCGTAGGGGCCTTGCCATTTGGCAAGGAATTTACTTTCAACCGTAGGGACAAGTACCAGTATCCTATCCCCCGGGGAAAAGGTACGGGTCTTGGCTCCACGGTTGTACACTCTCTGCTGTGCTAACTGCGCTTGGGCCAAATGTTCCTTCACGATGGGCATTACCTGTGCAATTCGGTCTTGCATCAGGGCGACATGCTCAATCACACTCCTGTGGGGAGAACTCTCACTTTCCCAAGTTTCCTTGGCAATATCCAACAGCCCTCTTGGGTGTCTCCCATACAGTAACTCAAAGGGGGAGAATCCCGTAGAGGATTGGGGCACCTCCCTAATAGCAAACATCAAATAAGGAAGTAGACAGTCCCAATCCTTTCCATCTCTATCCACCACTTTCTTCAACATTTGTTTTAGGGTTTTGTTGAACCTTTCAACCAGCCCATCGGTTTGGGGGTGATACACAGATGTACGTAATTGCGTCACTTTGAACAATTTACACAGCTCCTTCATAACCCGGGACATAAAGGGTGTACCTTGGTCCGTAAGCAGTTCTTTACAAATACCCACCCGGCTAAAAACAAGAGATAGCTCTTTGGCTATGGTTTTGGCCGAGGTATTTCGGAGAGGGATCGCTTCTGGATAACGGGTGGCATAGTCCATTATAACTAATATGTACTGGTGCCCCCTAGCGGACTTGATTATAGGACCTACCAAATCCATGGCGATCCTCTCAAACGGGACCTCAATGATGGGTAGAGGGACCAGCGGGCTACGGAAATGTGGCATCGGGGCCGACCTCTGACACACAGGGCAGGAGGAACAATAATTTTCTATGTCCTTCATCACCCCCGGCCAATAGAATCTCTGTAATACCCTCTCTCGGGTTTTCTCTGTCCCCAGATGACCTCCAAGAATGTGCCCATGGGCCAACTCCAACACCAACTTCCTGAAAGGTTTGGGCACCACAAGCTGCTCAACGGTTTCTTCTGCCCTTTTTGCCACCCGATACAGTAGGTCCTTCTCTACGCTGAAGTATGGGTAAGTGCAGGTATTATCTGGGTTCACTAACTCGCCATCTATTTCCACTACGTTTTCCCGTGCCTTTATTAGGGCGGGGTCTTTTAACTGTTCTGTGGCAAAATTTTCCCTGTGAACCTCCAGATCAGAAAACTCCACAGACGGTAGGTTTTCGTCTGAGGAGGTGGGCTCCTCTCCAGTTTCTTGAGTCTCCCCTGCCAATACTGACAAGGGAAATTCTGGAGAGTCCTCACCACTCTCAGAGGAGTTCTGGCTATCACCTTCCTGGTACATAGGGGCACCAGTGGGGGGCTCAGGATCATCCCACAGTTCCCAGAACTTCGGAAAATCCCTTCCCACAATGGCGTCGTGCGGTAACTGAGATACTAAGCCCACTGGATGAGAGAGGGTACCTTTGGGGGTCTCGAAACACACTGTAGTCACTGGATACTCTCGGGTGTCCCCATGCACACAAATAACAGCTACCTTGCTATTCCCAGAGACCTCTGTTTTAACTAACTCAGCCTTTATCAGGGTCACAAGGCTACCTGAATCCAGCAATACCACAACATTTCTACCATTAACACACATTTTGCATAAATGTTTCTCAGTTCCTCGAATGGCAGTGCATGCGACTGTCGCACACAGCGACTGACGTCTGCCCGTCAGAAAGTCACACTGCATGGGTTCCTCCACAACCGGGCAATTGGCTGCAATATGTCCCGCTTGCCGGCAGCGGTAGCAAACGATCCTTCTTGCGGCCTCTTGAGCCGCTGATTTCCCAGGCTGTTCTCGCCAAACTTGGGGTAGAGCTCCCACCCTCTCACTCTCTCCACCCTCACCCCTTGGAATCCTCTTATCCGCCCCTGGGGATGGTCTGGTCTTAGGGTGGAAAGTCCGAGTGTCTCTGGAAGAGGCCGTCAGGTTCTCTGTAGCCAAGTATTTCTCCACACGATCCACAAGACCATCGGCCGTCTCTGGGTCTCCATGGCTTACCCACTTTTGGATGGCAGTAGGAAGAGCTCTCAAAAACCGATCCATTACAACACGTTCCACAATCTTTGGTGCGGACAAAGTCTCTGGCTGTAGCCACTTTCTGCTCAGGTGAATGAGATCATACATTTGAGACCTGGGGGGTTTTCCAAGCTGGAAAGTCCAGTTATGCACACGCTGAGCCCGGACAGCCTGGGTGACACCCAGCCTTGCCAATATTTCAGCTTTTAGCATCACATAGTCTTTTGCTTGGTTAGGCTCTAGGTCATAGTAAGCTTTCTGCGATTCACCAGTTAACAGAGGAGCCACCAGTCCAGCCCACTGCTCCTCAGGCCACTTTTCTCTTTCAGCGGTCCTTTCAAATGTGGTCAAAAATACCTCTGGATCATCCTCTCCAGTCATTTTTGTCAATAAACGACTCACCCCAAAGGACGCGGTATTAGTGGGACGGCTTTCCTCACTGGTCTGCGGACGTTGCTGCATTGCTGCTTCCATCTGTTGTTGTAGTCTCTGCTCTTGCTTCTGCAACAGGTCTATGAAGCGGGCCTCAGATTGCTGCTGGGCTTGTTGCTGAGCCTCCAGACTCTGTTGCAAAGTTGCGTTTGTCTGCTGCTGGGCTGCAAGGCTCTGTTGATGAGCTTGCTGCTGGGCTGCGAAGTTCTGTTGTTGAGCTGCAAGGCTCTTTTGCAAACCTGCATTTGTCTGCTGTTGATTGGCATTTGCTAGAGCCAGCTGCTTCAGTATCTCCTCCATGCTGGCTTAAAAAAAAAACTGCCACTGGTTCTCCACCAACTGTGAGGGGGTTTGCTCGGCAGCGGGTGTGTGTGACCCCCGAGATGGGCTCCCCACACAAAAACAGGCCCAGCAAACGGAGGTTGTGGTTTTCAAAATCAAAAAGGTGCTGTTTATTTTCTATTTACAGTGGCAAAACACAGCAAAGCAAAAGAAAACATAAACAAAATAAATCCTGGTCAACTTGACCTCTGACTAAACATACAGGTTTCCTAACTAACAACTGGGATCAGCCTAGTGCTGTCCTAGTCCCTAAGTCCCTGGTTTTAAATGTCCAAGCAAATAGCCACACAGGCTTTGTCTCACCGCACAGGGGTTCACTCTCCCTAGACAGTCCACACAGGTCTGGGTCCAGGCATGAGCAAACACCTAATGAATCTGGGAGTTTTTATAGAGGCCTTAAACGAACTGACAGGCTTCAGCTGGTCTCATCAACTCCCTGCCTGCACGACGCCCAGCCCTCTCCCTAGAGGTATGAGTCATCCATGAGCCTACTAGCCTCAGCTGGGCTTATACAACTCTCCACCTAGTTGTATAAGTCGGCGTAAAGCCTGAATCTGGGCGAAATATATCTACCCCCCTGGATGCAACCAGGTGACTTTACCTTCCTGCTGTCACACTACCTATAGTTTTCTGTCCCTAGAAAAAATGTTTTTTTAAAGCACACTATAGCACAAGGAGAATTTCCCTCACTGTCCTTCCCTGTCCCTAGAAACAAGGATTATCACAGTGAAAGAAACTGACACTCTTCCTACCTATAGTTTTCTGTCCCTAGAAAAAATGTTTTTTTAAAGCACACTATAGCACAAGGAGAATTTCCCTCACTGTCCTTCCCTGTCCCTAGAAACAAGGATTATCACAGTGAAAGAAACTGACACTCTTCCTACCTATAGTTTTCTGTCCCTAGAAAAAATGTTTTTTTAAAGCACACTATAGCACAAGGAGAATATCCCTCACTGTCCTTCCCTGTCCCTAGAAACAAGGATTATCACAGTGAAAGAAACTGACACTCTTCCTACCTATAGTTTTCTGTCCATAGAAAAAATGTTTTTTTTAAAGCACACTATAGCACAAGGAGAATTTCCCTCACTGTCCTTCCCTGTCCCTAGAAACAAGGATTATCACAGTGAAAGAAACTGACACTCTTCCTACCTATAGTTTTCTGTCCCTAGAAAAAATGTTTTTTTAAAGCACACTATAGCACAAGGAGAATTTCCCTCACTGTCCTTCCCTGTCCCTAGAAACAAGGATTATCACAGTGAAAGAAACTGACACTCTTCCTACCTATAGTTTTCTGTCCCTAGAAAAAATGTTTTTTTAAAGCACACTATAGCACAAGGAGAATTTCCCTCACTGTCCTTCCCTGTCCCTAGAAACAAGGATTATCACAGTGAAAGAAACTGACACTCTTCCTACCTATAGTTTTCTGTCCCTAGAAAAAATGTTTTTTTAAAGCACACTATAGCACAGGATTCGCACAGTAAAACACACTGACACTCTCCCTACCTATCCTTCTCTTTCCCTAAACTAAAGGAATCCAGGTTAAGCAAGAAAAATAAATGTCACTGTCCCTGCCAATGCTTCTCTTTCCCTGCTCCGGAACACACTACACTAGGCCGCCGTGCTGGCGGCCTTTTATAGTGTGGGGCGTGTACTAAACACCCTCAGCAATAATTGGCCACAGGCATCCTGCCTGTGGCCAATCATTGCTCTCCTTGCTGCCGGCGCTGTGATTGGCCAAGCATGCGGGGTCACAGTGCATGCTTGGCCAATCACAGCGCCTGGATGACACTGCAATGGCGTAGTGCATTGTGGGCCGTTCGCGTCACTCGAATTAGGCGCGAACGGCCCAAATCGTTCGATCTTCGTCGAACGATCGAACAGCCGATGTTCGAGTCGAACGTATGTTCGACTCGAACACCGAGCTCATCCCTATTCCTGGCATTGATTATAGTTGATACCACAGAGTTAGAGAGACCTCTCTTCTTTAGGATGTGGGATTCAATAGCCAGGCCGTTAAACTTAGAGTTAGTAAGGAAGGGTGGTACATCGGCCCTTGCGAAAGCAGGTCCGGACGACGTGGAAGGGTCCAAGGACTCCCCACAGACATTTTGATGATCTCCGCGTACCAGGCCCTTCGGGGCCACGCTAGAGCCACCAAGATCACCGGCTTCTTTTCCAACCTGACTCTGCGAAGGAGTCGAGGCAACAATTGTAGCGGAGGGAATGCATATATCAGTCTGAACTGATTCCAAGGGAACACCAGAGCATCCGAGCCGCAAGCGAGGGGATCCCTTGTCCGGGAGACAAATCTGTCCACCTTTGCGTTGAATCTGGATGCTAGCAGATCTACATCCGGTGTTCCCCACCGCTGACATATTGCTCGGAAGACCTCGGGATGAAGGGACCATTCCCCAGGGCATAACTGTTGGCGACTAAGAAAGTCCGCCTTCCAATTCTCCACCCCTGGAATGAAGACAGCTGACATACATGGGACATGCTTTTCTGCCCATTCCAGGATGTGACTTACTTCCCTCTGGGCTGCACAACTCCTGGTGCCTCCCTGATGATTGATATATGCCACTGCTGTGGCATCGTCTGATTGAATTCTGACAGGGGACCCTTGGAGTCTGGATGCCCAGGCTACTAGGGCATACCGGGCTGCTCGTATCTGTAAGAGATTGATGGGCAGGGTTTTTACTACATTTGACCATCTGCCCTGGAGAGACCATTGCTCCAGTACTGCCCCCCAGCCTATAAGGCTGGCATCTGTAGTGACCACCTTCCAGGATATCGGACTGAAGGGTTTTCCCTTCTGGAGATTCTGGGGGATCAACCACCAGCAGAGACTCTTCCGAACGGAAGGGGACAAAGCCATCGGGAAGTCTAGAGCCTGAATTTTTCCGTTCCAGGCTGACAATATGGCCCTCTGTAAATTCCTTGAGTGGAATTGGGCGTATGGCACAGCTTCGAATGATGCTACCATCTTTCCTAGCAGCCTCATGCACAGGCGTATGGACGGCTGTCTTTTTGCACAAAGCAGACGGACCAAGCCCCTCAAAGAGGATACCTTGTCTAGAGGTAAGAAAATCTTCCTCTGGTCTGAATCCAGCCGTAGCCCTAGATATACCAGGTTTTTCACTGGCTGTAGGGCTGACTTGTCCAGGTTGATGACCCAACCGTGAGATTCTAGATACTTGATTGTATCGACAATTACCAGTTCTAGCTTGGCAACTGAGTGGTCCATCAACAACAGGTCGTGTAGGTATGCCATTATCGTTACACCTCGTGTTCTTAGATCGGCCAACAGTGGGGCCAGAATTTTTGTGAACACTCGTGGTGCTGTGGCCAGACCGAATGGTAAGGCTCTGAACTGAAAATGGCGCCCTTCTACTGCAAAGCGTAGAAATTTTTGATGACCTGGAAAGATGGGAACATGCAAGTAAGCATCTTTGATGTCGATCGAGGCTAACCATTCCTCCCCCTGTAGGGCAGCGGTGACCGATCGGATCGACTCCATCCGGAAGGACCGGACGTTTAGAAATTTGTTTAGACTCTTTAGGTCCAATATGGGTCTTATGTCCCCGTTTGGTTTCGGGACTGTGAAAAGGTTTGAGTAGAAACTCAACCCCCACTCTTCCATAGGAACCTCCATAATTACTCCTTGGAGCAATAGTTGTTCTAACGCCACTAGGAGACACCTTCTTTTCAGAGGGTCTTTTGGCATGCCTGACCACATAAAATGGGAAGGAGGAGACTCTTTTAACTCCAACTTGTATCCCCGAGTTACTGCGGAGAGCACCCATCTGTCTTTGATTGTCTCCCGCCAGGTCTCTGTGAACAACTGAAGTCTTCCCCCCACCCGTTTGAGTGGGGGCAGCCCTTCATAGGCTTGACTTGGAGGCTGGTTTAGTACCTCTTCGGATCCAGGGCTTTTTATTACCCTGTGACTGTCCCTGATTTTTACCTCCTGAGTTTGACCGAGGAGGCCGTCGGAACTGCTTAGTAGCAGACGTCCCAGGGATAGGAGAGGTAGTCCTCTTAAAAGACGGACCCCTAGACCTCTTTTTAATTGGTAAGAGAGTACTTTTACCACTGGAAATCTTCTGGATATATTTATCCAGGTCTTCGCCAAAAAGGCGTTCTCCATGAAATGGGAAGCTAACTAAGAGCTTCTTACAGGGAGCCTCAGCAGACCAGTTCTTGAGCCACAGAAGCCTACGCATATGTACCAAAGACAGCGTGAGGCGGGAGGCCTGATGGATAGAATCCTTGATGGCGTCAACCGCAAAGCATAATGCTCTAGGCAGATCAGCCAGAGCCTGGGCCTGCTGGTCTGGCAAATCCCTCAGGACCATTTTCATTTGATCCTTTAAAGCTTGGCAGACCCCAATAGCTGCCACTGCTGGCTGTGTAACAGCCCCTGCTGTGGAAAAAGCAGATTTTAATAAAGATTCCAATTTTTTATCTACTGGATCTTTGAACATTTGAACATTATCTACTGGACATGTCAGTGATTTGTTCACAGAAGAAATGGCTGCGTCCACCGTAGGAACATTCCATCTCTGGGTGAATTTTTCCTCCATGGGATAGATCACCTGAAATTTCTTAGGTGGAACAAATAGTTTATCAGGATGTTCCCAGTCCTGGTATATAAGTCCTTCCAATAATGGATGAATTGGAAAGGAGCAATTAATCTGGGGAGCTTTTAGCGACCCCAACGAGGAGACAGCAGTAGTTGATGGTTCAACAAGAGGCATTTTAAATGCAGATCGAACCATGTCAGTTAGGGTCTGGACCCACAATCTTTCAGTCTGTGATGCTGAAAATGGTTCATCTACTGTCGATTCCTCAAAAACAGAGTTAACCTCCTCCTGATCCCCTTCAGGAAGGTCAGTCCCTTCCTGGGACTGTTGCTCTGCCAACAGGCACTCTAATGGAGGGGATGGAGATCTGGCGCGCTTTCTTTCCTGTAGAGAAGAAGCGATCAATGCTGCCAATCTCTGCTCCAATCCCTCCAGTGTTGAGGCAAAAACCTCCTCTGTTATATATGCAGGAGCAGGTGGACTGAGGACAGCCGCAGTACCTGGCACTCCCGGGGGTTCCTTATGGGTATTAACCTCTGATTTCTCAGGGGAGGAAGGTGCAGATGACTGCTCCAGATCCTCAGAGCCCGATGGAGACCCCCTACACTTCCTGAGAGGTATATCTCGGAGTTTTTTAGGCGGCATATTCCTTAGTTCAAAGCTGAGGTATTCCAGCCGCAATACACCCCTTTACTGAAATAGTCTAATGCAATCTGCTGCTATGTACATCAGTGGGTGTCTACTAATGCGTCTTTCTGGGGATGCCTGTATCAACCGCCCGCTGTAAGCCCCTATACCATGCTACCAGCTCCTTTTCATGCTCTGTGTCCATAGCAAGCAGCGTGGACTGAGTCCTTTTATCTTGCTGGGACGCCCGCACATGCGCAGAAGCGCTGGGCGCACAGAGCGCGTCATCCGCCAGGCTCCGCCCCCTTTTTTGAAGCTAAATCTTATAAAAAGAAAGCGTGTGTGCGCGCGCGCGCGTGCACGTGTGCGCTCTTGGCGCCATGTAGGGAGAGGAGCCAGGGTCCCTGTTTCACCAGGACTCGGGGATGGAAGGAAACTACTTGGCAGCATGACAGAGGAATGCAGCTTCCCTGATAGAGAGCTCACTCATCTGCCTGGACTTTCACCATGGAAGTAATAGTCCCAAGAAAAAAAGACGTTCCACAGCGGCCTCTAGTGGACAAACACAGGTACCGCACTTTTGTCTTTTTTTTTTTTAAAACCTCCTTTATGAAAAACATTTCTAGGTTTACAGTTTTTAAAACTTCCTTTATGAAAAGACATTTCTAGGATTTCTTAGGCATATACAGCTATTAGCGGGAATACCTTTAGGTAACAGGCAGAAAGACATATTAGGCTTGGGGGTCCCCTCAATAGAACCAAGTTCCTGAGGGGCCCCCACTTACCTTTTCCCCGCCGCAGGACTTTGTTTGGTCCACAGAAGCCCAAACGTCACCTCTCACGGCAGGCATTGTACTAGACCTTCAGGGACCGGGTTCCCAAAGATTCCACTCCCCTGGACCTGTATAGCACCCTGCACAGATAGCCTCTTGGTTTTGGGTATGACCAGAGCTCTGGATCCCAGGGTCCAGCCCTCCTAAGAGAGGCATTACAGGCAAAACCTTGCTCTTCTCTGCAAGGCCCGGGTACCGACCGTTTAGCTATGAAGCTTTTTTGGTCGGATCCGGAATAGCTTGCTAAGGCCCAGAGAACCTGTACACAAGCCCAGATGAATACATGTTAACCTTGGCCAACACCTTAGACACTGGCAAAAAACTGAGGTGCTCCCGGATGGGAGGGGCTTATATAGGGGAGGGTACTTCCTGTTTTGGAAGTTGCCAGTGCCAGCACCTGAAGGTAATTCTTTATAACCCACATAGTAATGACTATGCCACTCTGTGTCCCGTGATGTATGAACAAGAAAGGCTGATTTTATGAGATGTGGGTCCAATTTGAAGTCCTGAAATATTGGGGTGTGAGCGGATATGCTCCGCCAGTGGCTCCATGAGCATGTTAAAGATGAGTGGGGATAATGGACAACCTTGTCGCGTGCCATTAGTGATATTGAATGGGCAGGAGAGCATTCCCTCTGTAAACACTTGGGCCGTGGGGTTTGAGTAAAGTGCCATGATGGCTTGTAGTATATGGCCCTTAAATCCACATTTTTGAAGGACTGTCTTTAGGTATGACCAGTGGACTCTATCGAACGCCTTCTCTGCATCCAAAGATAGGAGCAGAGAGGGCGTTCCGGTGGATTCCACGTGGTGGATGAAATTGATCATTCTTCTAGTGGCATCTGATGCCTGTCTGCCCTTCGTGAAGCCTGACTGGTCCTTATGTATGAGGGCTGGCATTATCTCGAGTAACCTCGTTGCTATAGTTTTGGCATAGATCTTGAGATCAAGGTTAAGAAGGGATATTGGGCGAAAATTTTGGGGGACATTCGGCTCCTTCCCTGGTTTCGGTAACGTTATAATCAGTGATTTTAGATATTCAGTCGGAAAGGTGGAAGAGGAGGCAGCGTGGTTGAAAACTTCAGTAAGGTGGGGGGTTATGTGAAAGGAGAATTGTTTATAATATTCGCCTGTCAGTCCGTCTGGGCCTGGCGCTTTACCATTTGGCAGGGAGTCAATTGCATTTTTTATTTCTAGTTCCGTGAACGGGCTATTGAGGTTTGTCAATTGCTCTTCAGTCAAGGTAGGTAGATTGAGCTTACAGAGAAAGTGGTCAATTCCTTCTTGGGTGGGTTGAGGTGTACACGGGTCCTGTCTCAGATTGTATAGGTCACTGTAATAGGCGCTAAAGGCGTCGGCTACGTCTTGTGGGTTACTCAGGAGGAGTTTGGTATGAGGGTGGCGGAGTTGGGCAATTTTGGTTTTGGTGCGCCTACCTTTAAGGCGTTGCGCTAGTCTTTTCCCCGCCTTGTTAGAAGTGGAATAAGTAGTGGCTTTAAGCTTCCTGTGAAGAAATTCATAGGAGTGGAGGAGTAGGGTTCTAAGTTCCTGTCTAAGGGACAACAATTTGTTCGCTCGTGGGTCTCTAGGGTCGGCCTTGAGCTTTAATTCTAGGGACGCTATCTGATCCGTCAGGTCGTCTATACGTTGCGTCCTCTTTTTTTTTATGGTAAGAGCTTAATTTAATTAGGGTTCCTCTAATAAAAGCTTTATGTGCGCTCCACACCACGGCAGGGTCGGGCACCGAGCCCTTGTTTAATGAGAAAAAGTCGGTAATTTGAGCCAAAATTTCTGGGGCATAATTATCATGTTGGATAATGTAGTTGTTTGCTTGCCAGAGAAATGTGTTGCGTTGCAGGGTTAAGTCATCTATAGTAATTGATATTGGGGCGTGGTCCGACCATGTCGCGGTGTGGATCGCAGACACACATATTTTTTGTAAAATCCATTTATCTGTCAGAAACAAATCAATTCTCGAATACGAGTTGTGTCTGGAGGAGAAAAATGTAAAGTCTCTTTCAGATCCATGTTGACATCGCCACACATCATAGAGGTCGTGGGTGGCGATACGTTTTTTCAGAGGCGAGTCTCGCCTTTTCGCAGCTGATGTGGGGTCTATAACCACATCGGGGACTAGGTTGAAATCTCCACAGAGAATCAGATGACCTTTCTGAATAGGTTTGGCCATGCGAAGTATTTTGCGTAGGAATTGCAACTGGTGTGAGTTTGGGGTATATACATTAACAAGAGTGTATTGAACTCGATTCATAGTGCAGGCAAGTATTATATAGCGACCTTCAGGGTCTGTTACAACATCTAGTAGTTGGAAGTCCACACTGTCTTTGATCGCTATCATGACCCCCTTAGTTTTAGTAGAATGTGAAGCGTGGAATATATGCGGGAACTGGCGATTGGAGCATAGGGACTCACTGGATAGTAGTAGGTGGGTTTCTTGTAAACATAAAATGTCGCTGTGGAGAGCCGCGGCGGTTTTCCAGAGCGAGTGACGTTTGGCTGGATGATTTAGTCCATTGGTGTTCAGTGATAGGATTGTGAGCGGCATCTTGTAGCCAAGGAGGTAGCGGGTGCGATGTAGTAGCACTTACGGTTTGGTGATTCAGTCTAGGTCGCGGTTACTTGCCTACGAGACGGTGTAGCAGTGATGCGGCAGACCAGGGTCCTGGAAGTAAGGTGGTTAGGATGCTGTGGATAGAGCAATATGTTAAGCACTCAAGCGGTAGTAACAAGCAAAAACAAAAAGGTAAAGAGTCTAGGAGCAAGCTGACAGCGAGAGGTTTCGCTTAGATTGTTCAGAAAGTAGAACTAGAAAGGTTCTCAGAGGGGGTGCCTCGCACCTCGGAAGCCTCTGTTTGGGGGTACAAACAGTTTTTATGTCTAGGAGCTGCAAAAACAGGGGTTCTTCGTGTCATAACCCAGGGGAACTGTAAGAATGATGTTTGGCCAATTGTGGCGTAGTTAACAGATGCCATTTAATTGAAGTTGCTGTCAAGATTTCTGCTTGAAGGTGATCTTCCGTCAGGGTGTGGGGTGGATTTGGGGGGTTCCAGGAGGATTCCCCAGTTGTGGAGAAGTCGCATTCCTTTGTCAAGATCACTGACGGTATGTGACTGACCATTCTTCGTGATGAGGAGTGTGGTTGGGTAACGCCATTTGTACTGAATCTTATAGTTCAGTAGACCTTTGGTGACTGGGCTCAAATGACGTCTCAGTTGGAGTGTATACTTTGAGAGATTAGGAAAGAATTGGATTCCTGTGAAGGGAGCTGGTATGGGCGTTTTAGCTTTAACCCCCATCAGGAGCTTTTCCTTAATGTGATAGAAGTGAATTCTCATCAGGACGTCTCTGGGTACTGAGGCTGCTAGGTGGGATGGTTTGGCGATTCTGTGGATCCTGTCTATGATAACATCCCGGGGGGATGCTTCAGGGATAATGATGTGCATCAACTCCTTGGCATACCGTGGCAGGTCCGCAGGAAGAACACTTTCCGGTATTCCTCTTAGCTTAACATTGTTCCTGCGAGACCTGTCCTCTAAATCCGCCATCTTGGCGCGCATCCATGCCTGCTCCTCTCTAATACCTTCACAAACATCTATTACCTCATTCACAGTGGAGGTACAATCAGTTAGGCCTCTCTCAACGTTTGTCACCCTGTCATCAAGGGAGTGGATGTCTGTAGTAATTTTAGTAAACAGAGAGGAGAGGTCAGTCATTAGGGAGGTCTGCAGTGAGAGAAGCATGTCTTTCAGGGTCGTGTCCATAACTGGTTGGCCTGAGGTTGGGAAGGATGCCATGGAGGTATGCAGGGCCTGGTTAGACAGGAGTGGGTTAAAAGCCTGGGCCTCAATTTGTGAGTGCAGCGGCCGCTGCGGCGGCGTGTCGAGCCGCATTTTAGCTTTTGCTGGACTGCGGGTGAGGGGATCACTCTCCGGGGGCTGAGAGGATACCCCGAAGGTACCTGTATGTGGTGAGTCCTCCGGTATCTCGTCCGGGAGATCCGTGTATGAGCCCCGCGGCGCAGCCTGGCCGGCGCCATCTTGGATATCAGCATCGCGGTCCGCCGGCTTGTAGGCGAATTCCATTAGTTTTTGTGGCTTGTAGTCCGTAAATCTCTTTCTGGACATGATCCGCAGCTGCTCCAGTGTGCCTAGAGCAAGGATGGCTGAAGATTGTAGCTTTAGTACGGCCGATGTCGCTGGATTCTGTCCCCTGGTTCAGGAGCTGAGAGCTCACACGTCCACTCTCATCTCCGGCCGGCCACGCCCCCCCATTTTTTAATTTTTTTGACAGCTCCAATTGCCGGACTTTTTTAAAACTTCAGATGTCAACAGGGGAAACCCACTGACAGCTAAATGAGTCATCGGTTGTTAAGGACGCGGTGGCCCCGCTCCTTAACAACCGATAACTGCTTTTTTTTTTTACATTTCAGCTGTCATTTGGGGAATCCTGCTGACAAAGAACCGAGCCTGAAAGTATATGTAGCGGCCTCACCCCTCTCTCCCCTTCTCATTCTCGGCTTGTCTTTCTTTGTCTAGGGGTGTTAGTGCTGGGGAGAGGGATGAGATACGCTACGGCCCATGTCCTCCATAGTGACGAGGTGAAGGCCAGAAAGATCGGGCTTTGTGTAGGTGTCCTAGAGTCAAGTCCTGTACTTCGTCCCTGACTCCTTTGCTCCTAGTAACCAGAGTTCCACACAGTGAATAGGTCCAACACAGTTTTATTCTTCTCAGCGAATAAACACACAACACGGTAAAGTTGGATTCTTTTGCAACAACTTAGTCTTAATGGGAATAGGTTGAGGCACAATCCTTTCCCTTCTCTTGCCAACCACTGTGGTATCACCAGTGGCGAATAGTCACTGCCACTGACTATGTGAAATAGAACATGAATTACCTTCGCTAGCAAGGCCCCTGTCAGGGGAAGGATATCCGTCCAAGGGAGATACCGGAGGCCTCTCTGTCACCAGCGATGCTGCGCCGGACTCTTCAGAGAAGTTCTGCACACCAGACCTCACAAACTCAGACACGGGCAACCAAGGAGTTAGGGCCCCCTCGGATTCCTCCACCCTTGCGGAACTCAGTCGAAGGTACTGAGCCCCAGGCATCCGCCATAGTACCTCACCCCAGGCTAAATGTGCCTGAGATGGACTCCATCTCCGCTCTGGCCAGGTCAAGGGCACCTGGGCCCGGAGCACCAGAACACCAGCACCCAAGCTGAAGGTGCCTGGGTGCAGCCATGTCCTCCGACTCTGCACTCTGAACCCTGTGGTCAGGGCGTCCGCCCCTTTTATCTCCTCTCCCTTCGCGCCACAGTGGGTACCAGCTCCAGGGGAGGACAAATAGGCACAGTCTTGCAATGTGAGTTCAACTCCAGCCCAGGGCAACAACGCCACCTGTAGGCCGCAGGGAACCTCACATCACCAGAGTCCTCCAAGAACCATAAAAGGGTTTTAGATTCCCTAGCAATCAGTGCATCTGGGTTACACTACCACCCAGATGCTTCCCCTAAATTCAAATACCCGCTACATATAATTTTCAGGTATCAGTGCATTTACATGAGTACTGCTACTCGTGAAAATGCTTAGTATCAGCACCAATACCCATACCGCTATCGGCATCGGTCCAACCTTAGTTATAACTCCTGTCAGATTTTATTTTCGCCATCTGTTTCCCATTTCAGAGATTTCACTTTCTGTCCCATACCCAAACAGATGAGAGGAAATCCCTGCAAATTAAGGGAATTCCTGTGGGACCCACAGCTCACCAGAACGAGTGTCTCCATTGAAAGATTTCCCCTCTATAACATTTCTGGGGAAAACCCAAAGTTTGGGATTTTATTTTACTTTCACTTTCAATGATATGGTAAACAGGACAAATAGAGAGGGTGAATCTCCTAAATCGGGGCAAAGACAGCCAAACAAACTGACGGTATGCGTATGTCCAGATTCAGAATAGGAGAGCATGTCATGCATAACCACAGCTTTCCAGAGACCGGTGATGGGAGTGTGTATCTATCCTGAGCAGGCAGAGAGACTGTAGGGAAGAACCGTCGCAAAGATCAATGAAAGTGAGAAAACTGTCAGGATCAACAGTTATTTTAGATTTTGACTTCATGCTATATAAAACATTTAGAAATAATATAGGGAAGCAATGCTGCATTTTTTTTATTTTGGATTTACAGACACTTTAATAATTTAATAACAAAATTGATAAGCCTTTTGTTTTAGATTTTTTGGACTATGTTAAATAAAAAGTGAATGCAGAATATAATAAAAGAACAAATTAAAACACACCAGTTCATAACTTCAATCTTATGTAAAGACATTCTAACCCATCAGCTCCTGCCAGTAGAAAAAAATCAGTGGCTGTGTGTACTTATTGTCTGATGAAAAAAAAGCTGATGTAGCGAAGTGCAATACAATAAGAAATTTGACTTGTTTACATATTCATTTCTATGGCAGGCACTTCAGGGTAAATAAGTGTCAAAGGAACAAAGCACTTCTTCAGGCATTTTAGTTTACAAAGAAAGCATGATGCACTTTTTTAAAAGCCAGTGTTTTAGGGTATTCCTTTTTATTAGGTTTTAAGTAGGAAAATAGGCAAGCTCTGCAAAAACATTTGTTAAAGATTTCCTGTTCTCTTGTTTCTTTTTGGATCTATGGTTAAGGAATGTTTAGACCGTATTGGATGGATCATGATTCAGATTCGTTTACATCAATTATGTCATTTGCAGACAGAAAGAGTGTTTTTTTTTTTTATTTATATATTGACCCAAGTTAAAAAAGTAAATTTGCCCCAGGACTGTCAAGACAGCACCTCAACGCTTTGGCACCCAACCAAAAAGTTTTTGCATGCATTGAAGCTTGTCTGTGATTTCTAAAGGAGTCCAGGTCTAAATGAGGATTAAAAGAATACAAGTAGTTAATTGTTTCAAAAAAGACCTACTATTAAAACGCTCACCTTGCAAGAAAGTGGGTACATGTCAGCATAACACAATCACATTATTATTATGTGTAAAGAGTATGTACTTGCTCTGAATTGAAAAAAAAAAATGCTGCTCTTTAGCTTTCAGCCTAGGCAGCTAAGATCACATGGTAATAATAATTTTATGGAACATGGAATGAAGATGTAGCGCTAACTGAAGAAATGAAGCCCAATAATTTGGGCCTCCAATCAAACCAAAGTGATAAATAATATCAATATAATGAGTCCATACAGTGTCCAAAGAAAATTTTCGTGTTGTGAAGAAAGAACATGTAGCACTGAAGGGTCATCACATAACTCTTGTAGAAAAAGAGAGGTAGAATACTCTTACCGGAACATTAGACCTGTGGTTTAGGCAGGTCAAATAGGCATACGAAATCCCAGTGGCACTCCTCATCAGTTAGTCTGGAAACTGGATCAGATGGGTCCCCAATGTAGACTGTCCGGTAGGCTCCCCGACTTGACAGCAGACTCTGGGTTTCACACCGATCCAGGTGGTCCTCCGATGGAACTGGAACCGCCACTCAGCAAGGAGACTCTTTACCACAGTGAATATTAGTAACCAGTGGCCAAATGAAGCTATTACTTGACCAACCACCCATGTGAGGAGAAAAGAAGGGAAGGAATGCTCCAATGGTGCAGGTCAATGAGGGTTTATTCAACCAACATAAAAGTGATCACAAACAATAAAAACGTTTAAAAAGGGGCAGTGAATGAGGTAGTGTACCAAGCCCTATGCGTTTCGAACAAATGTTCTTCAACAGGGGCAAGAGTATTCTACCTCTCTTTTTCTACAAGAGTTATGTGATGACCCTTCAGTGCTACATGTTCTTTCTTCACAACACGAAAATTTTCTATGGACACTGTATGGACTCATTATATTGATATTATTTATCACTTTGGTTTGATTGGAGGCCCAAATTATTGGGCTTCATTTCTTCACTTAGCGCTACATCTTCATTCCATGTTTATTAATTTTAGTCACATTTTATGTAGCAGCTTTATTTTTATTCACTATTTTAGATTAGCGCAGTATTTTCTTTCTTTATAATAATAATTTTATATCATAGTTTATTGCTTTTACTCAGATAGACCCTGTCCTGTAGACTGTAGACCCACTCCCACTGTGATTGGACACAGCAGGAGCCAATCAGCGGGACCTGCTGATCATTTCAAGGAGAGGTAGAAAGGCGGTCTGCCTATGTAAACAAGGCAGACAGCCGTTCTGCCAGAGAGGAAAAAGAAGATCTTATGTTTCTGCTAAGCAGAAACATGAATCTCTGTTTTCCTCCAGTGTCAGCATTCCCCCCACAGTCAGAAAGCGTTCTCTAGGAGCACACTTAACCCTTTGTTCGCTCCTGATGTTAATCCCTTCTTCAGTTAATCCATCCCCCACACAGTTAGAAAACACTCCCAGGGAACACAGATAACCCTTTGAATGCCCCTGATGTTAACTCCTTCCCTGCCAGTGTCATTTATACAGTGACAGTGCATTTATTTAGCACTGATCACTGTATTCCTGTCACTAGTCCCCAAAAAGTGTCACTTAGTGTCAGATTTGTCCGCCGCAATGTCCCGCTAAAAATCGCTAATCGCCGCCATTACTAGTAAAAAATATAAAAAGTCCAAAAATCAATTCCAGTTTGTAGACTACCGCAGAGGTGATCGAATACCATCAAAAGAAAGCTCTATTTGTGGGGAGTAAAGCCCCGTACACACGATCGGTTTGACTGATGAAAACCGTCCGATGGATGGTTTTCATCAGACCAACCGATCGTGTATGGTACCCATCGGTCTTTTTTCCATCGGTTGTAAAAAATAGAACTTGTTTTAAAATTTTCCGATGGATAAAAAACCGATGGGAATTTCTGATCGTCTATGGGCAAGTCCATCGGTTAAAAAACCCACGCATGCTTAGAATCAAGTCGACGCATGCTCAGAAGCATTAAACTTCATTTTTCTCGGCTCATCGGAGTGTTTTACGTCACTGCGTTTGGAACGGTCAGTTTTTGGACTGATGGTGTGTGGCCAAGACTGATGAAAAACAGTTTCATCGGATTTCCGATGGACAAATCCATCGGACGAAAATCCATGGGTTATCCGATCGTGTGTACGGGGCTTTAACCACTTAACGACCGCTCACTGTATATATACGTCGGCACAATGGCACCGACAGGCACAATCACGTACAGTGTACGTGATTGCCTTTGTACAGTTGGGGGGTCCAATCGGACCCCCCTTCTGTACAGTGAGCGGTCAGAATTCGTTGGGAAGAGATCCGACATGAGGGGACGGCCGTTCGATTCCGGCCACCCCCCCGCGATCACTCCCGGCAAATGGAAATGCCCCCTCTGTCTGTCGAATGTACACACAGGCAGAGGAAGCAGGAGGAAGTGATGTCATCTCTTGTGCGGCGCTCACATATACCGAGCGCCGTACAAGAGAAGACATCAAGGTTAGTGCACAAACACTACACTAACACCAGCACACATAGGCACATAAATCGCCCCCCCAGGCCCCCCCAGATCACCCCCCAGCCCCCAGTCACAGTGTCACTGATTGCAGTGACCATTTATTTATTGATCACTGCAATCAGTGACATTTGTGACTGTAAAAGTGTCACTACATTTAGTTTTAGGTCCAGTGTAGCCCCCTAACCCCCCCCTAATAAAGGTTTAACCGCTTGATCACCCCCCAGATAACCCTTTCACCCCCTAGCACCGCCGTCGCTTAGCGATCATTTTTCTGATCGCTGTCTTAGCGTTGGTGATGCAGATCGGTAGCCAGTATTTTTTTTTTAGGTTCGCCGCAGGTTTTTATAGCGTCAGGTACCCCCATAAATTATCTAATAAAGGTTTAACCCCCTTGATCGCCCCCCAGGTAACCCTTTCACCCCCTATCACCACTGTCGCTAAGCGATCATTTTTCTGATCGATGTCTTAGCGTCGGTGATGCAGATCGGTAGCCAGTAATTTTTTTTAGGTTCGCCGCAGGTTTTTATAGCGTCAGGTACCCCCATAAATTATCTAATAAAGGTTTAACCCCCTTGATTGCCCCCCAAGTAACCCTTTCACCCCCTATCACCACTGTCGCTAAGCGATCATTTTTCTGATCGATGTCTTAGCGTCAGTGATGCAGATCGGTAGCCAGTATTTTTTTTTTAGGTTCGCCGCAGGTTTTTATAGCGTCAGGTACCCCCATTAATTATCTAATAAAGGTTTAACCCCCTTGATTGCCCCCCAGGTAACCCTTTCACCCCCTATCACCACTGTCGCTAAGCGATAATTTTTTTGATCGCTGTCTTAGCGTCGGTGATGCAGATCAGTAGCCAGTAATCATTTTTAGGTTCGCCGCAGGTTTTTATAGCGTCAGGTACCCCCATAAATTATCTAATAAAGGTTTAACCCCCTTGATCGCCCCCCAGGTAACCCTTTCACCCCCTATCACCACTGTCGCTAAGCGATAATTTTTCTGATCGCTGTCTTAGCGTCGGTGATGCAGATCAGTAGCCAGTAATCATTTTTAGGTTCGCCGCAGGTTTTTATAGCGTCAGGTACCCCCATAAATTATCTAATAAAGGTTTAACCCCCTTGATCGCCCCCCAGGTAACCCTTTCACCCCCTATCACCACTGTCGCTAAGCGATAATTTTTCTGATCGCTGTCTTAGCGTTGGTGATGCAGATCAGTAGCCAGTATTTATTTTTTTTAGGTTCGCCGCAGGTTTTTATAGCGTCAGGTACCCCCAGAAATTATCTAATAAAGGTTTAACCCCCTTGATCGCCCCCCAGGTAACCCTTTCACCCCCTATCACCACTGTCGCTAAGCGATCATTTTTCTGATCGCTGTCTTAGCGTCGGTGATGCAGATCGGTAGCCAGTAATTTTTTTTAGGTTCGCCGCAGGTATTTATAGCGTCAGGTACCCCCATAAATTATCTAATAAAGGTTTAACCCCCTTGATCGCCCCCCAGGTAACCCTTTCACCCCCTATCACCACTGTCGCTAAGCGATCATTTTTCTGATCGATGTCTTAGCGTCAGTGATGCAGATCGGTAGCCAGTATTTTTTTTTTAGGTTCGCCGCAGGTTTTTATAGCGTCAGGTACCCCCATAAATTATCTAATAAAGGTTTAACCCCCTTGATTGCCCCCCAGGTAACCCTTTCACCCCCTATCACCACTGTCGCTAAGCGATAATTTTTTTGATCGCTGTCTTAGCGTCGGTGATGCAGATCAGTAGCCAGTAATCATTTTTAGGTTCGCCGCAGGTTTTTATAGCGTCAGGTACCCCCATAAATTATCTAATAAAGGTTTAACCCCCTTGATCGCCCCCCAGGTAACCCTTTCACCCCCTATCACCACTGTCGCTAAGCGATAATTTTTCTGATCGCTGTCTTAGCGTCGGTGATGCAGATCAGTAGCCAGTAATCATTTTTAGGTTCGCCGCAGGTTTTTATAGCGTCAGGTACCCCCATAAATTATCTAATAAAGGTTTAACCCCCTTGATCGCCCCCCAGGTAACCCTTTCACCCCCTATCACCACTGTCGCTAAGCGATAATTTTTCTGATCGCTGTCTTAGCGTTGGTGATGCAGATCAGTAGCCAGTATTTATTTTTTTTAGGTTCGCCGCAGGTTTTTATAGCGTCAGGTACCCCCAGAAATTATCTAATAAAGGTTTAACCCCCTTGATCGCCCCCCAGGTAACCCTTTCACCCCCTATCACCACTGTCGCTAAGCGATCATTTTTCTGATCGCTGTCTTAGCGTCGGTGATGCAGATCGGTAGCCAGTAATTTTTTTTAGGTTCGCCGCAGGTATTTATAGCGTCAGGTACCCCCATTAATTATCTAATAAAGGTTTAACCCCCTTGATCGCCCCCCAGGTAACCCTTTCACCCCCTATCACCACTGTCGCTAAGCGATCATTTTTCTGATCGCTGTCTTAGCGTCGGTGATGCAGATCGGTAGCCAGTAATTTTTTTTAGGTTCGCCGCAGGTTTTTATAGCGTCAGGTACCCCCATATATTATCTAATAAAGGTTTTAACCCCCTAATTGCCCCTAGTTAACCCTTTCACCAGTGATCATCATATAAGTGTTACGGGTGACTCTGGTTAGTTAGTTTGCTTTTTATAGTGTCAGGGCACCCGCCGTATATAACCCAATAAAGGTTTAACCCCCTGATCGCCCGGCAGGTGATATCAATTAGGTTTTAGCGTCAGAGAGGGTCTGCGTCACACCCCAGGCAGCGTCAGGTTAGTGCCAGTAACGCTAACACCCACGCGTGAAGCATACACCTCCCTTAGTGGTATAGTATCTGAACAGATCAATTTCTGATCAGATCTATACTAGCGTCCCCAGCAGTTTAGGGTTCCCAAAAACGCAGTGTTAGCGGGATCAGCCCAGATACCTGCTAGCACCTGCGTTTTGCCCCTCCGTCCAGCCCAGGCCACCCAAGTGCAGTATCGATCGATCACTGTCACTTACAAAACACAACACACATAACTGCAGCGTTCTCAGAGACAGGCCTAATCCCTGCGACTCCAGTGCTGTAGGAGGTGATTTCACCACCACAGTTAAAAAAAAAAGCAAATATGCCGAAGCATTGGGGCAGCAGGGGCGGAGGAGTGATTTTGCTCCTAATGCCGCGTACATACGGTCGAAATTCCGACGGAGGCTTGCCCGTGGAAAAGTCCAACCATGTGTGTGCGGCATAACTTTTTTGCGGGAGGATGCCCCCATGCTTCGGCATATATAAATGGTGCATGTATGCCCATCATTAGAAGTGGGTGGATGAAGGGCGGTATTCTAATGGTGGGCATACCCACCGATCAATCTCTTTTTTCGTTCAGCCACCTGGCTGCATGAAAAAAAAAGATTACAATACATGTCCAACAAGGACCAGCAACGTACTGGTATGTTGCTGGACTTTGAATGGTTATACCAGATTGATGCCTGCGGGTTTAGGTATCATCTTGGTATCATTCTTTTCAGCCAGCGGCCGGATTTCATGTAAAAGCAATCCTAGTGGCTAATTAGCCTCTGGACTGCTTTTACAAGCAGTGGGAGGGAATGCCCCCCCCAGATATAAAAAGCGCCATTGGGAAATTGGGAAAGCATTTTATCACACCGATCTTGGTGTGGTCAGATGCTTTTAGGGCAGAGGAAAGATCTAGGGTCTAGACCTCAGTTTTTTCAAAAAAAAAGTACCTGTCACTACCTATTGCTATCATAGGGGATATTTACATTCCCTGAGATAACAATAAAAATGATAAAAAAAATAAAATATGGAAGGAACAATTTAAAAATAAAATAAAAAAGCAAAATTAATAATAAAAAAAAAAAAGAAAAAAGAAAAAGCACCCCTGTCCTGCCCTGCTCTTGCCCAATGGCGAACGCAAGCGTCGGTCTGGCGTCATATGTAAACAGCAATTGCACCATGCATGTGAGGTATCACCGCGAAGGTCAGATCGAGAGCAGTAATTTTAGCAGTAGACCTCCTCTGTAAATCTAACGGGGTAACCTGTAAAGGCTTTTAAAGGCTTTTAAAAATGTATGTAGTTTGTCGCCAATGCGCGTTTGTGCGAAATTTTAAAGCATGTCGTGTTTGGTATCTATGTACTCGGCCTAAGATCATCTTTTTTATTTCATCAAACATTTGGGCAATATAGTGTGTTTTAGTGCATTAAAATAAAAAAAAGTGTATTTTTTCCCCAAAAAATGCGTTTGAAAAATCGCTGCGCAAATACTGTGTAGAAAAAAAAATGCAACAGCTACCATTTTATTCTGTAGGGCCTTTGCTTTAAAAATATATATAATGTTTGGGGGTTCAACATAATTTTCTTGCAAAAAGAAATATGTTTTCATGTAAACAAAAAGTGTCAAAAAGGGCTTTGTCTTCAAGTGGTTAGAAGAGTGGATGTAAGCTTCCTAATGTTGTGTATAAAATGCCAGAACAGTTCAAAACCCCCCCAAATGACCCCATTTTGGAAATTAGACACCCCAAGCTATATACTGAGAGGCATGTCGAGTCCATGGAATATTTTATATGTTGACACAAGTTGCGGAAAAAAGACAATTTTTTTTTTTTTTGCACAAAGTTGTCACTAAATGATATATTGCTCAAACATGCCATGGGCATATGTGGAATTACACCCCAAAATACATTCTGTTGCTTCTCCTGAGTACGGGGATACCACATGTGTGAGACTTTTTGGGAGCCTAGCCGCGTACGGGACCCCAAAAACCAATCACCGCCTTCAGGCTTTCTAAGGGTGTAAATTTTTGATTTCACTTCTCACTGCCTATCACAGTTTCGGAGGCCATGGAATGCCCAGATGGCACAAAACCCCCCCAAATGACCCCATTTTGGAAAGTAGACACCCCAAGCTATTTGCTGAGAGGTATTGTGAGTATTTTGCAGATCTCGCTTTTTGTCACAAAGTTTTGAAAATTGAAAAAAAAAAAAAAAATGTTCTTTCTTCATTTTCAAAAACAAATGAGAGCTGTAAAATACTCACCATGCCTCTCAGCAAACAGCTTGGGGTGTCTACTTTCCAAAATGGGGTCATTTGGGGGGGGGGTTTGTGCTATTTTGGCATTTTATGGCCTTCGAAACTGTGATAGGTAGTGAGGAGTCAAATCAAAAATTTGTGCCTAGAAATCCTGAAGGCGGTGATTGGTTTTCGGGGTCCCGTACGCGGCTAGGCTCCTAAAAAGTCCCACACATGTGGTATCCCCGTACTCAGGAGAAGCAGCAAAATTTATTTTGGGGTGCAATTCCACATATAACCATGGCATGTGTGAGCAATATATCATTTAGTGACAACTTTTTGTAATTTTTTTTTTTTTTTTTGTCATTATTCAATCACTTGGGACAAAAAAAAAAAATATTCAATGGGCTCAACAGGCCTCTCAGCAATTTCCTTGGGGTGTCTACTTTCTAAAATGGGGTCATTTGGGGGGGTTTTGTGCTATTTTGGCATTTTATGGCCTTCAAAACTGTGATAGGTAGTGAGGAGTGAAATCAAAAATTTGCGCCCTTAGAAATCCTGAAGGCGGTGCTTGGTTTCCGGGGTCCCGTACGTGGCTAGGCTCCTAAAAAGTCCCACACATGTGGTATCCCCATACTCAGGAGAAGCAGCAGAATGTATTTTGGGGTGCAATTCCACATATAACCATGGCATGTGTGAGCAATATATCATTTAGTGACAACTTTTTGTAATTATTTTTTTTTTGTCATTATTCAATCACTTGGGACAAAAAAAAAATATTCAATGGGCTCAACATGCCTCTCAGCAATTTCCTTGGGGTGTCTACTTTCTAAAATGGGGTCATTTGGGGGGGTTTCGTACTGCCCTGCCATTTTAGCACCTCAAGAAATGAGATAGGCAGTCATAAATTTAAAGCTGTGTAAATTCCAGAAAATGTACCCTAGTTTGTAAACGCTATAACTTTTGCGCAAACCAATAAATATACGCTTATTGACATTTTTTTTACTAAAGACATGTGGCTGAATACATTTTGGCCTAAATGTATGACTAAAATTGAGTTTATTCAATTTTTCTTATAACAAAAAGTAGAAAATATCATTTTTTTTCAAAATTTTCGGTCTTTTTCCGTTTATATCGCAAAAAATAAAAATCGCAGAGGCAATCAAATACCATTAAAAGAAAGCTCTATTTGTGGGAAGAAAAGGACGCAAATTTCGTTTGGGTACAACATTGCATGTCCGCACAATTTACAGTTAAAGCAGCGCAGTGCAAAATTCTGAATTCACCTCTGGTCCTTTAGCTACCAAATGGTCCGGGGCTTAAGTGGTAAAGGACATAAATTTTGTTTGGGTACAGCGTTACATGACCGTGCAATTGTCAGTTAAAGCAACGCAGTGCCGTATCGCAAAAAATGGCCTGGTCATTAAGTGGGTAAAACCTTCTGGGGCTGAAGTGGTGAAAATTGAAACTTGTGTGGATTCCAAACCTAATTTACAAAGGGATTGCATGAGATTTCAATATAGAAAATTGATGCAGATGTATAGGCCGTAAATTGTGTGCTGGTAATCTGGAACACAGCTCCTATTCCTCTGTCTCTCAGTGACTGCTTCCTAAAGATGTCCAGATGCAATGAAATGCATTGGATGGGACTACTGGATATGGCTTCATTTCCACTAGTGGTGGAATACACTCTGGCTCCTTGAGAATTGCAGAATAGCAGCTCCCCTACAGGTCAATTGTGGCTGAGTAATTTCAGGTGCCAGGTAAAAGGCACAGTATTATGTGAGTGCATACTTATCTTATTCTTTTTGTGAGATTTTATTAGACAATGGTAAGTTATGAAGTTCTTCTGGGTCTACATGTTTCATATGGACAATGTGGAGTGATGTAGAGGTCTCTGTACTATCTATTTGTGAAATCTCTTTAGTCTGCTGGTTGATGAGAGAAGGCATTTTTGAGGTGTTAGAAATCCCTCTGTGGAGAGGGTGGAGAAAAGTGATCTGGCTGGAGAGAGAAGCCCATACTCTGAAGCTAATTTTAACCTTCCTAATTTTAGGAGGTCAGTTTATTCTGGTGATTGACCCATGTAAAAGGAGCACCAGTGCAGAGAAGTGGATTTTTTTTTTTTTTTTGCACACATTTTTTGCATCATTGCACATGGACTGTACTATATACAGTATCTCACAAAGGTGAGTACATCCCTTACATTTTTGTCAATATTTTATTATATCTTTTCATGTGACTGAAATTACACTTTGTAACAATGTTAAGTAGTGAGTGTACAGTTTGTATAACAGTGTAAATTTGCTGTCCCCTCAAAATAACTCTAAACCACTGGCAACAAAAGTGAGTACACCCATGAAAATGTCCAAATTAGGCCCAATTAGCCATTTTTCCTCCCTGGTGTCATGTGACTCGTTAGTGTTACAAGGTCTTAGGTGAGAATGGGAGAAGGTGTGTTCAATTTGGTGTTATCTCTCTCACTCTCTCATACTGGTCACTGGAAGTTCAACATGGCACCTCATGACAAAGAACTCTCTGAGGATCTGAAAAAAAGAATTGTTGCTCTACATAAAGATGGCCTAGGCTATAAGAAGATTGCAAAGACCCTGAAACTGAACTGCAGCATGGTGGACAAGACCATACAGTGGTTTAACAGGACAGGTTCAACTCAAAACAGGCCTCACCATGGTCGACCAAAGAAGTTGAGTGCACGTGTGCAGCATCATATCCAGAGGTTGTCTTTGGGAAATAGATGTATGAGTGCTGCCGGTATTGCTGCAGAGGTCCAAAGGGTGGGGGTCAGCCAGTCAGTGCTCAGAGCATATGCCACACACTGCATAAAATGGGTCTGCATTGCTGTCGTCCCAGAAGGAAGCCTCTTCTAAAGATGATGCACAAGAAAACAGTTTGCTGAAGACAAGCAGACTAAGGGTATGGATTTATGGAACTATGTCCTGTGGTCTGATAAGACCAAGATAAACTTATTTGGTTCAGATTGTGTCAAGTTTGTGTGGCGACAACCAGGTGAGGAGTACAAAGACAAGTGTGTCTTGCCTACAGTCAAGCATGATGGTGGGGGTGTCATGGTCTGGGGATGCATGAGTGCTGCCAGCACTGGGGAACTTTAGTTCATTGAGGGAACCATGAATGCCAACATGTACTGTGACATACTGGAGCAGAGCATGCAGTGTTATTTTGGCAGCAAATTTCAATTTAGTTTTACTCTTATGCTGCGTACATACGGTCGGAATTTCCAACAACAAATGTTCGATGTGAGCTTGTTGTCGGAAAATCTGACCGTGTGTATGCTCCATCGGACATTTGCTGTCGGAATTTCCGACAACAAAAATTTGAGAGCTGGTTCTCAATTTTTCCGACAACAAAAGTTGTGGTTGGAAATTCCGACCGTGTGTACATGTAACGACACCCCGTATATGAAAGGGGTTAACGTTGTTTAGGATATTCCATTCCCAAATACAAGGCAGCTACCGACACTCCAGTCAGGCGAACAAGACCCATAATAATAATTCTCCCTCAATAACGAGACTAAGACCTGTCTTGAGGTTCAAGCAGGACTGACAATCTTTATTGAAAAGACCACAAGTTTTATACACAGTTAAAAGAGGAGGTGCATCATATTTCTCTGGAAATACACCTGTGACCAGACTTAATTAACATGCTAATTACCTAATTCCTTTTAACAGCCTGGCTGTCTCAGAGTTTCCTAGCCTGGCTGTCTCCTAAACTTCAATACACATTATCACAGGAATCCTTTCATACAATACAGGGTTAATTAGTTCAAGCCCCAATGAAAGGATCCTTAGAAATTAGTCTGGATTCATTAACATTACAACAGAAAACAGACAGGTGTCTGGGGGTGATAGCATTAGCATATAACAGTATGTGTCCCAACCATATGAATGAGTCACTCTTTCTAATATGGCATATATCCTAGGAGATATTGTGGATAAATATCACTGTCCCATTCCAAGTAATCCAAGACATATTCTTAATGTCCATTATTTTCTTGCTCACCCTATGCCCCTAATGGACATAAGGTGATTTAGACATAATAGGTGCATGGGGATCTGAAGCAAGGGTATCCCATACTTTCTAAGGGATTCTGGGTTCCCCGGGCCCTCCCGTTACAGTACACAATTCAACGCACAAAAGTTCTACGCATGATCGGAATCAATTTGGCGCATGCTCGGAATCATTTTTCTCGGCTCGTCGTAGTGTTGTACGTCACCGCGTTCTTGACGTTCGGAATTTCCGACAACATTTGTGTGACCGTGTGTATGCAAGACAAGTTTGAGCGAACATCCGTCGGAAATAAATCCACGGTTTTGTTGTCGGAATGTCCGATCGTGTGTACGCGGCATAAGTCTTTGGACTAAAATGGCATTTTATATTTTAAGTCTTATGCTATTGTTTTAGTTTTAGTCATATTTAGTCGACTAAATCTCCATTACATTTTAGTCGACTAAAATAATTTTAGAAGACCAAAAAAAATGTGTTTAGTTAAATTATTATTTAAGCAATTTCAAAACTCATTATACACTCCTGAAGTAAAAAAAAACACCTAATATCATGTTATTATTTATGGTTACAGACACATATTTAGCCATTCTATAATGTCTTTACTCTGTAAAACCAAGTTTTGTTACAAAAATATTGCTTTTTTGAGTCACATGGCTTCTATCCTTGCTATAAGTGCATGCTACTTTTCTGTTGTTGAGAACAAGTAGCCCAAAGTCCACCCAGGCACCCACACACTGCATCGTTAATTAAATCACTGTGTGGACAAATGCTTGCACGAGTGGCAGGGCCGGACTGGCCTACCGGGATAGCGGGAGATTTCCCGGTAGGCTGGCTGTCCTGGGGCCACTCTGACGGCTAGGAGGCTGAGCTGTGAACAGGAGGCGGGGCTGGTGGCTGAGGAAAATAATTCTAGCAGCGGAGCGGAGGGCTGGAGGAGCACGTGACTATCGTGCAGCAGGCAGGTCTGTGCTGTGGTGTGGAGAAGGATAATGCAGGTGGGAGGGAGAATGGACACTTACTGTGTGTTCTCTGGCCAGTGGACTGATCATTTTTCTAGCAGGGAACCCACAGCCAATAGTGCTGCTTAGAGGAGTACAAGGGAGGATCTGCTCCTCCTCCCGTCTGTCCACAGCCAATCAGCAGGCAGTGAAGCTCTTCCCCACTCACATTTGACTGTAAGTGCTGGAGCGTGAGGCTGAATGGGGGACCTCAGGAGGGAGATGCAGGAAGGTATGATGACAACAATCCACGTCTGCAGGACACACAAATCTGGCTAAATGGAAAAAACTGAATCATCAGGACCTCAGTAACATGGTGCTGGCCGGCTGCAGTGTCATCCAGATATATGTGATCAGGCAGTGTGCAGGTTACCGATCAGCCCCCCCCCCCTCTTGTCTCCCTGGTTACTTTTTTTGTTATCTGCCTATTCTGACCTGCACCTTGTCTGATCATCACACTGATAAGATCTCTGGAAGACGCTGCAGCAGCATTCTATGAGAACAGGACACATGGCTGTTAACTATTTCAGCTTATAATCAGCTATTTAGGCAGAGCTCTGTCGAGTGGGACGTACAAAAGAGGAAGATCCTAAATGTTTTACCAGACAATAGGAGTAATATGGTCACGGCATTTAAACAAACCACAGCAGCAGAAGAAGAACCACCCAGCTCTAGGGATGAAGACTCCCCCATAACAGAAACTGACTGTGAGACTGAGTCCAAAATTAATGATCTGTGATGAGCCATTTTATTATTATTTTCCATGATGACACTACAGTCAATTATCAAATGAATATGAAATTAATGATCTTGGGGATGTCTGCTCTACTGGTGTATCTTTGTTATTTTTCCACTTTGTTTATATCTCGTGTAAAACTATTTCCATGAGATGTTGGACTGGACACCATGTGTGTACTCGTCTGGTGCATTGAGGCAAGTGTAAAAAGAATCTTTTTTAAAGCAAGATCAATAGTGAACGTCTTCAGGTCTTCTATTCCAACACTTAAGATATTGGAGCATTGTTGCCTTACTATTTTAAATGACTGACCCAAACTCTGGTCAAGTAATACTACCATTACATTCAACATGATCGAAAGACTCCTCAAACTGAAAAAGTCGGTCTGCCAAATGGCAAATAACATAGGATGGGACACAGTTTGCTCCCTAGTAAAATGGAAAAAGCTTACATCATTGCATGAGCTACTGCTGCCTTTTGCGGAGCAGAACATACTAAAAACCTCCAAAGTGACACCATGTCCCTGCCCTCTTTGATCTACTATCTACTCAGCCACCTTGAGGACTTTAAATAGAACATTAGCTACCAAGACTGTGCCACAATTGCACAGAAAATGAAAGAGAATTGAACCAGCGTTTTGCTTCAATCTATACTAGCTCCAAGTAACTGATGAAATGTTCTCGCCAGTGCTTGCAGCAGCTGCTTGTTTTGTTTTTTGTCAATTTTGCTGTATGTGAAAACCCTTGTTGATGTGGCAGATCAGATGAGAATATTCAGGAACTGCTTAAGAAGGCAGAGGAGTATGCCAGTGCCATAAGAAAACCCACATTGCCCCACTTACAAGATGAGGCTCTGTCTGACTCTGAAGATTATGTGTTATGCCGCGTACACACGACCGGTTTTCTCGACGTGAAAAACTGCATTTTTTCCTTTCGACGAGAAAAACGATCGTCTGTGGGCTTTATGTCGTTTTTCTCGACGAGAAAAACGACATTAAAAACTACGTGAAAAATTAGAACCTGCTCTATTTTTTCTCGCCGTTTTGCACGTCGTCGTTTTTCTCGTCAGGAAAAATGGTCGTGTGTAGGCTTTAACGACGTGAAAAAAGCGCGCATGATCAGAAGCAAGTGATGAGAAGGGAGCGCTCGTTCTGGTAAAACTACCGTTCAGAATGGAGATGGCACATTCGTCATGCATGAAATTATTGCATCGTTTAATGCAGCGCATTCTTTTCTTCGTTCTAATGCTGCAATAATCCAATTCTCTTGCTGCTGATATTCTCACTGAGTTATGAAAAAGTTTGGTCTTTAGTATTTAGTGTTTTCTCATGATTAATCTATATTTTTTGTAAGCCAGATCTCCCTAAATACCCATTATTTTAGATTTTCCATCTTGTTTTGAATATGTTTATTTATTTATTTATTTTTGTTGTTTTTGAGACATTTTGGAGTGTGTCAAGTTACCACAACAACATTATTATTTCTTCTAATTTACCCTCAAGGAGGTTAGTGTCCCTTGTTAATTTCCCAATGTTTTATCCACTGTCCCTGCCTACTCACTACCAAACTGTCTTTTTCGAATAAAAACACATGTTCATTTTGTAACATCAAACAAAAATTCCATTTATTCTGGCCAAAAAACAAATTAAAGGGTAAGCCAAAACAAAAGCAGATGTAAAGTAAATCTAAAGAAGCCAGAAAGACAGCACTGGAGACCCTGCTGAAATTAGTGCAGTCCCAGATCACCACAGCAAACAGCAAAGGATGAGAAGACGAAAATTGGGACCATCTGAGGGACATATCCTGGTCTCATTTGCTGCTTTTCTTTTTTCCCTTCCCTGCAGTCTTCCCTGCAGCCTTCCTTGGAGGCTGTGTCCGTGGAGGAGGGACTGGAGCAGGAGCAGGGACAGGAGCAGGGACTGGGACAGGAGCATGGAGTGGGGCAGGAGCATGGAGTGGGGCAGGAGCATGGAGTGGGGCAGGAGCAGGGAGTGGGGCAGGAGCAGGGAGTGGGGCAGGAGCAGGGAGTGGGGCAGGAACTTGAGCAAGGACATAAGAAACGTCCAAAACGTCCGTAAAATCATTAAGTTTCCCCAACATGCCCATATTTACAACCTTCAATATCAGGGTCTCGCTTTTTAGACGCTGGGCCATTTCCATTTCTGGCAGTTTGTGCCCAATAAGGGCAGCAAATCCCTCTGCAGCGGTGGGGGGCTCTCTGAGGGCCGCAGTAGCCTCCCTAATTAGGGCCTGGGTCTCCTCCTCCATTTGAACAAGCCTCCTTGCCCTTTTTCGTGGAATCCGCAGCAGAGGTATCTGGGGCCTGGTGTTGCGCTGTGTCCCACTGGGGCCTGCCTCCTCCTGTGTCCCACTGGGGCCTGCCTCCTCCTGGCTTCCACTGGCACCTGCCTCTTCGTGGGTCACACTGGGGCCTGCCTCCTCCTGGGTTCCACTGGCACCTGCCTCCTTGTGTGTCACACTGGGGCCTGCCTCCTCATCCTGTTAGAAAAAGTTACATATAGTTATTTTAGCCTTCATCTTTCACACACATTTGTCACCTCATGACATTTGCTAATTGAATGCTAATCAATATTAAAGTTAATCATTCTGACACCAGCAATTTTCATTCTTGTCCCCATAATTTTTGGCCACTGATGTCTATTGATATGTCATACACTTTGGTTTATCTGGTAACATTTTTCACACAATTGTTTCAACTTTGACAACATTAGACTTTTATTACTATAAATATTTGAGGAAATATTATACCTGGCTCCAAATATTCAAATCCGGCTCCTCCAGGAGTTGAGCTTGTTCCTCCAAAGAGACCTCAACTTGGCTGGAGGGTTGGCTGCAGGGAAGGCTGGAGGGTTGGCTGCAGGGAAGGCTGGAGCTCGTTCTGGGTGGAAGGGTGGAAAGGGATTCCCTGGATTCCAGGTGGTCATCGAGGAAACTGAGATGCTGGTAGTACCAGAGATTGGGAATATATCTGTCCTCTGCAGCTGCAACTGACCGCATTGATGTTCGGACTTTGTTTCTTTGAGTCCGGTATGTGCCCCTAATGGTCCCAATTTTATTCTTCACATCCTGTAGTGTTGCTGTGGGGATCTGAGATTGCACAAATTCCAGCAAGGTCTCCAGTGCTCTCTTCCTGGCTTCTTTATTTTTATTTTGTTTGTTTTTGGTCTCCCATAAAACAGGAAGATTCTTCCATCTTTGCAGGAATTCCGTCATAAAATCAGGGTCCTTAAATACCTGCATTTTTGCTGCAAGTCAAAAAACACACCAAAAATCGCATGTCAGTCAAGACTACTCCAAATCTTTCTCCCCATAGATAGCCCACAAACGTAGCAATTGATTAGCCATCATAGAGTTGAGTGGACACCTGGATGTTTGTGTTGAACTCTTTTTTGTAAACTTGGTAAAAAGCTAGAGTTCGTGACGTGACTTGACCCGAACTTGACCCCGAACCCAAACCCCATTGAAGTCAATCTTGCTCCGTAAATCTGCGGACTAAAAGGACTCCAAAAAAGTAAAGGAGTACCTAGAACTGTCATTTGTGCTTTTCCCAAATTCACCCAAAATTCACTCCTGGGTATAATGAATTGTTGTCTCCCGTCAAATGCAATACATCGAAAAGTCATTGATACAAGCATTGAGAAATCATTGTGGTTCCCCAAACTTCTCTTACCAGGCCCTTCATGTCGGGAATGGGTATTAAGGGGAACCCCGCCGCCAATGTTTTTCAAATGGCGTGGAGTCCCCCCAAATATCCATACCAGGCCCTTTAGGTCTGGCAAGGATTTTAAGGGGAACTCCACCCCAAATTTTGGTAAAAAATGGCGTGGAGTCCCCCAAAAATCCATACCAGACCCTTATCCGAGCACGCAACCTGGCCGGCCGCAGGGGAAGAGGGGGGACGAGAGAGCGCCCCCCCTCCCTCCTGAACCGTACCAGGCCACATGCCCTCAATATGGGGAGGATGTCCCCATGTTGATGGGGACAAGGGCCTCATCCCCACAACCCTTGCCTGGTGGTTGTGGGGGTCTGCGGGCAGGGGGCTTATCGGGATCTGGAAGACCCCTTTAACAAAGGGGACCCCCAGATCCAGGCCCCCCCTATGTGAAATAGTAATGGGGTACATTGTACCCCTACCATTTCACCACAAAACTTGGCCAAATCTAAAAAATTACAATAGATGTTTTTGGACAATTCCTTTATTATTTGTTTTCTTTTTCTTCCATCTTCTTCCTTCTTCTTTTCTGCATTCGAGTTTCTTCCTCCATCTTCCTCTCCATCTCCATCTTCATCTTCATCTTCTTGCTTCGGGCTTCTCGTCCGCATCTTGCTCCGGCTTCTTCTTTCTTCTCCCGCCGCTCCGTTTGAATTTGAGTTTGCCGCTGTGTGACGCTTAAGTTATGCAGTTCTCCTCTAGGTCCGCTGCGAGCCGGTGGCCTCGCCCCCCTCTGACAGCATGGGGAAAGTACCCGTGAAATCCATGTGCGTCAGAGGGGGGCGGGGTCAGTGGACCAAGAGGAGAACTGATGAACTGAAGCGTCACACAGCGGGAACCTCCAATTCAAACGGAGCGGTCGGAGAAAGAAGAAGCCGGAGCAAGATGCCATAGCAAGATGCGGACGAGAACACCGAAGGAAGAAGGAAGATGAAGAGGAAGAGGAAGAGGGATGAAGAAACACGAATCGAGAAAAGAAGAAGGAAGAAGATGGAAGAAGAAGATGGAAGCAAGCCAATAAATAAAATAAAGGAATATTCAAAAACCGTCTATTGTCCTTTTTTACATTTTGTACACTTTCTGCGTGAAATGGTAGAGGTACAATGTACCCCTTACCATTTCACACAGGGGGGGGCCGGGATCTGGGGGTCCCCTTTGTTAAAGGGGTCTTCCAGATTCCGATAAGCCCCCCGCCCGCAGACCCCCACAACCACCGGGCAAGGGTTGTGGGGATGAGGCCCTTGTCCCCATCAACATGGGGACATCCTCCCCATGTTGAGGGCATGTGGCCTGGTACGGTTCAGGAGGGAGGGGGGCACTCTCTCGTCCCCCCCTCTTCCCCTGCGGCCGGCCAGGTTGCGTGCTCGGATAAGGGTCTGGTATGGATTTTTGGGGGGACTCCACGCCATTTTTTTCTTGATTTTGGGGTGGAGTTCCCCTTAAAATCCTTGCCAGACCTGAAGGGCCGGCAAATAGAATTTGGGGGGACCCCCACGTTTTTTGGGGTCTGGAAAACTGACTTTTCAATGTCTTGCCATTTGCCATGAGCCGAGAATTCATTCTAGCCGCAATTGAGTTTTAAATGATTGTTCCAACTTCTAAAATGACACTTTGTGCAGGGCCAGTACTAACAGCACGGGAAGCAAGCGCAAAGTTACATGCATATTTCACAACACCGGACCCGAACATACAGTGAATGTTTATGTTTCTGCTCCGGGACCCAGCCCAAAAAAAAGGTCTGTACGGTCACTAAATTTTCTGTTAGGGGCCGCTCAACCCTCGACATATCAAGTAGGAAAAATGTTACGTACCCACGATCTCCACGTTCGTTGCTTCCGACCTTCTTCCACTCACTCAACGTCGCTTTCAACGATGTTTTTAGACGTTATATACAGTGCGCATGCGTGACGCTCCGCACGCTTTCCCGCCCCTGACGTTCGTTAGACTACTTTCCCCGCCCCTTCTCGCTCGTCCTTAATGACGGAGACTGACAACATGGTGGAGAATGACAGAGATGAAGTGGAAAGTGTGGAAGGAGGCAGGCCCAGACCCCGAAGATATAAAGCAACTAACATGTTGTTTCAGGAGATGGTGGATATGGTCACCATATTGCTGAGGGAGGATTATGACGGCAAACATGGTCCCTACAAAAATCCAAATAAGGTGAAGGCCCAGATCATGGATAAAGTTGTCAAAACGCTGTTCCGTAATTTTGGGGTTCGCAGGTCGAGGGAACAGATACGCAAACGATGGTCGGACATTAAATTGCGTGAGCCGGAGCAATATAAAAAAATAAGAAAAGTGATCAAAAAAAGTAAGTATATTTACATTTACTGTTATTTTTATTAATAGCGTGGTGCTGCATGTGCTTTTTCGTTAATGTATGTAGTACAGTTCAAGATGTCCGGGTTCATGTTCTTGGTCCCAAGAATCATCAGTCATAGAAATCCGCGTTCAATCGTTCACTTAAAGACGATCTTTTTGTCCGATTCAGAGTTAACTACATTTGAGGATTCCGAATAATAGGCATGTTCAAATGTAGTTATCACTGTATTCCCCCAAAACATCGTTTGAGGGTTATTGAACGCGGATTTCAACGTTTGATTCTTGTGCCCAAGAACATGAAACAGGACATCTTGAACAGTAAAAGATGTCCTGTTTCATGTTCTTGGCCACAAGAATCAAACGTGGAAATCCGCGTTCAATAACACCCAAACGATGTTTTGGGGGAATACAGTGATAACTACATTTGAACCTGCCTATTATTCGGAATCATCAAATGTAGTTAACACGGAATAGGACAAAAAGATTGTCTTTTAGTGAACGATTGAACGCGGATTTATACGACTGATGATTCTTGGGACGAAGAACATGAAACAGGACATCTTGAACTGTTTATGGGATAATTAATTAGAAACATGGTTGTGTAGGTGTTGCTAACTATATTTAACTAATGTAACTGGATTCAGTGTACGGTTACGAGAGTATGCTCAGCAGCTGCTTCCACATCTGGACTCATTAGCACAAGTGTGGGCAACCTTTTGGTGGTGTCACACACAGGTGATCCAGTGGATACTTGGTGTGTTTCCATATGTGAAACATGACCAAAATCGATTAATCTACCAGCTTGGGAAATGGATACAATCATTCGTTAATCTTCTAAAGATTTTCAAAATAATCAATTGTAACACACTTCCAAAGAATGATTAATATTCCTCTTTCAGGCCTAAATATATTTAGTTACACAAGTCTACCTTTAGGTTCTATCTCCTAGGGCTTCAAAGAGCTAAGAGACAGGAGGCTGCAAACCCCGCACCAACAACCCAAGACCCACAACCGCAGGATGTGGCTGAAGAGGGAAATGACAACTCAACAGGTCAGTGTCATACACCACAGCCTCTCAGGTAATAGATGTAGGCCTGTATATTTAGTAAGACCTTTTTATTTTTCTAATTTAAGGTACTTTAATGCCTGCGGCCCCAGCAACCTTCACCCGACACACTGCCCAGATGTTGGTGAAAGAACTGAGGGTCTGCTCTCGTGAGCTGGAAACAATGAAAGAGAACTTGTTCCAGATGAGGCAAAACACTAAACAGATGGAGCAAAGACTACTAAAAATAGAACAGGTTCTTGGGAGGGTTTAAAAATTTGATATGTTTTCAAATTCTGTTTTCTTCTTGTTTTTGGAAATCTATTTTTTTCACTTTTTTCGGCAAATCTTTTAATGTTGCAAATTAATATTGTACATGTTGTACATTTTTGACAAGAGTTTTATCAAAAAAATGATCTTTAAAAAAACCCAAAAAATTAAAATTTATTTTTTACACAAATAAGACAAATTTTATGCTCCGATAATAAATATTTTAAAATATACAACGTGTGGCTTCTTATATCAATGTTGCCCCCCCCCCCATAAAAAAGGTGTGTGTTTACACTCAAAATGATGGTAATTTACTTGTTCAAAAAACACATGGAACTACAACTGCACTAGTATAACCTAGGACAGTGATGGTGAACCTTGGCACCCCAGATGGTTTGGAACTACATTTCCCATGTTGCTAAGGCGCTCTGCAGTGGAGTTGAGCATCATGGGAAATGTAGTAGCAAAACATCTGGAGTGCCAAGGTTCACCATCACTGACCTAGGAGAAAGAACAAATCCAACACAATAAAAGCAAACAAGATGTTTTCTTGAAAAAAAATTTTTTTATTGTAAAATGTATATTAAATATGATCAGGCATTGCAATGACCCCCCTACCCATAAAATATTCCACATAGCGTTGCCGCACATCACGGGCGCTTTGGGGGGCCAAGCCTGTAGGGCCAGCTACCTGGGCTGCCAATGGTCCATCCAAGAACTGTGTGCCCTGAAGGGCAACTGAAGATAGATAATTGTTCGATTTTTTTTTTTAAATAATTGTGCAGTATGCAACAGCACATGATTATATAGTTCCACTTGTACTCCGCCATGTTGAGAGCAGTCTGAAAAATGCGAAAACGACTGGCCATGATGCCAAAGGCATTTTCGACCACCCTTCTCGCTCTGGCCAGCCTATAATTAAAGACCCTCCTCTCAGGGGTGAGGCTCCTTTGTGGAAAAGGCCTCATCAAATGGGGTCCAAGCGCAAACGCCTCATCTGCCAGGAAAACAAAGAGGAGGCCATGTTCATTTTCTTCAGCAGGTGGCAATGCCAGGTCCTCGGAAAGAAGCCGGTCCGCAAAATCGGTCTGGGCAAAAACACTACGTCAGACATCCGCCCATTTTTCCCAACATCAAGATAATGAAACTCATAGTTGGCAGACACCACCGCCATCAGCACAATACTGTGGAACCCTTTATAATTATAAAAAAAGGATCCCGATTGGGGTGGTGGCACAATGCGGACATGCTTGCCATCAATGGCTCCTCCACAGTTGGGAAAGTTCCACCGCTGAGAAAACTCAGATGCCACATTCTGCCATTCCTGTGGCGTCGATGGTAACTGTGGAGTCAAACCAAAAATAAAAATTAATATACTTTGCTACAAAAACATTGCAAGCATGTTGGCACTAAACACTCTGGGCAAAACATCATTATAGCATTAATTTGGAAGGAGGATTTTAGAGCGGAGCTCCACAGCCAAAATAATACCAAATTAACCAGCAGCTCCAGCAGCTGCAGAGTTTTTATAATTGGCCACTTACCTGTCCTGGAGTCCAGCAACGTCCGCAGCAGAGGACCAACAATCGCTCGTCACTCTGCTGCCCCCTCCGCCATCCTCGGTGAGGGAACCAGGAAGAGAAGCCTTGCGGCTTCACTGCCCGTTTCCCTACCGCACATGCACGAGAAGCGCTGCGCAGTTCTGACTGGTCCTCCTGTGTTCTGGGAGCCAAGTGTCTCCAAGAACACTACGGGTATTCTGCGGGAAGTGACTTGTCTCCGGCAGATTAGCTGCAGAGATGACTCCTGGATGTGGGTGGAAATACCTGTCTTAAACAGGTATCTTCACCCCCCCTCCCCCCTGAAAGGTGTCAATTTTGACACCGGAGGGGGGGAGGGTTACGATGAGCGGAAAATAAACTTTAGGGTGGAGCTCCGCTTTAATAAGAGCTAAAAATGAGCACAAAAAACATCACCCACTCTGATGGACCTGTGAAATTCTTTTAGGGTGGGGGGGTTGAGATGAGTTGGGGACATCATAAATCAAAGCTCTGTAATTTCTTTTGTTAGACAAAAGCAAATAATTAGGGGGGGGTGGTCAGGCAATCTAACCACTGCAATGGAGCAGACAAAAAAACATTGGGGAGTGGCTAGGCTAGGTGTGTTTGGGCCCAGGATATAATGCTGGAGAGGTTGGTTTTTTAAAATATGCATGTAGGCCAAAAAAAATGAACATTCAAAGCTTATAACATGCATGAGGACAAAGGGGACATTCACAGCATATTCGAATCATGGTAATTAGAGACAGTTCAAAAAATACTATACATTAGCAAGCAGAAAAAAAACATAGATTGGGATGTTTATAAAGGAGAAAACTTACCTTAATATAGTCCTCCTGAAGGACTTGGATAATGGCAGAGCAGGTTTCTGGGATAATGATGCCCAGAGCCTGGGGGGAGATGCCTGTCGAGAACTTGAGGTCCTGCAAGCTTCTCCCAGTCGCAAGGTATCGCAACGTGGTGATGAGCCTCTGCTCAGCAGTAATGGCTTCCCGCATAACGGTGTCCTGCCTGGTGATATAGGGGGACACCAAAGCCAAGAGCTGCTGAAAAACGGGGTCAGACATCCTAAGAAAATTCCTGAAGTCATCAGGGTTATTCTCCTGGATCACCCGCAGCAGAGGCATATGACATAATTGGTCCCGCTTGAGCAACCAATTCTTGGTCCAAGAACTCCTCCTCACCCTGTTCATGGACCGGATCTGGGACATAGCAACAAGCCCAGAAGCAAGCACAGCACGATCTCGGCGACAAGAACGTACCCGCAACATGGCTTCAAAACGGTCGTCTAATCAGAACAAACTAAAAGAACGCACTGAAGAACAGCAAGGCCTATGAAGAACGAGCTGAAAAACAGTAACAAGCGGACAAGAACGCACTGCAAAAACAGATACGAACTCACTACAAGCACTGAAAGCCAGATACGAACCCACAAGCACAAACTGAACTCCCGAAAACGATCTTTAAAGCACGAAGACTGAAAAGCGCGAATTGTCTCTTCCCAAACTTTTACTAACACGCGGTAACACGAAATCAGCAAAAGCAGCCAAAAGGGTGGCGCGAACATATTGAATCTTCCCCTTTATAGTGCCGTTGTACGTGTTGGACGTCACCGCGCTTTGCTAGATCATTTTTTTTTTTTTTTTTTTTTCCAAAAACAGTTTATTGAAATGTAAAAAGCATTTACAGATATCTTGAACAATAGTAGTACAATAAGGTATTAATACAACCACAAAACATGGATGAATAACATGTGTCACATACAATTCAACTTGCGGGTAGTGAAAATGAAATGGCTATGTGCATCCTTCATGAACTAGGCCGTGTTGGGGTGGGCTACCTTAATTCAAGGTAGTTGTGGGGTCTAGTCAAAGTCCACTACCATTGACGGGGATAGATCTTGTTGGTAGGTTAGAGCTAGGTAGGTTCACGGATGCCGTTATGGACTTTTGGTCTGTGTGGGAGGGAAAGGCCAACAGGTGCAATATGGCAGAAAGGGAGGGAAGGAGCTATAAACAGGTTTATTTCGTTGAGAGTGTATGAATGCGGGAGTGTAGGCTGGAGCTATGTTAGTGGTTGTATTGTACAGAAGCTTGTGGATGAGAAAGTAGGAGGGGTAAGTGGTGGAAGGAGAAGGGGTGGGGTGGGGATCGAGGGGAGGGGAGTGAGGCAGGAAGGGATGGCGTTGGCAGGGGGTCCGTCTCTGACTTCCCCGACCCCTTGGGGTGTTCAAGGGGCGTGTTATGAGAAACTAGGGGCGGATCTGTATAGGGGGAGATATAGGAGGAGAGAGATGTCTTTGTAAGGTTTAGGGTTAAGGGGAGATCCTGGCACGTCGTAGATTTTTAATGACAATTCTCAGAGGAGTAATTTATCCTTTGTCAGGGTTCAGGGAGTTTGCAAATTCTGGGGTCGTTTTATAGTGTAACCAGCAGGCCCATTTTTTACTAAATGATGACGGAGTCTCTCTTGCAATATGTATAAGATTTTCCATTTCCTCAATTTTGCATATTCTGTTAAACCATTCTTTTATGGTTGGTTGGTGAGTCGATTTCCAGTGTATAGGGATACACTGCTTTGCCGCATTGATCATGTGCATTGCTAGGGATTTGTGATAGGAATTGTGCGACAGGGGTGAATGGTGTAGAAGGAATTGAGAAGGGGAAAGGTCCAAATGATATGAGGTGACTCGAGAGGTTATATGGCATACCTTTTCCCAGAAGTCTTTTAGAGATGGACAGGACCACCAGATATGGAGAAGGGTTCCCCTTTCCCGGAGACATCTCCAGCAAACCTCTGGGATTGTGGGATTATATTTATGCAGAAGGGTGGGCGTGCGGTACCATCTAGATTGGATCTTAAAGCCGTTTTCCTGGGTCGACACATTCGTCGACCCTTTATGTATGTTGAGGAAAATTAGTTCCCATTGTTCCGCTGAAAGAGATACCGAGAGGTCTGACTCCCAGTTCTTACAGGCTAAGGTCTCGTTAGCTTTCATCTCGGCGAAGAGGAGTTCATGTGTGGTAGAAACTAGATGAGATTGGGGTGTCGTTTGGATACATAGCTTTTCGAAAGGGGTGAGTTCTCTGGAGCATTGTATATTCTTGTTAAGGGATTTTAGAAAATGAGCAATTAAAATATATGTCCAAGGGGGAATGGGTGGCTTGTTTAGTTGGGAGGAGAGTTGGGATGTAGACAATAGTTTGCCCCGGAGGAAGAACTGATGTGATCTAATTGGGCTCTGTGTCCAGTTATCGGTAAGAAACTTTGCGTGCATACCTGGTGGGAACCCAGGGTTCATTTTTACAGGTGTCAGTGGGCCGGGAATCGAAGATATGGGTGATCGGTAGCAAAGCTTTTTGAAGCATTGCAAGGTTGGGCCTATAAGTGGGTGTACGTGTAATTCAGAGGGGACGTGGGGTGAGAGTAACCATGGGAGAGACTCCAAAGGGAGAGCAGAAAAAGATGCTTCTAGGGAAACCCAATCTTTGTGGAGAGATTGAGTATTCCAGTCCACTATCCTGGTAAGGTGTGTAGCAGTGTAATAATTGAGAAGGTTGGGGAGGCCTATGCCCCCAAGTCTTTTAGGTCGGGTGAGCTGCGTAAAGCTGATTCTGGGTCTACGGTTCCCCCATAAGAATTTAGTGCATATGTTTCTATAAGATTTAAAAAAGGCCGGAGGTATATGTATAGGGATCGCCTGCAATATATAGAGTATTCTCGGGAGGGCATTCATTTTGAGGATCGCCGCTCTGCCAAACCAAGAGAAAAGCGGTTTGTTCCATGTTTCAAGATCAGAGGATATTCTGTGTAGGATAGGAACATGGTTTTTAGCGTAGAGGTTTGAGAGTTTGGAAGGGAGTTGTATCCCTAGGTATGTGATGGAATCATGTTTCCATTGGAACGGGAAGTTAGCCTTACATTGATCAACTATGTGTTGAGGTAATGTTATATTAAGGGCAAAGGATTTCGAGAAATTAATTTTAAGGTGGGAGAGGAACTGAAATTGTTTAAATTCAGAAAGAGGGTTTGGTAGGGAGATCAGTGGGTTCGACAGGAACAACAAAATATCGTCTGCGAAAGCAGCGTATTTATATTCTCTTTTGGAGGAACTTATACCTTGGATATCTGGGTTGTATGTCAGTTTACGGAGGAATGGTTCAAGTGTGAGTACAAAGAGGATGGGGGACAGGGGGCAGCCCTGTCTTGTGCCATTTCCGATGGGAAAGGCGTCCGACAGAGTATTGTTGACCCGTACCTTAGCAGATGGTCCCGTGTATAGTGACAGGATTAGGCCTAACATATATGGGCCCAATCCTATGGCCCTCAGAACCGCTGTCATATAGTCCCAAGCTACTCTGTCGAACGCCTTCTCCGCATCGAGTGACAAAAACAGGCCTTTTTGGGTTGTCTGTGTCATAAGGTGGTGTAAGTTTATTGCTTTAACAGTGTTGTCCCTGGCTTCACGTCCAGGGATAAAGCCGGTCTGGTCATGAGAGATTAAGGAAGGGAGAAGCGGTAAGAGTCTGTTTGCCAAAATCTTAGAAAAGATTTTGACATCTACATTCAATAATGAGATTGGTCTATAATTTCCCGTTTGGGTGGGGTCCTTATCTTCTTTGGGGATAACAACGATATGTGCTTCTAACATTTCGCTTTTGAAAGGATTTGTGTGAGAGAGTGTATTGAAGGCGTCAAGGAAGGGTTGTTGAAGAAGGTCTGAGAATGTCTTGAAATATACGGCGGAAAGACCATCAGGTCCCGGGCTCTTACCAGGCTTAAGTTGTTTTAAAGCTTTTTTCCATTCCTGAATAGAGATCGGGGATTCCAGAATCGTGGTGGTGTCAGTGGGGAGCTTTCCTGGAGCAAATTGGTCTAAGAACGAGTTAATATCATTGGGTCTGTCATTCGATAAGGTAGTAGGGGGTTCGGATTTATCTAGATTATATAGGGACGAGTAGTACTTCTCAAACTCTCTGGCTATGTCATTGTTATTCGTGAGAGTCTTACCCGTGGGGGATTGTATGTGGTGTATCGTATTAGCAGCCCTTTTCTTGCGTAAGGCTTGAGCAAGAAGATGGCCACTTTTGTTGCCGAATTCGTAAAAAAGTTTCTGAGATAGAGTGTATTTCTTCCTGAGGTGATGGCCCAATTCTTCCTGAATGAGTGTACGAGTCTCTAGTAGTTCTACGAGGGTTTGCTGGGCCAGGTTTCGTTTGTGTAGTGCTTCTAGTTTATTAAGTTTGGAAAAGAGATCAGCCAGTTTGGCCCGTTTTTCCTTTCTAATTGCGGCCCCCAGGGAAATCAATTTCCCTCGGACAACACATTTGTGAGCCGCCCACTGAGTAAGTTTAGAAATGTCCGGGGTGTTGTTCTCAGTGAAATAATTGCTTAGGCAAGTTTGAATCTCTAATTCTTTGGTTTTGTCTGTCAGGATGGAAGGGTCTAGTCTCCAAATTTGCGAGCGGTATACTTTTTCAGGGAAAGTCAGGGTCATTGAGATAGGGTGGTGGTCCGAGAAGGTCATCGGTTCGACGGTTGCTGCTTTCAGGGACGGGAGATCCTGTTGGGTAAGAAATATGTAGTCTAGTCGTGAATATTTGTTATGTGGGGCGGAGAAGAATGTAAAATCCTTTACGTTCGGGTGTAAGGTGCGCCATGTGTCGTGGAGCAAGAGTTCTTGGAAACATTTTCTGATTTGTCGGAGCGCCCTGTATGGTAGGTGGGATTTCCCCGACGAGGTGTCTAAAAGGGGGTTCAGGGGTACATTGAGATCCCCTCCCAGTATAAGAATACCCTGCTAGATCATTTTTTATCACGATAGTGTGTAGCCAAGGCAGGCTTGAGAGGAAACACGAAAAATAACGTCGAGAAAAACTACGTTATTTTTCATGACATGAAAAATGATCGTGTGTACGCGGCTTCAGAAGTGGAGAATATTGAAAAATCACAGGAAGTGGAAAAAGCACCATCCACATCAAAGCAGCCAGTCTTTTGGTTTCTTTCAAAATGCCACAGAAGACCCAGACAGAGCATCTCCCCAAACAGGCAGCATAGAGCAGCAGATCAATCTGACTGGTAATCCGGTGCGCACAATCCATTTTGCTATGGCCTTCTCCCTGGCCTCAGTAGCCTGTTGTTCCTTAGAGTAAATTTTGTATTTTGAAACACTTAAAAGAGCAGTGAAAATAGTTTAATGTGGTGGTGCACTGGTTTGACTTGGCCTGTCATTTGAGGTTTTATGTATCTGTGGGGTATTAGGGGAAAAAAATAAAGTTATTCTGATTTTACTTTCTCTCTCACCCTACACAGTCAGCTCTAAGTTGTCTCTCTATAACAGTGTTTCTCAACTCCAGTCCTCAAGGCGCCCCAACAGGTCATGTTTTCAGGCTTTCCCTCAGATGAAAGGGCTGTGGTAATTACTAAGGCAGTGAAACTGATTAAATCACCTGTGCAAAATAATGCAAAACCTGAAAACATGACCTGTTGGGGCGCCTTGAGGACTGGAGTTGAGAAACACTGCTCTATAATATACTATATGTATGGCCCTTTCCAAGGCCGGCCTTAGGCATTTAGGTGCAAAAATTATTGACAGTGCCCCTCCCAGTGACCAAATCCCTCTATATATATTTTGGTGAGATCTGGGAAAGCAGCAGCTGAGAGATAATCTGAAATCACTCCCATTAACATTCAGTGCACAACATAACAAACAAACAAACAGTTATTACTTCAGAATAACAAAAGGTATGCAATCTGACTGCAAGAAAGTTTGTTAAATAAAGTACGTAGATAAGACTGTTCTCAACAAAAGTGGAGTTAAGTGTACCGTGCTTGGCGTGACCAGGATGTGAGAGTGAGTGCGTGTGTGGGGCGCTCCCTCTGACCCTCTGACCCTGTCTCAGCTATCAGCTATCTCATGCAGCGTGCAGTGTGCAATGTGAGCCGCTTCAAAGCCCACCAGTTAAGATCTGCATTTCCTTTCCTCCCCCGGAGCTTTCTCTGATCCCTCTGTGCGTTCCTTGGAGCGGAACGCGGTTTGAACCACGAGACACAGCAGGCAACTGAGGAGAGACCAGCGGTGCATAACTCGCCCAGGACTCGGCACCAGGTGAGGCACGGCTGCTGGCCCGCTCCTTTATTTTTTCTTGGTAGTGGCGTCTGGTGCTCGCCAGCATGTAGTGGGTGGAAGTAGTGTAACCCTCTGACCCCTCTCTAATAGTGTGTGGCTCTCTGAGCCCTTCCTGAGCCCCCCTGAGCCTTCCTGAGCCGGCAAAACACGGGACATTATTACCAATACCACTACCAGCAGATCACAGAGTGCAGAACTACAGAGTGTGGGGGGTGTGAGAGGCCCCCCCTGCAGCATCCACCCATCACTAACCCATCACTAATCCATCACTAACCATCTGTCTTATCGGTCCATAAGTTACCAGAGAGGACCTTGGTAAAAATTGGGATAGAGCGACATAGTACTTTCCCCTCTCCCCCCCCCGCTATCTGAAGTTTAATGGATGGCAAGTGAGGATCCTAAAAAGCCACGCAAACTTTACCTAGAGGTGAGCAAGGGATTGGGACTGTTCACAGGTGGCAATCTCTCTCATATAGGTCAACAAAGCTACTACTTACCATCAATACATTCCTATTTAACCCTCTGCATAAACAAACAAATGGCTAAGGGGAAAAGGGGAGAGGAACATCTTCCCCAGGAGGGGTCACAGATAACACGGTCCACAAAGGAGAAGGGGACCCAAGCCGCAGCAGTAGTAGCAGCAGCAGCAATGGCAGCATCCAAGCTGGAGAGTTTTGCCCACACTGCTTCTACTTCACCCGCCAAAGCCACTCACCAACAGCCCACAGCACAGGCTAAAGCACAGATGGGAACATCATCAGACAGAAAAAGCCAGGGCCATGGTCAGGTAACCTCCAATTCCATCACCTCAAGTGCTGCCAAAACAGCGAGTACCAAAGGGTCAGGGGGTGAAAAACATGGAACTATGTCTACAAAGTCTGCTGCAGCTATAGGTGCGGTTAATTTAGCGGGGCCCACACTGGAGGAAGAGGAACCCACATTAAGGGAGGTACTACATGCTGTCAATGCCTGCCGGGAGTCAATTTCCATTTTGAACCTACAGCTAGAAAGTATCAAGGAGGAATTACTCCAGACAGGCCATGAACTGTGAAAAACAGTAGAAAGGACTAGTGCTCTGGAGGAGGGTGTAAGTACAGTGGAGGACGATTTGTACCCATTAAAACACGAAATTGAGAGTTTAAAGGAACAAATGGACAGACAAGCAGCTAAACTCAACGAGATGAAGAATAGAAGTTGAAGGAACAATGTGAGACTGATAGGCCTGCCAGAGCGGAGCGAGGGCTCTAACTCCATATCATTTTTAGAAGGGTGGTTTAGGGATATCTTTGGTCCTAATACTTTTTCGCCACTTTTTTTGATTGAAAGGGCCCATCATGTCCCTTTTAAATCCCGGCAAGAAGGTGCTCAACCTAGGCCACTTCTCCTTAAATTCCTAAATTACAATGACAAGTTAACTCTCCTCCAGAAGGCCCGAGAGTTGGGGACCATTATGTATAATGGGGTCAGGGTATCCATGTATCCGGACTTTTCTTCAGACCTCCAAAGTCGCAGGAATGAATTCATGCCAGCTAAACGAGCCTTACAGAAGCACAAAGTTGAATATGCCCTGTTGTACCCCGCCCGTTTGAGGGTGTCAGCACTGGGGGACACTTTCTTTTTTAGTTCACCGGGGGGAGGTGGAACAGTGGTTGGAGAAGCACAAGAAGGACTTATAGGATATACCAGCCTGAGGGATTGTAGTCTTTTATTTTATTTTATTTTTTAAAAATTTAAATAGTATAATATGTATAGTATAATATGTTAGATTGCAAGGGGTATTGAGGTGGTATAAATCTCTTGGGGATCTCTCTCTTTTTTTTTTAGTTTTTTTCTCTCCCCAGAGGGGATTGCTCCTATGGCGATACACTATATTTGTAATTGCATTTTTGCACTGAAACCGCATTGTAATGGAACTGCAACTTCACTTTAGAAACCCCTCTTTTTTCTTTTTTTTCTCTTTTTTTGTTGGTTGGTTGATTTAAATCAACCAAGGGAAGGGGGGGGGGGGAGGACGTACTACATTGGTATTTGCATTATCGCACTGAAACTGCACTATAATGACACTATAATGACACTGTAATCGCACTTTAAGGGAAAAAGAGGGAAAAAAAAGAAACAATCCTTTTTTTGTTTTTTGTTTTTTTCTTTTCTTTTCTTTGTTTGTTCTGAATTTTTTATTTTTTTTTGGTCAACTAAGGGGGGGAGGTTGTCGCACGCAAGAGCATGAATTATGGAGCCTATGTGGCTCCTACACAATGTCAATTGTTAACTAACATCCTTACTATCATGGTTTTTGAATGAGAGGGATGTATGTTGCAAGGTGAGAGTAGAGGTAGAGGTCACAGGTGAAGCCCTAGAGGGACGCCCTGATGGGCAAAAGAGGGTGGGGGGGTGGGAGGGGTGGGAATAGGGGGGGGCGATAGGGAGCACACACCACAAGAATTAGCACTATGGATGATACTGAGGGCGAAGGTAGAAGGGGTTACAGGGGGATGCAGGAGAGAGGGAGGTGTAGGAGGGTGGATTCATCTTGGGGGGGAGGGAGTAGACTAGTAGCTTTCAAAATTTCACTCTTTTCATGGCTTTTTTAGCCTTATTTTTTATTGTTACTCTTATAATTTCCGATGCAGAATAAGACGTTTAGTATAGTATCATGGAACGTCCGTGGCCTAGGGGACCCAGTCAAAAGAGCCTTGGTCATGTCGGCTTTGGAGGGGAGGGGGCCCGGTCTGCTCTGTATGCAGGAGACGCACCTGACTAGAGACAGTGTGAAACAAATGCGCAACCAGAGATTCCCATCCCAATACCACTCTGTCCACTCCTCCTATTCGAGAGGAGTGAGCATAATGGTGGGGAGTAGGGATGAGCTCGGTGTTCGAGTCGAACATACGTTCGACTCGAACATCGGCTGTTCGATCGTTCGACGAAGATCGAACTATTTGGGCCGTTCGCGCCAAATTCGAGTGACGCGAACGGCCCACAATACACTGCGCCATCGCAGTGCAATCCCGGCGCTGTGATTGGCCAAGCATGCACTGTGACCCCGCATGCTTGGCCAATCACAGCGCCGGCAGCTAGGAGAGCCATAATTGGCCACAGGCAGGTTGCCTGTGGCCAATTATAGCTCAGGGGGTTTAGCACATGCCCCACACTATAAAAGGCCACCAGCGCGGCGGCCTTGTGTAGTGTGTTCCGGCGCAGGGAAAGAGAAGGATAGGCAGGGGACAGTGTCAGTGTCATATTCTTTGCTAAACCTTGTGTGCAGGGAGAGAGAAGGATAGGCAGGGAGAGTGTTAGTGTCATATTCTTTGCTAAACCTTGTGTGCAGGGAGAGAGAAGGATAGGCAGGGAGAGTGTCAGTGTCATATTCTTTGTTAAACCTTGTGTGCAGGGAGAGAGAAGGATAGGCAGGGGACAGTGTCAGTGTCATTGTTGCTAAGCCTCCTGTACAGTATACACCTGAAGCTAGCCCGTATTGCTGTGTTTTCCTGGTGTGTTACACTAACAGGCATTTGCAGCACTTACAGCGGGCGGAGTGTGCTTCCTGCTAAATATACACCTGAAGCTAGCCTGTATTGCTGTGTTTTCCTGGTGTGTTACACTAACAGGCATTTGCAGCACTTACAGCGGGCGGAGTGTGCCTCCTGCACATTATACACCTGAAGCTAGCCCGTATTGCTGTGTTTTCCTGGTGTGTTATACTAACAGGCATTTGCAGCACTTACAGCGGGCGGAGTGTGCTTCCTGCTAAATATACACCTGAAGCTAGCCCGTATTGCTGTGTTTTCCTGGTGTGTTACACTAACAGGCATTTGCAGCACTTACAGCGGGCGGAGTGTGCTTCCTGCTAAATATACACCTGAAGCTAGCCTGTATTGCTGTGTTTTCCTGGTGTGTTGCACTAACAGGCATTTGCAGCACTTACAGCGGGCGGAGTGTGCCTCCTGCACATTATAAACCTGAAGCTAGCCCTTATTGCTGGGGCTTTTTTCTTTTGTGTTACACTAACAGGCATTTGCAGCACTTACAGCGGTTGGAGTGTGCTTCCTGCAAAATAAACACCTGAAGCTAGCCCTTATTGCTGTTTTTTCCTGTTGTGTAACACAAGCAGTCATCTGCAGCACTTACAGCGGGCGTTGTGTGCTTCCTGCAAAATATACACCTGAAGCTACCCCTTATTGCTGGTTTTCCCATCTCCCTGCAGGCCATTGCTATGTCTGGAAGGCCAACAAAGAGAGGCAGACAGTCACGAGCCAATAAAAGAGGGCAAGCAGGCTCTGTGTCTGGGGGCAACAGTGCTGGTCGTGGACGCGGTGCATTGTCATCAGCACATGGCCATGGGACACGCTTGTCCTTCTTTTCGGCAGCTGGACGTGTTGAGCCGCATCATGCCGAAGACTTGGTAGAGTGGATGACCAAGCCCTCCTCATCCTCCTCATCCTCTTTCACCCAGGCTCAGGGTACTGGCAAAGCAGCTGCCAAAGCGTCCTCTTCCCTGGTATAAATGTCATCATCAGTCACTCCTTCCCTAGACCCACCATGTCCTCCTGAGGAGTCCCCCGAACTGTTTGAGCACAGTGTTGGGTACATGCTCCAGGAGGATGCCCAGCGTTTCGAAGGGTCTGATGATGATACCCAGCTAGAGGAAGGCAGTAGCGTGAGAGCAGAGAGAGGGGATGCTCAAGAAGGACACCAATCTGGCAGTTATGTTCCAGCAGCTGCAGCATACTGCCAGATTGGCTCCAGTGATGAGGAGGGAGGGGATGATGAGGTCACTGACTCCACGTGGGTGCCTAATAGGAGAGAGGAGGAGGATGAGGAGGAGGCACATCTCCAACGAGGCAGGATTCCCTCGGGGGGCCAGCGTAAGGGCAGCACACCGACTGAATCACACCGCAGAGCTCCGCCTGTGCAGGGCGCTGCCTCTGCCCGTTATTCAAAAAGTTCTTTGGTGTGGGCCTTTTTTGAGTTGAGTGCATCAGATCGCACAGCTGCTGTTTGCAACATATGTCTCAAGCGTATATCGTGTGGCCAAAACATCAACCGCTTGGGCACCACATGCTTGACCAGACATATGTTGACCTGCCATGCAGCTCGTTGGCAAGCCTACCTTAAAGACCCACACCAAAGAACAAAGCGGACCTCTCCTTGCACCGCATCAGCTGGGATCTCCAACCCCACTATACCTTCAGTCCTCTCTAAAACCTGCACTGAGAGGAATGGAGGTGTAGAATTAGGTGTGTCACAGCCAAGTACTTGCGGGCACTCTGCTAGCAGTACACCGACGTCCGATTCTAGCAGGCAAATTTCCCTGCCCCAGCTGCTGGACCGTCGAAAGAAGTTCACTCCCAGCCATCCACATTCCCAGTGGTTGAATGCTAGCTTGGCTAAATTGCTAGCGCTTCAACTGCTGCCTTTTCAGTTGGTAGACTCGGCCCCCTTCCGTGAGTTTGTGCAATGTGCGGTTCCTCAGTGGCAGGTTCCCAAACGTCACTTTTTCTCATGGAAGGTGATTCCGGCTCTCTACCGGCATGTGGAAGGCAATGCCTTGGCCTCGCTGGACAGGGCGGTCAGCGGTAAGGTGCATATTACCGCTGACTCATGGTCCAGCAGGCATGGACAGGGACGTTACCTGTCTTTCACGGCCCATTGGGTCAGTCTTTCGGCAGCTGGGAAGGATGCAGGACAAGGTGCAGTAGTGTTGGAGGTTGTTCCGCCGCCACGCCTCCAAAATGCTACTACTGGTTGTGACACACCTCTCTCCTCCACCCCCTCCTCTTCTTCTTCCTCCATGGCCTCTTCCTGTGCTTTGTCCTCGGAACCAGCGGTGCTCTGTAGGCGTTCAAGGGGCTACGCAAGTACGCAGGCAAAAAGATGCCATGCCGTGCTTGCGCTGGTGTGTTTGGGGGACAGGAGCCACACTGGGGCAGAGGTTCTGTCTGCTCTGCAGGGGCAGGCCGAGAGGTGGTTGACGCCACGCCAGCTTAAGCCAGGAATGTGGTTTGCGACAATGGCACCAACCTCCTCTCCGCCCTCTGACAGGGACAACTGACCCATGTGCCCTGTGTGGCTCACGTCCTTAACCTGGTGGTGCAGCAGTTCTTGGGCAGGTACCCGGGCTCACAGGATGTCCTGAGGCAGGCCAGGAAAGTCTGTGTGCATTTCCGCAGATCTTATAATGCCAGTGCTCGCCTGGCTGAGCTGCAAAAGGAGTTGAACCTGCCCAAGAACCGCCTTATATGTGACATGCCCACCAGGTGGAACTCAACGTTGGCCATGCTGCAGCGGCTGCATACGCAGCAGAGGGCCATCAATGAGTACCTGTGCGACTACGGCACCAGGACAGGGTCAGGGAAGCTCGTTTTTTTTTCGCCACGCCAGTGGGGCATGATCAGGGATGCATGCACTGTCCTGGCACCATTTGAGGAGGCCACGAGGATGGTGAGCAGTGACAGTGCATGCATCAGTGACACTGTACCTCTTGTCCACCTGTTGGAACATACGCTGCGTGGAATAATGGACAGGGCACTTGAGGCAGAACAGAGGCAGGAAGAGGAGGACTTCCTTGCCTCTCAAGGCCCCCTTTACCCAGACAGTGTTCCTTCTGTCCCACCCATCGCACAGGAAGAGGAGGAGGAGGAGGAGGATTGTGTCAGCATGGAGGTGGAGCCTGGCACTCAGCATCATCAGCAGCAGTCTTTTAGGGATGATTTACAGTCCCAAGAAACCCGTGGACTTGTACGTGGCTGGGAGGAGGTGGCTGTGAATCATGTCGTCCTTAGTGACCCAGAGGACTCCGGACCGAATGCCTCAGCTAACCTATGCTGCATGGCCTCCCTGATCCTGCAAAGTCTGCGGAAGGATCCTCGTATTCTTCGGATCAAGGAGAGGGACCATTACTGGCTGGCCACTCTCCTTGATCCACGGTACAAGGGTAAGGTTGCGGACCTTATCTTACCGTCGCAGAGGGAGCAGAGGATGAGACAACTCCGGGAGGCCTTGCAGAAAGGTCTGTGCAACGCGTTCCCAGAGACTGGGAGGTTACAAACTCCTGGTCCTGGACAACGAGTTGCTGAGGCTTCGGTCAGTCAAAGAAGGAGCGGTGGGGAAGGTGGCCATCTGACCGATGCGTTCAGACAATTCTTTAGTCCGCAGCCCCAAGGTATGATCGGTTCCAGCAACCATCGCCAGCGTCTGATATACATGGTGCAGGAATACTTAGGGGCAAGGTCAGACTTGGACACCTTCCCCTCCGAAAATCCTCTGGCTTACTGGGTCTTGAGGATGGATCACTGGCCAGAGCTTGCACAGTATGCAATTGAGCTACTGGCCTGTCCTGCATCCAGCGTTCTTTCAAAACGCACATTCAGTGCTGCTGGAGGATTTGTCACGGATCACAGGGTGCGCCTGTCCACTGACTCGGTTGATCGACTGACCTTCATAAAGATGAACTAGTCTTGTATCATCACCAGCTACCAAACACCTGAAGCTGATATAACAGACTAATTTATTTTCAAATGTCACATCCCTTCAAGACTGATGCTGATACTGAGTGACTGTCCTGTTATGTTGACTGACTATCCTCCTCCTCCTCAATGATCCGATTGATGATGATAGCTTGGAAGAACATTTTTGTTTCTGGGTGCCGCCACCAGTGGCTAAGGCCCAATTTTTCAGCGGAAATAAGGGTAAATATTGCGCGAATGTGAAAAATAAAAACCAAAAAAGTGTATGTCAAAACAAGCAGCTACACAATAATGTGACTAAGATTACAAACAAAATGGGTATAGAAAAAGTAGCGCTGTGCAGTGTAAGTGAAAACAAATCAATGTCTCTTTGGGAAAGTGACACCTTGGTGAAAAAATATTAATGAATATCTAATCCTAAAGTGTATACGTAAGTGTAAAGTCCATGATATCTTTTATAGAAAATCATGAAATAAAGAAAAAATGTCCATTCAAAACATATATCCCTTGTGATGAAAAAAAAGGACGTGCAGGCTTTATGGGTCATCAAGGAAAAGACATCTTCCAACTCTATATAGAATTAGGTAGAGTACTCTTACCAGAACCCGTGGATCTACCTGTCGATGACAGCAGATCGCGTAAGCATAGAGAATCCAACACCGGGACCAGTCAGCTTGTCTGATGACTCGTAAATTTTGGGATCTCAATCTCAGTCGTGACAACTCAGTAGTCCTCAGCTCCAAATCTTGGTAGAAAATCCAGAGTATTAGGGACCAACCTGGATTCACCGGATGTCAGCCGTATTCAGGTAGGTGTCGAGGGGGTTGAACCCAAACGTACCCCCAATGGGGGGTGACTTAAAATGTAAAGTGGTTCCAAAGGAAGCTCTCTCCGACTCACATGCAGAAAGAAAGAGACAATGCTCCAATGGTGCAGGTCAAAAAATATAGTATACGGTTTCATTTCAATAAAACCACAAAATTAGCATTATAAAAAAGTGATCACATAGAACAGAATAAAAAGCAGTATGGGAAGTGGCGTACCAAGCCCTACGCGTTTCGTCCAAGTGTGACTTCTACTGGGGCATCAACCTGCTCCCCCATACTGCACATGTATTTATACAACAAACACAAGCTAAAAGGAAAACCAGCCAATCAGATGGCCTTCCACTGAATAAGTTCACGATAGGAGGAGAGTGGACCGGATCACCAATCAGACTCACAGCCTCCAACGATAAACCAATTGAATACGGCATTGATGAAAGACTCCTCCCAGGTCGGCTGTCCCAGCCCTTTTGACCCCGGAAGTAGTATTACACCAGCCAATGGTAACCGTTAAAAGACCCGCCAAAAGAAAAAGGGAGTGGTGATGTGCAGTATGAACCACCTACACACTCAACCCCCATTCCCCTATTGGTCAGGTCCCGTGTAATGTATGACATATACCACCCATCAACACTGAGTGGATGGACGGAATATGGGGGTATGTCAAGGAAATATGGCAAAATACCTGCATACTGAAACAGTAAATGGGTACCATACCTTCTATGAACCCATCGAGCATGTATATGCTTGTGTGAGCGTTAAATGGCATGTCCCGAGATCTTCCCTCGCCGGGACAGCCAAACGCTGTAATAGTCTGATGACATCACGGCGCATAAGACGCGACAGTCATATGGACCGCAGCGTTGGAACGCAGCGCCGGCTGAAAGAGATTCGGCCGCGTCGCGAACCAATCCCGTGACGTCACAACGTATAAGACGTGACAGTCACGTGGACCGCAGCGTTGGAACGCAGCGCCGGCCGAAAGAAATTCGGCCGCGTCGCGAACCGATCCCGTGACGTCACGACGTATGAGACGTGACAGTCGCATGGACCGCAGCGATGGAACGCAACGCAGGCCGAAAGAGAATCGGTCGCGTCGCGAACGTCTCACCATTACAAGGAGAGAGGGACATATCTCTCTCCCCCACAAGTCCGCCCTGATGGGAGCGGGACGCGTCCATCGGTCATGTGATGCCCCTCGGCAGGTAAACAAGAGGCACACACAAACCTAAGATGTGACGGTGCGTACCCACAGGTGGAAACAAATATAAGGAATGCCATCTAGAACCTCCTATCACTATACTGCCATCTTGTGGACAAACAAGAAATGAAGCAAAAAATCGAATTCTTCCTTATAATCACTAATGAATAGTACCCTAATCTTTAGAGCCAGAGTCCAACATGCGCCTTCAGGCATACTTGCAGTGCTGGAAACTGGCATAATCCCTATTTATAGCCCAGACACACATGAATCGAAAAGTTTGTGGGGAGTTAATCCCCAACTGGATATAGATAGCAATAAAGCAGTGATATTAGAATTGGAGATGGAAATTAAATAAGTAGACCCAAAGTAAACAATGATGTCCCGCATGGTCGTATATAAAACGGTCATGCCAAATTAATAAACAAATTTATATCCCATTCGACATTCATACCAAAAGGTTGGTACGTGCGGAGTTCGTAAATCCAAAAAGTTTCCAAACGGGATACTCCACGTATGCGAGACTCGCCCCTCCAATGTGGGACAAATTGATCGATCACCAGAAATTGTGTCCCCATAGGGTCACGATTGTGGTGTTGCAAATAGTGCCGTGGAACACTATGATTTGTTTTCCCTAACTTGATTTTGTTAATATGTTCATTGACCCGGATGGAAAAGGTCCTGATGGTGCGGCCAATGTATTGTTTTTTACAAGGGCAAGTCAGAAGATACACAATGAATTGTGTGGCGCATGTGGTAAAACGTTTCATCTGGTATACACGTAGAGTAACCATAGATTGAAAGGTCTCACTTTTCCGTCTACCATGGGTGTTGTGTAAACACACATTACACTTGCGGCAAGGGAAATATCCCTTGCAATCCTGAAAGAAGGTTACCCTTTTGGGAGGGTCAATAATATTAGGGGCGATCTGACCTTGAATAGATCTAGCCCCCCTAAAGATAACATTGGACCGTTCCGGTAGGGCCGGTCCCAATATTTTATCATTTTGGAGGACACCCCAATGTTTTTTGAGTATACTCTTGATTAATCTAGATTGGACCGAATATGTGGTGAAGAAGGACCACTTAAACCTGTCGTCCTTCACTTTTTTTGGGCGCTCCTGGAGTAATGTACTACGATCAATCCGTAAGATCCTATCAATTTCCATATCCAGAGCGCCTACCTCATAGCCTTTCTCCACAAACCGTTCCTTCAGGGTAGCAGATTGAGTGATAAAATCTTCGACCCTGGTGCAGTTCCGTCTTAACCGAAGGAACTGTCCACCGGGTATCGATTTAAGCCACTGTGGATGATGGCAACTGTCTATTGGGATATACCCATTGCGATCTGTGGGCTTGAAGTAGGTATTGAACTCAAGGTGTTGGTCGACGACTTTGATCTCCAAGTCCAAAAAATGTATAGAGGAAGAGCTAGCCGCATGGCTCAGCTTAATCCCTCTATCATTGGAGTTGAGCATGGACATGAATTGGCCAAGGGACTCATAGTCGCCCTTCCATAGGAGGAGGATGTCGTCTATATATCTAGCCCAGAGAACCAACTCGGGTCTCTAAAGGGCATAGACGACATCCTCCTCCCATTTGGCCATAAATAAATTATGTTTAGCCGCAAACCTCAGAATCTGCATGATAAAATTCCGTTGGATAATTGAAAGGGTGCTATTAGTGGATAAATAATGTTCGACGGCATTGAACCCCAACTCGTGAGGAATACTAGTATACAATGCCGTCACATCCGCTGTAACCAAGATGGTGCCTACCTGGAAGTCAACAGATTCCAAAAGTCTAATAGTATCACCGGTATCCTTCAAGAAGGATGGTGTAAGCTTGACGAGCGGTTAAGGGGGAAAATCTATATATTTTCCTATTCTGGCTGTCACAGAGTCGATTCCGCTCACTATGGGGCGGCCAGGCGGATTAACAGGATCTTTGTGTACCTTAGGAAGGTAATATATAGCTGGAATCCTGGGTGAAACTGGTACCAAATAACTCCTTTCTTTTTTATCCAGAATCCCCAGAGAGAAACCCTCGTCAATCAGTTCTACTAGAGCCTTCTTATAGGTAATAGTGGGATTCTTATTTATTAAAGTGTACGTTTCTGAATCACCCAATATTTTATCCATCTCTTTGATATAATCAATTTTGCCCAGTACGACAATTGCACCGCCTTTGTCGGCCGGACGAATGATTAAATCTTTTTGCTCACAAAGTTGCTTCAAACCAGTCTTAACTTTAGGATTCATGTGTGTCTTTTTATTGGCCAATTTTTCTAAATCTTCTAAAACCAAACTGCGGAAAACACTTATAGCGGGAGCTATGCTTCCCGGAGGGTTAAACAAGGAAGGGTTAGCCAACCCTGTATGTACATGATCATTAGATACCGTTGGAACAGTAGTAACTGTATGGGTGGGAGGAGCCAGAAAATGTCTTTGAATACTCAGTTTACGGACAAATTTTTGTACATCCACAAACGTGGAGAACTTGTTTAATGTCCTAGGGGGGACATATTTCAAACCTTTATCAAGGACAAGTTTCTCCTCGTCTCCGCCTCGGGTACCTCTTTTTCTTCCGGGCTTCCTGGGTATTCCTGCATTACCCTGTGAAAACCCGATCGATAAGAGGACCCTGGAGGGTTGTGATTATAATTATACGGAGATCTGGAGAGTAAGTCATCATCTCTATTGTAATAACCACGGGGTCCATAGTGTTCCTCTCTCCTATAATCCTCTTGTGGGGGGAGGGACCTATTCTGGACCCGGATAGAAAAAGAGGTACCCGAGGCGGGTGGAGGGCCCAAGCCAAAAATACAAAGAGTCTAAGTGGCTCAGGTGTCTTTAATCTCAGTTCGGTTAGTCTAACAGACGAGGAGAAACTTGTCCTTGATAAAGGTTTGAAATATGCCCCCCCTAGGACATTAAACAAGTTCTCCACGTTTGTGGATGTACAAAAATTTGTTCGTAAACTGAGTATTCAAAGACATTTTCTGGCTCCTCCCACCCATACAGTTACTACTGTTCCAACGGTATCTAATGATCATGTACATACAGGGTTGGCTAACCCTTCCTTGTTTAACCCTCCGGGAAGCATAGCTCCCGCTATAAGTGTTTTCCGCAGTTTGGTTTTAGAAGATTTAGAAAAATTGCCCAATAAAAAGACACACATGAATCCTAAAGTTAAGACTGGTTTGAAGCAACTTTGTGAGCAAAAAGATTTAATCATTCGTCCGGCCGACAAAGGCGGTGCAATTGTCATACTGGACAAAATTGATTATATCAAAGAGATGGATAAAATATTGGGTGATTCAGAAACGTACACTTTAATAAATAAGAATCCCACTATTACCTATAAGAAGGCTCTAGTAGAACTGATTGACGAGGGTTTCTCTCTGGGGATTCTGGATAAAAAAGAAAGGAGTTATTTGGTACCAGTTTCACCCAGGATTCCAGCTATATATTACCTTCCTAAGGTACACAAAGATCCTGTTAATCCGCCTGGCCGCCCCATAGTGAGCGGAATCGACTCTGTGACAGCCAGAATAGGAAAATATATAGATTTTCACCTTCAACCGCTCGTCAAGTTTACACCATCCTTCTTGAAGGATACCGGTGATACTATTAGACTTTTGGAATCTGTTGACTTCCAGGTAAGCACCATCTTGGTTACAGCGGATGTGACGGCATTGTATACTAGTATTCCTCACGAGTTGGGGTTCAATGCCGTCGAACATTATTTATCCACTAATAGCACCCTTTCAATTATCCAACGGAATTTTATCATGCAGCTTCTGAGGTTTGTGGCTAAACATAATTATTTCTGGTTTCAGAACAATTTTTATTTGCAGACCAAGGGAGTTGCTATGGGGGCAAAATTTGCCCCCAGTTTGGCCAATTTATTTATGGCCAAATGGGAGGAGGATGTCGTCTATGCCCTTCAGAGACCCGAGTTGGTTCTCTGGGCTAGATATATAGACGACATCCTCCTCCTATGGAAGGGCGACTATGAGTCCCTTGGCCAATTCATGTCCATGCTCAACTCCAATGATAGAGGGATTAAGCTGAGCCATGCGGCTAGCTCTTCCTCTATACATTTTTTGGACTTGGAGATCAAAGTCGTCGACCAACACCTTGAGTTCAATACCTACTTCAAGCCCACAGATCGCAATGGGTATATCCCAATAGACAGTTGCCATCATCCACAGTGGCTTAAATCGATACCCGGTGGACAGTTCCTTCGGTTAAGACGGAACTGCACCAGGGTCGAAGATTTTATCACTCAATCTGCTACCCTGAAGGAACGGTTTGTGGAGAAAGGCTATGAGGTAGGCGCTCTGGATATGGAAATTGATAGGATCTTACGGATTGATCGTAGTACATTACTCCAGGAGCGCCCAAAAAAAGTGAAGGACGACAGGTTTAAGTGGTCCTTCTTCACCACATATTCGGTCCAATCTAGATTAATCAAGAGTATACTCAAAAAACATTGGGGTGTCCTCCAAAATGATAAAATATTGGGACCGGCCCTACCGGAACGGTCCAATGTTATCTTTAGGGGGGCTAGATCTATTCAAGGTCAGATCGCCCCTAATATTATTGACCCTCCCAAAAGGGTAACCTTCTTTCAGGATTGCAAGGGATATTTCCCTTGCCGCAAGTGTAATGTGTGTTTACACAACACCCATGGTAGACGGAAAAGTGAGACCTTTCAATCTATGGTTACTCTACGTGTATACCAGATGAAACGTTTTACCACATGCGCCACACAATTCATTGTGTATCTTCTGACTTGCCCTTGTAAAAAACAATACATTGGCCGCACCATCAGGACCTTTTCCATCCGGGTCAATGAACATATTGACAAAATCAAGTTAGGGAACAAATCATAGTGTTCCACGGCACTATTTGCAACACCACAATCGTGACCCTATGGGGACACAATTTCTGGTGATCGATCAATTTGTCCCACATTGGAGGGGCGAGTCTCGCATACGTGGAGTATCCCGTTTGGAAACTTTTTGGATTTACGAACTCCGCACGTACCAACCTTTTGGTATGAATGTCGAATGGGATATAAATTCGTTTATTAATTTGGCATGACCGTTTTATATACGACCATGCGGGACATCATTGTTTACTTTGGGTCAACTTATTTAATTTCCATCTCCAATTCTAATATCACTGCTTTATTGCTATCTATATCCAGTTGGGGGTTAACTCCCCACAAACTATTCGATTCATGTGTGTCTGGGCTATAAATAGGGATTATGCCAGTTTCCAGCACTGCAAGTAAGCCTGAAGGCGCATGTTGGACTCTGGCTCTAAAGATTAGGCTACTATTCATTAGTGATTATAAGGAAGAATTCGATTTTTTGCTTAATTTCTTGTTTGTCCACAAGATGGCAGTATAGTGATAGGAGGTTCTAGATGGCATTCCTTATATTTGTTTCCACCTGTGGGTACGCACCGTCACATCTTAGGTTTATGTGTGCCTCTCGTTTACCTGCCGAGGGGCATCACATGACCGATGGAGGTGTCCCGCTCCCATCAGGGCGGACTTGTGGGGGAGAGAGATATGTCCCTCTCTCCTTGTAATGGTGAGACGTTCGCGACGCGACCGATTCTCTTTCGGCCTGCGTTGCGTTCCATCGCTGCGGTCCATGCGACTGTCACGTCTCATACGTCGTGACGTCACGGGATCGGTTCGCGACGCGGCCAAATTTCTTTCGGCCGGCGCTGCGTTCCAACGCTGCGGTCCACGTGACTGTCGCGTTGCGTTCCACCGCTGCGGTCCACGTGACTGTCACGTCTTATACGTCGTGACGTCACGGGATTGGTTCGCGACGCGGCCGAATCTCTTTCGGCCGGCGCTGCGTTCCAACGCTGCGGTCCATATGACTGTCGCGTCTTATGCGCCGTGATGTCATCAGACTATTACAGCGTTTGGCTGTCCCGGCGAGGGAAGATCTCGGGACATGCCATTTAACGCTCACACGAGCACATACATGCTCGATGGGTTCATAGAAGGTATGGTACCCATTTACTGTTTCATTATGCAGGTATTTTGACATATTTCTTTGACATACCCCCATATTCCGTCCATCCACTCAGTGTTGATGGGTGGTATATGTCATACATTACACGGGACCTGACCAATAGGGGAATGGGGGTTGAGTGTGTAGGTGGTTCATACTGCACATCACCACTCCCTTTTTCTTTTGGCGGGTCTTTTAACGGTTACCATTGGCTGGTGTAATACTACTTCCGGGGTCAAAAGGGCTGGGACAGCCGACCTGGGAGGAGTCTTTCATCAATGCCGTATTCAATTGGTTTATCGTTGGAGGCTGCGAGTCTGATTGGTGATCCGGTCCACTCTCCTCCTATCGTGAACTTATTCAGTGGAAGGCCATCTGATTGGCTGGTTTTCCTTTTAGCTTGGTGTTTGTTGTATAAATACATGTGCAGTATGGGGGAGCAGGTTGATGCCCCAGTAGAAGTCCCACTTGGACGAAACGCGTAGGGCTTGGTACGCCACTTCCCATACTGCTTTTTATTCTGTTCTATGTGATCACTTTTTTATAATGCTAATTTTGTGGTTTTATTGAAATGAAACCGTATACTATATTTTTTGGCCTGCACCATTGGAGCATTGTCTCTTTCTTTCTGCATGTGAGTCGGAGAGAGCTTCCTTTGGAACCACTTTACATTTTAAGTCACCCCCCATTGGGGGTACGTTTGGGTTCAACCCCCTCGACACCTACGTGAATACGACTGACATCCGGTGAATCCAGGTTGGTCCCTAATACTCTGGATTTTCTACCAAGATTTGGAGCTGAGGACTACTGAGTTGTCATGACTGAGATTGAGATCCCAAAATTTACGAGTCATCAGACAAGCTGACTGGTCCCGATGTTGGATTCTCTATGCTTACGCGATCTGCTGTCATCGACAGGCAGATCCACGGGTTCTGGTAAGAGTACTCCACCTAATTCTATATAGAGTTGGAAGATGTCTTTTCCTTGATGACCCATAAAGCCTGCACGTCCTTTTTTTTCATCACAAGGGATATATGTTTTGAATGGACATTTTTTCTTTATTTCATGATTTTCTATAAAAGATATCATGGACTTTACACTTACGTATACACTTTAGGATTAGATATTCATTAATATTTTTTCACCAAGGTGTCACTTTCCCAAAGAGACATTGATTTGTTTTCACTTACACTGCACAGTGCTACTTTTTCTATACCCAATTTTTCAGCCCCTGTTTAACAGGGGCATGTAATTACAATTTTTTATGCAATGCTTTGCAGCAGGGCTCATTCCTGCACTCCAACTAGAGTATCTGGGAGAGGTTGCAGTGTCGTGGCACCAGCACCAGTGCCTAAGGCCCAATTTTTCAATTTTTGATGCAATACTTTGCAATAGGGCTCATTGCTCTGCTCCAAGTACAGTATCTGTGAGGGGTTGCAGTGTTGTGGCACCAGTGCCTAAGGCCCAATTTTTCTGCCCCTGTTTAACAGGGGCATGTAATTACAATTCTTGATCTAATAATTCACAGCAGGGCCCATTCCTGCGCCCACCAAGAGTAACTGTGAGGCCTTACAGTGTTGTGTCAACACCACCACCACCACCACCAAAGGCCCAATTTTTCAGCCCCTGTTCAACAGGGGCATGCAATTACAATTCTTGATCTAATAATTCACAGCAGGGCCCATTCATGCGCCCACAAAGAGTAACTGTGAGGGCTTACAGTGTTGTGGCAACACCAACATGTAAGGGGCAAATTTCAGCAGAGTATATACGGCAGGCCCCTACTTTCAAACATCCAACTTACAAACGACTCCTACTTGCAAACGAAAGGAGACAACAGGAAGTGAGAGGAAATCTACCCCTAGGAAGGGAAATTCTCTCCTGTAAGAGTTAATATGGGAAAAAGGTGGCTCCTCTCTACTGATGCTTTATCACCAATCCTTGTTTCAATAAAAACCCCACTTTTCAAAAACATTTGTCATTGGGACGGAAAGTGAGGTGAAATGTTCTGAACAGGGGCACAGACAGCAAAACAAATGTTACTGGGGTGATAACCCTTCCCTATGTTTTCCAAAAAGCTTAAAAATAGATTTTTTGGCTGGAGCTACACTTAAACAATGTACCTGTTCAAAATTACAAACAGATTCTACATAAGAACAAACCTACAGTCCCTGTCTTGTATGCACCGCCTGTATACGGCTGTTCAGAGTATATAGGGCCTTTTTTATTTTGTGTGCGGGGTTCCCCTTAATATCCATACAAGACCCAAAGGGGCTGGTAATGGGCTGGGGTCGGGGGGGGGTAGATGGGGTAGCTATGCCATTTTCTCAAAGATTTTCATCCATATTACCGGGACCAGACATTACATTAAAGCCGCAAGCAGTTTTAAATGGCTTTTTTTTCCTTTAGAAATGTCTTTTTGTGCAGGGACAGTTCTAAACACGGGAAACACGTGGCACTTCACAGGCATACTTTAGACACCCCCCCCCCCCCCCAGGTACGATATTTAAGGGAATATTTGACTTTTTTTTTTCACTTTATGCTTAATTAAAATGACTGCTCCCGAAAAACGGCAGTTTTTAAAACTTATTTTTGCATTGATACATGTCCCCTGGTGCAGAACCCGGGTTCCCAAACCCTTTTTAGGACAATAACATGCATATTAGTTGTTATAATTAGCACTTTAGATTTCGAACGTTCGCATCCCTTGTATTTAATAGGGTTCTAACGTTCGTGCGAACTTTCAGTCCGTTTGCGGGTTCTGGTGCGAACCGAACCCGGGGGTGTTCGGCTCATCCCTTGTGGGGAGGGGTCTGGTATTCTCTTGTAGCGAGAGCTGTATTGACGAACAGGGCCGGTACATTTTTTTGTCATTCTCCATTGAGAATAAACCATATGTTCTGGCCAACATTTACATTCCCCCTCCATTTAACTTTGAAGTTTTATATAGGCTGGTAGAATTTACACTGGAAAAAGTGGGCACCCCAGTTTTAGCGGTAGGAGACATTAATAAAGTCTTAGACAGAAGCTTGGACAGATTCCCTCCGGGGAGTAGGCCCAATAAAACAAATGAAGGCCGACTGGCTCGCTTCCTGGGGGAAATGGGAATGAGGGACATATGGCGATTGCGCCATCCACAAGAACGCCAGTACTCCTGCTTTTCCAGCTCCCACCTCACTCTCTCCAGAATTGATATGGCCCTAGGAAATGACAAGGCAACAGCATCAGTGAATAAGTTAGAGTTTGACCCTGTCTACAAGCCAGGTTTATCAGGGTTGTCAGGTGGAGGAGAGAAAAAGAAAGAAAAAACACTGTACAGGAGGGATTCCTCCTTCTCTTTCCCCCTTTTTCATTACCAGTGGTGTAACATAACTTATTAATTAGCAGTGTCTCTAGGCGCAGCTCTCCTATGCAACCAGTGACAGCAGTGATTCCTTATGATAAGCTTTTAATCAGTCCTTGGTTAGTTTATACTTTTGCATCTCTCCTTGAATATATCATGATATTTAAAGCTTATCTCTATTTTGAAGTCATTTTGAAGTCATAAGCTAATGTGCTGGGTGGGTATCGGGGGTCTAAGATCTCTACTCCTGTCCGCTGAGGGAGCTGACACTCTTTCTCTGCGCTGTTTCACGGGGGGGTAGTGTGGGGTAGTGTGGGGGGGGGGTCGCCTCTCTTGCAGACATCCCTACTCCACTCCTTCCCCCTTCAGCCACAACCACCACCAAATCTATCAAATAGTATGCAAAGAATATCAGCGCAGTCCAGTCCTTACCCTTCCTCTGATGCACTTTGCTCAGTTCCTCCGATGCACAACTCGCGTTGACTTCCTGGTTTGTGAGTCACCTGCTCCTTGCTTCTTGCTCCACGCAAGGGATTGTGGGGACTGTAGGCTGCAGGCCGGCGGATCACCGCGGGCACTTGTTCTCCTTCCACACTGCAGGGGGGGTTGCTGTCTGCGAGCCACAGACTGCACACTCCGCCGTCCGCCGTCACCACATCGTGGGCTGCAATCTCCCCACTCTCCAGCTACACATCCCGATTGGGTAGAGGCTCGGAAGAGGCACAAGGTATAGGATCCAGTCTCGGGGTTATGAGGGGTCGCAGCCTATGGCATAGTTAAGACCATAGTAAGAGCTGGGAGGTAGACTGGGGAATCACCTTGGATGTCTCATCTGGCAATCTCTGGCAATCTCCTTCAATCTCCTTCAATGCTACACAGGTGATAGAGGTACGAGCGGAGGGGGGAGAGGCGTCTTCCTCTCATGCTCACACCATGGTCACGCCTGGAGAGAATTATAGTGGATGGGTATATATTTTTTTTTTTTTTACCCTTGCCTTATCAAAGAGGCTATCTGCTTGTTTGCTTGATCGTCTTCCACTATAGCCGACATTAACACAGCAGCACCCCAGTTTCCAGCTCTTAGTCCCCATAATGTCAACCCAACGGACCACAAAGGCAAGCATGGCAGCAAGCCAAGCGGCAGCGAAATTGGGAAAATATACATTTAACCCAGATCAACCCCCAACCCAGACCCCTCCAAAAAATAGCCAGCAGCCTAAATCACAGTCTGGGGCTTCTGGGGCAAGAAGAAGTCAGGGGCAAAACCAGACACCCCTAGATGGGGGTGATATGGAGACGAGACTCTCTGGAGTTAATGGGGCAAGAGGGGTACGTGGAACTGTAGTTGAGGGCGCAAGAGAGGAGCAAAGTGAGCCAACATTAAAAGAAGTGCTTGCAGCAATTAACTTCTGTAAAACCTCTTTGAATGAAGTAACTACCCAACTCAGAACAATACAGGAGGAAGTGACCCTGGTAAGACATGATTTACAACAAGTAAATGTAAGAACAACTGCCCTGGAGGAGAGAGTCAGTCTGGTGGAGGATGTACTGACCCCCCTTAGAAAAGAAATAAAAGAAATGAGAGAACAAATGGTTAAACAGGAGCTGAAGATGGATGAAATCGAAAATAGAATGAGGAGGAAAAACATTAGGATTGTGGGACTTCCAGAACATAGCGAAGGGGTAGACCCAATAGCTTTTGCTGAAAAATGGATTAGAGAGACATTTGGCCAAGAATCTTTTTCGCAATTCCTAGCGGTGGAAAGGGCGCATAGGGTCCCTGCCAGACGCCTTAGACAAGACGCCCCCCCCCCCGCCCCCTCCTGATCAAGATGTTTAATTTTAAAGATAAAATGATAATAATCCAGAAGGCCCGAGAGATGGGAAATGTCCTACATAATGGAATTAGGATATCTATTTACCCAGACTTTTCACCAGAACTGCAGAAGAAAAGAGCTAGGTTTGGCGAAGTAAAACGCAAACTACAGCAATTAAAACTTACATATGCACTACTATATCCAGCAAGACTGAGGGTGAACGCACCAGATGGGATAAAGTTTTTTGATACATCGGAGGGGGCAACGGAGTGGCTATTATCGCATAGTGAAGTCCCGTAGAGATTATACATATTGACTGTTGCTTATTATATTTACTCAAGACATGCTTTTTTTTCTTTTTTTTTTTTTTTTTCCTTTCTTTCTTTTTACTAGGAGGAGACAGGGATAAGTAGATATACCTATAAAGGGAAACACGAAATATAGAATTTTAGAATTTGAAATACACAGGGATCATTATCCCCCCTTTTTTTTTTTTTTTGCTTGTTCTCTACTTTTTGGGGGAGAGAGACACGAGAGGGATATGAAGAGGTGAGGGGAGGGAGGGGCGGGATAAGGGGTGAGTCTGAATGAAGGGAACGATGCTCATGCTGTCTCCCTTTATAAGGGGGAAGCAGGTACAATCTCCCAAGTATAAAATCTGGATGAGGAATGGGGTAGATGTATTTTGGATTAGGAGGGAGGTAGGAGGGGGAGGGGGAGGGAAAAAAGGGGAAACAAAACATGGGATGCACCAAAAGGGTGAAGATTTGAGGGAGGATGTAGGTATGGGTCACAATAGGAAGCCTCAACCCAAGCCGAGGAAGGCGGAGACAAGGGTACACGAGAAAGAAAGTATGTATGCATGGAAAGAATGGAGAGAAAGAATGGAGGTGATGGTTACACAAAGAAAGAATATGAAGAAAATATTGAAGAAAGAAAGAAACAGGCACGTTTTGATACTTAGGGGGCTCACTATGGATATGGACAATTACACTTGCAGTAAAAATTAATGATTAATAGGGCACAAGTGAAAAATTTAATAATATGCTCATGGAATGTTCGAGGTTTGGGAGATTTAGGGAAAAGGGCAGCAGTAATGTCTTTGATGAGAATATATGGAGCCTCAATTATATGCCTCCAGGAGACCCATCTTCCGAATATGTCGGCACCCCAATTAGGATGGAGAGAGTTTCAAACGCAGTTCCACTCGGTCCACACCTCATACTCTAGAGGAGTAAGCATATTCATTAAAGCGGGCATAATGTTTAAATGTATCCAGAGCAAGGTGGACGATATAGGGCGCTATGTCTTCTTGCATTGTAAGATAGACAACAAACCATATATACTTTTCAACCTGTATATTCCACCCCCTTTTAATACTATAGTGTTGACTAGCTTGATGGAGTTTGTTCTGGAGAGACCGGAGGTACCGGTGATTACGATGGGAGATTTTAACACGGTCGTAGACTGGCGTAAGGACAGATTCCCCAGTAATGGACATCAGAATAGAATAAGAGATGCTAGATTATCTAAATTTTTGGATGAAATAGGTCTGAAGGATGTGTGGAGATTACACAACCCCGAGACTCAGCAGTACTCATGTTTCTCCAGAACACACTCCACGCTTTCAAGAATAGATCTAGTCCTTGGTAATGAAGAGGCAATACCAATAATAAAACAAGTGAAATATATGCCAAGGAGTCTCTCGGACCACTCCCCAATGATGGTGGAACTAGACACAGGAGAAATAATACACCATATGGATGGGAAAATAAACCCACACTGGATGGAATTAATAAAAGATCCAAAAGAGATATTAGAGGAGATCAGAGAATTTATAGAAATAAATCAAGGTACTGCCTCAGAACAAGTGGTATGGGACACATTAAAAGCCTTCCTCAGAGGCATAATGATTCAAAAAATCTCTAGGATAAAAAAACAATCCAGAGAAAATGAGCGAATAGCTAGCGAGTTGGTTTTTAGGGAGGAAGCAAAATTTATTAGGGATCCAACACTCAATAACTCTAGAGCATGGATACAAGCGCAGCAGAACTATCGTTTATTAATTTTAAAGAAAATAGAAAATAAACAAATCTTTCAAAAACAAATAGCATTTGCAGAAGGAGAAAGCGCAGGTAGAATGTTGGCCCAATTAATTAAAACAAACTCACCTAGCTCAATGGTACCAGCGATAAGGGTAAAAGGGGACAGAATTACTTCCCAAAAATCAGAAATAATAGATAGCTTCCGGGACTTTTATGTGGATCTATACAGCTCAAGGCAAGAGGAAAGGAGAGAGGAAATGGATGCCTTTTTTGGAAGGTTAACCATTCCCTCACTCTCGGAGATAGATAGAGCAGAGCTAGATAAACCCATAACTTTAGAAGAAGTACAACGTGCAGTACAAGAGATGGCAGGACAGAAATCCCCGGGACCGGACGGTCTCCCAGTGGAGACCTATCGACACTTTGGGAAAGAGCTACTACCGGAGCTTACTAAGGTCCTAAATAGCTCTATGGATAAAGGTGAACTCCCTCCGTCTATGATGGATTCAACAATAATAGTTATCCATAAAGAAGGAAAGGATCCACTGGATACTTCATCATATAGACCTATATCCTTACTCAACACAGATGTAAAAATATTGTCAAAGGTCTTGGCGGCCAGATTAACAGAGGTAGTCAAGAAATTGGTGCACCCTGACCAATCGGGATTTATCCCGGGCAGGGCTACCCATACAAACATAAGAAGAGTTTACATGAACCTTCAGATACCAACAGAGGAAGATGGAACAAGAGCAATTGTCTCGCTTTATGCCGCCAAGGCCTTTGACAATGTAGAATGGAAATATTTGTGGAGAGCCTTGAGTGAGTTCCAGGTTGGCCCGACTTTCATGAAATGGGTCAAATTGTTATATAAAACCCCAGAAGCGAGAGTGAAAGTGAACAATGTTCAATCTGAGAGGTTTCGATTGCAGAGGGGAACGAGACAGGGGTGTCCGCTGTCCCCCCTTCTGTTTGCCCTCGCAATAGAACCTCTAGCAATAGCTCTTAGGTCGACCCCGGAGATAAGAGGATTTAAAAGAGGGGAGATAGAGGAGAAAGTAGTATTATATGCCGACGATCTCCTCTTGTTACTGGGGGATACCCAGTATTCACTGGGAAAAGCAATGGAACAAATAAGGAACTTTGGAAGATTCTCAGGCCTGTCCATAAATTGGGGAAAATCTATGTTGATGCCAGTGGACCCTCTTTTAAATCCTTTACCGCAAGAGGCTACACAGATACAAATAACAACTCAAATAAAATATCTGGGGGTAAATATAACCAAAGACCCTAATCATTACATTATAGATAATCTGATACCCTTGCTTAATAAATATAGGGGAAAAAGTAAAATATAGAAACGCCTCCCACTTTCAGTGGCAGGCCGTTGCAACTTAATAAAAATGGTCTGGATGCCACAGCTTCTCTATGTCCTACAAAACTCCCCAGTGTGGGTAAATAAAAAATGGTTTCATAAAATAGAAAGTATATACAGGGAGTTAATTTGGAAAGGGGGCGTAGCAAGAATAAAATTAAGTACTTTACAGAAGACCAAGCGAGAGGGAGGGGTGGCACTCCCACATCCGTTTAGCTATTTCTTGGCAGCCCAGATCCAATACATGAAGGGCAGCAACATGGAAGGAGGAGAAACAAAAAAGAGAATATTAATACAGAACCCTACGCATGATTATTTAGTAGAAGCGGTGGAGTCAGGCTCATTTCCTATTAAATCGCCTACCCTGGACCTTATAATTAGAACATGGAAAGAGGTGAAGACTGTGCTTGGATATAATGGTATTAATGAGTATACCCCTATATGGGATAATGACAACTTAATAGAAATACAGAAGATGGGAACAGTTAAGGAATGGGAAAGACAGGGCATAAAATATGTTTCACAGCTGTATCAGGATGGCATACTAAAAACTTTTCAGACATTAAGAGAACAATATAAACTCCCAAATGCATCTTTCTACAAATACCTACAGATAAGGCATGCATTAGCAAAACAATATAAAGGAACAGTAATGATTTGGAGTAAGATCCCTCTTTTAAAGGAAATAGTTAACACCAAAACATCTAAATATGCAATATCAAGGATTTACCAATTTTTGCATGAGGGGAGCCAAAGGGGAACCCATGGTCAGGCACATAGGAAGAAATGGGAAAAAGACATAGGTAATTTATCTAATGATCAGTGGGGTAGAATTTTGGAACTCGCTCCGACGGTATCACTGTCTCCCTCTCAGAGGATGTCCCACCTCTTCTTGTTAAATCGAGCATATTACACCCCGCATAAACTTTTTTGTTTTGGGCGCAGAGCAGACGATAGTTGTCCTAGGTGTGGAAGAGAAGGGGGGGACATGATACACATGTTTTGGCGATGTCCGAAGTTACATCGATATTGGAGGGAGGTTGTGAGAACGATAGAGCAGACTTTTGAAATACAGATGGAGTTGGAACCCCTACAATGTGTACTGGGCTGGCTGGAGGGGGAGGGGACAAATGACAATACCAAGTTAGCAATAACAAGATGCCTATTCCAAGCTAGGAAGCTGATAGCGCAGAAATGGCAATCAGCCTCCCCACCGTCTAGCAATGACTGGGAGCAAAATATGAACCTAACAATACTAAAAGAAAGGACGACATATATTAGACAAGGAGCTCTAAAAAGATTTGAAAAAATTTGGAAACCTTGGCAGGAGAAAAAATAAAAATAGTAATTCAATATAAGTAAAGACTTCAAAGATAGGGATGGATGAGTGGGAGGAGGTAAGGATGGAACGAGTGAGAGTGGGGGTGTTTGAAGGGGAGGGGGATGGAGTATGAAAGAAGTGGATGGAAGTTTAGGGGAAGGGGAAGACGGGTTGGCTGGTTCTAAGAAGATATTATTTATTATCTGTTTTGTATGGGAATTTGGGAGGGGAGGGGAAAGGGGATTGAATGTACTGTAAATTGGAAAATGGTTTAATAAAGATCAGAAATTAAAAAAAGAGTATGACCCTAGAAGTGTCTCAGACCACTCCTCACTGGTGCTTATAATAAAGACAGGGGATACGATCCACCGGGGAGATTTGAAAATCAGCCCGTGTTGGCTCGAACTGATCGGTAACTCTGGAGACCTGGTCAACAGACTAAAGGACTTTGCATGAATCAATGAAGGCACAGCGCCAGCTGGAGTGGTGTGGGACACTTTGAAAGCCTACTTAAAGGGACACTAAAGCTTCCCTTTTTTTGCAAAAAAATAACAAACATGTTATACTTACCTCCACTGTGCAGCTCGTTTTGCTAACAGTGGCCCCGATCCTGGTGTTCTGGGGTCCCTCGGCGGCTGTCTCAGCTCCTCCCCACAAGGACTCCACACCTTAATGCGAGCAAGCTCGCATGGTGTGGAGTTATTGCGGGCGCGCTCCCGTGAAACAGCGGAGGCCATAGCCGCCGACTGTATCACTCGGCCCTGCCCCCCGGCGCACCGCGTCATTGGATGTGATTGACAGCAGCGCCAGCCAATGGCTGCGCTGCTTTCAATCCATCCAGTGTAGCCAATCGGTGGCCAGGCTGAGAACTGAGGAGGATGACGGGGACGAGCGTGGGACTTTCGAGGGGCCAGGTAAGTAAAACGGGGGCTCGGGGGGGGGGGCGGTATTGTTGGATGTTTTTTCACCTTAATGCATAGGATGCATTAAGGTGAAAAAACATGTACCTTTACAACCCCTTTAAGGGGGCTCCTAATCCAACAGGTGGCAAGGGTGAAGGGGGAAGCCAGGAGATGGGAAAGGGATATTAGACTTGTGGCAGCACAGGCAGAGAAGGGAATGGCTGGACAAGCAACAAGTCTATAGAATCGCCACTATAAGAAAGGCCGAAAATAGACGGATATTTCAAAGACAAAGCCAATTCGGTGAAGGTGAGAGAGTGGGCAGTATGCTGTCCCGCCTGATTAGATCTAACACCCCTGTGGCCAATGTAACAGCGATTAGGACATTAAAGGGAGAGATCTCCACTGAAGTATCAGAGATAATGAATACATTCAGCGACTTCTATAAATCTCTGTATAAATCTAGGAGAGAAGCTGGGAATGGGGGAATTTAGGGTTTTCTTCGGGGAATGGCGGTCCTGGTCCTGTCAGAGCAGGATAAGGCAGACTTGGAATCGCAGATTACCCTGGAGGAATTGCAGAAAGCGGTGGCGGGGATGCCCAGCAAAAAATCACCAGGGCCAGATGGTCTCCCAATCGAATTGTACAAGCGGTATGGAGAGATATTACTCCCAGAGCTGCTGAAGACATTGGGGTGGGTGCTAACCTGCGGGAGGCTCCCCACCTCAATGTCGGAAGCTACGATTATTGTAATCCACAAGGAGGGGAAAGACCAGCTGGACGTCTCTTCCTACCGCCCAATCTCATTATTATGTACCGATGTAAAAATTTTGGCCAAAGTACTTGCGACACGCCTTGCAACTCCCGAACAAAGAGGGGGGGTTTGCGGTCCCACACCCGAGATCATATTTCCTGGCCTCCCATATACAATACAACACCTAGCGGGTTGTGGACTCCCAATGGAGGGCAATTCTAGTGTCACCATGATGCTAATGGGGGCTCCACACCACATATTGGTGGAAGCATTGGAGGCAGACTCTTTTATCTACAGATGCCCGACTGTAGAACTAGTCAAGAAAGTTTGGCAGGGAACAAAGGCATTAATGGGTTATAGTGGAGTAACGGAGTACACTCCTATATGGAGCAACAAGAAACTAGCAGAAATCAGGGCCATAGAGAAACCCAGGGAATGGGATAGACAGGGTATTAAAAGATGAATTCAGTTATATAGGGGTAACCATATGAAAACATTCTCTGATTTAAGAAGTGAATTTAATATATCAAACAAGACCTTCTACAAATACCTCCAGATCAGGCATGCTATCCAGGCCCAGTTTAAGTCACAAACATTAACATGGACCCAGTCCCCTGTTCTCTCAAAAATAGCTATGATAAGCACATCTAAAGGCCTAATCTCAGAGCTGTACACTAGACTAGGGGCTAGGGCAATAAGTAGAGCGGGACCCTCAAAGAGTAAAATAGGATGGGAAAGAGATGTGGGGGCAATAAGTACTGAACAATGGGACAAGGTATTAGAACAGGGAACCTTGGTCTCGATTTCCCCTGCGCAGAAAATATCCCACCTATTCTTCCTTCATAGAGTTTATTATACCCCTAAAAAGATGTTCAGACTTGGGTGGAGGGAAAACGACGAATTCCCTAGGTGTAAGGCGACAGGGGATTTTATCCATATGGTTTGGAGATGTCCAAAGTTATTTAGGTATTGGGAGGAGATAATAGACAGACTAAATAAAACCTTTGGGACCCTGCTAGAACCGGTGGCCAAGACCTGCTTACTAGATATAGAGGAGAGTAGAGTCCTGCCAGATACCACGGAAGTGGTGTTGAGGTGCCTATTTCAAGCACGTAAGCTAATCGCACAGAAGTGGCAGTCTAAAACCCCCCCCATCAGTGGGAAGTTGGGTAGAGACTATAAACGCAATGGTATGGAGTGAAAGGGTGTCATATATTAAGCAGAGCAGGATTGGAAAATTTGAGAGAATGTGGAGGCCTTGGTTGGCTGAGATGGGGTGCCCCCCATAGGAGGCTGGGCAGTGTTCAGGGGAACTCTTTAATAGGTTCTGTCTGGAGCAGGGAGGCGGAGGGCCTTGGACATCACAATATACTTGCCCTTCTCTGGCTCCTACACGGATGCTGCTACCCCTGGGGGGTTTCTCCTACTCCATCCTCTGCCTCCCTGTCTTACTGGCCTTCCCCCCTTCTTTGCCTCTTTCTCTCTGCTCTGCTTTCCTTTCTTGTTTCCTCTTCTCTGGCTTTCTACTTTTTTTCCTTGTTTTCTCCTCTCTCCCTTTCCTGCTCTTTGCTTCCTCTCTTTTCTTGTTCTTTCTGGCCCCTTCCCCCTTTATTTCTCCTGTGGTTATAGGAAATCTATGAATACACAAATTCCAAAGTGTGATGTGGTGTCGGGAGGGGAGGGAGGGAGGTGTGGGGGGGGTGGATACATCAAGTGGGTTTGAAGACTGTACACTGTCATAAATTTTCTTTCTTTGTCATTTCTTTTTCACTATACATTGTATTGTATTGTAGTACACTTGGAACGAAAACAAATAATAAAAAGCATTTGAAATTAAAAAAAAACTGTGCAAAAAAAAAAAAAAAAAGTGTACCGTGCTTACCTTTGTATGAATTTTGGGATGAGTTGTCCGGAATGGAGGCCTGTAATGCTGCAGAGTGCTCTGGGTGGTGGTCTGAGGAGGCCTGTAATGCTGCATAGTGCTCTGGATGGTGGTCTGAGGAGGCCTGTAATTCTGCACAGCACAGTGCTCTGGACGGTGGTCTGAGGAGGCCTGTAATGCTGCATAGTGATCTGGACGGTGGTTTGAGGAGGCCTGTAATGCTGCATAGTAGACATGTGCACACTGAAACATTTTGTTTCGGAATTCGAAAAAATGTATTAATTTAGTTACTCCCAAAATTTGTTTTTATTTATTTTGTTTTGTTAAAAAATGCATTCGTCCGAAAATCCAAATGATGTCTGTCGAATGTTCTAAGAAGATTCCACGAAGCAGCTAAACTGTACGACGCCGCAATCGTACATTACCGGTTGAATTCTCCGCCCACAAACTATAGTAGAATTCTAATGTTGTATGACTAGTAATAATTATATTTATTAAATTATTATTACTAGTCAACCAACATTAGAATTCTTCTATAGCCTATGGGCAGAGCATTTGACCGCAAATGTCTGCTCGCGGCGATCGTATGTTTTTATCTGCTTTGTCGAATCTTCATGTCTCTATAATGTGAATTTTTTTCTCTCTATGTCAAATCTTTTCTCTCTATGTCAAATCTTTTCTTTCTATGTCGAATAATCTTGGACTAATAGGGTTAGGTTAGGCACATTCAACCGCAGGTTCGATAGACACAAATCGCTAGTGTCACCGTCATGTCGAATCTTTTATCTGTATCGAACTGTTGTCACAACTAAATAAAAATAAAGCATTTTTTATGTTGGATCTTTCGGATTCTGCACGTTCGTTATCTTTTGTTAAAACGAACGTGAAAATCCCCAAAATTTGGACGAAAATGCATTCGGACAAAAACAAATGCACATGTCTACTGCATAGTGCTCTGGACAGTGGTCTGAGGAGGCCTGTAATGCTACACAATGCTGGATGGTGGTCTCAGGTCTGAGGGATGGCCTGTACTGCAGCAGAGTGCTGTGGATAGTGGTCTGACTGAGGAGGCCTGTAATGCTGCAGAGTGCTCTGGACGGGGTCTGAGGACACCTGTAATTCTGCACAGCACAGTGCTCTGGACGGTGGTCTGAGGAGGCCTGTAATCCCGCATAATGCTCTAGACGGTGGTCTGAGGAGGCCTGTAATTCTGCACAGCACAGTGCTCTGGACGGTGGTCTGAGGAGGCCTGTAATGCTGCATAGTGCTCTGGACGGTGGTCTGAGGAGGCCTGTAATGCTGCATAGTGCTCTGGACAGTGGTCTGATGAGGCCTGTAATGCTACATAGTGCTCTGGACAGTGGTCTGAGGAGGCCTGTAATTCTGCACAGCACAGTGCTCTGGACGGTGGTCTGAGGAGGCCTGTAATGCTGCATAGTGCTATGGACGGTGGTCTGAGGAGGCCTGTAATGCTGCATAGTGCTCTGGACAGTGGTCTGAGGAGGCCTGTAATGTTGCACAGTGCTGGATGGTGGTCTCAGGTCTGAGGGATGGCCTGTAATGCTGCAGAGTGCTGTGGATGGTGGTTTGACTGAGAAGGCCTGTAATGCTGCATAGTGCTCTGGACGGTGGTCTGAGGAGTCCTGTAATGCTGCAGAGTGCTGTGAACAGTGGTCTGAGGAGGCCTGTAATGCTGCATAGTGCTCTGGACAGTGGTCTGAGGAGGCCTGTAATTCTTCACAGTGCTGCATGGTGATCTCAGGTCTGAGGGATGGCCTGTAATGCACAGTGCTCTGGATGCCACTGCCAGTGGTCAGAGGAGGCCTGTAATGGACGGTGGTCTGAGGGGAGGCCTCAGGCCTGCTGTAATTGTAACCACAATTACTGTACACTCACAGTCTGCTCTGCTCTGGGCACCTGGCGGCATGGTCATCTCTTCAGGAGTCAGAACACCTGAGGCCTCAGCCTGGCTGGCCTGTAATGCAGTGCTGCGCTGCTCTCACTCTCAGGTCTCTGGCACTGGCAGTCGTATTGTCACGGTGCACTTGCTTGCTGGTAAAGGATTGCGGAAGTAGGCTGAGCTCTGTGAAAAATACGAGGGGAAACGTCCCTGCCTGATTTTCGTCATAGTTTTCATAAGTGGACGAAAATGTGGTGTACTTTTCGTTTCATGTTTGTCACTGTAAAAATGCTGCTAATGAAATCTTTGACAAAAACATTTTTGTTGACAAAATTAACACTGAGGGCATGATCCCCTCCCTTCAGAGACTGGACCGGGCAGTATTCCAACATGATAACGAACCCAAACACACCTCCAAGATGACCACTGCCTTGCTAAAGACGTTGAGGGTAAAGGTGATGGACTGGCCAAGCATGTCTCCAGACCTAAACCCTATTGAGCATCTGTAGGGCATCCTCAAATAGAAGGTGGAGGAGCGCAAAGTCTCTAACATCCACCAGCTCTGTGATGTCGTAATGAAGGAGTGGAAGAGGACTCCAGTGGCAACCTGTGAACCTCTGGTGAACTCCATGCACAAGAGAGTTAAGGCAGTGCTGGAAAATAATGGTGGCCACACAAAATATTGACACTTTGGGCCCAATTTGGACATTTTGACTTTTGTTGCCAGCGATTTAGACATTATTGGCTGTGTTGAGTTATTTTGAGGGGACAGCAAATTTAAACTGTTATACAAGCTGTACACTAACTATTTTATATTGTAACAAAGTGTAATTTCTTCAGTGTTGTCACATGAAAAGATATAATAAAATATTTACAAAAATGTGAGGGGTGTACTAACTTCTGTGAGATATTGAAAACAAGGGAACATATTTTGGACTCTCCTCCAAGTTATCGTTCTCTGCCTAACTTTACTACATATAGAGCTACATGTTGGGTCCAAATCCCTCACCACAAATAATCTAATGTCAAAGTGACTGAATTTTCTATGTAATGGTATTCTGTGGCTTTACAAATCTTCATTGTATAACTGTTGTTCAAGATATCTGTAAATGCTTTTTACCTTATAATAAAGGAAAATTCATTTGAAAAAAATATATATATATTAATGTTTTATTTACTTATTTGTAAAATATCTGGACTGGACTTACACAGGGTGTAATTTTGTATTTAAACTGCACTTGATGTGATGCTGTATATTGCACTTTGTGTTGCACTTTACCATTTAATAGATGTGTGGATTAACATAGATTTTAAAGTGTCATTAAACCCAGAGTATGAAAATCTCTCATTACATACAGAGATAACAGAGAGTTCATACCCACAGAGCAAGCAGCTAAAGAATTTGTTTTGTGTAGAGTGAAATATACCTGGTTGATCCTGCCTTCTGCTGTCCCTTCCATCTTCTCTGTGTGTCCCCTGCAGGCTGAGATTGTGTAGACCAGCTGGTGTCCTCTACGAAGCATGCTCATATTTCATTTCCCTTCTAAGATCTTAATTTCCTCCTTTTCCCTATCTGTTCATCCCACGTGACTATAGAGTCACTATATGTGGCCAAATAGTGGTAAATGACACTTCCCACTCTCCCTCCCTCCCTCCTCCCCTATGTCCACCTATTGCTAAACACTATAGGGGAGAGATATAGTATGCTGATTGATTACATTCACTACGAAACTCACAAAAACGCTTAGCTGTAATATAAATTAGTATTAACCACTTGCTTACTGGGCACATATACCCCCTTCCTGCCCAGGCGAAATTTCAGCTTTCAGCACTGTCACGCTTTGAAGGACAATTGCGCGGTCGTGCGACGTGGCTCCCAAACAAAATTGACGTCCTTTTTTCCCACAAATAGAGATTTCTTTTGGTGGTTTGTGAACATCTCTGCGTGTTTTATTTTTTGCGCTATAAACAAAATAAGACTGACAATTTTGAAAAAAAACACAATATTTTTTACTTTTCGCTATAATAAATATCCCAATTTCAAAAAAATATATATTTTTTTTCTCAGTTTAGGCCGATATGTATTCTTCTACATATTTTTGGTAAAAAAAAACGCAATAAGCGTATAGTGATTGGTTTGCGCAAAAGTTATAGCGCCTACAAAATAGGGGATAGATTTATGACATATTGTTTTTTTTTTTACTAGTAATGACGGTTATCTGCAATTTTTGTCAGGACTGCGATATTGCGGCGGACAGATCAGACACTTTTGACACTATTTTGGGACCATTCACATTTATACAGCGAACAGTGCAATAAATATGCACTGATTACTGTATAAATGTGACTGGCAGGGAAGGGGTTAACACTAGGGGGCGATCAAGGGGTTAAATGTGTTCACTGGGAGTGATTCTTACTGTGGGGGGAGGGGACTGAATGGGGGAGGAGTCCGATCTGTGTCCCTATGTACAAGGGACACACAATCGGTCTCCTCTCCCTGACAGGACGTGGATCTCTGTGTTTACACACAGAGATCCATGTCCCTGGCTCTGTGACTGCCGATCGCGGGCACCCGGCGGACATCGTGGCCGCCAGGCACGCGCATCGGCACTGGCGTGACATGGCGGGCACAGCTTTTCCCCGATGCGCGGCGGCGCGCATTGCGGAAGTAAACAGAAGGACGGCCACCCGGCAGATAGGCGCCGCGCTTGAGTCGTCTTTCGTCTATAGCGCGGGCACCAAGTGGTAAAAATATATCACATGTAAATGTTAATAACTGTAAGCAAAGCAAAGACTAAAAAAAAGCTTTGGATGCAGATGCTGTCTGAACAAAATGAAAGCTAGTGTCAATCATCTTTCACATTGCCTACACCATATTAATACACAAACATACACATCTGATGTTCAATAAAAAAAAATTGAAAACTGAAAAATAGGTATTTGGTATTTATAATAAAATTAATCATGTGACTGGCTCAGCACCAATCAGAACTGGCTAGATACAGACTCACACTGTAGAGAGCATACATCACCAAAGTAATTTGTGAGAAAAACAATCAGCGCCACAATGCTAATAAATTACTCCTATAATGATGTGAAAAAAAATTAAATATACCCCTCTAAGTGTCTACACAGCTGCTTTCCACTTATAGTGATACACCACACCTATTTCAATATTAATTTTGTGAAAATAGTGCAGCGCTGCGTATCTATAAATTATTATGTAGCGCACTCACCCCCTCACCTGCCTTCAACTCCTCGCAGGAAAAGAGGGAACACCACGCCACAAGCCCGTACCTCCTGTGTGAAGAGGTTGAGTGGTGTTGTTGGTGGGTCTCCACAGTCAGAAAGCCAGAATCCTCCAGAGAATGATTCTCACCTCTATATCTAATAAAGACAAGTCTCTATATTCCCCCAATAACTTCAAAGTCCACACCAGCTGTAACTCCAACATAGAGTTTATTTTTCTTCTTAAAACACAGTCTCTGATAGGAAAGGTTGGAGTGAGAACAGGACAGCATAAAGTGTGGGAGAGGTCCAGGCACAAACGTAAAACACTTCACTGCTCAGATTCTCGAGCAGACTCAGGCCATTTGGATAGTCTCCCTGGATAGGGACTAGCAGCCAGAATGGTGCTCTCACTAAATCGCAGTCTCTGCCACAGACTTGGTAAACTTGGTCTCTGCCACAGACCTGGTGAACTCGGTCTCTGCCACAGACCTGGCGAACTCGGTCTCTGCCACAGACCTGATGAACTCGGTCTCTGCCACAGACCTGGTAAACTCGGTCTCTGCCACAGACCCGGTGAACTCAGTCTCTTTTTAAAGCTTGACCTCTGTTAAGGAGAAGACATCCCTCCAGAGAGTTACCAGGCCCCTTCCTTCACTGTGACTTCTCACCAGTCCCTCGGAACGGCTCCTCCCCCGGCCTCCTTATCTAAGATGCGGACCCGCATCTTAAGACAGCACCCTGGGATTCCTCGATCCTTGATGGGCCCAAGCCGAAGGTGCTGGGCCCAAGGCCTTTCCTGCAGCCTCAGGGCTAAAGGTGCCTGGGACTAATTCACTGACCTCCGCCCCTGGGCCAAAGGTGCCCAGGGCGGACAGGAACACACTCCCTGGGGTAGGACCCCCGACCACGACAGACCCCCGAACAGGCAGCGTCTGCCCCTTTTATATCCTCTCCCAGCATGCACAGCAGGCCTACCACACCCACTGTATGGCTGCTGAGAGGGGACACACAAGGCACAGCACTGTATCAGCGGTTCAACCCTGGCCCACCATGGCAGCGCCACCTGCAGGCCACAGGGAACGGTACACTGATACTCTCCCTGCGGACAAAAATGGTTGATAGAATCCTGACAATTGGGGTGTTTGAGCATAACTACCACTCAAACACTTCCCCTAAATTTAGGACCGGGCTACACACTCCCCCCACTAAATTAGACACTGTTCCCAGTGTCTGGAGCAAACCTATGCCTCTCAAGCCTGAGTCAACATAGACCTATTCCAGAAACTATCTACAAAAAAAAACTAATTTGAAAAATTTTTTTGTTTGTGCCGGAACCTGAACATGGGAAAAGGGAGTTAAATGAAGAGATGAAGAAAGAGGAGTAGTAGAAAACAAATGTGTACATCCCATTCTCAAATGTCACATATTTCAAAACAAACACATTCTTATTATTTACATTTCCCTCCCTCCTGCAATAAATCCACCCATACTCAGTGATTTGCTTGGTGTCCATCTGCAGAGGGAGAAAGAAAACATACACAACCAACAATTTGACATCCTAACTTATGTACATTAGAAGAGAATAGATTCTCCCCGAGGGCAAAATCCTTTCCTTCTAACAAGTAAAACACATTTTAAATGTAGTGCAAAAATTATGCAACACCGCCACCTAGTGGTGGTGCCACCGTCAAGACACTTGTCCCAGAACTTGTACAGAACATCTTCTCCTTCTTCTTCTGTGTCCCTAAACTATTTCTACACCAAAGTCTTGATCTTTGTGGCGCTGCGAGAGGAGGAAAAAAAAACAACAGCTCCTGCTCTTCCAGCGAAGCAGAATACACCACTTTTTTTTTCTTTTGACAAAGTTCTCTGAGACTCCAGAAAAGTGCACTCCGGAATAAAGAAAGGACAAAACATAAAGAGTCCAGTCTCTCAAAGATAATACTGTGGATGAGGCAACACTAGTGGTTTCCAAATTCTTGTCAAAAGTGTCAATAAAGTACTCGACATTGTCTTTTTTTCCTTCCGATAAATAACCACTTTATCTGCGTGGATATGCCTGCCAAGCATCCATGACTCCTTACATTCCTTGTACCGCTTGGTGGTTGCGGCGGAACAGGCAAAATACCTACAAGACTGGGGTACCTTTAAGTAAGTCCATATAAAGTCCCCGTACCACTGATCCCTATAGGCCTCCACTTCAAAAAGCAAGTCTTTAGGCAAGTACGGGTATTCCCACCCATATTCGTTTGCCACTCTCTGGTTGAATAACTGATGCATCCTGGACAACAGAGGCATGGTTGCACAATCTCCCATACCTGGCAGGACTATGGCATCCGGGTGTCGAGGCACTTTCACTGCCTCCAGACCAGACATAGGGGTCCGCAATGACACTCGCTCCATCACGGCAATAGGTGCAGGTATCTCAAGTGGTGGAAGGGCAAACAACGGGACAGATCCCTCCTCAGGCTCCTGGGCCTCCTCCCGGGGTGTATCATCCCCAGTGACCATGGGTGGGTCCCTTTTCCTACGGGACGAGGACGGGGGTATCTTATCCCAACCCTTCCGCTCGAACAGTTCATCTATGTCCAAATCATCCCCCGGATCGGAGACTGACTCCAGGTCGGAGGTATCACACTCCTCCGCCGGCAGGTAATTCCTAGTGGACGAGGAATCACTGTCTCTAACAAGTTCAAGTTCTCTGGGGTCCCTGACCCAACCAAGCATCCCCGACACTTCGGACCTTAGCCAAGGTCCCTTTCCCCGGCTTACCTCGACCTGTAGCTGATGCAGGATGTCCGGAACTTTTTCCTGTGGATACATCCGATCCGGGCAAGCGCTGGGGTGTAACTCGACCATGACCGCAGGAAGCTTTAACATAGCCGAACCTTCCTCTTGGGCGGTGGGAGCGAGGATTCACTAACAACCGAGGCAGCATCCTCCGGTTTCTCTGTCTCCGGTTCCTCAATCACTGGAACATTCTCAATAGCGACTTCCTCCGAAGTCCTGACAGTACGCGTAGGGTTGACTTTTGAAGCTCTGGTTCCATCCTCTAGAGTGGTGGTGCCCGTAAGGCAGTTCAAACGGAAGGCCCAAGGTTTTTCAGTAGGCTGCTCTACCTCAAATAGGAATTCTTTGCACTGTTCGCATCTTCCAAAAGGCCTAAGATGCACCACCAGTCCCTGGCATTTGGGACAAACCACTCCAAGGGCCTCCGCCTCTCTGCAGACATAGAGGGCGAAGCGACCCCGAGGCTTCAGTCGGATCCCCGTATCAGTCACAGAAGCAGCAAATGAGGTTACATTCATGGTAGAAGAACTTGGAATCCATGAGGCATTAGACGCCATGTTACCCGCTCGCCGATCCATTTTGCACTGTCCCTTTTGCGCCAAAGTCACCACGTGCAACTCATCACATGGCGAGGCTCCTCCCATCTTCTGCAATGTTCGCAAGCTTTCTTACTCTTGACTTGTCCACGAACTACGCAGCTTGGGCTCTTCTCGTGGCGCAGTCACTTTCTCTCAAAGATGGCCGAACTCCACGGAGCCTCACAGGGGAAATAAAGTCCAAACTCTGGGGGGGGTTTCTTCTTCTCTCCGGCCGCAGAAATCCTGGACTCGAGCCCCCATGTGTAGCGCACTCACCCCCTCACCTACCTTCGGCTCCTTGCAGGAAGAGAGGGCACACCATGCCACAAGCCCGTACCCTAATGTGAGAAGAGGTTGAGCGTTGTTGTTGGTGGGTCTCCACAGCCAGAAAGCCAGAATCCTCCAGAGGATGATTCTCACCTCTATATCTAATAAAGACAAGTCTCTATATTCCCCCAATAACTTCAAAGTCCACACCAGCTGTAACTCCAACGTAGAGTTTATTTTTCTTCTTAAAATACAGTCTCTGATAGGAAAGGTTGGAGTGAGAACAGGACAGCATAAAGTGTGGGAGAGGTCCAGGCACAAACGTAAAACACTTCACTGCTCAGATTCTAAAGCAGACTCAGCCCATTTGGATAGTCTCCCTGGATAGGGACTAGCAGCCAGAATGGTGCTCTCACTTAACCACAGTCTCTTCCACAGACATGGTGAACTCGGTCTCTGCTACAGACCTGGTGAACTCGGTCTCCGCCACAGACCTGATGAACTTGGTCTCTGCCACAGACCCGGTGAACTCATTCTCTTTTTAAAGCTTGACCTTTGTTAAGGAGAAGACATCCCTCCAGAGAGTTACCGGGCCCCTTCATTCACTGTGACTTCTCACAAGCCCCTCGGAATGGCTCCTCCCCGGCCTCCTCATCTAAGATGCGGGTCCCCTCGCAAGGTGGCACCCTGGGATTCCTCGATCCTTGATGGGCCCCAGCCGAAGGTGCTGGGCCCAAGGCCTTTGCTGCAGCCCCAGGGCTAAAGGTGCCTGGGACTGATTCACCGACCTTCGCCCCTGGGCCAAAGGTGCCCAGGGCGGACAGGAACACACTCCCTGGGGTAGGACCCCCGACCACGACAGACCCCCGAACAGGCAGCATCTGCCCCTTTTATATCCTCTCCCAGCATGCACAGCAGGCCTACCACACCCACTGTATGGCTGCTGAGAGGGGACACACAAGGCACAGCACTGTATCAGCGGTTCAACCCTGGCCCACCATGGCAGCGCCACCTGCAGGCCACAGGGAACAGTACACCGATACTCTCCCTGTGGACAAAAATGGTTGATAGAATCCTGACAATTGGGGTGTTAGAGCATAACGACCACTCAAACACTTTCCCTAAATTTAGGACCCCGCTACAATTATATAAACAAATAATTATACATTCAATAAAACAATTTGTGAAAAATAAAAAAACAGTTCATATGTAGATTTCCAAAACTGTCACCGCTGTGTAAAATCCAATTTAAATGGATCCAATATTCAGTGCACACCACCACCTGCTAAAATGCCTGCTCACCTCAAGGATGAGAATAAAACTCATATACAGATCACTCCTTGTGTCCACCACGATCAATCCACTTTACAAATGGTAGTAATTCCTACAGTCCCCAGACTGCACCTCTGTGTGGGTAATCAACGTTTGAATTGTCTCCACTCGCTTTTCAATAATCAATTACACTTATATTTCCAGGGGTTAAGGACATGAAACAAAAAACACAAGTACCATAGTGTTCTCTGCTTTTAAATTTATTAAAAAAAGCCCCCTAAAAAGTTACACTTACAAGAAATATCAATAAAAACAGATTATATCAAATCACCAGCTCATTCACCGCAGATCTACACTCACGGTGCTTCGCCTGACATCACAGATTCGACTCCTCCCTTCTAAACGCGTGTCGGCCTCTAATTGGCCTTCATCAGTAGATGATGAAGGCCAATTTCTTGTAAGTGTAACTTTTTAGGGGGGCACTGAGTATTAAATGAATAGACCCGCCCCTTCTAAAGGTCCCCATCAGGTCCGCTCAGCCAATGACGTAGGTGTAAGGCTGAGGACCTGATGCGGAACGTGAAAAGGGGCGGGTCTTTTCATTTATTATACTGTGGAGGAAGTTCTCCATCAGGTCCGCCCCCGTATGTCAGACCTCGCCTACGTCATTGGCTGAGCGGACCTGATGGGGAACTTACTCCAGTATAATAAATGAATAGACCCGCCCCTTCTCACGTTCCGCATCAGGTCCTCAGCCTTACACCTACGTCATTGGCTGAGCGGACCTGATGGGGAACTTTAGAAAGGGCGCTCAGGCTCAGCCAATGACGGACAGCGCTGGACATCGGATCGCCGCGGGACACTGGATTTCATCGCTGGAATGTTGTTTTTTGGTTTTTTTTATGTTTAATAAAGGACTTTTCCAAGGTGTCGGTGTGTGTTTTTTTACATTTTTTTTACACTTTCTTCGTGAAATGGTAGGGGTACAATGTACCCTTTACCAATTCACATAGGGGGGGGCAGGATCTGGGGGTCCCCTTTGTTAAAGGGGTCTTCCAGATTCCGATAATCCCCCTGCCCGCAGACCCCCACAACCACCGGGCAAGGGTTATGGGGATGAGGCCCTTGTCCCCATCAACATGGGGAAATCCTCCCCAAGTTGAGGGCATGTGGCCTGGTACGGTTCAGGAGGGGGGGGCGCTCTCTCTCTTTTCCTGCGGCCTGCCAGGTTGCGTGCTCGGATAAAGGGTCTGGTATGGATTTTGGGGGGAACTCCACGCCATTTTTTTTTTAATTTGGGGTGGTGTTCCCCTTAAAATCCATACCAGACCTGAAGGGCCTGGTATGGGTATTTGGGGGAACTCCACGCATTTTTTTTTTTATTTGCGGCAGGGTTCCTCTTAATATCCATACCAGACCTGAAGGGCCTGGTAATTGAATTTGGGGGGACCCCCACGCTTTTTTTTTTTTTTTATCAATGTCTTTTCTATGTATTGCCGGGAGCCATCAATTCATTAATAGCCGCGAGTGAGTTTTAAATTACTTTTTTTCCTTCAGAAATGACACTTTGTGCAGGGACAGTTCTAAGCACGGGAAACAAGCGCGACTTTACATGCATACTATACACACACCCTAGGTACGAAATTTAAAGGAATATTTCACTTTTATTGTTTCACTTTAAGCATTATTAAAATCACTGCTCCGGAAAAAAACGGCAGTTTTTAAAACTTTTTTTTGCATTGATACATGTCCCCTGGGGCAGGACCCGGGGTCCCAAACACTTTTTAGGACAATAACTTGCATATAAGCCTTGAAAATTAGCACTTTAGATTTCTCCCATAGACTTTTCGAATTTGCAGCGAACACCCCAAATTGTTCGCTGTTCAGCGAACGGGCGAACAGGCAATGTTCGAGTCGAACATGAGTTCGACTCGAACTCAAAGCTCATCCCTAGTGTACAGCATGTAGCTGTCTCCGGGGACATCTGTTTGTTTGTTTTAGACCAGTTGCGGCCACAACTGCATGGCTACTTTTCCTGCTTGTCTGGCGTATATCTGATCGATTGTAGGGATGTAACTGCCCTCATGCCTGGCTGCATTTTGTGCTGATAGCTCTGGTCTATCTACAACTGTCCCCACACAATATATCTCTGTATATTTATTATGGGGGGCTCTGCTGGCGTGTTGAGTCAAATGACTCCTTTATATAGCCATCCCTCATTATAAGAAGCACCTTGAACTCTATTCTGGCACCATTGAGATGTGAATGATTCTCTTTTTTATATTGGATCTGTGCATGACTGCACTTTTTCTAACAAGGGTTAATATATACCCGCCAGTCCCAAGATAGCAAGTCCTGTTTTCTCTTGCTATCCTTGAGTCATCCTGAAGAAGCCTCGCGGCGAAACGCGTTGATGCAAAAGGGACCACATTTTCTACCTTCTGACATTTTAATTCTTTCCAATCATGTAGTTACTGTGTTTCTTGTCTATTATAAATTAATTTTATTTTTTGTCTATCTACCGTGTCATTGCCTTTAAAATCCGGCCTCTCTGGGTATTTCTCCTCCTTGAGTTTTTCCTATTTTTTCTTTCAGTATTATTGCGGATGTGGCATTGTGAGTGCTTCCCTTCCCCTCATTTATATTGATGCAGGAAACACCTGTGCATCTTTGTGCAGCTAAACACTGCCTGGCTGTAGTATGCCCCGCATGAATGAAGCTTTAGGCCTTGTTTAAACTTCCAGGTGACCGGGCCTGTAAGCCGTACGAACCTCATTCCTCCTTCTGCTATAAGCTCATGGTCACTTCAGTATTGGCGAGCCTGCATCGCTGAACCATGAGACAGGTGAGTGTCTGATTATTAAAAGTCAGCAGCTACACTTTTTGTAGCTGCTGACTTTTAAATGGGTGAAACTCTGCTTTAAGGGGGTGCAAGTGGCAGGCGGCAGAAATGCAGCTCAACCATACATTTTTGTCACACCCCCCCCCCCCCCCCCTGTATGTACATACTCCTAATTTATTTGTGATTTTACATACATCAGAATAGTACTACACCATGTTCCTTCATTTCAGATCATACTGATCTAATTTAACTTTGTTGGGGACATTTTCTGGACCTTCACTGAGATATCCATATTTGCGTTGAGGACATTTTGGGAGTAGTCTTTAACCGTCCAGTTTCTCTCTGTCATTTGGGACCATCATAGTTCCTACATTTGTACATTTGTACATTTGTACATAGGTCAATGATACTCTCTGGTACGTGATTCCTATTGCCCATAACTGTGCTTTTATCTTTGATGTAAAATGTATTGTCATTGTATTGACTAGTGATGAGCCGAACACCCCCGGGTTCGGTTCGCACCAGAACCCGCGAACGGACCGAAAGTTCGTACGAACATTAGAACCCTATTAAATACAATGGATGCGAACGTTCGAATTCTAAAGTGCTAATTATAACAACTATTATGCATGTTATTGTCCTAAAAAGGGTTTGGGAACCCGGGTTCTGCACCAGGGGACATGTATCAATGCAAAAAGAAGTTTTAAAAACGGTCGTTTTTCGGGAGCAGTCATTTTAATGATGCATAAAGTGAAAAAAAAAAAGTCAAATATTCCTTTAAATATCGTACCTGGGGGGTGTCTAAAGTATGCCTGTGAAGTGCCACGTGTTTCCCGTGTTTAGAACTGTCCCTGCACAAAATGACACTTCTAAAGGAAAAAAAAGCCATTTAAAACTGCTTGCGGCTTTAATGTAATGTCTGGTCCCGGTAATATGGATGAAAATCTTTAAGAAAAATGGCATAGCTACCCCATGACCCCCCCCCCACCCCAGCCCATTACCAGCCCCTTTGGGTCTTGTATGGATATTAAGGGGAACCCCGCACATAAAATAAAAAAGGCCCTATATACTCTGAACAGCCGTATACAGGCGGTGCATACAAGACAGGGACTGTAGGTTTGTTCTTATGTAGAATCTGTTTGTAATTTTGAACAGGTACATTGTTGAAGTGTAGCTCCAGACCAAAAATCTATTTTTAAACTTTTTGGAAAACATAGGTAAGGGTTATCACCCCTGTAACATTTGTTTTGCTGTCTGTGCCCCTGTTCAGAACATTTCACCTCACTTTCCGTCCCAATGACAACTGTTTTTGAAATGTGGTGTTTTTCTTGAAACAAGGATTGCTGATAAAGCATCAGTACAGAGGAGACACCTTTCTCCCATATTTATTCTTACAGGAGAGAATTTTCCTTCCTAGTGGTAGATTTCCTCTCACTTCCTGTTGTCTTCTTGCGTTTGCAAGTAGGAGTCGTTTGTAAGTTGGATGTTTGAAAGTAGGGACCTGCCGTATATACTCTGCAGAAATAGGCCCCTTAGTTGTTGGTGTTGGCACAACACTGTAAGCACTCACAGTTACTCTTGGTTGGTGCTGGAACGCCCTGCTGTCAACTATTATATCAGGAATTTTAATTACATATAATTGTTGAACAGTGGTAGTAAAAATTGGGCCTTTGATGGTGGTGCTGGTGCCACAACACTGTAAGCCCTGACAGTTACTCTTGGTGGGTGCAGCAATGGGCCCTGCTGTGAATTATTAGATCAAGAATTGTAATTGCATGCCCCTGTTGAACAGGGGCTGAAAAATTGGGCCTTTCGTGGTGGTGGTGGTGGTGGTGGTGTTGCCACAACACTGTAAGCCCTCAGAGTTACTCTTGGTGGGTGCAGGAATGGGCCCTGCTGTGAATTATTAGATCAAGAATTGTAATTACATGCCCCTTTTGAACAGGGGCTGAAAAATTGGGCCTTTCGTGGTGGTGGTGGTGGTGGCGTTGCCACAACACTGTAAGCCCTCAGAGTTACTCTTGGTGGGTGCAGCAATGGGCCCTGCTGTGAATTATTAGATCAAGAATTGTAATTGCATGCCCCTGTTGAACAGGGGCTGAAAAATTGGGCCTTAGGCACTGGTGGCACAACACTACAACCCCTCACAGATACTGTACTTGGAGCACAGCAATGAGCCCTGTTGCAAAGTATTGCTTCAAAAATTGTAATGACACGCCCCTGTTAAACAGGGGCTGAAAAATTGGGCCTTAGGCACTGGTGCCACAACACTCCAACCCCTCACAGATACTGTACTTGGAGCACAGCAATGAGCCCTATGGCAAATTATTGCTAAAAAAATTGTAATTACACGCCCCTGTAAAACAGGGGCTGAAAAATTGGGCCTTAGCCACTGGTGGCGGCACCCATAAACAAAAATGATCTTCCAAGCTATCATCATCAATCGTATCATTGAGGACTCGGAGGAGGAGGATAGCCAGTCAACATAACAGCACAGGCACTCAGCATCAGCATCAGTCTTGAAGGGATGTGACATGTTAAAATCAATTAGTCTGTTATATCAGCATCAGGTGTGTGGTAGCTGGTGGTGATCCAAGACTGGTTCATCTTGATGAAAGTCAGTCGATCAACCGAGTCGGTGGACAGGCGCACCCTGTGATCCGTGACAAATCCTCCAGCAGCACTGAATGTGCGTTCCGAAAGAACGCTGGATGCAGGACAGGCCAGTAGCTCAATTGCATACTGTGCAAGCTCTGGCCAGTGATCCATCAACAAGACCCAGTAAGCCAGAGGATTTTCGGTGGGGAAGGTGTCAAAGTCTGACCTTGCCCCTAGATATTCCTGCACCATGTTTATCAGACGCTGGCGATGGTTGCTGGAACCGATCATACTTTGGGGCTGCAGACTAAAGAATTGTCTGAACGCATCGGTCAGACGGCCACCTTCCCCACCGCTCCTTCTTTGACTGGCCGAAGCCTCAGCAACTCGTTGTCCAGGACCAGGAGTTTGTAACCTCCCAGTCTCTGGGAACGCGTTGCACAGACCTTTCTGCAAGGCCTCCCGGAGTTGTCTCATCCTCTGCTTCCTCTGCGACGGTAACATAAGGTCCGCAACCTTACCCTTGTACCGTGGATCAAGGAGAGTGGCCAGCCAGTAATGGTCCCTCTCCTTGATCCGAAGAATACGAGGATCCTTCCGCAGACTTTGCAGGATCAGGGAGGCCATGCAGCGTAGGTTTGCTGAGGCATTCACTCCGGAGTCCTCTGGGTCACTAAGGACGACATGATCCGCAGCCACCTCCTCCCAGCCTCGTACAAGTCCACTGGTTTCTTGGGACTGTAAATCATCCCTAAAAGACTGCTGCTGATGATGCTGAGTGCCAGCCTCCACCTCCATGCTGACACAATCCTCCTCCTCCTCCTCTTCCTCCTCCTCCTCCTCTTCCTGTGCGATGGGTGGGACAGAAGGAACACTGTCTGGGTAAAGGGGGCCTTGAGAGGCAAGGAAGTCCTCCTCTTCCTGCCTCTGTTCTGCCTCAAGTGCCCTGTCCATTATTCCACGCAGCGTGTGCTCCAACAGGTGGACAAGAGGTACAGTGTCACTGATGCATGCACTGTCACTGCTCACCATCCTCGTGGCCTCCTCAAATGGTGCCAGGACAGTGCATGCATCCCTGATCATGCCCCACTGGCGTGGAGAAAAAAAACCAAGCTCCCCTGACCCTGTCCTGGTGCCGTAGTCGCACAGGTACTCATTGATGGCCCTCTGCTGCGTGTGCAGCCGCTGCAGCATGGCCAACGTTGAGTTCCACCTGGTGGGCATGTCACATATAAGGCGGTTCTTGGGCAGGTTCAACTCCTTTTGCAGCTCAGCCAGGCGAGCACTGGCATTATAAGATCTGCGGAAATGCACACAGACTTTCCTGGCCTGCCTCAGGACATCCTGTAAGCCTGGGTACCTGCCCAAGAACCACTGCACCACCAGGTTAAGGACGTGAGCCACACAGGGCACATGGGTCAGTTGTCCCTGTCGGAGGGCGGAGAGGAGGTTGGTGCCATTGTCGCAAACCACCATTCCTGGCTTAAGCTGGCGTGGCGTCAACCACCTCTCGGCCTGGCCCTGCAGAGCAGACAGGACCTCTGCCCCAGTGTGGTTTCTGTCCCCCAAACACACCAGCGCAAGCACGGCATGGCATCTTTTTGCCTGCGTACTTGCGTAGCCCCGTGAACGGCTACGGAGCACCGCTGGTTCATAGGACAAACCACAGGAAGAGGCCATGGAGGAAGAAGAAGAGGAGGGGGTGGAGGAGAGAGGTGTGTCACAACCAGTAGTAGCATTTTGGAGGCGTGGCGGTGGAACAACCTCCAACACTACTGCACCTTGTCCTGCATCCTTCCCAGCTGCCAAAAGAGTGACCCAATGGGCCGTGAAAGAAAGGTAACGTCCCTGTCCATGCCTGCTGGACCATGAGTCAGCGGTAATATGCACCTTACCGCTGACCGCCCTGTCCAGCGAGGCCAAGACATTGCCTTCCACATGCCGGTAGAGAGCCGGAATAGCCTTCCGTGAGAAAAAGTGGCGTTTGGGAACCTGCCACTGAGGAACCGCACATTGCACAAACTCACGGAAGGGGGCCGAGTCTACCAACTGAAAAGGCAGCAGTTGAAGCGCTAGCAATTTAGCCAAGCTAGCATTCAACCGCTGGGCATGTGGATGGCTGGGAGTGAACTTCTTTCGACGGTCCAGCAGCTGGGGCAGGGAAATTTGCCTGCTAGAATCGGACGTCGGTGTACTGCTAGCAGAGTGGCCGCAAGTACTTGGCTGTGACACACCTAATTCTACACCTTCATTCCTCTCAGTGCATGTTTCAGAGAGGACTGAAGTTATAGTGGGGTTGGAGATCCCAGCTGATGCGGTGCAAGGAGAGGTCCGCTTTGTTCTTTGGTGTGGGTCTTTGAGGTAGGCTTGCCAACGAGCTGCATGGCAGGTCAACATATGTCTGGTCAGGCATGTGGTACCCAAGCGGCTGATGTTTTGGCCACGCGATATACGCTTGAGACATATGTTGCAAACAGCAGCTGTGCGATCTGATGCACTAGCCTCAAAAAAGGCCCACACCAAAGAACTTTTTGAATGACGGGCAGAGGCAGCGCCCTGCACAGGCGGAGCTCTGCGGTGTGATTCCGTCGGTGTACTGCCCTTACGCTGGCCACCAAAGGGCATCCTGCCTCGTTGGAGATGTGCCTCCTCCTCATCCTCCTCCTCCTCCTCTCTCCTATTAGGCACCCACGTGGAGTCAGTGACCTCATCATCCCCTCCCTCCTCATCACTGGAGCCAATCTGGCAGTATGCTGCAGCTGCTGGAACATGACTGCCAGATTGGTGTCCTTCTTGAGCATCCCCTCTGTCTGCTCTCACGCTACTGCCTTCCTGTAGCTGGGTTTCATCATCAGACCCTTCGAAACGCTGGGCATCCTCCTGGAGCATGTACCCAACACTGTGCTCAAACAGTTCGGGGGACTCCTCAGGAGGAGGACATGGTGGGTCTAGGGAAGGAGTGACTGATGATGAGTCTGACATTGATACCAGGGAAGAGGACGCTTTGGCAGCTGCTTTGCCAGTACCCTGAGCCTGGGTGAGAGAGGATGAGGAGGAGGAGGAGGGCTTGGTCATCCACTCTACCAAGTCTTCGGCATGATGTGGCTCAACATGTCCAGCTGCCGAAAAGAAGGACAAGCGTGTCCCATGGCCATGTGCTGATGACAATGCACCGCGTCCACGACCAGCACTGTTGCCCCCAGACACAGAGCCTGCTTGCCCTCTTTTATTGCCTCCTGACTGTCTGCCTCTCCTTGTTTGCCTTCCAGACATTCTAATAGATGGCCTGCAGGGAGATGGGAAAAAAGCAATAAGGGCTACCTTCAGGTGTCCTTCTCTGTCCCTTTACTTAAGGATTTCTAAATATGGTTGAGGATGATTGCTTTTGCACAGAATAGCACAACGACAATTTCCCTGACTGTCCAAAAAACAAGGATTTCAAAGATGGTTGATGAGGAATGCTTTAGCACACTATAGCACAAGGAGAATTTCCCTCACTGTCCTTCCCTGTCCCTAGAAACAAGGATTCGCACAGTAAAACACACTGACACTCTCCCTACCTATAGTTTTCTGTCCCTAGAAAAAATGTTTTTTTAAAGCACACTATAGCACAAGGAGAATTTCCCTCACTTTCCTTCTTTGTCCCTAGAAACAAGGATTATCACAGTGAAAGAAACTGACACTCTCCCTACCTAGAGTTTTCTGTCCCTAGAAAAAATGTTTTTTTAAAGCACACTATAGCACAAGGAGAATTCCCTCACTGTCCTTCCCTGTCCCTAGAAACAAGGATTCGCACAGTAAAAGACACTGACACTCTCCCTACCTATAGTTTTCTGTCCCTAGAAAAAATTTTTTTTTAAAGCACACTATAGCACAAGGAGAATTTCCCTCACTTTCCTTCTTTGTCCCTAGAAACAAGGATTATCACAGTGAAAGAAACTGACACTCTCCCTACCTAGAGTTTTCTGTCCCTAGAAAAAATGTTTTTTTAAAGCACACTATAGCACAAGGAGAATTCCCTCACTGTCCTTCCCTGTCCCTAGAAACAAGGATTCGCACAGTAAAAGACACTGACACTCTCCCTACCTATAGTTTTCTGTCCCTAGAAAAAATGTTTTTTTAAAGCACACTATAGCACAAGGAGAATTTCCCTCACTTTCCTTCTTTGTCCCTAGAAACAAGGATTATCACAGTGAAAGAAACTGACACTCTCCCTACCTAGAGTTTTCTGTCCCTAGAAAAAATGTTTTTTTAAAGCACACTATAGCACAAGGAGAATTTCCCTCACTTTCCTTCTTTGTCCCTAGAAACAAGGATTATCACAGTGAAAGAAACTGACACTCTCCCTACCTAGAGTTTTCTGTCCCTAGAAAAAATGTTTTTTTAAAGCACACTATAGCACAAGGAGAATTCCCTCACTGTCCTTCCCTGTCCCTAGAAACAAGGATTCGAGGGAGTAAAAGACACTGACACTCTCCCTACCTATAGTTTTCTGTCCCTAGAAAAAATGTTTTTTTAAAGCACACTATAGCACAAGGAGAATTTCCCTCACTTTCCTTCTTTGTTCCTAGAAACAAGGATTATCACAGTGAAAGAAACTGACACTCTCCCTACCTAGAGTTTTCTGTCCCTAGAAAAAATGTTTTTTTAAAGCACACTATAGCACAAGGAGAATTCCCTCACTGTCCTTCCCTGTCCCTAGAAACAAGGATTCGCACAGTAAAAGACACTGACACTCTCCCTACCTATAGTTTTCTGTCCCTAGAAAAAAATGTTTTTTTAAAGCACACTATAGCACAAGGAGAATTTCCCTTACTTTCCTTCTTTGTCCCTAGAAACAAGGATTATCACAGTGAAAGAAACTGACACTCTCCCTACCTAGAGTTTTCTGTCCCTAGAAAAAATGTTTTTTTAAAGCACACTATAGCACAAGGAGAATTCCCTCACTGTCCTTCCCTGTCCCTAGAAACAAGGATTCGCACAGTAAAACACACTGACACTCTCCCTACCTATAGTTTTCTGTCCCTAGAAAAAATGTTTTTTTAAAGCACACTATAGCACAAGGAGAATTTCCCTCACTTTCCTTCTTTGTCCCTAGAAACAAGGATTATCACAGTGAAAGAAACTGACACTCTCCCTACCTAGAGTTTTCTGTCCCTAGAAAAAATGTTTTTTTAAAGCACACTATAGCACAAGGAGAATTTCCCTCACTTTCCTTCTTTGTCCCTAGAAACAAGGATTATCACAGTGAAAGAAACTGACACTCTCCCTACCTAGAGTTTTCTGTCCCTAGAAAAAATGTTTTTTTAAAGCACACTATAGCACAAGGAGAATTCCCTCACTGTCCTTCCCTGTCCCTAGAAACAAGGATTCGCACAGTAAAAGACACTGACACTCTCCCTACCTATAGTTTTCTGTCCCTAGAAAAAATGTTTTTTTAAAGCACACTATAGCACAAGGAGAATTTCCCTCACTTTCCTTCTTTGTCCCTAGAAACAAGGATTATCACAGTGAAAGAAACTGACACTCTCCCTACCTAGAGTTTTCTGTCCCTAGAAAAAATGTTTTTTTAAAGCACACTATAGCACAAGGAGAATTCCCTCACTGTCCTTCCCTGTCCCTAGAAACAAGGATTCGCACAGTAAAACACACTGACACTCTCCCTACCTATAGTTTTCTGTCCCTAGAAAAAATGTTTTTTTAAAGCACACTATAGCACAAGGAGAATTTCCCTCACTTTCCTTCTTTGTCCCTAGAAACAAGGATTATCACAGTGAAAGAAACTGACACTCTCCCTACCTAGAGTTTTCTGTCCCTAGAAAAAATGTTTTTTTAAAGCACACTATAGCACAAGGAGAATTCCCTCACTGTCCTTCCCTGTCCCTAGAAACAAGGATTCGCACAGTAAAAGACACTGACACTCTCCCTACCTATAGTTTTCTGTCCCTAGAAAAAATGTTTTTTTAAAGCACACTATAGCACAAGGAGAATTTCCCTCACTTTCCTTCTTTGTTCCTAGAAACAAGGATTATCACAGTGAAAGAAACTGACACTCTCCCTACCTAGAGTTTTCTGTCCCTAGAAAAAATGTTTTTTTAAAGCACACTATAGCACAAGGAGAATTCCCTCACTGTCCTTCCCTGTCCCTAGAAACAAGGATTCGCACAGTAAAACACACTGACACTCTCCCTACCTATAGTTTTCTGTCCCTAGAAAAAAAGTTTTTTTTAAGCACACTATAGCACAAGGAGAATTTCCCTCACTTTCCTTCTTTGTCCCTAGAAACAAGGATTATCACAGTGAAAGAAACTGACACTCTCCCTACCTAGAGTTTTCTGTCCCTAGAAAAAATGTTTTTTTAAAGCACACTATAGCACAAGGAGAATTTCCCTCACTTTCCTTCTTTGTCCCTAGAAACAAGGATTATCACAGTGAAAGAAACTGACACTCTCCCTACCTAGAGTTTTCTGTCCCTAGAAAAAATGTTTTTTTAAAGCACACTATAGCACAAGGAGAATTCCCTCACTGTCCTTCCCTGTCCCTAGAAACAAGGATTCGCACAGTAAAACACACTGACACTCTCCCTACCTATATTTTTCTGTCCCTAGAAAAAATGTTTTTTTAAAGCACACTATAGCACAAGGAGAATTTCCCTCACTTTCCTTCTTTGTCCCTAGAAACAAGGATTATCACAGTGAAAGAAACTGACACTCTCCCTACCTAGAGTTTTCTGTCCCTAGAAAAAATGTTTTTTTAAAGCACACTATAGCACAAGGAGAATTCCCTCACTGTCCTTCCCTGTCCCTAGAAACAAGGATTCGCACAGTAAAACACACTGACACTCTCCCTACCTATAGTTTTCTGTCCCTAGAAAAAAAGTTTTTTTTAAGCACACTATAGCACAAGGAGAATTTCCCTCACTTTCCTTCTTTGTCCCTAGAAACAAGGATTATCACAGTGAAAGAAACTGACACTCTCCCTACCTAGAGTTTTCTGTCCCTAGAAAAAATGTTTTTTTAAAGCACACTATAGCACAAGGAGAATTTCCCTCACTTTCCTTCTTTGTCCCTAGAAACAAGGATTATCACAGTGAAAGAAACTGACACTCTCCCTACCTAGAGTTTTCTGTCCCTAGAAAAAATGTTTTTTTAAAGCACACTATAGCACAAGGAGAATTCCCTCACTGTCCTTCCCTGTCCCTAGAAACAAGGATTCGCACAGTAAAACACACTGACACTCTCCCTACCTATATTTTTCTGTCCCTAGAAAAAATGTTTTTTTAAAGCACACTATAGCACAAGGAGAATTTCCCTCACTTTCCTTCTTTGTCCCTAGAAACAAGGATTATCACAGTGAAAGAAACTGACACTCTCCCTACCTAGAGTTTTCTGTCCCTAGAAAAAATGTTTTTTTAAAGCACACTATAGCACAAGGAGAATTCCCTCACTGTCCTTCCCTGTCCCTAGAAACAAGGATTCGCACAGTAAAACACACTGACACTCTCCCTACCTATATTTTTCTGTCCCTAGAAAAAATGTTTTTTTAAAGCACACTATAGCACAAGGAGAATTTCCCTCACTTTCCTTCTTTGTCCCTAGAAACAAGGATTATCACAGTGAAAGAAACTGACACTCTCCCTACCTAGAGTTTTCTGTCCCTAGAAAAAATGTTTTTTTAAAGCACACTATAGCACAAGGAGAATTCCCTCACTGTCCTTCCCTGTCCCTAGAAACAAGGATTCGCACAGTAAAACACACTGACACTCTCCCTACCTATCCTTCTCTTTCCCTAAACTAAAGGAATCCAGGTTAAGCAAGAAAGAAATAAATGTCACTGTCCCTGCCTATGCTTCTCTTTCCCTGCTCCGGAACACACTACACTAGGCCGCCGTGCTGGCGGCCTTTTATAGTGTGGGGCGTGTACTAAACACCCTCAGCAATAATTGGCCACAGGCATCCTGCCTGTGGCCAATCATTGCTCTCATCGCTGCCGGCGCTGTGATTGGCCAAGCATGCGGGGTCACAGTGCATGCTTGGCCAATCACAGCGCCTGGATGACACTGCGATGGCGTAGTGCATTGTGGGCCGTTCGCGTCACTCGAATTTGGCGCGAACGGCCCAAATCGTTCGATCTTCGTCGAACGATCGAACAGCCGATGTTCGAGTCGAACGTATGTTCGACTCGAACACGAAGCTCATCCCTAGTATTGATATATACTGTATGCTTTTTTAAATAGACACCTGGCTATGTATGTTAAAAAAAACCCTGAGGAAGGGCATCAAGCCGGAAACTTTGGGTTTATCTGAGAGTCTACACATGTGCCTGTATATGTATCACAAACTTCATATTCTATGCTATTGTACATTATTGTCTTACATGACCTAGTTTTTATAATTAGATCATTTTTGTATTAATAAATAAACTTTTTACCCTTTTAAAAGTCCCACTTGCCAAGTGTGTTTTTTTCATACAATTCAGGGATGTGGTGACCTAAAACAATTCATTCTGCGAGTCTTGGGGTTCTTTCTCTAAACTATTTTTAGTGATCTTGAACTTCTCATTATTAAGCCGTATCTTGATTTTTAATTAGCCAAGGATTCTTTGATATTTTATGGTGACATTTTGCTTTATATTTTTACATACGGGTACCCACAATATATATATCTAGAATTAAGATAACAGGTTTATTTATATACGGTACATTTTACAAGTCAGGGTTCATTTTGTCAGGCAAAATTTTCTGTGAATCATTGTCTGTGCAATTACACCTTTAGTGTAACCTTCACTTTCATTCACAAATAAATGCTTTCATGTCCTCGGGGAATGTCATTGTAAACCTCTTCTGTATATAGACTTCAGTTTACATTTTATTCCAGGTATGAAGTTACCATAAACAGGCATGTGTTATGTGTGCACTGATTTTCAAGAACAGATGCTAAAAATAACTTGATCTGACTAAAGTCTGGTAAAATCCTAAAATTTGATCTGTTATTATGGGCCTAATTCGCTAAGAATATGGAGAAAAAGTTGTCACTCTACATTTTATTTTTTATTTTTCATTCCATTTTATTTTTATTTTTATTTTTATTTTTATTTTATTTTTATTTTTATTTTTATTTTCATTTTTATTTTTATGTATTAATTTATTTATATGTATATATAGCATTGTTGTGGTTCATATATATATATAGATAGCACTGGGGCACTTTATTATTTATGTCTTCATATCACTATTCACTTATTTATATATAAGTATTGCACCGCTATATTTATATTTGTGCACTTTATTCATCATTGGATTAAGGACTATTAATATAGACCCAAATATTCTAGCACTTTATTTAATAGTAGCATTTGGCTTTTTGCACTTTATGTAGTTTAACTGCTGGCTTTCAGCGCAAAAACACTCCCCTTTTTTATTTTAACTCTACATCTAGTTACTCCCAATAAAGCCCTCAACTAGGTGAACATGCAAACGGAAACATGAGTACAAATACACAAATATGCAGTAGTAAATTCCAATTCGGCATAGTCACGGTTCCATAACTGGCAATTGCCAACGAGTCTCCTATATGGAACTGCACTGCAGTATTTAGCTATCATCATGTGTGTACATGTATGCCAATAAACCATTCTTATATGGGGTGTGCTCTACCTCGTGTGTGGCTATTTATTTATATTACAATTATTGTGAATAGTTTGTTTTCTTCTTTTGCTAACGCATACCGTTCTGAATGATTACTACAGAGTAATGTCTGCTATTCCGTTACATATATGTTCTATGTTGATTTTTTTTCATGTTACATTTATTTTTAAGGACACTATAGAGTTCTAATTACAGTATATATGTTCATTTATTAATCATACTAAACTATTATGCAAGTCTAATTGTATTCAGCACATTGGCTTAGTGGTCTGCACTCATTAACAAAAAGCACTTAGGTCATGAGTTCAAATCTCAACCACGCTAACACCCTGCGTGTTCACTAGTGTTTGATTATTTTATTTCCACACAATATTTTTTTTTGCTAAACTATGCTAATGGCATGCTAACATACCATTACATGCAATTGAGCATGCAGATTATGGAAACAAACACAGTGCCTAGCTAGTGACTCATATCAATGGGTAAAATATGCCAAGTGTACAATTCTAATAAAATATATATATAAAAAGTCCCACAGTAGTGAATAAAGTGCTCATGCTTCAATATAAAATCGGTGATCCACTGTTCAGTGTTCAGACAACGTGCCCCATATGGATGTGGACCACCTATCGCTAAAAAATGTCACTTGCACTTTGTGGGGAAAAGACCCCTAGTTGGTATCATTTGAGGTCAACTGCACTGCTAATCATCCTCCATGGATAGGAAATAAAAATGACAGAGGGGGGCATCCATAGCGTAAAACCATTGTATTATTAAAAATTCCAGCAAAAGAAAAAATGTATGCACTGACATGTTAAGGTGCCTAGTCCTGGCACCCGGTGTGATCAGAAAATCTGACAACCAACCGTTGTCCACCAAAAATTTACTAGCCTGTCATCTAACATTTGTTGGCCAAATGTTGGACAATTGTCAAAAGGAGCATACTAACGGTCAGATTTTAGGACAACAGTCTGTCAACAGATAATCCCCTGCCAACAATTGGATTGGCTTTAGACCAATAGTAAATACAAGTGGAAATATCCATATGGAATAGATGAATAATGCCAGTTTGTGGTCGTAATAAAAAACTACATCTAATGATGGTATTATTGACAATTATGAATATTATTTAAACAAAAATGTACATGAAATTTTAAAATTAGATAAAAAAAATAAAAAAAATAATAACATACCATTAAAAAATGGCTAGATGGTGTGACCTACATTCATCATATTAAATGGATGTGGGAAAAAAACGAAGTATATTGAAAAAGATAGTACCTGAGTATATATTTAAATTGTAATAATCCGTGATGAAACAGTTGAGATCCAACTCAACATTTAACCCCTGAGGTGTCAACGTTTGGAGTTCAAATATCCATCCGGTTTTTATTTGTCATACTTGCTTTATCGTATTTGAACCACTCCCTTATTATTATCAATAGCATAAAAGGTAATCTCCGCTGGATTCTTATTATGTTTTAATCTGAAATGATTAGAGACTCTATGTTTTGGGAACCCTTTGCGTATATTTGTTATATGCTCACTTACTCGTTTGGTTAGTGTTCTAGATGTTGGTACCCACAAGTACATTCTACATATGTTGGACATCTAGAACACTAACCAAACGAGTAAGTGAGCATATAACAAATATACACAAAGGATTCACAAAACATAGCGTCTTTAATCATTTCAGATTAAAACATAATAAGAATCGCAATAATGTTTTTTTAGACCATTAGCTCCTAGAAGGCCTACTAAAGGCAGAAGTGAAATCGATTACCCTCTCCGATCATGCCCCAGGGATGTTAAGCCTGGAATTAAAAGATATACCGGATAGGCAAAGATCGTGGACAGGGTTGAGCGGACCCGAACTGTAAAGTTCGGGGCCGTACCAAACTTTTGGGTTTTGGGGTCCCGGACCCGACCCCGAACAATTCACTGTATGTTCGGGTTCAGGTCCGGTGTTCGACAATATGCATGTAAAGTCGCGCATGTTTCCCGTGCTTAGAACTGTCCCTGCACAAAGTGTCATTTCTGAAGGAAAAAAAGTAATTTAAAATTCACTCGCGGCTATTAATGAATTGTCGGCTCCCGGCAATACATAGAAAAGTCATTGATAAAAACTCTGCCGCAAATTTTAAAAAAAAATGCGTGCGGTTCCACACAGCGGGAACCTCCAATTCAAACGGAGCGGCCGAAGAAAGAAGAAGGGAAGAAGAAGCCGGAGCAAGATGCGGATGAGAACACCGAAGGAAGAAGGAAGATGAAGATGAAGATGAAGAACAAGATGGAGGAAGAAACCCGAATTGAGAAAAGAAGAAGATGGAAGAAGATGGAAGAAGAAGATGGAAGAAGATGGAAGAAAGGAGAAGACAGTAATAAAGGAATTTTCAAAAACCGGCTATTGTCATTTTTAACATTTTTGACACTTTCTTCGTGAAATGGTAGGGGTTCAATGTACCCCATTACCATTTCACATAGGGGGGGGCGGGATCTGGGGGTCCCCTTTGTTAAAGGGGTCTTCCAGATTCCGATAAGCCCCCTGCCCGCAGACCCCCACAACCACCGGCAAGGGTTGTGGGGATGAGGCCCTTGTCCCCATCAACATGGGGACATCCTCCCCATGTTGAGGGCATGTGGCCTGGTACGGTTCAGGAGGGGGGGGGCACTCTCTCGCCCCCCCTCTTTTCCTGCGGCCTGCCAGGTTGCATGCTCGGATAAAGGGTCTGGTCTGGATTTTTGGGGGTACTCCACGCCATTTTTTTTAAATTTGGGGTATAGTTCCCCTTAAAATCCATACCAGATCTGAAGGGCCTGGCATGGATATTTGGGGGAACCGCACGCATTTTTTTTTTTTTTTGCGGCAGAGTTCCCCTTAATATCCATTCCAGACCTAAATGGCCTGGTAATTGAATTTGGGGGGACCCCCACGCTTTTTTTTTTCTTATCAATGACTTTTCTATGTATTGCCGGGAGCCGACAATTCATTAATAGCCGCGAGTGAATTTTAAATTACTTTTTTTCCTTCAGAAATGACACTTTGTGCAGGGACAGTTCTAAGCACGGGAAACAGCGCTAATAGTCCTCAAAAGTTCTGGCCCCCATTGACTTCAATGGGGTTCGGGTTCGGGGTAAAGTTCGGTCCCGAACCCGAACTTTTTTCCGAAGTTTGGCCGAACCCGTCGAACCCGAACATCCAGGTGTCCGCTCAACTCTAATCGTGGAGGCTAGACAAATCACTTCTATATAACCAGGGTATACTAGAGGACTTGGAAAAGGAACTGAATTTCTTTTTTGAAGAGAACAACATAGAGAATATCGCGCCAACGTTTCTGTGGGAAACCCATACAGTTTTTATGAGAGGGAGATTAATAGCAGAAGCGGCGAAGAGAAAACAAATTTGGATAGCTCAAAAGTAGTCCCTCTTACAAGAAATTCAGGAGTTAGAACAGAAACACAAAAGATTAAATGATAGTAAGGTATTGGCCGTACTAACAGGAAAACGGGAGGCCCTGAGGCAAGATACTAAACAAGCATTTATTAAAACAGCTAAAAGGCAGTATGAATCCGGGAACAAATCAGGGAGATTATTGGCAGGGATGGTTAAATCCAGAAGGAACCCAACCTACATAGCAAAAATAAAAAATAAAAAGGGGGAGATGAAATACTCTACTAGGGATATCAGTAAAATCTTTATGGAGTACTATCAATCATTATATAAAGTAAATGACTCTCAAAATTCCGGGGATATACAAAACAGAAGAAATAAAATAGAACAGTATTTACAGGGGATAAAATTGCCTGTTATCTCAGAAGAGGATTCAAGTAAGTTGGGTAGCGATATCTCTAAAGAAGAAATAGAACAGGCGATTAAAAACTGTAAGGTGGGGAAAAGCCCTGGCCCGGACGGTCATAAGTATTTATATTTTAAAAAGTTCATAGGAATCCTGACTCCCTATTATCACTTATATATAAGCTCTATGGGGGGGGGGGGGTCCTGAATATACGTGAAGAAGCCCTGGGGGCTTATATATCTATCTTGGTAAAGGATAGGGAAGGACCCCACAATGTGCTCTAGCTTTAGGCCAATATCCTTAATCAATGAGGATGCAAAAATCTACGCAAGGATTTTGGCCAAAAGATTAAAGATTTATATGCCAGACTGCATAGGGAAAGATCAAGCGGACTTCGTCCCTGGGAGAGAGACTAGGGACAATGTATTAAAAACAATCCCCTTAATACATGAAGCAAAGAAGGGTAGAAAGCCCGCCTTGTTCCTATCAACAGATACCGAGAAGGCCTTTGATAGGCTGGATTGGGATTTTATGCTGCGGACACTGCATAAATTCGGCATAGGACCACGTATGCTTAGATGGATAGAGACTCTGTACTCTAATCCTACGGCCCAAATTCAGGTAAATGGAACCCTCTCGGAAAATTTTCGGCTTTTTAACAGTACACGTCAGGGTTGCCCACTCTCCCCTCTACTTTTTGTGTTCTCATTAGAACCCTTTCTAGCTTCTTTAATAGCAAACCAGGGAATTGAAGGTATAGAGGTTGCTGGTCAAGAACATAAGATATCCACTTTTGCAGATGATATTATGTTGTATATAACAAATCCTACACATACATTTCCAAAGATTTTGGAAGAATTTAGTAACTATGGGACTGTATCAAATCTCAAGATTAACATGGAAAAAACTGAGATATTAAATATTTCAGTCCCTCCAACTGAAGGTAGAAACCTCAGAAACCTCTATCCCTTTACGTGGAAACAAAAAGAACTAAAATATCTGGGTGTATACTTGTCAAAATCAACAACAGACTTATATCAAGATAATTATCTACCCCTTCTAAATAAAATTAAAAGTGATCTGAAAGGATACCCTGCACACATATTGTCCTGGTTTGACAGGATTAGTGTGATTAAAATGATGATCCTCCCGAAAGCGCTATACATCTTTCAAAGCCTCCCGATTAATATCCCAGGGGCGTATTTTAAAACTCTTAGATTGATTTACAGAAATGTATATGGAACAATAGAAGCAATCGTATTGCCTATCAAACAATGAGTAGACCCAAAGAGAAGGGAGGTGTATTCCTCCCAGATCTTTAAAAATACCACGAGACAGTGGTACTGCAGAGGCTAGAGAGTAGTCAGGAATTCAGGCAGAAGTTCAACACGAATATCAAGATCAAAAAGCAGTCACAACACCCAGGGAGCTATTCCACACAAACGCGCGCTGAGAGATAGCATCACTTCCTTTTTATGGGCTGCTTTTATTGAAAATTGTTCACAGCTGGCAGCAGGTGGGGCTAGTGAGTCCAAGGTAATGCTTAATACTGAGAGAACATTTCCAAAAGTCCAGATCTCCTCCGTAGCACAACAGGTAAGGCTGCCGCTGTGGGACCAGGAATATCCCGGTTCAAATACACCCAGGTACATGACACCAGCAAGCTAAAAGAATCAAATGGCCCATGGGATTTATTGTAAAGAGTGTTCCTAGTGATGATGGTAAGGTACGCAAGGTGGAGGGGAAGGTTTCAAAACAAGGGACTGTAAAGACTTTCATCAGACCTATCACGGAACTTATTATGCTCTTGCCCTTTGGAGAATGAACTTGTTTGCTTATGCTGATCCTACTTGTGACTTCAAGAAGAATGTGCCTTGAACTTTAAGTGACACTTCTTGATGCCTTATTGCAGTTATTATTGTTGCATATATATGCATGTTCTTTTATGTCTTTCAGGTCTTAAAGACATCAAGGCAAATTACACTGTTTGTTATTTTCAGTTGCATCACTACCGTTCTGATGTATATAGTGACATTTACAATGCCAGACAGGGAGTGTGCCGCCCAATGGGCATAGATTTATTATATTTATATATTGTTTCTCCAACCATTTTCTATTGGTGTTATGTTTAGTTTACATGTTGCCATCTAGTGACCCTTTGTGGTAATGCACAGATTTTCTGTAATTCTTTTGTCTGATCTATGACACACTTCCTTTCTGTGTATGCTCCACCCTTCTTGCAGAGTTTTTCTACTTCCTGTCTAATGGAGACTGCTTACAGGCCACATGTAACATGTAGCACATGTATTCTGCATAGTAAGCTACAGACAAGTATCATCTTTTGACCGCACAATACTACAACCTGTTCATCTGCTGGAACCTGTCATCTGATGTATTCTGATGTTTTGGATTAAAGCAACTCCTGCGAATAGAATCGGTATTGGTGAGTTCAAGCTATCTGATAAGGATTGTCCTCAGTGATTATATCTGCTTATACAGGCCAGGCATAGAGGTGTCACAAGGGATAAGTCACTTCACAACAATCGGAGTAAGAATAGTGACCAAACCCCTGTATATATTTTTATGTATATGTTCAGGTGTTTTTAACTAGCCTTGCAGGATAAATGTCATTCTTGAATGTGTGCGCTATAATCTGTTTTGTTTTGTTTTGAGCTGAGTTATTTGAACACAGCGTCAGTCACTTACTCCTTGATGCACAGCCATTACTTGATTTAGATCTTGCTTCTGAGGTTAAGGAAGGTAGGAACATGAACCTATAGAGAAGGGGGGAGCACTGGTAAATAGGGATGAGCTTCGTGTTCGAGTCGAACATACGTTCGACTCGAACATTGGCTGTTCGATCGTTCGACGAAGATCGAACGATTTGGGCCGTTCGCGCCAAATTCGAGTGACGCGAACGGCCCACAATGCACTACGCCATCGCAGTGTCATCCAGGCGCTGTGATTGGCCAAGCATGCACTGTGACCCCGCATGCTTGGCCAATCACAGCGCCGGCAGCGAGGAGAGCAATGATTGGCCACAGGCAGGATGCCTGTGGCCAATTATTGCTGAGGGTGTTTAGTACACGCCCCACACTATAAAAGGCCGCCAGCACGGCGGCCTAGTGTAGTGTGTTCCGGAGCAGGGATAGAGTAGCATAGGCAGGGACAGTGACTGTTATTTCTTTCTTGCTTAACCTGGATTCCTTTAGTTTAGGGAAAGAGAAGGATAGGTAGGGAGAGTGTCAGTGTGTTTTGTGCTTCTGCTATAGTGTGCTTAAAAAAAAACATTTATTCTAGGGACAGAAAACTCTAGGTAGGGACAGTGTCAGTTTCTTTCACTCTGCAAGTCCTTGTTTCCAGGGACCTGGAAGGACAGTGAGTGAATTGTCCTTTTGCTATATTGTGATTAAAAAAAACATTTATTCTAGGGACAGAAAACTCTAGGTAGGGACAGTGTCAGTTTCTTTCACTCTGCAAGTCCTTGTTTCCAGGGACCTGGAAGGACAGTGAGTGAATTGTCCTTTTGCTATATTGTGATTAAAAAAAACATTTATTCTAGGGACAGAAAACTCTAGGTAGGGACAGTGTCAGTTTCTTTCACTCTGCAAGTCCTTGTTTCCAGGGACCTGGAAGGACAGTGAGTGAATTGTCCTTTTGCTATATTGTGATTAAAAAAAACATTTTTTTCTAGGGACAGAAAACTGTAGGTAGGGAGAGTATTTTTTTTCTTTCACTCTGCAAGTCCTTGTTTCCAGGGACCTGTAAGGACAGTGAGTTAATTGTCCTTGTGCTATATTGTGCTGAAAAAAACATTTATTCCAGGGACAGAAAACTCTAGGTAGGGACAGTGTCAGTTTCTTTCACTCTGCAAGTCCTTGTTTCCAGGGACCTGGAAGGACAGTGAGTGAATTGTCCTTTTGCTATATTGTGATTAAAAAAAACATTTTTTTCTAGGGACAGAAAACTGTAGGTAGGGAGAGTGTTTTTTTTCTTTCACTCTGCAAGTCCTTGTTTCCAGGGACCTGTAAGGACAGTGAGTTAATTTTCCTTGTGCTATATTGTGATTAAAAAAAACATTTATTCTAGGGACAGAAAACTCTAGGTAGGGACAGTGTCAGTTTCTTTCACTCTGCAAGTCCTTGTTTCCAGGGACCTGGAAGGACAGTGAGTGAATTGTCCTTTTGCTATATTGTGATTAAAAAAAACATTTTTTTCTAGGGACAGAAAACTGTAGGTAGGGAGAGTGTTTTTTTTCTTTCACTCTGCAAGTCCTTGTTTCCAGGGACCTGTAAGGACAGTGAGTTAATTTTCCTTGTGCTATATTGTGATTAAAAAAAACATTTATTCTAGGGACAGAAAACTCTAGGTAGGGACAGTGTCAGTTTCTTTCACTCTGCAAGTCCTTGTTTCCAGGGACCTGGAAGGACAGTGAGTGAATTGTCCTTTTGCTATATTGTGATTAAAAAAAACATTTATTCTAGGGACAGAAAACTCTAGGTAGGGACAGTGTCAGTTTCTTTCACTCTGCAAGTCCTTGTTTCCAGGGACCTGGAAGGACAGTGAGTGAATTGTCCTTTTGCTATATTGTGATTAAAAAAAACATTTTTTTCTAGGGACAGAAAACTGTAGGTAGGGAGAGTATTTTTTTTCTTTCACTCTGCAAGTCCTTGTTTCCAGGGACCTGTAAGGACAGTGAGTTAATTGTCCTTGTGCTATATTGTGCTGAAAAAAACATTTATTCCAGGGACAGAAAACTCTAGGTAGGGACAGTGTCAGTTTCTTTCACTCTGCAAGTCCTTGTTTCCAGGGACCTGGAAGGACAGTGAGTGAATTGTCCTTTTGCTATATTGTGATTAAAAAAAACATTTTTTTCTAGGGACAGAAAACTGTAGGTAGGGAGAGTGTTTTTTTTCTTTCACTCTGCAAGTCCTTGTTTCCAGGGACCTGTAAGGACAGTGAGTTAATTTTCCTTGTGCTATATTGTGATTAAAAAAAACATTTATTCTAGGGACAGAAAACTCTAGGTAGGGACAGTGTCAGTTTCTTTCACTCTGCAAGTCCTTGTTTCCAGGGACCTGGAAGGACAGTGAGTGAATTGTCCTTTTGCTATATTGTGATTAAAAAAAACATTTATTCTAGGGACAGAAAACTCTAGGTAGGGACAGTGTCAGTTTCTTTCACTCTGCAAGTCCTTGTTTCCAGGGACCTGGAAGGACAGTGAGTGAATTGTCCTTTTGCTATATTGTGATTAAAAAAAACATTTATTCTAGGGACAGAAAACTCTAGGTAGGGACAGTGTCAGTTTCTTTCACTCTGCAAGTCCTTGTTTCCAGGGACCTGTAAGGACAGTGAGTTAATTGTCCTTGTGCTATATTGTGCTGAAAAAAACATTTATTCCAGGGACAGAAAACTCTAGGTAGGGACAGTGTCAGTTTCTTTCACTCTGCAAGTCCTTGTTTCCAGGGACCTGGAAGGACAGTGAGTGAATTGTCCTTTTGCTATATTGTGATAAAAAAAAACATTTTTTTCTAGGGACAGAAAACTGTAGGTAGGGAGAGTGTTTTTTTTCTTTCACTCTGCAAGTCCTTGTTTCCAGGGACCTGTAAGGACAGTGAGTTAATTTTCCTTGTGCTATATTGTGATTAAAAAAAACATTTATTCTAGGGACAGAAAACTCTAGGTAGGGACAGTGTCAGTTTCTTTCACTCTGCAAGTCCTTGTTTCCAGGGACCTGGAAGGACAGTGAGTGAATTGTCCTTTTGCTATATTGTGATTAAAAAAAACATTTTTTTCTAGGGACAGAAAACTGTAGGTAGGGAGAGTGTTTTTTTTCTTTCACTCTGCAAGTCCTTGTTTCCAGGGACCTGTAAGGACAGTGAGTTAATTTTCCTTGTGCTATATTGTGATTAAAAAAAACATTTATTCTAGGGACAGAAAACTCTAGGTAGGGACAGTGTCAGTTTCTTTCACTCTGCAAGTCCTTGTTTCCAGGGACCTGGAAGGACAGTGAGTGAATTGTCCTTTTGCTATATTGTGATTAAAAAAAACATTTATTCTAGGGACAGAAAACTCTAGGTAGGGACAGTGTCAGTTTCTTTCACTCTGCAAGTCCTTGTTTCCAGGGACCTGGAAGGACAGTGAGTGAATTGTCCTTTTGCTATATTGTGATTAAAAAAAACATTTTTTTCTAGGGACAGAAAACTGTAGGTAGGGAGAGTATTTTTTTTCTTTCACTCTGCAAGTCCTTGTTTCCAGGGACCTGTAAGGACAGTGAGTTAATTTTCCTTGTGCTATATTGTGATTAAAAAAAAACATTTATTCTAGGGACAGAAAACTCTAGGTAGGGACAGTGTCAGTTTCTTTCACTCTGCAAGTCCTTGTTTCCAGGGACCTGGAAGGACAGTGAGTGAATTGTCCTTTTGCTATATTGTGATTAAAAAAAACATTTATTCTAGGGACAGAAAACTCTAGGTAGGGACAGTGTCAGTTTCTTTCACTCTGCAAGTCCTTGTTTCCAGGGACCTGGAAGGACAGTGAGTGAATTGTCCTTTTGCTATATTGTGATTAAAAAAAACATTTATTCTAGGGACAGAAAACTCTAGGTAGGGACAGTGTCAGTTTCTTTCACTCTGCAAGTCCTTGTTTCCAGGGACCTGGAAGGACAGTGAGTGAATTGTCCTTTTGCTATATTGTGATTAAAAAAAACATTTATTCTAGGGACAGAAAACTCTAGGTAGGGACAGTGTCAGTTTCTTTCACTCTGCAAGTCCTTGTTTCCAGGGACCTGGAAGGACAGTGAGTTAATTGTCCTTGTGCTATATTGTGCTGAAAAAAACATTTATTCCAGGGACAGAAAACTCTAGGTAGGGACAGTGTCAGTTTCTTTCACTCTGCAAGTCCTTGTTTCCAGGGACCTGGAAGGACAGTGAGTGAATTGTCCTTTTGCTATATTGTGATTAAAAAAAACATTTTTTTCTAGGGACAGAAAACTGTAGGTAGGGAGAGTATATTTTTTTTCTTTCACTCTGCAAGTCCTTGTTTCCAGGGACCTGTAAGGACAGTGAGTTAATTTTCCTTGTGCTATATTGTGATTAAAAAAAACATTTATTCTAGGGACAGAAAACTCTAGGTAGGGACAGTGTCAGTTTCTTTCACTCTGCAAGTCCTTGTTTCCAGGGACCTGGAAGGACAGTGAGTGAATTGTCCTTTTGCTATATTGTGATTAAAAAAAACATTTTTTTCTAGGGACAGAAAACTGTAGGTAGGGAGAGTATTTTTTTTCTTTCACTCTGCAAGTCCTTGTTTCCAGGGACCTGTAAGGACAGTGAGTTAATTGTCCTTGTGCTATATTGTGCTGAAAAAAACATTTATTCCAGGGACAGAAAACTCTAGGTAGGGACAGTGTCAGTTTCTTTCACTCTGCAAGTCCTTGTTTCCAGGGACCTGGAAGGACAGTGAGTGAATTGTCCTTTTGCTATATTGTGATTAAAAAAAACATTTTTTTCTAGGGACAGAAAACTGTAGGTAGGGAGAGTATTTTTTTTCTTTCACTCTGCAAGTCCTTGTTTCCAGGGACCTGGAAGGACAGTGAGTGAATTGTCCTTTTGCTATATTGTGATTAAAAAAAACATTTTTTTCTAGGGACAGAAAACTGTAGGTAGGGAGAGTATTTTTTTTCTTTCACTCTGCAAGTCCTTGTTTCCAGGGACCTGTAAGGACAGTGAGTTAATTGTCCTTGTGCTATATTGTGCTGAAAAAAACATTTATTCCAGGGACAGAAAACTCTAGGTAGGGACAGTGTCAGTTTCTTTCACTCTGCAAGTCCTTGTTTCCAGGGACCTGGAAGGACAGTGAGTGAATTGTCCTTTTGCTATATTGTGATTAAAAAAAACATTTTTTTCTAGGGACAGAAAACTGTAGGTAGGGAGAGTATTTTTTTTCTTTCACTCTGCAAGTCCTTGTTTCCAGGGACCTGGAAGGACAGTGAGTGAATTGTCCTTTTGCTATATTGTGATTAAAAAAAACATTTTTTTCTAGGGACAGAAAACTGTAGGTAGGGAGAGTATTTTTTTTCTTTCACTCTGCAAGTCCTTGTTTCCAGGGACCTGTAAGGACAGTGAGTTAATTGTCCTTGTGCTATATTGTGCTGAAAAAAACATTTATTCCAGGGACAGAAAACTCTAGGTAGGGACAGTGTCAGTTTCTTTCACTCTGCAAGTCCTTGTTTCCAGGGACCTGGAAGGACAGTGAGTTAATTTTCCTTGTGCTATATTGTGATTAAAAAAAACATTTTTTCTAGGGACAGAAAACTGTAGGTAGGGAGAGTGTTTTTTTTCTTTCACTCTGCAAGTCCTTGTTTCCAGGGACAGAGAAGGACACCTGAAGGTAGCCCTTATTGCTTTTTTCCCATCTCCCTGCAGGCCATCTATTAGAATGTCTGGAAGGCAAACAAGGAGAGGCAGACAGTCAGGAGGCAATAAAAGAGGGCAAGCAGGCTCTGTGTCTGGGGGCAACAGTGCTGGTCGTGGACGCGGTGCATTGTCATCAGCACATGGCCATGGGACACGCTTGTCCTTCTTTTCGGCAGCTGGACATGTTGAGCCACATCATGCCGAAGACTTGGTAGAGTGGATGACCAAGCCCTCCTCCTCCTCCTCATCCTCTCTCACCCAGGCTCAGGGTACTGGAAAAGCAGCTGCCAAAGCGTCGTCTTCCCTGGTATCAATGTCAGACAAATCATCAGTCACTCCTTCCCTAGACCCACCATGTCCTCCTCCTGAGGAGTCCCCCGAACTGTTTCAGCACAGTGTTGGGTACATGCTCCAGGAGGATGCCCAGCGTTTCGAAGGGTCTGATGATGAAACCCAGCTAGAGGAAGGCAGTAGCGTGAGAGCAGACAGAGGGGATGCTCAAGAAGGACACCAATCTGGCAGTCATGTTCCAGCAGCTGCAGCATACTGCCAGATTGGCTCCAGTGATGAGGAGGGAGGGGATGATGAGGTCAATGACTCCACGTGGGTGCCTAATAGGAGAGAGGAGGAGGATGAGGAGGAGGCACATCTCCAACGAGGCAGGATGCCCTTTGGTGGCCAGCGTAAGGGCAGTACACCGACGGAATCACACCGCAGAGCTCCGCCTGTGCAGGGCGCTGCCTCTGCCCGTCATTCAAAAAGTTCTTTGGTGTGGGCCTTTTTTGAGGCTAGTGCATCAGATCGCACAGCTGCTGTTTGCAACATATGTCTCAAGCGTATATCGCGTGGCCAAAACATCAGCCGCTTGGGTACCACATGCCTGACCAGACATATGTTGACCTGCCATGCAGCTCGTTGGCAAGCCTACCTCAAAGACCCACACCAAAGAACAAAGCGGACCTCTCCTTGCACCGCATCAGCTGGGATCTCCAACCCCACTATAACTTCAGTCCTCTCTGAAACATGCACTGAGAGGAATGAAGGTGTAGAATTAGGTGTGTCACAGCCAAGTACTTGCGCCCACTCTGCTAGCAGTACACCGACGTCCGATTCTAGCAGGCAAATTTCCCTGCCCCAGCTGCTGGACCGTCGAAAGAAGTTCACTCCCAGCCATCCACATGCCCAGCGGTTGAATGCTAGCTTGGCTAAATTGCTAGCGCTTCAACTGCTGCCTTTTCAGTTGGTAGACTCGGCCCCCTTCCGTGAGTTTGTGCAATGTGCGGTTCCTCAGTGGCAGGTTCCCAAACGCCACTTTTTCTCACGGAAGGCTATTCCGGCTCTCTACCGGCATGTGGAAGGCAATGTCTTGGCCTCGCTGGACAGGGCGGTCAGCGGTAAGGTGCATATTACCGCTGACTCATGGTCCAGCAGGCATGGACAGGGACGTTACCTTTCTTTCACGGCCCATTGGGTCACTCTTTTGGCAGCTGGGAAGGATTCAGGACAAGGTGCAGTAGTGTTGGAGGTTGTCCCACCGCCACGCCTCCAAAATGCTACTACTGGTTGTGACACACCTCTCTCCTCCACCCCCTCCTCTTCTTCTTCCTCCATGGCCTCTTCCTGTGGTTTGTCCTATGAACCAGCGGTGCTCCGTAGCCGTTCACGGGGCTACGCAAGTACGCAGGCAAAAAGATGCCATGCCGTGCTTGCGCTGGTGTGTTTGGGGGACAGAAGCCACACTGGGGCAGAGGTCCTGTCTGCTCTGCAGGGCCAGGCCGAGAGGTGGTTGACGCCACGCCAGCTTAAGCCAGGAATGGTGGTTTGCGACAATGGCACCAACCTCCTCTCCGCCCTCCGACAGGGACAACTGACCCATGTGCCCTGTGTGGCTCACGTCCTTAACCTGGTGGTGCAGCGGTTCTTGGGCAGGTACCCGGGCTTACAGGATGTCCTGAGGCAGGCCAGGAAAGTCTGTGTGCATTTCCGCAGATCTTATAATGCCAGTGCTCGCCTGGCTGAGCTGCAAAAGGAGTTGAACCTGCCCAAGAACCGCCTTATATGTGACATGCCCACCAGGTGGAACTCAACGTTGGCCATGCTGCAGCGGCTGCACACGCAGCAGAGGGCCATCAATGAGTACCTGTGCGACTACGGCACCAGGACAGGGTCAGGGGAGCTTGGTTTTTTTTCTCCACGCCAGTGGGGCATGATCAGGGATGCATGCACTGTCCTGGCACCATTTGAGGAGGCCACGAGGATGGTGAGCAGTGACAGTGCATGCATCAGTGACACTGTACCTCTTGTCCACCTGTTGGAGCACACGCTGCGTGGAATAATGGACAGGGCACTTGAGGCAGAACAGAGGCAGGAAGAGGAGGACTTCCTTGCCTCTCAAGGCCCCCTTTACCCAGACAGTGTTCCTTCTGTCCCACCCATCGCACAGGAAGAGGAGGAGGAGGAGGAGGAGGAGGAGGATTGTGTCAGCATGGAGGTGGAGGCTGGCACTCAGCATCATCAGCAGCAGTCTTTTAGGGATGATTTACAGTCCCAAGAAACCAGTGGACTTGTACGTGGCTGGGAGGAGGTGGCTGCGGATCATGTCGTCCTTAGTGACCCAGAGGACTCCGGAGCGAATGCCTCAGCAAACCTACGCTGCATGGCCTCCCTGATCCTGCAAAGTCTGCGGAAGGATCCTCGTATTCTTCGGATCAAGGAGAGGGACCATTACTGGCTGGCCACTCTCCTTGATCCACGGTACAAGGGTAAGGTTGCGGACCTTATGTTACCGTCGCAGAGGGAGCAGAGGATGAGACAACTCCGGGAGGCCTTGCAGAAAGGTCTGTGCAACGCGTTCCCAGAGACTGGGAGGTTGCAAACTCCTGGTCCTGGACAACGAGTTGCTGAGGCTTCGGCCAGTCAAAGAAGGAGCGGTGGGGAAGGTGGCCGTCTGACCGATGCGTTCAGACAATTCTTTAGTCCGCAGCCCCAAAGTATGATTGGTTCCAGCAACCATCGCCAGCGTCTGATAAACATGGTGCAGGAATATCTAGGGGCAAGGTCAGACTTGGACACCTTCCCCACCGAAAATCCTCTGGCTTACTGGGTCTTGAGGATGGATCACTGGCCAGAGCTTGCACAGTATGCAATTGAGCTACTGGCCTGTCCTGCATCCAGCGTTCTTTCGGAACGCACATTCAGTGCTGCTGGAGGATTTGTCACGGATCACAGGGTGCGCCTGTCCACCGACTCGGTTGATCGACTGACTTTCATCAAGATGAACCAGTCTTGGATCACCACCAGCTACCACACACCTGATGCTGATATAACAGACTAATTGATTTTAAAATGTCACATCCCTTCAAGACTGATGCTGATGCTGAGTGCCTGTGCTGTTATGTTGACTGCCTATCCTCCTCCTCCGAGTCCTCAATGATACGATTGATGATGATAGCTTGGAAGATCATTTTTGTTTATGGGTGCCGCCACCAGTGCCTAACGCCCAATTTTTCAGCCCCTGTTTAACAGGGGCGTGTAATTACAATTTTTGAAGCAATACTTTGCAACAGGGCTCATTGCTGTGCTCCAAGTACAGTATCTGTGAGGAGTTGCAGTGTTGTGCCACCAGTGCCTAAGGCCCAATTTTTCAGCCCCTGTTTAACAGGGGCGTGTCATTACAATTTTTGAAGCAATACTTTGCAACAGGGCTCATTGCTGTGCTCCAAGTACAGTATCTGTGAGGGGTTGCAGTGTTGTGCCACCAGTGCCTAAGGCCCAATTTTTCAGCCCCTGTTCAACAGGGGCATGTAATTACAATTCTTGATCTAATAATTCACAGCAGGGCCCATTGCTGCACCCACCAAGAGTAACTGTCAGGGCTTACAGTGTTGTGGCACCAGCACCACCATCAAAGGCCCAATTTTTACTACCACTGTTCAACAATTATATGTAATTAAAATTCCTGATATAATAGTTGACAGCAGGGCGTTCCAGCACCAACCAAGAGTAACTGTGAGTGCTTACAGTGTTGTGCCAACACCAACAACTAAGGGGCCTATTTCTGCAGAGTATATACGGCAGGTCCCTACTTTCAAACATCCAACTTACAAACGACTCCTACTTGCAAACGCAAGAAGACAACAGGAAGTGAGAGGAAATCTACCACTAGGAAGGAAAATTCTCTCCTGTAAGAATAAATATGGGAGAAAGGTGTCTCCTCTGTACTGATGCTTTATCAGCAATCCTTGTTTCAAGAAAAACACCACATTTCAAAAACAGTTGTCATTGGGACGGAAAGTGAGGTGAAATGTTCTGAACAGGGGCACAGACAGCAAAACAAATGTTACAGGGGTGATAACCCTTACCTATGTTTTCCAAAAAGTTTAAAAATAGATTTTTGGGCTGGAGCTACACTTCAACAATGTACCTGTTCAAAATTACAAACAGATTCTACATAAGAACAAACCTACAGTCCCTGTCTTGTATGCACCGCCTGTATACGGCTGTTCAGAGTATATAGGGCCTTTTTTATTTTATGTGCGGGGTTCCCCTTAATATCCATACAAGACCCAAAGGGGCTGGTAATGGGCTGGGGTAGGGGGGGGGGGGTCATGGGGTAGCTATGCCATTTTTCTTAAAGAATTTCATCCATATTACCGGGACCAGACATTACATTAAAGCCGCAAGCAGTTTTAAATGGCTTTTTTTTCCTTTAGAAGTGTCATTTTGTGCAGGGACAGTTCTAAACACGGGAAACACGTGGCACTTCACAGGCATACTTTAGACACCCCCCAGGTACGATATTTAAAGGAATATTTGACTTTTTTTTTTTTTCACTTTATGCATCATTAAAATGACTGCTCCCGAAAAACGACCGTTTTTAAAACTTCTTTTTGCATTGATACATGTCCCCTGGTGCAGAACCCGGGTTCCCAAACCCTTTTTAGGACAATAACATGCATAATAGTTGTTATAATTAGCACTTTAGAATTCGAACGTTCGCATCCATTGTATTTAATAGGGTTCTAATGTTCGTTCGAACTTCCGGTCCGTTCGCGGGTTCTGGTGCGAACCGAACCCGGGGGTGTTCGGCTCATCACTACTGGTAAACAACAAATTGGCAGTCATGTTCACCCAGCCACAGCGTATTGCAAGTTCTCTCCAGTGATAATGAGGAGGGAGGGGATGATAAAGATGATGAGGTCACTGACACGACTTGGGTGCCGGATAGAGCAGAGGAGGAAAATGAGGATGAGGCACAACCCCAAAGAGACAGCTGTTATCTCCCAGCCCACTTTCCACACCTCAGCTGTTTGGGCCTCTTTTGCACATGTGCAGCCAAATGCATTGTTGCAATTTGCAAACTTTGCCTCAAGCACATTAAGCATGGCAAAAAACACCAGCAATTTGGGTTCCACATGCTTGACAAGGCATTTATCCTCCCACCACATAGCCACACAAAAGGAATGCAATTCTGCTCTTCCTCACTCCTCACATTTCCGGTCTACCCCTGCTATACATCATGACATCTCAGGAGCCTCCACTGACAGGGATGATGGTTAGGGATGGGCCGAACACCCCCCCGTTCGGTTCGCATCCAGAACATGCGAACGGACCGAAAGTTTGCGAGAACACCGTTAAAGTCTATGGGACTCAAACGTGAGAAATAAAAAGTGCAAATTTTAAAGGCTAATATGCAAGATATTGTCCTAAAAATGGTTTGGGGACCCGGGTCCTGCCCCAGGGGACATGTATCAATGCAAGAAAAAGTTTTAAAAACGTCAGTTTTTTTGGGAGCAGTTATTTTAATGATGCTTAAAGTGAAAAAATAAAAGTGAAATATTCCTTTAAATATCGTACCTGGGGGGTGTCTATAGTATGCCTGTAAAGTGGCGCGTGTTTCCCGTGTTTAGAACAGTCCCTGCACAAAATGACATTTCTAAAGGAATAAAAGTCACTTAAAACTGCTTGCGGCTTTAATGTAATGTCAGGTCCCGGCAATATGGATGAAAATCATTGAGAAAAACGGCATGGGTACCCCCCCCTCAGCCCATTACCAGGCCCTTTGAGTCTTGTATGGATATTAATGGGAACCCCGCACCCAAATTAAAAAAAAAAGGCGTGAGGCCCCCAGGCCCTATATACTCTGAACAGCAGTATACAGGCGGTGCAAACAAGACAAGGACTGTAGGTTTGTTCTTAAGTAGAATCTGTTTGTAATTTGGAACAGGTACATTTTGTAAGTGTAGCTTCAGCCAAAAAATCTATTTTTAAGCTTTTTGGATAACATAGGGAAGGGTTATCACCTCTGTAACATTTGTTTTGCTGTCTGTGTCCCTATTCAGAAGATTTCACCTCACTTTCTGTCCCAATGACAATTGGATTTTGAAAATTGTTTTTTTTAGGGAAACAAGGATTTGTGATAAATCAGTGGAGGAGACACCTTTTTCCCATATAAACACTTATGCCGCGTACACACGATCATTATTCACGGCGGTTAAAAAACCGGCGTGAATAATGTCATTAAAAACGAGGGAACGGCTTGTTCCCCACACACGGTCGTTTTTCACGTCGTTTTTTCTCTTGTCGAGAAAAACGACCGTCTGTGGGCTCCGCGGCAGTGTTTCCCTATGGGTAAAACATGTCGAAAAAAAAGACGAGAAAAATTAGAACATGTTCTAATTTTTATCGTTGTTTTTAATGCCGTTGTTCTCGTCTAAAAAAACGACAGAAAGCCCACAGACTATCGTTTTTCTCGTCGAATGGGAAAAATTTAGTTTTTCTCGACGAGAAAAACGGCCGTGTGTACGCGGCATTACAGGAGAGAATTTCCCTTCCTAGGGGTAGATTTCCTCCCACTTCCTGTTGTCTCCCTCCGTTTGTAAGTAGGAGGTGTTGGTGGTACCAGAACACTGTAAGCCCTCACAGTCACTCTTGGTGGGTGCTGGAATGGGCCCTGCTGTGAAATATTATATCAAGAATTGTAATTACATGCCCCTGTTGAACAGGGGTAAAAAAATTGGGCCTTTGGTGGTGGTGATGTCACAACACTGTGAGCCCTCACAGTTACTCTTGGTGTAGGAATGGCCTGCACTCAGGTATAGGCTTGGCTACAGCATACCTCCCAACTTTTAAAAATGCAACTGCGGGACATTCATGTTGCTGAGGAGGGGGGAGGCCGGTTCTGCCGCGGGACAGCAAAAAATGTATTCGGGTTTTAACATGACTCCAAACTTGTTGAGCGAACTGATGCCGATCGGTGGGGGGGGGGGCTTACCTCCTCCTCCTCCCTAGCTGCCTCCACTCTGGCTCTCTTCTTCCTGTGCGGTAAGATTTGCTGTATCGCAGGACTGCGGGAGGGGAGTGTCTATGCGGGAAAGTCCCGCAGAATCGGTGCGGGTTGGGAGGTATGGGCTACAGTACAATGCAGTGGATATATATATATATATATATATATATATATATATATATATATACAAAGCTGGGATGTGTGTGTGTGTGTGTATATATGTGTGTGTATGTGTGTATATATATATATATATATATATATATATATATATATATATATATATATATACTGAATACACTGCAGCTAACTAAATCAACTGACTGCCTGGACTATTTTAGAAACAGTACACCAGTAACGATCTGCAATAAGATCTAGCTAAACTGGATACAGTATACAGTGAGGTCCATAAATATTGGGACATCGACACAATTCTAATCTTTTTGGCTCTATACACCACCACAATGGATTTAAAATGAAACGAACAAGATGTGCTTTAACTGCAGACTTTCAGCTTTAATTTGAGGGAATTTACATCCAAATCAGGTGAACGGTGTAGGAATTACAACAGTTTGTATATGTGCCTCCCACTTTTTAAGGGACCAAAAGTAATGGGACAGATTAACAATCATAAATCAAACTTTCACTTTTTAATACTTGGTTGCAAATCCTTTGCAGTCAATTACAGTCTGAAGTCTGGAACGCATAGACATCACCAGACGCTGGGTTTCATCCCTGGTGATGCTCTGCCAGGACTCTACTGCAACTGTCTACAGTTTCTGCTTGTTCTTGGGGCATTTTCCCTTCAGTTTTGTCTTCAGCAAGTGAAATGCCTGCTCAATCGGATTCAGGTCAGGTGATTGACTTGGCCATTGCATAACATTCCACTTCTTTCCCTTAAAAAACTCTTTCGTTGCTTTCGCATTATGCTTCGGGTCATTGTCCATCTGCACTGTGAAGCGCCGTTCAATGAGTTCTGAAGCATCTGGCTAAAAATGAGCAGATAATATTGCCCGAAACACTTCAGATTTCATCCTGCTGCTTTTGTCAGCAGTCACATCATCAATAAATACAAGAGAACTAGTTCCATTGGCAGCCATACATGCCCACGCCATGACACTACCACCACCATGCTTCACTTATGAGGTGGTATGCTTTGGATCATGAGCAGTTCCTTTCCTTCTCCATACTCTTCTCTTCCCATCACTCTGGTACAAGTTGATCTTGGTCTCATCTGTCCATAGGATGTTGTTCCAGAACTGTGAAGGCTTTTTTAGATGTTGTTTGGCAAACTCTAATCTGGCCTTCCTGTTTTTGAGGCTCACCAATGGTTTACATCTTGTGGTGAACCCTCTGTATACACCTACCTCCTAGGGAATGTTCTTGATCTGGCCAGCTGTTGTGAAGGGTGTTTTCTTCACCAGGGAAAGAATTCTTTGGTCATCCACCACAGTTGTTTTTCGTGGTCTTCCTGGTCTTTTGGTGTTGCTGAGCTCAGCGGTGCATTCTTTCTTTTTAATGATGTTCCAAACAGTTGATTTGGCCACAACTAATGTTTTTGCTATCTCTTTGATGGGTTTGTTTGTTTTTTTCAGCCTAATGATGGCTTGCTTCACTGATAGTGACAGCTCTTTGGATCTCATATTGAGAGTTGACAACAACAGATTCCAAATGCAAATAGCACACTTGAAATGAACTCTGGACCTTTTATCTGCTCCTTGTAAATGGGATAATGAGGGACTAACACACACCTGGCCATGGAACAGCTGAGTAGCCAATTGTCCCATTACTTTTGGTCCCTTAAAAAGTGGGAGGCACATATACAAACTGTTGTAATTCTTACACCGTTCACCTTATTTATATGTAAATACCCTCAAATTAAAGCTGAAAGTCTGCAGGTAAAGAAAATCTTGTTTGTTTAATTTCAAATTCATTGTGGTGGTGTATAGAGCCAAAAAGATTAGAATTGTGTCGATGTCCCAATATTTATGGACCTCACTGTATATATATATATATATATATATATATATATATATATATATATATATATATATATATATATATATATATATATATATATATATATATATATACAAATCCGGGATGCATATATATACTAAATACACTGCAGCTAACTGAATCAACTGCCTGCTCAAAGTAAATGAAATGACTCTCTCTCTCTGCCGGAACACACTACATAAGGCTGACGTGCAGGCGGCCTTATATAGTGTGGGGCGTGGACTTGCCTTTGGCCAATTGACTCTCTTTGCTGACAGCGCTGTGATTGGCCAAAGCATGCGGGTCATAGTGCATGCTTGGACAATCATCAGCCAGCAATGCACTGCGATGAAGCAGTGCATTATGAGGCGTGACTCGCCGCTCGAATTTGGCGCGAACGCCCCGTAATGTTCGATCTTCGGCGAATGAACGAACAGCCGATGTTCGAGTCAAACTCATGTTCAACTCGAACCAATAGCCCATCCCTAATGATGGTATAGCGCAGGGTGTACCAGGTCCTTGGAGCATGTCTGCCAGTAGCACACCACCAGCTGTAGACTACAGCAGGCAAATTTCTCTGTCCCATCTGCTGCAGTGAAAAAAAATACAGTCACTGCCACCCACATGCGCAGCATCTAAATTCAAGTTTGTCTGGCTTTACAACTACTGCCTTTCTTTCTGGTGGAATCTGTCCCCTTTGTGAATTTGCAGAATGTGCTGTACCACAATAGCAAGTTCCCAGTCACTATTTATTTTTACGTAAGGCTATTCCAGCTCTCTACTATCACGTGAAAGGCAATGTTGTGGCATCGTTGGGCAAGGCAGTCAGCCGCAAGGTCCACATTACTGCTGACACGTGATCCAGCAAGCTTGGTCAGGGACAATATATTTTGTTCACAGCACGCTGGGTAACTCTGCTTGCAACTCAGAACTATGCAGGACAGGGCTCAGTGCTGCAGATTGTTGTGCTGCCACTTCTCCATACAGCTAGCTAGTGGTGATAATGCAAGATTTTTCAGCTCCACCCCCTCCTCCATGCTCTTCTCTGCTGAATTGTCTGATGAACTACAAGTACCCCCTAAGTGTTCAAGGGGCTTTTTAATGAGTCAGGCTGAAAGTTGCCATGCAGTGCTTCAGCTGGTCTGTCTAGGGGACAGGAGCCACACTGGAGCAGAGATTACGGAAGCTCTGCAGGGGCAGGCCCAGAGGTGGTTCAAGCCACGCCAGCTGGAGCCAGGAATGGTCATGTGCGATAATGTTACAAACAAACTGTCCTCCCTTAGACAGGAAAAGTTGACATATTTGCCATGCCTGGCACATGTCCTCAGTTTGGTGGTGTAGCATTTTTTAAATAGGTACCCGGCTTGGACGATCTTCTGAAGCAGGCCAGAAAAGTCTGTAGTCATTTTAGGCGGTCATACACAGCCAGTGCTTGGTTGGCTGAAATTCAGCTGGAATTCCTCCTGCCTGTAAACAGCCTGATTTTTAACATGCCCACCAGTAGGGATGAGCTTCGAGTTCGGGCCGAACTCATGTTCGACTCAAACATTGCCTGTTCGCCTGTTAGCCGAACAGCGAACGATTTGGGGTGTTTGCGGCAAATTCGAAAAGCCGCGGAACACCCTGTAAAAGTCTATGGGAGAAATCTAAATTTTAAAGGCTTATATGCAAGTTATTGTCATAAAAAGTGTTTGGGGACCTGGGTCCTGCCCCAGGGGACATGTATCTATGCAAAAAATAGTTTTAAATACAGCCGTTTTTTCGGGAGCAGTGATTTTAATAATGCTTAAAGTGAAACAATAAAAGTGAAATATTCCTTTAAATTTCATACCTGGGGGGTGTGTATAGTATGCCTGTAAAGTAGCGCTTGTTTCCCATGCTTAGAACTGTCCCTGCACAAAATGTCATTTCTGAAGGAAAAAAGTAATTTAAAAGTACTCGCGGCTGTAATGAATTGTCGGTTCCCGGCAATACAGAAAAAAGTCATTGAAAGTCATTGATATAAAAAAAAAATGCGTGTGGGTCCCCCCAAATTCAATTACCAGGCCCTTCAGGTCTGGTATGGATATTATTGGGAACCCTGCGCCAATTTTTTTTTTAAAATGACGTGGGGTTCCCCCCCCAATATCCATACCAGACCTGAAGGGTCTGGTATGGATTTTAATTGGAACTCTGCGCCAAAAAAAATAAATGGCGTGGAGTTCCCCCCCCAAAAATCCATACCAGACCCTTATTCGAGCATCCAACCTGGCAGGCCACAGAAAAAGAGGGGGGGACGAGAGAGCGCCCCCGCCCCACTTGAACCATACCAGGCCACATGCTCTCAACATGGGGAGGATGCTTTGGGGTCTGGACCCCAAAGCACCATGTCCCCGTGTTGATGGGGACAAGGGCCTCATCCCCACAACCCTTGCCCAGTGGTTGTGGGGGTCTGCGGGGGGCTTATCGGAATCTGGAAGACCCCTTTAAAAAAGGGGACCCCCAGATCCCAGCCCCCCTATGTGACTTGGTAAGGGGTACATTGTGCCCCTACCATTTCACAAAGAAAGTGTAAAAAATTGAAAAAAAATACACACAGACAGTTGGGATAAGTCCTTTTTATTAAAAAAAAAGGAAAAAAAAAAAAAAGATTTCAGCGGTGGTAATCTACTCTCGATCTCCACTCCAGTGATGTCGGTATCCAGCGACGGATGATCTGCAGGCTCCAGCGATGATGTCCAGCGAGGAACAGTACACGGTCCTGTCTCCACCGGAGACACCCCGGGAATGACGTCGCGGCAGCCTGACAGGTCTTATGTAACTGAGGACGGGCCACCCGTCACGTGACAACGTCCCCCTCTGACTCAAGGGGAAACCCGGGCTTTCCCAGTGACGTGCGGGTGACCCCGCCCTCCTCTGGTGCAACGGAAAACCTGCGTTACATCAGAGGGGGGCGGGGTCACCCGTCACGTCACTGGGAATGCCCAGGTTTCCCCTTGCGTCAAAGGGGGACGGGGTCATGTGACGGGTGGCCCATCCTTAGCTACATAAGACCTGTCAGGCTGCCGCAACGTCATTCCCGGGGTGTCTCCGGTGGAGACAGGACCATGTGCTGTTCCTCGCTGGACATCATCGCTGGAGCCTGCAGATCATTCGTCGCTGGATACCGACATCACTGGAGTGGAGATCGAGAGTGGATTACCACCGCTGGAATCTTCTTTTTTTTTTTTTTTTATAAAGTACTTATCCCAACTTTGTCTGTGTGTTTTTTTACAATTTTTTACACTTTCTTTGGGAAATGGTAGGGGTACAATGTACCCCTTACCAATTCACATGGGGGGGCTGGGATCTGGGGGTCCCCTTTGTTAAAGGGGTCTTCCAGATTCCGATAAGCCCCCCGCCCGCAGACCCCCACAACCACCGGGCAAGGGTTGTGGGGATGAGGCCCTTGTCCCCATCAACATGGGGACATGGTGCTTTGGGGTCCAGACCACAAAGCATCCTCCCCATGTTGAGGGCATGTGGCCTGGTATGGTTCAGGAGGGGGGGCACTCTCTCGTCCCCCCTCTTTTCCTGCGGCCTGCCAGGTTGCGTGCTCGGATAAGGGTCTGGTATGGATATTTGGGGGGAACCCCACATAATTTTTTTTTTTATTTGGCGCGGGGTTCCCTTTAATATCCATACCAGACCTGAAGGGCCTGGTAATTGAATTTGGGGGGACCCCCACGCATTTTGTTTTTTATCAATGACTTTCAATGACCTTTCTCTGTATTGCCGGGAGCCGACAATTCATTACAGCCGCGAGGGAGGAGCGGAGGACAGGAACAGCTTCTAGTTCCGTGAAGCCCACAAAGCTCCCTGAGCATGAACAGCGTAATGTGATCCATCCCTGGACCTCTCCCTGGATCTCCCTGGATCTCCGCGGATCTCTCCCTAGCGAGCTCCCTTGCAACAGGAACGTAAGATCTACAAGAACCTCTCCCGACCCCCTGAATTTCCCGACTCTCCCTGACTCTCCTGACACATGGTAATACAAGGAAGTGATATAAAGTAATTGTTGCTGCTGCTGTTGCCTTGTCAAACCTCTCTTCAAATTCAACCACCGCCTCAACACTGTACTATCGTACTATCGTACTGCCGCACTACCGCACTACTGCATTGCCGCATTACCGCCACCCTACCTGTGGTAGTGGACTGGTCATTGCGGCAGTATCTGTTAGCTCTGTAGCCCGCCCGGTCATTGCAGCAGTATCTGTTGGCTTTGTAGCCCGCCCGCCTGCTCGTCCGTTCGCCCGCTTACCCGACCTGTGGTTTGGTGCTCGGAGGTCACACAAGGTCCCGCTACCCCTGGGGTTAGTGTGCTCTGATTCCTGGGGGGAGGTTCGTTGTGTGATCGGCCGAGCCGAGCTGAACTGAGCTGAGCTGAGACGGGATGCCAGGTCGCCAGGAGCTCTAGCGGATGCTCCCCCCTCCCACCCCCCCTTCATCCCCCAGCATCTCTGCCTGACAAGAGGGGAAGTAAATCGAAAAGTGGAGTGAGAGAGCTGGAGGTGTTGAGAAGGGGGAAAGCTCGAGGGACTGCAGGCGGCTATAGCTGGTGGATGCAGTGAGGAACACGAAGTACAGGAGGCACAACAAGTATATGAAGTAATAAGAAATATTAAGAAGAAATTAAAGCAATCAAAATAATAGACATGGCAATATAGCAATATAGCAATGGCTACGTGTTGATTCTGCGATACTGCGATAGCAGAGATCATGCAGAGACCATGCGGAAATTAAAAGAAGAAGTGGCAAGATAAAAAAAAAAAGAAGTGGCAGGAAAGGGAAAAAAAAGAAAAAGAAAGGAGGTACCTGGAATTTATTACCCAGCTGAAGCCATTTTAGACAAAAAAAAAACCCCGCAACTGAACACTCTTACCCTCTGGCCTTCTAGTCTTCTAGTCTTCTGGTCTTATAGTCTTTAAAATAACTTTGGACAAAGTTGGATGTATAGGAGCCCTTTCTTTGTGTCCCATAACCCTGTTAACTTCCATTTGCTGTGCACTACTCATAAGAACTATAGTAACAGTTCCAGTCATAGCACTAGCAGAAAAATATATAGAGAAGAACGCAAAACAAAATAAAGTACCTTGACTGTCTGCTCAGTAAAGATTCAGAGAAAACTATAATTATCATTACCCTCAGAGATAGGAACTGGTTCAACTCCATGACTACAACAATCATCATAAGTGACGTCAGAAATAAGAAATCAGAAATCAAATAAGAAACCAAACACGGCAAACCGAGCCAACCGAAGCAACCAAAGGGTGAGTCACTCCTTTAATCCTATATACATTTACTGAAATGAACTAAATGTTATAAGGGAAAAGACAAAAGTTCAAGAAATGGTATGACCGAATATTAACCAACATTGACCATTGACTTTTTACCCTGAATTATTGGGATATTGCGTCTAGGTCTACACTGGAACATTGTGCCTCGGTGTATCAATTAAAATTAAATCTCTTGTTTGTTTCTTTTGTTTTTTTTGTTCCTATGGCTTTTGGATTTTTTTAAAGCTTGCGTTTGCATATTTCTTTCACCAAATTTTCTCCCACCAAGTTTTTCAATCCTGATTAAGCTACATCACAGTATTGATAGAAAGGAGGGAAGAAGGAAAGGGAGAAGGAAGGAAAAAAAGAGAAAAAGAGAGCAAGAATGATGAGGGGTAGGCAGTTAAGGGGCGCAACGTCTAAGCTCCCAAAAACAAGCGCCAGCCCGAGCTCCATTAAAAAATTCATGACACAAGAAGTATCTAAAGACAGTCCCGGGAAATCGGCACTGTCAAACAGGAGGACATCTGAGGGCCTACAGAAATCAAACATGAGAAGACACTCGGAATACATGGAGTCAGATATCCCTAATACAGCAGAAGAGGAAGAAGAAGAAGAAGAGGAGGTAGACATTGTAGAGAATAAACAAAAAGACCAACTACCTACCAAAGGGGAAATTGTGGAGATGTTTGCTAGAATGGAAACAGTTATGCATAAAATTGAAAAATTGACGTAATTGCGCGATTTCATAACTATAAAGATAAAGATCAGGTTCGACAAAGTTTAAAATCTAATGTTCCGGCTAAGTACGAGGATACTACGTTACAGATATATCCGGACCTGGCTGGAGAGACACTGAACAGGAGAAGAGTTTTAAAACCATTACTAGAACATCTTAAGACTCAGGAAATCCAATACTTTTGGGGCTTCCCAGCATGTCTAGTGGGACGTAAGGAGGGACGCTCAGCAACCCTCAGATTTCCAGAGGACACCCCTAACTTTTGTAAAAAAATTGACATTATCGATATCCCAGGATGGTGGGAAAGAGAACATAGGCGGAAGACAATGGACAAACAGACCTGGAATTCAAAATCCAGGAAAAACTAATAATGCGCAGTACTAATAATTAGGAAAAGAGAAAAAAAAATAGAAAGGAAGGAGAAAAGAGAAAGAAAAAGGGGAAAGAGAAGAAAAATAAAAGAAAAAGGGGGGGAATAGGTAATTAGGAGGAGAGTTCAGGGTTGCTGAGACTCGGTAGACGAGAGGTGGGGAGACGAGGGGGGGTTAGGGGGGGAGGGGGGGGGATGGGACACCAAATAAAAGAAATATAGTGGATGGGGGAGGGGAACGGGCACGGCGGACCCCCGTGTGGGGAATAGCTGCCCTTGATCCGGTGCCATCAGTCAGAGCTCAACCTCAAGAGGGGAGAATCCGTGGGGCCAGATGGAGGAGGAGGGCCACGGATTAAGGGGCTACGGGGAAGCTCCAAGACCCCAACAAAGGGGGAGGGGGATAGGGACAGGTGGGGGGGTGGCGAGTGACGAAGGGACCTCTAGGCAATAATTTTAAGAGATTCAGCTCTTCCTGTTTAGTAGGTTCACCCTAGGAACACCAGATGCCTAAAATAAATATAATTTCATACAATGTAAGGGGGTTAAATAATCCCATTAAGAGGGCAAATATAATTAGAGAATTAACCTCAATGAAGGCGGACGTAGTATTTTTACAGGAGACCCATTTATTTATAGGCTCAAATCGTCAAATTATTTCAAAAGAGTACCCCCTGTGGTATTACGGGGACTCACCTCTAAGTAGAGCTAAAGGAGTGGCTATAGGGTTTGCCAGGGGGACCCGGTTAACCTTAGATGAGAAGAGGGAGGATCCCGAAGGGAGATACTTATTTTTAAAAGGAGAACTGTATGGAGCCGAGGTCTCACTGGCAAATGTGTATGGACCAAATAAAAAACCAACCCACTACTTAATGAAGATCATAGCCAAATTCATGGACTTTAAGAATAGGGGGGGCCATATTATCTGGAGACTTTAATGTATGTTTGGAGCCAAATATTTATAGTACGTCACATGCAAGGGGGACTGGAATGGTCCAGAGGAATAAATAAAAATAAAAATGTATCAACACCAATTAGTGGACGCATGGAGAACACAACATCTAAAGCAACGGGATTACACATTCCACTCCCCCGTGCATGGGACGTACTCAAGAATCGACTATTTTTTAGTAGAACATCGGTTTTTGGACACAGTAGAAACTAGACATGTGCACACTGAAATATTTCGTTTCGGAATTTCGTTTTCGTCCGAAAAATAAATTTAGTTACTCCCGAAATTCGTTTTTATTTATTTCGTTTTTCGTTAGAAATTGCATTCGTCCGAAAATCTGAATTAATTAAGGTCGAATCTGTCATTGAAGGCTTATGGTGTCTGTCGAATGTTCAAAGAAGATTCGACGGAGCAGTGAAACTGTACGACGCTGCAATCATACATTTCCGGTCTAATGTTCCGCCCACAAGCTATAGAAGAATTCTAATGTTGTATGACTAGTAATAATTATATTTATTCATTACTATTACTAGTCAACCAACATTAGAATTCTTCTATAGCCTATGGGCGGATGCATTTGACCGGAAATGTACGATTGCAGCGTCGTACAGTTTTGCTGCACCGTCGAATCTTCTAACTTTCGATGCTTTGTCGAATCTTCGTCATTCTAGCTATTTTACTGCTCCTCCTCTTTGGTTACAATCAGCCAATAACATTCATCATCAACTTTATTTTTATTTTACTTCCCCCACCCAATTCCAGCAGTGATCTTTTCTCTCTATGTCGAATCTTTTCTCTCTATAATAACAAATCTTTTCTCTCCTATGTCAAATCTTTTCTCTCCTATGTCGAATCTTTTCTCTCCTATGTCGAATCTTTTCTCTCCTATGTCGAATCTTTTCTCTACTATGTCGAATCTTTCTCTCCTATGTCGAATCTTTTCTCTCTATAATGTCGAATCTTTTCTCTCCTATGTAGAATAATCTTGGACTAATAGAGTTAAGGTTAGGCACATTCGACCACAGGTTCGATAGACACAGATTGTTATTGTCAGCGTCACGTCGAATCTCCTATCTATATCGAACTGTTGTAGCAACGAAAACGAAAATAAAGCATTTGTTTATGTCGGATCTTTCGGTTTTGGGATTCTGTGCTTTCGTTTTCGTTTGTTAAAACGATAACGAAAATAGCTGAAATTCGGACAAAAACGAATGCACATGTCTAGTAGAAACCAATATTGGCATTACAACTTTCTCGGATCATGCACCAATAACACTCCAATGGAATATCGGGGAAGTACAAAAAAGGAATAACAACTGGAGGTTAAACGAAGAATTAATATTGGATAAAAACATTGGCCAGAGAATAAAAGTAGAAATAGATAAATTCTTCAAGGAGAATAGTACAGAGGGTATGTCAGAGGCCATAGTCTGGGAAACTCACAAAGTTTATATCCGCGGGATATTAATAAGGGAGGGTGTGGCAAAAAAAAGAAGGACACAGGAAAAAAAACATAACTAATGAAAGAGATCTCCGAACTGGAACAGCAACACAAGAAAACTAGTGGGAAAGAATATCTATTAGGCCTCAATATCAAAAGAGCGGAGTTAAGAGAGTTATTTGAACAAGAAACCAGGACGGTTTATAATCAAATTAAGAAAGAGAGATATCAATGGGGCAATAAACCGGGGAAGCATTTGGCAAAAATATAAAAAAATAAAAAATAAATTCATTATATAGAGAAGATACAAACTAAGACCGGGGAACTAAGATATAAAACACCAGAAATAGCTAATTCCTTTCAAGAATATTATAGTCAGTTGTACTCAATTAACGCCCAGGACACAAAGGAAGAGATTAAACAAAAAGGTGAAAAAATTTAAGCTTATATTAAGGAGATCGATCCAGATAAAATTCCTGAAGACAAATTAGATCCTTTGGAAGCCCCCATAAGCGAAGAGGAGATCAAAAAAATTATCCAAGAACTACCAAATGGGAAAAGCCCAGGTCCAGATGGTCTGACGACACTATATTATAAAAAATATATAGATCTATTAACCCCGAAATTGTGTTCTTACATGAATGGGATAGGTGTAAATTAGGAGATGCGGAAGGAGGCATTAGAAGCCATAATAACTATAATCCCAAAAGAGGGTAAAGATACCACATTATGTTCCAGCTATAGACCGATCTCTCTCTTAAATATAGACACTAAAATCTTCTCTAAGATCCTAGCAAATAGGATGAAAACTATTATGAAAGTGGTTATACATTCAGACCAAGTCGGATTTATTCCAGGAAGGGAGGGTAAAGATAATGGAATAAGATCGCTTTTGGCTATTCAGAAAATTAAAGAAAGTGGGGCCCCAGGTCTAGTCCTGTCAATTGACCCTGAGAAAGCTTTTGACAGGGTAGACTGGGGCTTCATGCAGTCAACACTAGAGGCAATAGGTCTAGGACCCAGAATGAGTAAATGGATTAATTCTTTGTATAATAAGCCTTTAGCGAGAGTTAAAGTAAACAGGACACTATCCGCACCGTTCGAGATGAGGAATGGCACTCGACAGGGGTGCCCTTTGTCACCGATATTATTTGTGATTACGTTGGAACCCTTATTAAGGGAGATTAGGCGGAACACGGATATAAGTGGGATAATAGTGGGTGATGAAGAGCACAAGCTCGCGGCTTATGCGGACGATATTTTGTTCTTCATCACTCACCCTAAAATAACCATACCCAATACTCTAAAGGCTCTTAACGAGTTCGGGGAGTTGTCTAATTTCAAAATAAATCGGACTTAATCGGAAACATTGAGCATAAACATTCATAAAATAGATAGGAGTATATATCAAAAAGCTTTCTCATTCAACTGCGGGAAAAAAGCACTTTCGTACCTTGGAATTAAACTAACCGTCAACACTGAGACAATTTATAAAGAGAACTATATCCCACTACTAAATGAAATCAGGTTAGAATTGAATAAAATCGCACCGGGGCAAATATCATGGAGTGGGAGAATAGGAATCCTTAAGATGATCATTCTTCCCAAAATAGTCTATAAAATGCATGCTCCCGATCCCACTACCTCGGGTTTTCTTTGAAAAATTACAATTATTATTTTCGGTTTTCACTTGGCGCGGGAAAAAAACACGTACCAAGTGGACGTTACTCACAAAAGAGAAGGGCCAAGGGGGACTGGGAGCACCTGACATTAGAAATTATTACAACGCGATAGTAATAGCGCGGATAATGGAATGGGCCAACAAACGTACAGAGAAGAGTTGGGTGAATATGGAAGGTATAATTAGTAAAACCTCACTAGGGAAGGTAATATGGATACCGGCACAATACCGTGAAATGGGCACAAATACACATGATATTACTAGAAATGCACTAAAAATTTGGGATAAGATACACAAAAAAGAAAATTGGCAGTACAATTCACCTCTTATACCACTAAAGGACACAAGTTATTTCACACCGGGAAGTGAAAAAAAAATTGGGGAAATGGATTTTAAAAGAAAATGCACAACTAAAAGATGTTTTGGTCCAAAATAAATTAATCACATTTCAGGAACTCAAAAAAAAGACGGAATGGAGACTGATGAATGGCGGTACACCCAGCTTAAACATTTTTTTCGAAAATTTACCTAAACCTATCAGAGCCAAGGATAATTTAAGGCCGCTGGAGAAAATATGTGAGGAAAAGGGGAAGAAAGGAGTTATTTCAAACATTTATAAGATCCTAAACAACATAAAAAAGCCAGAGGTATTGCCATTTATTAAGAAGTGGGAAGATGAATTGGGATCACAAGTCCTAGAGAGTGATGCCGCGTACACACGGCCGTTTTTCTCGTTGAGAAAAACTAAATTTTTCCCATTCGACGAGAAAAATGATCGTCTGTGGGCTTTCTGTCGTTTTTTTCGACGAGAAAAACGGCATTAAAAACGACGAGAAAAATTAGAACATGTTCTAATTTTTCTCGTCGTTTTTTTTTACATGTTTTCCGCGGCAGTGTTTCCCATAGGGAAACACTGCCGCGGAGCCCACACACGGTCGTTTTTTTCTATCAAAAAAAAAATGACATTTAAAACGGCCGTGTGTGGGGGGAACAAGCTGTTCCTCATTTTTAACGTTGATTTTCTCGACGGTGTTTTCACCGTCGAAAAAATCGATCGTGTATACGCGGCATCAGATTAAACAAATGATTAACAGGGTCCACTCAACTTCTGTGAACTGCAATATAGTTGAAACTAATTATAAATGTCTCGTTAGATGGTATCTAACCCCGGATAGGATGCATAGATATGCTACGGAAAAATCACAGTTATGCTGGCGTGGGTGCCAGGAAATTGGGACAATGGCCCACATATGGTGGACATGCCCAAAAATTAAAAAATACTGGACTGAGATAAGGAGAACCATCAGAGATATAACTAACATAGAAATTCTGGACGATCATGGGATTCGGATGCTGAATAAATCATATCTTAAAAGTTTAATCCCACAATTATTAAACACAGCTAAGTGCCAAATTCCTAAATATTGGCAGGATCCGGATAGCCCTAACCGGAAGGGATGGTGTAATAAATTAGACAAAATTTATAGTATGGAATATTTAAGATCTAGTGACAGGGACTCATTAGAGGCATTTGAAGAAAAGTGGAAGGTGTGGACAGCCTTTAAGTGTACAATGGGCTATGCAGAGATAATGGGTGAATAATACAATAAGATAATAATAAAACAGAGAAGGAGAAAGGAAGAAGTGGATATATTAGAAGAAAGAGGTCAGGGGTCAAGGGGAAGGGGGATGGGAAGGGTATTATATGAAGGGGATTGTATTATATCTTATGTTTTATACGAAAACTAATAAAGAAAAAAGAAAAAAAAGTAAAAAAAAAACTCGGAGAACCACAAATGATGCGAATCCAAAGCAGAGACGACATTAAGGAATAAAACCACGAGCAAGTCTCTTGTGATTAAGTCTGAGTGGTATAGAAGAAAAAAAAAATACAGCCGCGAGTACTTTTAAATGACTTTTTTTCCTTCAGAAATGTCATTTTGTGCAGGGACAGTTCTAAGCATAGGAAACAAGCGCTACTTTACAGGCATACTAGACACCCCCCCCAGGTAATTTAAAGGAATATTTCACTTTTCTTGTTTCACTTTAAGCATTATTAAAATCACTGCTCCCGAAAAAACGTCATTTTTTAAAACTTTTTTTTGCATTGATACATGTCCCCTGTGGCAGGACCTGGGTCCCCAAACACTTTTTTTTATGAAAGTAGCTTGCAAATATTTTTATGAAAATAGCTTTAACCACTTAACGACCGCTCACTGTACATATACGTCGGCAAAATGGCACGGACAAGCACAATCACGTAACTGTACGTGACTGCCTTCGTATGGGTGGGGGGTCCGATCGGACCCCCATCCGGTACAGTGAGCATTCGGTATCGCTCCAGGAGCGATCCGTGATGAGGGGGCAGCCATTGGTTTCTGGCCACCCCCTCGCGATCGCTCCCGGCGAATCAAATGCTTCATCTGCCTGTGTAATGTATACACAGGCAGGAGGAAGTGATGTCATCTCTCCTGCGGCGCTCACATATACCGAGCGCCGTGGAGAAAAAGACATCAAGGTTAGTGCACAAACAAGTACATAGGCACACGATGGCCCCCCAGTCACCCCTAGATCACCCCCCAGATCACCCCCCAGCCCCCAGTCACAGTGTCACTGATTGCAGTGATCATTTATTTACTGATCACTGCAAACAGTGACATTTGTAACTGTAAAAGTGTCAGGGCAGTTCGTTTTAGGTCCAGGGTAGCCCCCTAACCCCCCCTAATAAATGTTTAACCCCTTGATCGCCCCCAGGTAACCCTTTCACCCCCTAGCACCACTGTCACTAAGCAATCGTTTTTCTGATCGCTGTATTAGAAAAAAGGTTTAACCCTCCCATATCACAAGAATTATAGACTGGCACTGCCACGCTGATACCAAAGACTGGGTTCCCCTGGAAAATGAATTAAGCTCAATACCACTTAAATTCTTGCCTTGGCTGGCTTGGGCAAAATACCCAGCCATCCAGAAACATCACCCGTTAGTGAACACCACCCTCTCAATATTCCATCTATTAGCAAAGCAGCCCAATTTCTCTACGCAACTAAGTCCACTCACCCCGCTGAGGGGTAATCTGGACTTTCCACTGGGAATGTGGAACCGCCTTCTGCACTCCTCAGATGAAAATGTACCTCTGCTAGCGAAACACTGCTTTCGAAACGCCCTGTTTAAGGACTTCCACATTCTTAAGTCGGACAACCTTTGCCCACGACTCCCACTCTGGACATACTTTCAGATACGCAGCTATGCTAACAACGCACAACGTAAGGGACATTTCACTAGACAACTAACTGAGATGGAATCAGTGTGCCTGGAGGGAAAGCCCGTACAAAGGGCCACTTCACTGTTGTACGCCTGGTTACAGAACTCTAGCCACGACACCAAAAATAGGTTTAGAGAGGCTTGGTCTCGAGATAATACTAACCGAAAAACAATGGCACAAAGCATGCGTATTCACGTACAAATGCTCTCTTAGCACCAGAATGCAAGAAACAGCTTTCAAATTGCTTACGAGGTGGTATGCTACTCCCGCCAAACTTCATAAATGGTTCCCACAAACCTCTGACTTGTGCTGAAGATGCCAAAAAGACGTAGGAACCCTTATCCACATTTGGTGGAAATGCCCTATGATAGCCAGATACTGGTCCGAGGTCAGAAGAATCATTCGCATCATAACAGAAACTACACTGGAGCTTGATGCTGCCTGCTGCCTACTCCATGTCACCAGCTTCTCATTTAAAAAGTACAAACGTTCCTTATCTAAACATCTACTGAATGCGGCCAAGTCCCTTATACCATTACATTGGAAGTCTCCCAACACTCCATCCATTCGGGATTGGCTTTACAGGATCCAAGATATCTGTGACATGGAGGAGACAGTGGCACAAGCAAATGATGCGGTTGAACGATATCACGCGACTTGGTCCCCATGGCTTGTTTTTAGGTACTCACAGGAATACGAGCAGCTCAGATCAACCCCAACAATGTGTTAGATTGTAAAATCTTAATCTCTGGAAACAATCTGTGGTCCTTGAATACTGCCATCTCTCTTTTATAACACATAATACTTACGTGCCCCTTTGCAATATATGCTTATATTGTTGTCTGATATTAAAATAACATAAATGCACACTATACGGAAACCATACTTTTGACCTGTCACACTCTATACCCTCTTTATTCTTATTAACTACCTTTCTTTCTCCCCCCCCCCCCTTGACTAACTTCTGACTTTCTGTTTTGTCGATATATCCAGAAAATACGACAACCCAATCTATGAACTCAGTCACCCTCATAATTGATTGCTTATGTTTACTGTGAATTTAAAGTGAATACAGTCTAATATATTTCACTTTTGCCCATATTTGTATCTTCACTGTATTAATATTTTGATGTTGTATGCATGTACAATTTTGTTCTTCTCTTTTTTTTCCAATAAAAACCTTATATGAAAAAATAAAAGAAAAAATAAAGGTTTAACCCCTTGATCGCCCCCCAGGTAACCCTTTCACCTCCTTTTGCCACTGTCACTAAGCGATCGTTTTTCTGATCGCTGTATTTGTTATGCTGATGCCGCTAGGTAGTCAGTTATTTTTTTAGTTCGCCACCAGGTTTTCATAGCGTCAGGTACCCCCATATATTAACTAATAAAGGTTTAACCCCTTGATCGCCCCCCAGGTAATCCTTTCACCTTTTGCCAGTGTCACTAAGCGATCGTTTATCTGATCGCTGTATTCGTTATGCTGGTGCGCTAGGTAGTCAGTTATTTTTTTAGGTTTGCCGCCAGGTTTTTATAGCGTCAGGTACCCCCATATATTACCTAATAAAAGTTTAACCCCTTGATCGCCCCCCAGGTAACCCTTTCACCCCCTTTTGCCAGTGTCACTAAGCAATCGTTTTTCTGATCGCTGTATTCGTTATGCTGGTGCCGCTAGGTAGTCAGTTATTTTTTTAGGTTCGCCGCCAGGTTTTTATAGCGTCAGGTACCCCCATATATTACCTAATAAAGGTTTAACCCCTTGATCGCCCCCCAGGTAACCCTTTCACCCCCTTTTGCCAGTCTCACTAAACGATCGTTTTTCTGATCGCTGTATTCGTTATGCTGGTGCCGCTAGATAGTCAGTTATTTTTTTAGGTTCGCCGCCAGGTTTTTATAGCATCAGGTACCCCCATATATTACCTAATAAAGGTTTAACCCCTTGATCGCCCCCCAGGTAACCCTTTCACCCCCTTTTGCCAGTGTCACTACGCGATCATTTTTCTGATCGCTGTATTCATTATGCTGGTGCCGCTAGGTAGTCAGTTATTTTTTTACGTTCGCCGCCAGGTTTTTATAGCGTCAGGTACCCCCATATATTATCTAATAAAGGTTTTAACCCCCTTATTACCCCTAGAGTTAACCCTTTCACCAGTGATCACCGTATAAGTGTCACTGGTGTCACTGATTAGCCAGTTAGTTATTTTGTTATTTAGGTTCCCTGTCAGGTTTTTATATAGCGTCAGGTACCCCCATATATTACCTAATAAAGGTTTTAACCCCCTGATTGCCCCTAGTTAACCCTTTCACCAGTGATCACCGTATAAGTGTTACGGGTGACGCTGGTTAGTTAGTTTGCTTTTTATAGTGTCAGGGCACCCGCCGTATATAACCCAATAAAGGTTTAACCCCCTGATCGCCCGGCGGGTGATGTCAATTAGGTTTTAGCGTCAGAAAGGGTCTGCATCACACCCCAGGCAGCGTCAGGTTAGTGCCAGTAACGCTAACACCCACGCGTGAAGCATACACCCCCCTTAGTGGTATAGTATCTGAACAGATCAATATCTGATCTGATCAGATCTATACTAGCATCCCCAGTAGTTTAGGGTTCCCAAAAACACAGTGTTAGCGGGATCAGCCCAGATACCTGCTAGCACCTGCGTTTTGCCCCTCCGTCCAGCCCAGGCCACCCAAGTGCAGTATCGATCGATCACTGTCACTTACAAAACACAACACACATAACTGCAGCGTTTGCAGAGATAGGCCTGATCCCTGCGACTCCAGTGCTGCAGGAGGTGATTTCACCACCACAGTTAAAAAAAGAGCATATATGCCGAAGCATGGGGGCAGCAGGGGCGGAGGAGCGATTTTGCTCCTAATGCCACGTACATACGGTCGAAATTCCGACGGAGGCTTGCCCGTGGAAAAGTCTGACTGTGTGTACGCTGCATAACTTTTGCGGGAGGATGCCCCCATGCTTCGGCATATATAAATGGTGCATGTATGCCCATCATTAGAAGTGGGTGAATGAAGGGAGGTATTCTAATGGTGGGCATACCCACCGATCAATCTCTTTTTTTCGTTCAGCCAACAGGCTGCATGAAAAAAAAGATTACAATACATGTCCAACAAGGACCAGCAACGTACTGGTATGTTGCTGGACTTTGAATGGTTATACCAGAATGATGCATGCAGGTTTAGGTATCATCTTGGTATCATTATTTTCAGCCAGCGGCTGGCTTTCATGTAAAAGCAATCCTAGCGGCTAATTAGCCTCTGGACTGCTTTTACAAGCAGTGGGAGGGAATGTCCCTCCCCCCGGATATAAAAAGCGCCATTGGGAAATTGGGAAAGCATTTTATCACACCGATCTTGGTGTGGTCAGATGCTTTGAGGGCAGAGGAAAGATCTAGGGTCTAATAGACCCCAGTTTTTTTTTAAAAAGAGTACCTGTCACTACCTATTGCTATCATAGGGGATATTTACATTCCCTGAGATAACAATAAAAATTATAAAAAAAAAAATATGGAAGGAACAGTTTAAAAATTAAATAAAAAAGCAAAATTAATAATTAAAAAAGAAAAAAAAAAAACACCCCTGTCCTTGCACAAAGGCGAACGCAAGCGTCGGTCTGACGTCATATGTAAACAGCAATTGCATCATGCATCTGAGGTATCGCCGTGAAGGTCAGATCGAGTGCAGTAATTTTAGCAGTAGACTTCTTCTGTAAATCTAATGTGGTAACCTGTAAAGGCATTCAAGGCTTTTAAAAATTTATGTAGTTTGTCGCCACTGCGCGTTTGTGCGAAATTTTAAAGCATGTCATGTTTGGTATCCATGTACTCGGCCTAAGATCATCTTTTTTATTTCATCAAACATTTGGGCAATATAGTGTGTTTTAGTGCATTAAAATTAAAAAAAGTGTATTTTTTCCCCCAAAAATGCGTTTGAAAAATCGCTGCGCAAATACTATGTGGAAAAAAAAAATCCAACACCCACCATTTTAATCTGTAGGGCCTTTGCTTTAAAAAAATATATAATGTTTTGGGGTTCAACGTAATTTTCTTGCAAAAAAAAACAAAAATGTCAGAAAGGGCTTTGTCTTCAAGTGGTTAGAAGAGTGGATGATGTGTGACATAAGCTTCCTAATGTTGTGTATAAAATGCCAGGACAGTTCAAAACCCCCCAAATGACCCCATTTTGGAAAGTAGACACCCCAAGCTATTTGCTGAGAGGCATGTCGAGTCCATGGAATATTTTATATGTTGACACAAGTTGCGTAAAAAATTTTTTTTTTTTTAAATGTTTTACTTTTTTTGCAAAAAGTTGTCACTAAATGATAAATTGCTCAAACATGCCATGGGCATATGTGGAAATACACCCCAAAATACATTCTGTTGCTTCTTCTGAGTACGGGGATACCACATGTGTGAGACTTTTTGGGAGCCTAGCCATGTACAGGACCCCAAATCCAAGCACTGCCTTCAGGCTTTCTGAGGGTGTAAATTTTTGATTTCACTCCTCACTGCCTATCACAGTTTTGGAGGCCATGGAATGCCCAGATGGCACAGAACCCCCCAAATGACCCCGTTTTGGAAAGTAGAGGCTATTTGCTGAGAGGTATGGTGAGTATTTTGCAGATCTCACTTTTTGTCACAAAGTTTTGAAAATTGAAAAAAGAAAAAAAATATATATTTTCTTTCTTCATTTTCAAAAACAAATGAGAGCTGTAAAATACTCACCATGCCTCTCAGCAAATAGCTTGGGGTGTCTACTTTCCAAAATTGGGTCATTTGGGGGGGTTTGTGCTATTTTGGCATTTTATGGCCTTCGAAACTGTGATAGGTAGTGAGGAGTGAAATCAAAAATTTGCGCCCTTAGAAATCCTGAAGGCGGTGCTTGGTATTCGAGGTTCCCGTACGCAACTAGGCTCCTAAAAAGTCCCATACATGTGGTATCCCCATACTCAGGAGAAGCAGCAAAATGTATTTTGGAGTGCAATTCCACATATAACCATGGCATTTGTGAGCAATATATCATTTAGTGACAACTTTTTGTAATTTTTTATTTTTTTTGTCAATATTCAATGGGCTCAACATTCCTCTCAGCAATTTCCTTGGGGTGTCTACTTTCCAAAATGGGGTAATTTGGGGGGGGGGGGGGTTGTACTGCCCTGCCATTTTAGCACCTCAAGAAATGAGATAGGCAGTCATAAATTAAAAGCTATGTAAATTCCAGAAAATGTACCCTAGTTTGTAGACGCTATAACTTTTGCGCAAACAAATAAATATACGCTTATTGACATTTTTTTTACTAAAGACATGTGGCTGAATACATTTTGGCCTAAATGTATGACTAAAATTGAGTTTATTCGATTTTTCTTATAACAAAAAGTAGAAAATTTCTTTTTTTTTCTAAATTTTCGGTCTTTTTCCATTTATATCGCAAAAATAAAAAAAACGCAGAGGCAATCAAATACCATTAAAAGAAAGCTCTATTTGTGGAAAGAAAAGGACGCAAATTTTGTTTGGGTACAACATTGCATGTCCGCACAATTTCCAGTTAAAACAGCACAGTGCCAAATTGTAAAATCAGCTCTGGTCTTTATGCTGCGTATTGGTCCGGGGCTTAAGTGGTTAAAATTAGCACTTTAGATTTTTCATGTTCGTGTCCCATAGACTTTAACGGTGTTCGGATGTTCGAACAAATTTATTGCCTGTTCGCATGTTCTAATGCGAACCGAACTGGGGGGTGTTCGGCTCATCCCTACCCACCAGGTGGAACTCAACTTTGGCAATACTGTAGCGGCTGTACATGTAGCAGAGAGGTGAGTACGATTACCTGTGTGAGTATGGCACAACAACAGGCTCAGGACAGCTCAGCTTTTTTCCCCCGCACCAATGGCTGCTGATAAAGGATGCATGCACTGTACTGTCACCATTTGAGGAGGCCACAAGGATTGTGAGCCATGACAATGCATGCATCAGTGACACAATACATGTTGTGTTCCTGCTGGAGCAGACTCTGCTTGGCATTATGAACAGGGCACTTGAGGCAGAGCAGCGAGAGGAAGAGGAGGGCTTCCTTTCCTCTTAAGGCCCGCTTTATGCAGACACCATTCTTCCTACACCACAGAAGACACAAGAGGAGAGGGAAGAGGAGGATTCTGGCAGCTTTGAAGGCATTGAAGCAGAGGAAGACATACGTCAACCCTTAACATATGGTTTTCCATCCCCAGAAACCTTGGGAGTAATATGTGGCTGGGAAGAGGCAGTTCCAGATACTGTAATGCTTAATGGCCCAGAGGAGTCTGCTTCTCATGCATGGGCTGCCTCTTTCTTCAAAGCCTGTGAAAGGACCTGAGAATACGTGGTATCAAGGAGATGGACCACTATTGGTTGGCAACCCTCCTTGATCACCGTTACAAGGGGAAAGTCTCAGGATTTATCCCATCCCCACAGAGGGAGCAGAAGATAATCTCCTCTTGAAGTGTCCTCAAGAGATATCATGTAATGCCTTTCCTGACTCTGGTAGGTTACAGTCTGGTGGAAGACATTGTTTTTGAGGCTTCTGTTGGTCAAGAGAGGAGCGGTGGAGAAGGGGGCCGCCTCAGTGATGCCTTTCAAATTTTTTTTAGTCCTCGGCACCCAGGGCTGTCAGCTTCCACATCCCATCGGCAGCATCTTTATAATATGGTGGGATTTTGAAGTTATGCCATAGATCTATCGAATAGAAGTTGCTGCCCACATTCCTGAATTAATACAAATACAAAAACAGTTTTCGCCACTAGATAATCTCCCACCATATTATGACAAATAAAAAAAATGTTTCCTCTATGGGACTTTAGAAGGCAGAAACTCCTTAGCAGTCAGATAATGTTGAAAATATATATATATATATATATATATATATATATATATATATATATATATATATATATTATTTGAAAAGTAACAAATATGAGGATATAACAGGGCCACTTGACCGTCGAATAACAGAATAGGACAGGGCATTATCTGTCCTATTCTGTTATTCAACAGAGTCAAGTGGTTGTCTGTATATGTTTTTTGATATTACACCCGAGTTATATATGCATCCAACTGTGATTTTTATCAATGTTATATCCTCATATTTTTAACTTTTCAAATAAAATATAAATATATTTTCAACATCATCTGACTGCTAAGGAGTTTCTGCCTTCTAAAGTCCAATAGAGGAAACAGTTTTTGTATTTGTCATAATATGGTGGGAGATTATCTAGGGGTGAAAACAGATATGGAGAGCTTTCCAGTTGACAATCCACTGGGTTAGTGGGTCATGAGAATAGACCACTGGCCAGAACTTGCCCAGTGTGCAATAGAGCTGCTGGGCTGCCCTGCATCCAGCGTGCTTTCCAAATGGGCATTCAGTGCTGCCAGAGGTTTTGTATAAGATAAGAGAACTTGTCCGTCCACAGACTCCGTGGAGCGGCTGACATTTTTCAAAATTAATCAGCCCTGGATTAGCAGCAACTATCAAGCCCCTGACTCCTATTCCACACCTGCTTTACAGGTGCATATCATTGCAATTTTTGACAGCAAGGCCAATTCTTGCTTTCATCAACAGTACCTTGATAGGGTTACAGTGAGAAGGCGCCACCGACACCCAAAGACCATTTTTCCACAACTGTTTGAGCGGGAGTCAAATTAATTTTTTTTACAGCAAGGCCAATTCTTGCTTTCTTTAAGAGTACCTCAATAGGTTTATGGTGTGAAGGCACCACAGACACAAAAAGACCAATTTTTCCACACCTGTTTGACAGGTGCATATCATTGCAATTTTTGACAGCAAGACCAATTCTTGCTTTCATCAAGAGTACCTCGAAAGGGGTACGGTGTGAAGGCACCACGACACCCAAAGACAAATTATTCTGCACCCATTTGACAGGTGCATATCATTGCAATTTTTGACAGCAAGGCCAATTCTTTCTTTCGTGAAGAGTACCTCTATGGGGTTATGGTGTGAAGGCACCACCAACACCCAAAAAAACAATCTTTCTTCACCTTCACCTCGCACTCATTCGCCTTTGCACGCTAGCATGGGGAATGTGGTCACTTTACTTTTTTTTTTTTCACTGTTGCTTTAAAAAAAGAAAAAAAAATGTTATCACTTTTATTGATGTCACAAGGAATGTAATAATCCTTCTGATACAGCAATAGGCATGTGACAGGTACTCTTTAGGAAGGGATCTGGGGTCTATAGGACCCAAAATCCCTCCTTTGCACTTGAAATCATTCAAAACTCCAAGACCAGCGTTTTTAACCACTTAAGCCCCGGACCATTTGGCTGGCAAAAGACCAGGCCACTTTTTGCTATTCGGCACTGCATTGCTTTAACTGACAATTGCGCGGTTGTACGACATGGCTCCCAAACAAAATTGACTTATTTTTTTCCCACAAATAGAGTTTTCTTTTGGTGGTATTCGATCACCTCTGCGGTTTTTATTTTTTGCGATAGAGAAAAGGATTGCCGCTCTCAAAGCTTCCGAACCTTCACAGGAAAGTGTCCCGCCCTACTAGGAGCTGACAGGTGCTGGCTCTGCACAAGTTTAATGAGGAAAAATATCCTGGATGGCCGCACACCATGAAAAAGGCATCTTTATTGTAAAAAATAAAATAAAATCCAGTGTACAGCAGTCAAATCATATAGTTTACAGCAAGCTTAGTACTGGTAGATGCCAGATTAGTATTTTTTGCGCTATAAACAATTTTGAAAAAAATGCTATATTTTTTATTTTTGCTATAATAAATATCCCCAAAAAATATATAAAAAAAAAATGTTTTCCTCAGTTTAGGCCGATACGTATTCTTCTACATATTTTTGGCAAAAGAAAAAACGCAATAAGCGTTTATTGATTGGTTTGCGCAAAAGTTATAGCGTCTACAAAATAGGGTATAGTTTTATGGCATTTTTATTATTTTTTTTTTTTTTTTTACTAGCAATGGAGGCAATCAGCGATTTTTATCATGACTGCGACATTATGGCAGACACATCGGACACTTTTGACACCATTTTGGGACAATTGTTATTTTTACAGCGATCAGTGCTATAAAAATGCACTGATTACTGTTAAAATTACACTGGCAGTGAAGGGGTTAACCTGAAGGGGGCGCTGAAGGGGATAAGTGTGTCCTAGGGAGTGATTCTAACTGTAAGGGGGCATTTGTACGAGTGACACGTCACTGATCGCTGTTCCAGATGAGAGGGAACAGACGATCAGTGACATGTCACTAGGAAGAACGGGGAGATGTTGTGTTTACACTGACATCTCCCCGTTCTTCAGCTCTGTGACCCGATTGCGGGACACCGGCGGACATGGTGGCAAATTAAAGGGGAAGTATATATACGCCCATTTGCTCCGCTGTGCCATTCTGTCGACATATAAGTTCATGCGACGGTCGGCAAGCGGTTAAATACTTTTGATTTTTTTTAAATGGCACCGTTAAGATGCCGGTAAAGCGGAAGTGATGTCATATTGCTTCCGGGTTACCATAGGGGCGACCCAATTAAAGCCAATTCCTATTTTTTTGCACTGTTTAATAGAAAATGAACCATATGTATTGGCTAATATCTATATTCCTCCGCCTTTTAAAATGGAGATCCTGTATAAACTAATGGAGTTCGCAGTAAATAAGGAAAATATCCCAGTAATAGTGGTAGTGGATTTTAATGCAGTATTGAATAAAACTATGTATAGATTCCCGCCAGGGGCACAGACTGATAGGGGAGGTGAGGGATGCCTAACCCAGTTTTTGGAGGAGGTTGGATGGTGTGATATTTGGAGAACGGGACACCCGGATGAGCGGCAGTACTCCTGTTTCTCAAGCACATACTCTACACTATCTAGAATAGATATGGCCCTGGGCAATTGGGTAAGCCTACAGTTAGTTAGTAAAATTGCTTACTATCCAAGAGGGGTGTCAGATCACTCTCCACTGGTGCTGACACTGAATACAGGGAAAAAGTGTCCTTCAGGTAATTGGAAAATAAGCACCTTCTGGTTGGAACTGATGGGTAAACCAGAGGAGATAGGTATAAAACTGCGAGAGTTTCTGGACTTTAATTCGGAGACAGCACCAGAAGGAGTGATATGGGATGCCCTAAAGGCCTTCCTTCGGGTGGTATTGATTCATCAGGTGGCCAAGATTAAGAGAAGCTCTAGAGAATGGGAAGAGAAGATTAGGAAAGAGGTGTTGGAGGCAGAAAAAAGATATGTGGAGGACCCAACCCTGACGAAACAAAGGAGATGGCTTGAGAAACAACAGGAGTATAAAATGGCAGTTAAAAGGAAAATCGAGAATAAGCGCCTCTTTCAAGGGCAGAGTGCCTTTGCAGAAGGGGAGAGTGTAGGTCATACATTAGCTCTTTTAACCAAAACTAACTCGGCTCCCTCTAAATTCCCCGCAGTTAGGACCTTGGGGGGTGAGATATCCTCTCAAACATCCGTAATATTGGAAACTTTTGAGATATATTATCAGGACCTATATAAATCAAAAAGAGGGGATGAGATGCCACAGATGGATGAGTTTTTGGGGGGAATGGAAACACCAGTTTTGTCAGAAGAGGACAGAAATACTATAGAAGCCCCAATAACTTTAGCGGAACTGCAACAGGCAGTGGTGGGGATGGCGAATCAGAAGTCCCCTGGGCCAGATGGCTTACCAGTTGAGATTTACAAACGGTATGGTAAGGTATTGCTCCCGGAACTATTAAAGGTGCTGAACTGGGTGGTAGAAGGGGGGAGGTTGCCTGCCTCAATGTCAGAAGCCATTATAATAGTACTCCAGAAAAAAGGGAAAGACCAATTAGATACATCATCTTATAGACCGATATCATTGCTATGCTCGGATGTTAAAATATTGGCCAGGATGAATAAACACATTCAAAAACTCATACATCCAGATCAGTCCGGATTCATCCCGAACAGATCTACCAGTACCAATATCAGAAGGCTGTATTTAAACTTACAGACGCCAACTGAGAATATAGGTGACAGATCCATCCTATCCCTAGATGCCACCAAGGCTTTTGATGATAGCCTAGAGTGGGATTATCTCTGGCATGTCTTAGAGAAATTTGGGTTTGGCCCCGTTTTCATTAAGTGGGTAAAAACACTTTATAACTCCCCAAGTGAAAAAAAAAAAAATCAATAACGAATATTCAAAGACGTTTAGGTTAGAAAGGGGGACAAGGCAGGGATGTCCTTTGTCCCCCCTTCTTTTTGCCTTGGCAATAGAGCCACTAGCAATTGTAATCAGAACAACACAGGGCATACAGGGATTCCAGAGAAGGGTAGGGGAGGAAAAAAACGTCACTTTATGCGGATGATGTCCTCCTTTTTCTGGGGGATGCTACAACATCCTTAAAAACGGCAGTGAAGACAGTGGAGACATTTGGACGATTCTCGGGCCTGGTGATAAACTGGGAAAAGTCTGTTCTTCTTCCGGTAGATCCAGTAGGCAATGCCGTAGTTACAGGAGTCCCCCAATTAAAAATAGCGGAGAAAATTGATTATCTGGGGATAGTGGTAACACGAGACCCAGAACAATACATTAGTAATAATTTAGCGCCACTTTTAGTTACGTTTAAACGTAAAGTTGATATCTGGGGACGGCTTCCTCTATCGGTGGCCGGACGAAGCAATTTAATTAAGATGATCTGGATGCCACAGCTGCTTTATGTCCTCCATAATTCTCCAGTGTGGATAGGTAAAGGTTGGTTTAAAAATTTGAGACCCTCTTCAGGGAATTAATCTGGAAGAAGGGAAAGGCGAGGATTAGTCTTGAAACATTACAACTGCCAACAATTAAGGGAGGTTTGGCCGTCCCACACCCTCGTAGCTATTTCCTAGCGGCGCAGTTACAGCACTTGGGGGGGGAGTATTATAGAAGGAGGAGGGAGTGCCAGTGGGAAAATTATGTTAATGGTGGCCCCACATAACTCCATAATAGAAGCCCTAGAGGCGAATTCCTTCCATGTCAAGAATCCAACATTAAGGATGGTTAAAAGAATATGGCAGGCATGCTAGCTATGGGGAAGTTAAAAGGATGGGAAAGACTAGGTGTCAGGGTCACCTGTGGCCAGGTGACAGATGCACACCGTAGGGGGACAGGAGTGCACCGCGAGGTAGTGAACCCTATGGCTGGCTTCTGCGGATAGGAAACTGGGTGGTTGTGGAAAGCGGGACCAGAGGAGCACAACCGGGATCCAAACGGAAGCTAGAGCCAAGATTCCCCAGGGCGCGGAGTCTAAGACCCAGCTGGTCTTCTCCAGGGCCTCTAGTGGTGAGGATGTTAGCTGCAGGCTGGGACCAGGTCGCGGCCCCTGGAGTTTCCTAGCTCACGCCCCGTAGGATAAGGGGAAAAGAGGGGAAGCAGCAGCACATGATAAGAGAGAACCGAATAACAAGCTGAAGGTCAGGGGCCACAAGCAGACAAGGATAACGAAGAACGAGCCGAAGATCAAGGGTCACGAGCAGACAGGGATAGTCGGGGACAAGCCAATAACGTAACAGAGAGACAGATGTAGCACACGGCAGGCAGGAACCCAAACACACAATGCCTAACAAACACGTTGATCAGCAAAGCAGGCTTGCAGTGCACAGGTTAATATAGTGTTCTGTGATGGGGCCTGGGGTGGAGTCAGGCTGGGAGGAGATTATAAAGGAAGCCAGGTGAAGGAGGTCTGGTCTCTAGATGAACACATGAGGAGGAAGGTAAGATGGCAGACAAAAACTACTGCATATCCATGACAGTACCCTCCCTCTTATGGGCCCTCCCCCGCCTGGACCCAGGCTTAAAGGGAAATCTCTGATGAAACCTTCTCAACAGATGAGGTGCAGCGACATCAGATGCAGCGATCCAAGACGCCTCCTCAGGACCAAAACCTCTCCAATGCACAAGGTACTGAAGAATGCCTCTGCAGAGCCGAGAATCCAGAACTTGTCTAACCTCGTACTTAAAATTATCCTCAGAGACCGAAAACGAGGTAGGGAGATGACAAGAAGATCTATTGAGGACCAAAGGCTCTCTAGGAATAAGCAAGGGCATGAGAGGATCAACAGGAATCTGAGGAGGGTCCCCTAGACCCTTAAAGGGGAACTGGTCATCTTGCACAGGACCATCAGACTGGGCAGATGTCAGTGGAACCCTGAAGTCAGGTTGGTTAGAAGGTGACATGTCGCCGGAGTCAAGCTGAATAGCTGAAGGACAAGCAGAATGTCCCGAACAAGAAAAAGTGAGAGGCTCACTGGGCATGGGCTGGACTGGCATAACTAGTACAGAGGCAGAGTGAATAGCTGAGTCAGGTGTAGCGACTACCTGAATCGCATCGCAAGACGTAGCGACTGCAGGACTTGTAGACAAGCTAGCCTGGCTGTGCGTCCAAGGGTGGTTAGGGACAGAGAAATGTAAATGGTTATGCAACCTGGAATGAATGGCCGGCTCAGATTCACAGGGGGCAACCTTGGGTAGGCAGGACGAGGAACAGGAGGGACCCCAAGCCAGGATCTGTCCAGTAGTCCAGTCCACATGAGGAGAATGGAGCTGTAACCATGGGAGACCCAAAATTATAGGCGTTGAGGCCTTGGGTAAGATAAGGAAGGATATCCACTCCTGGTGGAGTGTCCCTACCGACATCTTAACAGGGAGGGTCTGGAAGCGGATAGGTCCCCCTGGGAGAACAGTACCATCAATCGCCAAGACCACCAATGGCGTGGTGAGGGGCAAAAGAGTAAGTCTCATGGACGATGCGATTTCCCAGTCCATGAAATTACCAGCGGCTCCGGAATCCAGATATGCTGAGACCGAATGAGAAGAAGCACCAACATGAAGGAACACAGAAAGCAGAAGACGAGAAGGGGAAGGTGATATTTCTGGGTCCAATACTCCACTTTCCAGATGAAGTGGACCCGAACGTTTTTCTGGACAAAGAGAGCAAGTGTCACGAAAATGACCTTTGCCCCCACAGTAAAGACACAGACCAAGAGTTCTGCGCCTAGCACGCTCCTCGGGGGATAGCCTGGTCCGACCCAGCTGCATGGGTTCCTCAGCTGGTAGGAGATGCTCTACGGGTCGAAGAGAGGGGAGCTCAGGCTGACTAAGAACCAAGGAGTGCTGGCATTGCTTTTCTAAGGTCCTCTCCTGAAAGCGAATATCGATCTGGTTACACAAGGAGATAACGCCGGCCAGATCAGTGGGGATGGTTCTTCCAGCTAATTCATCCTTCACTCTATCAGACAGGCCATGCAAAACGGTTGCGACTAAGGCCTCATTGTTCCAGCTCAACTCAGCCGACAGTATGCGGAAATGAAGGGCATACTGTCCCACAGAAGCAGACTCTTGGCGGAGACGTAAAAGGGCGCTGGCCGCTGAAGAGACACGAGCCGGTTCTTCGAAGATATTCCGAAAAAGTTTCAAGAAGCCAGACAGGCTAGAAACCACTGGATCATTCAGTTCCCACAGAGGGGCTGCCCAGGCTAAAGCTTCACCAGAGAGGAGGGAAATGATATAGGCTACCTTAGCCCGATCAGACAGGAAGTTTTGGGGCTGGAGCTCAAAATGAATCGTGCATTGGCTAAGGAACCCCCTGCAAGCCTTGGAGTCCCCAGAGAAACGGGACGGAGCTGTTGTAGCGAGTGTGTGGCTGCGACTGGTGCAATAGGTGCAGCCGCTGATTGTATTTGAGGTTGCGGATTCAGGGTTCCCAAGGAGGCCTGAAGCTGCTCGAAGCGAGAAGCCAGATCCTGGAGGAATCGCATCACCTGAGTCTGATTCGATTCCTGGGTTTCAAGTCTGCAAACTATGCCCTGCAATGGATCATCCGCGGGTAGCGGGATGTCAGCCGGGTTCATGGCTGATCAAACTGTCAGGGTCACCTGTGGCCAGGTGACAGATGCACACCGTAGGGGGACAGGAGTGCACCGCGAGGTAGTGAACCCTATGGCTGGCTTCTGCGGATAGGAAACTGGGTGGTTGTGGAAAGCGGGACCAGAGGAGCACAACCGGGATCCAAACGGAAGCTAGAGCCAAGATTCCCCAGGGCGCGGAGTCTAAGACCCAGCTGGTCTTCTCCAGGGCCTCTAGTGGTGAGGATGTTAGCTGCAGGCTGGGACCAGGTCGCGGCCCCTGGAGTTTCCTAGCTCACGCCCCGTAGGATAAGGGGAAAAGAGGGGAAGCAGCAGCACACGATAAGAGAGAACCGAATAACAAGCTGAAGGTCAGGGGCCACAAGCAGACAAGGATAACGAAGAACGAGCCGAAGATCAAGGGTCACGAGCAGACAGGGATAGTCGGGGACAAGCCAATAACGTAACAGAGAGACAGACGTAGCACACGGCAGGCAGGAACCCAAACACACAATGCCTAACAAACACGTTGATCAGCAAAGCAGGCTTGCAGTGCACAGGTTAATATAGTGTTCTGTGATGGGGCCTGGGGTGGAGTCAGGCTGGGAGGAGATTATAAAGGAAGCCAGGTGAAGGAGGTCTGGTCTCTAGATGAACACATGAGGAGGAAGGTAAGATGGCAGACAAACACTACTGCATATCCATGACACTAGGTATACCCAGACTGGCACAATTATACGTAGGTAATATATTGAAATCCTTTTCAGAACTAAGCAGAGAGTATGCTATCCCAAAATCTTTGTTTTATACTGTAAACTTTTGGGGATTTTAGCTCCACGGGACTAAGTGCATAAACCGTTGGCTTTTGAACAGAAAGGCTTTTATTTGTGAATAAAGCAAAAATAACGCTTAATTCAGCACACAGAAAAATATAAACCAAAGTCCACTTATCTTCCAGCATAAATCAAAGTCCTGCTTATCTTCAGCACAAAAATAAACCAAAGGAAAGACACATACAGTTTTGTAGGGGAACTTCCAGAGCCCTTGCTGAATCTTTACAAGCTCCCAGCAGACCCACAGCTAGTCTCCACAGGTGCAATCCTCATACTCCTTCCACACCACCTCTAGCACCAATTCCTGTTTTATGAGCTGTCTTCCTGGAAGCCCTTAACCCCCTGTGTGCTGACTCCCAGTGGTCAGGAGTGGAGGCTCTATCCCACCCGAATGTCACTTTAGAGCCTCCGATACCCAAATACCTCTCTATTAAGACAAAGAGGACTGCAAGCCAGTCCTCTCTGGACTATTTATTTTGCCAGGAATTCCTCACCCATTTTGGGTGACCTCCTGAACACTATTACGACTCGTTAAAGGGACCATAACCCAAATATTGGTGCTACATAGCACCCGTCCAGGACCCAACCTTGGCGTCCTGTACATATCCCCCCCCTCTGCCTCAACGCGGAGGTGTTAGAGGCACCACTCGACATCATACAATGGACTCGGGAGAGGGCATCGGCATTCTGATGTTGTCTCACGGGTCTGTGTTCTACCACAAAATTGAACTCCTGGAGAGAAAGGAACCATCTTGTCACCCTGGCATTGGTGTGCTTGTTTTGCCTCATCCAGGTAAGGGGAGCGTGGTCTGACATCAAGCGAAACCTCCTACCTAGGAGGAAATATCGTAGGGAGTCCAAAGCCCACTTGATGGCGAGACACTCCCGCTCTACCACAGCATAGTTTTTCTCCGCTGCTGTCAGCTTCCTACTAAGAAAAACTACGGAATGCTCTTCTCCATTGCTTTCCTGCGACAGGACTGCTCCTAATCCCTCACTTGAAGCGTCTGTCTGCACTACAAAATCTTTTGCGAAATCCGGAGCTACAAGCACCGGATCCTGGCACAATGCCGTCTTAAGCATTTGAAAAGCTTTCTCGGCCTCGGCATTCCACTTTATCATCACTGACTTTCTGCCCTTGGTCAAGTCAGTCAGCGGTGCAGCAATGGTGGCGAAGTTGGGGACAAACCTCCTATAATAGCCAACTATGCCCAAAAACGCTCTGACCTGCTTCTTGGTTAGGGGACGGGGCCAGTCCTGTATGGCTTCCACCTTACTCATTTGGGGCTTCACCAACCCCCTACCCACAATATACCCTAGGTACTTGGCTTCCTCCATCCCAATGGCACACTTCTCCGGATTGATGGTGAACCCTGCTCTTCTCAAGGAGTCTACCACTGCCTGAACCCGGGGAAGATGGGACTCCAAATCAGTGCTGAAGATGACTATGTCATCTAAGTAGACGGAAGCGTACTGTTGATGTGGGCGCAAAGTTTTGTCCATGGCCCTTTGGAACGTGGCAGGGGCAGAGTGTAGACCAAATGGCATCCTTTTGTATTGGAAGTGGCCTTCCGGGGTAGAGAAGGCTGTTTTTTCCCTGGCTTCCTTGGTCAGGGGAATCTGCCAGTACCCTTTTGTGAGGTCCAGCGTGGTGATATACCTGGCAGGACCTAACCTCTCAATTAGCTCATCTACTCGTGGCATGGGATACGCATCAAACTTGGAGACTTCATTAAGTTTTCTGAAGTCGTTACAGAAGCGGAGAGTGCCGTTGGGTTTGGGTACCAACACGATTGGACTCGACCACTCGCTTTGTGACTCTTCAATGATTTCAAGTTCAAGCATTCGTTTAACCTCGTCAGATACCGCCACCCTATGAGCTTCTGGGATACGGTAAGGCTTTAACTGGATTTTTAATTTTTAAGTGAACGCCGCGACAGAAAAAATATTAAATAATAAGTATAAAAACACCAGGTCAAATGAATTGACCTCAAAACTAAACTAAAGCTGCTCCCCTGAGAAGTGAATAACTCCCAGTGATGTGTAGAAAATATATATACATATATATACATATATATACATATATATATAGGGGGCGCTAATAAGTGCTAATGGTGATAAATTAGTTGTGCGTGTACCAATATCTCAATTAATTTAAATGCAATATTGAATACTGTAAATAGGTGTCCCAATATATTATATAGACAAAAGTTCAACAGAAAAAATGTCCAAAGTTTGCTGCTGAAAAATAAATCCTCAAGTTTTCATGTGACTCCAATACTCAGTGCTGACAACTCAGTGCTGACAACCAATAACTTGAAGTGATGTGGATTGTGCTCCTTCACCAAGGAAAAACATACACCCAAAGTGCTGTAGTAAATCCTGCTTACCAGAACTAGTTGACCACTTTAACTAAAAAGTAGGTCAAAATCGCTTGTACAGGGTAGTGCCTGTTCACATGGATTGGACCTGGAAAAAATCCTTCCTCCTCATAGTGCCATGACCGGAAAATTAAGATGGAAACATTCCATAGTGTAAAACCATTTATTATTCCGTTAAATGAAACATAAAAAGAGCCAAATGGCTACTCACATATACAAGTGCCTAATCCCGGTACTGGGGCTGCAGGCTCTCAGAGGAATTGAATAGGAAAGTCCGCTACGGTCGGTCCACTTCCATGGACGGCGTGCGTTCCACCTCCCCCCTTCCGCTGACCACACAGGCCGGATGTGGGCGTAAAAACACGTGACCAGATACCGCCTCGACGTACGTTTCGTAGGATGCTACGTCATCAGGAAGCGTATCTGGTCACTAGAGGTCACGTAATATATATTGTGTTTAATAAAATACCCGGGAAAACCAAATTGAATTGCACAGCCTCAGTCTCGGTTTAGACTGAACAAAACAAAGATTGCGTTTACATGGATAGGTATACTGGATATATAGATATGAATTGACAACATACCCAACCTAAACCAAACATTTATTATTATATGATATAACAAAGATTGGTAGTCCGAACACTCCCCTCAGAGAATATTCAGGCTCATTATTTTTTAAACACAGGACACGATAGGTACTCTAGTGTCCCCTAGTGTAGGTATTACAAACTTCGCCCAAAGACAAATTGTTAGAAGTGTGCTACCTCATATAGCCATTTGAGAAAAAATTATATATAAAGGAAGATGGTATATATAGAAATTCTTTCCACAAAAAATATATGAATTTTAGTGGATAATCTAGATATTATCTAACAAATACCAGAAATATTGATACCTTAAAATAAAAAAACTAGAGATTACCCTTCCTCTTCAAATTGGTGCCAATAAACACCACAGAGAAACTGCATATATAGAGATGAGATAAACTTCATCAGTCTGTTATTAAAGATACATATGCAGTAAAAATGGATCAAAGGTGATAAGACCAAATGACAAAAAATATATATAAAAATAGAAAAATTATATAAAAAATATATATATAAAAAATTGCTAATCATTGGAGAGGAAACAATTGAGATCTAGCTCTATATTCATACCAAGCGGATGCATACACTTTAGTCTATAGAGCCACTTGGTCTCGTTTTTTGAGACCTGTCTGGTCATATGTGTGCCTCTCCAGTGTCTAGCAATTTTGTTGATCCCATAGAATTTACACAACGAGGGGTCACTATTATGAAACATTTTGAAATGTCTTGAAACACTATGATTAGGATAGCCGTTTTTTATATTTTTAAGATGTTCATTGATTCTAATTCTCAGGTTTCTGGTAGTGCGGCCTACGTACTGAAGGGAGCAAGGACACTCTAGCACATATGTCACATGATCTGAATTGCACGTGATAAAGGACTTAATATCAAAAAGTTGTTGAGTAACTTTGGACTGAAAATTTGAGATTTTTTTAGGTGCCCCTGCTTTTCTAGTCGTTTTACAGGCTTTGCACCTAGTGCAGTAATGGAAGCCTACACTATCAAGGAAAGTAGAGTTTTTTTTGGGGGGATCCGGTACATTCTTTGCAATTTTTATTCTGAGCCCTGGGGCTCTTCTATAGATAAATTTGGGTTTTACAGGAATAGTGGATTTCAGATCAGGATCCTTAAGCAGGATTGGCCAATGTTTTTTAATAATAGCTTCGATCTGCTTATACTGTCTATTGAATCCTGACACAAAAGCTACTTCCCCTTTAAATTCAGATTTTACCTTAGTTTCTAGGAGGGATTTTCTATCCATGGCGGATACTTGTGTTAATACCTGGGTGAGTGCCCCCATGGGATATCCTTTTTCTAGGAACTTTGCTTTAAGTATTTCGGCTTGTTCATAAAAATCAGCATCATTGGCACAATTGCGCCTGAGTCTCATGAACTGTCCCTTAGGCACTGCCCCTATCCATTGGGGATGGTGGCAGCTGCGGGTTGGGACAAACCCATTTCTATCCGTAGACTTGAAGTAAGTTTTTGTCTCATAGATCTCATGGTTCTTGGTTATAGTCAAATCAAGATAGTTCACACTATTAAGATTAAATTCTGCCTTGAATTTTAGACCATATTCATTTGTATTAATTTTTTCTAAAAATGATGTCAAACTTGACATAGGTCCATCCCATAGCAAGATGACATCATCAATATATCTTTTCTAAAAGATCAATGATCTATTCTGGTCTTTAAAGATGGTCTCAAGTTCCCACTTATTGAGAACCACATTAGCCACACTAGGGGCGTACAGTGCCCCCATGGCCACGCCTCCAGTCTGGTTGTAGAAGTCATCCCTAGCCCAAAAAAAAATATTGCCCATAGCTAACTCTAGGCCCCTAACCAGATAATTCATCTGGGCCTTTTTGAGTTTGGATTCTCTATAAAGAGCCCATTTCATAGCTGACAGGGCATCCTTATGTTTGATATTAGTATATAATGATTCAATATCTATTGTAACCATAATTGTGTTTTCTGTGGCTTTGATTTCATTCAAAAGAACCATGAGATCTTTACTATCCTTCAAGTAGGAAGGGCTTTGTGACACTAGGGGTTTGAAGAAACCATCAAGGTACTCCCCCAACCTAGAGAACAAGGAGTCCAGCCCACTGATAATAGGTCAGCCTGGTGGAAACTCTTTGTTCTTATGTACTTTGGGCACTATATAAAGTACCGGGACCTTTGGTGCCTGTATTTTAATATAGTTTGCTTCCTTATGCCGCGTACACACGATCATTTTTCCCGTCGGGAAAAATGAATTTTTTTTTTTCGCCGAGAAAAACGATCGTCTGTGGGCTTTATGCCGTTTTTCTCGTTGAGAAAAACGGCAGGAAAAACGACGAGAAAAATTAGAACATGTTCTAAATTTTCTCATCGTTTTTTCCATAATTTTTTTCCGCGGCAGTTTTCCCATAGGGAGACACTGCCGCGGAGCCCACAGACGGTCGTTTTTCTCGACAAAGAAAAAAATGACGGGAAAAACGGTCGTGTGTGGGGGAAAATGCCGTTCCCTCGTTTTTCATTTTTTTTCATGTCGTGATTCACGGCGGTGTTTTCACCGCCGTGAATCACGATCGTGTGTACGCGGCATTAGGGTTTAGCAGGGACTTGGATATTCCCTCCTCTACCCAAAGATGCAATTCTTCTTTTAATCTGATTGTAGGGTCTCCTTTTAGCTTTTTATAAGTAGCTGTATCGTTAAGTAATCTTTCAATTTCTTGGTAATAATATTCGCGAGTAAGTATCACCAAACCTCCCCCCTTATCTGCTGGTCTCACCACTATTTGTTTATTTTCTTCCAATAATTTAATTCCTTCCCAAATATTTTTATTGGATCCATGTTTTTGAATAACTAGTTCCCTGGCTTCATCTTGCACCATATTCCTAAAAACTTCTATGTGATGATTTTAACCTTTACCAGGGTTGAACACTGAATTATTTTTTAACCCACTATGCACATACTGCTGGTCAGTGGTGTCCCCTCCTGTTCCAGATCTTAAATTGGCATAGTGTTTCTTTATGTTCAATTTGCGGACATATTTTTCAATATCTATGAACAACTCGAATTTGTCCACATTTTTATCAGGTGCAAATTTTAGCCCTTGATTTAACACTTCCCATTCTTGATCAGTGAGAGTTACCCCCGCTAAATTGTAAATTCCTCCGTTTATCTGTTCCTTTTTCTTTTCTTTTCTCTTTCCTCCTCGTCTCCCTCTTTGTCTATGGGGTCTTTGGGGACCTGTGGAGTGCTGGATGGGATATGGTAAGGTTCCTTCCAGTCTCTCCATTCCCCCCCCCCCGGTGGGGATTCTGGTAGGGACCCGGTCTTCCTCTAAAGTTGCCTCTAAAAGATCCACGTGGGGGTCTAGGTGGATAGTAATTTCTATTCTGTTCTTAGTATCCATAATCCGGCCCCCTATTTTCCAGTGGTGCAAACCTATTGTAGGTGTGCACTGAATGAGCCGTTGGAAATGGGTAAGGACTAGGCTGTGGATAATAAGAATTTTTTGGCATATGATTGGGTGTTTTAATAATTTTTTTAGAGGTACTCAAGGTTTTTGGTTTGTTTTTTGGGGCTGCCATCATGAGGACCTCCGCTTCCCTTTCTATTGTTGATTCCGATACAGGGGCAGAAGCTATCGTGTCTTGCCATTTATAGACCTTGTTATCCTCAAAATCCTTTATATCTCTCTGATATTTTTTGAATTTTTAATTTTTAATTTCCCCGTCATATTTAATTAGATGGTTTTGTAAACTTTTTGCTTTCTCTTCATATTCATTGTTGGTTTTAAAAGGTTCCATTCTTTCTTTGAGGTCTGCTATTTTGGCCTCTAGGATGACGTTTTTGTTTTTTCGTCTCCTAATCATGAGTTGCATGAGCTTTTGCTCACATGCATTAAAAAACTGGTACCATTCGTCCAGCAATTGGAGGTCTTCAATCCCATCATTGGGACTGACATCCCACCTTAACCTTCTGGGAGTAAGATTTTATCCACTAAAATTCATATATTTTTTATGGAAAGAATTTCTATATATACCATCTTCCTTTATATATAATTTTTTCTCAAATGGCTATATGAGGTAGCACACTTCTAACAATTTGTCTTTGGGCGAAGTTTGTAATACCTACACTAGGGGACACTAGAGTACCTATCGTGTCCTGTGTTTAAAAAATAATGAGCCTGAATATTCTCTGAGGGGAGTGTTCGGACTACCAATCTTTGTTATATCATATAATAATAAATGTTTGGTTTAGGTTGGGTATGTTGTCAATTCATATCTATATATCCAGTATACCTATCCATGTAAACACGATATTTGTTTTGTTCAGTCTAAACCGAGACTGAGGCTGTGCAATTCAATTTGGTTTTCCCGGGTATTTTATTAAACACAATATATATTACGTGACCTCTAGTGACCAGATACGCTTCCTGATGACGTAGCATCCTACGAAACGTACGTCGAGGCGGTATCTGGTCACGTGTTTTTACGCCCACATCCGGCCTGTGTGATCAGCGGAAGGGGGGAGGTGGAACGCAAGCCGTCCATGGAAGTGGACCGACCGTAGCGGACTTTCCTATTCAATTCCTCTGAGAGCCTGCAGCCCCAGTGCCGGGATTAAGCACTTGTATATGTGAGTAGCCATTTGGCTCTTTTTATGTTTCTTTTAACGGAATAATAAATGGTTTTACACTATGGAATTTTTCCATCTTAATTTTCCGGTCATGGCACTATGAGGAGGAAGGATTTTTTCCAGGTCCAATCCATGTGAACAGGCACTACCCTGTACAAGCGATTTTGACCTACTTTTTAGTTAAAGTGGTCAACTAGTTCTGGTAAGCAGGATTTACTACAGCACTTTGGGTGTATGTTTTTCCTTGGTGAAGGAGCACAATCCACATCACTTCAAGTTATTGGTTGTCAGCACTGAGCTGTCAGCACTGAGTATTGGAGTCACATGAAAACTTGAGGATTTATTTTTCAGCAGCAAACTTTGGACATTTTTTCTGTTGAACTTTTGTCTATATACTATATTGGGACACCTATTTACAGTATTCAATATTGCATTTATATTAATTGAGATATTGGTACACGCACAACTAATTTATCACCATTGGTTTTTCACTCGCACTTATTAGCTCCCCCTATATATATATATATATATATACTTTAACTGGATTTTTACATTGGGTTCGGTTACGATATCATGCTTGATGACGTTGGTGAGACCGGGCAATTCTGAAAACATGACCCTATTTCTTTGCAGAAACTCTTTTGCTTGCTGGGTTTGGGGTCTAGTCAGGGTGGCAGCAACCTGCACCAGGTCGATCCCTGCATGGTCCCCTGACTGTACCCCTACCACCGCGGATACCTGTTCCCTGTCTCTCCAGGGTTTCAACAAATTCACGTGATAGATTTGGTAGGGTTTTCTTTTCCCTGGCTGGTGTATCTTGTAGTTCACCTCACTTATTTTCTCTACTACCTCAAATGGGCCTTGCCACTTGGCCAAGAATTTGCTCTCCACCGTGGGTATTAGAACAGCCACCCGGTCTCCTACTTGAAACTGTCTAATTTTAGCCGACCGGTTATACACTCTTCTTTGGGCATCCTGAGCCTTCTGCATGTGCTCCCTCACCAGCGGCATCACCTTAGCCACCCTCTCTCGCATTTGAGAGATATGTTCTACCACGGTTTTATGTGGTGAGGACTCACTTTCCCATGTTTCCTTTACTAGGTCGAGCAACCCCCGGGGCCTTCGTCCATACACTAGCTCAAACGGCGAGAAGCCCGTGGATGCTTGTGGAACCTCCCGGATGGCAAACAACAAGGCAGGGAGTAACATATCCCAATCCTTCCCGTCTTTCTGGACCACTCTTTTCAACATGGACTTTAGAGTTTTATTAAACCTCTCGACTAGGCCATCGGTCTGTGGATGATAAACGGACGTCCGCAACTGCTTAATCTGAAACAGTTTGCATAAGTCCGCCATCACCTTTGACATAAAAGGGGTGCCCTGGTCCGTCAGTATCTCTTTGGGGAACCCAGTCCGTGAGAACATTTGAAACAACTCCCGGGAAATGTCCTTAGAGGAAGCTTTCCTCAAAGGGATTGCTTCTGGATACCTAGTTGCGTAATCTAGTATGACCAATATGTATTGGTGCCCCCTTGCCGACTTTACCAGGGGTCCCACCAGATCCATAGCGATCCGCTCGAATGGGACCTCAATAATTGGCAAGGGTACTAGAGGGTTTCTATAGTGGGGCACCGGGGCAGTTAACTGGCAAATGGGACAAGATCCACAATACCTTTTAACCTCTGCCTTCACTCCTGGCCAATAAAACCAGTCGGTTATCCTGGCCTCTGTTTTCTCTGCCCCCAGGTGTCCTCCTAGTGCGTCGTTGTGGGCTAGATCAAGGAGCATCTGCCGATATAGTTGGGGAACCAGCAACTGCTCTACAGTTTCCCCTCGGCTCTCAGCTACTCGATATACGTCCCCCTTCAATGCAAAATGAGGAAACCTCTGATCTGCCCCTGGCATTTTTAAGACCAGATCAACAACAGAAACCTGCTCTCGAGCATTGATCAAGGTAGGATCCTGCAATTGGGCGGTGCCAAATGCACCCCTGGATACATCCAGGTCTGGATGCACTGGCCTCGAGGATGTTTCCCCCTCATCCTCCTCAGCCGGAGAGAGCTCCTCATCTTCCTCCCCCAGCATGACTTGTAGGGGGAAACCCCCCCCCCTAAGAGATCAACTCGGTTTTAAGACCTGGGACAGAAACATTATCATCCAAATTAGTATTCTCTGTAACTTCATTATCAGTGACGGGTATCTCCATATTAGAGGGGTGTGTTGTGGGGGTTTCAGGCCCGGACCCCTCAGACTCTGTCCCTTCCAGGCCCAGTGTCCCCAGTTCTCCGGGCAGCCCTATCTGTACCTGGTTCCATAGTTCAAGAAATAGTGGACAGTCCCGCCCCACTATGATGTCATGTATTAAGCTTTTTACCACCCCAACCTCTTGTGTAACTGAAATATGGCCATAGGAAACCGTTACTGGGACCAGGGGGTACTCCCTGGTGTCCCCATGGATACACACTACCCGTAGAGTCTTATTCACTGGGCCGAGTCTCCCGAGCACCCTGGCATGTACCAGTGTTATCATGCTACCGGAGTCCAGTAGCGCCTTGGCGGGAAGGTGGTTCACCCACACTTCACACTCGAACCGCCCTTCAGCCAGATCAAGATGAGTGGCACACACTCGTTGCACATAGAAGGAGCTTCTCCGACCGGTCCCACAGTCCATAGGCTCCTCCTGCAGCGGGCACTGTGCCCGGGTATGCCCCCAGGACCGACATCGCCAACACTGTAGGTCCCCCATCCGTGGGACAGGAACCAACCTTCGTGGTTCTGCGGAGGATGATGCAGGTTTGCGGGTTCCAATGTCAGGCAGGGCTTCTCTCCTAGGTGCTGTGGCTGGTCTGGTTGCCCTTGGTGTGGGTTCCCGATGCTTGGCAGGCCCAAGCAGGTCCTCTACCACGGTGTACCTTTCGACCAACTCAACCAGCTGGTCAGCAGTTGCAGGGTCTCCGTGGCTTACCCAGCGCTGTAGGTCATCTGGCAGGGACCGCAGGTATCAATCCATCACCACCCGTTCCACCATTTGTGGGCCTGACAATTTTTCTGGCTGCAGCCATTTTTTCACCAGCTGCACTAGTTCGTGCATTTGGGACCTAGGTGGTCGGTCAGGTTTGTACCGCCAGCGATGCACCCTCTGAGCCCGGACGGCTGTGGTCACTCCCAGGCGGGCCAGGATCTCTGCCTTCAGCCGCTCATAGTCGCTGATGTGCTCAGATGGGAGGTTTAAAATAAGCCTTTTGCGGGTCAACGTGAGAAAAGGGGAGATAATACCAGCCCATTGGTCACGGGGCCACCCCTCTCTCTCTGCTATCCTTTCAAAGGTAGTGAGAAAGGCCTCTACGTCATCACTGGGTGTTAGCTTTTGTAAAAAATGGGTGGCTCTCACGGACACTTGGTTGCCAGCGGCAACGACCACTTGCTCTCGTCCCTGAGCCAGCCGCTGTACTGCCTCCTGCAATGCGGCCACCTGTGCTTGAGTGGACCCCTTCTGGGCCGTAAACTGGGCGGCTAGCAGCCGTGTGCTTTCCTGTTGCTGAGCCATCGCTTCCTCATGGCGACGGTTTGCCTCTGCTAACGCTTGCTGCTGGGTCACAGTGGCTTGTGCCAAAGCCTTGATGACCTCCTCCATGCCTTTGTCAGCTGTTTGCAATGTCTGAGCTGACTTCACCCAAGACATGCCAAAAGCCCACTGTTTCTTTAAATGTCAGTTTGTTTTTAAACGTTTTTTGCAGCTGCAAATGCACTTTGCCAGAATCCAAGACACCAGTTGTAAACTTTTGGGGATTTTAGCTCCACGGGACTAAGTGCATAAACCATTGGCTTTTGAACAGAAAGGCTTTTATTTATGAATAAAGCAAAAATAACGCTTAATTCAGCACACAGAAAAATATAAACCAAAGTCCACTTATCTTCCAGCATAAATCAAAGTCCTGCTTATCTTCAGCACAAAAATAAACCAAAGAAAAGACACATACAGTTTTGTAGGGGAACTTCCAGAGCCCTTGCTGAATCTTTACAAGCTCCCAGCAGACCCACAGCTCGTCTCCACAGGTGCAATCCTCATACTCCTTCCACACCACCTCTAGCACCACTTCCTGTTTTATGAGCTGTCTTCCTGGAAGCCCTTATCCCCCTGTGTGCTGACTCCCAGTGGTCAGGAGTGGAGGCTCTATCCCACCCGAATGTCACTTTAGAGCCTCCGAAATTCCGGGCCCCAAATACCTCTCTATTAAGACAAAAAGGACTGCGAGCCAGTCCTCTCTGGACTATTTATTTTGCCAGGAATTCCTCACCCATTTTGGGTGACCTCCTGAACACTATTACCACTCGTTAAAGGGACCATAACCCAAATATTGGTGCTAGATAGCACCCGTCCAGGACCCAACCTTGGCGTCCTGTACAATACCTATTTGCAGATTAGACATGCCCTTCAAGCCCAATTCAAAATCCATCCGGTAAGATGGCAAAAAATTCCCCACCTTCAACGGCTAATTAAGTCAAGAATTTCTAAAGGCCTTATTTCAGAATTATATACTCAGATTAGTGGTGGTTCTATAGCGAGAGAAAGGGTGGAAAAAAACAAACAAAAATGGGAGGAGGATATAGGACCGATAACAATGGAACAATGGGAACGGATTTTGGAGCTTGGGACATCGGTATAACTTTCCCCGTCACAGAGAGTGTCCCATCTGTTTCTAGTGCATAGAGTTTATTACACCCCAAAGAGACTACACAGGTTTGGAAGGAAGCCGGATGATAAATGCCCTAGGTGTCAAAACACAGGAGACCTTATACACATGATGTGGAAATGCCGAAGTTACATAGATAATGGGTAAAGGTATTAGATATTATAAATACGACCTTTGGGATTGCTCTGGAACCGGAGGCCAGGGTATGTCTATTAGGTTGTATAGAAGAGAGGCATGAGCAGAAGGGCATTACAGTAGCGGCAATAAGGTGTCTGTTCCAGGCTAGAAAACTGATAGCACAAAACTGCCAATCTCAGAAAAGCTCCATCATCGGCGGAATGGGTTAATGTAATAAACGCGACAGTGTGGAAAGAAAAAGTAGCTCTAACCAAAGGTGTCAACTTTAATAAATTCAAACTACTTTGGGAGCCCTGGCTGAGCAGAATGGGGTGCCCACCCTAGAAAGGGGAGAGGAAGCAAAATTGAGAATTAGAGATCAGCCTGAGGGGAGAGCAAGAGCAAATAGGAAAGAGAGCTGCATATGATAGATAAGCTGGACAAACCCAATTAGAAAGTAGGAGTTGTAAGAGGGAGAGGGAAAGAAGGATATTGCTGTAGTAGTTGCAGAATTTGTGTTTGAAGTATGGAGGGTGGGATATGGGTATATGGTTATAGTGGGTACCTTAAAATCTATGTAATGTGTTATATTTATAAAAATGTATGTATTTTAATTAGATCTTCTTTTTGTAACAAAGAAAAATAATAAAGAATATATAAAATTAAAGCCAATTCAGGCTTGATTCTGGTTTGCTTTATCTGTATCTGCTTTTCTTATGCTCTCCTCTCTGCGATCATCTACTGATCTTCTTTCCATTTGAATCTGTAAAGAAAAAAAAAGACAATAAGGTTAAGTACAAATTTTAAATAAGAACGCTACTCAAAATGTATTTCTTTAGATTTGAATAGAGTGGGGAGAGGGTTCAAATGTTTCCAAGGTTTCATTGTTTTTTATGTCCTGACTGGGATAGTTTCTCTTCACTTCCTATCATCTCAGCAAGAGAGGAAGTGAGCAGAATCCCCCCCAGTGGAGTTGCTGACATCAGTAACCTAACTGAGGTGCTAACCCTTCCCTATTCCATTTTAAACTGTCTTGCTCAGAGCTCTGCTTTAGTAATATATTATTAAATGTTTTGAAAGCAATTTCTCGTGAACCCTGTACACTGTCTGTAACACACTCCTAAACCCTGCAATCTGTGGGTAATGCACTCCTGAACCTTGAATTCTGTGTGTAAATGTCAGGGCTGGGCTCAGCCCTTCCTTCTCTGTGCTGGCAGCTCATTGCCAGCTCCCATCTCTCCACAGTGATCCACCTGTTGATAATCCTGCTCATCAGCTCTGCCTACTTAAGCCTTCCAGTTCATTTGCTCTCTGCCTTCGCCTGTGTTAACATCACAAGAGACTTTCTCCTGCGTTCCTGTTGAAGACCTGATTGACTGAGGTTCCCTCTGGCTACAGATCCTGCTTGCTGTACTACTACCTTTATCACTGGCTCTTGGACATTGGCTTGGCCGACTACCCAATCCGGTTACTGAACTCTGGCTATCTTTTGACTACGCTTACTCCTGTTTACTTTTTTATTTTTAATTTTTAAACAAGTGTGATTTAACTGTACTTCTGTCTCGGTCTTATTCATGGTTTCTGACAGTAACACACTCCTGAACTCTGCACTCTGTGTGGAATGCACTCCTGAACCTTACATTCTGACAGTAACACACTCCTGGACCCTGCACTCTGTGTGTAATGCACTCCTGAACCCTGCACTCTGAGTGTAATGCACTCCTGAACCCCACACTCTGGGTGTAGCACACTCCTGAACCCTGCATTCTGAGCGTAACGGAATCCTGAACCCTGCACTTTGTGTGGAATGCACTCCTGAACCCTGCACTCGGTGTGTAATGCACTCCTGAACACTGCATTCTCTGTGTAATGCACTCCTGAACACTGCATTATGTGTGTAATGCACTCCTGAACCCTTCATTCTGAGTGTAACACACTCAAGAACCATGCACTCTGTGTGTATTGGCAGTCATAAACTAAAAGCTGCATAAATTCCAGAAAATTTACCATAGTTTGTAGACGCTATAACTTTTGCGCAAACCAATAAATATACGCTTTTACATTTTTTAAGACATGTGGCTGAATAAATGTTTGCCTAAATGTATGGCTAAAATTGAGTTTATTGGATTTTTTTATAGTAAAAAGTAGAAAATATCTTTATTTTTTATATCGCAAAAAAAAATCCCAGTGGTGATCAAATACTACCAAAAGAAACCTATTTGTGGGAAAAAAGGACACAAATTTGGTTTGGGTACACAATTGCATGACTGCACAATTACCAGTCAAAGTAGCGCAGTGGCAAATTGCAAAAAGTGCTCTGGTCCCCCAAGACGACGTCATTTTATGACAAAACACGCGTCGGGTGGTTGGACGTGCTGACGTTATCGCGTTATATCCTTGCAGTGGACGGGTGTTCGCTAGCCGGCTGGCTTTTTTGTACCTTAAAGTTTTATATTTATGTAAGTGCAAACTTTTATTAATTAAATTCAATATCATTACGATTTTACACTATATTAGTTCCTGTTTATTCTGGGTAATTGATTGGCCTGTACCTGTGATCCGTATACCTTGAGGTGCTGTTAGTGAATCTCTGGATAAAGACCCTGGCTGGGTTATAGCCGCAAGCCTTACTATCTTGCTTTCTGGCAAGCTGGAAATCTATGTGGTGGAGGTACACAAGTCTGTTTTGGTGTTTATTCAGACCGCCCAGACTCACTCACTGGTGGTTTATGGAATAATCTCAAGTTATATGGTGCTTCGCATATACACCTATCCTTTGTTTACGGACTTGTTGCTATTTTTTTTATTTTTATGATTTTCATATATGTGTTTTAGCGCAGCTTTATTACTTTTTACAAGCAGTGGGTATTGCTGCGGTTTCATATTTAGTTTTTTCCTGGGCAGCATGAAAGTTGGTGCAGTTTGGGTTAATTTCTGAAAAGCTGACAATTGCTTTCTCTGCAAAACAAAATACATTTCATATTGAGCATAATGAATAAAACATACGTTTATTTTGATTATGCAATGTACCTGCAGAGATGTCCTGGAATGTACATTTACTGAAATGTAGTGAAAGGGAATAAAGTAAAGCTAAAAAGTAAAATATATATGTACAGTAAAACCTTGGATTGCGAGCATAATTCGTTCCAGGAGCATGCTTGTGATCAAAGCAAATTTCCCCATTAGAAATAATGGAAACTCAAATGATTCATTCCACAACCATTTATTCATAAGTCCTTCAGTTTATAGTCCATATAAAAGATTATAGCAGTGTGGTTGTGTAACCATAAAATGCCCATCCACAAATGGCAGCCTCCAAAAGGGGATTAGCAAAATTCAGCAGGAGCTACAGAGTATAAAAGAAAAGAGAGGCACCTCTAAGTGTAGAAAAATGGTTACATTTATTGAAGTTACAACATTTAGCAACTCACATGGCTGATGATTAAAAGAGGCACATCTAAGTATGCAGGCATCCGGGGGAACAGCTGTCTACAATCGTGACTTGCAGTAGCGCGATCTGAAAACAAGGCTTGAACCGCTCGTGGAGCGCAGAGTTGAAGGGATGATGTCAATGGTGGTGTGGAGGATGGTCTATGTGGACATCTTTACCCCAGATGCTTGCATACTTAGATGTGCCTGTTTTAATCATCAACCATGTGAGTTTCTAAATGTTGTACCTTCTTTAAATGTAACTGTGTTGCTACACTTAGAGGCGCCTCTCTTCTCTTTTATACTCGGTTGTTGTGACATGACACTACTTGTATATCAAGACATCGCTTGTATATTAAGTCAAATTTAAAAAAAAATGTTTGCTTGTCTTGCAAGACGCTCTCAAACCAAGTTACTCTCAAACCAAGGTTTTTCTGTATGTGCGTGTGTGTGTGTATATATAGATATATATATATTCAAAGTATGTGTTTAATACAATGCTAAAAATAATATTTTTAACAACAAATTCAAGGTGTCATACATAAGATAGAATATTCTTTCAAATTAACTCATGTTTTATTGTATATACATAATTAAAAACCAGACATATACTGTACTGTACATACAAAATATTTTCTTGTTCAATATTTTTATTCAGTTTTGAATATCATTATAGATACAGCATAGTACAAAGAGTACAAAATAATGTGAGAATTGCACCCACAATAAGTGCACTTTAGAATGCAGACTTCAAGTAACACCATGGAGATGAGAAAACAGATATCGACATATACAGAGTTCAAGGGCTAACAGCCCAGGGCTAAGATACCAATACAATTGCAGAGTTCAGAAATTTACATTTCAGCCAATATTGGATATTAGAGGTATAATCAAGCAATAAAAACCAAGATCACTATATCTGAGAGTAACAGGAAAGAGAGCAAAAGAGAGAAGAGAGGTGGAGGGAGGCCTTCCATAGGTATTCAAGAAGGACGGGAGAACAAAGTCAACATCTAATAGATGTCATTGTTCCTGGAAGGAGACATCAAAACTCAATGACAGAAAGTTATCTACTCTGTCTAGCTAAATAGTCTTGATCTTACTGTGGATCATTGCTTTGGTAATCAGGTGCTTTGTCTCAAATATGCACAATTTGGAGGCCTTGCAAGCCATTGGGATTCTTTGTTTGGATTCTGTTGTAACCTGCAGAGAAAGTGTAAACTGAGCTCTAGGTCATGAGTACAATGAGTCATAGGGAGAAAGCCGGGTGTGGGGTAATTGAGACTTGAACACACCCAAAAAAAGTTGCATGTTTCGACAAAACCACTGTTGCCTTATGGGTTTATGTGAAATCTCCATTAACAGCTGTAAATAATATTGCAATTAGAAATATATTTCAGTTAGAAGGTAATATATTTAACCACTTCCATACCGGGTCATTGTAAAATGACGCCGGCAGGAACCCTCTCTCCCTCCTAATGGACGTCATATGACGTCCTGGGTTTGAGGGGGGATATCTGAATGATGCCTGCAGCTAGAGGCATCATTCAGATATCCTTTTTTTCAGATCCTGCGCACCGTAAGAACGATCATAGTGGTGGTTCTGCCGCTTGATCGTTCTTATAGGCGGCGAAAGGGGACATCCCCCCCTCCCGCTGCCATCCGGTGCTTCTCCGGGCTCTCCCGTGCCATCGGGGACCTGGAGAGAATCGTCCGGCGCCGGTGGTGGGTCACGTGACGAGCATAGAGATGACCGTCGACCAGATGGTCACCAGTCATCTCTATGACCGTCGGAGGCCCGGGCGCGATGTGATGACGTCACGCCTGGGTCCTCAAATGTAAACAAAGCCGCCATTGCGGCTGTAAGTATGAGATCAGTGAAATTTTTTTCACGATCTCATGCTTTCCAGCATGGAGGAGAGATGTGGGGTCTTATTGACCCTGCATCTCTCCATAAAGAGGACCTGTCACACACATTCCTATTACAAGGAAAGTTTACACTCCTTGTAATAGGAATAAAAGTGATCAAAAAAAAAAAGTGTAAAAAAAAAAAAGTAAAATAAAATTAAAAAAAAAATTATTATTTTTTTAAAACGCCCATCCCCAATAGCTCGCACTTAGAAGCGAACACACACGTAAGTCCCGCCCGCATATGTAAACGCTGTTCAAACCACATATGTGAGGTATCGCCGCGTGCGTTAGAGCACGTACAACAATTCTAGCACTAGACCTCCTCTGTAACTCTAACCTGGTAACCTCTAAAAATTTTCAAAGCGTCGCCTATGGAGATTTTTAAGTACCGAAGTTTGCCACCATTCCATGAGTGTGCGCAATTTTAAAGCGTGACATGTTAGGTATCTTTTTACTCAGCGTAACATAAGCTTTCATATTTTACATAAAAATTGGGCTAACTTTACTGTTTTGTTATTTTTTAAATCATGAAACCATTTTTTTCCCCAAAAAAAGGCGTTTGAAAAATTATTGCGCAAATACCGTGCAAGATAAAAAGTTGCAACGACCGTCATTTTATTCCCTAGGGTGTCTGCTAAAAAAAACATATATAATATTTGGGGGTTCTGAATAATTTTCTAGCAAAAGAATGATGATTTGTACATGTAGGAGAGAAGTGCTAGAATAGGCCCGGTATGGAAGTTGTATAAAAAGCCCTGTATGGAAAGGGTTAAAGTATTGGGTGCTGTGTAATGCCTTGTACACACGGTCGGATTTTCCGTCGGAATAAACTCTGACGTGTTTTTCCAACGGAATTCCGTTCAAGCTGTCTTGCATACACACTGTAACAACAAATTTTGACCGTCAAGAATGCAGTGACGTACAACACTAAAGAAGTTCAATGCTTCCGAGCATGCATCGACTTGATTCTGAGCATGCGTGTTTTTTTCTCCGTCGGAGTTCCATACAGACGAACGGAATTTCCATCGGGAAAAAAGAGAACATGTTCTCTTTCTAACTCAGTCGGAATTTCCGACGGAAAAAGTCTGATGGGGCATACACACGGTCGGAATATCCGCTGAAAAAATTCTGTCGGACTTTTTTCCTCGGAAATTCCGACCGTGTGTACGTGGCATTAATCTTACGGTAATTAGCTCAACTTCAAAGGGTAAAGGGGGGGAGGGGAGTTTGGGACTTTAAATGAGGCGCATATGTGGTGCACCTCCATCCCTAATTTGAAAAAGTAAATGGAGGTTTGGGACTTTGAGTGAGACTGTAGACATGGTGTAGGTAAAAAGGATGCATGTTTATTCAAATTAAATGCATGACACATCTCCAAACAGAAATCACATGAAAGGAAAAACATTATGGTTGATGTGATTCCCTAGAGTTACACACACATAAGTATGGGTATGCACAATATAGGCAACAAGGTACATCAGTGTGTGACCAGGTGCCACATAGTGATCCATATGGATAATGGAATACATTCAGTGAATTACATATGTACAGATATCACATGGCAACAAGCGCTAAAAACCATGAAAAAATTAGCACATAAAACCAGTAAAAGCATAAGTAAATGATTGTGTTGTCAACTGAGTTGATGCGTTTTCTGATGCCCGACGCGTTTTGTGTATAAGTTACACTCTTCAGGTCCATCTTGAGTACTTACATGGAATCTGGTACAATGGGTATGGTGCATATGGAGCCCTGACCAAAGATAGGTCCGTCATGGGAGCTGAGGTGATATATAGCCGCACTCAGGCGGGGTGCACTATCGAAGCCCTCCCAAGGACACCGGAACATGCAGTGTTGATGTTCATTTTTTCATGTTTTTAGCGCTTGTTGTCATGTGATATCTGTACATATGTAATTCACTGAATGTATTCCATTATCCATATGGATCACTATGTGGCACCTGGTCACACACTGATGTACCTTGTTGCCTATATTGTAAATACCATGTAAGCCGGGGGCCTACACTGTACATTGTGTTGTAAATACTGTCTGGTGTGTAATTTATATATATTATGTAACCCTATCAATAAATGTGTATTGCGGATGGAACTACCTCTTTGGTGTAAGATCTCTCAGATCTAGATATGTATATGTCCATACTACTACAATGATTGAGGTGTATGCACACAATCACATAACTAGTCAACACCACCAAATATAGGTATATGCACCCCATTCACCACACCCTCTAAAGCACGTAGAAGGATACGTGGGAGAAAACTTAGAGATTCTCTCTGGGACCAGGTACCATTAAGTGCTTAAGTTTTGAGAGAATGATCTGGTTTATTTAAAAAATGCAGTCCAATACTCCCAGTTTTATGCTGCGTACACACGACCGGAAATTTCGACAACAAAACCGTGGATTTTTTTCCGACGGAATGTTGGCTCAAAAGCGTGTTGCATACACACGGTCACACAAATCTTGTCGGAAATTCCGAACGTCAAGAACGCGGTGACGTACAAGACGTACGATGAGCCGAGATCAATGAAGTTCAATAGGCAGTTTGGCTCTTCTGCTTGATTCTGAGAATGCGTTTTTTTGGGCGTCGGAATTGCATACAGACAATCGTAATTTCCCACAAGAACGGAAAATTTGAGAACCAGCTCTCAAATTTTTGTTGTCGGAAATTCCAAAAGCAAATGTCCGATTGAGCCTACACACAGTCGGAATTTCCGATCGTGTGTACGCGGCGTAAGTGTTTTTTTAGATCAGATTCCCATCTAGTCACTTAAGTAGGTGGGGTGGTAGGAGGCCAGTTAAGAGGAAAATATAATTTAGAAATGAGACCTGAGGCATGGGGAACAGAGGAGCAAATTCCCACTTAGAGGGTTATACTGTTCATAGAAGAATCTACACAAATGTATAAAAATGACATAGAAATGGCATGTATAGAAATGGCAATGAAAAAGTGAAAAAATGTCATGGGGTCCCCCCTAACATCCATACCAGACCCTGATATACATAGAAGTGAGGTTGAAAAAAGACACAAGTCCATCAAGTCCAACCTATGTGTGTGATTATATGTCAGTGTTACCTTGTATATACCTGTTTGTTGTGGTCGTTCAGGTGCTTATCTAATAGTTTCTTGAAACCATTGATGCCCCCTGCTGAGACCACCGCCTGTGGAAGGGAATTTCACATCCTTGCCACTCTTACAGTAAAGAACCCTCTACGTAGTGTGAGGGGGTTAGCTCGGCAGCGGGTGTGTGTGACCCCCGAGATGGGCTCCCCACACAAAAACAGGCCCAGCAAACGGAGGTTGTGGTTTTCAAAATCAAAAAGGTGCGGTTTATTTTCTATTTACAGTGACAAAACACAGCAAAGCAAAAGAAACATAAACAAAATAAATCCTGGTCAACTTGACCTCTGACTAAACATACAGGTTTCCTAACTAACAACTGGGATCAGCCTAGTGCTGTCCTAGTCCCTAAGTCCCTGGTTTTAAATGTCCAAGCAAATAGCCACACAGGCTTTGTCTCACCGCACAGGGGTTCACTCTCCCTAGACAGTCCACACAGGTCTGGTTTCAGGCATGAGCTAACATCTAATGAAGCTGGGAGTTCTTATAGAGGCCTAAATGAGCTGACAAGGTTCAGCTGGTCTCCTCATCTCTGTCTGCACGACGCCCCACACTCTCCCTAGAGGTATGAGTCATCCATGAGCCCACTAGCCTTATACAACTCTCCACCTAGTTGTATAAGTCGGCGTAAAGCCTGAATCTGGGCGAAATATATCTACCCCCCTGGATGCAACCAGGTGACTTTACCTTCCTGCTGTCACATACCCCCCCCCTCTTGTTTTAACCTCGGGGTTGGAACACCAGCAATCAGGCATTCATGTACTCGAGACAAAGCATCCACATTCCCCATTTGAACGCCAGGGCGATGCTTTACTGTGAAGTTGAATTCCTGGAGGGCCAGGAACCACCTATTCACTCTTCTATTTGTTTCCTTGTTTTGAGCCATCCACTTTAACGGAGCGTGATCCGTAACCATGTCAAAGTGCCTACCTAGCAGGTAGTACCGAAGGGAATCTAGAGCCCACTTCACCGCTAAACACTCCTTTTCAACGGTGGCGTAATTTACCTCATGGGACTTCAACTTCCTGCTGAGGTAAATGACTGGGTGCTCTTCCCCGTTCCAGACCTGGGACAATACTGCTCCTAACCCCACATCTGACGCATCACTTTGTACGACAAAGTCTTTAGAGAAGTCGGGTGAGTACAACACTGGCTGGCTACATAAGGCTTGTTTCAAGAATTGGAATGCTGCCTCAGCCTCGGGGGTCCATTTAATCATGACCGACCCTTTCCCCTTCGTCAGGTTGGTTAGGGGCACAGCCTTAGAAGCAAAGTGGGGAATGAATCGCCGATAATACCCAGCGATTCCCAGAAAGGCTCGTACCTGCTTCTTGCTGTTGGGACGTGGCCAACTCTGGATGGCCTCGACTTTGTTGAGTTGGGGTTTTATTACTCCCCTCCCAATGGTGTACCCAAGATATTTGGCCTCCTCCTGCCCAATGGTACACTTCTTGGGGTTAGCCGTAAACCCCGCTTCCCGAACAGAGTCCAGGACTGCTTGCACTTTTGGCAGATGTGAGGCCCAATCTGTGCTATGGACAATTATGTCATCCAGGTAAGCCGCAGCATACTTCCGATGGGGTCTCAGCATCTGGTCCATTTTCCGCTGGAATGTGGCTGGCGCATTCTGTAACCCGAACGGCATTCTTTTATATTGGAACGCCCCGTCTGGGGTTACAAATGCGGTTTTCTCTTTGGCCGACTTGGCCAGGGGGATTTGCCAATACCCTTTTGTGAGGTCAAGAGTCGTCATGTATCGGGCTGTTCCCAGCCGGTCGATCAACTCATCTATACGTGGCATGGGGTAGGTGTCAAATTTTGTAACTTTGTTCAACTGACGAAAATCGTTACAAAATCGCCAGCTCCCATCCGGTTTAGGCACCAACACAATGGGACTAGACCAATCACTTTGGGACTCCTCTATCACCCCTAAGTTCAGCATTTTCTGTACTTCCTCCCGTATTGCCTCCCGTCGGGCCTCTGGGATCCGATAGGGTTTTAACTTCACCCTTTCACCGGGCGGGGTAATGATGTCATGCTCTACCCCAGATGTTTGTCCCGGCAGCTCAGAGAATACCTCCTTGTTGCGAAGCACAAACTCCTTAACCTCCTGTTGTTGGGGTTGTGACAAGGTGGCTGCTATTCCAACCTCAGGAATCACGCAACCAGTTTGAGCTGGTGACCAAGTGTCTGCGACTAGGGACTCTCTATCCCTCCAGGCTTTCAACAGATTAACGTGATAGATCTGTTCGGGCTTTCGCCTTCCTGGTTGTCTGACCTTGTAATTCACTTCGCTCACTTTTTCCATTATCTCGTAGGGGCCTTGCCATTTGGCAAGGAATTTACTTTCAACCGTAGGGACAAGTACCAGTATCCTATCCCCCGGGGAAAAGGTACGGGTCTTGGCTCCACGGTTGTACACTCTCTGCTGTGCTAACTGCGCTTGGGCCAAATGTTCCTTCACGATGGGCATTACCTGTGCAATTCGGTCTTGCATCAGGGCGACATGCTCAATCACACTCCTGTGGGGAGAACTCTCACTTTCCCAAGTTTCCTTGGCAATATCCAACAGCCCTCTTGGGTGTCTCCCATACAGTAACTCAAAGGGGGAGAATCCCGTAGAGGATTGGGGCACCTCCCTAATAGCAAACATCAGATAAGGAAGTAGACAGTCCCAATCCTTTCCATCTCTATCCACCACTTTCTTCAACATTTGTTTTAGGGTTTTGTTGAACCTTTCAACCAGCCCATCGGTTTGGGGGTGATACACAGATGTACGTAATTGCGTCACTTTGAACAATTTACACAGCTCCTTCATAACCCGGGACATAAAGGGTGTACCTTGGTCCGTAAGCAGTTCTTTACAAATACCCACCCGGCTAAACACAAGAGATAGCTCTTTGGCTATGGTTTTGGCCGAGGTATTTCGGAGAGGGATCGCTTCTGGATAACGGGTGGCATAGTCCATTATAACTAATATGTACTGGTGCCCCCTAGCGGACTTGATTATAGGACCTACCAAATCCATGGCGATCCTCTCAAACGGGACCTCAATGATGGGTAGAGGGACCAGCGGGCTACGGAAATGTGGCATCGGGGCCGACCTCTGACACACAGGGCAGGAGGAACAATAATTTTCTATGTCCTTCATCACCCCTGGCCAATAGAATCTCTGTAATACCCTCTCTCGGGTTTTCTCTGTCCCCAGATGACCTCCAAGAATGTGCCCATGGGCCAACTCCAACACCAACTTCCTGTAAGGTTTGGGCACCACAAGCTGCTCAACGGTTTCTTCTGCCCTTTTTGCCACCCGATACAGTAGGTCCTTCTCTACGCTGAAGTATGGGTAAGTGCAGGTATTATCTGGGTTCACTAACTCGCCATCTATTTTCACTACGTTTTCCCGTGCCTTTATTAGGGCGGGGTCTTTCAACTGTTCTGTGGCAAAGTTTTCCCTGTGAACCTCAAGATCAGAAAACTCCACAGACGGTAGGTTTTCGTCTGAGGAGGTGGGCTCCTCTCCAGTTTCTTGAGTCTCCCCTGCCAATACTGATAAGGGAAATTCCGGAGAGTCCTCACCACTCTCAGGGGAGTTCTGGCTATCACATTCCTGGTACATAGGGGCACCAGTGGGGGGCTCAGGATCATCCCACAGTTCCCAGAACTTCGGAAAATCCCTTCCCACAATGGCGTCATGCGGTAACTGAGATACTAAGCCCACTGGATGAGAGAGGGTACCTTTGGGGGTCTCGAAACACACTGTAGTCACTGGATACTCTCGGGTGTCCCCATGCACACAAATAACAGCTACCTTGCTATTCCCAGAGACCTCTGTTTTAACTAACTCAGCCTTTATCAGGGTCACAAGGCTACCTGAATCCAACAATACCACAACATTTCTACCATTAACACACATTTTGCATAAATGTTTCTCAGTTCCTCGAATGGCAGTGCATGCGACTGTCGCACACAGCGACTGACGTCTGCCCGTCAGAAAGTCACACTGCATGGGTTCCTCCACAACCGGGCAATTGGCTGCAATATGTCCCGCTTGCCGGCAGCGGTAGCAAACGATCCTTCTTGCGGCCTCTTGAGCCGCTGATTTCCCAGGCTGTTCTCGCCAAACTTGGGGTAGAGCTCCCACCCTCTCACTCTCTCCACCCTCACCCCTTGGAATCCTCTTATCCGCCCCTGGGGATGGTCTGGTCTTAGGGTGGAAAGTCCGAGTGTCTCTGGAAGAGGCCGTCAGGTTCTCTGTAGCCAAGTATTTCTCCACACGATCCACAAGACCATCGGCCGTCTCTGGGTCTCCATGGCTTACCCACTTTTGGATGGCAGTAGGAAGAGCTCTCAAAAACCGATCCATTACAACACGTTCCACAATCTTTGGTGCGGACAAAGTCTCTGGCTGTAGCCACTTTCTGCTCAGGTGAATGAGATCATACATTTGAGACCTGGGGGGTTTTCCAAGCTGGAAAGTCCAGTTATGCACACGCTGAGCCCGGACAGCCTGGGTGACACCCAGCCTTGCCAATATTTCAGCTTTTAGCATCACATAGTCTTTTGCTTGGTTAGGCTCTAGGTCATAGTAAGCTTTCTGCGATTCACCAGTTAACAGAGGAGCCACCAGTCCAGCCCACTGCTCCTCAGGCCACTTTTCTCTTTCAGCGGTCCTTTCAAATGTGGTCAAAAATACCTCTGGATCATCCTCTCCAGTCATTTTTGTCAATAAACGACTCACCCCAAAGGACGCGGTATTAGTGGGACGGCTTTCCTCACTGGTCTGCGGACGTTGCTGCATTACTGCTTCCATCTGTTGTTGTAGTCTCTGCTCTTGCTTCTGCAACAGGTCTATGAAGCGGGCCTCAGATTGCTGCTGGGCTTGTTGCTGAGCCTCCAGACTCTGTTGCAAAGTTGCGTTTGTCTGCTGCTGGGCTGCAAGGCTCTGTTGATGAGCTTGCTGCTGGGCTGCGAAGTTCTTTTGCAAACCTGCATTTGTCTGCTGTTGATTGGCATTTGCTAGAGCCAGCTGCTTCAGTATCTCCTCCATGCTGGCTTAAAAAAAAAAACTGCCACTGGTTCTCCACCAACTGTGAGGGGGTTAGCTCGGCAGCGGGTGTGTGTGACCCCCGAGATGGGCTCCCCACACAAAAACAGGCCCAGCAAACGGAGGTTGTGGTTTTCAAAATCAAAAAGGTGCGGTTTATTTTCTATTTACAGTGACAAAACACAGCAAAGCAAAAGAAACATAAACAAAATAAATCCTGGTCAACTTGACCTCTGACTAAACATACAGGTTTCCTAACTAACAACTGGGATCAGCCTAGTGCTGTCCTAGTCCCTAAGTCCCTGGTTTTAAATGTCCAAGCAAATAGCCACACAGGCTTTGTCTCACCGCACAGGGGTTCACTCTCCCTAGACAGTCCACACAGGTCTGGTTTCAGGCATGAGCTAACATCTAATGAAGCTGGGAGTTCTTATAGAGGCCTAAATGAGCTGACAAGGTTCAGCTGGTCTCCTCATCTCTGTCTGCACGACGCCCCACACTCTCCCTAGAGGTATGAGTCATCCATGAGCCCACTAGCCTTATACAACTCTCCACCTAGTTGTATAAGTCGGCGTAAAGCCTGAATCTGGGCGAAATATATCTACCCCCCTGGATGCAACCAGGTGACTTTACCTTCCTGCTGTCACAGTCGTTTAAGGTTAAACCTCTTTTCTTCTAATTTTAATGAGTGGCCACGTGTCTTGTTAGACTCCCTTCTGCGAAAAAGTTGTATCCCTATTGTGGGGTCACCAGTATGGTATTTGTAAATTGAAATCATATCCCCTCTCAAGCGTTTCTTCTCCAGAGAGAATAAGTTCAGTGCTTACAACCTTTCCTCATAACTAATATCCTCCAGACCCTTTATTAGCTTTGTTGCCCTTCTTTGTACTCTCTCCATTTCCAGTATATCCTTCCTGAGGACTGGTGCCCAAAACTGGACAGCATACCCTAGGTGCGGCCAGACAAGAGTCTTGTAGAGCGGAATTATTATCATTTTATATCTGGAGTTAATCTCCTTTTTAATGCATGCCAATATTCTGTTTGCTTTGTTAGCAGCAGCTTGGCATTGCATGCCATTGCTGAGCCTATCATCTACTAGGACCCCCAGGTCCTTTTCCATCCTAGATTCCCCCAGAGGTTCTCCCCCAGTGTATAGATTGCATTCATATTTTTGCCACCCAAATGCATTATTTTACATTTTTGTACATTAAACCTCATTTGCCATGTAGTTGCCCACCCCATTAATTTGTTCAGATCGTTTTGCAAGGTTTCCACATCCTGCGGAGAAGTTATTGCCCTGCTTAGCTTAGTATTGTCCGCAAATACAGAGATTGCACTGCTTACCCCATCCTCCAGGTCGTTTATGAACAAATTAAACAGGATTGGTCCCAGCACAGAACCCTAGGGGACCCCACTACCCACCCCTGACCATTCCGAGTACTCCCTATTTATCACCACCCTCTGAACTCGCCCTTGTAGCCAGTTTTCAATCCATGTACTCACCCTATGGTCCATGCCAACGGACTCTATTTTGTACAGTAAAAGTCAAATGCTTTTGCAATATCCAGATACACCACGTCTACGAGCCTTCCTTTATCTAGATGGCAGCTCACCTCCTCATAGAAGGTTAATAGATTGGTTTGGCAAGAGCGATTCTTGATGAATCCATGCTGATTACTGCTAATGATTAGGGATGAGTTCGGTTCGAACATTGGCTGTTCGCCCGTTCGGCGAACAATTTGGGGTGTTCGCGGCAAATTCGAAAAGCCGTGGAACACCGTTAAGTCTATTGGAGAAGTCAAAAGTGTTAATTTTAAAGTTTAATATGCAAGTTATTGTCATAAAAAGTGTTTGGTGACCTGGGTTTTGCCACAGGGGACATGTATCGATGCAAAAATTTTTTTTTCAGGAGCAGTGATTTTAATAATGCTTAAAGTGAAACAATAAAAGTGAAATATTCCTTTACATTTTGTACCTGGGGGATGTGTATAGTATGCCTGTAAAGTAGCGCATGTTTCCCGTGCTTATAACTGCAAGTTATTTCTCCGGCAAGCAGGGTTACCCAATGACGTTGGCGCGGGTCACCCGCCCACTTCATTGGGTAACCCCTTAATATCCATACTAGACCTGAAGGGCCTGATATGGAATTTGGGGGGGACCCCCACGCTTTTTTTTTTTGGTTCGGGGTTGCCCTTAATATTCAACCCACACCCAAAGGGCCCAGTAATGGACTGGGGGGGGACCCCTGCTGTTTTTTCCAATGACTTTGATCTGTATTGCCGGAACCCGGCAATTCATGAATAGCCGCGAGTAGTTTTAAATTACTTTTTTTTCTTTAGAAATTACATTTTGTGCAGGGACAGTTCTAAGCATGGGAAACATGCGCTACTTTACAGGCATACTATACACACCCCCCAAGTACAAAATTTAAAGGAATATTTCACTTTTATTGTTTCACTTTAAGCATTAATAAAATCACTGCTCCCGAAAAAACTTCAGTTTTTAAAACTTTTTTTGCATTGATACATGTCCCCTGGGGCAGGACCCGGGTCCCCAAACACTTTTTTGACAATAACTTGCATAATAACCTTTAAAATGAGCACTTTTGATTTTTCATGTTCGTGTCCCATAGACTTTAACGGTGTTCGCGTGTTCGAACATATTTTTTGCCTGTTCGCATGTTCTGGTGCGAACCGAACCGGGGGGTGTTCGGCTCATCCCTACTAATGATACAATTCTCATTACTAAAATCTTGTATATAGTCCCTTATCATCCCCTCCAAGAGCTTATACTATTGATGTTAGGCTAACTGGTCTATAATTCTCAGGGATGTATTATGGGCCATTTTAAATATTGGTGCTACATTGGCTTTTCTCCAATTTACTGGTACCATTCCAGTCAGTAGACTGTCAGTAAAAATTAGGAACAATGGTCTGGCAATTACTTGACTGAGTTCCCTAAGTACCCTCGGGTGCAAGACATCTGGTCCCGGTGATTTAATAATGTTAAGTTTCCCAAGTCTAATTTTAATTCTGTCCTCTGTTAACCATGGAGGTGCTTCCTGTGATGTGTCATGAGGATAGACACTGCAGTTTTGGTTACTGAAGCCCCCTGATTCCCTCGTGAAGACTGAGGAATAAATGAAGAATAAATTCAATACCTTTTTTTTTTTTAACAGAAAAAAGGTTTATTAGACAATTCAGCATTACAGTTCATACAGTTTACAGAAACACAGTAACATAGAGTATCAAGTAACAGAGCATCCGTGAGCATATGGGAAAGTCCCGCCTATACACTAGTAAGGAGATACTGACACTAGTTAGAATCCAGTGTAACACGGTAAGTAGTCCATAACATCAACTCCCTACCATATCATACATTGCAAATGTAGCATGTATCAAGAAGAGCCGTGGGGGGAAGGGGGGGAATAGGAAGGGAACGGGGTTGAAGGGGAAGGGAGGAGGAAGGAGGATAAAGGGAGGGAGCTGGGGAGAGTGGGGCGGAGGGAAACCACCCCCAGAAGTGACGCTGTCAGGCATTCATGTGGGCAGAGGGTCAAGAACATCACAAGCATCCGTCCATGCAGACCATATCTTATCATATTTTCCCGGACACTGTCTACTTTCGCAGGTCAGCCGGCATAGAGGCAACACTGAGGTCACCGACCGCTGCCAAGACTCATGCGTGGGGGGATCCTCTGACTTCCACTTCAGCAAAATCTCACATCTAGCATAGTACAATGTGAATGTCAAGCAGAGTTTACAGTATCTGTCCCCCTCTACATCCTCCATATGGCTTAACAATAAGAGTTTCGGGTCAGCTGGTATCCCAATCCTGCATATGGTACTGAGGGTGGAGGCTACAGCTGCCCAGTAGGGTTGAAGCCTAGGACAGGACCAGACCATATGCCAGAAAGTGCCAATCTCCTGATTACATCTCGGACAGTTGGGATCCCTCTGGGGGTAGATACGTGCCAACCTCTGCGGGGTATAGTAGGCTGTGTAAGAACTTGAGTTGGGCAAATCTGTCCCTTGCAGCGATTAGAGAGGGAATATACCCGGAGAGGCACTCCTCCCACTCCTCCTCCCCCAGGGACAGAATATCCGACCTCCACTTATCCCAGGTTTTAGTGAGTTTAGTGTCATACGCCACTGTAAGGTAAAGATACAGGGCAGAGAGAGGTCGCCCCATCACGTAAGAGATCAGGAGATGTTTAACGAAGTCTGACTTCAATGTTAGGGGTTCCGGGAACTGAGCTCTGAAGGCATGTTTCAGCTTCCAGTACCTAAACAGAAAGGACGCCGGCAGAGAGCAGCTGCTGCGCAACTCCCTGAAGGTCTTAAGCCTACCATCCAGGACTATGTGTTTAACAGTGATGATCCTTTTTTTATCCCACAGGGAGGGGTCTGGAACACTGTTAAAGTGGGGCAGAAAAGGGTTGCCCCACAAGGGGGTATGCAAGGACACGTGGTTTGGCCGCCTGTAAATTGCTCTAGCCTCTTGCCACAGCTTCACAGTGGTGTGCATAAGCGACGTCATGGAGGGGCTAGCCCTAAGGCCGCGGAAAGGCAGATTGCTTATTGCTGCATAGGAGCCTAAAATGTCTGCCTCCAGCGTCACCGCAGGGTTCTGTCTGGGCTGGGAGAACCACCATCTTACCGTGACCAAGATTGCAGCCCAGTAATAGATACGGAAGTTTGGAAGTAGGGATGAGCTTTGAGTTCGAGTCGAAATCATGTTCGACTCGAACATTGCCTGTTTGCATGTTCGCCGAACAGCGAACAATTTGGGGTGTTCGCAGCAAATTTGAAAAGCCGCGGAACACCCTGTGAAAGTCTATGGGAGAAATCAAAATTGCTAATTTTAAAGGCTTATATGCAAGTTATTGTCATAAAAAGTGGTTGGGGACCCGGGTCCTGGCCCAGGGGACATGTATCAATGCAAAAAAAAGTTTTAAAAACTGAAGTTTTTTCGGGAGCAGTGATTTTAATAATGCTTAAAGTGAAACAATAAAAGTGAAATATTCCTTTAAAATTTGTACCTGGGGGGGGGGTGTGTATAGTATGCCTGTAAAGTCGCACTTGTTTCCCGTGCTTAGAACTGTCCCTGCACAAAGTGTAATTTCTGAAGGAAAAAAAGTAATTTAAAACTCACTCATGGCTATAATGAATTGTCGGCTCCCGGAAACACATAGAAAAGTCATTGATAAAAAAAAATTAAAAAATACGTGGGGGTCCCCCCAAATTCAATTACCAGACCCTTCAGGTCTGGTGTGGATATTAAGGGGAACCCTGCCGCAAATTTAAAAAAAAATGCGTGGGGTTCCCCCCAAATATCCATACCAGGCCCTTCAGGTCTGGTATGGATTTTAAGGGGAACTCCACCCCAAATGTAAAAAAAAAATGGCGTGGAGTTCCCCCAAAAATCCATACCAGACCCTTTATCTGAGCACGCAACCGGGCAGGCCGCAGGAAAAGAGGGGGGACGAGAGAGCACCCCCCTCCTGACCATACCAGGCCACATGCCCTCAACATGGGGAGGATGTCCCCATGTTGATGGGCACAAGGGCCTCATCCCCACAACCCTTGCCCGGTGGTTGTGGGGGTCTGCGGGCAGGGGGCTTATCGGAATCTGGAAGACCCCTTTAACAAAGGGGACCCCCAGATCCCGCCCCCCCTATGTGAATTGGTAAGTGGTACATTGTACTCCTACCATTTCACAAAGAAAGTGTAAAAAAATTAAAATAAAAAAAACACACAGACGCCTTTGAAAATTCCTTTATTAAAAATAAAAAATAAAAAACACATTCCAGCGATGTAATCCATTGTCCCGCGGCAATCCGATGTCCAGCGATGCAGTCTCCACTCAAAACGTCATTGGCTGAGCGGACCTACACTGCGGAGGAAGTTCCCCATCAGGTCCGCTCAGCCAATGACGTAAGCAGGGTCTGAGGTACGAGGGGGCGGGGGCGCCCTCATATCTCAGACCCCGCCTACGTCATTGGCTAAGCGGACCTGATGGGGAACTTCCTCTTCAGTGTAAAGTCTAAGCGGACCTGATGGGGAACGTGAGAAGGGGCGGGTCTATTCATTTTTTTACACTGAAGAGGAAGTTCCCCATCAGGTCCGCTCAGCCAAGACGTAGGCGGGGTCTGAGATATGAGGGCGCCCCCGCCCCCTAGTACCTCAGACCCCGCCTACGTCATTGGCTGAGCGGACCTGATGGGGAACTTCTTCCGCAGTGAAGCCAAACTGACCAAAATTTGTTTTTATTCAGGAAGGCATTTACGTCCCATTCGACGTTCATACCCCACAGTTGGTAAGTTTGGAGCACATATATCCAATAAGTCCCTAATTGTGAGACACCCCTGGTGAGTGCTCCTCCTCTCCATGGGGGGATATAACTGTCTATCACTAGAAAACTGGTACCGGCAGGGTTACGGTCATGGAACTCCCTGTAATGTCTAGGTACTGTATGTTTTGTATCACCACCCTTGATCTTAGATATATGTTCTCCCACTCGAATCGCAAATGTAGGTGTCATGCGTCCGACATACTGTTTCCCACATGGACACGTGATCAGATAGACCACGTATCTTGAAGCGCATGTGTGAAACCATTTGATGGTAAAAGTGTGATTGGTGACGGTGGATCTAAACTGCAATGACTTATTCCTACCGTCACAATTGTGATTACATACCACACATTTTTTGCAGGGATAGTAACCTTTCAAATTATGAAAGAAAGAAGGACGTACTGGAGGGTTGATAATATTGGGGGCGATTTTGTTCTGTAGTGAAGGGACTCCTCTGAACGTTATTTTAGCCTTTGATGGGAGTAATGGACGTAAGACTTTATCTGTTCTCAAAACTCCCCAATGTTTGTTCAGTATAGTTTGGATGTCTTTATGTTGAATGGAATATGACGTAAGTATAGCCCACTTGTATGAGTTATCTTCAATCTTAGGTTGTCGTTCGGCCAACAAAGTGCGTCTATCAAGTTCCAAGACATCTTGGTACTGCGAGTGAACAGACATTGGATTATAACCCTTATCGAGGAATTTTTTTGTCAGAGTAGCTGCTTGTTGTACAAGAATGGCTGATTCTCTGCAATTCCTGCGGAGTCTTAAAAATTGGCTCTTAGGGACAGCTTTAAGCCACGATTTATGGTGGAAGCTGTCGGCAGGTATAAAGCCGTTTCTGTCTGTCGGTTTGAAAAATGTTTTAAAATTGAACCGTCCTGACTCAATCTCAACCTCGAGTGACAAAAAGTGTACCCTTGAAGAGTTGAATTCATAAGTGAGTAATATCCCATGATCATTAGAATTCAAGGTATGAAAGAAGGATTTGAGCGAATCGGAAGGGCCGTCCCACAGGAGGAGGATGTCGTCTATGTATCTAGCCCATAGGACTAAAGAGGGACCGCCCTCTTGATAGACGACATCCTCCTCCCAATTAGCCATGAACAGATTGGCGAGGCTGGGGCAAATTTAGCCCCCATAGCAACGCCTCTCTGTTGCACATAATACTTCTGGTCAAACCAGAAGTAATTGTGTGCTGTGGCAAATTCTAACAGCTCTATGATGTAACTACACTGTACCTGATTGATGGAAGGATCCTTCCTCAGATAGTAGTTGACAGCATCAATACCTAAAGAGTGTGGAATACAGGTGTATAGGGAAGCAACATCAGCGGTAGCCAATAAATAGTTACTACCTATTAGACTTGTGCACAATGGAAAAATTCGGTTAGTTTTGATTCGTTTCTTTTCGGTCCTGTTGATTCGTAATCATTCGTAATTTTGCTAGACGGGATTTTTCGTGTTCGGATTAATTCGTATTTTCGCAAGCGACATTTTTCGTTGAATTTTTAGTTGATTTATAATTCGTACTTTCGGTAGGGTACATTGTTTTTCGTTGATTCTGGACACAACTCCTACTTTCGTAACTTTTTTTGGGTTCGTTGATTCGTAATTTTCTGTGTCTCTCTCACAACGACGCTGCCTATTATGCCTAATGTGCTTCGAATGAATTTGTACTTTTCTAAATACATAGCGGTTATTTGTAACGATTCGAAATCTCGTATTTTACTTTCGTTTTTTACATGCGGCTATAGCCTCCGCCCCTGTACACCATTTTGAGAGGGAGTTCAGCACGGTGAGGGAGAAGCAGAGAGCAAAGCAGAGTGAGTGTTATTGTGCTTCGTATGGATTCGTACATTCGTAACTTTTTTCATAACAAATTATGCCGAAGACATTCGGGCATTCGCTATTTGCGGTATAATTTATTTCGGATTCGGTTTTATTCGTAATTGCTTTGTTCGGAAATTCGAATGCTTCCGAATGTCCGAAAGTTGCTAAATTCGGACGAATTTCGATTTGTTACGAAACGAATTGCACAAGCCTACTACCTATAACGAGCTGTTCCAACCGCTGGATAGTGTGGGTGGTGTCTCTAAGGTATGATGGTACTCGTTTGACCAAAGGCTGAAGAAAGAAATCGATATAGCAGCCGATTCTTGAAGTGATCAAATCAATGCCACTTATAATTGGACGGCCTGGAGGGTGGATGGGGTCCTTGTGGATTTTTGGTAAAAAGTAGATGGTGGGAATCCTGGGAGCCAAATGGACAAGATAGGACTGTTCTTTATTGTTTAAAATTTTCATTTCAAATCCTTTGTCAGCCAGAGCCACCAACTTTTCCCTAAAGCTATTGGTGGGATTCATAGGTATCTCATTGTATGTTTCTCTATTACCAAGAATTCTGTACATTTCTTGTTCATAGTCCAGCTTATCTAAAACAACGATGCCTCCGCCTTTATCGGCGGGGCGTATGACAATATCCTTATTTTCACTAAGTGACTTAATCCCAGCTTGCAGAGTAGGGTGACTATGTGGCTTTTTATATGTAATTGGGCTAAGTCATTAAGAACCAAATCCTTGAATATACTAACCGCTGGGGCAACAGGGACGGGGGGATTGAACAAAGAGGGGTTTGTCAATCCAGAATGTACTGTACCTGAAGTGGCGGCTATTTCATGACGTTCACAAGGATTGGACACAAGAAAACGCTGAATGTTAATTTTCCTAATGTATTTCTGAACATCAATAAAGGTGTGGAACTTGTCCAATTTTTTTGGGGGGGCATATTTAAGACCCTTATCTAAAATTAATATTTCTTCATTAGTTAATGTCTTAGAACTCAAATTGAAAACACCTTGGCCAACTACATTTTTCTCTTTTTTTCCTCTGGATTCTCCTGCCGCCTCTACACCCTCTTTTGGGTCTGGGGCCCCTTTTCGTCTCTGTGTGTCCTGTTGAAAAACCTGATTCCCATATAGATGTTGATCATATTGGTTATTCCTATACGGAGATGATTCGTAAGGATCCTCAATATAATGGCGATAATCATCATTATAGGAATCTTGCAGAGGTGCGAATCTATTATGTGTGGTGGTGTAGGGGCGTTGAGAGGACCGCGCTTGAGTATAGTTCGGGACTGAATACTCATTGTAGCGGGCGGGAGAGTTGTATTGTGAATAATACTCATGTTCTCTCTGGTATTGAGGTTTAGAGTCACGCTGATGGCCTCTAGAATGTCCTCTTCCACCTCTCCAATTGGAATTACTTGCACCCCCTCTATATGATTGAGAGGGAGTGCGTGGATTTGAGTTCTCATTGGCATGTTGAACTGGAAAGGCGTCCCTAGACTGCCGACTTCTATTTTGTGGAGGCTGTCTCTCGTTGGCAGAAATGGGTTGGATAGAACTCGCCATATTGCCTGCGGTAGCCTCAGCCTCCATAGGTATCGCAGGGGCAGGTGCAGCGCCAGCAAGTTTCTGCCAGCCGAAGACAGCTCCTGATTTATAGTCACCCAAATCTCTCGAATATTTTTTATGTTTTTTATTTTTTTGATCCTTATCCTCCTTTTCTAGATGGATTTGGCGGCTCGTGGAGAGGGAATTGTACTCTTTGGAGTTTTTAAACAATGAAAATTTATCCTTTATTTCTTTAATTTCCCTATCCAAGGCTTGTAGTCTGTTCCTCTTTCTGGTCACCGGAAAGTCTAGGAACTTGGTGCCGGCTTCATTAAAGTATTTAAACCAGGAGTCTAAGTCTGGATCACCCTGTTGAGGGTGAACATCCCACCTCAGACTCCTGGGTACCATACTTTCAGAGATGTATTGTTCTAAAATAATAACATCCCATTGGAGATGAAGCTCGGATGTCATGATGTTTTTAAGCCTTAAAAAAAGGCCACCAATCTCACTGTCGCTGTTGATGACAGTGAAGACACCCTCGGTATTAACCGTACGTGTAGCTCTGTAATCAAAGATATCCATGACAGAATATCTTTGTACAGAATAGAGGTTGCAGCAGTTAAATATAAACAACAGAAAATGGAAAAATAACAAAGTGAAACCGCGTGACCAATAAAGCAAAAAGTAGCTGCCTGCACAACAGATAAACTGTATGTAAAACTAAGTGGATATGGGGGAGGAGTGCGGTGCTCAAAATTAAAAATATATTGGTGAAATATATATACCCAGTGTAAATTACAAAAGTAATGCAATGTATATCACAGTGGTGGCAGTTAATAAGTGAAGATTGACAGAATAAAGTGAAAATAAATATGCCTGAAGGCTAATAACAATAATCAACATGCGATGTCCAATTCAATGAAGCAAAACGGACAGCTGATAAAGTCCAAATGAGCCAAAAAGTGAAATATGTAAACACAATGGTGGTGATAGAATAAATTAAGAGTCCAGAACACTGGTTCTAAGACATTAACTAATGAAGAAATATTAATTTTAGATAAGGGTCTTAAATATGCCCCCCCCAAAAAAAATTGGACAAGTTCCACACTTTTATTGATGTTCAGAAATACATTAGGAAAATTAACATTCAGCGTTATCTTGTGTCCAATCCTTGTGAACGTCATGAAATAGCCGCCACTTCAGGTATAGTACATTCTGGATTGACAAACCCCTCTTTCTTCAATCCCCCCGTCCCTGTTGCCCCAGTGGTTAGTATATTCAAGGATTTGGTTCTTAATGACTTAGCCCAATTACATATAAAAAAGCCGCGTAGTCACCCTACTCTGCAAGCTGGGATTAAGTCACTTAGTGAAAATAAGGATATTGTCATACGCCCCGCCGATAAAGGCGGAGGCATCGTTGTTTTAGATAGGCTGGACTATGAACAAGAGATGTACAGAATTCTTGGTGATAGAGAAACATACAATGAGATACCTATGAATACCACCAATAGCTTTAGGCAAAAGTTGGTGGCTCTGGCTGACAAAGGATTTGAAATGAAAATTTTAAACAATAAAGAACGGTCCTATCTTGTCCCTTTGGCTCCCAGGATTCCCACCATCTACTTTTTACCAAAAATCCACAAGGACCCCATCCACCCTCCAGGCCGTCCAATTATAAGTGGCATCGATTCGATCACTTCAAGAATCGGCTGCTATATCGATTTCTTTCTTCAGCCGTTGGTCAAACGAGTACCATCATACCTTAGAGACACCACCCACACTATCCAGTGGTTGGAACAGCTCGTTATAGGGAGTAACTATTTATTGGCTACCGCCATGGGTGTCCACTGTACTTTTTTCAGGGGGTGGCATCATTTTAAGGTCATCCATGCTCGGTCCCTTTTTGACAATGTCATGAAGGGGAGGGGCTTAGTAATTATGACATAAAGCGCAGGCATGCAAAGGTTTGAGAAACCTGATGCAAAAGCTTAATAGAAGGATCAAGCTGCCATTGTCTGATTAGCAATTTCTAAAAAAAAATTAACCCCCCCCCTAGCGGCCGAATAGCGGCACTAAAACGATGGTAAAGCGCCGCTAAAACTAGCGGCGCTTTACCGATAACGTGGCCTGCTGGCAGTGTGAAATAGCTCTTGAGGATAATTTCGCTTCACTCCATGTCCATATAAATATAGTGTGTCTCCAGGGGGGGGCAATTGACCCCCCTTGCCCTATGGAGCGGACGCCCATGGCTACCGCTGATGTTGCTTCCCTATACACCTGTATTCCACACTCTTTAGGTATTGATGCTGTCAACTACTATGTGAGGAAGGATCCTTCCATCACTCAGGTACAGTGTAGTTACATCATAGAGCTTGATAAGGGTTACGATCCAATGTCTGTTCACTCACAGTACCAAGATGTCTTGGAACTTGATAGACGCACTTTGTTGGCCGAACGACAACCTAAGATTGAAGACAACTCATACAAGTGGGCTATACTTACGTCATATTCCATTCAACATAAAGACATCCAAACTATACTGAACAAACATTGGGGAGTTTTGAGAACAGATAAAATCTTACGTCCATTACTCCCATCAAAGGCTAAAATAACGTTCAGAGGAGTCCCTTCACTACAGAACAAAATCGCCCCCCATATTATCAACCCTCCAGTACGTCCTTCTTTCTTTCATAATTTGAAAGGTTACTATTAGAGTTGAGCGGACACCTGGATGTTCGGGTTTGACGGGTTCGGCCGAACTTCAGAAAAAAGTTCGCGTTCAGGACCGAACTTTACCCCCAACCCGAACCCGAACCCCATTGAAGTCAATGGGGACCAGAACTTCTGAGGACTATTAGCGCTGTTTCCTGTGCTTAGAACTGTCCCTGCACAATGTGTCATTTCTTTTTTTTTGTTTGAAAAGTTTTATTTATAGCTTTTGACAAAACAAACAGACCCAATGGGCCAAACACAAACTAAATACAAATCTTCAGCATTGGCTCCCTCTCCCTCCCTCCAGACCCCCACCCATCAACAGGAATAATACAGTTATAAAGTCACTTTAACTCAATCACAGTCATATGTTGTTTGGAAATGTCACATAATCACAACCATAATCAACTCTTACTGCAAGTGCATTTATAATGGGTGCCCCTCAATCCGCCACCGTAAGTTCACTATTCATCCAACCACCCCATACTTTATCGAATTTCTGAGGTGCACCCCTACTAGCATACGTAGCTTTGTACAGCGGTACAGCTCTATTCACCACCCCCTTCCATGCTGATACAGTGGGCGGATTGGGCTTTTTCCATGATAACACTATCAGTTTCCTGGCGTAATATATGAGAATCGTCAACAGAGCCCGAGTCGCACTCCTTGGGGCTAGATTGTCTACCAGACCCAAGAGGCATACCTCAATTGAAGGCTGTAACTGGATGGTGGTCACCCCAGCTATGCAGTCGGCAACCCCTCTCCAGAACCTTTGGATGAATGAGCAATTCCAAAAGACATGCATGAAATCGGCCGTGAGGGAACTGCACCACCAGCAACAAGGAGACTATGTAGGGAATATCTTGGCCAGTCTAGCCGGCGTAAGATAGATGCGATGCAGGAATTTAAATTGGATGAGATGGTCCCTGGCAGAGACCAATCTGGTAAAATTAATGTCCCATACATCATCCCAGTCATCCCTGTCCATCTGGGGGAACACCTCACCCCACGCCGCCCTACACTTTGCCAGGAGATCACCTCCCTCACTGAACAGCTGTTTATATATTGTAGACAAGGCCTTGTCTAAAGTGTCCTCTCTCAGTAAAGACTCCATATCACTAGTTTGCATGGTGATACCAATATCTCCAAATTGGGCCTTAAATGCATGTCTGAGCTGAAGAAAACGAAACAAGTGCGTATTGGGCAGATCAAACCTGGCTTTAAGGGCGTCAAACTGTAAGAGTTTCCCACCCCCCACTATGTCCCTCAGAGTCTTAATGCTATACTTAGTCCAGGTGACTGGATCGGGGTACTCACAAAAGTGTGGTAGCTGAGGATTCTTCCAAAGTGGTGTGTAAGGAGAAATTTCAGAGGCGCCACCCACCTTATTCACTCCCACCCATGCCCTACAAGCGGCACGCATGGATATCGTGAGCCTATACGGAGCCCTGATTCCCCGAAGCGGGAGATGCTTCAGTGCCTCATACGAACCCACAACCGCCGCCTCCAGCGTATTAGCAGTGTCGTCCTCAGGTAGAGTGAACCACCTGTGGACAAATACCAGCTGACCAGCTAAGAAATACCTGTGAAAATCCGGGACCGCCAGTCCCCCTTGTTTCCACGGCAGTTGTAACACCCGGAATTTAATTCGAGGGCGTCTTCCCTGCCATAAGAAAGTTGTTATGAGACTATCTATTTTCTTAAAAACATATCTCGGTATCCAAACAGGGGAATTCCGAAATATATACAAAAACAAAGGTAAAAATTTCATTTTCACTAAATTCACCCTACCAATGAGCGTCAAAGGTAAGTTTTGCCATGCCTGTAGCCTGGATTTCAGTTTAGTCAAAAGTGGATCGACATTTAAGGCAATAAAATCGGACACGGAATTAGAAATGTTTAACCCCAGAAATTTGAGCACCTCCACCCGCTGTAAAGGACAATCAACAGGAATCTCGCACCTGGGGGATGGCGTCCTGAGTGATAGAATTTGGGATTTTCCCCAGTTGACTTTCAGACCCGAAAAACGTGCAAAAGAATTCAGGATATCTAGTGCTGCCGACAAGGAATTTCCGGAGTCCCGCAGAAAAAGAACCATGTCGTCCGCATAAAGTGCCTTCTTTTCGTTCAAGTCACCCACCATGATCCCCCTCACCTCCTCAGAGGCCCGCAAGGCCGCAGCCACGGGTTCAATCATGATGGAAAATAGACCCGGGGACAAAGGGCAACCCTGGCGAGTGCCCCTCCGCACTGAAAAAAATTCCGACAACATATTGTTTAACTTAATGGCCGCTGTAGGGGAATGATATAGAATGTCGATCCACTTCCTGAAATGAGGCCCGAAACCGAATACCTCCAGCACCACCCTCATGTAATTCCAGTCAACGGAATCAAAGGCCTTCTCCAAATCCAAAAAGACCAGTATCCCGCCGCTGGAACTGTCCGGACCCAACTGCGTGTGGGTGAAAACCCTACGCAGATTGATATCCGTGGCTTTCCTGGGCATGAAACCTGTCTTGTCAGGGGAGATAACATGGTGCAAGACCGACATAAGTCTAGTAGCCAACATCTTAGTAAGTATTTTGAAGTCCATATTCAGTAAAGAAATGGGCCTATACGAAGAACATAGCATTGGGTCTTTGTCCGGCTTGGCCAACAGTACAATATGAGCCTCATAAAAGGAAGGGGGGAGGCCCCCCTTCTGAAAACAGTCGGCATACAATTGCAGTAGTCTAGGCACCAGGATCTCCGAGTAACGACGGTACCAGTCAATAGGCAGACCATCCGGACCCGGAGCCCTGCCACCAGGAAACGACCCAACTGCGGAGACCACCTCCTCCTCCCCGAACTCGGCATCAAGAAAATTACAAGATTCCTCTGACAGCTCAGGCAACCTCAGGGCCCCCAATGTGACCCCAAGGTCACCCGCGTCATAGGGATCTATAGGCGAGTACAGAGACTTATAGAACGATACAAACTCCCGTACTACGTCCTCCCTGTCTCTCAACAGGTGTCCAGACTGGGACATTACGCAAGGCACTACCGTTGGGGACGTGTCCCCAACTGTCAAAAAAGCCAATAGTTTACCGTTTTTATCCCCCTGTTCAAAAACACGCGCCGCACTCCTTTGCAGATGACAAGTAGTCGCCTCTCGATAATGGAGAGAAACGTTCCTCCTTGCAAACCGCAACTGAGCCAACGAGTCAGGAGAAGGTGAGTCCGCATGAGCCTTAGCGCACTCCCGCTCCCTGTCATGGAGTTGTTTTTCTACACTATTCCGCTCAATTCTCAGGGCTTTTATGGCTGATATGTATTCCCCCCTAGTAGTGGCCTTGAAGGCCTCCCATTCCATATGTAATGTGGCCGATCCCTCGTTAACCTGCCAAAATGTGTCAATGTGTGGTTGCAGCATCTCCTCCACAGAGGGCTCCCCCACCCAACTAGGTGATAAACGCCAGACTCTCCTTGAATTCTGGGAACCCACTTGCAAAGTGATCTGGAGAGGAGTGTGATCCGAGACACCCCCCGGAAGGTAGGACGTCTCAGCCACCAGAGGCAACATTGCTCCATTAGCAAACGCCAGGTCTATTCTGGAGGACGAAGCATGTACCGAGGACAGATAAGAATAGCATCTGTCCGTAGGATGCTTCCACCGCCAGATTTCAGTAAGACCCGCAGCATCCGCCCACTGTGACAATTCACGGTTTGGAGCCCTATGTGGGTTGGACGTGTCCAACGTATAATTGAGAACATTATTAAAATCACCAGCCATCAATAACTGAAATGGAGCGTGAGGTGCCAATTTCTCCAACACCTCATACAGGATATTGCCTGTAAAAGGAGGGGGAATATATATATTTACCAGGGCCAACTTCCTAGAGTAAACTTCAATTATGACCACTAAATACCTTCCTCCAGGATCAGTGATCACTGTATTTATGGAGCAAGGTAAGGACTTGTTTAACAAAATAGATACACCCCTAGCATATGACGAATAGGTGGCATGTATGGCTCTGTGCATCCAGGGACGCTTCATGGCCAGAATTTTGTTGCCTAATAAATGCGTTTCCTGTAAAAACATTATGTGAGGATGTTGGGCCTGCAAAAATTTCAACACCAAAGCTCTTTTGTATTTAGAATTCAATCCCCTGACATTCCAAGAGATGATTTTAACTTTTAAAGACATGACTGTAATTCCGAAATTTGCCACAAGATGGGGGCCTAGGAGCACAGGAGAGGTCCAGAAGTACACAGAGCCATACAACAAGCTGAAGAATAACTATAACATCTCTACAGACAGTACTTTGTGCCTGAGCCCGTTTCTGAGTGTCCCCTGGCCCACCAATTGTGGAACACCGAGGATGACACCACAAACCAGCAGCCACAAATAAAATGGAGCAGAGACAAACAGACAAAACATAAAAAAAAACAAAACCAAAACATTTGCTCATAAACAGTCCCATCTTAGTAATCCCCTGTCTAGCCAGTAAACAAAAAAACACAAAAAAAAAAAAGGGAAACAACTAGCGCCAGCAGACTTAATCCCCAAAAACCAAAAACAAAAAATGGAAAAGTGTTCTATAGAGTTATTCCATATGCCCCTTTGGAGGGGACTAAAGTGTCAACCAGGTGAGTGCTGACACCGTACGCCTTTTACGACTACTCAGCGCAGCAGAGAGAGCATCCGGCTCCATTGGTCATGCAGCACTAAGCAGCCAAATGCACCCCGCAGCCTCCTGAAAGTAACATTTTGTACAGGAAAAACAAGGACAGTCCAGATCACTTCCACCATCCAGGCACACCAATACTAAGCTCACTGGAGGGGGTAACATGGGGTAGGATGAAAGTCAAGGTATTTGTGACTACCAGCGTGCACTCAAGCAGAAGCAGATGTAAGGGTGGCCAAACAGAGTATGCCAAAAATAGAAAAAATAAATCAAAGTAAAATAAATGCTGTACATTAAGCCAGAGTCTCCAACCAATCCGAGACATCCGAGGGGACCTCAAAAAATTTCACAGAGCCCTGGTATTCAACACGGAGCTTGCTGGGGTATAGCATGCTGTATTTGAGGCCCTTGTCCCGGAGCCTCTTCCGAACATCCACGAACGTGCGACGGCGCCTCTGCAACTCTGGGGAGAAATCCGGGAAGAAGTGCACATTGGTATTTTCAAACCGGAGCTGTGGTGACTTCCGGGCTTCCGCCAGAATGAGATCTCTGTCGCGGTAATTTAGAAACCGCACGAGGAATGGTCTGGGCAATGCGCCCCGTGGTCTCGGGCCTGTGGGGACCCTATGAGCCCGCTCCACAATATACGCAGAGGAGACATGCTGTAACGCCAGGATATCCTTGAAAAAGGTTTCAGCAAAGCTGGCTGGCTGCGAGCCCTCCGCACCCTCAGGCAGGCCCACCACGCGCACATTATTGCGGCGCAGCCTATTTTCGGCGTCCTCAGACCGCGGCATCAAGGTTTTAACCGTGCGTTGCAGATCAGCGACATTCTGGGATGTTATAGCCGCGGTATCCTCAATATCTGAGATACGAGTCTCAGCAGCAGTTACACGGCCTCTAAACTTGTCCATATCTTGCCTGATGAGGCCACACTCCATGGCCAGTGTGTCTATTTTCCCCATAACCAGGGTTTTGCTCTCCTCAATGGCCGCCAAAATGACTGCCGTGGAGGCAGTGCCCTCAGATTTCTCCATACCTTGGGGCTGCTGCGGGTCACCATCCACCTGCTCCATGTCCCTCAGAAGCTGCAGGGCTGTCTGTATGGCTACTGCACGCTCCGCTCCGGAGGGCAAGATGGCCACCGCACGTGTCACCGCTGGGGAGCCCTGCGTCTTAGGAGGCGGCTGTTTCTTGGTCGATTTCCTCCTGGATGGCATCGGTGTACTCCGGAGGTGACCCCGAGCACGGAGCAGCTGTCCACCGGCCCGGATGCCGCTCAGCGCAGGAGAAATTCACAGGATTCTTAACCCAGGAGCCGGAGCTCTCTCACACACGTCCTCTCTTCCTCACATCCGGACACGCCCCCTCCACAATGTGTCATTTCTGAAGGAAAAAAAGTCATTTAAAATTCACTCGCGGCTATTAATGAATTGTCGGCTCCCGGCAATACATACAAAAGTCATTTAATAAAAAAAAAAAAAAAAAACGTGGGGGTTCCCCCAAATTCAATTACCAGGCCCTTCAGGTCTGGAATGGATATTAAGGGGAACTCTGCCGCAAATAAAAAAAAATGGTGTGGAGTACCCCCAAAAATCCAGACCAGACCCTTTATCCGAGCACGCAACCTGGCAGGCCGCAGGAAAAGAGGGGGGGACGAGAGAGCGGCCCCCTCCCTCCTGAACCGTACCAGGCTACATGCCCTCAACATGGGGATGGGGGACAAGGGCCTCATCCCCACAACCCTTGCCGGTGGTTGTGGGGGTCTGCGGGCGAGGGACTTATCAGAATCTGGAAGACCCCTTTAACAAAGGGGACCCCCAGATCCCGGCCCCCCCTATGTGAAATGGTAATGGGGTACAAATGTACCCCTCCCCCCCACATCACATTTTCCGTCATTCCCCTTTACATCAGAGTCGGCAGGATTCCCCCTTACAGTGCAAGGGAACTCAGATGTAAAGGAAAATGCTGCAGAGCATAATCTAAGGAAAAACTCTGATGTAAGCGGTCACCAGAGACCACCTGGATACATGGGATAGATTAGAAGGGATGGAAGCCCGGAGACATGTCCAGAGAACACAGAGAATACATGGGATAGATTAGAAGGGATGGATGTCCAGGGAAAACAGAGGAGGCCTCCATCCCTTCTAATCTATCCCATGTATCCTCTGTGTTCTCTGGACATGTCTCTGGGCCTCCATCCCTTCTAATCTATCCCATGTATCCTCTGTGTACTCTGGACATGTCTCTGAGCCTCCATCCCTTCTAATCTATCCCATGTATCCTCTGTGTTCTCTGGACATGTCTCCAGGCCTCCATCCCTTCTAATCTTACAGGGGGAACTCTGCCAACCCTGATGTAAAGGGGAACACTGATGTAAAGGGCAATGCTGCAGACCCTGATGTAAGTGGGAACTCTGATGTAAATAGGAATGCAGTGGACTCTGATATAAGGTGGTTTCTGGTGACCAGAGCACCCCTTACATCAGAGTTCCTCCTTAGATTATGCTCTGCAGCATTTTCCTTTACATCTGAGTTCCCTTGCACTGTAAGGGGGAAGCCTGCCGACTCTGATGTAAAGGGGAATGCCGGGAAATGTGATGTGGGGGGGGACTCTGGTGACCAGAGACCACCTTCCGCAGAGTGAATACACTAAGGTAAGGGGGGGGTGTTACTGATATAAGGGAAAACCTTTATATCAGTGCCCCCTTACATAATTGCATTCACTCCCCCCTTACATCAGTGACCCCCCCCCCTCAGACTGGCCTGACGGCGCTGTCACTGACCTCCTCTCCGGTGCAGCGTGCAGGTCTCAGTTAGATGGCTCCTGGTTGGTGGCTCTGGTTTTATTCTATAGTCTGTTCTCCACAGTCCATACACGTCTGACTCCTCCCGTAATCCCAATCCCGGCGACGCTCTCACTCTTGATTCCTCTCCAGACTCTCCCTAAGAGACTGCAGACACCATAAAAGACAAGAGATAGTCAGAGATTGCAGACAGGATACAAGAGATGGTTAGAGGCTGCGGACAGGATACAGGAGGTGGTTAGAACATGTGTACAGGATACAGGAGGTGGTCAGAGGATGGCACACAGGATATAGGAGGCAGTCAGAGGATGTGGAAATGCAAACAGAGGGGTTCCCCGTGTAAGGGGTGCACACAGAGGGATCAGTCATGTAGGGGGATCACAAAGTGGGATGAAGTTCTGATAAGAGCTGTCACAGGAGGGGCCTCACACAGGACACATGGCAGGCAGGGCAGTGAGGTTGGCACACACAGGGTGATCAGGTCCCTGTTCTTAGGGGGGGGCATGGGGTCCCGATCCCCAGGGAAGATGGGGGTCCCTGTCCCCAGGAGAGAAGGTAGTCCCTGTCCCCAGGAGAGAAGGGAGTCCCTGTTCTCAGGGGGGAGAAGGTTTTCCTGTCCCCGGGGGGTTCCCTGTTCTCAGAGGGGGAGAGGGTCCCTGTCCTCAGAGGGGGTCCCTGTCCTCGGGGGGGGGGTCCCTGTCCTCAGGCAAGATGGAGTGGGATATGGGATGATCTCACTCACCATGACCAAGTTTGCAGGTCCCTCGTCTATGGTGGTCTGGGCTCCCTCCAGCAGCACGAATGCGCGAGCAGCATATCCCGAAGGAGCACAGCTACGGCTTAACATCACACTTTTCAAAAGATCAAAGAGTACGAAGTGGCGGTGCTTCCATAAGGGGCGCATGGGTGCCGCCCCCTCTCTCCTGGCACCACTCTATCACCATAGATAGAATCATGCATTGCATGAATCTATCTATAGTCACTGCTGACACCCCCTATTCAGGTGTCCGGCCCCTTTTCGGGCGCCGGGCACCTGAATTACATCGGCGGGGGTGTTTCTTGGAAGCACCTGATTAGAGCCATAGGCTCTAATAGGCGCCCAAAAAGGTGAACAGCGGGCGCCATGCTGGGCGTTCTCTGTTCACTCAGCGTTGTGTTAGCAAAGTAAAGGAATTCGCTTTGCTAACACTAAACCGCCTCTTAGCCAATCAGGTGCTCAAGTCTGTTACCAGTCCCCTGATTGGCTGCCTGAGAGAGGACGGAAGAAGACATGGAGGACGTGCAGGACACCGCCGCTGACCCGCTGCGAGACAGGTAAGTGCCGGGCAGCATTTGATGGGGCACATTAGTGGTAATTGATGGGCACACTGGCAGCATTTGATGGGGCACAGTAGCGGCAATTGATGGGGCACACTGACAGCAATTGATGGGTACAGTAGCTGCGTTTGATGGCACAGTGGCGTCAATAGTGGGTGCGTTTGATGGGCACAGTGGCTGGGTTTGATGGGCACAGTAGCAGCGGTTGATAGGCACAGTGGCTGCGTTTGATGGGTGCAGTGGCTGCGTTTGCTGGGCACAGTGGTTGCGTTTGATGGGCACAGTGGTTGCGTTTGCTGGGTGCAGTGGCTGCGTTTGCTGGGCACAGTGGCTGCGTTTGACGGGCGCAGTGGTTGCGTTTGACGGGCACAGTGGTTGCGTTTGCTGGGTGCAGTGGTTGCGTTTGCTGGGTGCAGTGGTTGCGTTTGCTGGGCGCAGTGGTTGCGTTTGCTGGGCGCAGTGGTTGCATTTACTGGGCACAGTGGCTGCGTTTGGACGGGCGCAGTGGTTGCGTTTGCTGGGTGCAGTGGTTGCGTTTGCTGGGTGCAGTGGTTGCGTTTGCTGGGTGCAGTGGTTGCGTTTGCTGGGTGCAGTGGTTGTGTTTGCTGGGCGCAGTGGTTGCGTTTTCTGGGCGCAGTGGTTGCGGGCGCAGTGGTTGCGTTTGCTGGGTGCAGTGGTTGCGTTTGCTGGGCACAGTGGCTGCGTATGATGGGCACAGTGGTTGCGTTTGCTGGGCACAGTGGTTGCGTTTGCTGGGCACAGTGGCTGCGTATGACGGGCACAGTGGTTGCGTTTGACGGGCACAGTGGTTGCGTTTGCTGGGCACAGTGGCTGCGTATGACGGGCACAGTGGTTGCGTTTGCTGGGCACAGTGGCTGCGTATGACGGGCACAGTGGTTGCATTTGACGGGTACAGTGGTTGCGTTTGCTGGGTGCAGTGGCTGCGTATGACGGGCACAGTGGCTGCGTATGACGGGCACAGTGGTTGCGTTTGCTGGGTGCAGTGGCTGCGTATGACGGGTGCAGTGGTTGCGTTTGCTGGGTGCAGTGAGGCAGCATATTTGATGGCAGAACAATGCACAGTACTGTACTTGGACTCAGTGCTATGCACGGGGGCCCGCCCCCCTTCAGTAGAGCAGGCTAGGGGCAGGGGCGGGGCTGGAGGCGGTGCAGCTCTATATTTTCTCTCGACCTCGGTCCCAATAATATACAAGCTATGGGCGTGTTGGGGGTGGGTCTGGAGGCGGTGCTGGCGACGATGTTAAGCAATTCGCAACGCCTCCGCCCGCCCGCTCGAGTCTAGAATTTTCACGGACTAAACCGAGCGTCTGCGCATGCGCGGTATAGGTGCGGTGAAGCCGCGCACGCACAGTCGAGCCCGCCATCAGCTGTGTTTTTGACGTAGCTGCACCGGAAGTGACGCGGTCGAGACCCTGCATAGGTCGAGACTTTTTTTACATCACCGGCTCCACTCGGCCCTTCCTAGCTGGAGCAGTGCGCTCCCATTTTGGGGATCGCCTGGTCCCCCCCCCGCCTCCCCGCCTCCGCCCTTCAGTGGATCGTGATCGGGGTGTCATTTTTAGATACAGGCTGTAGGAAGCTCCAGGCGCCATTTTGCCATGGCCCTTTCTATATAAACAAACAGGTGCCATTTTACTGTAGCCCACGGCTGTTCCTTCTGATACATGTTTTAGGAAGCTCCGGGCGCCATTTTGTCATGGTCCTTTTCCTATATAAACAAACAGGTGCAATTTTACTGTAGCCCATGGCTGTTTTCTTTATTTATTTTTAGCAATTCCAGTCATCATACGGTTTGATCTGTACACTATTTCTTCTTTATTTAGTTATTCTTCTATACTAGCAGCCTCCCTATGCTTTGCTCCAACAGAAGTTTTAGATATAATACTCCTTACATCTCAATAGTGCACTCCGGGACACATTTCATAGTGAGGCTTGGAGTGCAAGCCATGGACGCCATTTTGAAAACCGGAAGTGGCGTTTTTTGGAGATTGTGGAGCTGGCTCTCATTAGGGTAGGGTGACCAGACATCCCCGGTTTCAGGGGACAGTCCCCTGGTTGAGGACACTGTCCCCGGACCAAGTCTGTCCCCGGTTTTGTCCCCGGATTGGATTTGAACAGGGGCTGGGGCAATTTCAAAGACAGTCAGTGCAGAATTAAAAAAAAAAAAATCTGAATTACAGAGAGTCGCTGATTGCCGCTATTAATAGTAAAAAAAAAATATGTCCCCGGATTTCATTTTAAAAATCTGGTCACCTTACATTAGGGGGTAAGTTAGTCTATAAATACGCAGTGGGTGCAGTGAACCAGCACCCCAGATGATGCCTTATTAGGACAAAACGCGGCGGGAAGAGCTCTGCTGATGCCACTGCGTCATTTATGATCTTATATGCTTTTATTTGTCTCATCAAATGTGAGTGACCATTTTATATCATTTTAACAAATGTTCACCGCTTTATACTGAATTACACTATGTGGCCCCTTTTCTTTTCCTTATAATACCATATACACCTCGGGTGAGGTTTTGTGCGAAGTACTGCTGATGATCTCCATGGTCGATATTCACTGCTGTCCGTGATGTGATTTCCTGGTTCCCATTGGAAGCTGTGCTTGCTGTGTTCCCCTTTCGGTGTGCTACACCACCAAGCCTGTCTGACCCACTGGGCGTATGCTCCGTCGGGGCCACCCTATTTGGTAAGCCTTAGATCTATAAGGTTGTGGACAGTCTGCAGACAACATTCTATTTGTTATTTCCTATTCACCTTGGATTATTTGGATTTATATGCACCACTGTTCTGGACTCTTAATTTATTCTATCATCACCATTGTGTTTACATATTTCACTTTTTGGCTCATTTGGGCTTTATCAGCTGTCCGTTTTGCTTCATTGAATTGGACATCACATGTTGACTATTGTTATTAGCCTTCAGGCATATTTATTTTCACTTTATTATGTCAATCTTCACTTATTAACTGCCACCACTGTGATATACATTGCATTACTTTTGTAATTTACACTGGGTATATATATTTCACCAATATATTTTTAATTTTGAGCGCCGCACTCCTCCCCCATATCCACTTAGTTTTACATACAGTTTATCTGTTGTGCAGGCAGCTACTTTTTGCTTTATTGGTCGCGCGGTTTCACTTTGTTATTTTTCCCCTTAATATCCATACCAGACCTGAAGGGCCTGATAATTGAATTTGGGGGGACCCCCACGCATTTTTTTTTTTTTTTATCAATGACCGCTGCATAATGTTTGTAGAGTTCTACAGGAATGCCATCAGGCCCTGGCCATCAGGCCCTGGAGTCTTGCCAGCTTGCATGGACTTCAGTGCCTTTAGGATTTCCGTCACTGTAATGGGAGCATCAAGTTTATCTCAATACTCAAGTGTAAGGACCGGTATATCAATATCTGCTAGGTAGTGCGTCAGGTCGTCCTCCCCATATCCACCCTAGAGCAGTAAAGGGCCCGGTAGAACTCAGCAAAGCAGAAGTTAATCCCAGCCGGAGAGTGTACAGCCTCTCCAGCAGGGTTTCGGATCTGCGAGATGCTCAGACCTCCCGCCTGTTCCCTAGTAGGGATGGGCCCGGTGCTCGATTCGAACCCATGTTCGAATCGAGCACCGGGCGTTCGCTCGCTCGTCGAGCCCAGAACTATTTGGGCCGTTCGCATCACATTCGTGTGATGCGAGCGGCCCCGCAATGCATTGCGGCCGGCGCGGCCGGCGCAGTGCATTGCTGGCTGATGATTGGCCAAGCATGCACTGTGACCCCGCATGCTTGGCCAATCACAGCGCCCGAAACTCGGAGAGCAATAATTGGCTACAGGCAGGACGCCTGTAGCCAATTACAGCTCAGGGGCTTTAGTACATGCCCCACCATTTAAAAGGCCGCCACGCCATCGGCCCCGGTCACATGAGTTCCGGCTTTAGGAGAGATCAGTCTGCTGATTCTGTCTTTGCTTGATACTGAAAGATTTGCTCTTCTTTGCTAAACCATTGGCTATTTCTTTGCTAAACCATTGCTACCTAAGTCATTGATCGTTCATTGCTGCTGATTGCACAGTTAGCGTGTTATTAGCTGCTGCTGGGGATTAGTCTGGTGCGTGCTTACTGTTAGTACAGTATTGCAGTAGTACCAACCGCAGTGCTGTTAGCACAGCATTGCACCCCAACAGCACCCATAGGACTTCTAGTGTGTTAGTGGCAGCAAACAGAGCTCCTATATTTTCTTCTCAGCAGCACCCATAGGACTTCTAGTGTGTTAGTGGCAGCAAACAGAGCTCCTATATTTTCTTCTCAGCAGCACCCATAGGACTTCTAGTGTGTTAGTGGCATCACACAGAGCTCCTATATTTTCTTCTCAGCAGCACCCATAGGACTTCTAGTGTGTTAGTGGCAGCAAACAGAGCTCCTATATTTTCTTCTCAGCAGCACCCATAGGACTTCTAGTGTGTTAGTGGCAGCAAACAGAGCTCCTATATTTTCTTCTCAGCAGCACCCATAGGACTTCTAGTGTGTTAGTGGCATCACACAGAGCTCCTATATTTTCTTCTCAGCAGCACCCATAGGACTTCTAGTGTGTTAGTGGCAGCAAACAGAGCTCCTATATTTTCTTCTCAGCAGCACCCATAGGACTTCTAATGTGTTAGTGGCATCACACAGAGTTCCTATATTTTCATCTCAGAAGCACCCATAGGACTTCTAGTGTGTTAGTGGCATCACACAGAGCTCCTATATTTTCTTCTCAGAAGCACCCATAGGACTTCTAGTGTGTTAGTGGCAGCAAACAGAGCTCCTATATTTTCTTCTTAGCAGCACCCATAGGACTTCTAATGTGTTAGTGGCATCACACAGAGTTCCTATATTTTCATCTCAGAAGCACCCATAGGACTTCTAGTGTGTTAGTGGCATCACACAGAGCTCCTATATTTTCTTCTCAGAAGCACCCATAGGACTTCTAGTGTGTTAGTGGCAGCAAACAGAGCTCCTATATTTTCTTCTCAGCAGCACCCATAGGACTTCTAATGTGTTAGTGGCATCACACAGAGTTCCTATATTTTCATCTCAGAAGCACCCATAGGACTTCTAGTGTGTTAGTGGCATCACACAGAGCTCCTATATTTTCTTCTCAGAAGCACCCATAGGACTTCTAGTGTGTTAGTGGCAGCAAACAGAGCTCCTATATTTTCTTCTCAGCAGCACCCATAGGACTTCTAATGTGTTAGTGGCATCACACAGAGTTCCTATATTTTCATCTCAGAAGATCCCATAGGACTTCTAGTGTGTTAGTGGCATCACACAGAGCTCCTATATTTTCTTCTCAGCAGCACCCATAGGACTTCTAGTGTGTTAGTGGCATCACACAGAGCTCCTATATTTTCATCTCAGAAGCACCCATAGGACGTCTAGTGTGTTAGTGGCATCACACAGAGCTCCTATATTTTCTTCTCAGCAGCACCCATAGGACTTCTAGTGTGTTAGTGGCAGCAAACAGAGCTCCTATATTTTCTTCTCAGCAGCACCCATAGGACTTCTAATGTGTTAGTGGCATCACACAGAGTTCCTATATTTTCATCTCAGAAGCACCCATAGGACTTCTAGTGTGTTAGTGGCATCACACAGAGCTCCTATATTTTCTTCTCAGAAGCACCCATAGGACTTCTAGTGTGTTAGTGGCAGCAAACAGAGCTCCTATATTTTCTTCTCAGCAGCACCCATAGGACTTCTAATGTGTTAGTGGCATCACACAGAGTTCCTATATTTTCATCTCAGAAGCACCCATAGGACTTCTAGTGTGTTAGTGGCATCACACAGAGCTCCTATATTTTCTTCTCAGAAGCACCCATAGGACTTCTAGTGTGTTAGTGGCAGCAAACAGAGCTCCTATATTTTCTTCTCAGCAGCACCCATAGGACTTCTAATGTGTTAGTGGCATCACACAGAGTTCCTATATTTTCATCTCAGAAGATCCCATAGGACTTCTAGTGTGTTAGTGGCATCACACAGAGCTCCTATATTTTCTTCTCAGCAGCACCCATAGGACTTCTAGTGTGTTAGTGGCATCACACAGAGCTCCTATATTTTCATCTCAGAAGCACCCATAGGACGTCTAGTGTGTTAGTGGCATCACACAGAGCTCCTATATTTTCTTCTCAGCAGCACCCATAGGACTTCTAGTGTGTTAGTGGCAGCAAACAGAGCTCCTATATTTTCTTCTCAGCAGCACCCATAGGACTTCTAATGTGTTAGTGGCATCACACAGAGTTCCTATATTTTCATCTCAGAAGCACCCATAGGACTTCTAGTGTGTTAGTGGCATCACACAGAGCTCATATATTTTCTTCTCAGAAGCACCCATAGGACTTCTAGTGTGTTAGTGGCAGCAAACAGAGCTCCTATATTTTCTTCTTAGCAGCACCCATAGGACTTCTAATGTGTTAGTGGCATCACACAGAGTTCCTATATTTTCATCTCAGAAGCACCCATAGGACTTCAAGTGTGTTAGTGGCATCACACAGAGCTCCTATATTTTCTTCTCAGAAGCACCCATAGGACTTCTAGTGTGTTAGTGGCAGCAAACAGAGCTCCTATATTTTCTTCTCAGCAGCACGCATAGGACTTATAGTGTGTTAGTGGCATCACACAGAGTTCCTATATTTTCATCTCAGAAGCACCCATAGGACTTCTAGTGTGTTAGTGGCATCACACAGAGCTCCTATATTTTCTTCTCAGCAGCACCCATAGGACTTCTAGTGTGTTAGTGGCATCACACAGAGCTCCTATATTTTCATCTCAGAAGCACCCATAGGACTTCTAGTGTGTTAGTGGCATCACACAGAGCTCCTATATTTTCTTCTCAGCAGCACCCATAGGACTTCTAGTGTGTTAGTGGCAGCAAACAGAGCTCCTATATTTTCTTCTCAGCAGCACCCATAGGACTTCTAGAGTGTTAGTGGCATCACACAGAGCTCCTATATTTTCTTCTCAGCAGCACCCATAGGACTTCTAGTGTGTTAGTGGCAGCAAACAGAGCTCCTATATTTTCTTCTCAGCAGCACCCATAGGACTTCTAGTGTGTTAGTGGCATCACACAGAGCTCCTATATTTTCATCTCAGAAGCACCCATAGGACTTCTAGTGTGTTAGTGGCATCACACAGAGCTCCTATATTTTCTTCTCAGCAGCACCCATAGGACTTCTAGTGTGTTAGTGGCAGCAAACAGAGCTCCTATATTTTCATCTCAGAAGCACCCATAGGACTTCTAGTGTGTTAGTGTCATCACACAGAGCTCCTATATTTTCATCTCAGAAGCACCCATAGGACTTCTAGTGTGTTAGTGGCATCACACAGAGCTCCTATATTTTCTTCTCAGCAGCACCCATAGGACTTCTAGTGTGTTAGTGGCAGCAAACAGAGCTCCTATATTTTCTTCTCAGCAGCACCCATAGGACTTCTAGTGTGTTAGTGGCATCACACAGAGCTCCTATATTTTCTTCTCAGCAGCACCCATAGGACTTCTAGTGTGTTAGTGGCATCACACAGAGCTCCTATATTTTCATCTCAGAAGCACCCATAGGACTTCTAGTGTGTTAGTGGCATCACACAGAGCTCCTATATTTTCTTCTCAGCAGCACCCATAGGACTTCTAGTGTGTTAGTGGCAGCAAACAGAGCTCCTATATTTTCTTCTCAGCAGCACCCATAGGACTTCTAATGTGTTAGTGGCATCACACAGAGTTCCTATATTTTCATCTCAGAAGCACCCATAGGACTTCTAGTGTGTTAGTGGCATCACACAGAGCTCCTATATTTTCTTCTCAGAAGCACCCATAGGACTTCTAGTGTGTTAGTGGCAGCAAACAGAGCTCCTATATTTTCTTCTTAGCAGCACCCATAGGACTTCTAATGTGTTAGTGGCATCACACAGAGTTCCTATATTTTCATCTCAGAAGCACCCATAGGACTTCTAGTGTGTTAGTGGCATCACACAGAGCTCCTATATTTTCTTCTCAGAAGCACCCATAGGACTTCTAGTGTGTTAGTGGCAGCAAACAGAGCTCCTATATTTTCTTCTCAGCAGCACCCATAGGACTTCTAGTGTGTTAGTGGCATCACACAGAGTTCCTATATTTTCATCTCAGAAGCACCCATAGGACTTCTAGTGTGTTAGTGGCATCACACAGAGCTCCTATATTTTCTTCTCAGCAGCACCCATAGGACTTCTAGTGTGTTAGTGGCATCACACAGAGCTCCTATATTTTCATCTCAGAAGCACCCATAGGACTTCTAGTGTGTTAGTGGCATCACACAGAGCTCCTATATTTTCTTCTCAGCAGCACCCATAGGACTTCTAGTGTGTTAGTGGCAGCAAACAGAGCTCCTATATTTTCTTCTCAGCAGCACCCATAGGACTTCTAGTGTGTTAGTGGCATCACACAGAGCTCCTATATTTTCTTCTCAGCAGCACCCATAGGACTTCTAGTGTGTTAGTGGCAGCAAACAGAGCTCCTATATTTTCTTCTCAGCAGCACCCATAGGACTTCTAGTGTGTTAGTGGCATCACACAGAGCTCCTATATTTTCATCTCAGAAGCACCCATAGGACTTCTAGTTTGTTAGTGGCATCACACAGAGCTCCTATATTTTCTTCTCAGCAGCACCCATAGGACTTCTAGTGTGTTAGTGGCAGCAAACAGAGCTCCTATATTTTCATCTCAGAAGCACCCATAGGACTTCTAGTGTGTTAGTGGCATCACACAGAGCTCCTATATTTTCATCTCAGAAGCACCCATAGGACTTCTAGTGTGTTAGTGGCATCACACAGAGCTCCTATATTTTCTTCTCAGCAGCACCCATAGGACTTCTAGTGTGTTAGTGGCAGCAAACAGAGCTCCTATATTTTCTTCTCAGCAGCACCCATAGGACTTCTAGTGTGTTAGTGGCATCACACAGAGCTCCTATATTTTCTTCTCAGCAGCACCCATAGGACTTCTAGTGTGTTAGTGGCATCACACAGAGCTCCTATATTTTCATCTCAGAAGCACCAATAGGACTTCTAGTGTGTTAGTGGCAGCAAACAGAGCTCCTATATTTTCTTGTCAGCAGCACACATAGTACCTATAGTGTGTTAGTGTCAGCACCCATAGGACCTACAGTGTGTTGTGAGCACACATAGGAGTTCTATTTTTTATACTATATACACTACCGACTACAATGGCTGGAAGACCGCCAAGGAGAGGCAGAGCGTGCCGAGGCAAGAACACAGGGCAGGCAGGCTCTGTTTCTAGAGACAACAGTGCTGGCCGTGGACGTGGTCGTGCATCGTCATCAGCACGTGGCCATGGGACACGCTTGTCTTTGTTTTCGGCAGCTGGACATGTGGAGCCGCATCATGCCGAAGGCTTGGTAGAATGGATGACCAAGCCCTCCTCATCCTCCTCATCCTCTCTCACCCAGGCTCAGGGTACTGGCAGAGCAGCTGCCAACGCGTACTCAATGGCATCATCAGCCACCCCTTCCCTAGACCCACCATGTCCTCCTGAGGAGTCCCCCGAACTGTTTGAGCACAGTGTTGGGTACATGCTCCAGGAGGATGCCCAACGATTCGAAGGCTCGGATGATGATACCCAGCTTGAGGAAGTCAGTAGTGTGCGCGCAGAGAGAGGGGATGCTGAAGGACAGCAATCTGGCAGTAGTGTTCCACCAGCTGCAGCTTACTGCCAGGTTTGCTCTAGTGGTGAAGAGGGAGGGGATGATGAGGTCACTGACTCCACGTGGGTGCCTGAAGGGAGAGAGGAGGAGGAGGAGGAGGATGCAGCGTCACATGTCCAACGAGGCAGGATGCCCCCTGGAGGCCAGCTAGAGGCCAGCACAGCAACTGTACCACACCGCAGAGCTCCGCCTGTGCAGGGCGCTGCCTCTGCACGTTATCACAAAAGTTCTTTGGTGTGGGCCTTTTTTGAGACAAGTGCATCAGATCGCACCACTGCTATTTGCAATATTTGTCTCAAGCGTATCTCGCGTGGCCAAAACATCAGCCGCTTGGGCACCACAAGCATGAGCAGACATATGTCGACCTGCCATGCAGCTCGTTGGCAAGCACACATAAAAGACCCACACCAAAGAACAAAGCGGACCTCTCCTTGCTCCTCATCAGCTGGGATCTCCATCCCCACTATATCTTCAGTCCTCTCTGAAAGCTGCTCTGAGAGGACTGAAGGTGTAGAATTAGGTGTGTCACAACCAAGTACTTGCAGTACACCGACGTCCGATTGTAGCAGGCAAATTTCCCTGCCCCAGCTGCTGGACCGTCGAAAGAAGTATACTCCCAGCCATCCACATGCCCAGCGGTTGAATGCTAGCTTGGCTAAATTGCTAGCACTTCAACTGCTGCCTTTTCAGTTGATAGACTCGGCCCCCTTCCGTGAGTTTGTTCAATGTGCGGTTCCTCAGTGGCAGGTTCCCAAACGCCACTTTTTCTCACGGAAGGCGATTCCGTCTCTCTACTGGCATGTGGAAGGCAATGTCCATGCCTCGCTGGACAGGGCAGTCAGCGGTAAGGTGCATATTACCGCTGACTCATGGTCCAGCAGGCATGGACAGGGACGTTATCTTTCTTTCACGGCCCATTGGGTCACTCTATTGGCAGCTGGGAGGGATGCAGGACAAGGTGCAGTAGTGTTGGAGGTTGTTCCGCCACCACGCCTCCAAAATGCTACTACTGGTTGTGACACACCTCTCTCCTCCACCCCCTCCTCTTCTTCTTCCTCCATGTCCTCTTCGAGTGCTCTGTCCTCGGAACCAGCGGTGCTCCGTAGGCGTACAAGGGGCTACGCGAGTACGCAGGCAAAAAGATGCCATGCCGTGCTTGCGCTGGTGTGTTTGGGGGACAGGAGCCACACTGGGCCAGAGGTTCTGGCAGCTCTGCAGGGGCAGGCCGAGAGGTGGTTGACGCCACGCCAGCTTAAGCCAGGAATGGTCGTTTCTGATAATGGCACCAACCTCCTCTCCGCCCTGCGACAGGGGCAGCTCACCCATGTGCCCTGTATGGCTCACGTCCTCAACCTGGTGGTGCAGCGGTTCTTGGGCAGGTTCCCAGGCTTACAGGATGTCCTGAGGCAGGCCAGGAAAGTCTGTGTGCATTTCCGCCGATCTTATAATGCCAGTGCTCGGCTGACTGAGCTGCAAAAGGAGCTGAACCTGCCCAAGAACCGCCTAATATGTGACATGCCCACCAGGTGGAACTCAACGTTGGCCATGCTGCAGCGACTGCACACGCAGCAGAGGGCCATCAATGAGTACCTTTGCGACTACGGCACCAGGACAGGGTCAGGGGAGCTTGGCTTTTTTTCCCCACGCCAGTGGAGCATGATCAGGGATGCATGCACTGTCCTCTCACCATTTGAGGAGGCCACGAGGATGGTGAGCAGTGACAGTGCATGCATCAGTGACACTGTACCTCTTGTCCACCTGTTGGAGCATACGCTGCGTGGGATAATGGACAGGGCACTTGAGGCAGAACAGAGGCAGGAAGAGGAGGACTTCCTTGTCTCTCAAGGCCCCCTTTATCCAGACAATGTTCCTTCTGTCCCACCCATCACACAGGAAGAGGAGGAGGAGGAGGAGGAGGAGGAGGATTGTGTGAGCATGGAGGTGGAGCCTGGCACTCAGCATCAGCAGCAGCAGTCTTTTAGGGATGATGTACAGTCCCAACAAACCAGTGGACTTGTACGTGGCTGGGAGGAGGTGGCTGGCGATCATGTCATCCTCAGTGACCCAGAAGACTCCGGACCGAATGCCTCAGCTAACCTACGCTGCATGGCCTCCCTGATCCTGCAAAGCCTGCGGAAGGATCCTCGTGTTCTTCGGATCAAGGAGAGTGACCATTACTGGCTGGCCACTCTCCTTGATCCACGGTACAAGGGTAAGGTTGCGGACCTTATCTTGCCGTCGCAGAGGGAGCAGAGGATGAGACATCTCAGGGAGGCCTTGCAGAAAGGTCTGTGCAACGCGTTCCCAGAAACTGGGAGGTTACAAACTCCTGGTCCTGGACGACGAGTTGCTGAGGCTTCGGTCAGTAGCAGAAGGAGCGGTGGGGAAGGTGGACGTCTGACAGATGCGTTCAGACAATTTTTTAGTCCGCAGCCCCAAGGTATGATCGGTTCCAGCAACCATCGCCAGCGTCTGATATACATGGTGCAGGAATACCTAGGGGCAAGGTCAGACTTGGACACCTTTCCCACCGAAAATCCTCTGGCTTACTGGGTCCTGAGGATGGATCACTGGCCAGAGCTTGCACAGTATGCAATTGAGCTACTGGCCTGTCCTGCATCCAGCGTTCTTTCCGAACGCACATTCAGTGCTGCTGGAGGATTTGTCACCGATCATAGGGTGCGCCTGTCCACCGACTCGGTTGATCGACTGACCTTCATAAAAATGAATCAGTCTTGGATCACCACCAGCTACCAGACACCTGAAGCGGATATAACGGAATAATTTATAATGTCACATCCCTTCAAGACTGCCTATGCTGATGCTGAGTGACTGTCCTGTTATGTTCACTGACTATCCTCTTCCTCCTCCTCAATGATCCATGCCACCACACCAGTGCCTAAGGCACAATTTTTCAGCCCCTGTATAACAGGGGCGTGTAATTACAATTTTTTTAAAAGATGCTTCGCAACAGGTGTGACTGCTGTGCTCAGAGTACAGTATCTGTGAGGGGTTGCAGTGTTGTGGCACCAGCACCAGTGCCTAAGGCACAATTTTTCAGCCCCTGTTGGGGCGTGTAATTACAATTTTTAGGCAATGCTTTGCAACAGGTCTCATTGCTGTGCTCAGAGTACAGTATCTGTGAGGGGTTGCAGTGTTGTGGCACCAGCACCAGTGCCTAAGGCACAATTTTTCAGCCCCTGTATAACAGGGGCGTGTAATTACAATTTTTTAAAAAGATGCTTCGCAACAGGTGTGACTGCTGTGCTCCAAGTACAGTATCTGTGAGGGGTTGCAGTGTTGTGGCACCAGCACCAATGCCTAAGGCACAATTTTTCAGCCCCTGTTTAACAGGGGCGTGTAATTACAAATCTTGATCTAATAGTTCACAGCAGGGCCCATTCCTGCGCCCACCAAGAGTAACTATGAGGGCCTACAGTCTTGTGGCAACACCGTCCACCACCACCACCACCACCAAAGGCCCAATTTTTCTGCCCTGTTCAACAGGTGCATGCAATTACAAATCTTGATCTAATAACTCACAGCAGGGCCCATTCCTGCACCCACCAAGAGTAACTGTGAGGGCTTACAGTCTTGTGGCAACACCGTCCACCACCACCACCACCACCACCAAAGGCCCAATTTTTCTGCCCGGTTCAACAGGTGCATGCAAGTACAAATCTTGATCTATTAACTCACAGCAGGGCCCATTCCTGTGCCCACCAGTCTTGTGGCTACACCAACATCTAATAGGGCAAATTTCTGCAGAGTATATACGGCAGGCCCCTACTTTCAAACATCCAACTTACAAACGACTCCTACTTGCAAACGGCAAGAGAAAACAGGAAGTGAGAGGAAATCTACCCCTAGGAAGGAAAATTCTATCCTGTTAGATTTAATTTGGGAAAAAGGTATCTCCTCTCTACTGATGCTTTATCACCAATCCTTGTTTCAATTAAAACCCCACTTTTCCAAAAACATTTGTCATTGGGACGGAAAGTGAGGTGACATGTTCTGAACAGATGTGCAAAGACAGCAAATGTTACAGGGGTGATAACCCCTCCCTATGTTCTCCAAAAAGCTTAAAAATGTATTTTTTTGGGATGTAGCTACACTTCATAATGTACCTGTTCAGATTCTACTTAAGAACAAACCTACAGTCCATGTCTTGTTTGCACCACCTATATACTGCTGTTCAGAGTATATAGGGTTGTAGGTATAGGGTTTTATTTTGGGTGCGGGGTCCCCCTTAGTATCCATACAAGACCCAAAGGGGCTGGGGTGGGGGGGGGGTGATGGGGTAGCCATGCCATTTTTCTCAAGGATTTTCAGCCATATGGCGGCCAGGACAAGACATGACATTAAAGCCGCAAGTGGTTTTAAATGGCTTCTTTTTTTCCTTTACAAATGTCATTTTGTGCAAGGACAGTTCTAAACACGGGAAACACATGCCACTTCACAGGCATACTTTAGACACCCCCCAGGTACCATATTTAAAGGAAAATTTCACTTTTTTTTTTTTTCACTTTATGCATCATTAAAATGACTGCTCCCGAAAAAACTTTAGTTTTTAAAATTTCTTTTTGCATTGATATATGTCCCCTGGGGCAGGACCCGGGTCCCCAAACCTGTTTTATGACATTAACATGCATATTGGCAGTTGTAATTAGCAATTTTGATTTCGAACGTTCGCGTCCATTATAACGAATAGGGTTCGAAAATTCGCGCGAACTTTCGGTCCGTTCGAAGGTTCTGGTGCGAACCGAACCCGGGGGTGTTCGGCTCATCCCTATTCCCTAGAGAGCCAGGCAAGTAGTCTCCCTGACCTCTCTCTCCCTGTTCAAATATTCTCTGGGATTGCGCCAACAGTTTCTTCTGGGTGAGAGAGGTACGGAGGCGGAGGACCTCCTTAGTAAGGATTTGTAGGCGTGCATAGTGCTGGGGATTCCTGGTTCTAACAAAAAGTGCCTCCCCCACAGTCGCCTCTCTCAGCTCTAGTCAAGTCTGCTTTACGTTCTCTGCGGACTCTTGCAATGGTGGTCTGATAGTGTCCCCGGGTCGCAGCCTTAAAGGCATCCCACACCGTAGTAGCTGCGGCGGAATCAGAGTTGGCCGCCCAATAGCCGGCCAACTCCATCCCAAACTGGCCACCCACCTCAGCATCTGAGATCCAGAATCTGGACAGTCTCCACAAGCTAAGCATTGGGCCCAAGGAAAGATCCAACGGAGCATGATCTGAGATTCCCCTGGGCAATATTCGTATATCTGTGACCCTCGACAAGACAGGAGCCCCTGCATATACCAGATTGATGCGGGAGAACGTCCTGTGAGATGCCGAGTGACACGTATAGGCCTGGGTCCGGGGGTTACTTCACCTCCACACATCCATAATCCCATAGGTGCCAGTCTGGAACAGGCCTGTCCCACCGACGACATCCTGTCCATGCCAGGGTCAGGGACCAGGTTAAAATCAACTAATATAACAGTATTATCAGAGGCAAACTCAGCAATTTTGCTTGTCACTTGGTTTAGCAGGGCCAATGAAGCCAGGGTAGGCAGGTACAAACCCACAATGGTCCAAGTCAAGGAGTAAATCCTAGCGTGGAGTATAACATACCTGCCATCCGGGACCAAGACCAGATCCAAAAGCTTAAATGGAAGGGACTTAAGTACCAGTACACTGACACCCCTGGCAAAGTTAGAATATGTGGAGTGATAGTGGTGGCCTACCCAAGGTTTTTTAAGAGTAAGGGTTCTGCTCCCCATCAGGTGTGGCTCCCGGAGCACACATATGTGCGGATTATGTGCCTTAAGGAATTGAAATACAAGGGAATGTTTGGTGGGTGAGTTTAGCCCTCTAGTGTTCCATGATATGATGTTAAGCGTGGACATGGACGGTGAATGTAATTGTCTGAACATAGAACTAAGGCAGAACAAAACAATAAACAATAAGTAACCCCAAAAATAAAAATAAACCAGCCCCTCCAGGGCTGAACATCCCCCCCCACCCCACCCATCCCCCCAAAACTGAGGAGGGTCTTCAACCCGAAGTCCATTTCGGCTCGCTGGCCACCAAGGGAGGGCCTGTGCAAGCGGCGAAGTCGCCCTCCCAGAAAAAGAAAACGTATCTGGGGGGCGCGAGCGGGCTTATGAGAACGCTCCGTGGCATCCGCCGGGTTAATCAGGCAGCCAGGGGGGAAAGCCCAATATAGCTACAGAAAGGAAATAAAAAGTACATAAACTATGGCCACCCCCCCCGTGTAACGAAGCAGAATACAATCCAGGGCAGGCAGGTGTAACTCATTACAGTATGTCCCAGTATACCTCCTATGGAGGAAAAGCACGTTGTCAACTCCTGACTCCATCAGGGGCACATTCTTAAACTGTTGACGATTTCTGAGGGCACAACAGGTGCAACAAAAGTATTTTGTGTGTCTCCTCTCCCGGTCCCTGAGAGGTCCCCACCCTCATCCCCTCAAATCAGCAAAGCGTTCCCGAGTAACAGGGGGATCAACTATCCCCAACGTGGGGGGGGAACAACGTACATATGGTGACTGGAGCAAAATGGGGGTGGCCCGCATCCTGAACATAGGGGGGTATCCCAAAGTAGCCCCCAGATCATCTCACAAAATCACAGGCTCCACGGGTGGAAGGGATGGCAGGGCCCCAGGAAGGGCAGCGTAGGAGCAAGGAGAGTGAGGGGGGGGCCCGGGAGACACATGAACAGAAACAGAGGGGCACACTCACATGTACAAGCTTCTGTGGTCTCTCGGCAGGGAGTCCAACCACATAGAGGCCTCACAAGGAGTGTTTAAGAAGCGCGTGGATTCGCCATCTTGGACCCTGAGGCGAGCCGGAAACAGGATGCTGTAACGGATGTTTCTGGCCCACATAGCCGTCTTCACCTGGTCAAAGGATTTGCGCAGTTTCTGTGTTTCCACAGAATAGTCAGGGAAAATTAGCAGTTTACTGTTCTGGTGGCGGAGATCTCCCAGGATTCTGGAGGCACGGAGGATCTCATCCCTGTCATGAAAATTCAGGACCCGGAGTCTGAGAGTCCGCAGCGAGCCCCCCGGGGGAGCCGGCTTTGGAGGCACCACATATTGGGGGGACAAACGGGCATCAGGCAGGAGCGTACGTAGCAAGTCCTCTACAAAGGTAGTCGAGTGGTTCCCCTCCGCACCTTCCGCTAGGCCCACGATACGGAGGTTGTTCCTCCTGTTCCTCCTGTTCCTGTTCTCCGCATCCTCTGCTCTATACTCCAGGGCCTTCACCTTAGATTGGAGAGTGCGGATGGCAGCAGATTGTTCCATCACAGCATCCTCCGTAGCGCCGACTCTCTGCTCCATCTCCATCACGCGGGACCGCAGCTTGTCTGTGTCTTGTCTCAGGAGGCCGACATCCAGCTGGACGGCTTAAATTTTTGCCGTTACTGTAGACTGGCATGTCGCTATGGCCGACATTACCTCCGCCATCACCTCCACCAGCCAGGGGGGACGGGAGTCTGGTGCCACCATCGGGGTCGTTTGGGAGGCCTTGCTGGAGCCTCGTGTGGCGTGAGTCCCCACGTGGACGGGAGGGAGAGGTGGCTGTTCCTCCTCTAATGCCGGGAATTTTAGCTTTTTCCCCTTACCGGCAGATGCTCCCGATGTTTGCCGCCTTATCCAGGAGTTGCGGGAGGGTGTAGCGAAAGGAGAAAGTCCCTGGATCCGGAGAACAGCAGATAGCCCAGCGGAGCTCCAGCAGAAAGTAGCCGCTCACTTCGCCACCTTGAACACACCCAAATTCAATACCTTTGCCATCTTCCCATCCTTTGTAACCAGATGTTCTTCCTTATTCTTTATGGGGCCAATATGGTCTGTCCTCCCTTTGAGAATGCCACCTGGCAGGCCAGAAAAGGGGTGGCTCGAGCAAGCACCCCCCCCTCCAGAACCATACCAGGCCACATCCCCTTAATTTGGACCATGTGGAGTTGTCCACATTAGGCTTAGGTAACATAGAGATACAATGGCAGTCAATGTATCCCCAAAGGAATGTTGTTTAACCACTTCAATAACAGCCACTTTACCTCTTTCCTGCCGAAGGCCAATTTTTGGCTTTAAGCGCTGTCACACTTTGAATGAAAATTGCATGGTCATGCAACACTACCCATATGACATTTTATATATTTTTTCACACAAATAGAGCTATCTATTGGTGGTATTTAATAATTGCTATGTTCTTTTATTTTTTGCTAAATAAACAAAAAAAGACAACATTTTGAAAAATAACATGTTTTTCTTTTTTTCAATTCTTTGTAAATAAAAAATTGTTCTTCATAAAGTTAAGACAAAATGTATACTGTTACATTTCTTTGGTGAAAATAACCCAAACCAATGTTATTTAGCCTGTAGGAAAGTTATAGAGTCCACAAAAAATGTGGTGTGTGTGTGTGTATACTGTATGTGTATATATATATACTGTATATATTTATATATATATATATATATATATATATATGAAAATTGATCAATCCTGATGTACTGACAGCCTATTTCTTGAGGTCTGAAAATGCCAGAGCAGTACAAATATCCCCAAATTACCCCTATGTAAAAAGTACAGTCCAATGTATTTAGTAAGAGGCATGACATGTTTTTGAAGTTGTAATTTCTTTTGTCACAATTTTTTGGAAAAGGAAGAAAGAATGTTTTTCACATTTTTTATTTTTTTATTTATTTCTCCATACTGTCACCTTGGCAGTACAGCATCATCATATAACTGGTGTAGCAGTGATCAGGGACACTGACTTTTGACAGTATGTAAAACAAAATAATATAAATATATATATATTTTTTTATTTATTACATTTTTTTTAAGTTTTTTTTTTTTGCATACTGTGACCAGAGCAGGTGATCAGGATTTGTATTTTATTTTTTGCACATTATGATTGCTTATAACAGTGAATACCACTATTAAAGCTGTTGTATACCCGCAAACCAGCGACTAGTGATGAGCCGAACACCCCCGGGTTCGGTTCGCACCAGAACCCGCGAACGGACCGAAAGTTCGTACGAACATTAGAACCCTATTAAATACAATGGATGCGAACGTTCGAATTCTAAAGTGCTAATTATAACAACTATTATGCATGTTATTGTCCTAAAAAGGGTTTGGGAACCCGGGTTGTGCACCAGGGGACATGTATCAATGCAAAAAGAAGTTTTAAAAACGGTCGTTTTTCGGGAGCAGTCATTTTAATGATGCATAAAGTGAAAAAAAAAAAGTCAAATATTCCTTTAAATATCGTACCTGGGGGGTGTCTAAAGTATGCCTGTGAAGTGCCACGTGTTTCCCGTGTTTAGAACTGTCCCTGCACAAAATGACACTTCTAAAGGAAAAAAAAGCCATTTAAAACTGCTTGCGGCTTTAATGTAATGTCTGGTCCCGGTAATATGGATGAAAATCTTTAAGAAAAATGGCATAGCTACCCCATGACCCCCCCCCCTACCCCAGCCCATTACCAGCCCCTTTGGGTCTTGTATGGATATTAAGGGGAACCCCGCACATAAAATAAAAAAGGCCCTATATACTCTGAACAGCCGTATACAGGCGGTGCATACAAGACAGGGACTGTAGGTTTGTTCTTATGTAGAATCTGTTTGTAATTTTGAACAGGTACATTGTTTAAGTGTAGCTCCAGCCCAAAAATCTATTTTTAAACTTTTTGGAAAACATAGGTAAGGGTTATCACCCCTGTAACATTTGTTTTGCTGTCTGTGCCCCTGTTCAGAACATTTCACCTCACTTTCCGTCCCAATGACAACTGTTTTTGAAATGTGGTGTTTTTCTTGAAACAAGGATTGCTGATAAAGCATCAGTACAGAGGACTGGGAGACACCTTTCTCCCATATTAATTCTTACAGGAGAGAATTTTCCTTCCAAGGGGTAGATTTCCTCTCACTTCCTGTTGTCTTCTTGCGTTTGCAAGTAGGAGTCGTTTGTAAGTTGGATGTTTGAAAGTAGGGACCTGCCGTATATACTCTGCAGAAATAGGCCCCTTAGTTGTTGGTGTTGGCACAACACTGTAAGCACTCACAGTTACTCTTGGTTGGTGCTGGAACGCCCTGCTGTCAACTATTATATCAGGAATTTTAATTACATATAATTGTTGAACAGTGGTAGTAAAAATTGGGCCTTTGATGGTGGTGCTGGTGCCACAACACTGTAAGCCCTGACAGTTACTCTTGGTGGGTGCAGCAATGGGCCCTGCTGTGAATTATTAGATCAAGAATTGTAATTGCATGCCCCTGTTGAACAGGGGCTGAAAAATTGGGCCTTTCGTGGTGGTGGTGGTGGTGGCGTTGCCACAACACTGTAAGCCCTCAGAGTTACTCTTGGTGGGTGCAGGAATGGGCCCTGCTGTGAATTATTAGATCAAGAATTGTAATTACATGCCCCTTTTGAACAGGGGCTGAAAAATTGGGCCTTTCGTGGTGGTGGTGGCGTTGCCACAACACTGTAAGCCCTGACAGTTACTCTTGGTGGGTGCAGGAATGGGCCCTGCTGTGAATTATTAGATCAAGAATTGTAATTACATGCCCCTTTTGAACAGGGGCTGAAAAATTGGGCCTTTCGTGGTGGTGGTGGTGGTGGCGTTGCCACAACACTGTAAGCCCTCAGAGTTACTCTTGGTGGGTGCAGGAATGGGCCCTGCTGTGAATTATTAGATCAAGAATTGTAATTACATGCCCCTTTTGAACAGGGGCTGAAAAATTGGGCCTTTCGTGGTGGTGGTGGTGGTGGTGTTGCCACAACACTGTAAGCCCTCAGAGTTACTCTTGGTGGGTGCAGCAATGGGCCCTGCTGTGAATTATTAGATCAATAATTGTAATTACATGCCCCTGTTGAACAGGGGCTGAAAAATTGGGCCTTAGGCACTGGTGGCACAACACTACAACCCCTCACAGATACTGTACTTGGAGCACAGCAATGAGCCCTATGGCAAATTATTGCTAAAAAAATTGTAATTACACGCCCCTGTAAAACAGGGGCTGAAAAATTGGGCCTTAGCCACTGGTGGCGGCACCCATAAACAAAAATGATCTTCCAAGCTATCATCATCAATCGTATCATTGAGGACTCGGAGGAGGAGGATAGCCAGTCAACATAACAGCACAGGCACTCAGCATCAGCATCAGTCTTGAAGGGATGTGACATGTTAAAATCAATTAGTCTGTTATATCAGCATCAGGTGTGTGGTAGCTGGTGGTGATCCAAGACTGGTTCATCTTGATGAAAGTCAGTCGATCAACCGAGTCGGTGGACAGGCGCACCCTGTGATCCGTGACAAATCCTCCAGCAGCACTGAATGTGCGTTCCGAAAGAACGCTGGATGCAGGACAGGCCAGTAGCTCAATTGCATACTGTGCAAGCTCTGGCCAGTGATCCATCCTCAAGACCCAGTAAGCCAGAGGATTTTCGGTGGGGAAGGTGTCCAAGTCTGACCTTGCCCCTAGATATTCCTGCACCATGTTTATCAGACGCTGGCGATGGTTGCTGGAACCGATCATACTTTGGGGCTGCGGACTAAAGAATTGTCTGAACGCATCGGTCAGACGGCCACCTTCCCCACCGCTCCTTCTTTGACTGGCCGAAGCCTCAGCAACTCGTTGTCCAGGACCAGGAGTTTGTAACCTCCCAGTCTCTGGGAACGCGTTGCACAGACCTTTCTGCAAGGCCTCCCGGAGTTGTCTCATCCTCTGCTCCCTCTGCGACGGTAACATAAGGTCCGCAACCTTACCCTTGTACCGTGGATCAAGGAGAGTGGCCAGCCAGTAATGGTCCCTCTCCTTGATCCGAAGAATACGAGGATCCTTCCGCAGACTTTGCAGGATCAGGGAGGCCATGCAGCGTAGGTTTGCTGAGGCATTTGCTCCGGAGTCCTCTGGGTCACTAAGGACGACATGATCCGCAGCCACCTCCTCCCAGCCACGTACAAGTCCACTGGTTTCTTGGGACTGTAAATCATCCCTAAAAGACTGCTGCTGATGATGCTGAGTGCCAGCCTCCACCTCCATGCTGACACAATCCTCCTCCTCCTCCTCCTCCTCCTCCTCTTCCTGTGCGATGGGTGGGACAGAAGGAACACTGTCTGGGTAAAGGGGGCCTTGAGAGGCAAGGAAGTCCTCCTCTTCCTGCCTCTGTTCTGCCTCAAGTGCCCTGTCCATTATTCCACGCAGCGTGTGCTCCAACAGGTGGACAAGAGGTACAGTGTCACTGATGCATGCACTGTCACTGCTCACCATCCTCGTGGCCTCCTCAAATGGTGCCAGGACAGTGCATGCATCCCTGATCATGCCCCACTGGCGTGGAGAAAAAAAAACAAGCTCCCCTGACCCTGTCCTGGTGCCGTAGTCGCACAGGTACTCATTGATGGCCCTCTGCTGCGTGTGCAGCCGCTGCAGCATGGCCAACGTTGAGTTCCACCTGGTGGGCATGTCACATATAAGGCGGTTCTTGGGCAGGTTCAACTCCTTTTGCAGCTCAGCCAGGCGAGCACTGGCATTATAAGATCTGCGGAAATGCACACAGACTTTCCTGGCCTTCCTCAGGACATCCTGTAAGCCCGGGTACCTGCCCAAGAACCGCTGCACCACCAGGTTAAGGACGTGAGCCACACAGGGCACATGGGTCAGTTGTCCCTGTCGGAGGGCGGAGAGGAGGTTGGTGCCATTGTCGCAAACCACCATTCCTGGCTTAAGCTGGCATGGCGTCAACCACCTCTCGGCCTGGCCCTGCAGAGCAGACAGGACCTCTGCCCCAGTGTGGCTTCTGTCCCCCAAACACACCAGCGCAAGCACGGCATGGCATCTTTTTGCCTGCGTACTTGCGTAGCCCCTTGAACGGCTACGGAGCACCGCTGGTTCATAGGACAAACCACAGGAAGAGGCCATGGAGGAAGAAGAAGAGGAGGGGGTGGAGGAGAGAGGTGTGTCACAACCAGTAGTAGCATTTTGGAGGCATGGCGGTGGAACAACCTCCAACACTACTGCACCTTGTCCTGCATCCTTCCCAGCTGCCAAAAGAGTGACCAAATGGGCCGTGAAAGAAAGGTAACGTCCCTGTCCATGCCTGCTGGACCATGAGTCAGCGGTAATATGCACCTTACCGCTGACCGCCCTGTCCAGCGAGGCCAAGACATTGCCTTCCACATGCCGGTAGAGAGCCGGAATAGCCTTCCGTGAGAAAAAGTGGCGTTTGGGAACCTTCCACTGAGGAACCGCACATTGCACAAACTCACGGAAGGGGGCAGAGTCTACCAACTGAAAAGGCAGCAGTTGAAGCGCTAGCAATTTAGCCAAGCTAGCATTCAACCGCTGGGCATGTGGATGGCTGGGAGTGAACTTCTTTCGACGGTCCAGCAGCTGGGGCAGGGAAATTTGCCTGCTAGAATCGGACGTCGGTGTACTGCTAGCAGAGTGGCCGCAAGTACTTGGCTGTGACACACCTAATTCTACACCTTCATTCCTCTCAGTGCATGTTTCAGAGAGGACTGAAGTTATAGTGGGGTTGGAGATCCCAGCTGATGCGGTGCAAGGAGAGGTCCGCTTTGTTCTTTGGTGTGGGTCTTTGAGGTAGGCTTGCCAACGAGCTGCATGGCAGGTCAACATATGTCTGGTCAGGCATGTGGTACCCAAGCGGCTGATGTTTTGGCCACGCGATATACGCTTGAGAAATATGTTGCAAACAGCAGCTGTGCGATCTGATGCACTAGCCTCAAAAAAGGCCCACACCAAAGAACTTTTTGAATGACGGGCAGAGGCAGCGCCCTGCACAGGCAGAGCTCTGCGGTGTGATTCTGTCGGTGTACTGCCCTTACGCTGGCCACCAAAGGGCATCCTGCCTCGTTGGAGATGTGCCTCCTCCTCATCCTCCTCCTCCTCCTCTCTCCTATTAGGCACCCACGTGGAGTCAGTGACCTCATCATCCCCTCCCTCCTCATCACTGGAGCCAATCTGGCAGTATGCTGCAGCTGCTGGAACATGACTGCCAGATTGGTGTCCTTCTTGAGCATCCCCTCTGTCTGCTCTCACGCTACTGCCTTCCTGTAGCTGGGTTTCATCATCAGACCCTTCGAAACGCTGGGCATCCTCCTGGAGCATGTACCCAACACTGTGCTCAAACAGTTCGGGGGACTCCTCAGGAGGAGGACATGGTGGGTCTAGGGAAGGAGTGACTGATGATGAGTCTGACATTGATACCAGGGAAGAGGACGCTTTGGCAGCTGCTTTGCCAGTACCCTGAGCCTGGGTGAGAGAGGATGAGGAGGAGGAGGAGGGCTTGGTCATCCACTCTACCAAGTCTTCGGCATGATGTGGCTCAACATGTCCAGCTGCCGAAAAGAAGGACAAGCGTGTCCCATGGCCATGTGCTGATGACAATGCACCGCGTCCACGACCAGCACTGTTGCCCCCAGACACAGAGCCTGCTTGCCCTCTTTTATTGCCTCCTGACTGTCTGCCTCTCCTTGTTTGCCTTCCAGACATTCTAATAGATGGCCTGCAGGGAGATGGGAAAAAAGCAATAAGGGCTACCTTCAGGTGTCCTTCTCTGTCCCTTTACTTAAGGATTTCTAAATATGGTTGAGGATGATTGCTTTTGCACAGAATAGCACAACGACAATTTCCCTGACTGTCCAAAAAACAAGGATTTCAAAGATGGTTAATGAGGAATGCTTTAGCACACTATAGCACAAGGAGAATTTCCCTCACTGTCCTTCCCTGTCCCTAGAAACAAGGATTATCACAGTGAAAGAAACTGACACTCTTCCTACCTATAGTTTTCTGTCCCTAGAAAAAATGTTTTTTTAAAGCACACTATAGCACAAGGAGAATTTCCCTCACTGTCCTTCCCTGTCCCTAGAAACAAGGATTATCACAGTGAAAGAAACTGACACTCTTCCTACCTATAGTTTTCTGTCCCTAGAAAAAATGTTTTTTTAAAGCACACTATAGCACAAGGAGAATTTCCCTCACTGTCCTTCCCTGTCCCTAGAAACAAGGATTATCACAGTGAAAGAAACTGACACTCTTCCTACCTATAGTTTTCTGTCCCTAGAAAAAATGTTTTTTTAAAGCACACTATAGCACAAGGAGAATTTCCCTCACTGTCCTTCCCTGTCCCTAGAAACAAGGATTATCACAGTGAAAGAAACTGACACTCTTCCTACCTATAGTTTTCTGTCCCTAGAAAAAATGTTTTTTTAAAGCACACTATAGCACAAGGAGAATTTCCCTCACTGTCCTTCCCTGTCCCTAGAAACAAGGATTATCACAGTGAAAGAAACTGACACTCTTCCTACCTATAGTTTTCTGTCCCTAGAAAAAATGTTTTTTTTAAAGCACACTATAGCACAAGGAGAATTTCCCTCACTGTCCTTCCCTGTCCCTAGAAACAAGGATTATCACAGTGAAAGAAACTGACACTCTTCCTACTGTGACAGCAGGAAGGTAAAGTCACCTGGTTGCATCCAGGGGGGTAGATATATTTCTCCCAGATTCAGGCTTTATGCCGACTTATACAACTAGGGAGTTGATGAAGCCCAGCTGAGGCTAGTGGGCTCATGAATGACTCATACCTCTAGGGAGAGTGCTGGGCGTCGTGAGGCAGGGAGTTGATGAGACCAGCTGAAGCTTGTCAGCTCATTTAGGCCTCTATAAGAACTCCCAGATTCATTAGGTGTTAGCTCATGCCTGGAACCAGACCTGTGTGGACTGTCTAGGGAGAGTGAACCCCTGTGCGGTGAGGCAAAGCCAGTGTGGCTATTTGTTTGGACTTTTACTAAACCAGGGACTTAGGGACTAGGACAGCACCAGGCTGATCCCAGTTGTTAGTTTAGGAAACCTGCATGTTTAGTCAGAGGTCAAACTGACCAGGATTTATTTTGTTTATGTTTCTTTTTGGCTTTGCTGTGTTTTTGTCACTGTACATAGAGAAATAAACCGCACCTTTTGATTTTGAAAACCACAACCTCCGTCTGCTGGCCCTGTTTTTGTGTGGGGAGCCCAACCAGGGGGTCACACACACCCGCTACCGAGTTAACCCCCTCACAGTTGGTGGAGAACCAGTGGCAGTTTTTTTTAAGCCAGCATGGAGGAGATACTGAAACAGCTGGCTCTAGCAAATGCCAATCAACAGCAGACAAATGCAGGTTTGCAAAGGAGCCTTGCAGCCCAGCAGCAAGCTCATCAACAAGCCCAGCAGCAATCTGAGGCCCGCTTCATAGACCTGTTACAGAAGCAAGAGCAGAGACTACAACAAATGGAAGCAGTAATGCAGCAACGTCCGCAGACCAGTGAGGAAAGCCGTCCCACTAATACCGCGTCCTTTGGGGTGAGTCGTTTATTGACAAAAATGACTGGAGAGGATGATCCAGAGGTATTTTTGACCACATTTGAAAGGACTGCTGAAAGAGAAAAGTGGCCTGAGGAGCAGTGGGCTGGACTGGTGGCTCCTCTGTTAACTGGTGAATCGCAGAAGGCTTACTATGACCTAGAGCCTGACCAAGCAAAAGACTATGTGATGCTAAAAGCTGAAATATTGGCAAGGCTGGGTGTCACCCTGGCTGTCCGGGCTCAGCGTGTGCATAACTGGACTTTCCAGCTTGGAAAACCCCCCAGGTCTCAAATGTATGATCTCATTCACCTGAGCAGGAAGTGGCTACAGCCAGAGACTTTGTCCGCACCAGAGATTGTGGAACGTGTTGTAATGGATCGGTTTTTGAGAGCTCTTCCTACTGCCATCCAAAAGTGGGTAAGCCATGGAGACCCAGAGACGGCCGGTGGTCTTGTGGATCGTGTAGAGAAATACTTGGCTACAGAGAACCTGACGGCCTCTTCCAGAGACTCTCGGACTTTCCACCCTAAGACCAGACCATCCCCAGGGGCGGATAAGAGGATTCCAAGGGGTGAGGGTGGAGAGAGTGAGAGGGTGGGAGCTCTACCCAAAGTTTGGCGAGAACAGCCTGGGAAGTCAGGGGCTCAAGAGGCAGCCAAATGGATTGTTTGCTACCGCTGCCGGCAAGCGGGACATATTGCAGCCAATTGCCCGGTTGTGGAGGAACCCATGCAATGTGACTTTCTGATGGACAGACGTCAGTCGCTGTGTGCGACAGTCGCATGCACTGCCATTCAAGAAACTGGAGAGAAGCCCACCTCCTCAGACGAAAACCTACCGTCTGTGGAGTTTTCTGATCTGGAGGTTCACAGGGAAAATTTTGCCACAGAACAGTTAAAAGACCCCGCCCTAATAAAGGCACGGGAAAACGTAGTGGAAATAGATGGCGAGTTAGTGAACCCAGATAATACCTGCACTTACCCATACTTCAGCGTAGAGAAGGACCTACTGTATCGGGTGGCAAAAAGGGCAGAAGAAACCGTTGAGCAGCTTGTGGTGCCCAAACCTTACAGGAAGTTGGTGTTGGAGTTGGCCCATGGGCACATTCTTGGAGGTCATCTGGGGACAGAGAAAACCCGAGAGAGGGTATTACAGAGATTCTATTGGCCTGGGGTGATGAAGGACATAGAAAATTATTGTTCCTCCTGCCCTGTGTGTCAGAGGTCGGCCCCGATGCCACATTTCCGTAGCCCGCTGGTCCCTCTACCCATCATTGAGGTCCCGTTTGAGAGAATCGCAATGGATTTGGTAGGTCCTATAATCAAGTCCGCTAGGGGGCACCAGTACATATTGGTTATAATGGACTATGCCACCCGTTATCCAGAAGCGATCCCTCTCAGAAATACCTCGGCCAAAACCATAGCCAAAGAGCTATCTCTTGTTTTTAGCCGGGTGGGTATTTGTAAAGAACTGCTTACGGACCAAGGTACACCCTTTATGTCCCGGGTTATGAAAGAGCTGTGTAAATTGCTCAAAGTGACGCAATTGCGTACATCTGTGTATCACCCCCAAACCGATGGGCTGGTTGAAAGATTCAACAAAACCCTAAAACAAATGTTGAAGAAAGTGGTGGATAGAGATGGAAAGGATTGGGACTGTCTACTTCCTTATTTGATGTTTGCTATTAGGGAGGTGCCCCAATCCTCTACGGGATTCTCCCCCTTTGAGTTACTGTATGGGAGACACCCAAGAGGGCTGTTGGATATTGCCAAGGAAACTTGGGAAAGTGAGAGTTCTCCCCACAGGAGTGTGATTGAGCATGTCGCCCTGATGCAAGATCGAATTGCACAGGTAATGCCCATCGTGAAGGAACATTTGTCCATAGCACAGATTGGGCCTCACATCTGCCAAAAGTGCAAGCAGTCCTAGACTCTATCCGGGAAGCGGGGTTTACGGCTAACCCCAAGAAGTGTACCATTGGGCAGGAGGAGGCCAAATATCTTGGGTACACCATTGGCAGGGGAGTAATAAAACCCCAACTCAACAAAGTCGAGGCCATCCAGAGTTGGCCACGTCCCAACAGCAAGAAGCAGGTACGAGCCTTTCTGGGAATCGCGGGTTATTATCGGCGCTTCATTCCCCACTTTGCTTCTAAGGCTGTGCCCCTAACCAACCTGACGAAAGGGAAAGGGTCGGTCATGATTAAATGGACCCCCGAGGCGGAGGCAGCATTCCAATTCTTGAAACAAGCCTTATGTAGCCAGCCAGTGTTGTACTCACCCGACTTCTCTAAAGACTTTGTCGTACAAAGTGATGCGTCAGATGTGGGGTTAGGAGCAGTATTGTCCCAGGTCTGGAACGGGGAAGAGCACCCAGTCATTTACCTCAGCAGGAAGTTGAAGTCCCATGAGGTAAATTACGCCACGGTTGAAAAGGAGTGTTTAGCGGTGAAGTGGGCTCTAGATTCCCTTCGGTACTATCTGCTAGGTAGGCACTTTGACATGGTTACGGATCACGCTCCGTTAAAGTGGATGGCTCAAAACAAGGAGACAAATAGAAGAGTGAATAGGTGGTTCCTGGCCCTACAGGAATTCAACTTCACAGTAAAGCATCGCCCTGGCGTTCAAATGGGGAATGTGGATGCTTTGTCTCGAGTACATGAATGCCTGATTGCTGGTGTTCCAACCCCAAGGTTAAAACAAGAGGGGGGGGTATGTGACAGCAGGAAGGTAAAGTCACCTGGTTGCATCCAGGGGGGTAGATATATTTCTCCCAGATTCAGGCTTTATGCCGACTTATACAACTAGGGAGTTGATGAAGCCCAGCTGAGGCTAGTGGGCTCATGAATGACTCATACCTCTAGGGAGAGTGCTGGGCGTCGTGAGGCAGGGAGTTGATGAGACCAGCTGAAGCTTGTCAGCTCATTTAGGCCTCTATAAGAACTCCCAGATTCATTAGGTGTTAGCTCATGCCTGGAACCAGACCTGTGTGGACTGTCTAGGGAGAGTGAACCCCTGTGCGGTGAGGCAAAGCCTGTGTGGCTATTTGTTTGGACTTTTACTAAACCAGGGACTTAGGGACTAGGACAGCACCAGGCTGATCCCAGTTGTTAGTTTAGGAAACCTGCATGTTTAGTCAGAGGTCAAACTGACCAGGATTTATTTTGTTTATGTTTCTTTTTGGCTTTGCTGTGTTTTTGTCACTGTACATAGAGAAATAAACCGCACCTTTTGATTTTGAAAACCACAACCTCCGTCTGCTGGCCCTGTTTTTGTGTGGGGAGCCCAACCAGGGGGTCACACACACCCGCTACCGAGTTAACCCCCTCACACTACCTATAGTTTTCTGTCCCTAGAAAAAATGTTTTTTTAAAGCACACTATAGCACAAGGAGAATTTCCCTCACTGTCCTTCCCTGTCCCTAGAAACAAGGATTATCACAGTGAAAGAAACTGACACTCTTCCTACCTATAGTTTTCTGTCCCTAGAAAAAATGTTTTTTTAAAGCACACTATAGCACAAGGAGAATTTCCCTCACTGTCCTTCCCTGTCCCTAGAAACAAGGATTATCACAGTGAAAGAAACTGACACTCTTCCTACCTATAGTTTTCTGTCCCTAGAAAAAATGTTTTTTTTAAAGCACACTATAGCACAAGGAGAATTTCCCTCACTGTCCTTCCCTGTCCCTAGAAACAAGGATTATCACAGTGAAAGAAACTGACACTCTTCCTACCTATAGTTTTCTGTCCCTAGAAAAAATGTTTTTTTAAAGCACACTATAGCACAAGGAGAATTTCCCTCACTGTCCTTCCCTGTCCCTAGAAACAAGGATTATCACAGTGAAAGAAACTGACACGCTTCCTACCTATAGTTTTCTGTCCCTAGAAAAAATGTTTTTTTAAAGCACACTATAGCACAAGGAGAATTTCCCTCACTGTCCTTCCCTGTCCCTAGAAACAAGGATTATCACAGTGAAAGAAACTGACACTCTTCCTACCTATAGTTTTCTGTCCCTAGAAAAAATGTTTTTTTTAAAGCACACTATAGCACAAGGAGAATTTCCCTCACTGTCCTTCCCTGTCCCTAGAAACAAGGATTATCACAGTGAAAGAAACTGACACTCTTCCTACTGTGGGGGGGTTAGCTCGGCAGCGGGTGTGTGTGATCCCCTGGATGGGCTCCCCACACAAAAACAGGCCCAGCAGACGGAGGTTGTGGTTTTCAAGATCAAAAAGGTGCGGTTTATTTCTCTATTTACAGTGACAAAAAACACAGCAAAGCAAAAAGAAACATAAACAAAATAAACCCTGGTCAGCTTGACCTCTGACTAAACATGCAGGTTTCCTAACTAACAACTGGGATCAGCCTGGTGCTGTCCTAGTCCCTAAGTCCCTGGTTTAGTAAATGTCCAAACAAATAGCCACACAGGCTTTGTCTCACCGCACAGGGGTTCACTCTCCCTAGACAGTCCACACAGGTCTGGGTCCAGGCATGAGCAAACACCTAATGAATCTGGGAGTTTTTATAGAGGCCTTAAACGAGCTGACAAGCTTCAGCTGGTCTCATCAACTCCCTGCCTGCACGACGCCCAGCCCTCTCCCTAGAGGTATGAATCATCCATGAGCCCACTAGCCTCAGCTGGGCTTCATCAACTCTCTCCCTAGTTGTATAAGTCGGCATAAAGCCTGAATCTGGGAGAAATATACCTACCCCCTGGATGCAACCAGGTGACTTTACCTTCCTGCTGTCACATACCCCCCCTCTTGTTTTAACCTTGGGGTTGGAACACCAGCAATCAGGCATTCATGTACTCGAGACAAAGCATCCACATTCCCCATTTGAACGCCAGGGCGATGCTTTACTGTGAAGTTGAATTCCTGTAGGGCCAGGAACCACCTATTCACTCTACTATTTGTCTCCTTGTTTTGAGCCATCCACTTTAACGGAGCGTGATTCGTAACCATGTCAAAGTGCCTACCTAGCAGATAGTACCGAAGGGAATCTAGAGCCCACTTCACCGCTAAACACTCCTTTTCAACCGTGGCGTAATTTACCTCATGGGACTTCAACTTCCTGCTGAGGTAAATGACTGGGTGCTCTTCCCCGTTCCAGACCTGGGACAATACTGCTCCTAACCCCACATCTGACGCATCACTTTGTACGACAAAGTCTTTAGAGAAGTCGGGTGAGTACAACACTGGCTGGCTACATAAGGCTTGTTTCAAGAATTGGAATGCTGCCTCAGCCTCGGGGGTCCATTTAATCATGACCGACCCTTTCCCTTTCGTCAGGTTGGTTAGGGGCACAGCCTTAGAAGCAAAGTGGGGAATGAAGCGCCGATAATACCCCGCTATTCCCAGAAAGGCTCGTACCTGCTTCTTGCTGTTGGGACGTGGCCAACTCTGGATGGCCTCGACTTTGTTGAGTTGGGGTTTTATTACTCCCCTCCCAATGGTGTACCCAAGATATTTGGCCTCCTCCTGCCCAATGGTACACTTCTTGGGGTTAGCCGTAAACCCCGCTTCCCGGATAGAGTCTAGGACTGCTTGCACTTTTGGCAGATGTGAGGCCCAATCTGTGCTATGGACAATTACGTCATCCAGGTAAGCCGCAGCATACTTCCGATGGGGCCTCAGTATCTGGTCCATTTTCCGCTGGAATGTGGCCGGCGCATTCTGTAACCCGAACGGCATTCTCTTATATTGGAACGCCCCGTCTGGGGTTACAAATGCGGTTTTCTCTTTGGCCGACTTGGCCAGGGGAATTTGCCAATACCCTTTTGTGAGGTCAAGAGTCGTCATGTATCGGGCTGTTCCCAGCCGGTCGATCAACTCATCTATACGTGGCATGGGGTAGGTGTAAAATTTTGTAACTTTGTTCAACTGACGAAAATCGTTACAAAATCGCCAGCTCCCATCCGGTTTAGGCACCAGCACAATGGGACTAGACCAATCACTTTGGGACTCCTCTATCACCCCTAAGTTCAGCATTTTCTGTACTTCCTCCCGTATTGCCTCCCGTCGGGCCTCTGGGATCCGATAGGGTTTTAACTTCACCCTTTCACCGGGCGGGGTAATAATATCATGCTCTACCCCAGATGTTTATCCCGGCAGCTCAGAGAACACCTCCTTGTTGCGAAGCACAAACTCCTTAACCTCCTGTTGTTGGGGTTGTGACAAGGTGGCTGCTATTCCAACCTCCGGAATCACGCAACCAGTTTGAGCTGGTGACCAAGTTTCTGCGACTAGGGACTCTCTATCCCTCCAGGCTTTCAACAGATTAACGTGATAGATCTGTTCGGGCTTTCGCCTTCCTGGTTGTCTGACCTTGTAATTCACTTCGCTCACTTTTTCCATTATCTCGTAGGGGCCTTGCCATTTGGCAAGGAATTTACTTTCAACCGTAGGGACAAGTACCAATATCCTATCCCCCGGGGAAAAGGTACGGGTCTTGGCTCCACGGTTGTACACTCTCTGCTGTGCCAACTGCGCTTGGGCCAAATGTTCCTTCACGATGGGCATTACCTGTGCAATTCGATCTTGCATCAGGGCGACATGCTCAATCACACTCCTGTGGGGAGAACTCTCACTTTCCCAAGTTTCCTTGGCAATATCCAACAGCCCTCTTGGGTGTCTCCCATACAGTAACTCAAAGGGGGAGAATCCCGTAGAGGATTGGGGCACCTCCCTAATAGCAAACATCAAATAAGGAAGTAGACAGTCCCAATCCTTTCCATCTCTATCCACCACTTTCTTCAACATTTGTTTTAGGGTTTTGTTGAAACTTTCAACCAGCCCATCGGTTTGGGGGTGATACACAGATGTACGCAATTGCGTCACTTTGAACAATTTACACAGCTCTTTCATAACCCGGGACATAAAGGGTGTACCTTGGTCCGTAAGCAGTTCTTTACAAATACCCACCCGGCTAAAAACAAGAGATAGCTCTTTGGCTATGGTTTTGGCCGAGGTATTTCTAAGAGGGATCGCTTCTGGATAACGGGTGGCATAGTCCATTATAACCAATATGTACTGGTGCCCCCTAGCGGACTTGATTATAGGACCTACCAAATCCATTGCGATTCTCTCAAACGGGACCTCAATGATGGGTAGAGGGACCAGCGGGCTACGGAAATGTGGCATCGGGGCCGACCTCTGACACACAGGGCAGGAGGAACAATAATTTTCTATGTCCTTCATCACCCCAGGCCAATAGAATCTCTGTAATACCCTCTCTCGGGTTTTCTCTGTCCCCAGATGACCTCCAAGAATGTGCCCATGGGCCAACTCCAACACCAACTTCCTGTAAGGTTTGGGCACCACAAGCTGCTCAACGGTTTCTTCTGCCCTTTTTGCCACCCGATACAGTAGGTCCTTCTCTACGCTGAAGTATGGGTAAGTGCAGGTATTATCTGGGTTCACTAACTCGCCATCTATTTCCACTACGTTTTCCCGTGCCTTTATTAGGGCGGGGTCTTTTAACTGTTCTGTGGCAAAATTTTCCCTGTGAACCTCAAGATCAGAAAACTCCACAGACGGTAGGTTTTCGTCTGAGGAGGTGGGCTCCTCTCCAGTTTCTTGAGTCTCCCCTGCCAATACTGACGAGGGAAATTCTGGAGAGTCCTCACCACTCTCAGAGGAGTTCTGGCTATCACATTCCTGGTACATAGGGGCACCAGTGGGGGGCTCAGGATCATCCCACAGTTCCCAGAACTTCGGAAAATCCCTTCCCACAATGGCATCATGCGGTAATTGAGATACTAACCCCACTGGATGAGAGAGGGTACCTTTGGGGGTCTTGAAACACACTGTAGTCACTGGATACTCTCGGGTGTCCCCATGCACACAAATAACAGCTACCTTGCTATTCCCAGAGACCTCTGTTTTAACTAATTCAGCCTTTATCAGGGTCACAAGGCTACCTGAATCCAGCAATACCACAACATTTCTACCATTAATACACATTTTGCATAAATGTTTCTCAGTTCCCCGAATGGCAGTGCATGCGACTGTCGCACACAGCGACTGACGTCGGTCCGTCAGAAAGTCACATTGCATGGGTTCCTCCACAACCGGGCAATTTGCTGCAATATGTCCCGCTTGCCGGCAGCGGTAGCAAACAATCCTTTTGGCTGCCTCTTGAGCCTCTGACTTCCCAGGCTGTTCTCGCCAAACTTTGGGTAGAGCTCCCACCCTCTCACTCTCTCCACCCTCACCCCTTGGAATCCTCTTATCCGCCCCTGGGGATGGTCTGGTCTTAGGGTGGAAAGTCCGAGAGTCTCTGGAAGAGGCCGTCAGGTTCTCTGTAGCCAAGTATTTCTCTACACGATCCACAAGACCACCGGCCGTCTCTGGGTCTCCATGGCTTACCCACTTTTGGATGGCAGTAGGAAGAGCTCTCAAAAACCGATCCATTACAACACGTTCCACAATCTCTGGTGCGGACAAAGTCTCTGGCTGTAGCCACTTCCTGCTCAGGTGAATGAGATCATACATTTGAGACCTGGGGGGTTTTCCAAGCTGGAAAGTCCAGTTATGCACACGCTGAGCCCGGACAGCCAGGGTGACACCCAGCCTTGCCAATATTTCAGCTTTTAGCATCACATAGTCTTTTGCTTGGTCAGGCTCTAGGTCATAGTAAGCCTTCTGCGATTCACCAGTTAACAGAGGAGCCACCAGTCCAGCCCACTGCTCCTCAGGCCACTTTTCTCTTTCAGCAGTCCTTTCAAATGTGGTCAAAAATACCTCTGGATCATCCTCTCCAGTCATTTTTGTCAATAAACGACTCACCCCAAAGGACGCGGTATTAGTGGGACGGCTTTCCTCACTGGTCTGCGGACGTTGCTGCATTACTGCTTCCATTTGTTGTAGTCTCTGCTCTTGCTTCTGTAACAGGTCTATGAAGCGGGCCTCAGATTGCTGCTGGGCTGCAAGGCTCTGTTGATGAGCTTGCTGCTGGGCTGCGAAGCTCTGTTGTTGAGCTGCAAGGCTCTTTTGCAAACCTGCATTTGTCTGCTGTTGATTGGCATTTGCTAGAGCCAGCTGTTTCAGTATCTCCTCCATGCTGGCTTAAAAAAAAACTGCCACTGGTTCTCCACCAACTGTGGGGGGGTTAGCTCGGCAGCGGGTGTGTGTGATCCCCTGGATGGGCTCCCCACACAAAAACAGGCCCAGCAGACGGAGGTTGTGGTTTTCAAGATCAAAAAGGTGCGGTTTATTTCTCTATTTACAGTGACAAAAAACACAGCAAAGCAAAAAGAAACATAAACAAAATAAACCCTGGTCAGCTTGACCTCTGACTAAACATGCAGGTTTCCTAACTAACAACTGGGATCAGCCTGGTGCTGTCCTAGTCCCTAAGTCCCTGGTTTAGTAAATGTCCAAACAAATAGCCACACAGGCTTTGTCTCACCGCACAGGGGTTCACTCTCCCTAGACAGTCCACACAGGTCTGGGTCCAGGCATGAGCAAACACCTAATGAATCTGGGAGTTTTTATAGAGGCCTTAAACGAGCTGACAAGCTTCAGCTGGTCTCATCAACTCCCTGCCTGCACGACGCCCAGCCCTCTCCCTAGAGGTATGAATCATCCATGAGCCCACTAGCCTCAGCTGGGCTTCATCAACTCTCTCCCTAGTTGTATAAGTCGGCATAAAGCCTGAATCTGGGAGAAATATACCTACCCCCCTGGATGCAACCAGGTGACTTTACCTTCCTGCTGTCACACTACCTATAGTTTTCTGTCCCTAGAAAAAATGTTTTTTTAAAGCACACTATAGCACAAGGAGAATTTCCCTCACTGTCCTTCCCTGTCCCTAGAAACAAGGATTCGCACAGTAAAACACACTGACACTCTCCCTACCTATCCTTCTCTTTCCCTAAACTAAAGGAATCCAGGTTAAGCAAGAAAAAATAAATGTCACTGTCCCTGCCTATGCTTCTCTTTCCCTGCTCCGGAACACACGACACTAGGCCGCCGTGCTGGCGGCCTTTTATAGTGTGGGGCGTGTACTAAACACCCTCAGCAATAATTGGCCACAGGCATCCTGCCTGTGGCCAATCATTGCTCTCCTCGCTGCCGGCGCTGTGATTGGCCAAGCATGCGGGGTCACAGTGCATGCTTGGCCAATCACAGCGCCTGGATGACACTGCGATGGCGTAGTGCATTGTGGGCCGTTCGCGTCACTCGAATTAGGCGCGAACGGCCCAAATCGTTCGATCTTCGTCGAACGATCGAACAGCCGATGTTCGAGCTCATCCCTACCAGCGACTGCATGCAGGGCAAAGATCTCCTAAACCGTGTGGGTTTAGGAGATATTCATTTTAACTACAGGTAAGCCTTATTATAGGCTAACATGTAGGTAAAAATGTCAAAAATGGGTATACAACCACTTTAAAATAATAAATTAATTTTCAATAAAAATGTATGTAAGTGTTTACTATTATAATTAGCTGTGTTTGGCCACAGCTAATCACATGGGACAGATGGGCTGTGGCTGGCCCTGTCTGTACCATGTGATCACTGTGACCAATCACAGACATCATCATGATAGTACACAATAAATGGAAGCCATCCATTATGTACAATTGTCATGTCATCTTTTGTGATTGGTCACAGCGATCATATGGGACTGGCAGCAGGTCAGTACACTTATCATGTGAGAGATTCTGCCGAAGTGTGGCCCACGGGGCACATTCTGGGGAGGACTTCATACTTCATATGACGTCCATCCAGAACTAGAGCGGTGCCGCCCGACCATCATTGTACTATAGGCTGGGTGGGAACTGGTTAAGTAATGAATTGAAAGCATTAGACAAGCGGGACACCAAGTAGTCAGCAATTTTTTTTATAATAGGTGGCTAGATGGGCATCTGGGCCCAGCCTTTTATGGGGTGTTAGGGACCTAATTGCTTTCAGGACTTCACCGGGGGAAATAGGATGCTCCAAGGGCTCCTGTTTTGCAGTTGATAAAGTAGGCATAGGGATATTTTGAGACAATGTGCCGCTCTGAGGGTAAAGCCTCGTACACACGACCAAGTTTCTCGTCGTAAAAAAACCCGTAGATTTTCTCGACAAAATTCTTGTCAAGCTTGACGAGCTTCTTGTCAAGCTTTCCTTGCATACACACTGTCAATTCCAAATCTCATTGTTCTGCGCGGTCACGTCCAGCACGTATGACGGCAGTATAAAGGGCAAATTCGATTTCAATGGCGCCACCCCTTGGGCTGCTTTTGCTGATCTCGTGTTACCGCGTGTGAAGTAAAAGTTTGGGAAGAGACCATTCGCGCTTTTCAGTCTTCGTGCTTTCAGTTCGTTTTCTGCGGTTCAGTTTGTGCTTGTGGGTTCGTATCTTGTCTTTCAGGGCGTGTAGGCAGGTCGTATCTGTTTTACAGTGCGTTCTTGCCCACTCGTTTCTGATTTTCAGGTCGTTCTTCATAGGCCTTGCTGTTCTTAAGTGAGTTCTGTTTAGTACGTTCTGATCAGACGACCGTCTTCTAGGCACGTCGCGGGTACGTTCTCGTCATAGAGTTTGCGCTGTGCGGGCGCTTGGTGTTGGTCTGCTTGTCTTGGACCAAGACGAGTCCATGAACAGGGTGAGGAGGAGTTCATGGACCAAGAATTAGTTGCTCCAGCGGGACCAATTCTGTCATATGTCTCTGCGGGAGATCCAGGAGAATAATCCTGATGACTGCAGGAATTTTCTTAGGATGTCTGACCCCGTTTTTCAGCATCTGTTGGCTTTGGTGTCCCCCTATATTACCAGGCAGGACACCGTTATGCGGGAAGCCATCAGTGCTGAGCAGAGGCTCATCGCCACGTTACGCTACCTGGCGACAGGGAGAAGTCTGCAGGACCTGAAGTTCACGACAGGCATCTCCCCCCGGGCTCTGGGCATCATAATCCCAGAGACCTGTTCTGCCATCATCCAAGTCCTGCAGGAGGACTATATTAGGGTAAGTTTTCTACTTTAACATCACATTCTTTGTATTTCATGTATGCTAATGTATAGTATTTCTTTCATCCTTCCCTAATTACCATGATTGTAATATGCTGGGAATGTCCCCTTTGTCCTCATGCATGCTGTAAGCTTTTAATGCCCCTTTTTTGTCCTCCATGCATATTTCCCTTCACTAATCTCTCCAGCAGTGGCGGCTGGTGCTCAAAATGTTTGGGGGAGCGCAAACAAACTGAAACCAAAAAAACATCAATTGCCGCCACTGTGCCCATTAAACGCAGCCACTGTGCCCATCAAACGCCACTTGTTTGCCCCCTCAAATGCAGCCAGTTTCCCCCCATATCCAGCCTGTTTCCCCCCATATCCAGCCTGTTTGTCCCCATATCCAGCCTGTTTGTCCCCATATACAGCCAGTTTGTCCCCAAATACAGCCAGTTTCCCCCCCCCCAGCCCTGCACTTACCTTCCTCTGGTCAGCGCCGTCCTTCTTCTGTCCTCGATGTCTTCTTCCGCCCTCGATGTCACTTCAGTCAATCAGGTTACCGGTAACCAGACCCGGTTAACCTGATTGGCTGAGGCGCCTGTCAGTGTTAACCAAGGAACGCACCCCCTGTGCGTCCACTGGTTAAGTATTTGGAAGCCGATTACAGCCCTCAGGCTGTAATCGGGAAGCCGCTGACTCTGATAGGCACTTCCAAAAACCAACCAGCCGCTGTTATTCAGATGTCCGTCGCTCAACAGGGGGCTGGCCATCTGAATAGTGGGCGGCAGCGACAATACATAGGTTCATGCAAGACATGAACCTATGTATTGTTCTGAGTGATGGGCGCAGGAGAGAGAGGGGGCAGCGCTCCTGCACCCACTATGGATGCACCGCCACTGTCTCCAGCATGCTATCCTGGGCCCAAACACACCTAGCCTAGTCACTTCCCAATATATTTTGTCAGCTCCATTGTAGTGCTTTACCCTCCCCCCCCCCCCAATCACCCCCTAAAATGATTACAAATGTTAATTTACTTATTTTTTTGGATTCACAAACTCATCTAGCCCCCCAAATATTTTTACAATGGGCCATCAGAGGGGGTGATGAATATGATACTTGAGCCTTCTATTTTAGTATTTAAAAACACATTAAACTGAAACTTCTACTGATGTTGGGCAAGAATGTATTTGTGTATAATCTGCTTGCAATGTTATGTGCAAAAGTACTAATATTTGTTTAGAAAAATATAAATAGTTGCGCTATTTGTGAAATCAATCAAAATCACCAGTAATTGTAAATCTAAACAGATACAACAATAATGAATAAACAGTGGTAAATAGAAATAAACATTGCTCAGTGAAGCAAAAAAGATTAATAAACGATATAAGGTATTGTGTTATTGAAAAAACAATTTAAATAGTCCGCCGATCATATAGATCAAAGTTCATATATTATGACAAAAAAACACCTGTGATGATATCCAATCAGGCAAAGAAGGAAAAATGAATCCAATCTTCATTGAGAAATTATCAATCGTGACAATCCACCACCAATGCTGAGTGATCCTGCTTACCGGAAAATGTTGGTCCCCTATCACAGAGGACCTTGACCAACATGTATAGAGTCTTGATCAAATCCGCCAGACTTCACACCGCATAGTATGATCCCAATTAGTGATACCAGACAGCCCATATAGCCTCATCCAGTTGCAAGTGTTCCACATCAAAGATGCACATGAAAGGAAGGGGGACACTAAATAGTGTAAAATCTTGGGGTTTTATTTAAAAGGTCATAAAAACATACTTACAAAAATGAAAATTGATAGACTGCCTTGAGTATGGCAGCGCCGGCCGGTCAGGCGCTGGCACACAGACACGTCCGTGGATTGAGCAAGTGGAGGGTGACGACAGCACAACGCACAGTATAAATTCCTCTATGTGGATGTGGGGAAGAATGGCCAGATGTCCGATGGGGGAGCCTTCAGCCAGACAGAGTTTGCTCTTCGTCTCCAGAGTGACGACCTTGCATTGCCACCGGATGCAGGGAATTTTGAAGGACTCCCCTTTGTGTTTTTGGCTGATGAAGCCTTTGGACTTGGACGGCATCTCATGAGGCCATTTCCCCTAAGGACCCTGAACCCGGAGAAGAGTGTGTTCAACTTCCGCCTTTTCATGACACCAATTAACTTGGTGGAGTACAAACTGAACTACATTGTTTTCTGTTGCTGTGTGCTACACAATTATCTTCGAATCAAATCACCAAATTATATGGCCTCAATTGGGCCTGAGGCAGGACTTTCAAATGTCAATACCCTGCCGGGCCTAGAACCTGGCCGTCCTGGCTTTCCCCCCCAAAATGCCCGTGAGGTTCGGCAGAAATATGTTGAATATTTCACGGGTAGGGGGGCAATTACTATGCCAGGCCATGCATAAAATTTATTGGACAAAGAAAAAATAAATATCTTGCTTAATCTGATTGTTGATGTATTGCTTGTGGTTTTTTTCAGCTGTCTCCTAGTTTTTCCTAGTGCATTTGTAGTGACAAGTGTATTTTCCTTTAGTAAATACCAACCATTTCACTGGTAACACCAAAAATATACACAAAAAAGGTTATAGCGGATTTCATAAAGAAGCTACACTTTGCTGTTGTTCAAACATTTTACTCTGTGCACATTCACACACATGGTAAATATAACATTTTTGGTGTTAGAAAAGTTTTTTTTTTTTGTTAAGAAAATACAAAACTCTCATTACCATACAACAAAATACAACATTGTAAACCTCTAGGCAATATCAGACATTCTGTTTTAGGAATAATGTCTCTATCTGCCCTTCATATTATGGGGTGTTGTCACCCCTGAACAAGCCAAAATTTGAAGATGCACACAATTTAGTGTTTTTAAAAAGGGGTATTTCCCTCCTGATCCCTATTGTCAACATATGCTATCTGCCATCATGGGTGATCAGTGGACGTGTTTTAGGGGTGCAACCCCTTCTTCCTTTCACCTACTTGAGATGCGAGGAAGGGGTTGCATCCACAAAACCCGTACATGGATATCCACTGATGGCAGATGGCACATGTTGACACACTGTGTGCATCTTCAAATTTTGGCTTGATTGTATAAAAGTGAAAAATCTGTTAAAGAAAAATGTAAAAATAGAAAAAGGGGGGTTTGTGCTTCATTCAATTCGCCCCAAAACATCAATGATGTCCTTAAATGTTGCTCCATAACATTCATCCTTTGTTTCATTCTGTCCAGTTCACTACTACACTCTATAACTTGCTGGATGATTCTTTGGGCACTATCACTAGAGAAACAAGGACTTTCTTTCTCAACAACATTTTCATCCCCTAAAAAAAATTAAAGGTATTATAACTCTGCAGGCCTACATCTCTTACCTGAAGTTGTGGTGACAGATACTGACCTGTTGTGGTGACAAGTTCCACCACGTCATCCACTTCTCCTTCCTCCACTTCCCCTTCCTCCACTTCTTCTACTTCCTCCACATCGTCAGGTTGGGGTTCTTGGTGAGGTTGGGGTTCTCTGTGTGGTGTGGGGTTCCTGTGCTCCCTGGAGTGGTGTCCTCCCAGTCTTCTCTCCCCTATGAGAATGAAACAAAAGATATACTTAGCACACAGATATTTTATGGAAAAAATAGGAACATGATACATTGCTTGGAAGTGGGGTACAAGTGTCTGTTTGGGCCGAGTTACAAGCTGAAGACATTATTTAAAAATAAACAAATCTTGACTATTCACCTTTTAATGACAAGTTTTACACATGGAGGCACCCCAAAAATACACTGATGCACCTGTGTGGGGCACCCTAAAAAGGTTGTTCTGGTGGCCCACACTAGTGCTCCAGAGTGCAGATGTGTAAACAGCTGCTGAGTGTCCTCTCCTTTACACTGATTCAAGTTTGCATTTCATTCTAGTTCCAAACACATCATCTAGACAACAATGTAATAACATTTATGGAATAAAAACAGGCATGTCTATAAATTATTGGAACCCTGTATCTTCTCCAAACATCGTATGTAGTGGGCGAACGATGTGTCTGTAACGACCGATTACTTAGCCCACTAAATTTTGCGAGATGCCATTTTCTAAGGTACAATAGTAAAAAGCAACAACATGGAGCAACATGCAAGTTCTGAAATACAATAATAGGAACACAGGAGAAGTACTTACTGTAGCGGGTGTTTGAATTTAAGTGAGGACTCTGATGGTGTGGGGTTCCTTGGGGCCTGCAGGTGGCGTTGTTGCCTTGGGCTGGAGTTAAACTCACATCGCAAACTGTGCCTTTTTGTCCTCTCCTGGAGCTGGTACAGCGGGGCGGGGAACCCGCTGTGACGCAAAGGGAGAGGTCATAAAAGGGGCGGACGCCCTGATTTGGGGGAGAGAGTCGGAGGACGCGGCCGCACCCATGCACCTTCAGCTTGGGTGCTGGCGTTCCGGTGTTTCAGGCCTAGGCGCCCTTGGCCTGGCTGGAGCAGGGATGGAGTCCATCTCAGGCACCTTTAGCCTGGGGTGAGGTACTATGGCGGATGCCTGGGGCTCAGTACCTTCGACTGAGTTCCGCGAGGGTGGAGGAATCCGAGGGGGCCCTAACTCCTTGGGTGCCCGTGTCTGAGTTTGTCAGGACTGGTGCGCAGTAACTTCTCTGAAGAGCCCGGCGCAGCATCGCTGGTGACGGAAAGGCCTCCACTTCTCCCTTGGACGGATTTCTTCCTCTGACAGGGGCAAAGTGAGCGAAGGTAATTCACGTTCTATATTACCTAGTCAGTGGCAGTGACTATTCACCACTGGTGACAGCACAGTGGGCAGCAGCAAGAAGGGAAAGGATTGTGCCTCGATCTGTCCCCATTTTCCAAAGGAGAAAGATTGTTTTATTGCTTGGCAAGAAGAATAAAACTGAGTTGTACCTATTCACTGTGTGGAACTTGGGTTACTAAAGCAAAGGAGTCAGGGACGAAGGACTGGACTTGACTCTAGGACACCTACACACAAGCCCAATCTCTGGCCTTCACCTCCTAGTTACGGAGGACATGGGCCGTGGTGTGTATCATCTCTCTCTCCCAGGTACCCCTAGACAACAGCCAAATGACCGATAAAGAAAGGGAGAGAGGTGAGGCCGCTACACGTGGGGACATCGTATCCAGGATATGTGTATGGTGTCTGAAATTTAACTTTGCTGCCCGTAGGAGTTCCGAGTAGGTCGGCCATATTGGCCAACGCGCCACGAGGCAACCCATAACTGTGTAGTTCGTGGGCGGGGCAAGGGAAAAGCCTGCAAACAAGTGCAGAAGGTGGGAGGAGTCTGGCCACGTGGAGGTACGCACGTGGAGATTCCGGCACAGGTGGGTCAGTGCGCAATGGAGCAGCAGAGAGAGAGGATGGCTTCAAGTGCTCCGTGGATTTCTGTTCCTTCCTTCGCGGATATGTCTTCTCTGGCTGCTCCGATTATGGATACGGGGGTAAGACTAAGGCCCCGGGGGCGATTGGCTCTCTTTACCTGTAGAGACATGGAAGCCCTCGGTGTGATCTGTCCCGGCTGTTCGGGACTGGTGGTCCAGCTGAAGCCGTTTGGGCGCTGTGAGGTCTGCAAAGAATTCCTCTTTGAGGTGGAACCATCCACAGAAAAGCCTCGGGCTTTCCACCTCAACTACCTCACAGGGACTGCCACTCCAGAGGGAGAGATCGATGCTGGTGCGTTCCCCGTGCGCACTGATCCGGGCAAAGGGACTGCCCAAGCGGAAGTGAAAAGAGAGAAATCCGAGGATGCTGCCTCGGTCACCAGCAGCTCCCTGCTCCGGCCACCGAAGAGAAAAGTCGGCCTAGTGATAGCCTCGTGTGGCCGTGGAAGAGCTTTGCCCCACCGCTTGCCTGACCTGGATGGATTCGGTAGACAACGTCCTGGACATCCCTGCTCGTTTAAAGGTCCAGGTGAGCCAGGGGTTGGGACTGTCTGACATGGTAGAAAGTGGCGGTAGTCCACAGTCGGTAGAGGCCGTCAAGGGGGATAGTTCCATGACTGGGAATTATCTGCCCGCTGAGTGCTACCACACCTCTGACCTGGATTCATTGTCTGACAATGGCGAGGATGAGGAGATGGACAAAATCTTCCAATAGAAGGGATGGGACAAGATGAAGCTACCCTTGGCCCGTGTCACGAGGGACCTGCCCATGTCTACTGGAGAAAGTACACCCCGGGTAGAGGCCCCGGCGCCAGGGGATGAAGCTGGTCCTTTGTCTGAAGTTCCCCTTTCTGGATTCAACATCCATTTCACCTTCTCCTGTTGCAGGAGTGCAACGTCAATCACTGCGGGCTCCTAGGCCCAGGTCCACCGAGGTGGTGAACGCACCTCGCCACCCAGAAGCGATTGTTCCACCTGGAGAGGGAGACCGAGCTACTATGCCACCTTTGTCAAGGCTGCAGCGTCTCTTTGGCCAGAAGTTTGCTCAGGAATATGGGTGGGAATACCCGTATCTGCCTCGGGAACTGCTCTATGAGGTGGAGGTCTTTCGGCAAAGATGGTATGATACCTTTGTATGGGACAAACTGAAAGTACAGCAAGCACGGCGGTACCTTTCTTGTTCACCAACGGTCACCAAGAAGTTTCAGGACTGTAAAGCTAAATGGATGCTGGGAAGACACATTCATGCGGACAAAGTGGTGATCTGACGCAGGGAAGGAAGAAGTGTTGAGTACCATGTGGAGGCTTTTGATGATCGTTTGAAGCCTATATCACTGTCTCATCCAAGGTTTTACCTGAAAGGGAAAAAAGAGACTCCCGTGTGCTTTTCTTTTCTATTCCTGGCTGAACTTTCCGGAGTGCCTTCTCTTGAACACAGGGACTGTGCCCTAGTTTTTTTTGTATTTGGGCAGTTTACTCGTTGGAGATATGGGAGCTGTTTTTTTGCCTTGGGCTGGAGTTAAACTCACATCGCAAACTGTGCCTTTTTGTCCTCTCCTGGAGCTGGTACAGCGGGGCGGGGAACCCGCTGTGACGCAAAGGGAGAGGTCATAAAAGGGGCGGACGCCCTGATTTGGGGGAGAGAGTCGGAGGACGCGGCCGCACCCAGGCACCTTCAGCTTGGGTGCTGGCGTTCCGGTGTTTCAGGCCTAGGCGCCCTTGGCCTGGCTGGAGCAGGGATGGAGTCCATATCAGGCACCTTTAGCCTGGGGTGAGGTACTATGGCGGATGCCTGGGGCTCAGTACCTTCGACTGAGTTCCGCGAGGGTGGAGGAATCCGAGGGGGCCCTAACTCCTTGGGTGCCCGTGCCCGTGTCTGAGTTTGTGAGGACTGGTGCGCAGTAACTTCTCTGAAGAGCCCGGCGCAGCATCGCTGGTGACGGAGAGGCCTCCACTTCTCCCTTGGACGGATTTCATCCTCTGACAGGGGCAAAGTGAGCGAAGGTAATTCACGTTCTATATTACCTAGTCAGTGGCAGTGACTATTCACCACTGGTGACAGCACAGTGGGCAGCAGCAAGAAGGGAAAGGATTGTGCCTCGATTTGTCCCCATTTTCCCAAGGAGAAAGATTGATTTATTGCTTGGCAAGAAGAATAAAACTGAGTTGTACCTATTCACTGTGTGGAACTTGGGTTACTAAAGCAAAGGAGTCAGGGACGAAGGACTGGACTTGACTCTAGGACACCTACACGCAAGCCCAATCTTCTGGCCTTCACCTCCTAGTTACGGAGGACATGGGCCGTGGTGTGTATCATCTCTCTCTCCCAGGTACCCCTAGACAACAGCCATATGACCGATAAAGAAAGGGAGAGAGGTGAGGCCGCTACATTACTTTTTTCTAGCATTCTCTTAATACTCCTTAACTGCTCCGGCTCCCTCAGTTTGAGGTCAGACCACCTCTTTCTAAGCTGCTCCTTTGATAGTTGTACCCCGAATTCTTCTTCAGACTTTTCACTACTTTCTTCATAATTTTGGCCTTCCTTCGATTAGGTTGTGTATACGGCCCATGCTTTGTATCATAATCCGACTTTAGCAATATGTCCACCATCTCCACATAAGACATATTAGATGCCTTGAATCTCCTCCTTGATCGTGACGTTTCACGGTCCGGGCTGGTCTCATCATCGTTATTTGATGAATTACCAGACACCTGCTGTGACTCCGCCATATCTGTCTGCGCGCCGAAAGAGAAGGGGCAGGGAAAAGTTGATAATGTAAACGTCATGGGCGGGCGACGTGTGCGGAGTTTCACACATGCGTAGTGTATATAAAGCAAACACACATGTGACGTTACTACGTTCTGTGTGCGGAGAGAGGAGGAAAAGTGACGGACGTGAGACCGAAGGTATGTGATTTTTATACTTTGTGAAATCGGTGGCCTATACTGCCTAGAGATTGTTTGAGGATATATATGGGGATTAAGATTTTCTTGAGTTTAGACTGTGTGACTGACATTACTTTTTTTGTCTTGCAGACAAAAAAATTAATGCTTTCTTAGATAAAGAATTTCTGGGGGAATTTATTGACCGGGTAAGGGAGTTGCCCGCTCTGTGGGAGACCAAAAACCCCATTCACAGAAAAAAAGGTGCGAGGAAAGCAGCGCTGGAGAGCCTGCTCCCATTTGTGCAGACCAAGATACCCACAGCAACCATCCAACAGGTGGACAGTAAAATTGGGAGCTTGAGAGGCACATACAGGACTGAGCCCTATAGGGTCCTGGCTTCTCAGAGGTCAGGAGCAGCAGCAAAAGATGTCTATGTCCCGATTTTGTGGTACTACAGCAGAATGTCCTTTCTGGATGACCACATTGAGCCAAGGCCATCACTGTCCAGTCTTCCCCCCAGACTTCCCTGCAGCCAACCTGAGCCTTCTCTGGAGCAAGAGGAGGCAGCCATCCTGGAAGAACCCGATTTGGACATCTGGAGCCAGGTATAGTATTTTATTAACATTTATTGTGATAAAATTGCATCAAAAATAAATTTAATATGGAAAGCAAAAAAAAATTTTGATCAAAAAATGTTCTAAATATCAATAGACAGTAGTGGTCCAAAAATTTGGGGAGACGAATGAAAACTGCTGGGGTCATAATGATAGTCTTTTCTATTGATTTACATTCAATTAGCAACAGTCATGAGCTAAAAATTGTGTGTGAATGATGAACCAAAAACTCAAACTATGTCCCTTTTTCATACACAGGATGACATCAGCCAGGATGAGGGTCTGGAAAGTGTCAGGCAGGAGGAGGCAGGGCCCACTGTGAGCCAGGAGGAGGCAGGGCCCACTGTGAGCCAGGAGGAGGCAGGGCCCACTGTGAGCCAGGAGGAGGCAGGGCCCAGTGTGAGCCAGGAGGAGGCAGGGCCCAGTGTGAGCCAGGAGGAGGCAGGGCCCAGTGTGAGCCAGGAGGAGGCAGGGCCCAGTGTGAGCCAGGAGGAGGCAGGGCCCAGTGTGAGCCAGGAGGTGGCCGGGCCCAGTGGCAGACAGGAGGTGGCCGGGCCAAGTAGCAGGACCAGATCTCAGGTGCCTCCCATCCGCCTTACAAAAAGAACCAGGAGGGACAGGAGCACAAGTGAGGCAGCAATGTCCCTGATTAGAGAGGCTCATGCCACTCTCCAGGAGCCAATATCCACCGAAGAGGCCATTGCCGGCCTAGTTGGGGCCAAATTCAATAGTATGAGCATGGAACAACGCCTCCTATGCGAGCCCCTGCTGATCACCTTAATGAACAAGAGGGTGATGGGAAGAATTACCCCCAATACGGCCATATGTGAGGTCGCCCAGCTTACGCAACCTCAACCTCCTCCTCCTCCACCTTCTTCTTCTCCTCCACCTCCTTCTCCTCCTCCACCTCCTTCTCCTCCTCCTGACACAAGTACACCTCCAGTGGCACAGCCTTCAGCCACACGCAAAAGGAAGGCTGCAGGGAAGGCTGCCAAGAAGACCAGAAAGTGATGGCCTTGCTTCAATGTGGTCTGACAGAAGGCAGCCTGTTGTAGTACCACAGACTTTGGACATATATATCACCTGCTGCTGTTCCTGACCTCTGGGAGTCCAGCTTTAGATTGTGCTCACAACTGATGTGCTTGTCAAGCTCCCAATTTTATTGTCCACACAGGGTTGATGTGTGCTCTGGGGTCCCATGGATGCACAAATGGCAGCAGGTTATCCAGTGCTGCCTTATATTTATTTGGTTATATACAGAATAAATGTGTTTTTTTTTTACAGTTAATACTTGACTATGTGTTTTTATAAAAATAATTTTTTTAGCTTTGGAGTAGGCAGATACATTTTTTTTTTTTAAAAGGGACAGATAACACAAAACAATCTCCTTGAAGGTCAAAAATACAAGATAATAAAATTTATTTGGTAAACTTGACACAACAAAAATAAAAATTAAAATCATGGAGATCACTAGAAATTAAATAATCATTTAAAATGAAGATCTGTATTCCAAATTTTAAATATAAAAATATTAAGGAGATCTTGCTCTATATAATACAGCAAAATATTCATAAGATCAGCATGAAAAATGTTTAAAAAAGTTAGTCAGAACTCTGTGTGAATATCAGCAGCAAAGCAAGTTCATTATTTTTCATTATTGTACCATTCTAAAGAAGATTTAAATGCGCAACATTTAAACGATGCAATAATTTACAGCGTGACGAATGTGCTATCTCCATTACGAACGCTAGTTTTTCCAGAAGAAGCGCTCCCGTCTCATACTTGATTCTGAGCATGCGCGATTTTTTAAGACTCGGAAAAGCATACACGCGACCTGTTTTCTCGTCGCAAAACAGGCCGATGAGAAACCCGACGAGAAAAACGAGAATCCTGACGAGAAAATAGAGAGCAGGTTCTCTATTTTTCTCGTCGAGATTCCCGGCAGTTTTCTCGACGAGAAACCATACACACGAACGGTTTTCTCGGCAAGAAAGCTCTCTCGACAGTTTTCTTGTCGTTTTTGGACGAGAAACTCGGTCGTGTGTACGAGGCTTTAGAGAAGTATAATTGAGAAAGATGCTTACAAAATAAAAAAATGCTTTTAAGGATCAGTCGTGTAAACATCTTTGGATATTGTAAGTCGAATAAGTTTATGTTCATACTCCAACTGACAAAGGTAAAGTGCTAAATAAGTGTCAGACTTATTAGCCTGAAGCCTCGTACACACGACCGAGAATCTCGTCAAGAAAAAACACCTTGTTTTTCTTGACGAGATTCTTGGACAAGAAACTTGCCCCGGCCGAGTGTACAGACGCTCCATTCAAAGAACCCGCGGTTCTTTGAATGGAGCGAACGCGGTGACGTTCTCGACTACGACGAGCGTGCGCTCGTCACATTCGATGCCGTCGCTGCCATCTTGCTACACCCTACCTATGCCTAGGTAGCTACCGCGCATGCGTCAAAGTCATTTCGAGCATGCGCGGGTTTCCACGGCGAAAGGTAAGTGCACACACACACACTTTTCTCGTCGAGAAACATGCTGACAAGAATCTCGATGAGAAAATAGAGAGCAGGTTCTCTATTTTTCTCATCGAGATTCTTGTCGGTTTTCTTGACGAGAAACCTGATAGCCGCGTACACACGACCGAGTTACTCTGCAAAAAAGCTCTGCCAGCAGGTTGCTTGCTGGTTCTTGCCGAGAAACTCGGTCGTGTGTACGAGGCTTGAGTGTACTGAGTATGCTGAAATCTATGGGTAGACTTCTCTGCTAATTCAGCCAACATAAGATCTAGTTTAATTTTAGTCTTGTCCAATAAGAGAGTGTTAGATGGAGTGGGGTTTGATTGAACATTGAGGTGATAGGTATAGAAGGCCCATTCTAGTTGTTGTAGATGTGCTCTCTTATGAGAGATGAGTATACAGGTACCTCTACCATGCACAAAATATTTTATGGTTAAGCTTAGCACTCCTCTTATATAGGTTAACTATTGTTCCTCTTAAAGAAAAGGCAGGTGACCCATTGAGACCCATAGATGCCATAACCATGCCTCCATCCCTGGTACATTAAAAATGAAGAAAGAAAGTGGGCTGTGGGACTTTAAATGAGGCATGGATGGGCGTAGGAAAAAAGTCTAGGATATCAAAAATGAGTAAACATCACTGTCCCTTTGGGGAATGGTCTGTAGCCATGTATACATGCTGCATAGTCAGTCTGAAGAATGGAAATCAAGGCATGGATATGAATATAAAAATGTATTGTATCATAGTAAAAGTACACATAGATCATGCAAACAAAGGCATAATGTAAATAGAGGTTATCACATAGACATAATCAAAATTCATTGTTGAGACATGGCTGAAGCAAGTAATGACAATAAAATGGACATACAGAAACAGTGAAATTGATTATCCAATTGAAAAGTCAAGAATACACTTTATAGATTCATATTTGGGCAGGCTTTACTTGGCATCCCTGAGCATGGACTTGACGCGTTTCTTGGCGTTTGAAGCCAGTCATCAGGAGTGGGGTGCATGTCATTTGACTAAAGGGGGAGATGGATAGACAGGTCAAATAAAGTCTCGAAAAAAATGATGGCATGTTTGAAACAAAATAACAGAACCAGGTGGTCTAATACGTTACCAATGGCAAAGCCCGGAATAGGGTTGTCCCAAGCATTTGAAATATGGAGTAGAGTGGTGGTCCTGGATGCACTGTCTCACCCGGGGCTGAGGCGGGGAAGGCCCCCCCCAATAAACACTTCAATGGCCCCTCAATCAAGAGGAGAGCCAAGGAGAGGATGGCATGGGACATCCATCAAGGAGGAACCCGGACAGCCACGACACAGCGCCAAACTGAGGGAGAGGCACAGACAGGGTACAAGGGCAGAATGCTGGTGGAGAGATGAAGAAATGCAAATGAGCAATGAGTGAAAAAGAAGATTGAATGGTTTGAGAACCAAAATTGGAGTGTGAGTGGGGGAGGGGAGGGGAAGGAAAACAAAAGGGAGCAAAGGGAGAGGGGAGTGAATATGTAAATGATGTGCTGGTGGATCCTGGTGGGAATAATGTGTAATGGGTGCTGGAAGAAATTAAACAAAAAGGGATTGATGATAAAGCATGACTGAAAGGATTAACAGCCAAAGTTGGCAAATCAGCTGAGTATTGGTGTAGGTGAATCTGTTATGAGGGGGAGCCAAACCAAATCCCCAACAATGCTAAATATCAGTAAAACAAAATGTGTGTTTGATGCAGTGTGAGCAAGGTGCAAGGCAAAAGTTGAGAAAGGCAAGTAAAAGGAGTATATATGTAATATATACTGTGTAAATCCTGAAGTATAGATTAGAAATTACCTTGAAGTGTGGGGAAAGAGAGAAACAGGAACCTCTCGTCAGATGGATGTCTGTGAAGTGAAGCTCCCCAGGTGGCTACCGGCTAAATGTCCACAGCAAGGGGCGTATCCCCGCCAGCATCATGTGACGCATGAGCCAGGTGTGGGGACGGAACGAACCCCGCCCGAGGTACAAATGACCTCGGTGGGGTCCCTCCCATCCCCCTGGGCCATGCGAGGTGGAAAAAACTATGATGGAAGCACAGGCGTCCCAGTGGACGCCATGCGTGCAACATACTGACATGATGCCGATGCGCCAAGGATCATACCCCGCCCCCCCTGCCAAGGAAAGGCAGATGGGGGAGGGGGAACTGGGCGCATCGCAACCCCGGGTGAAAGAGACCAAAGAACAGGGACCCACCAACGCTTGGGTTGGGTGAACCATGGGGATGGATGAATCATTGAAAATCACGATTGTGACTGTTATAATCAGAACAGGGGGATAAACAGTATTGGCCTGTTGTCAAATGAAATCTGGGGAAGGATATCAATGGTCAAAAATGGGTAAAAAGGATGCCAACATATGAGTAGTCTCAGAGAATTAATCAGACAATGAATTTTGATTATGTCTATGTGATAACCTCTATTTACACTATGCCTTTGTTTGCATGATCTATGTGTACTTTTACTATGATACAATACATTTTTATATTCATATCCATGCCTTGATTTCCATTCTTCAGACTGACTATGCAGCATGTATATATGGCTACAGACCATTCCCCAACGGGACAGTGATGTTTACTCATTTTTGATATCCTAGACTTTTTTCCTACGCCCACCCATGCCTCATTTAAAGTCCCACAGCCCACTTTCTTTCTTCATTTTTAATGTACCAGGGATGGAGGCATGGTTATGGCATCTATGGGTCTCAATGGGTCACCTGCCTTTTCTTTATAAATTACCAGGGTGGAAGACACCCATTTCCCTTTGGTGACCTATTGAACCCTATTTCCTTTTCTTATTTGCTCAGTGATTAATTCTCTGAGACTACTCATATGTTGGCATCCTTTTTACCCATTTTTGACCATTGATATCCTTCCCCAGATTTCATTTGACAACAGGCCAATACTGTTTATCCCCCTGTTCTGATTATAACAGTCACAATCGTGATTTTCAATGATTCATCCATCCCCATGGCTCACCCAACCCAAGCGTTGGTGGGTCCCTGTTCTTTGGTCTCTTTCACCCGGGGTTGCGATGCGCCCAGTTCCCCCTCCCCCACCTGCCTTTCCTTGGCAGGGGGGGCGGGGTATGATCCTTGGCGCATCGGCATCATGTCAGTATGTTGCACGCATGGCGTCCACTGGGACGCCTGTGCTTCCATCATAGTTTTTTCCACCTCGCATGGCCCAGGGGGATGGGAGGGACCCCGCTGAGGTCATTTGCACCTCGGGCGGGGTTCGTTCCATCCCCACACCTGGCTCATGCGTCACATGATGCTGGTGGGGATACGCCCCTTGCTGTGGACATTTAGCCGGTAGCCACCTGGGGAGCTTCACTTCACAGACATCCATCTGACGAGAGGTTCCTGTTTCTCTTTTTCCCCACACTTCAAGGTAATTTCTAATCTATACTTCAGGATTTACACAGTATATATTACATATATACTCCTTTTACTTGCCTTTCTCAACTTTTGCCTTGCACCTTGCTCACACTGCTTCAAACACACATTTTGTTTTACTGATATTTAGCATTGTTGGGGATTTGGTTTGGCTCCCCCTCATAACAGATTCACCTACACCAACACTCAGCTGATTTGCCAACTTTGGCTGTTAATCCTTTCAGTCATGCTTTATCATCAATCCCTTTTTGTTTAATTTCTTCCAGCACCCATTACACATTATTCCCACCAGGATCCACCAGCACATCATTTACATATTCACTCCCCTCTCCCTTTGCTCCCTTTTGTTTTCCTTCCCCTCCCGTCCCCCACTCACACTCCAATTTTGGTTCTCAAACCATTCAATCTTCTTTTTCACTCATTGCTCATTTGCATTTCTTCATCTCTCCACCAGCATTCTGCCCTTGTACCCTGTCTGTGCCTCTCCCTCAGTTTGGCGCTGTGTCGTGGCTGTCCGGGTTCCTCCTTGATGGATGTCCCATGCCATCTTCTCCTTGGCTCTCCTCTTGATTGAGGGGCCGTTGAAGTGTTTATTGGGGGGCCTTCCCTGCCTCAGCCCCGGGTGAGACTGTGCATCCAGGACCACCACTCAACTCCATATTTCAAATGCTTGGGACAACCCAATTCCGGGCTTTGCCATTGGTAACGTATTAGACCACCTGATTCTGTTATTTTGTTTCAAACATGACATCATTTTTTTCGAGACTTTATTTGACCTGTCTATCCATCTCCCCTTTTAGTCAAATGACATGCACCCCACTCCTGATGACTGGCTTCAAATGCCAAGAAACGCGTCGAGTCCATGCTCAGGGATGCCAAGTAAAGCCTGCCCAACTATGAATCTATAAAGTGTATTCTTGACTTTTCAATTGGATAATCAATTTCACTGTTTCTGTATGTCCATTTTATTGTCATTACTTGCTTCAGCCATGTCTCAACAATGAATTTTGATTATGTCTATGTGATAACCTCTATTTACATTATGCCTTTGTTTGCATGATCTATGTGTACTTTTACTATGATACAATACATTTTTATATTTATATCCATGCCTTGATTTCCATTCTTCAGACTGACTATACAGCATGTATATATGGCTACAGACCATTCCCCAAAGGGACAGTGATGTTTACTAATTTTTGATATCCTAGACTTTTTTCCTATGCCCATCCATGCCTCATTTAAAGTCCCACAGTCCACTTTCTTTCTTCATTTTTATTGTTCCTCTTATTGATCACCTCAGTGAAAAATATGGTATTGCAGGCAGTGCACATCCAATTACAATACAACAATTATTTTCATACTTAAAGCAGATCTCCGGCCATTTTTTTTCCCCATGTTCTCATTGCTGTTCTCCTACCTTCACCAACTCTGTAGCTCTGTAGCTCCTCTATAATAGGCTGCTGAACTTGCTGAAAAAACATTATTGCCTGCTGACATCCTGTTTGTAAGACCGCTGGCTTCTATACCTCTCCTAAGCTCAGCCAGCAGTCTGACACGCCCCGTTGTAGTCCTCTGAAAATGAGCAGAGTGGAAGCAGGCATGTTGTGGGCAGAAGGGGTCTCACAGCCCCTGGTCTGTGCCGCCCATGGAGGAGGTGTCCTCCTTCTCCTCTCTCCTCCCTCCTCTACTTCTGCCAGTCACTGCCCCTCCACTCTGTTAGTGCCCGGTGAGAGGAGTCCAGGGTCTGGCGCTTCTGAGTGCAGATGCGCCTGTGCTTTTGCTCTCCAATCACCCCCGTGAGACCGCGGCCATCTCCTGTGTTCCAGTGGCCATCTTTGCCGCACTTTGCATGGATGAGTCATCATTTACACTTACAATAAATGTATTTATTATGTTTATACAAGTGAGCCCTTGTTCCCCAGCAATCATTATCATCATCATTTTTGGAGTATTTTTTTAATAACCTAAATGTGCAATTATATGATATATATATATATATATATATATATATATATATATATATATATATATTGCCCTCTAGTCTCCATCCGAGGGGGGGGGCTCTTTAATCAATAAATTATTTATATTTCTCATTTAAAGCACTTGTCTTTGGTGTCCACAGCAGCTAAGCTCTGAGGAAGGGTGTGCGCCCCCAAAATGTGGCAACTTTTACTCCTTACGGTATACAGCACACGTGTCCGCACTATTCAACATTGTGTGGATTTTAGGCTTATTGAGAGTTGCTACTTTGTGAGTACCCGCATAAGTGTCTCAGAGAAAGATGTGAGATGTAAATGTGATATTCAAGTCTGTCAGTAATAAAAACTTTATTTAAGTGTTTCTGTATCTCATACTGGGAGAAACTCTGAAGTTAAGAACAAGTGTAACCTTAATACTGTATATCGAAAGAACATTACCTTGGGAGTTAAAGCCATTTAACACTCTGGGTTAAGCAGCCTAGCGCTGCTGCAAAACATTTGTACCAGGTTAACCCTTGTGGTTATGTACATATGTAGATCACACATTCAGCTTTCTGGGTTGAGGCACATTACAATAATCAATGGCCAATCTGAGTAGGAAGCGGGTGACTGTGGCAAGTGACAGCAGCCCTGTTGGTGAGTAGGCAGGGGTTCTTTATGTCCCTCATCTCACCACAGGGGTCTCCATATTGGAGCCTGCTGTGGTGCAGGGTGAGCCTAGGGGCCTGGCCTGGGTAGTCACAAAAGAAATGCCTCGTAACAGTAAAAGTATGGTGGCTTCCTTTGGTGTGTGCCCATGAGGCAAAGGGGTTGATTTACTAAAGGCACATAGATTGCAGTTGCACTCTGAAAGTGCAGTTGCTCCAGAGCTTAGTAAATGAGCAGAAGCTCTGCTGACATCATCCAATCATGTGCAAGCAAAAATGCTGTTTTTATTTTCCTTGCACGTGTAGCGGGGTGGCGGTTTGTGGTGTAATATAAGACTGTCATTAACCTTGAAGCAATGCATTGTGGAACTTGCGGTACCAAGAGAACGGGACTCCATTGACATGAGTAGGTAATAGACTATGGTACCCACAATGCAGTGGTCCTCCCAGAGTGCATTGCATCCCCGCGGAGCCTTGTGGGAGAGGTTACTTAAAGGGGGGGAGGAGCTTTGTTCGGTCTCTTGGGATCTTCGCCTCCTTCCTGCAAGACGTCTGCGTGAGGCCTGCTGCCCGGGGGACTAGGCCTGAAGCCTGGGCCTACAACCTTGCAGGGGATCACTGAGACAATTGGGCGACCTCTTCTGTGTGACCCGCTCGTGTTTCCTAGATTCCAGAGTCGTCCGTCTGCTGACATCTCCAGCTGCCGAGAGATGGACCGGAGTCTGCACGTTGCGGAGAGGCCATAGATTGAATCGCTTTCAGCAGAATAAAACAGGTGGACTAAGCCTGTTCTGGTGAGAGGGCACCTGTCTATATTCTACAACTGTTCTAGGCCCATTGACTCTTGAAGGCCCAACAGCAGCAGAATAGTACGCCACACATATATCAGGACATAGTGCAGCGTGTGGTTACTACGCAGACTGAGTTATACTGACTGAAAGTTCACTTCCATAAACATTGTGAAGGCTTAGTTGCCTCTTCATTCCCTTTGGATTACAAGTATAACGTGCATCAACGTTGCTAGCGAAGACTCCCACCATTGAAGAACTTGTGTAGTGATATTGTCAGGCCTGACTGGAACTAACACTACGGGACATCGGGTGGTATTGCCCGCTAGGGGGAGCTCGCGAGCACTATACTTGTTTCATTAGATCATAAGTAGATTTAACATTGTTTTAGAAACCCTTTTTTTCTTTATCTTTATTGACTCTTGCAGGGCCCTGCTGAGTCAACTGTATGCATATGTGTGTTACTGTTCCCTTTTTCTCATACCAAGTAAAGTACCCCTCCTTGGTTAAGTAAAACATTTTGTTGGAAGTATCTTTATTTCCTGAGGGACTGCTACCAAAAAAGGTAACAATATTCTTACATGTTATTGTGATATATATACAGTATATACATGCAAAATTGTGTTCCCAGCATTCAGGGGGTCTCACAATTGTTAGTTACACCAGTTGTGCCAAGGGAGGGTCTGAGCCAGTTAAGGGGGTTGCAAACAGAGTACTGACCCAAATTAAACCAGCAGCTCTTCCGGGGGTAGTGCTACACACGTGATTGGGTATTCTTTGCAAAGTGAAGCTTTACCTCATTTACTAAGCTCTGAAGCAACTTGCTGAGTGCACAGTCTATTTGCCTTTAGTAAATCATCCCCAAAGTGTAATATTAACCTGCCTAGCGGTATTCCCGAGTCTGGCTCGGGGTGGAATTTCAGTACCATTAGTGGTAACCCCGAGCCAGATTCGGGATCACATCGCAGTATCCAGGCAAAGTAACTTACCTTGTCCCCTGGATCCTGCAATGTCTCCCCGCTGTGTCTGCGAGCTGTCTCCTCGCTCAATTCACAGTGCCCGAAACCTGTCGAGCTCCCTTCCCTGCGGCGTTGCGACACATGGGGACGGAGTTCAGTGCCAAATTCAAAAAAGTAAAAACACAATATACATACAGTACACTGAAATCTTACAGATTACAGTACTGTATCAAATAATTACACACCCCCTTTGTCCCTAGTGGTTTGTCCAGTGCCCTGCATGCACTTTTATATTATAAATACTTTTCTTTCTGCCTGGAAACTGGAGATTGTCCATAGCAACCAAAAAGTGTCCCTTTACATCAAAAGTGATTTTAGACCAGCTAGAAAACAGCCATAATAAATTAGAATCACTTGCAGAATTGAGCGATAGTGATTTGTGGGGAAATTCGTCATCAAACACTGAAACACTTTTATTATTATTATATTATTTGTTATAATTGTTTTATAGTTATTTATTATATTATAATTTATGATTTTGTGTTTCAAACTTTATCATACCCAGGATGTCTACTAGACTCCTGTTTGGACAGTTTTAAGTGAGTTATTCCTAAGAATTACAGGCCTACAATATAAAACGCCAAATTTCCATGCAAAATAATGGTACAGCTTTCAGCACCTAAAATCTGAAATAATCATACCGCCAGGGAGGTTAATACAGAGTTGTACTTATGTATAAGACATGTGGTGTCAAAAGACAAAATGTAAGGCTGGTTAAGAGTGGTACATGCTCTGCATCCCTTCTTGTAAACACTAAAGAATACTGAGAGTGAGGCCTCGTACACACGACCGATTTTCTCGTCCAAAACCGTCAAGAAAAGTGCCGCGAGAGCTTTTTTGTCGAGAAAAACGTTCGTGTGTATGGTTTTACGACGAGAAAATTGCAGAGAATCTCGACGAGAAAATAGAGAACCTGCTCTCTATTTTCTCGTCAGGATTCCAGATTTCCTCGTCGTGTTTCTCGTCGGCCTGTTTTGTGAAGAGAAAATGGTTCGTGTGTATGCTTTTACGACTCTTCCAAAAGCGTGCATGCTCACAAGCAACTATGAGACGGGAGCGCATCTTCTGGTGAAACAAGCCTTCGTAATGGAGAGAGCACATTCGTCACGCTCAAAATTATTGCATCGTTTAAATGTTCTGCATTGAAATCTTCGTTAGAATGTTACATTAATCAAAACGAGTGACCTTCTTTTGCTGCTGATATTCACACAGTTATGACAATTTTTTTTTAACCTTTTTCATGCTGCTCTTAAGAAGATTTATGTGTATTATATCATGCAAGTTTTTAGGAATAATTTAAATGGTTATATTTTTCAAAATGATGTTAATTATAATTTCGCAATGTTTTGATAGTGATCTCCCATTTAATTTTGGAATCTATATTAGTTAAATTTTCCACCATGTTTTTTTGCAAATCAGATTTAGTTATTCTTTTGTGGGGTTGATATCTGTCCCTTTTTTTGTCAGTCAAATGTATCTGCTTACTCCAAAGCTAGATTTTTAATTTTTACAAATACACATAGTCAAGTATGAACTTAAACAAAAATCAAATTTATTCATGTTTCGAAATAAAATAAAGAGAAGGCAGCGCTGGAGAACCTGCTACCATTTGTGCATCCCAGGGACCCCAGAGCACACAGCAACCCTGTGTGGACCCTAAAATTGGGAGCTTGAGAACGCCAACATTTCTGAACACAATCTGATGCTGGCCTCCCAGAGGTCAGGAACAGCAGCAGGTGATATATATGTCCCAAGTGTGTGGTACTACAACCGGCTGCCTTCTGTCCGACCACAATGAAGCAAGGCCTTCACTTCCTCTTCTTCCTGGCAACCTTCCCTGCAACCTTCCCTGAAGCCTTCCCTGCAGCCTTCCTTCTTCGTTTGGCTGGAGGCTGGGCCACTGGAGGGGTACTCCTGTCAGGAGGAGGAGGAGGAGATGTAGCAGAAGGGGGTGGGGCAGAAGAAGAAGGTGGAGGTGTAGCAAAAGGGGGTGGGGCAGAAGAAAAAAGTGGAGGTGTAGCAGAAAGGGGTGGGGCAGAAGAAGAAGGGGGAGGTGTAGCAGAAGGGGGTGGGGCAGAAGAAGAAGGTGGAGGTGTAGCAGAAGGGGGTGCGGCAGAAGAAGAAGGGGGAGGTGTAGCAGAAGGGGGTGGGGCAGAAGAAGAAGGGGGAGGTGTAGCAGAAGGGGGTGGGGCAGAAGAAGAAGGGGGAGGTGTAGCAGAAGGGGGTGGGGCAGAAGAAGAAGGTGGAGGTGTAGCAGAAGGGGGTGGGGCAGAAGAAGAAGGGGGAGGTGTAGCAGAAGGGGGTGGGGCAGAAGAAGAAGGTGGAGGTGTAGCAGAAGGGGGTGGGGCAGAAGAAGAAGGGGGAGGTGTAGCAGAAGGGGGTGGGGCAGAAGAAGAAGGGGGAGGTGTAGCAGAAGGGGGTGGGGCAGAAGAAGAAGGGGGAGGTGTAGCAGAAGGGGGTGGGGCAGAAGAAGAAGGTGGAGGTGTAGCAGAAGGGGGTGGGGCAGAAGAAGAAGGGGGAGGTGAAGGTTGAGGTTGGGTCAGTTGTGCCACCTCACATATGGCGGTATTGGGGGTAATTTTCTCCATCACCCCCTTGTTGAGCAAGGTGATGAGCAGGGGCTCGCATAGGAGGCATTGCTCCATGCTCATCACCTTGAACTTAGCCTCCACTAGGCCGGCAATGGCCTCTTCAGGGGATGTGGGCTCCTGGAGGGTGGCATGGGCCTCACGAATAAGGGCCATTGCTGCCTCACTCGTGCTCCTGTCCCTCCTGCCTCTTTTGGGAAGCCGGATGGGAGGCACCTGGGATCTGGTGCTTCTCCTTTGCCCTGCCACCTCCTGTCTGCCACTGGGCCCTGCCACCTCCTGTCTGCCACTGGGCCCTGCCAAATCCTGTCTGCCACTGGGCCCTTCCTCCTCCTGGCTGCCACTGGGCCCTGCCACCTCCTGGCTGCCACTGGGCCCTTCCTCCTCCTGCCTGACAGTTTCCAGACCCTCCTCCTGGCTGATTTCATCCTGTGTATGAAAAAGGGACATAGTTTAATATGTTGCTTTAATCTTTGCATCAAACTTTGTAATCCTGATTGAAGCAATTAGAATGTAAAACCATAAATCCTTGCTTTAAATTTACCACTACATCAGATTGACTATTTAGCACCCAATTAAGTGCAGACTAATGTCTACAGATCTTGATTTCACTTGTGGAATCCAAAATATTTTATGTTTGTCATCTTGACATATTTGTCAAACATTAAGGTTAACCCAATACATTTTCACTTAATACTATACCTGGCTCCAGATGGCCAAATCAGGATCATCCAGGATGGCTGCCTCCTCTTGCTCCAGAGAAGGCTCAGGTTGGCTGCAGGGAAGTCTGGGGGGAAGAGTGGAGAGTGATGGCCTTGTCTCAATGTGGTCATCCAGGAAGGACATCCTGTTGTAGTACCACAAAATCGGGACATAAACATCACCTGCTGCTGCTCCTGACCTCTGAGAAGCCAGCACCTTAGAGCGTTCAGTCCTGTAGGTACCTCTCAAGCTGCCAATTTTAGTGTCCACTTGTTTTGCTGTGGCTGTGGGCACCTTGGTATGCACAAATGGGAGCAGCTTCTCCAGCGCTGCTTTTCTCACCCCTCTTTTTTTGTGGATGGGGTTTTTCGTCTCCCACAGAGCCGGCAGCTCCCTTACCCGGTCAATAAATTCCGCCAGGAAATCCTTGTCGCTTATAAAGACATTCATATTGTATCTGCAAGTTAAATAAATTATATATAACTAATGTGAGGCAAACAGTCTAACCTCCTTAACATCCTAGTCACCATATATATCCTCCAACATTCTCAGGACAGTATAGGCCAACAATTTGTACAAGTCACAAAATCACATACCTTCGTTCGCACGTCCGTCACTTGAACTCCTCTCTCTGTACACCGAACGTACTATAGTCACATGTGTGTTTGCTATATACACACCACACATGCGTCAAAATATGAACAAGTCGCTCCGCACACGTCGCCCGCCCATGACGTTCTAACTAACATCTTTTCCCCGCCCCTTCTCTTTCGGCGCGCAGACAGATATGGCGGAGTTACAGCAGGTGTCTGATAATTCCGCAACTAAAGAGGAGGAGACAAGCCCAGAGACCGAGGAAACGTCACGATCAAGGAGGAGATTCAAGGCATCGAATATGTCTTTGGCGGAGATGGCGGAGATGGTGGACATCTTGCTCAAGTCTGATTATGATGCAAAGCATGGGCCGTATAGCAAACCAAATAGAAGGAAGGCCAAAATCCTCACTAAAGTCGTGAAGAGTCTGAAGGCGAATTTCGGGGTGAAACGCTCCAATGAGCAGCTCAGAAAGAGGTGGTCAGACCTCAAACTGAGGGAGCCAGAGCAGTTGAGGAGCATAAAGAGAATGCTCGCTAAAAGTAAGTAAAATGTAGACTTTTCTGCTATTAATCTTTTTCTAAACTTGCATGTTGCTCTTTATTTTGGTTTCTCATATTGGACTCCCTTCCAAAATGTAATATTTTGAACTTGGTTGGGCACAGTAATCGTTCGTTACGTTACCGACACTTCGTTCGGCCACTATCCGCGGTTTTGGCTTATTTTAGAGCCACAAAAGTAATTAGACATCTGCCATTTTTGCTCAAATATTGTGGCGAAATTTTTAGGTTAGATGATGTGTTTGTAAAGAGAATGAAATGCTAACTTTTATCAGTGTAAAGGAGAGGACAATCAGCAGCTGCTTCCACATCTGTACTTTGGAGCACTATAGTGTGGGCCACCAGACCCGCCTTTTTTGGGTGTCCCACACAGGTGCATCAGTGAATTTTTGTGGTGCCTCCATGTCAAATAAATTACATCCAAAGGTGAATACTAAACATATTCTTGGTCATAAATAATGCATTCTTCTTTAAATTCTGCCCAAACACACACTTGTACCCCACTTCCAAGCAATTTAGCCTGTTTTTATTTTAACATTGAGATTTACAGTGTGATAAATAGACCTTTTGTTTGATTTTCATAGGGGAGAGAAGACTGGGAGGAGAACACTCCAGGGAGCACATGCACCCCACAACTTCCAAGCAACCCCAAACTCCCAAAGACCCACAACCGAAAGATGTGCAGGAAGTTGAGGTGGAGGAAGGAGAAGTGCAGGAAGGAGAGGTGGATGACGTTGTGGATCTGGTCACCACAACAGGTCAGTATCTGTCACCACAGCTTCAGGTAAGAGATGTAGGCCTGCAGAGTTATAATACCTTTTGTTTTTTGTTTTTAGGGGATATAAATGTTGTGAAGGATAGTACACGGTTCTCTGCTGACAGTGCCCTCCGCCTCATCCAGCAAGTGATGGAATGTAGCACGGAACTGGACCTAATTAAACAAAGAATCCATGTGATGGAACAAACATTTAAAGACATTCTCGATGTTTTGGGGAGAATTCAATAAGCCATCCAAACACATTTGTTTTTACATGTTTGTTATTGCACATTTTAGAATATTTTTGACAATCAAACCAGCCAAAAATATAATCTGCACACAGTGTGTCAACATGTGCTATCTGCCATCAGGGGATATCCATGTACGTCTTTTGGGGGTGCAACCCCTTCCTCGTATCTAAAGTCGGTGAACTGAGGAAGGGGTTGCACCCCCAAAACACGTCCATTGATCACCCCTGATGGCAGATAGCACATGTTGACAATAGGGATCAGGATTGTAAACTTCCTAGATGAAAAAAATCCCAAATGTGTGCATATTCCATTTTTGGCTGGGCAAGGGGTGGCAGGACCCCATATTAGGACGGGCACATAGAGACATAGTTTGTGTAAGTGAATGTCTCAGATTGCTCAGAGGTATCCAATGTTGTAATTTTTGGAATGCAACTGTTATTTTTGTATTTTCATAAGCAAAAAATTGCCGGGTTGTGGCCAGGCCAACCCAAAAAAACAGAAAAAAATAAAAATGGTGAGAATGTGCACAGAGTAAAATATTTGACCACAAACAACGTGTAGCTTCTTTTTATAATACCCTCTAAGCTAATTTGGTTATTTTGTAAGGTTACATAGTGAAATGGTTGTTAGTTACTAAAGTAAAATACACTTGTCACTACAAATGCACTAAGACAAACTAGGAGACAGGAAAGAACAAATAATTAAAGGTTTAAACAGGCTTTTTATTTGGATCCTTAGACATAGGCTGGCATAGGAATTGCCCCCCTACCCGTGAAATACTCCATGTATTTGTCCCGAACCTCACGGGCATTTTGGGAGGGCAAGCCAGGACGGGCAGATTCCAGGCCCGGCAGGGGATTTGCAGGGGAAAGTCCAGCCTCTGGCAAAACTGAGGCCATATAGGAATTAGATTGTTGGCTCAGAAAGTTGTGTAGCACACAGCAGCATAATACGACATAGTTTATTTTGTAGTCCGCCAAGTGTATTGAAGTCATAAAAAGGCGCAACCGGTAATTGAACACCCTCTTGTCTGGGGTCAGGGTCCTCTGTGGAAATGGCCTAATAAGATGCCATCCGAGTCCGAAGGCTTCATCAGCCAAAAAAACAAAGGGGAGTCCTTCAATATTCCCTGCATCCGGTGTCAATGCAAGGTCGTCACTCTGGAGACGGAGGGCAAACTCCGTCTGGATGAAGGATCCCCCATCGGACATCCGGCCATTCTTCCCTACATCAACATAGAGGAATTCATACCGTGCTGACACCACCGCCATCAGCACAATGCTATGAAACCCCTTGTAATTGTAGTAGTAGGACCCAGAACGGGGTGGCGGCACAATGCGGACGTGCTTCCCGTCTATGGCACCACCGCAGTTGGGGAAGTCCCACCGCGTGGCAAACTCTGATGCCACAGTCTGCCATTCCTGTGGCGTGGAAGGAAGCTGTGGAGTGAAACAAGATGAAATAATATTAGAATACAAAAATCATACATTACAAGGAAATTCTCTGAAAAAACATTAGAGGCCAACATCAATCAAATTCTACGTTTATTAAGGTGTTTAAAATAAGTATAATGGAAGGATCATTTATCATATTCATCACCCCCTCTGATGGGCCATTACTAAATTATTTTGGGGGGGGGAGATGTGTTTGGCCACAGGATAGCATTGCAGTGGCGGTGCGTCCAGAGTGGGCGCTGGAGCACTGCCCCCTCTCTCCTGTGCCCATCACTCAGAACAATACATAGGTTCATGCGTTGCATTAACCTATCTATTGTCTATGCCGCCCACTATTCAGGTGGATGGCCTCTTGTAAAGCGACCGACATATGAATAATTGCGGCATTTAGGGGCTTCAAATTGCATAGCAGAAACAGGTAGTAAAATAGTCTTGCACATTACAACCTGAGGGATATAATTGGCTTCCTAAAAGTAAAATAGGGGACGCAGGGGGGGGGCATTCCTTGGGGAAACACTGGCAGGCTGCTCTGCCAATCATGTTCACCAAGTCTGTTTAATGGTAACATGATTGGCTGATGCAACATCAAGGGAAGGAGAAGACATCAAGGACAGAAGAAGGATGGCGCTGACCACAAGAAGGTAAGTGCAGGGCTGGGGGGAAACTGGCTGCATTAGAGGGGACTAAATGGCTGCATTGGAGGGAACAAAATGGCTGCATTAGAGGGGACAACTGGGGGCGTTTAATAGGCACCAGAGCAAAAAAGGAGGAAGTTTATTTCCTAAATTGGGGTTTGAACCCCCAAACATTTGGAGCAACAGGCGCCCCTGCTGGAAAAGTTAGTGAAGGGAAATATTTATGGAGGAGAAAAAAGGGGCAATCTAAAGCTTCCAGCATGCATGGGGACAAAGGGGACATTCTCAGCATATTACAATCATGGTAATTAGGGAAGGATGAAAGAAATACAATACATTAGCATACATGTAATACATAAAATGTGATGTTAAGGGAGAAAACTTACCCTAATATAGTCCTCCTGCAGGACTTGTATAATGGCAGAACAGGTGTCTGGGATTATGAGGCCCAGAGCCTGGGGGGAGATGCCTGTGGTGAACTTCAAGTCCTGAAGACTTCTCCCTGTCGCCAGGTAACGCAACGTGGTGATGAGCCTCTGCTCAGCACTGATGGCTTCCCGCATAACGGTGTCCTTCCTGGTAATATAGGGGGACACCAAGGCCAACAGTTCCTGAAAAACGGGGTCAGACATCCGCAGAAAATTCCTGTAGTCCTCAGGATTATTCTCGACGATCTCCCGCAGCAGAGGCATATGGCAGAATTGGTCCCGCTGGAGCAACCAATTCTTGGTCCATGAACTCCTCCTCACACCATTCATGGACTGGTCTTGGTCCAAAACAAGCAGACCAACACCAAGCGCACGCACAGCACGAACTCGACGACGAGAACGTCCAGGCGACATGGCTAAGAAATGGTCGTCTTATCAGAACGTACAGAACAGAACGCACTTTAGAACAGCAAGGCCTATGAATAACGAACTGAAAATCAGAAACGAACAGGCAAGAACGCACTGTAAAACAGATACGACCTGCCTAGACGCCCTGAAAGTCAAGATACGAACCCACAAGCACAAACTGAACCGCAGAAAATGATCTGAAAAGTACGAAGACTGAAAAGCGCAAATCGTCTCTTCCCAAACTTTTACTTCACACGCGGTAACACGAGATCAGCAAAAGCAGCCCAAGGGGTGGCGCCAAGAAAAAAGATCTTCCCCTTTATAGTGCCGTCGTACGTGCTGGACGTGACCGCGGAGAACAACGAGGAAATTGGAAATTGTCAGTGTGTACGCATGGAAAGCTTGACGAGAAAATCGACAAGCTTAACAAGAATCTCGTCGAAAAAAACAACGTGTTTTTTACGACGAGAAAATCGGTCGTGTGTACGAGGCTTGAGGAGCCAGGTTTGCAGTGCCTGTTGGATTCTGGTATGATTAAATGCCTCAGGAACTGAAGTGTGGGTTGCTACATTAATAGTTGATGGTTTCTAACAAGCCCTCTAGGGGCAAACTCCAGGTCTCAATAACCCACTCCCAACAAACAATCTCCCTGTGCCCAGTGTCTGTGTATCTCCGTGCACACCTGCTAGCTTGGGCTCTTGGGCTGTACTCCCTATAGTCCTGTAATCCTGCAATTTAGTAATGCAAGGAACTCTTGTCTGATTTTCAGCCCTTAGTTCCCAAGATTTGCCTGCTCAGGTGAGTCAGATTACTGCAACTTGGGAATTGTTTCCAGTGCAAACCATCTCCTCTTTCAGAATCTCTGGAGAAGACCAGGCTGTTCATTACATTCTGTGCCTTGGCCCTTCTACCTTTGTGCAAGTTGAGTTCACCCCTTTCAATACTAATGGGTATCCTTCCTGCCTTAGAATTCTTGTGAACATCATTTTTATTATTGCATAATCCTGCAATTTAGTAATGCAAGGGACTCTTGTCTGCTTTTCAGCCCTTAGTTCCCAAGAGTTGCCTGCTCAGGTGAGTCAGATTACTGCAACTTGGGAATCGTTTAGAGGGGAAACCATCTCCTCTTTCAGAATCTCTGGAGAAGACCAGGCTGTTCATTACATTCTGTGCCTTGGCCCTTCTACCTTTGTGCAAGTTGAGTTCACCCCTTTCAATACTAATGGGTATCCTTCCTGCCTTAGAATTCTTGTGAACATCATTTTTATTATTGCATAATCCTGCAATTTAGTAATGCAAGGGACTCTTGTCTGCTTTTCAGCCCTTAGTTCCCAAGAGTTGCCTGCTCAGGTGAGTCAGATTACTGCAACTTGGGAATCGTTTAGAGGGGAAACCATCTCCTCTTTCAGAATCTCTGGAGAAGACCAGGCTGTTCACTACATTCTGTGCCTTGGCCATTCTACCTTTTGTGCAAGTTGAGTTCACCCCTTTCAGTACTAATGGGTATCCTTCCTGCCTTATGCGGCGTACACACAATCGTTTTTCATGCCATTTTTTAAACCAACGTTTTTCTCGTCATTTTTTTCATGTTTCCTCTCAAGCCTGTCTTGCGTACACACGATCATTTAAAAAAACGTTCAAGCAAAGCGCAGTGACGTACAACACGTACGACGGCACTATAAAGGGGAAGTTCTGTTCGGATGGCGCCACCCTTCATGTTAGTAAAGTTTGTTGAGCGACAATTTGCGCTTTTCAGCCTCGTGCTTTTCAGTCCGTTACAGCATGACGAATGTGCTATCTCCATTACGAACGCTAGTTTTACCAGAACGAGCGCTCCCGTCTCATACTTGATTCTGAGCATGCGCGTTTTTTTTCACCTCGTAAAAGCATACACACTATCGTATTTCACGTCGTTAAAAAAAACGACATGAAAAACGATGTGAAAAAATAGAGCATGTTCGAAATTTTTAATGGCCGTTTTTCACGTCGTTAAAAATGCTCTGGAGCATACACACGATCGGTTTTAATGCCCATTTTTAAAAATGGCATTTTTAACGGCATGAAAAACGATCGTGTGTATGGGGCATTAGAGTTCTTGTGTACATCATTTTTTATTATTGCGTACCTGCATTCCCTGGGACCCTGTGCACCTCAGTGTATCTCATACATATTTTAACATCTGTGTTCTTGCAATCTCTGCATTACATTGCTGCTAAGATACTCCTCTCTCTCTTTGAGCCCTGCCCTCCAGTGCGGTAAGTGTTTCTTACTAGTATTCTCTGTCCTGCCTGCCTGTAAGACCAGTAATCCAGTGCTGCAATTGCTGTAAGTCCTATATTCCGTGCTTTCCAGGATCCTTGTCTCTGCGCTTCCCTGTACCAGGTCAGCTGAAGCCTGCACAGGTTTGCTTTGTGAGTACACTGACATCCAGTGTTCAGGCTGAACTGAGGGTCCATGATCTCAACCATAAGTGAAAGTACCCCTCCATGACAATGGGCAATGTTAGTGACTACTGTGTTTCCCTGAAAATAAGACCTACCCCGATAATAAGACCTACCTAGATTTTCGGGAAGGGCTGCAATATAAGCCCTACCCCCAAAATAAGCCCTAGTTTAAAGTTGTTGTAAACTGCTAGAATCCTCACTATTGTGGTGTTGTATAGTGTGGAAGGTGTATGTTTTCTGTGGTCTGGTTTAATCAAGTGCCTTCTTATAGCGCCGCTATATGATCTCCAGCTGCTCTCTCTTCTTTTCTTCTGACTGTCAGTGGGGGATCTCGACCCCCCCCCCCTCTGCATTGCTTGGAGCGGGCCATGGAAATGCCTCTCAGCTAATCTTCCCTGCTCTCCCCTTCTCTTCTGCTGGCTGTCAGCGGGGGATCTCGCCCCCCCCCCTCTGCAGTGCTCAGTGCAAGGAAGACAGCTCAGGCAAGTCATGTGAGACATACACCCTTTGCATTGTATATTGCTGTATTGGCGAGGATTCTGGCAGTTTACAAGAACTGTTGCTATTATTCACACTTAGCACATTGCATGGCAAGCCCTATTTCAAAAATAAGCCCTACTGTGTTTTTGGTGGCCAAAATTAATATAAGGCCTGGGCTTATTTTTGGGGAAACACGGTAGCTTTTTGCTCTCTGCTTTTTTTGGGCACAATGTCTTCAGTACTGGTCCTCTTTAAATAAATGTAAAAAATTATAGTTTGGTGCGAGGAGGGACAAACGCATGTGTTCCTTCTCATAATAAATATACTTTTTTGTTGTAGCATAGTGGATCAAAACTAAATTTTGCCTAGCTTTTGTTCTCCAGAGGGAAATAAAAAAATTTTTTAAAAAGTTGTATGAATTTTTTGGGTATGTGTTCAAAGGAACCAATTAGATAACATCCACAATTTTTCTAGTGCAAGTTAACAAATGAAATTAATTAAATAACAACTTGCCATGGGCAACACAGACACTTTTCCCTGCAGTCACTTATTATACATGAAGTATGTAAGACCCAAAACAACTCTATCCGCAATGTGCTATGTCATTTTAGTTATGTAATTTAAAATGTGAAATGAATTGGAACAAAACAAAGTATTGTAGATGTTGCCTAATGCACTAAAAAGACTTGTTCAAATTAAAAGTAACTCCTGCCTCTATTAGAGTTATTAATAAGCATTGTAATAAGCATCAATTAATAATCATCTTTAAATATTTATTTTTCAACCACTGTTACAGGCACAGTCTGCAGTGGGATTTAAAAATTCACAACTATCAAGCGAGAGCTTGTATGTTTAGGGACGTTAAGTGCTTAGCTAGTATTTTTTTTAGTTCACGCTACACGGGAATGTTTGCTGCAAGAATCACAAACAAGGCCAATTGCAATAAATGTACTTGCAATATTTCTACAAAAAATTATTCATAATTAGTTTTCTTGAACACATGCTAAATCCTTCAGGGGGCTATTTATGATAGGTTGAATTAATATTTTATTCTTGTGTATTAGGAAATATTAGTTCTGATTACAATCTGCTTTGATAATAGCTTTTGCCAGTTCTTGTGCTTTTATTTATTTAAAATAGTCACAAATAATTAATACCACCCTACTATAGACACCAACCTATTTCAGATTTTTTAATTAAAAAAAATTAAATAAATAGATGATTTTTTGCAACAAAATGTATTAAAATCCTAGCAAAAAAAATACAGCTACTTAACCACTTCAGCATCGCTTTAACTGACAATTGCGACGCTGTACCCGAACAAAATTGACGTCCTTTTTTTCCCACAAATAGAGCTTTCTTTTGGTGGTATAAACAAAAAAAGATTGAAAATTTTGAAAAAAAAAACACAATATCTTTTACTTTTTGCTATAATAAATATTCCACATAAAAAAAAAAAAAATGTCCTCAGTTTAGGCCGATATGTATTCTTCTACATATTTATGGTAAAAAAAATCGCAATAAGCATATATTGATTGGTTTGCGCAAAAGTTATAGCGTCTACAAAATAGGGGATAGATTTATGGCATTTTTATTATTATTTTTTATTTACTAGTAATGTCGTCGATCTGAGATTTTTATCGGGACTGCGATATTGCAATGGACAAATCTGACACTTTTGACACATTTTTGGGACCATTGACAATTATACAGCGATTAGTGCTATAAAAATGCACCGATTACTGTATAAATGTCACTGGCAGGGAAGGGGTTAACACTAGGGGGCGATCAAGGGGTTAACTGTGTTCCCTAGGTGTGTTCTAACTGTAGGGGGAATGGGAGTGACTAGGGGAAGAGAGAGATCAGTATTCATACATTGTATCAACACACGATCAGTCTCCTCTCCCCTAAGAGAACCGGGATCTGTGTGTTTACACACAGATCACGTTACTCGCTCTGTCACGACCGATCACGAGTGCCCGGTGGTCATCGCGCCCGCCGGGTACTCGCATCGGCTCTGTGTACACTATGCGGGCGTGCGCGCGCCCCTAGTGGCCAAAAGGCAAAGCAACGTAAGGTAACGTTGTTTCGCCCAGCCGTTCCTGGTGGCGCGCACCTCTGTTGGCGCCAGGCGGGCTATTTAAGCCTGCCTGTCACATACAGTCCCCGCTGTCTGCTCTACAGTGTTAGTGTTCCTGAAACCTGATCTGTGACTTAACCTGTGAAAGACCCGGCTTACCTGTTACTATCCCAGCCATCCGCCTATACCTGATCCTTGGCCTGTTTGACGATTCTTCTGCTTGCACCTCTTTACCTTGCTGACCGCCTGATAAACGACCCGGCCTGTCTGACCATCCTGTCTGTTCCTGGTTCCAGTCCAGTCTGCTCCAGTCTGCTGAACGGTTCCTGTCTGTTCCTGGTTCCAGTTCCATTCTGGCACAGTAAAACTGTGGCGGCTGGTCGGCAAGTGATTAAAGTGTAGACCCTGGGCCTTATGGGTTTACTACAATTTCTGTGAAAAGAAACTGCAGTGTCTACATCCCTTACAGTGGAGTTACATTTAATATAAGGACACTTACCTGTCCAGGGAGCCTGTGATGTTGGCACCTGAAGCCGACCCGTCCCTCGGTTTCAGGTGCAGGCACAGACATCTTTACTAAGGGAAACAGGAAGTGAAGCCTTGTGACTTCACACCATGTTTCCTACTGCGCATGCGGGAGTCGTGCTGCACTTTCTGAATGGTCCCAGCTGTCTTCTGAGACTTGTGTGTCTCCCAGAAGGCAGCGGGGGTGAAGGAGGAGGGACCGGACATTGTGTAGTTCACCGCACAGATTGCAGTGATCTTTCCCTGGAAGTGGGAGCAGATACCTGGATTTGACAGGTATCCGCTCCCCCCCTCCCCCCTGAAAGGTGCCAAATGTGGCACCGGAGAGGGGGGAGGAATCCGATCTGTGGAATGTCTATTTCTGGGTGGAACTCTGCTTCAAGCCCCCGTTCACATTGGGGTCAAATCGCATGTCAAATCGGAGCCTATTGCCGGCAATAGGAGTGTCCCAATTGGTGCTACGAAAGGTTTAAATTTCCAATGAACAGGTAAGCTTATATAATATTATGTATAAATTCATAGGGTTTTATATATCTTTCAGCGCTTAGTTTTGCTTATCAAAAGCAGTAAGTAGTCAGGTCCTAATGAAAATATAATGCAGGTGCATTGGCTGTGAAGTCTCTGGAAAACTGTTCATTCTTGGTTGAAGCCTTTTAGTGATTTAAACCATTAAATCTTTGGGAAAACTGAAATGATGGGAACAATACCTGTAGTTTAGTTGTTTTTTCTGTTGCCTTGTTGGCAGTGCATGCAAAGTGAATATAAGTCTTATCAACTTTTTCAGAGCAAAATATGTATCTCCTATCTACTTCAGTGTAACAAATACAGAAGTGAAAGCTTAAAATAGTAAGTGAAGCATTCATCATTAAACATATAGCTTGGCTTGGGAAGAAATGACAGCTTTAGATGGCTAACAATTTCAGCTGTCGTGGAAGCTGACACTGTTGTACTTCCTGTGCTATAAATGGATATTGAGACTGTAATTATTTGATATATTCTGAGAACAAAGACAGCACAGTGAGTCAATTTTCTGCAGTAGTTGCAAGAAAGTGAAAAGATCATTGTTTAGTATTATGGAGATTGTTGAAATGCACATTGTAAAAGTCTGCATTTTGTGAGGTACTAACTGGAATGATTGTGGACGGTGTAGATGTCACTTACATTTCTCACCTACACATGGTGAGGGGATCCAGGGTTTGGATATGGAAAAAAATAAATTTTTATTTTCTCAGAATCTTAATAAATCCTTTTCTTAGTCCTGGAGTCAAGAAGGTTTGTACAATTTTGGGTGGGAAAAGCCTCCTTTCCTAGGTCCACTTCTTATGCCGCATACACACGACCATTTTTCACGACGTTAAAAATTCAATTTTTAAAATTGGCCATTAACCACTTGTCCCCCGCCCACTGTCAATTGACGGCGGGCGGAGGATACTCTCGTTCTGGGAGGACGTCATATGACGTCCTCCCTTTAAAACGAGCTAGGAGGCGTGCGCTCGCCGCCAGCGGCGCGTGCGCGCGCCCACCGCGTTCACAAGGCCCCGGTGCGCGTGCCCGGCGGCCGCGATTGCCGCCGGGCACCCGCGATTGCCCGGGAAACGAGCAGGAAAGTGGATCTCTGTGTGTAAACACAGAGATCCACGTCCTGTGAGGGAGAGGGGACCGATGGTGTGTCCCTTGTACATAGGGACAACTATCGGTCACCTCCCCCAGTCAGTCACCTCCCCCCACAGTAAGAACACATTGAGGGAACATATTTAACCCCTTCCCGCCCCCTAGTGGTTAACCCCTTCCCTGCCAATCACATATATACAGTAATCAATGCATTTTTATAGCAGGGATCGCTGTATAAACGTGAATGGTCCCAAAAATGTGTCAAAAGTGTCCGATGTGTCCGCCGCAATATCGCAGTCACAATAAAAAATTGCAGATCGCCGCCATTACTAATAAAAAAATAAAAAAATAAAAATGCTATAAATCTATCCCCTATTTTGTACACGCTATAACTTTTGTACAAACCAATCAATACGCACTTATTGCGATTTTTTTTTTACCAAAAATATGTAGAAGAATACGCCTAAACTGAGGAAAATTTTATTTAAAAAAAAAATGGGTATTTATTATAGCAAAAAGTAAAAAATAGTGTTTTTTTTTCCAAACGGGACGCTCTTCTTTTGTTTATAGCGCAAAAAATAAAAACCGCAGAGGTGATCAAATACCACCAAAAGAAAGCTCTATTTGTGGGAAAAAAAGGACACAAATTTCGTTTGGGAGCCACGTCGTACGACCGCGCAATTGTCATTCAAAGTGTGACACCGCTGAAAGCTGAAAAATGGCTTGGGCAGGAAGGGGGTTTTCGTGCACAGTAGAGAAGTGGTTAAAAACTATCGTGCGTAGGCTCCAGAGCAATTTTAACGACGTGAAAAATGGCCTAAAAAAAATGAGAACCTGCTCCATTTTTTCACGTCGTTTTTCACGTCGTTTTTTTTAACGACGTCAAAAACGGTAGTGTGTATACTTTTACGAGGGCAAAAAAAACGTGCATGCTCAGAATCAAGTATGAGACGGGAGCGCTCATTCTGGTAAAACTAGTGTTCGTAATGGAGATAGCACATTCGTCACGCTGTAACGGACTGAAAAGCACGAGGCTGAAAAGCGCGAATCGTCGCTCAACAAACTTTACTAACATGAAGGGTGGCGCCATTCGAACGGAACTTCCCCTTTATAGTGCCGTCGTATGTGTTCTACGTCACTGCACTTTGCTCGAGCGTTTTTTTTAATGAACGTGTGTATGCAAGACAGGCTTGAGAGGAAACAAGAAAAATCACGTCGAGAAAAACGTCGTTTTTGAAAATGACATTAGAAAAGATCGTGTGTACGCGGCATCACCCGGTAGTCAGACCTTGTTATTAGTCTCAGCTGTCTGCAGGCCTTTTTATATGGAAGGTGATTGATGCTCATTCTCTCCATCTTGCTCTCTCTGCTTTAGGTTGATTGAACACTAAAAAGGTATACATATTGCATGTTTTTTTTTTGAGCAATGCAATAAGGGTAAAGCCTCGTACACACGGTCGGACTTCCATCAGACTGACTTTTCCGTGGATTTTTGTCCAAACGGAGTTGGCCGGGCACACCCATAGCATACACACCACAGGACTTTTCTGCAAACTTTCACAAACCTTTTCCAACATCACGTGGTTTTTCTGCTCTTTACCGCCACCCTTTGGTCAACTTCTGCTATTGTTGGTTGATTTTAACATTATTTGTTTTGTCCATCGGACAAAAGTCCGATGGTTTTCAGTACACACGGTCGGACTTTGCTCCATCGGACTTTTGTTGGCCAAAAGTTTGTCCGTTTGCAGACCAAACTTTTGTCCGATGAAAAACAAAAAAGTTTGTCCGATGGAGCGTACACACGGTCGGATTTTTGGGCAAACTTGCTCAAAATGAAGTTTGTTGGCAAAAAGTCAGACCGTGTGTACGGGGCTTTAGTCAGAAGCTGACCTTGTTTTATCTTATGGACTTTATGGAGTTGTATACAGCCTTCTTGCATTGCAACTGAGTTATTATTTTATTTGCCCTGTTTAATAAAAATGCAAGGCAAACATGCTTGGACTGTTCCTGTGAGTAGACTTTATTGGCTAGTAATAATAATAATAATAATACTCACCAGCTTAGTATATTCCTTCAGTGCTTTGAATTTACAGGAACCTTCCATCTTCTTTACTTTTTTCTGTACATCTGTGGAAGTGAGGCCCATTACATAGCAGTGTGCATTAACATTGCATGGTGTAAATCATTCCTGCAGCCTGATTTAAAGTGGTGTTCAACTAAATTTTTAAAGTGGTTGTAAACCACCTGTAAGAGAAAGGCATAATGAGCTAATATGACTAGCATAATAGCTCATTATGCATCACTTACCTTAGATCGGGCCCCCGAAGCCGTCCTCGTCTCCCTCTTCAGCCGCAGCCATCGCTGCGGTGATAGCTGGAATGTTATTTCCGGGTATCGCCGCTCCAGCCAATCACAGCGCCGCTCCGGCGCTGTGATTGGACGGAGCGACGAAGATGTCACTCCGCGCATGCACGCAGGAGCCGTCAATTTCGGCTAAGCCCAAGCATTGCTGGGACTTAGCTGAATTTGTGAATGGGATTAACCCCATGAAAGCGCCATTGTCTACGGCGCGCATGCGCCGTAGACACGGAGCAATGTAATTTTTAGCAAATATCTCCTAAACTGTGTAGGTTTAGGAGATATTTCTTGCACCTACAGGTAAGCCTTAATCTAGGCTTACCTGTAGGTGCAAGTTGCAAAAGTGGGTTTACAACCACTTTAAGTTTATTAAAAGTCAGCAGATACAAAAAGTGTGGCTGCTGACTTTTTATAAACAGACACTCACCTGTCCCACGGTCCAGCAATGCAGCCGTCTGAAACCTCGCTCCTCTCCCTCTCCTCTCCGCAGGGATTGCAAGTGTGGGCCCCCGGCTGTGACAGTTTGCGGCTTCACAGACAGGTGGGCACTGTGCATGCGCGAGTCGCACTGCGCCTTCTTAGTGGCATGTGATGTGCCCCAGAAGATTGCAGGGAGGGAGGGGAGAGGATGAGTTGCCTAGGCGGCGAGAGCGGAAGTGGGAGCTGGATACCTGTCAAAACTAGGTACCCGCTCCCCCCCAAAAAATTACATGCCAAATGGGGCATGTAAGGGGGCGAGGAGTGCTTAAAGCCGAAGTTCCACTTTTGGGTGGAACGCTGCTTTATGTGATTGCTTCATCTATAAAGTTTATTCAAAACATAATTTCTTTTAGTGAGCTAAACATTGTTTTCTCTTTATGTAGCGCTACCCCCAGTTAAGAGAGCCGCTGGGTTTTGTTTCGGGCCCTGTATACAGCACCACCAACCCCCGGCAATCTACTCAACCCACACTGGCACAGTTAAGCCCTGTATACACGATCGGTTTGACTGATGAAAACCGTCCGATGGATGATTTTCATCAGACCAACCGATCGTGTATGGGACCCATCGGTCTTTTTTCCATCGGTTTTAAAAAATAGAACATGTTTTAAATTTTTCCGATGGATAAAAAACTGATCGAAAACTCTGATCGTCTATGGGCAAGTCCATCGGATCAAAAACCCACGCATGCTCAGAATCAAGTCAACGCATGCTCAGAAGCATTAAACTTCATTTTTCTCGGCTCATCCGAGTGTTTTACGTCACCGCGTTTGGAACGGTCGTTTTTTTGACTGATGGTGTGTGGGCAAGACTGATGAAAAACAGTTTCATCGGATTTCCGATGGACAAATCCATCGGACGAAAATCCATAGGTTATCCAATCGTGTGTACAGGGCTTAAGTCTAGGGAATGTTACCTCGTAACGGTCTATACCTGATTATACACAATCTGGCAGTGTTGATAGATAACTACTATCTGCAAAGAGGACACTGATACCAAGGTAATAAAATATAACTGGATTTACTTTGGTATAAAGGTTCAAGGTTAAACACATCACATAGCATACATGCAGAGCCCTGCAGCAATAAACATATTCATCAGTGATAGTGCAGAGTGGTCTCCCGCCACGTGCAACTATCTTCTTTCCTTATGCGCAATATGGCGCAGCAACAAAGTTTTAACCCCCACCCTGGTCAGGCCTGGCTCGGATTAAAACTCAGTCCCTTATGAGAACAATTCTTTGCATGCAACTTGAACGGTGGTGCACTTTCAGGAAACAATATTTGTAATCCAATGGTAGTAATTAAACAAGGTGGGCCAAGGCAGTCACTAGGCCCAACAAAGTTAAAGGCTAATGAAGTGAGCAAGTGCTCGCTCACCACTCCGGATGCGATCCCAGTCCGGGCTTCCACCACTGTGTATCCTCCCAAGAATCCGACAAAGGACTGGACGGGATGAACTCAGTAGCTTCTGCATTCAGTGTACTATCTATGGCGTCTTCAGTAGGTGTAAGATCTATAGCAGAAGTTTCTGGGACCTGGGAAGGCCATAGCCAATCAAGTTCTTCTCTCTCATCCTCACTTAATTCAGAGACATCTGATTCTTCAATCTGAGGAATCTGGGACGAGTGCTTGGCTTGGGAGTATCCAGGATGGAAGTTGACTCAGGGGGATCCCTCGCAGGGGGTATCCGAAACTGCTTTGGAAAGTGGGAGTAAATGGTTCCGATGCCAAGTCTTTAAGGGCCCCACCTTTCCTTCTGGCTTTAGTCTGTAAACAGGTAGGCCCGGCAGTTTCTTGCAAATAACGTAGGGTTCAGGTCTCCATCTGTCTGCAAGCTTGTGTTTTCCAGGGACCCCCAAGTTCCATAGCAGCACTCTGTCACCAGGTTGTACATCCTGAATCCGGACTTTCAAATCAACGTTTTTCTTGTTGCGGGCTCCCCTTTGATCCGAGGCTGCTTGTGCATGCTCATAGGCCAATTTTAAACTGTGTCTGAGCCTATCTACATATCCCTTGTGGGAAGTGGCCGAGCAATGGTCTATGGAGGTACCAAAGGCCAGATCAACCGGTAGTCTTGCTTCTCTTCCGAACATAAGTCGATAGGGTGAGTACCCTGTAGCGTCACTTGTGGTAATGTTGTATGCATGCACAATTGCTGCTATATGTTTGCTCCAATGCTGCTTCTTTTCACTACTCAAAGTCCCCAGCATGTTGAGCAGGGTTCGGTTGAACCTCTCCGGCTGAGCATCACCTTGTGGATGGTAGGGGGTGGTTCGGGTCTTCTTGATCCCTAAGGAATCCAGGAGCTTCCGAATCAGCCGACTATCAAAGTCCCTTCCTTGATCCGAGTGGAGCCATTGTGGTAGCCCGTAGTGTACGAAGTATTTCTCCATTAGGACTTTAGCTACAGTGGAAGCCTTCTGGTCTTTGGTTTGAAAGGCCTAGGCATACCGGGTGAAATGGTCGGTTATCACCAGAACATTTCCTAGTCCACTCAAGTCGGGTTTGAGGCAGAGAAAATCAATGCATACCAAATCCAGGGGGATTTGACTTTGCAGATGGCCCATTGGGGCAGCTTGGTGGGGTAAAGTCTTCCTCTAGATGCAGCGTGCACATGAGTGACAGTATTCCTCGACTTCGGCCCTCATGCAGGGCCAAAAGAACTGGTTCCTAACGAGCTGGAAGGTCCTTTCCGCTCCCAAGTGGCCATGATTGTCGTGCAGGGCGACCAGGACGGTCTCTCGATGTTTCCCGGGTAGAAACAGTTGCCATTTGTCTTCTAGGTCACCAGAGGGGCCCCTTCGGTAGACCACTCCCTGATGCACCTGCAGCCTGTCCCATTCCTTCCTCAGCAGACGAGCTTCCTTTGAAGGGTGGCGTAAGAGTTTATCTGGATCCTGACTCTCCAGGGCTTCCAGGACCAATCTCCCCATGGGGTCTTCCAATTGGTCGCACCTCAACTCTTTTTTTGACAGCTTGGGCAAGTCAGCCTCCTCCAGCTGGGTTACCCCACAGTATTGTTTGGGGACCCCTACTACAGTGACTCCTATCTCTTCTGCTCTTGAACCGCCACTGGCCTGGAGTTCAGCCCCCTGACAGAGGGCCCGCACCCCGTCGGGTGCCACTTGGGTCCAGTCTTCTGTACTGCTGGTGGGAGCATGGGATCTTCTTGACAAGGCGTCCGCATCTCGATTTCCAGGCCAAGGTCTATATTTCAGGCTAAAGTTGAAAGCAGACAGGGCCGCCAGCCATCTATGTCCCGTGGCATCCAGCTTTGCTGTGGTGAAGAGATAAGTAAGGGGGTTTTTGTCAGTTTTCACGGTGAATTCTGCCCCATACAAATAGTCTTTGAGCTTGTCGACTACAGCCCATTTGAGGGCCAGGAGCTCCAACTTGTGAGTGGGGTAGTTCTTTTCCGAGGGGGTTACACTCCTGCTCACATATGCAACGGGTCATAGTTGCCCTTCGTGCTTCTGATAGAGCACTCCTCCCAAGCCATCATGACTGGCATCCACATGGAGTTCATACGGTTTCTTTGGGTCTGCGTAAGCCAGGACAGGGGCAGTGGTTAGGCTTTTCTTCAACATCTGGAAGGCCTCTTCACACTTCTCGTTCCACTGGTCTTTGACTGACTCCCCCGGCTTCCTGGGGCCCGAGTCATCCTCTTCCCCTTCCATCTTGAGCAGCTCATTCAGAGGTTTGGCAATCCGGGCAAACCCTTCCACGAACCTCCTGTAATAGGAACAGAATCCCAAAAAGGATCTGAGTTCTGTCACAGTGGTGGGCCTTAGCCAGGAGGTGACTGCCTCCAACTTTTCGGGGTCTGTAGCTACCCCTTCTTTGAACACTGTGTCCCAGATAGTTAACGGATGACTGATAGAACTGGCATTTTTCGGGTGAAAGCTTGAGTCCCTCCTCACTGAGTCTTCTCAGAACCTTTTCCAGTCCCTCCTAATGCTCTTCCAGGGTTTTCCCAAAGACAATGATGTCATCTAAGTAAACACGAACTTCGATGAGGTTCATGTCTCCCACAGTCTTTTCCATAAGGCGTTGAAAGGTGGCTGGAGCTCCAGACAGACCTTGGGGCATCCTGTCAAACTCAAAGAACCCCACAGGAGTTATGAAAGCTGTCTTCTCCTTATCTTCTGGATGCATGGGGATCTGATCGTACCCACTCTTGAGATCCATTACACTGAACCACCTTGCTCCGGACAAGCTCTGTAAGGCATCCTCTATCCTCGGGGTGGTATACTGGTCAGGTATGGTTCTCCGTTTGAGGGTCCTGTAGTCTATGCATAGCCTCAATGACCCATTCTTCTTCCTGACCACCACTATCGGAGAGGCATAGGGGCTTCTGGACTCCCGGATAACACCGGCTCGCTTTAGCTCGGCGAGCTGCTCCCGCAAGTCTTCGAGGTCTGCCAACGGGACTCGCCGGACCCTCTCCCTGAAGGGCTTGTCTTCTTGGAGGCGGATTCGGTGGGTGGCACTCTTCGCACACCTCACATCAAACTCATCTTCGGAAAAGATCCTTCTCCACTTGGTCAACTGGGCCTTGGCTCTCTCTTTCCAAACCCTTGGCAGGTTCGGGTTCTCCATGCAGAGCTTCTCCCAAATAGTCCTTTCTCCCTCTGTCTTCTCCACATCCGACAAGACAACCAGGGTAGCAGGGCTCACCTGGCCCAGTAACATCCTGGGTGGGATTTCCATGGGGCCATCCGTAGTATTCCTGACACTCACAGGTACTTTACAGTGTGCCTTCTTCAAGGCCCTCAACGTGACCACTTCTGGGACTACTTCTAAGCCCGAGTGTTCTTCCCTTGGGTCAGGTTCCAACATGACAAAAGGCCCAGGCTGCTCCCAAGTAAGCTTCACAGTGGCTCTGAGACAGGTCACTTCGCCGGGTTGCAGCACTATTCCTCTCCTTCCCAGCCTCCAGACCTTTCCTACCCCCTCTTCCGGGGCCTTCTGCTCTAAGACCAGTCGCTGGTAGGCTGTCTTTAGCATTGGGTGGATCTTGGTGGCCGTGGGGTCCTTCTTTCGTACTAGAGGGGCCAAGAGTCTCCGAACCAGGTCCGTGTTGGTCCCTATTATTATGGAGCTCTTGTTAGCTCCAGGCGGTCAGGGGCATACCATAGCCAGGGTGTCGAACACTTCAGCCTTCCCGGCTACAGATGGATCAAAGGTCAGTTTTATGGACAGATAGCCATCATAAGGGAAGCTCCTGGTCCCAATCCCCCATATTTCCAACTCTTCAATCTTCTGGATGGGTAGGTGACTTAGATGCTTGTCATAAAAGTCCCTGTATAACAGGGTCACTTGTGCCCCAGTATCCAATATGGCTCTTGTGTAGACTCCCTCCACTTGGACAGGTACTATGGGGGAGGGGCCTACCAGCTTCTCTGGATACTGCTTCGAAGGGGTCTCTTTCTTTTGATCTTTGCATTTCCCCTTTGGACTCTCTTTCTTCCATTTCTCCTTGGACTTTAGTCTCTGTTGGGCTCGGTATGCATTGATCTCCCTCCTCTTAATGGGTGTAGCTACCCGCTGAGGGACACTATTCTCTTTCTTTGGTGTATATTCCCACTGGGGAACCCTGTGTTTCTTCTGAGGGGTGTTGTCCTCTCTCTTTCTACACTTCTCATTCAGTTTGAAGCTCACTGGAGATGATGGGCACCCGGTTGACTCCTTCACCCGGGCCCTCTAAAGTTTTCCGCCGTCTTGCGGTTATTCATCTTTTTTTTCTTTGGACTGGCACACACTTTGGCGACATGGCCAGCCCCTCCACAGTTGAAACAAATCGCATCCCCCCAATCTTGCAGGGATGCGGGCGCTGAGGTGTTTGGAAACAGCTCCTTCTTCGGACTTTCCCTCTCTGGTACCCCTTGATCCTTGGCCATCAGGGAGGTCAGCATCCCCAATACTTGGGACATCTGTGACTTCAAGGTATCCACCTCTGAGTCTCTCTCGAGGGTCATGGCCGTCCTGACCATCACCGCCGGAGGATTGGTTGGCTCAACTGGTTGGTTCCTTCTTTTGTCTTCCAACATAGCCTCTTCTTCTCTGACCACTCGGATTAAGTCGGGGTACTCCAGGATCTTCCCGTCCTGTCGAGTGCGTAACGCCAATGCGATTGGGCCCAGGGGCTGAGCTCCCCGCAACACCTGCTGAACATGGGCAGTCATCCACCTTCCTTAGGTCGATCCACTTCTTTAGTATAATTTTATGCAGGATCTTATCCAGACGCCTCATGAACTCTGACAGTTTCTCTCCTGTCTTTTGGTAGCAGTGTTCCAGCTGGTAAGTGAGCTCAGTGACTTTCTCTGTTCCACCGATCACATTCTGCAAAATGTCCAGATAATCCTGTGCATCACAGTCTTTCTTGCTCAGCTTGAGGTTGTGTATGGCCTCCAAGGCAGGCCCCTTCAGACTCTCTGTGATTCTCTGTTTCTTTCGGTGTTCTGGGACTTCCCATTCATCTGAAGCCTGAGTGGCACCGTCTAGCCACTCCTCAAATCCCTCTTCTCCCGAAGGTACAGGTTTTGCTTCCAGAAAATATCCTGAGTTTTCTGTATCCCGACATCGGGTAGTCTGTAGGATCCTTCTTACACTGGGCTACAATCTCCCCCAGGACCGCACATAACTCTGCGCTGAGGGTGGCCGGTGGTGACCCGGGACTCTATTTAGCCTTCTGCTTTCCTGCTTTTGGGGACTGCAGTGGATATATCTGTGGAGGTGATGGTTTTGGTGTCTGAAACCATCCTCCCTTGACTGGCAGCGCATGTATTAAGCTATAGGTCGGATCATCCATTGCTTTTATGCTTGGACTTTTGAAATGCTCTGGGATTTCATTCTTCCATTCTATTAGTGTGTGGGCAGCGAAGAATTCGACCTGACATCCATTACCCATGCTTTCTGGTGTGGGGACAGCGACATTACTAGCTGCTTTACCGTTACTTCTTGCCAGATCCCCGGGAGTTCAATAACTACTGCCGCGGCTGAATCGGTGCCAGCCACCGTGCACCACTGTTCCACTTCCAATGGGTCCATGCCGTTACTTTTGGACGCGTTACTTGCTGTATCAGGATCCCGGACTCGAGAGCCCACATGTGTAGCGCTACCCCCAGTTAAGAGAGCCGCGATGTTTTGTTTCGGGCCCTGTATACAGCACCACCAACCCCCGGCAATCTATCCAACCCACACTGGCACAGTTAGTCTAGGGAATGTTACCTCGTAACGGTTTATACCTGATTATACACAATCTGGCAGTGTTGATAGATAACTACTATCTGCAAAGAGGACACTGATACCAAGGTAATAAAATATAACTGGATTTACTTTGGTATAAAGGTTCAAGGTTAAACACATCACATAGCATACATGCAGAGCCCTGCAGCAATAAACATATTCATCAGTGATAGTGCAGAGTGGTCCTCCGCCACGTGCAACTATCTTCTTTCCTTATGCGCAATATGGCGCAGCAACAAAGTTTTAACCCCCACCCTGGTCAGGCCTGACTCGGATTAAAACTCAGTCCCTTATGAGAACAATTCTTCGCATGCAACTTGAACGGTGGTGCACTTTCAGGAAACAATATTTGTAATCCAATGGTAGTAAATAAACAAGGTGGGCCAAAGCAGTCACTAGGCCCAACAAAGTAAAAGGCTAATGAAGTGAGCAAGTGCTCGCTCACCACTCCGGACGCGATCCCAGTCCGGGCTTCCACCACTGTGTATCCACACACAGTGTCTCCAACGGCCGGGTCTCTGGTCCAGCTGATGTCAGCAAACTCGATCAGGAACAGGTGCCACCCACGGCTCTGCAGTGGAGTGGAAGGCTCTTGGTCGGTATGCAAGGCCCAGGCTTCAGGCCTTACACAGCAGCGGATCCACACAGGGAGTCCTATTGCTTGCAGCGCGGTGTCCAAAGAGGCCGAGCTTCGCCTCCCCCCTCCTCTTATAGCCCCCCCCATGAGTCTCTGCGGCGGCCCAATGCACCCTGGGTGCCGAACGGGGTTCTGGGTAACGTAGTCCAGGGGCCTTAAAGGAGACCCCGCTGCATTCATATCCTACATTTTAGTCCAATATATACCCATGTAGCTTTCTCATAGTGATGTTTTGCTAGTTTATCTTGCAGCCTAAAAACATATTTGGTTCATTTTCATTTTAAATAAAATATATCTCCCTAGGACCCTATTTTTTTTTCTTTTTTACTGGGGTACATAAAATTGTGTTTTTTTTATTTTTTTATTCACTGCAGTCTAAAGTCTAAGTTTACATGGAACATGTTATGTGTTGCACCCATATTTTGGGTTTTAACATGTGTAGCAGTCTCCCCAACCTCCAAGGGACTGGTGATGACCCCTAGAGGCCCGGAAGGGCTAACATTCCTCTGCAGGGTGCAGGTTACTATGCATTGTGGGTGTAGTGCAAGATGGAAAGATGAACGCCAGTCACTTTTAAAATGAACAAAGAGAGTTTTATTTTGCCTCAGGGTGCCTGATTCTCGGTGGGGACTTTAATGTCCCTCTTAACCCCATAGCTGACACCTCTAATGGAAAGACTTGTTTGACGTACAGAATTCTTAAAAAGCTTAAATCCATGCTCCACTTCCTACAAGTGATCGATACATGGAGGTTTAAACACCCTGAGGGCCGAGACTATACATTTTTCTCACCTCCACATAACAGGCATTCCCGCATTGACTATCTATTTATCTCGCAACGAGATCTGACTTCTGTCACTGAGACCCACATAGGCATCCAATCCTTCTTGGACCATGCTCCAATCTCACTGTCCCTGAAAGTGGCTCCTCCTAGGCCTCGCACTGAGTCCTGGAGATTGAATGCGTCACTCCTGACTGACCCTGACTTACTGACGACCTTAACCTTCTCTCTAACTGATTTTTTTCAGCGCAACTCTTCCCCAGAGGTAGACCCGCTGGCGACCTGGGAAGCCCATAAATGCACGATGAGGGGGGATCTTATCAGAATGGGCTCCCACCGTAAGAGGGAAAGGGATAGAAACATTAAAACCCTGTCAGACAGAATAAGACACCTAGAAAATTTACACAAACAGTCCCTCAGTATTCAAACGACAACTGAACTCTTGGACAAGAGGAAGGCCCTCCAACAGCTCTTTGATGACAGATCAAAAAGACTTTTGTTTATTAAAAAGCGGATTTACTATGAGTCCGGCAATAAGACTGGTAAGCGGTTAGCCAGGGCCCTGAAGGACCAGTCGTCTAAAAACTTCATACATGGAATCAGGGGGGCGGATGGCAAGATAGATGTGTCAGTTGGGGCAATCTCAAAACATTTCCATGATTTTTATACGAAGCTCTATAACCTACCACCCCATCACAAGTTGGAGGGCATGGGCAGTGAGAGGACGCAAATCATACAGGACTACCTTACCAAAAGTAATTTGCCTGCCCTGTCGGACTCAGACATCTTACTTTTGGAGGAACCATTAACGATCTCGGAAATCAAGTCGGCCATTAAACAATTCAAATCTGGTAAGAGCCCAGGCCCTGATGGTTACACGTCCATTTATTACAAGTAGTGATGAGCCGAACACCCCCGGGTTCGGTTCGCACCAGAACCCGCGAACGGACCGAAAGTTCGCACGAACATTAGAACCCTATTAAATACAATGGATGCGAACGTTCGGATTCTAAAGTGCTAATTATAACGACTATTATCCATGTTATTGTCCGAAACAGAGTTTGGGAACCCGGGTTCTGCACCAGGGGACATGTATCAATGCAAAAAGAAGTTTTAAAAACGGACGTTTTCCGGGAGCAGTCATTTTAATGATGCATAAAGTGAAAAAAAAAAAGTCAAATATTCCTTTAAATATTGTACCTGGGGGGTGTCTAAAGTATGCCTGTGAAGTGCCACGTGTTTCCCGTGTTTAGAACTGTCCCTGCACAAAATAACATTTCTAAAGGGAAAAAAGTCATTTAAAACTGCTTGCGGCTTTAATGCAATGTCTGGTCCCGGTAATATGGATGAAAATCTTTAGGAAAAATGGCATAGCTACCCCATCAACCCCCCCCCCCCTACCCCAGCCCATTACCAGCCCCTTTGGGTCTTGTATGGATATTAAGGGGAACCCCGCACACAAAATAAAAAAGGACCTATATACTCTGAACAGCCGTATACAGGCGGTGCATACAAGACAGGGACTGTAGGTTTGTTCTTATGTAGAATCTGTTTATAATTTTGAACAGCTGCATTGTTTAAGTGGAGCTCCATGGCAAATTCCTTTTTTTTAGCTTTTTGTAAAACATAGGGAACGGTTATCACCCCTGTCACATTTTTTTTGCTGTCTGTGCCCCTGTTCAGAACATTTCACCTCACTTTGCGTCCCAATGACAACTGTTTTTGAAATGTGGTGTTTTTATTGAAACAAGGATTGGTGATAAAGCATCAGTAGAGAGGAGACACCTTTCTCCCATATTAATTCTTACAGGAGAGAATTTTCCTTCCAAGGGGTAGATTTCCTCTCACTTCCTGTTGTCTTCTTCCGTTTGCAGGTAGTAGTAGTTTGTAAGTTGGATGTTTGAAAGTAGGGACCTTCCGTATATACTCTGCAGAAATTGGCCCCTTAGGTGTTGGTGTTGGCACAACACTGAAAGCACTCACAGTTATTCTTGGTGGGTGCTGGAACGCCCTGCTGTCAAGTATAATATCAGGAATTGTAATAACATATAATTGTTGATCAGTGGTAGTAAAAATTGGGCCTTTGATGGTGATGCTGGTGCCACAACACTGTAAGGCCTGACAGTTACTCTTGGTGGGCGCAGCAATGGTCCCTGCTGTGAATTTTTTGATCAATAATTATAATTGCATGGCCCTGTTGAACAGGGGCTGAAAAATTGGGCCTTTGGTGGTGGTGGTGGTGGTGATGGTGGTGCTGGTGCCACAACACTGTAAGGCCTGACAGTTACTCTTGGTGGGCGCAGCAATGCTCCCTGCTGTGAATTATTAGATCAATAATTATAATTGCATGCCCCTGTTGAACAGGGGCTGAAAAATTGGGCCTTTGGTGGTGGTGGCGGTGGTGATGGTGGTGCTGGTGCCACAACACTGTAAGGCCTGACAGTTACTCTTGGTGGGCGCAGCAATGGGCCCTGCTGTGAATTATTAGATCAATAATTATAATTGCATGCCCCTGTTGAACAGGGGCTGAAAAATTGGGCCTTAGGCACTGGTGGCACAACACTGCAACCCCTCACAGATACTGTACTTGGAGCACAGCAATGAGGCCTGTTGCAAAGTATTGCATCAAAAATTTTAATTACACGCCCCTGTTAAACAGGGGCTGAAAAATTGGGCCTTAGCCACTGGTGGCGTCACCCATAAACCAAAATGATCTTCCAAGCTATCATCGTTAATCGTATCATTGAGGAGGAGGAGGAGGATAGCCAGTCAACATAACAGCACAGGCACTCAGCATCAGCATCAGTCTTGAAGGGATGTGACATTTTAAAATCAATTAGTCTGTTATATCAGCATCTGGTGTGTGGTAGCTGGTGGTGATCCAAGACTGGTTCATCTTGATGAAAGTCAGTCGATCAACCGAGTCGGTGGACAGGCGCACCCTGTGATCCGTGACAAATCCTCCAGCAGCACTGAATGTGCGTTCTGAAAGAACGCTGGATGCAGGACAGGCCAGTAGCTCAATTGCATACTGTGCAAGCTCTGGCCAGTGATCCATCCTCAAGACCCAGTAAGCCAGAGGATTTTCGGTGGGGAAGGTGTCCAAGTCTGACCTTGCCCCTAGGTATTCCTGCACCATGTATATCAGACGCTGGCGATGGTTGCTGGAACCGATCATACTTTGGGGCTGCGGACTAAAGAATTGTCTGAACGCATCGGTCAGACGGCCACCTTCCCCACCGCTCCTTCTTTGACTGCCCGAAGCCTCAGCAACTCGTTGTCCAGGACCAGGAGTTTGTAACCTCCCAGTCTCTGGGAACGCGTTGCACAGACCTTTCTGCAAGGCCTCCCGGAGTTGTCTCATCCTCTGCTCCCTCTGCGACGGTACGATAAGGTCCGCAACTATACCCTTGTACCGTGGATCAAGGAGAGTGGCCAGCCAGTAATGGTCCCTCTCCTTGATCCGAAGAATACGAGGATCCTTCCGCAGACTTTGCAGGATCAGGGAGGCCATGCAGCGTAGGTTAGCTGAGGCATTCAGTCCGGAGTCCTCTGGGTCACTAAGGACGACATGATCCGCAGCCACCTCCTCCCAGCCACGTACAAGTCCACTGGTTTCTTGGGACTGTAAATCATCCCTAAAAGACTGCTGCTGATGATGCTGAGTGCCAGCCTCCACCTCCATGCTGACACAATCCTCCTCCTCCTCCTCCTCCTCCTCCTCTTCCTGTGCGATGGGTGGGACAGAAGGAACACTGTCTGGGTAAAGGGGGCCTTGAGAAGCAAGGAAGTCCTCCTCTTCCTGCCTCTGTTCTGCCTCAAGTGCCCTGTCCATTATTCCACGCAGCGTGTGCTCCAACAGGTGGACAAGAGGTACAGTGTCACTGATGCATGCACTGTCACTGCTCACCATCCTTGTGGCCTCCTCAAATGGTGCCAGGACAGTGCATGCATCCCTGATCATGCCCCACTGGCAAGGTGAAAAAAACCCGAGCTCCCCTGACCCTGTCCTGGTGCCGTAGTCGCACAGGTACTCATTGATGGCCCTCTGCTGCGTGTGCAGCCGCTGCAGCATGGCCAACGTTGAGTTCCACCTGGTGGGCATGTCACATATAAGGCGGTTCTTGGGCAGGTTCAACTCCTTTTGAAGCTCAGCCAGGCAAGCACTGGCATTATAAGATCTGCGGAAATGCACACAGGCTTTCCTGGCCTGCCTCAGGACATCCTGTAAGCCCGGGTACCTGCCCAAGAACCGCTGCACCACCAGGTTAAGCACGTGAGCCATACAGGGCACATGGGTCAGTTGTCCCTGTCGGAGGGCGGAGAGGAGGTTGGTGCCATTGTCGCAAACCACCATTCCTGGCTTAAGCTGGCGTGGCGTCAGCCACCTCTCGGCCTGCCCCTGCAGAGCAGACAGGACCTCTGCCCCAGTGTGGCTCCTGTCCCCCAAACACACCAGCGCAAGCACGGCATGGCATCTTTTTGCCTGCGTACTTGCGTAGCCCCTTGAACGCCTACGGAGCACCGCTGGTTCCGAGGACAAACCACAGGAAGAGGCCATGGAGGAAGAAGAAGAGGAGGGGGTGGAGGAGAGAGGTGTGTCACAACCAGTAGTAGCATTTTGGAGGCGTGGCGGTGGAACAACCTCCAACACTACTGCACCTTGTCCTGCATCCTTCCCAGCTGCCAAAAGAGTGACCCAATGGGCCGTGAAAGAAAGGTAACGTCCATGTCCATGCCTGCTGGACCATGAGTCAGCGGTAATATGCACCTTACCGCTGACCGCCCTGTCCAGCGAGGCCAAGACATTGCCTTCCACATGCCTGTAGAGAGCCGGAATAGCCTTCCGTGCGAAAAAGTGGCGTTTGGGAACCTGCCACTGAGGAACCGCACATTGCACAAACTCACGGAAGGGGGCCGAGTCTACCAACTGAAAAGGCAGCAGTTGAAGCGCTAGCAATTTAGCCAAGCTAGCATTCAACCGCTGCGCATGTGGATGGCTGGGAGTGAACTTCTTTCGACGGTCCAGCAGCTGGGGCAGGGAAATTTGCCTGCTAGAATCGGACGTTGGTGTACTGCTAGCAGAGTGCCCGCAAGTACTTGCCTGTGACACACCTAATTCTACACCTTCATTCCTCTCAGAGCAGGTTTCAGAGAGGAGTGAAGGTATAGTGGGGTTGGAGATCCCAGCTGATGCGGTGCAAGAAGAGGTCAGCTTTGTTCTTTGGTGTGGGTCTTTAAGGTAGGCTTGCCAACGAGCTGCATGGCAGGTCAACATATGTCTGATCAAGCATGTGGTGCCCAAGCGGCTGATGTTTTGGCCACGCGATATACGCTTGAGACATATGTTGCAAACAGCAGCTGTGCGATCTGATGCACTCGCCTCAAAAAAGGCCCACACCAAAGAACTTTTTGAATGACGGGCAGAGGCAGCGCCCTGCACAGGCGGAGCTCTGCGGTGTGATTCCGTCGGTGTGCTGCCCATACGCTGGCCACTCAAGGGCATCCTGCCTCGTTGGAGATGTGCCTCCTCCTCATCCTCCTCCTCTCTCCTATTAGGCACCCACGTGGAGTCAGTGACCTCATCATCCCCTCCCTCCTCATCACTGGAGCCAATCTGGCAGTATGCTGCAGCTGCTGGAGCATGACTGCCAGATTGGTGTCCTTCTTGAGCATCCCCTCTCTCTGCTCTCACGCTGCTGCCTTCCTCTAGCTGGGTATCATCATCAGATCCTTCCAAACGCTGGGCATCCTCCTGGAGCATGTACCCAACACTGTGCTCAAACAGTTCGGGGGACTCCTCAGGAGGAGGGCATGGTGGGTCTAGGGAAGGATTGACTAATGAAGATAATGATACCAGAGAAGAGGACGCTTTGGCAGCTGCTTTGCCAGTACCCTGAGCCTGGGTGAGAGAAGATGAGGAGGATGAGGTGGGCTTGGTCATCCACTCTACCAAGTCTTCGGCATGATGTGGCTCAACATGTCCAGCTGCCGAAAACAAGGACAAGCGTGTCCCATGGCCATGTGCTGATGACAATGCACCGCGTACATGACCAGCACTGTTGCCCCCAGACACAGAGCCTGCTTGCCCTCTTTTTTTGCCTCCTGACTGTCTGCCTCTCCTTGGTTGCCTTCCAGACATTTTAATGGATGGCCTGCAGGGAGATGGGAAAAACAGCAATAAGTGCTACCTTCAGGTGTATACTGTGCAGGAGGCTTAGCAACAATGACACTGACACTGTCCCCTGCCTATCCTTCTCTGTCCCTAAACACAAGGATTGAAAATATGGTTCAGCAAAAAAGTTTTAGAACAGAATAGCACACTGACACTTTCCCTCACTGTCCTACTCTGTCCCTCCCTACAAACAAGATTTAGCACAGAATAGCACACTGATAATTTCTACGAGTGTCCTTCTCTGTCCCTAAACTCAAGGATTGAAAATATGGAACAGCAAAATTGGTTTAGAACAGAATAGCACACTGTCAGTTTCACTCACTGTACCTCTCTGTCCCTCAACTCAAGGATTGAAAATATGGAACAGCAAAATAGGTTTAGAACAGAATAGCACACTGTCAGTTTCACTCACTGTACCTCTCTGTCCCTCAACTCAAGGATTGAAAATATGGTTCAGCAATAGACATGTGCAATTCGTTTCGTTCCGAATTCGTTTTTTAACAAATTTCGACAAATTCGTTAATTCGGAAATATCCGAATTAACGAAAACTCATTTAACGAATTTTAACGAATATTCGTAAATTCAAATTTACGAATGTACGAATTTACGAATATACGAATTTACCAATGCACGAATTTACGAATGTACAACTATCCGGAAATTCGTAAATTTGAATTTACGAATTTCCGAATATTCGTACATTCGTAAATTTGTACATTCGTACAATCGTAAATTAGTAAATTCGGAAATCTGAAATAATAATTAACTAATAACTTAACTATTACTAACTATTCAATTATAGGTATTGTAATTTCCTTTCAAATTTGGCTGTTAGTGAACTTAACGAAGTTACGAATTGTTTTCCGACATAATGAATGCCGTATCTAAACGAATGGAACGTAATGAATTAATAATAATAATAAATAACAATAATAATAATAAAAACGTTTTATTATTATTATTATTAATTTGTTCCGTTCCATTTGTTTAGATGCGGCATTTGTTATTTCAGGTTATGCGTAACTTCAGATAAATTTGTATTCGTTACGTTCGCTAACAGCCAAATTTGAAAGGAAATTACAACTATAATTTAATAGTTATTTTTTCAGATTTTCAAATTTTCGGGTTTTCGAAAATATCGAATTTCCAAATTTCCGAAATTACGAATGTATAAATTTACGAATGTTCAAATTTACGAATGTACAAATTTACGAATGTACAAATTTACGAATGTATAAATTTACGAATGTACAAATTTACGAATGTACAAATTTACGAATGTATAAATTTACGAATGTACAAATTTACGAATTTACGAATTGCGATCATAACGAATGACCCGAAAAACGAAAAAAAAAAAAAAACGAATGAAACGAAAACAAAAACTAACGAATTTTTTGGCAGTGCACATGTCTATTCAGCAAAATAGTTTTAGAACAGAATAGCACACTGACACTTTCCCTCACTGTCCTACTCTGTCCCTCCCTACAAACAAGATTTAGCACAGAATAGCACACTGATAATTTCTACGAGTGTCCTTCTCTGTCCCTAAACTCAAGGATTGAAAATATGGAACAGCAAAATTGGTTTAGAACAGAATAGCACACTGTCAGTTTCACTCACTGTACCTCTCTGTCCCTCAACTCAAGGATTGAAAATATGGAACAGCAAAATAGGTTTAGAACAGAATAGCACACTGTCAGTTTCACTCACTGTACCTCTCTGTCCCTCAACTCAAGGATTGAAAATATGGAACAGCAAAATAGTTTTAGAACAGAATACCACACTGACACTTTCCCTCACTGTACCTCTCTGTCCCTAAACTCAAGAATTGAAAATATGGTTCAGCAAAATAGTTTTAGAACAGAATAGCACACTGACACTTTCCCTCACTGTACCTCTCTGTCCCTACAAACAAGGATTAGCACAGAATAGCACACTGTCACTGACACTCTCCCTACCTATCCTTATTTGTCCCTAAACACAAGGAATCCAGGATTAGTAAAGGAAAAATAATGACACTGTGCCTGCCTATGCTTCTCTTTCCCTGCTCCGGAACACACTACACAAGGCCGCCGCGCTGGCGGCCTTTTATAGTGTGGGGCGTGTACTAAACCCCCTCAGCAATAATTGGCCACAGGCATCCTGCCTGTGGCCAATCATTGCTCTCCTCGCTGCCGGCGCTGTGATTGGCCAAGCATGCGGGGTCACAGTGCATGCTTGGCCAATCACAGCGCCTGGATGACACTGCGATGGCGTAGTGCATTGTGGGCCGTTCGCGTCACTCGAATTTGGCGCGAACGGCCCAAATCGTTCGATCTTCGTCGAACGATCGAACAGCCGATGTTCGAGTCGAACGTATGTTCGACTCGAACACGAAGCTCATCCCTAATTACAAGACATTCGCTCACATTCTCGTAGACCCCCTCAGAGCTGCCCTGGATTCCATGTCAGAACCCAGGAAAGTTACCCCAGATTTTTTGTCGGCCCATATTATTATAATACACAAAGCAGGAAAAGACCCCACAGATTGTGCCAGCTACCGTCCTATCTCCCTTTTAAATCTAGACGCTAAGATATATGCTAAAATACTGGCATCCAGACTGAGCCCCCTGTTGTCAGACCTGATTGGACCGGACCAGGTGGGCTTTATGCCGGGCCGAGAGGCTAAGGATAATGTCATAAAGGCCATGTTGTTGACACAGGCGGCACATGTGGGGGATTTAGAAGGCCTTCTTCTCTCCACAGATGCGGAGAAGGCCTTTGACAGAGTAGCTTGGGATTACATGATGGCTGTCTGCGCCAAGGTGGGCCTAGGACCGCATATGCTGGCCAGGATCTCCGCATTGTATCAGTCACCCACAGCAAATCTGAAGATTAATGGCACACTATCAGAAAGGGTCCTGATTGCCAATGACACTAGACAGGGGTGTCCGCTATCCCCACTCCTGTTTATTCTGTCCCTAGAACCCTTCATTAGAATTATCAAGGCAAATTTAGACATTCGGGGCTTTTCGGTATCCAATAGGGAATACAAAGTCGCTGCTTATGCAGACGACTTGCATTTTTTTCTGACTAATCCAACTATTTCTCTACACAACCTGATGAAGGAGTTTGCAATCTATGGCTATATGTCTAACCTAAAGATTAACTATGCCAAGTCGGAAGCCCTGAATGTCTCTTTGCCGGAGGGACTTCTTAGTCAGATTAGAGTGACCTCTCCGTTTAGATGGGAGCCTAAGGCCTTAATTTACCTGGGAATCTGGCTCACACCTAGAGAAGCAGATGCATTTGGCTATAATTTTCCTAGATTTCTCACGAATGTAAGGGATGATTTAGTCCGGTGACGCTCGGGGCATTTCTCCTGGTTCGGCCGTGCAGCCATAATCAAAATGACCATTCTCCCCAGACTGCTTTACCTTCTTCATGCTCTTCCTGTTAAAATCCCCACAACCTGGGGCGTGGCCTGGACGCGATGAGAGAAGGTCGCAACTAGCAGGAGCTCCGACAGAAGAGGAGACCAACCGCCTCCCCACAGGGCTATACTACACTTGTTTTGTACTGAATATACCCAGCACCCCTGTGGGAACTTCAGGTGCATGCCTTCACGGAAAAATCCTCTGAGATCTAAGCCGCAGAGGTCCCTTACAACTTACCTTCTCCGCACCGCTGTAAAAGCAGTCATGTCCAAAGATGGCGCCCAGGCACAACGTGGTTCCCCGCCGCCGGCGGTATCCCCAGAGGCTTCGGTTTCAACCCTCACAGAAGGTGAGTGTCCCTATCAGCTAACTAAGGCTGACCTTGAAGACAGCCTTGCCTCCATGTATAAGAAAATAGCTGGAAAGTTCCAAAGTGAACTCCACAAAGCCACTAGTATTCTCTCACTGGAGATCACCACGCTGGGAGGCCGAACGGACATGTTAGAAGCTAAACATGATGAATTGGCTGTAGCGCACGCGGATCTCCGCAAAGACTATGAGGCACTGGCTGAAAATTTCCAACTGGTGCAATCACAGGTCGAGGATCTCGATAATCGAAACAGGAGGAACAATCTCAGACTACGGGGTATACCCGAATCTGTCATAGACCTCCCCGCCGCTGCCACTAAGCTGTTCCTCAGCCTCCTTCCCTCTACACCTGCCTCAGCATTTGTGTATGACAGGATTCACAGGGCATTGCGCCCCAAGCCCCCAGCTGAGAAACCGCCGCGAGACATAGTTTTATGTCTCAAGGACTTCTTGATTAAAGAGGAGATTCTCCGTGCAGCAAGAAATTCGGCAACAATCAATCTGGATGGGGTAAAGATCCAAATTTTCCCCGATATCTCTCAGGCTACCCTCGACCGCAGACGTCGCATGAAGGAAGTCACTTCAGTCCTGCAGTCAGCCCACATTCGCTACAGATGGGGCTTCCCGTTTAAACTCACAGTCCCACACAATGGAACCACCTACACAGCCTATAATGTGGCGGAGGGGAAGGAGATCTTACTTAAACTAGGCCTCTTGGAGCCAGAGGCAGTTAACCGCAGACCCTCTACTCCGGGACCCAACCCAATTTGGAACACCCCTTCATCTCGTAGGAACCAGGGCAGATGGCGCCAACCCTTCCGAGACCAACCGGCTTAAAGATCCACACTTAGAATTTGTACAGGCTCCGGTATTTGGACGGGCAAGATTTCCCCTATCAGGGTCCTGTCCATGCTTGAGACTGGAATCATCACTAGCATGTTTGCAGAGCCCCCTGGCTCATGTCTCATACTCCAGCCCCCCTCAGTGGTATTGACATCCTATCTACATAACAGTTAACTTTCTTGCCCACGCTCGGGACTTCTGTGCTGGCTCTCAGACCACGGACCTTCATAGCTGAACCACGATGTGACCTACACCGGTAGCGCTTGACTACTCCTTATGTTAGGTTGTATCAACTTCTCCCCTCTCGGGGATGGTTCTACCATAGTAGTGCGGGAGCACTGCTCTGCTCGTGCACGATGGCATGCATCAGTTTACTTTTTTCTGGCACGTTATTTTTCACGGTGGTTTTTTTTTTTTTTTTTATCTTTTTGATATAGTGCTAATATGATCTGAGGCGACGGGTCTCCTCTCGTCCACTGCTTCCCCCCTGCTGACTTTAGGACCCGGGCCGCGGTGGGGTTCAGGGCGATGTGCGTTGTATGGTCGCCCTGTTCGTCGCTGCGATCCTATCGGGATCCGTCGGTTGGTATAGGACTACACAGTCCATTGGAAAAGTTTTTTTGGTCATTTGGACTGTTTTCCTTTGACCCCCATGCTCATAAGGGTTTTGTTAACACCCTTAAGGTAAAGTTTACTGGTTATGCTCTTATTTTTGCATTCTACCTTGAAAAGTCATTTATGTTGTTTCTCTCCTTGTTAAAGTATCGCTCAGACGCTCATTCTCTTTACTCAAAGACAGACATGCTATGTTTCTTGTTTGATGGAAGCGCACATGGCATTTCTACGTGGTCTTCTCCTTATACATGCACCTCCCATTCATATGCCCTATCCCTGTTAGTTCATGATGGCCCTTAAGATCTTGTCCCATAATGTACAGGGCTTTAACCTGCCCCAGAAGCGTAGAAAGGCCTTTAGACACTATAAAAACCTGGGAGCAGACATTCTCCTACTACAGGAGACCCATTTTTCTAGCTCAAATCACCCACAATATTTTGATCGTGCATTTAAACAATTTCACTGTACCTCCCACTCTAACAAGACACGTGGAGTTGCCATTTTTATTAGTAATGCAGTCCTCTTCGAGGCGACACATATATATAAAGACCCGGATAGCAGGTTTATAATCCTGCAGGGTAAAATACAGGGCCGAGCAGTTACCATGGTTTCTTTATACGCCCCCAACGAGGCACAGGCTTCTTTCTTTAAACGTTTTTTTTCAATCCTTGAACGATACCTTTCACCGCATTTAATAATGAGGGGGGATTTTAATCTCGCAGCGAACCCGAGCCTAGATCGGAGCAGGAGCACCCCCGCCTCTAAGGCATTTCCTAAAACCCTGTCCAATAGTCTACATGCCCTGCAACTTATTGACACGTGGCGGGCACATAATATTGGGTGCAGGTCTTATACATTCTACTCGAACCCCCATGATAGCTTTGCGCGATTAGATTATATTTTCAGCACCCCCACTATCCTGGCTAACTCTTCGAGGGCAGACATTCATGTTTGCCCTTGGTCCGATCACAATATAGTTGAGTTCACAATTCGGGGAATGGGCCTCAAACCCACGACCTACTCTTGGAGATTGAACGAATCACTACTTACTGATTCCCCAACGGTTGAGGCACTCAACACCAAACTGCAGGAGTACTTCACTAATAACCACCTACCTGACACATCTCCTAGTACTTTATGGACTGCCCATAAGGCAGTCATGAGAGGCAACCTCATTGACTTAGCCTCCAAAAGAAACAAAGCTAAAATATCTGATCTCCGTTTGCTCACAAAGGCCCTTAATACCCTATACAACAAATATAGTCAGGATCCCTCCCCTGCCCTTCTTGGGCAAATCCACATTAAAAGACACGCTTTAGATCTCCTGCTTTCGGAGGATGCGGAAAAGGCCTTGAGGTGGGCCAAAGCTAAGTTTTTGCTACATAACAATACGTCTTCAACCATGTTCGCCCGGAAACTGAACCAGGCCACAAGGCCCTCACATACCTACAGACTTCGCAACTCTGCGGGCATTTTGGTCTCTCACCCTAAGGATGTCCTGGAGATTTTTGTAAAATATTATAAAGATTTGTTCAGACTTTCGGGTCCCACCTCAGACCCTTCCGCACATTCCTGGTTCTCGGACCTGGCCCTACCTACTCTAACAGACCAACAATTAGAGTCCCTGAATGCCCCCCGTTCTGAACGGGAAATATTATCCATTATCAAATCCCTCAAATCCTCAACAGCCCCTGGCCCGGATGGCTATTCCACTTCCTATTATAACAAATTCGCACACATTTTGTCCCCTCATTTGACCTCTCTGTTTAACTACATCTTGAAAGGTAATGACTTTCCAGCAGAGATGCTTCTAGCGAATATGTCCCTCATCCCCAAACCACACAAAGATCATTCCCTGCCCCAAAACTTTCGTCCAATATCAGTGATCAATAATGACCTGAAAATCTTCGGTAGACTGCTAGCAGACAGACTTGCCTCTGTTATAACCAGCCTGATCTCCCCCGACCAGACGGGATTTATTCCCGGTAGGCAGATCACAGATAATATCCGCCTAGTTTCTAACATAATACAGGATGCCAACCTTCATTCTAAGCAAACTCTCCTACTCAGTCTTGATATTCACAAGGCGTTCGATAGCGTCAGCTGGTCCTACCTTGATCACCTCCTACCCAAATTCGGTATCTCGGGAAACTTTATACACGGTTTCCACTCCTTATACAGAGACCCACAAACACGCATTAAACTCCCAGGCAATAATTCCCCATTTTTTCCCCTCCAGAAGGGCACGAGGCAGGGATGTCCGTTATCCCCTCTCCTTTTTGCCCTGGCCATAGAGCCCCTTTCCCGTGCTATAACCAACAATGTTAACATTAAAGGATACTGCAAAGGCACTAACGAATTTAAACTTAGCCTCTATGCCGATGATGTGCTCCTATTCTTGTCCAATCCACTTATAGCATTACCCAACCTCACATCTTTACTTGATTCTTTCCACACAATCTCTGGGCTGGGGGTTAATCTGGCCAAATGTTCGGCCATGCCAATAAATATACCTCCTGATCTTGAGGCCTCCCTGAGACATCACTTTGCATTCACTTGGTGCACGACCACCCTCCGCTACTTAGGAATTCAGCTTACCCCTGCTTTTCATTCCCTGTTCCATGTGAATTTTCACCCCATAGTCTCCCATGTTAAAACCTTACTTAAAACCTGGGATACATATCATGTCTCCCTGCTGGGTAGGGTCACAGCCATTAAAATGGCCATTTTGCCCAAGCTATTATTTTTTTTCAGGGCCCTCCCTATATACGTCCCTAAGACTTATATTGATTCAATCCAAAAAGAGGTTAATAGATTTGTGTGGCATAATAAAAAACCAAGATTTCATAAAACCTTACTATATAGACCTCAACCCTTAGGAGGTCTAGGCCTTCCCGACCTTTGGCGCTACTACTTAGCGTCGAGATTTGCACAAACTGCACAATGGCACGCAACCCCGTCTGGTATTCCCTGGCTGGCCTTCGAGACTCAGTCAATACTCCCTTTCCACCTATCGGGACTCTTGTGGGCCGGATCTATAAAGCCGTGCCTACTCACCCCACTAAACTCTATTGTTGGTCAGGCACTCCACCTCTGGCGGTTGTATGGCCATAAGTTTGATTTATCCTCCTCTCTCTCCCCATTATACGCCTTTATAGGAGATCCAGATTTCCCTCCGGCCTTTGAGGATAGGACGGGATTCTCCAGATGGTTGACCTCGGAGGTTATTACGCTACAATCCTTAAAAGAAGGCAGACATTTTAAATCCTTCCAGCAACTACAGACAGATCATGAGTTCCCATCCTCCGAAATATATAAGTACATTCAGGTTAGACATTTCTTCCAACACAGGGGCTCTCTAGATTCCCACATCCACTGTACCCCATATGAACGCTTATGCTCTCAATCATTTAGAGACAGAGGGATTATATCCAAGATATACACCATGCTGAACAACTATGCCCTGCCAGCCAAGACAAAACCAATGCTCAGGTGGGAGGAGGAATTAGGCCTGACTTTTGAACCCCTAGAATGGGAGGAGATGTTGACAAATATGTATAAACACACCAGAGCCTACTCCATTCGTGAAACGGCTGTTAAACTACATCTCAGATGGTACCTAACCCCAGCACACCTCCACACACTCTTCCCTGCAGTTTCCCCGCTCTGTTTTCGGGGTTGCCCTGTGTCGGGCACACTAATTCACACCTTTTGGAGCTGTACACATCTTCAACCCACTTGGCAGGCGGCAGCCATCAAAGCTTCAACCATAGCTGGCAGGACCATTACCCTTACAGCCCAAATGTGTCTATGCTTTACACCCATCTCTGATATCCCTACACCTTGTGCTAAACTAATATACTCCCTCTTTTTGGCCGTCCTTTGGGTTATTGCACGCAACTGGCGCTCCCCGTCTCTTGCCTGGTCCCAGGTGCTGACACGAATGGAAGCAATTAAGCTGGCAGATCGTATCCACCACACGCTTTATGACACTATGCAAATTTATGATGATAAATGGAAACACTGGTTCGATGTACCGTAATCCCACTTTAGAATTTTTTCTGTTGGCACCTTTCATAACCACCACATGTAATCACAATTGATTTATCAGTCTTGTGCAATTCTATGTAATGTCAACTCTATTATGTACCCCTATCTCTCTCCCATGTCATGCGACGTTTATTTTTCCTCTGAATTGATTATGCTGTCTGATATTTTCTTTGTATGATGCTGATACTTAAATAAAAACGTTTGTAAACAAAAAAAAAAAATCCCCACAACCTTTTTTTCTTCGCTTAAATCAATCCTCCTTAAGTTCCTTTGGAACGAACAAAGACCCAGGATTAGATATTCCTTCTTGACAAAGCCTAAGGACCTAGGGGGTATGGGCATTCCGGACTTTAAAGCCTACTACCAGGCTACTCACCTGACCAGAATTGTTGACTGGCATTGCCATGGCACAGCGAAAGATTGGGTCTCCCTAGAGGACGCCCTGAGTCCGGTTCCTCTGAGGTTTTCCCCCTGGATTCCATGGGGGAGTTGTCCACTTAGTCTTAGACGACAACCCATAACCGGTTGTACACTAGAGATCTATCATAAAATAGCAAAGTCCTTAAATGTATCTTCCCAACCTGGCCCTCTGACGCCGTTGAAAGACAACCCGGACTTTGTACCAGGTTTGCGTAATCGGTGCTTTCAATCTTTTCTGATGGTGTGGTGATGGAATGGTCTGTACTCAAGGACCAGACTAGCAATCTGCACTTGCCCTTTTGGCATACTTCCAACTCTGCAGTTACTTGGGGAGACAACCTGATAGAGGTGACCTTCACAGGCCCCTCACGGCTCTGGAATCTGTTTATTTTAAGGGTGCTCATTGTTTCAAGACCACCTCCATGGCTTATGGCTGGCTACAGAACTCGGGACATGGGGGGTCGGACGGACTCAGGGTGAGATGGTCGGAGGAGCTGCAAATGGAGATCACCGCCAAACAATGGTGGTACAGTATGCATGTATTTTAGCACATAAATGCTCTATAAGCACTAAGATGCAGGAAACAGCCTACAAACTCATAATTCATTTGTACAATACCCCTGCCAAGATGCATGGATGGAACCCCTTGATACCTGAAACTTGTTGGAGATGCCAGCAGGATAAAGGTACTTTATTCCACATATGGTGGCAATGCCCGCGAATAGCACGATTTTGGGATAAGGTTATATCTGTAATTAAGCAAATCACTGAAACCAGAATCACATTGAATGCTGCTGCATGCTTGCTTCGCATCACTAATGTCTCTCTGAGGACTTATAAGAAGACCTTAACGAGACATCTACTGAATGCGGCCAAGTCCCTAATCCCATTGCACTGGAGATCTCTAGGGGTTCCCTCTGTTGCTGATTGGCTGAAGAGGGTTTCGGATATACATAAAATGGAGGAGACTTTGACCCAAACTACTGATACCGTAGACAAGTTCCACAAAACCTGGCAACCCTGATTATTATTCAAATATTCCTCTGCTTACACAGACATCATGTCTTAGAGTCCTTCCCTCAGTGTGTTGGGAGGCTCTGTTGAACGCAGCCACAGGGGGGTACCCCCTGCCGTCTTTCTCTCTCCCTTTCTTCTCTTTTTTTCTGATCTCGATTCTAACTTTCCCTATATTTCCTTCTTCCCTCTTCTCTATTACTCTTTCTTACTTCGAATACTTTCTTCAGTTTTGCCTATAGTTGCAAGTTTCAGTTGGGAATTCTGTAATTTATCACGCTATGGACTACCCCTCTAGGGGGTGACTGTAACAAACTGATATAGCTTGTCTGAAGTGCCGTCAGGCGGAAAGAGAAGCCCCAGCAGTGTTGTCTGCAGTATTATGGTTAGTGCTGATGGTTTAAACTTTGTGTATTTGTTTGCTAAAAATAACTGCTCTGTGATGTCTTTTACTGGACTATTTGTTACTTATGGCTGCAGTTGCATCTGCAATAGACAGCTCACACTTGTCAACTATATGCTTTCTTCAATAAACGTGAAATGTTAAAAAAAAAAAAGATATTTTACTCACTTAAAAGCTGGAGCTAGAACAAATGTACTCCACTTATAGTGAAGATATTATTACCAAATAAAAGAAGGGGTTCTGATATCAGTAAAGTCTACAATCTTTCCCATTTCTACCAACTGCTTAAGTCTATAAGGGCTCAAATAAATCCCCTGGTCAGCCCATAATCAGCAGCACTATGAATAATCAGAATAAATTAAGGCCATATACTTAATACACAGAACAAGTACAGATGGGTGGAGGATTACCTGTGGATATTGATATTACCTCCCTTTATGCCTCACTGAATAGGTCTCTTAACAGACGAAAACTGCCTTTTTTTTGTGGTTACAACTACACCATCACATTACTTCTCTTACCCATGACAATTGTATATTCAAACCTTTGGTACTGTCACGTGGATATGTTTTACTCCCAGTTATGCACAGTTATTTATGGGGTACTGGGAGGATCTGTATACCGAGACTAATAACCACTTTTCCAGACATCTAATATTTTATGGTTGATACATAAATAATGTTATAATATGGCAAGGTAGTATAGACTTTGTGTCATGCCTTTGGCCTACAAAGAAATACAGTAATATCTTCTGGACTTGTAATTCAAATATCGTCCACTAGATGTCACTCTTAACAAAGGACTGTTGATGGGCAGTGTTCTATGGTAATGTGCATTTCCTGTCGTGTTATTGAAAACTGTCTTCACTTCCTATCACAACTTTTTTATCTTTTTCCACTGGACAGTCCACATGAAGTCAGCTAAGCCTGCGCCACATGTTTCCTAAGTCCTGATCTCCTTAAAGCAGCATCGCTGGTATGATAAAGACTGTTTATCTATATGCCTAGTAGACATTTGTTTGTGTTCATATAATTCTTATATGTTAATTTATTTGTTTATCTCTAGTTTCACCATTATTCATATGCATCTTATATGGCCACCACCTGTTCATTGTAATAAAGAGCCAAAGTTACAGACAGTCTGGTTATTTAAGATGCAAGGTTTAAGCTGTATGTTGAGCTACATACACGCCAGGGGAAAACGTGTAGCGAGAACAGAACAGTGAAATAGCGGCTATCCAGCAAGTGGGATTTAGGACAGTGACTACACAGAGGCCTGCTACCCTGTCAGCGCAGCCACCTGCATACAGCGATATAGCAGTCTCTACACAGTCAAGCATTCCTGCAAGCAACATGTCACATAGCCAGGCATCCTCACTCAAGACAAGGTCCCAAGTTTCCGGCTCCTCTAGATCTTCCTCCGCAAGCAATGCACTCGCTATCGCACGTGCAAAAGCCGAAGCCGCCAAGACCTGAGCAGCCTTTGCTAAGCAAGAAATGCAGATTAAAAGGGAGAAAGTGAGGCTAAAGACAGAGAAAGTGCAGCTAGAGGCACAGAAAGTGCAGCAACAGGCACAGTTAGAGGAAGAGAAAGTGCAGAAACAGGCACAGTTAGAGGCATAGAAAGTGCAGCAAGGGGCACAGTTAGAGGCCGAGGAAGCCCTCCTAGAAGTAGCCCTAGAGAAACTCACTGTAGAGAAGGAAGCAGCAGCCGCCATAGCCGAAGAAGAGGCCTTAGAATTAGCTGTATACCCGAGAAGCGAATGCAGCAGATGCAGCAATATTTTCAACCCAGAAGCTGAAACTCAAGATTCTCTACAACGAACTTCAGATTACATTAATCAACATTTTAAGCGAAGCAGTGATAAAGATGACATAAAGGAGACATGCCAAAGACATTACACGGTACCGTCGCAAGTCAGCGACAAGTCTCCAGCCTGCAAACAGGAGAAATACATGCAAAGTGATGCCTCCTATGACAGACTCCCTATACGTGAGGTAACAGAGCCTTCTAATCATCCTCCGGAACCAACGCCCAAGTTTGAACAGTATGACAGAGGCCGGCTGGACACCCTCAAAAGGTATGACTATACACAGCCATATCACTATTGGAACACACAGCAGGTTAACCAAGCCACCATAGACCTTGCAAGGTTCTTTGCACGACGTGAGTTAGTCACCAAAGGTCTTGAAAAGTTTAATGACTGCCCTGAAAACTACAGAGCCTGGCGGTCTTCCTTTCAAAATGCCATCAGAGACTTAGGTTTTACTTGCAGTGAAGAGATAGACCTCCTGATCAAATGGCTTGGAAATGAGTCTGCCGAGCACGCCAGATGAATCAGGACAATAAATATAAACCACCCAGACACTGGTCTTAAAACGATCTGGGATAGACTTGATGAGTGTTAAGCCTCGTACACATGGTCGGAGTTCCATCGGACTTTTCCGTGGTTTTTTGTCCGAACGGAGTTGGTTGGGAAAACCCATAGCATACACACGCTCGGACTTTTCTGCAAACTTTCTTAAAACTTCTTACAACATCACGTGTTTTTTCTGCTCTTTTCTGATCTTTACTGCCACCCTTTGGTCAACTTCTGCTATTGTTGGTTGATTTTAACATTAGCTGTTTTGTCCATCGGACTAAAGTCCGATGGTTATCTGTACACACAGTCGGACTTTGCTCCATCGGACTTTTGTTGGGCAAAACTTTGTCCGTTTGCAGACCCAACTTTTGTCCGATGAAATCCAAAACCAAACGAAAAAAGTTTGTCTGATGGAGCGTACACACGGTCGGATTGTTGGTCCAACTTGCTCAAAACGAAGTTTGTTGGGCAAAAGTCTGACCGTGTGTACGGGGCTTAATGGTTCAGCAGAAGCAGTAGAAAGTACACTATTCAAAAGACTTGATAACTTCCCCAAAATACCCAACAAAGCCTACCAGAAACTTAGGGAGCTAAGTGACTTGCTAATCGAACTTCAAGTAGCTAAATCCGAGGGGGACTTACAAGGACTGGCATTCCTTGACACAGCCAGAGGTGTCAACCCCATTGTACAAAAGTTACCCTATAACTTGCAAGAGCAGTGGATTATACATGGATCTCGATTTAAAAGACAGCATGATGTTCCATTCCCTCCGTTTTCTGTTTTTGTGGACTTTGTGTGTCAGCAAGCTAAAACAAGAAATGATGCAAGTTTTTATTTTACTTTGTCATGTGCTGCTCCTTCAGTACATAACCCTCACAAACCTCCTGTAGCAGTTAGGGATGAGCTTCGTGTTCGAGTCGAACATACGTTCGACTCGAACATCGGCTGTTCGATCGTTCGACGAAGATCGAACGATTTGGGCCGTTCGCGCCAAATTCGAGTGACGCGAACGGCCCACAATGCACTACGCCATCGCAGTGTCATCCAGGCGCTGTGATTGGCCAAGCATGCACTGTGACCCCGCATGCTTGGCCAATCACAGCGCCGGCAGCGAGGAGAGCAATGATTGGCCACAGGCAGGATGCCTGTGGCCAATTATTGCTGAGGGGGTTTAGTACACGCCCCACACTATAAAAGGCCGCCAGCACGGCGGCCTAGTGTAGTGTGTTCCGGAGCAGGGATAGAGCAGCATAGGCAGGGACAGTGACTGTTATTTCTTTCTTGCTTAACCTGGATTCCTTTAGTTTAGGGAAAGAGAAGGATAGGTAGGGAGAGTGTCAGTGTGTTTTGTGCTTGTGCTATAGTGTGCTTAAAAAAAACATTTATTCTAGGGACAGAAAACTGTAGGTAGGGACAGTGTCAGTTTCTTTCACTCTGCAAGTCCTTGTTTCCAGGGACCTGGAAGGACAGTGAGTGAATTGTCCTTGTGCTATATTGTGCTTAAAAAAACATTTATTCTAGGGACAGAAAACTGTAGGTAGGGAGAGTGTCAGTTTCTTTCACTCTGCAAGTCCTTGTTTCCAGGGACCTGGAAGGACAGTGAGTGAATTGTCCTTGTGCTATATTGTGCTTAAAAAAAACATTTATTCTAGGGACAGAAAACTGTAGGTAGGGAGAGTGTCAGTTTATTTCACTCTGCAAGTCCTTGTTTCCAGGGACCTGGAAGGACAGTGACTGAATTGTCCTTGTGCTATATTGTGATTAAAAAAAACATTTATTCTAGGGACAGAAAACTGTAGGTAGGGAGAGTGTCAGTTTATTTCACTCTGCAAGTCCTTGTTTCCAGGGACCTGGAAGGACAGTGACTGAATTGTCCTTGTGCTATATTGTGATTAAAAAAAACATTTATTCTAGGGACAGAAAACTGTAGGTAGGGAGAGTGTCAGTTTATTTCACTCTGCAAGTCCTTGTTTCCAGGGACCTGGAAGGACAGTGACTGAATTGTCCTTGTGCTATATTGTGATTAAAAAAAACATTTATTCTAGGGACAGAAAACTGTAGGTAGGGAGAGTGTCAGTTTATTTCACTCTGCAAGTCCTTGTTTCCAGGGACCTGGAAGGACAGTGACTGAATTGTCCTTGTGCTATATTGTGATTAAAAAAAACATTTATTCTAGGGACAGAAAACTGTAGGTAGGGAGAGTGTCAGTTTATTTCACTCTGCAAGTCCTTGTTTCCAGGGACCTGGAAGGACAGTGACTGAATTGTCCTTGTGCTATATTGTGATTAAAAAAAACATTTATTCTAGGGACAGAAAACTGTAGGTAGGGAGAGTGTCAGTTTATTTCACTCTGCAAGTCCTTGTTTCCAGGGACCTGGAAGGACAGTGACTGAATTGTCCTTGTGCTATATTGTGATTAAAAAAAACATTTATTCTAGGGACAGAAAACTGTAGGTAGGGAGAGTGTCAGTTTATTTCACTCTGCAAGTCCTTGTTTCCAGGGACCTGGAAGGACAGTGACTGAATTGTCCTTGTGCTATATTGTGATTAAAAAAAACATTTATTCTAGGGACAGAAAACTGTAGGTAGGGAGAGTGTCAGTTTATTTCACTCTGCAAGTCCTTGTTTCCAGGGACCTGGAAGGACAGTGACTGAATTGTCCTTGTGCTATATTGTGATTAAAAAAAACATTTATTCTAGGGACAGAAAACTGTAGGTAGGGAGAGTGTCAGTTTATTTCACTCTGCAAGTCCTTGTTTCCAGGGACCTGGAAGGACAGTGACTGAATTGTCCTTGTGCTATATTGTGATTAAAAAAAACATTTATTCTAGGGACAGAAAACTGTAGGTAGGGAGAGTGTCAGTTTATTTCACTCTGCAAGTCCTTGTTTCCAGGGACCTGGAAGGACAGTGACTGAATTGTCCTTGTGCTATATTGTGATTAAAAAAAACATTTATTCTAGGGACAGAAAACTGTAGGTAGGGAGAGTGTCAGTTTATTTCACTCTGCAAGTCCTTGTTTCCAGGGACCTGGAAGGACAGTGACTGAATTGTCCTTGTGCTATATTGTGATTAAAAAAAACATTTATTCTAGGGACAGAAAACTGTAGGTAGGGAGAGTGTCAGTTTATTTCACTCTGCAAGTCCTTGTTTCCAGGGACCTGGAAGGACAGTGACTGAATTGTCCTTGTGCTATATTGTGATTAAAAAAAACATTTATTCTAGGGACAGAAAACTGTAGGTAGGGAGAGTGTCAGTTTATTTCACTCTGCAAGTCCTTGTTTCCAGGGACCTGGAAGGACAGTGACTGAATTGTCCTTGTGCTATATTGTGATTAAAAAAAACATTTATTCTAGGGACAGAAAACTGTAGGTAGGGAGAGTGTCAGTTTATTTCACTCTGCAAGTCCTTGTTTCCAGGGACCTGGAAGGACAGTGACTGAATTGTCCTTGTGCTATATTGTGATTAAAAAAAACATTTATTCTAGGGACAGAAAACTGTAGGTAGGGAGAGTGTCAGTTTATTTCACTCTGCAAGTCCTTGTTTCCAGGGACCTGGAAGGACAGTGACTGAATTGTCCTTGTGCTATATTGTGATTAAAAAAAACATTTATTCTAGGGACAGAAAACTGTAGGTAGGGAGAGTGTCAGTTTATTTCACTCTGCAAGTCCTTGTTTCCAGGGACCTGGAAGGACAGTGAGTGAATTGTCCTTGTGTTATATTGTGATTAAAAAAAACATTTTTTCTAGGGACAGAAAACTGTAGGTAGGGAGAGTGTTTTTTTTCTTTCACTCTGCAAGTCCTTGTTTCCAGGGACCTGTAAGGACAGTGAGTGAATTGTCCTTGTGCTATATTGTGCTTAAAAAAAACATTTATTCTAGGGACAGAAAACTGTAGGTAGGGAGAGTGTCAGTTTATTTCACTCTGCAAGTCCTTGTTTCCAGGGACCTGGAAGGACAGTGACTGAATTGTCCTTGTGCTATATTGTGATTAAAAAAAACATTTATTCTAGGGACAGAAAACTGTAGGTAGGGAGAGTGTCAGTTTATTTCACTCTGCAAGTCCTTGTTTCAAGGGACAGAGAAGGACACCTGAAGGTAGCCCTTATTGCTTTTTTCCCATCTCCCTGCAGGCCATCTATTAGAATGTCTGGAAGGCAAACAAGGAGAGGCAGACAGTCAGGAGGCAATAAAAGAGGGCAAGCAGGCTCTGTGTCTGGGGGCAACAGTGCTGGTCGTGGACGCGGTGCATTGTCATCAGCACATGGCCATGGGACACGCTTGTCCTTCTTTTCGGCAGCTGGACATGTTGAGCCACATCATGCCGAAGACTTGGTAGAGTGGATGACCAAGCCCTCCTCCTCCTCCTCATCCTCTCTCACCCAGGCTCAGGGTACTGGAAAAGCAGCTGCCAAAGCGTCGTCTTCCCTGGTATCAATGTCAGACAAATCATCAGTCACTCCTTCCCTAGACCCACCATGTCCTCCTCCTGAGGAGTCCCCCGAACTGTTTCAGCACAGTGTTGGGTACATGCTCCAGGAGGATGCCCAGCGTTTCGAAGGGTCTGATGATGAAACCCAGCTAGAGGAAGGCAGTAGCGTGAGAGCAGACAGAGGGGATGCTCAAGAAGGACACCAATCTGGCAGTCATGTTCCAGCAGCTGCAGCATACTGCCAGATTGGCTCCAGTGATGAGGAGGGAGGGGATGATGAGGTCACTGACTCCACGTGGGTGCCTAATAGGAGAGAGGAGGAGGAGGAGGATGAGGAGGAGGCACATCTCCAACGAGGCAGGATGCCCTTTGGTGGCCAGCGTAAGGGCAGTACACCGACGGAATCACACCGCAGAGCTCCGCCTGTGCAGGGCGCTGCCTCTGCCCGTCATTCAAAAAGTTCTTTGGTGTGGGCCTTTTTTGAGGCTAGTGCATCAGATCGCACAGCTGCTGTTTGCAACATATGTCTCAAGCGTATATCGCGTGGCCAAAACATCAGCCGCTTGGGTACCACATGCCTGACCAGACATATGTTGACCTGCCATGCAGCTCGTTGGCAAGCCTACCTCAAAGACCCACACCAAAGAACAAAGCGGACCTCTCCTTGCACCGCATCAGCTGGGATCTCCAACCCCACTATAACTTCAGTCCTCTCTGAAACATGCACTGAGAGGAATGAAGGTGTAGAATTAGGTGTGTCACAGCCAAGTACTTGCGCCCACTCTGCTAGCAGTACACCGACGTCCGATTCTAGCAGGCAAATTTCCCTGCCCCAGCTGCTGGACCGTCGAAAGAAGTTCACTCCCAGCCATCCACATGCCCAGCGGTTGAATGCTAGCTTGGCTAAATTGCTAGCGCTTCAACTGCTGCCTTTTCAGTTGGTAGACTCGGCCCCCTTCCGTGAGTTTGTGCAATGTGCAGTTCCTCAGTGGCAGGTTCCCAAACGCCACTTTTTCTCACGGAAGGCTATTCCGGCTCTCTACCGGCATGTGGAAGGCAATGTCTTGGCCTCGCTGGACAGGGCGGTCAGCGGTAAGGTGCATATTACCGCTGACTCATGGTCCAGCAGGCATGGACAGGGACGTTACCTTTCTTTCACGGCCCATTGGGTCACTCTTTTGGCAGCTGGGAAGGATTCAGGACAAGGTGCAGTAGTGTTGGAGGTTGTCCCACCGCCACGCCTCCAAAATGCTACTACTGGTTGTGACACACCTCTCTCCTCCACCCCCTCCTCTTCTTCTTCCTCCATGGCCTCTTCCTGTGGTTTGTCCTATGAACCAGCGGTGCTCCGTAGCCGTTCACGGGGCTACGCAAGTACGCAGGCAAAAAGATGCCATGCCGTGCTTGCGCTGGTGTGTTTGGGGGACAGAAGCCACACTGGGGCAGAGGTCCTGTCTGCTCTGCAGGGCCAGGCCGAGAGGTGGTTGACGCCACGCCAGCTTAAGCCAGGAATGGTGGTTTGCGACAATGGCACCAACCTCCTCTCCGCCCTCCGACAGGGACAACTGACCCATGTGCCCTGTGTGGCTCACGTCCTTAACCTGGTGGTGCAGCGGTTCTTGGGCAGGTACCCGGGCTTACAGGATGTCCTGAGGCAGGCCAGGAAAGTCTGTGTGCATTTCCGCAGATCTTATAATGCCAGTGCTCGCCTGGCTGAGCTGCAAAAGGAGTTGAACCTGCCCAAGAACCGCCTTATATGTGACATGCCCACCAGGTGGAACTCAACGTTGGCCATGCTGCAGCGGCTGCACACGCAGCAGAGGGCCATCAATGAGTACCTGTGCGACTACGGCACCAGGACAGGGTCAGGGGAGCTTGGTTTTTTTTCTCCACGCCAGTGGGGCATGATCAGGGATGCATGCACTGTCCTGGCACCATTTGAGGAGGCCACGAGGATGGTGAGCAGTGACAGTGCATGCATCAGTGACACTGTACCTCTTGTCCACCTGTTGGAGCACACGCTGCGTGGAATAATGGACAGGGCACTTGAGGCAGAACAGAGGCAGGAAGAGGAGGACTTCCTTGCCTCTCAAGGCCCCCTTTACCCAGACAGTGTTCCTTCTGTCCCACCCATCGCACAGGAAGAGGAGGAGGAGGAGGAGGAGGAGGAGGAGGATTGTGTCAGCATGGAGGTGGAGGCTGGCACTCAGCATCATCAGCAGCAGTCTTTTAGGGATGATTTACAGTCCCAAGAAACCAGTGGACTTGTACGTGGCTGGGAGGAGGTGGCTGCGGATCATGTCGTCCTTAGTGACCCAGAGGACTCCGGAGCGAATGCCTCAGCAAACCTACGCTGCATGGCCTCCCTGATCCTGCAAAGTCTGCGGAAGGATCCTCGTATTCTTCGGATCAAGGAGAGGGACCATTACTGGCTGGCCACTCTCCTTGATCCACGGTACAAGGGTAAGGTTGCGGACCTTATGTTACCGTCGCAGAGGGAGCAGAGGATGAGACAACTCCGGGAGGCCTTGCAGAAAGGTCTGTGCAACGCGTTCCCAGAGACTGGGAGGTTGCAAACTCCTGGTCCTGGACAACGAGTTGCTGAGGCTTCGGCCAGTCAAAGAAGGAGCGGTGGGGAAGGTGGCCGTCTGACCGATGCGTTCAGACAATTCTTTAGTCCGCAGCCCCAAAGTATGATCGGTTCCAGCAACCATCGCCAGCGTCTGATAAACATGGTGCAGGAATATCTAGGGGCAAGGTCAGACTTGGACACCTTCCCCACCGAAAATCCTCTGGCTTACTGGGTCTTGAGGATGGATCACTGGCCAGAGCTTGCACAGTATGCAATTGAGCTACTGGCCTGTCCTGCATCCAGCGTTCTTTCGGAACGCACATTCAGTGCTGCTGGAGGATTTGTCACGGATCACAGGGTGCGCCTGTCCACCGACTCGGTTGATCGACTGACTTTCATCAAGATGAACCAGTCTTGGATCACCACCAGCTACCACACACCTGATGCTGATATAACAGACTAATTGATTTTAACATGTCACATCCCTTCAAGACTGATGCTGATGCTGAGTGCCTGTGCTGTTATGTTGACTGGCTATCCTCCTCCTCCGAGTCCTCAATGATACGATTGATGATGATAGCTTGTAAGATCATTTTTGTTTATGGGTGCCGCCACCAGTGCCTAACGCCCAATTTTTCAGCCCCTGTTTAACAGGGGCGTGTAATTACAATTTTTGAAGCAATACTTTGCAACAGGGCTCATTGCTGTGCTCCAAGTACAGTATCTGTGAGGAGTTGCAGTGTTGTGCCACCAGTGCCTAACGCCCAATTTTTCAGCCCCTGTTTAACAGGGGCGTGTAATTACAATTTTTGAAGCAATACTTTGCAACAGGGCTCATTGCTGTGCTCCAAGTACAGTATCTGTGAGGAGTTGCAGTGTTGTGCCACCAGTGCCTAAGGCCCAATTTTTCAGCCCCTGTTTAACAGGGGCGTGTCATTACAATTTTTGAAGCAATACTTTGCAACAGGGCTCATTGCTGTGCTCCAAGTACAGTTGCTGTGAGGAGTTGCAGTGTTGTGCCACCAGTGCCTAAGGCCCAATTTTTCAGCCCCTGTTTAACAGGGGCGTGTCATTACAATTTTTGAAGCAATACTTTGCAACAGGGCTCATTGCTGTGCTCCAAGTACAGTTGCTGTGAGGGGTTGCAGTGTTGTGCCACCAGTGCCTAAGGCCCAATTTTTCAGCCCCTGTTCAACAGGGGCATGTAATTACAATTCTTGATCTAATAATTCACAGCAGGGCCCATTGCTGCACCCACCAAGAGTAACTGTCAGGGCTTACAGTGTTGTGGCACCAGCACCACCATCAAAGGCCCAATTTTTACTACCACTGTTCAACAATTATATGTAATTAAAATTCCTGATATAATAGTTGACAGCAGGGCGTTCCAGCACCAACCAAGAGTAACTGTGAGTGCTTACAGTGTTGTGCCAACACCAACAACTAAGGGGCCTATTTCTGCAGAGTATATACGGCAGGTCCCTACTTTCAAACATCCAACTTACAAACGACTCCTACTTGCAAACGCAAGAAGACAACAGGAAGTGAGAGGAAATCTACCACTAGGAAGGAAAATTCTCTCCTGTAAGAATAAATATGGGAGAAAGGTGTCTCCTCTGTACTGATGCTTTATCAGCAATCCTTGTTTCAAGAAAAACACCACATTTCAAAAACAGTTGTCATTGGGACGGAAAGTGAGGTGAAATGTTCTGAACAGGGGCACAGACAGCAAAACAAATGTTACAGGGGTGATAACCCTTACCTATGTTTTCCAAAAAGTTTAAAAATAGATTTTTGGTCTGGAGCTACACTTCAACAATGTACCTGTTCAAAATTACAAACAGACTCTACATAAGAACAAACCTACAGTCCCTGTCTTGTATGCACCGCCTGTATAGGGCTGTTCAGAGTATATAGGGCCTTTTTTATTTTATGTGCGGGGTTCCCCTTAATATCCATACAAGACCCAAAGGGGCTGGTAATGGGCTGGGGTAGGGGGGGGGTCATGGGGTAGCTATGCCATTTTTCTTAAAGAATTTCATCCATATTACCGGGACCAGACATTACATTAAAGCCGCAAGCAGTTTTAAATGGCTTTTTTTTCCTTTAGAAGTGTCATTTTGTGCAGGGACAGTTCTAAACACGGGAAACACGTGGCACTTCACAGGCATACTTTAGACACCCCCCAGGTACGATATTTAAAGGAATATTTGACTTTTTTTTTTTCACTTTATGCATCATTAAAATGACTGCTCCCGAAAAACGACCGTTTTTAAAACTTATTTTTGCATTGATACATGTCCCCTGGTGCAGAACCCGGGTTCCCAAACCCTTTTTAGGACAATAACATGCATAATAGTTGTTATAATTAGCACTTTAGAATTCGAACGTTCGCATCCATTGTATTTAATAGGGTTCTAATGTTCGTTCGAACTTTCGGTCCGTTCGCGGGTTCTGGTGCGAACCGAACCCGGGGGTGTTCGGCTCATCACTAGTAGCAGTACATAAAACTAACGTGACTCCTCCAGATTCTTTTCACAAGTCTGCCAGCTTCTCTAACTCGGAGACAAAGGTCTAAGATCCTGGTAAGCAGTGTCCCTTGCATCGGAAGCCACATCCTCTCCTAAAATGCAGAGCCTTCAGAGAGAAAACCCTGCAGGACCGCAAGGCCTTCCTCAAGGAGAACCACATCTGCTACAGGTGCTGCTCTTCAACATCTCACCTCACCAAGGACTGTAAGGTCAGTTTTAAATGCACAGAATGTGACAGCTCAGATCACAACACAGGTTTACATCCTGGGCCAGCTCCACGGACTTAACAACACACACTCAGCACTATTGAGCATGGCGGGGAGGAATAGCACACCATTACAACTCCACCAGAGATCACTTCACAATGTACAGAGGTCTGCAAAGGAGTCATAGGTGGCAGGTCCTGCTCCAAAATATGCCTAGTCAGAGTCTACCCAGGCCAAAAAGACAAAACTATTAAGCTCTACTATTAAGTCATTAGCCAGCTCAACCTTCTTTGACATCTTTGGCATTAAAGGCCCCAGCATCCCCTACTCCTTAAAAACTTGTGCAGGAATAGTGGAGACGACGGGGAGGAGAGCATCCGGCTACCAAGTCGAGTCCATTGATGGACAATCATGCTTGTCTTTGCCAACTCTTATCGAATGCAACCAGATCCCTGACCATAGATCTGAAATTCCTACACCAGATGTGGCTGCTCATTAGGCTTGTGCAATTCGTTTCGTAACGAATTGAAATTCGTCCGAATTTAGCAACTTTCGGACATTCGGAAGCATTCGAATTTCCGAACAAAGCAATTACGAATAAGACCGAATCCGAAATAAATTATACCGCAAATAGCGAATGCCCGAATGTCTTCGGCATAATTCGTTATGAAAAAGTTACGAATGTACGAATCCATACGAAGCACAATAACACTCACTCTGCTCTGCTCTCTGCTTCTCCCACACCGTGCTGAACTCCCTCTCAAAATGGTGTACAGGGGCGGAGGTTATAGCCGCATGTAAAAAACGAAAGTAAAATACGAGATTTCAAATCCATTCGAAGCACAATAACACTCTGCTCTGCTCTCTGCTTCTCCCTCACCGTTCTGAACCCTCTCAAAATGGTGTACAGGGGCGGAGCCTATAGCCGCATGTTAAAAACGAAAGTAAAATACGAGATTTCGAATCGTTACAAATAACCGCAATGTATTTAGAAAAGTACAAATCCATTCGAAGCACATTAGGCATAATAGGCAGCGTCGTTGTGAGAGAGACACGGAAAATTACGAATCAACGAACCCAAAAAAAGTTACGAAAGTAGGAGTTGTGTCCAGAATCAACGAAAAACAACGTACTCTACCGAAAGTACGAACCCAAAAAAAGTTACGAAAGTAGGAGTTGTGTCCAGAATCAACGAAAAACAACGTACTCTACCGAAAGTACGAATTATAAAGCAACAAAAAATTCAACGAAAAATGTCGCTTGCAAAAATACGAATGAGTCCGAACACGAAAAATCCCGTCTAGCAAAATTACGAATGATTACGAATCAACAGGACCGGAAAGAAACGAACCGAAACGGAACGAATTTTTCCGTTGTGCACAAGTCTACTGCTCATCACCCACACTTGAAACGCATAGAGCATCTGATACCAGAACTTGATCCTCAGGCTCAGATTATCCTACTCCTTGGGAGAGATATCTTGCGAGCCCACAAATCAAGAGCTCAAATTAATGGTCCCAACAACGCTCCTTATGCTCAGAGGTTAGACCTTGGATGGGTCATCATAAGAGATGTCTGTCTAGGAAGCGTGCACAAACCTAACTCTGTTAGCAGCATGCTCACAAATACCCTAGAGAATGGGCGTCCCTCTCTTTTCCAGCCATGCCACAACCAGTTCCTTGTTAAGGAATCGGCCTACACCACCCACTTGTCTTGATCCTTCACAAGCCCCACTAGTGACAACTTTGCCTGTGACAGTGACCGAGACCATTTAGGGTGCACAGTCTTTCAAAGAACTAAAGATGACAATCATGCGGCAATGTCTATTGAGGACAAACTCTTCTTAGAAATAATGGAGCAAGGACTAGTCAAAGATAGCACAAAACAGCTGGGTCGCACCTCTTCCCTTCAGACCACAGAGACAACACTTACCCAATAACAGAGAACAAGTGCTACAACGTTTTGCTTCCCTTATATGAAATTTACAATAAAGTCAGAGATGAGAGAACATTTATTTTCTTTTATGGGGAAGATCTTTGAGAACGGTCACGCCGAGATAGCTCCACACCCTGAGCACACTGTACCTAGGCTAGAACTTTGTGCTGCGGTACTAGCCGTTGAACTGGCAGAAATTATAACCTCAGAGATGGACATTGACCTCAAGGATATCCAGCTTTACACTGACATCAAGGTAGTGCTAGGCTACATCTGAGACCAGACGTTTCTATGTTTACGTCAATAACAGAGTGTTGAGGATTAGGAGATCCACTCGCCCAACACAATGGCACTACGTACCTACTGACCATAATCCTGCAGACCATGCTCCAAGAGCTGTTCTGGCATGTAACCTTAAAGACACAACATGGTTTGCAGGACTTGCATTCTTGTACAATGCATAACAGACTGTTCCTAAGAGCGACACTATTGAATTAGTAGATCCAGACTCAGATACTGACATCTGTCCTGAGATCTCAACATTTCAGACTGCAACTTCAGACTGCCAGCTTAAATCTGACAGATTTCTCAGATTCTCAAAATGGAAGGCGCTTGTTCAAGCTATTTCTGTTCTTATCCATATAGCTCACTCTTTCAAAGGTGACTCAAACAGCTGTGACTGCAAAGGATGGCATCATTGTCAAAGAACCAGTTCAACATTAGAGCTCCAGCAGTCCAAGGATCTTATCATCCGTACTGTACAGCATGAAACCTATGCTAAGGAGATCGACTGTATCTTGAAAAGGAAACCTATCCCTAGTGACAGTGCCCTGAGAAAACTTGACCCATTTCTTGATCAAAATGGACTTTTGAGTGTAGGTGGTCGTCTAAGACAAGCCAACTTGGAATCAGATGAGTGAAAAATCCTCTAATAGTTCCTGGTCACCATCACATTGCTTACTTGATCATATCACATCATCACCTCCACGTCAAACATCAAGGAAGACTGTTCACAGAAGGTGCCTTACGAGCTGCAGCCTATGGATAGTCAGAGCTAAGAGATGTGTGAGTAACGTGCTCTTTAAATGTGTTACTTGTTGCAAACTTCGTGGCATGCTACAAACACAAAAAATAGCCAACCTTCCAGCCGACAGACTTGCTCCAGACCCTCCTTTCACCAATGTTGGCCTTGATGTCTTCGGCCCTTGGTCTGTTGTCACACGTCACACCAGAGGAGGTCACGCAAACAACAAACGTTGGGCAGTCATATTTACATGTGTAGCGGACATATACTTTTAAATCTGGTGAAGACATCAGTGATGTCTAGTTCCCTGTGGCCCAGCAGGTGGTGCTGTCACTTTGGGCTGGGGTTGAACCATCGCTGCAGTGCCGTACCCTTTGTGACCTCTCGCAGTGGTTGTACGGCGGGGCGCCCGCTGTGCTTGCTGGGAGAGGGTATAAAGGGGGCGGACATTTTCGCCACGAGGTTTGAGTCCCAGGCACCTTCAGCCTGAGGAAAGGAAGGTGCGCCAAACTAAGTGCAGTATTAACGTTTTAATAACCATTAATAAAAACAGCCAAATGGCTACTCACAAATAGGAAGAAGTAATCAGGCATGTAGAGTGTAAATAGCATACAGGGTCCGGTGTCATCAACAGTCCGAGGGAAAGATGTAGGTCCCAGATGGAGAATAAGGCTGAAGGCTGAAGGCAGATGTAGTGTCAGCAATGGAAGTCCTGGGCGTAGAGATGCTGTATGAGTGTATGTTGTTATTCTTCCTGTAGTGGAGGAAGATCCAGGACGATGCGCATCAGCGTGCGCTTCAGCGTGGAGCGCAGCGTGCCGTCGGACCGGAAGTGACCGGAAGTGACGTGGTAAGAAGAACGGACCAATAGGATGACGCGTTTCTCAGCTTCCGCTGTTTCATCAGATCCATGGATATCATGGGGGTGGGCGGAGAATATATGGCAGAAAGGAGTGCTGTGATAGGTCGATTAGCACATATGCATTTGTGGGAAAAGCGCAAAGGGATATTGAAAACATGTATTGCAGGGATACAAGACGGCATGTTAAGAAAAGGAAATTGAATGAAAAATAGTGTGATTTGATAATGGAAGGGAAAAAGGCTTTAATGCTTGAAATAATATATATAAAAAATATATATATATATATATATATATATATATAAAAAGAAGGGAGGGGAGGTATTATAAGACGAATTTCAAGAGGAGGGAAGGGGAGGGGGAAAAAAGGGGAGGGGGACGGTGGTGCTGTTAATATTTAAGCAAGTACAGGGAGAATGATATGGCAATTATGAGAGATCAGGGCTGGATGGAAGACCATGTAATACCAAGCAGGGATAGTAGGAGAGGATTCATAATCATAATAATAATGATGATAATGAACTATATAAAATTAACCCATAAATAAAAGTTAGATACAATCTCAGTAGAGAAAAAAAAGAGAAAAGGAAGAAGGGGATGGAGTATTGATAACATGATATGTAATGTATAAAGAGGTACACATATATGAATATACACATATGTATACAAAAATAAAAATAAAAATAAAGATAAAAATAAAGGTAAAAATAAAAATTAAATAAAATAAAGATGGAAATAAAAATAAAAATAAAAATAAAAAGGAAAATTATAATAATAATAATAATAATAAATAAATAATAAAAATAAAAAATAATTAATAAATAATAAATAAATAAAAAATAAAGATTAATAAATAAAAAATAATAATAAAAATAAAAATAAACAAGGAAAGATAGAAAAAAATGGTGTGGGTGACAGATATGTATAGACACACACACAAATGCCAACATAGGTACATGTATGCATCCGTATGTATGGCAAAAGTTAGGCGAATGAAAGTGAGGGGACATCTGTATTAATGTGTAGAGAACATGGAGATTATGGGGAAATGGGGGGTATATGTAATAAACATGCATAAAAACACAATAACACATATACATATATACTAAAATCCTACATATATAAAATATATTATATAAATTATACATAGGTGATAGAAAACACATGTATAAAACATATATAAATATATATATAAAAAATATATAAAATATATACACATAAAAAATATATATATATAAAAAATATATATATAAAAACTATGTGAAAAGGGGGAGGGGGTGGGGTGTAGGGGGAGAAAAGGTGAGGGGGGAGGGTAAAATATAATAATAAAAGCATAATGAAACACATGCAGCGAATTGCATGAGACAAGAATACGCAGGGAAGTAGCAATGCAAGAATATTTAGATGATGTTGTTAGTTTCTATTTCTTCATTAAGGCCATGAGGCGACATAGTGTTCAAAGAATATATCCAATAAGTCTCTTGTCTGCAGAGACGTTGGAATCTCTCAACTGCAGTGGGAGTATCTGGTATGGATTCAATGATCCACACTTGGAGGGCACTAGTGTCTTTGTGATGGTGGGCTGAAAAATGGCGTGCCACACTGTATTTAGGGTTGCCTCCTTGAACTGCACGACGGTGTTCTCCAAATCTGGCCCGTAAGGCTCTGATGGTTCTGCCTACGTAGAGGAGGCCACATGGGCAAGAAATGCAATAAATGACGTAGGTAGTAGAGCAATTGTAAAAAGAACTTAGGTTAAAAGTTTTATTATTGGCCTTGAAAGATTTTTTACCATGGGTAACATTAGAACAAGTTAGACATAGGGCCTTTTTACATTGAAACATCCCTACAAGGGGGATTAAAGTAAGCTGTTTTAGCATATAGTTCTTATGATTGTTCGGTGCTTTCATTTTGCTTGGAGCAATCTTGGTCTTAATATTTGGGGCCCTACGATAGGCGAACTTGGGAGTGGCTGGTATGGACTTCGATAAGTGAGGATCTTGAGTGAGAATAGTCCAATGCTTCATGAAGATGTTTTCCATTTTCTTATGTTTGGCATGGTATTGGGTGATGAAACGGGTGGTGGGTTCTGGGTTGGATTTTTTGGGGGGCGGCAAGGAGTCTTGGAGGTAGATGGTACGAACTTCTTCAATTAGATGAGGAGGATATCCTTTTTCAATAAATTTGTTTTTAAGTAAAATACTTTGAGATGTATAGTCTTCTAGTCTGGTGCAATTGCGTCTGAGCCGATGGAATTGGCTTTTGGGAACATTGTTAACCCACCTGGGGTGGTGGCAACTGGAATAATGTAGGTAGGAATTGCCAGCTGTGGGCTTAGTATAATTTTTAGCAGTAATGGAATTATCTATATGGAAATGCTCAAGATCCAGAAAACATATGGACTCAGGGTCCATGGCAGAGGTAAAAGTTAATCCAAAATTATTGCAATTGCAGTAGGTAACGAAGTCTGTAATCGAGGTGGCTGGCCCATCCCAAATGATGATTATGTCGTCTATATAACGACCATAGAAGACGAGATTGGCCGAAAAGGGGTTGTTGACTTCAATGCATCTGGACTCCCACAGTCCCATGGTGAGGTTAGCGTAGCTCGGGGCAAAATTCGCGCCCATTGCGGTACCTTGCTTTTGTAAAAAAAATTCCCCAGCAGATAGAAAATAATTGTGCTCCAGACAAAAACGAGTGGCCAATAGGATGAACTCAATTTGGAGTGAATTAAGATCAGGATCATCTTTCAAGAAGTGGTCCACTGCCTCAAGACCCACAGAATGTGTTATGGAAGTGTAAAGAGAGCATACATCAAGGGATACCCAAGAATATGAGGGTTCCCAAGTGTAAGGTTTGAGTAGGTCAATCAAGTGGGTGCCGTCACTGATGTAGGAGGGAAGAGCTTGAGCTAATGGTTGTAGGAAATGATCAATGTAGAGGGAAAAGCTGGTGGTGATACTATCCATGGAGGCAACAATGGGACGGCCTGGCGGGTTGATGGTATCTTTGTGAATTTTTGGTAAGTGATACAAATATGGTACTTGAAAAAAGGGTTTCAGGAAAAAGGCGGCCTCTAACTTGTTCAGGATCCCATCAGCGAAAGCTTGCTTGATGATGTTGGTGGCTTCTTCTGTAAATTTCGGCAATGGGTCAGCTTTTAATTTTTCATAGGTGTTTTTGTCAGAGAGGAGTCGTGTTGTTTCTTTCATATAGTCAATTTTGTTCTGTAGCACTATACCTCCTCCCTTATCTGCAGATCTAATAATGATGTTTGGAATTGTACTTAAGGATTTCAAAGCTTCATATTCTGGTGGGCTAAGATTGTTATTATATCGTTGAGATTTGGATGATTCAGATGCACATAGGTCGGTAAGTTCTTTGAAAACTACTTGATAGAATGTGGATAAGTAAGGACCTTTTGATTGGGTGGGATTAAAGATGGATTTGGGTCTGAATGAAGTGTGGGCTATAGACGGATTGGATTGAGTATATTGTGACCATACTATCAGGTCATCCTCTTCATCCACGTTCCATAAGTCGCAAAGATCTTGAATTGCTTGTTGGTCCGCAGAGGTATCTAAGAGGTTGGGTGTAACATCAGAGGGGGTGGTGGAAGGATAAGTAGTATTATCGGCTTTCATATTGAAATGTCTTTTTAGGGTAAGGTTACGAATAAATTTATTAAGATCTTTGAACATGGTGAAAGAATTGGGAAGGGTGGTGGGAGCAAAATTCAGACCTCTGGCCAATAATGAAGTTTCTTGCGCATTCGGGGTGAGGGAAGATAGATTATAAATTTTTATAGTTTTCTCAATTTGTCCGGGCGTAATGGATGGAGATTTGTGTTTCCCCCCTCTTCCTCTTCCTCCTCTTCTACGTGTTTTCTTTTGGTTTTTGGAAGGGATGGGCTGAGTGGAGGGGTCTGCACTAAAAAAGGAAAAGAAGAGGAAGCGGAAATGGGTGCCAGTAAGTCACCAGATGTAGCTACGGGGGTAACAGTAGATGTGGGTCTAGCTGGAACATGAGGACAGACAATGGGTGTAGTATCTAAAATATCCTGGGGGATGGAGTCTACAGTGGATAATACCAAGGAGCTGGTGGAGTTGGGGATAATGAGGGGGTGACTGTCTTTGATAGTGCTAGTATCAAGGGAAAGGTTAGGGGTAGAAGTTACTTTGAGTGATTTGGTGGGTCTAGGGGCAGTGGTAGTGATGGCAGGATGTGGTCCAGGGAATGCAGGTGTGTGGGTGGGAAGGGGAGGGGGAAGGGGAAGTTTGGGTAGGGATGGCAGGGCCAGGAGGGGAGGAATAGTGGGATGAGAGAATTTTCTCTTCCAATTGAAAACTCTATTATTAGTATAATCATCCAGATCTCTCCGGAATTTGCCTAATTTATTTTGTATCAGGGAATCTTCGCTTTTTTTGTTGTTAATTTTAAAAGTTCTTAACCATTCTATAGGTAGGGAAGGATAAGAGGAGTGGAGGTTCGAGATATTATCTTTGATTTTCTGTCTAAGGGTTTGGTAGCGTTGGTCTCTGTGGCTAATGAGGATTTTAATCCATTTTTGGGTGCAGAATTCTGCTATACCTTCCCACTCTATACGTGAATTGGTATCGAGGAAGGAGCAACCCTTAAGGACACGAAGTCCACGGGGAGAAATTTTGGATAGGAAATATTGTTTAAGAAAAAAACAATCCCACCATTGTTGGTTGGCTGATGTGGTGAGATCTTCTATCCGTCTCATTCTCGTGCATGTGTCCCTGTATTTGGCGTCTGGCCATGCACGGGAATGGACATGGGGGCTAAAAAAATTGGGAGGAAAAAAGGTATAAAATTCATCCAGTAAATCATATTTGTGTTTCTCTATTTGTTCAATGATATCCATATAAGCATATAGGAATGTAGTGGAGCACTTAAAAAACGGCAGCAAATGCGTATATACTGTACGAGGTACACAGTACAATGGGGGATGGGGAAAAAAGGTGTGTACAAACACAATACAAAAAATAAAATAAAAGATGATGATAATAATGAAATAATAAAAGTAAAAAATTTAAAATGATAGTAAAAAATTGTATGATAAATATGCACATTAAAATCACAATGAGATGACCATAACAAGAGGGAATGAAATTATACCAGCAACACAAATGCAGCTCATAAAAAATGCTTCAAATATATCAACAGGAAAAGGTAAAATGGCGCAAAATAGTTCTGGTATAATAGGAGTTAGAATGTCACTGGAAAATACACTATAAATTATTCCAATGTCCATCAGATGATGTATGCACCAGCGGCAGCTACCATAGGCAGAAGCAGGCTCTGGAAGATAAATGAGGAAAGGAAGGTGCGCCAAACTAAGTGCAGTATTAACGTTTTAATAACCATTAATAAAAACAGCCAAATGGCTACTCACAAATAGGAAGAAGTAATCAGGCATGTAGAGTGTAAATAGCATACAGGGTCCGGTGTCATCAACAGTCCGAGGGAAAGATGTAGGTCCCAGATGGAGAATAAGGCTGAAGGCTGAAGGCAGATGTAGTGTCAGCAATGGAAGTCCTGGGCGTAGAGATGCTGTATGAGTGTATGTTGTTATTCTTCCTGTAGTGGAGGAAGATCCAGGACGATGCACATCAGCGTGCGCTTCAGCGTGGAGCGCAGCGCGCCGTCGGACCGGAAGTGACCGGAAGTGACGTGGTAAGAAGAACGGACCAATAGGATGACGCGTTTCTCAGCTTCCGCTGTTTCATCAGATCCATGGATATCATGGGGGTGGGCGGAGAATATATGGCAGAAAGGAGTGCTGTGATAGGTCGATTAGCACATATGCATTTGTGGGAAAAGCGCAAAGGGATATTGAAAACATGTATTGCAGGGATACAAGACGGCATGTTAAGAAAAGGAAATTGAATGAAAAATAGTGTGATTTGATAATGGAAGGGAAAAAGGCTTTAATGCTTGAAATAATATATAAAAAAATATATATATATATATATATATATATATATATATATATATATATAAAAAAAGGAGGGAGGGGAGGTATTATAAGACGAATTTCAAGAGGAGGGAAGGAGAGGGAGGAAAAAAGGGGAGGGGGACGGTGGTGCTGTTAATATTTAAGCAAGTACAGGGAGAATGATATGGCAATTATGAGAGATCAGGGCTGGATGGAAGACCATGTAATACCAAGCAGGGATAGTAGGAGAGGATTCATAATCGTAATAATAATGATGATAATGAACTATATAAAATTAACCCATAAATAAAAGTTAGATACAATCTCAGTAGAGAAAAAAAAGAGAAAAGGAAGAAGGGGATGGAGTATTGATAACATGATATGTAATGTATAAAGAGGTACACATATATGAATATACACATATGTATACAAAAATAAAAATAAAAATAAAGGTAAAAATAAAAATAAAATAAAATAAAGATGGAAATAAAAATAAAAATAAAAAGGAAAATAATAATAATAATAATAATAATAATAATAAATAAATAATAAAAATAAAAAATAATTAATAAATAATAAATAAAAAATAAAGATTAATAAATAAAAAAATAATAATAAAAATAAAAATAAACAAGGAAAGATAGAAAAAAATGGTGTGGGTGACAGATATGTATACACACACACACAAATGCCAACATAGGTACATGTATGCATCCGTATGTATGGCAAAAGTTAGGCGAAAGTGAGGGGACATCTGTATTAATGTGTAGAGAACATGGAGATTATGGGGAAATGGGGGGTATATGTAATAAACATGCATAAAAACACAATAACACATATACATATATACTAAAATCCTACATATATAAAATATATTATATAAATTATACATAGGTGATAGAAAACACATGTATAAAACATATATAAATATATATATTAAAAATATATTAAATATATACACATAAAAAAAATATATATATAAAAAATATATATATATAAAAACTATGTGAAAAGGGGGAGGGGGTTTGGGGTGTAGGGGGAGAAAAGGTGAGGGGGGAGGGTAAAATATAATAATAAAAGCATAATGAAACACATGCAGCGAATTGCATGAGACAAGAATACGCAGGGAAGTAGCAACGCAAGAATATTTAGATGATGTTGTTAGTTTCTATTTCTTCATTAAGGCCATGAGGCGACATAGTGTTCAAAGAATATATCCAATAAGTCTCTTGTCTGCAGAGACGTTGGAATCTCTCAACTGCAGTGGGAGTATCTGGTATGGATTCAATGATCCACACTTGGAGGGCACTAGTGTCTTTGTGATGGTGGGCTGAAAAATGGCGTGCCACACTGTATTTAGGGTTGCCTCCTTGAACTGCACGACGGTGTTCTCCAAATCTGGCCCGTAAGGCTCTGATGGTTCTGCCTACGTAGAGGAGGCCACATGGGCAAGAAATGCAATAAATGACGTAGGTAGTAGAGCAATTGTAAAAAGAACTTAGGTTAAAAGTTTTATTATTGGCCTTGAAAGATTTTTTACCATGGGTAACATTAGAACAAGTTAGACATAGGGCCTTTTTACATTGAAACATCCCTACAAGGGGGATTAAAGTAAGCTGTTTTAGCATATAGTTCTTATGATTGTTCGGTGCTTTCATTTTGCTTGGAGCAATCTTGCTCTTAATATTTGGGGCCCTACGATAGGCGAACTTGGGAGTGGCTGGTATGGACTTCGATAAGTGAGGATCTTGAGTGAGAATAGTCCAATGCTTCATGAAGATGTTTTCCATTTTCTTATGTTTGGCATGGTATTGGGTGATGAAACGGGTGGTGGGTTCTGGGTTGGTTTTTTTGGGGACGGCAAGGAGTCTTGGAGGTAGATGGTACGAACTTCTTCAATTAGATGAGGAGGATATCCTTTTTCAATAAATTTGTTTTTAAGTAAAATACTTTGAGATGTATAGTCTTCTAGTCTGGTGCAATTGCGTCTGAGCCGATGGAATTGGCTTTTGGGAACATTGTTAACCCACCTGGGGTGGTGGCAACTGGAATAATGTAGGTAGGAATTGCCAGCTGTGGGCTTAGTATAATTTTTAGCAGTAATGGAATTATCTATATGGAAAAGCTCAAGATCCTACATCCTACATCCGTGACGGCACCCACTTGATTGACCTACTCAAACCTTACACTTGGGAACCCTCATATTCTTGGGTATCCCTTGATGTATGCTCTCTTTACACTTCCATACCACATTCTGTGGGTCTTGAGGCAGTGGCCCACTTCTTGAAAGATGATCCTGATCTTAATTCACTCCAAATTGAGTTCATCCTATTGGCCACTCGTTTTTGTCTGGAGCACAATTATTTTCTATCTGCTGGGGAATTTTTTCTACAAAAGCAAGGTACCGCGATGGGCGCGAATTTTGCCCCGAGCTACGCTAACCTCACCATGGGACTGTGGGAGTCCAGATGCATTGAAGTCAACAACCCCTTTTCGGCCAATCTCGTCTTCTATGGTCGTTATATAGACGACATAATCATCATTTGGGAAGGGCCAGCCACCTCGATTACAGACTTCGTTACCGACTGCAATTGCAATAATTTTGGATTAACTTTTACCTCTGCCATGGACCCTGAGTCCATATGTTTTCTGGATCTTGAGCTTTTCCATATAGATAATTCCATTACTGCTAAAAATTATACTAAGCCCACAGCTGGCAATTCCTACCTACATTATTCCAGTTGCCACCACCCCAGGTGGGTTAACAATGTTCCCAAAAGCCAATTCCATCGGCTCAGACGCAATTGCACCAGACTAGAAGACTATACATCTCAAAGTATTTTACTTAAAAACAAATTTATTGAAAAAGGATATCCTCCTCATCTAATTGAAGAAGTACGTACCATCTACCTCCAAGACTCCTTGCCGCCCCCCAAAAAATCCAACCCAGAACCCACCACCCGTTTCATCACCCAATACCATGCCAAACATAAGAAAATGGAAAACATCTTCATGAAGCATTGGACTATTCTCACTCAAGATCCTCACTTATCGAAGTCCATACCAGCCACTCCCAAGTTTGCCTATCGTAGGGCCCCAAATATTAAGAGCAAGATTGCTCCAAGCAAAATGAAAGCACCGAACAATCATAAGAACTATATCCTAAAACAGCTTACTTTAATCCCCCTTGTAGGGATGTTTCAATGTAAAAAGGCCCTATGTCTAACTTGTTCTAATGTTACCCATGGTAAAAAATCTTTCAAGGCCAATAATAAAACTTTTAACCTAAGTTCTTTTTACAATTGCTCTTCTACCTACGTCATTTATTGCATTTCTTGCCCATGTGGCCTCCTCTACATAGGCAGAACCATCAGAGCCTTACGGGCCAGATTTGGAGAACACCGTCGTGCAGTTCAAGGAGGCAACCCTAAATACAGTGTGGCACGCCATTTTTCAGCCCACCATCACAAAGACACTAGTGCCCTCCAAGTGTGGATCATTGAATCCATACCAGATACTCCCACTGCAGTTGTGAGATTCCAACGTCTCTGCAGACAAGAGACTTATTGGATATATTCTTTGAACACTATGTCGCCTCATGGCCTTAATGAAGAAATAGAAACTAACAACATCATCTAAATATTCTTGCGTTGCTACTTCCCTGCGTATTCTTGTCTCATGCAATTCGCTGCATGTGTTTCATTATGCTTTTATTATTATATTTTACCCTCCCCCCTCACCTTTTCTCCCCCTACACCCCACCCCCCCCTCCCCCTTTTCACATAGTTTTTATATATATATTTTTTATATATATATATTTTTTATGTGTATATATTTAATATATTTTTTATATATATATTTATATATGTTTTATACATGTGTTTTCTATCACCTATGTATAATTTATATAATATATTTTATATATGTAGGATTTTAGTATATGTGTTATTGTGTTTTTATGCATGTTTATTACATATACCCCCCATTTCCCCATAATCTCCATGTTCTCTACACATTAATACAGATGTCCCCTCACTTTCATTCGCCTAACTTTTGCCATACATACGGATGCATACATGTACCTATGTTGGCATTTGTGTGTGTGTCTATACATATCTGTCACCCACACCATTTTTTTCTATCTTTCCTTGTTTATTTTTATTTTTATTATTATTTTTTATTTATTAATCTTTATTTTTTATTTATTTATTATTTATTAATTATTTTTTATTTTTATTATTTTTTATTATTTATTTATTATTATTATTATTATAATTTTCCTTTTTATTTTTATTTCCATCTTTATTTTATTTTATTTTAATTTTTACCTTTATTTTTATCTTTATTTTTATTTTTATTTTTGTATACATATGTGTATATTCATATATGTGTACCTCTTTATACATTACATATCATGTTATCAATACTCCATCCCTTTCTTCCTTTTCTCTTTTTTTTTCTCTACTGAGATTGTATCTAACTTTTATTTATGGGTTAATTTTATATAGTTCATTATCATCATTATTATTACGATTATGAATCCTCTCCTACTATCCCTGCTTGGTATTACATGGTCTTCCATCCAGCCCAGATCTCTCATAATTGCCATATCATTCTCCCTGTACTTGCTTAAATATTAACAGCACCACCGTCCCCCTCCCCTTTTTTCCCCCCTCCCCTTCCCTCCTCTTGAAATTCGTCTTATAATACCTCCCCTCCCTCCTTTTTTTATATATATTGTGACAGCAGGAAGGTAAAGTCACCTGGTTGCATCCAGGGGGGTAGGTATATTTCTCCCAGATTCAGGCTTTATGCCGACTTATACAACTAGGGAGAGAGTTGATGAAGCCCAGCTGAGGCTAGTGGGCTCATGGATGATTCATACCTCTAGGGAGAGTGCTGGGCGTCGTGCAGGCAGGGAGTTGATGAGACCAGCTGAAGCTTGTCAGCTCATTTAAGGCCTCTATAAAAACTCCCAGCTTCATTAGGTGTTTGCTCATGCCTGGACCCAGACCTGTGTGGACTGTCTAGGGAGAGTGAACCCCTGTGCGGTGAGACAAAGCCTGTGTGGCTATTTGTTTGGACATTTACTAAACCAGGGACTTAGGGACTAGGACAGCACCAGGCTGATCCCAGTTGTTAGTTAGGGAAACCTGCATGTTTAGTCAGAGGTCAAGCTGACCAGGATTTATTTTGTTTATGTTTCTTTTTGCTTTGCTGTGTTTTTGTCACTGTAAATAGAGAAATAAACCGCACCTTTTGATCTTGAAAACCACAACCTCCGTCTGCTGGGCCTGTTTTTGTGTGGGGAGCCCATCCAGGGGGTCACACACACCCGCTACCGAGCTAACCCCCTCACAGTTGGTGGAGAACCAGTGGCAGTTTTTTTTTTTAAGCCAGTATGGAGGAGATACTGAAACAGCTGGCTCTAGCAAATGCCAATCAACAGCAGACAAATGCAGGTTTGCAAAAGAGCCTTGCAGCTCAACAACAGAGCTTCGCAGCCCAGCAACAAGCCCAGCAGCAATCTGAGGCCCGCTTCATAGACCTGTTGCAGAAGCAAGAGCAGAGACTACAAGAACAGCCTGGGAAGTCGGGGGCTCAAGAGGCAGCCAAAAGGATTGTTTGCTACCGCTGCCGGCAAGCGGGACATATTGCAGCAAATTGCCCGGTTGTGGAGGAACCCATGCAATGTGACTTTCTGACGGACAGACGTCAGTCGCTGTGTGCGACAGTCGCATGCACTGCCATTCGGGGAACTGAGAAACATTTATGCAAAATGTGTATTAATGGTAGAAATGTTGTGGTATTACTGGATTCAGGTAGCCTTGTGACCCTGATAAAGGCTGAATTAGTTAAAACAGAGGTCTCTGGGAATAGCAAGGTAGCTGTTATTTGTGTGCATGGGGACACCCGAGAGTATCCAGTGACTACAGTGTGTTTCAAGACCCCCAAAGGTACCCTCTCTCATCCAGTGGGGTTAGTATCTCAATTACCGCATGATGCCATTGTGGGAAGGGATTTTCCGAAGTTCTGGGAACTGTGGGATGATCCTGAGCCCCCCACTGGTGCCCCTATGTACCAGGAAGGTGATAGCCAGAACTCCTCTGAGAGTGGTGAGGACTCTCCAGAATTTCCCTGTCAGTATTGGCAGGCGAGACTCAAGAAACTGGAGAGGAGCCCACCTCCTCAGACGAAAACCTACCGTCTGTGGAGTTTTCTGATCTTGAGGTTCACAGGGAAAATTTTGCCACAGAACAGTTAAAAGACCCCGCCCTAATAAAGGCACGGGAAAACGTAGTGGAAATAGATGGCGAGTTAGTGAACCCAGATAATACCTGCACTTACCCATACTTCAGCGTAGAGAAGGACCTACTGTATCGGGTGGCAAAAAGGGCAGAAAAAAACGTTGAGCAGCTTGTGGTGCCCAAACCTTACAGGAAGTTGGTGTTGGAGTTGGCCCATGGGCACATTCTTGGAGGTCATCTGGGGACAGAGAAAACCCGAGAGAGGGTATTACAGAGATTCTATTGGCCTGGGGTGATGAAGGACATAGAAAATTATTGTTCCTCCTGCCCTGTGTGTCAGAGGTCGGCCCCGATGCCACATTTCCGTAGCCCGCTGGTCCCTCTACCCATCATTGAGGTCCCGTTTGAGAGGATCGCAATGGATTTGGTAGGTCCTATAATCAAGTCCGCTAGGGGGCACCAGTACATATTAGTTATAATGGACTATGCCACCCGTTATCCAGAAGCGATCCCTCTCCGAAATACCTCGGCCAAAACCATAGCCAAAGAGCTATCTCTTGTTTTTAGCCGGGTGGGTATTTGTAAAGAACTGCTTACGGACCAAGGTACACCCTTTATGTCCCGGGTTATGAAAGAGCTGTGTAAATTGTTCAAAGTGACGCAATTGCGTACGTCTGTGTATCACCCCCAAACCGATGGGCTGGTTGAAAGATTCAACAAAACCCTAAAACAAATGTTGAAGAAAGTGGTGGATAGAGATGGAAAGGATTGGGACTGTCTACTTCCTTATTTGATGTTTGCTATTAGGGAGGTGCCCCAATCCTCTACGGGATTCTCCCCCTTTGAGTTACTGTATGGGAGACACCCAAGAGGGCTGTTGGATATTGCCAAGGAAACTTGGGAAAGTGAGAGTTCTCCCCACAGGAGTGTGATTGAGCATGTCGCCCTGATGCAAGATCGAATTGCACAGGTAATGCCCATCGTGAAGGAACATTTGACCCAAGCGCAGTTGGCACAGCAGAGAGTGTACAACCGTGGAGCCAAGACCCGTACCTTTTCCCCGGGGGATAGGATATTGGTACTTGTCCCTACGGTTGAAAGTAAATTCCTTGCCAAATGCCAAGGCCCCTACGAGATAATGGAAAAAGTGAGCGAAGTGAATTACAAGGTCAGACAACCAGGAAGGCGAAAGCCCGAACAGATCTATCACGTTAATCTGTTGAAAGCCTGGAGGGATAGAGAGTCCCTAGTCGCAGAAACTTGGTCACCAGCTCAAACTGGTTGCGTGATTCCGGAGGTTGGAATAGCAGCCACCTTGTCACAACCCCAACAACAGGAGGTTAAGGAGTTTGTGCTTAGCAACAAGGAGGTGTTCTCTGAGCTGCCGGGACAAACATCTGGGGTAGAGCATGATATTATTACCCCGCCCGGTGAAAGGGTGAAGTTAAAACCCTATCGGATCCCAGAGGCCCGACGGGAGGCAATACGGGAGGAAGTACAGAAAATGCTGAACTTAGGGGTGATAGAGGAGTCCCAAAGTGATTGGTCTAGTCCCATTGTGTTGGTGCCTAAACCGGATGGGAGCTGGCGATTTTGTAACGATTTTCGTCAGTTGAACAAAGTTACAAAATTTGACACCTACCCCATGCCACGTATAGATGAGTTGATCGACCGGCTGGGAACAGCCCGATACATGACGACTCTTGACCTCACAAAAGGGTATTGGCAAATTCCCCTGGCCAAGTTGGCCAAAGAGAAAACCGCATTTGTAACCCCAGACGGGGCGTTCCAATATAAGAGCATGCCGTTCGGGTTACAGAATGCGCCGGCCACATTCCAGCGGAAAATGGACCAGATACTGAGGCCCCATCGGAAGTATGCTGCGGCTTACCTGGATGACGTAATTGTCCATAGCACAGATTGGGCCTCACATCTGCCAAAAGTGCAAGCAGTCCTAGACTCTATCCGGGAAGCGAGGTTTACGGCTAACCCCAAGAAGTGTACCATTGGGCAGGAGGAGGCCAAATATCTTGGGTACACCATTGGCAGGGGAGTAATAAAACCCCAACTCAACAAAGTCGAGGCCATCCAGAGTTGGCCACGTCCCAACAGCAAGAAGCAGGTACGAGCCTTTCTGGGAATCGCGGGTTATTATCAGCGCTTCATTCCCCACTTTGCTTCTAAGGCTGTGCTCCTAACCAACCTGACGAAAGGGAAAGGGTCGGTCATGATTAAATGGACCCCCGAGGCTGAGGCAGCATTCCAATTCTTGAAACAAGCCTTATGTAGCCAGCCAGTGTTGTACTCACCCGACTTCTCTAAAGACTTTGTCGTACAAAGTGATGCGTCAGATGTGGGGTTAGGAGCAGTATTGTCCCAGGTCTGGAACGGGGAAGAGCACCCAGTCATTTACCTCAGCAGGAAGTTGAAGTCCCATGAGGTAAATTACGCCACGGTTGAAAAGGAGTGTTTAGCGGTGAAGTGGGCTCTAAATTCCCTTCGGTACTATCTGCTAGGTAGGCACTTTGACATGGTTACGGATCACGCTCCGTTAAAGTGGATGGCTCAAAACAAGGAGACAAATAGAAGAGTAAATAGGTGGTTCCTGGCCCTACAGGAATTCAACTTCACAGTAAAGCATCGCCCTGGCGTTCAAATGGGGAATGTGGATGATTTGTCTCGAGTACATGAATGCCTGATTGCTGGTGTTCCAACCCCAAGGTTAAAACAAGAGGGGGGGGGTATGTGACAGCAGGAAGGTAAAGTCACCTGGTTGCATCCAGGGGGTAGGTATATTTCTCCCAGATTCAGGCTTTATGCCGACTTATACAACTAGGGAGAGAGTTGATGAAGCCCAGCTGAGGCTAGTGGGCTCATGGATGATTCATAGCTCTAGGGAGAGTGCTGGGCGTCGTGCAGGCAGGGAGTTGATGAGACCAGCTGAAGCTTGTCAGCTCGTTTAAGGCCTCTATAAAAACTCCCAGCTTCATTAGGTGTTTGCTCATGCCTGGACCCAGACCTGTGTGGACTGTCTAGGGAGAGTGAACCCCTGTGCGGTGAGACAAAGCCTGTGTGGCTATTTGTTTGGACATTTACTAAACCAGGGACTTAGGGACTAGGACAGCACCAGGCTGATCCCAGTTGTTAGTTAGGGAAACCTGCATGTTTAGTCAGAGGTCAAGCTGACCAGGATTTATTTTGTTTATGTTTCTTTTTGCTTTGCTGTGTTTTTGTCACTGTAAATAGAGAAATAAACCGCACCTTTTGATCTTGAAAACCACAACCTCCGTCTGCTGGGCCTGTTTTTGTGTGGGGAGCCCATCCAGGGGGTCACACACACCCGCTACCGAGCTAACCCCCTCACAATATATATATATATATATATATTTTTTTTTTTATATATTATTTCAAGCATTAAAGCCTTTTTCCCTTCCATTATCAAATCACACTATTTTTCATTCAATTTCCTTTTCTTAACATGCCGTCATGTTTTCAATATCCCTTTGCGCTTTTCCCACAAATGCATATGTGCTAATCGACCTATCACAGCACTCCTTTCTGCCATTTATTCTCCGCCCACCCCCATGATATCCATGGATCTGATGAAACAGCGGAAGCTGAGAAACGCGTCATCCTATTGGTCTGTTCTTCTTACCACGTCACTTCCGGTCACTTCCGGTCCGACGGCACGCTGCGCTCCACGCTGAAGCGCACGCTGATGCGCATCGTCCTGGATCTTCCTCCACTACAGGAAGAATAACAACATACACTCATACAGCATCTCTACGCCCAGGACTTCCATTGCTGACACTACATCTGCCTTCAGCCTTCAGCCTTATTCTCCATCTGGGACCTACATCTTTCCCTCGGACTGTTGATGACACCGGACCCTGTATGCTATTTACACTCTACATGCCTGATTACTTCTTCCTATTTGTGAGTAGCCATTTGGCTGTTTTTATTAATGGTTATTAAAACGTTAATACTGCACTTAGTTTGGCGCACCTTCCTTTCCTCATTTATCTTCCAGAGCCTGCTTCTGCCTATGGTAGCTGCCGCTGGTGCATACATCATCTGATGGACATTGGAATAATTTATAGTGTATTTTCCAGTGACATTCTAACTCCTATTATACCAGAACTATTTTGCGCCATTTTACCTTTTCCTGTTGATATATTTGAAGCATTTTTTATGAGCTGCATTTGTGTTGCTGGTATAATTTCATTCCCTCTTGTTATGGTCATCTCATTGTGATTTTATTGTGCATATTTATCATACAATTTTTTACTATCATTTTAAATTTTTTACTTTTATTATTTCATTATTATCATCATCTTTTATTTTATTTTTTGTATTGTGTATGTACACACCTTTTTTCCCCATCCCCCATTGTACTGTGTACCTCGTACAGTATATACGCATTTGCTGCCATTTTTTAAGTGCTCCACTACATTCCTATATGCTTATATGGATATCATTGAACAAATAGAGAAACACAAATATGATTTACTGGATGAATTTTATACCTTTTTTTCCTCCCAATTTTTTTAGCCCCCATGTCCATTCCCGTGCATGGCCAGACGCCAAATACAGGGACACATGCACGAGAATGAGACAGATAGAAGATCTCACCACATCAGCCAACCAACAATGGTGGGATTGTTTTTTTCTTAAACAATATTTCCTATCCAAAATTTCTCCCCGTGGACTTCGTGTCCTTAAGGGTTGCTCCTTCCTCGATACCAATTCACGTATAGAGTGGGAAGGTATAGCAGAATTCTGCACCCAAAAATGGATTAAAATCCTCATTAGCCACAGAGACCAACGCTACCAAACCCTTAGACAGAAAATCAAAGATAATATCTCGAACCTCCACTCCTCTTATCCTTCCCTACCTATAGAATGGTTAAGAACTTTTAAAATTAACACCAAAAAAAGCGAAGATTCCCTGATACAAAATAAATTAGGCAAATTCCAGAGAGATCTGGATGATTATACTAATAATAGAGTTTTCAATTGGAAGAGAAAATTCTCTCATCCCACTATTCCTCCCCTCCTGGCCCTGCCATCCCTACCCAAACTTCCCCTTCCCCCTCCCCTTCCCACCCACACACCTGCATTCCCTGGACCACGTCCTGCCATCACTACCACTGCCCCTAGACCCACCAAATCACTCAAAGTAACTTCTACCCCTAACCTTTCCCTTGATACTAGCACTATCATAGACAGTCACCCCCTCATTATCCCCAACTCCACCAGCTCCTTGGTATTATCCACTGTAGACTCCATCCCCCAGGATATTTTAGATACTACACCCATTGTCTGTCCTCATGCTCCAGCTAGACCCACATCTACTGTTACCCCCGTAGCTACATCTGGTGACTTACTGGCACCCATTTCCGCTTCCTCTTCTTTTCCTTTTTTAGTGCAGACCCCTCCACTCAGCCCATCCCTTCCAAAAACCAAAAGAAAACACGTAGAAGAGGAGGAAGAGGAAGAGGGGGGAAACACAAATCTCCATCCATTACGCCCGGACAAATTGAGAAAACTATAAAAATTTATAATCTATCTTCCCTCACCCTGAATGCGCAAGAAACTTCATTATTGGCCAGAGGTCTGAATTTTGCTCCCACCACCCTTCCCAATTCTTTCACCATGTTCAAAGATCTTAATAAATTTATTCGTAACCTTACCCTAAAAAGACATTTCAATATGAAAGCCGATAATACTACTTATCCTTCCACCACCCCCTCTGATGTTACACCCAACCTCTTAGATACCTCTGCGGACCAACAAGCAATTCAAGATCTTTGCGACTTATGGAACGTGGATGAAGAGGATGACCTGATAGTGTGGTCACAATATACTCAATCCAATCCGTCTATAGCCCACACTTCATTCAGACCCAAATCCATCTTTAATCCCACCCAATCAAAAGGTCCTTACTTATCCACATTCTATCAATAGTTTTCAAAGAACTTACCGACCTATGTGCATCTGAATCATCCAAATCTCAACGATATAATAACAATCTTAGCCCACCAGAATATGAAGCTTTGAAATCCTTAAGTACAAATCCAAACATCATTATTAGATCTGCAGATAAGGGAGGAGGTATAGTGCTACAGAACAAAATTGACTATATGAAAGAAACAACACGACTCCTCTCTGACAAAAACACCTATGAAAAATTAAAAGCTGACCCATTGCCGAAATTTACAGAAGAAGCCACCAACATCATCAAGCAAGCTTTCGCTGATGGGATCCTGAACAAGTTAGAGGCCGCCTTTTTCCTGAAACCCTTTTTTCAAGTACCATGTTTGTATCACTTACCAAAAATTCACAAAGATACCATCAACCCGCCAGGCCGTCCCATTGTTGCCTCCATGGATAGTATCACCACCAGCTTTTCCCTCTACATTGATCATTTCCTACAACCATTAGCTCAAGCTCTTCCCTCCTACATCCGTGACGGCACCCACTTGATTGACCTACTCAAACCTTACACTTGGGAACCCTCATATTCTTGGGTATCCCTTGATGTATGCTCTCTTTACACTTCCATACCACATTCTGTGGGTCTTGAGGCAGTGGCCCACTTCTTGAAAGATGATCCTGATCTTAATTCACTCCAAATTGAGTTCATCCTATTGGCCACTCTTTTTTGTCTGGAGCACAATTATTTTCTATCTGCTGGGGAATTTTTTCTACAAAAGCAAAGTACCGCGATGGGCGCAAATTTTGCCCCGAGCTACGCTAACCTCACCATGGGACTGTGGGAGTCCAGATGCATTGAAGTCAACAACCCCTTTTCGGCCAATCTCGTCTTCTATGGTCGTTATATAGACGACATAATCATCATTTGGGATGGGCCAGCCACCTCGATTACAGACTTTGTTACCTACTGCAATTGCAATAATTTTGGATTAACTTTTACCTCTGCCATGGACCCTGAGTCCATATGTTTTCTGGATCTTGAGCATTTCCATATAGATAATTCCATTACTGCTAAAAATTATACTAAGCCCACAGCTGGCAATTCCTACCTACATTATTCCAGTTGCCACCACCCCAGGTGGGTTAACAATGTTCCCAAAAGCCAATTCCATCGGCTCAGACGCAATTGCACCAGACTAGAAGACTATACATCTCAAAGTATTTTACTTAAAAACAAATTTATTGAAAAAGGATATCCTCCTCATCTAATTGAAGAAGTTCGTACCATCTACCTCCAAGACTCCTTGCCGCCCCCCAAAAAATCCAACCCAGAACCCACCACCCAATACCATGCCAAACATAAGAAAATGGAAAACATCTTCATGAAGCATTGGACTATTCTCACTCAAGATCCTCACTTATCGAAGTCCATACCAGCCACTCCCAAGTTCGCCTATCGTAGGGCCCCAAATATTAAGAGCAAGATTGCTCCAAGCAAAATGAAAGCACCGAACAATCATAAGAACTATATGCTAAAACAGCTTACTTTAATCCCCCTTGTAGGGATGTTTCAATGTAAAAAGGCCCTATGTCTAACTTGTTCTAATGTTACCCATGGTAAAAAATCTTTCAAGGCCAATAATAAAACTTTTAACCTAAGTTCTTTTTACAATTGCTCTACTACCTACGTCATTTATTGCATTTCTTGCCCATGTGGCCTCCTCTACGTAGGCAGAACCATCAGAGCCTTACGGGCCAGATTTGGAGAACACCGTCGTGCAGTTCAAGGAGGCAACCCTAAATACAGTGTGGCACGCCATTTTTCAGCCCGCCATCACAAAGACACTAGTGCCCTCCAAGTGTGGATCATTGAATCCATACCAGATACTCCCACTGCAGTTGTGAGATTCCAACGTCTCTGCAGACAAGAGACTTATTGGATATATTCTTTGAACACTATGTCGCCTCATGGCCTTAATGAAGAAATAGAAACTAACAACATCATCTAAATATTCTTGCGTTGCTACTTCCCTGCGTATTCTTGTCTCATGCAATTCGCTGCATGTGTTTCATTATGCTTTTTTTATTATATTTTACCCTCCCCCTCACCTTTTCTCCCCCTACACCCCACCCCCCTCCCCCTTTTCACATAGTTTTTATATATATATTTTTAATATATATATATTTTTTATGTGTATATATTTAATATATTTTTTATATATATATTTATATATGTTTTATACATGTGTTTTCTATCACCTATGTATAATTTATATAATATATTTTATATATGTAGGATTTTAGTATATATGTATATGTGTTATTGTGTTTTTATGCATGTTTATTACATATACCCCCCATTTCCCCATAATCTCCATGTTCTCTACACATTAATACAGATGTCCCCTCACTTTCATTCGCCTAACTTTTGCCATACATACGGATGCATACATGTACCTATGTTGGCATTTGTGTGTGTGTCTATACATATCTGTCACCCACACCATTTTTTTCTATCTTTCCTTGTTTATTTTTATTTTTATTATTATTTTTTATTTATTAATCTTTATTTTTTATTTATTTATTATTTATTAATTATTTTTTATTTTTATTATTTATTTATTATTATTATTATTATTATAATTTTCCTTTTTATTTTTATTTTTATTTTTATTTCCATCTTTATTTTATTTAATTTTTATTTTTACCTTTATTTTTATCTTTATTTTTATTTTTATTTTTGTATACATATGTGTATATTCATATATGTGTACCTCTTTATACATTACATATCATGTTATCAATACTCCATCCCCTTCTTCCTTTTCTCTTTTTTTTCTCTACTGAGATTGTATCTAACTTTTATTTATGGGTTAATTTTATATAGTTCATTATCATCATTATTAATACGGTTATGAATCCTCTCCTACTATCCCTGCTTGGTATTACATGGTCTTCCATCCAGCCCTGATCTCTCATAATTGCCATATCATTCTCCCTGTACTTGCTTAAATATTAACAGCACCACCGTCCCCCTCCCCCTTTTCCCCCCTTCCCTTCCCTCCTCTTGAAATTCGTCTTATAATACCTCCCCTCCCTCCTTTTTTTATATATATATATATATATATTTTTTTTTTTTATATATTATTTCAAGCATTAAAGCCTTTTTCCTTTCCATTATCAAATCACACTATTTTTCATTCAATTTCCTTTTCTTAACATGGCGTCTTGTATCCCTGCAATACATGTTTTCAATATCCCTTTGCGCTTTTCCCACAAATGCATATGTGCTAATCGACCTATCACAGCACTCCTTTCTGCCATATATTCTCCGCCCACCCCCATGATATCCATGGATCTGATGAAACAGCGGAAGCTGAGAAACGCGTCATCCTATTGGTCCGTTCTTCTTACCACGTCACTTCCGGTCACTTCCGGTCCGACGGCACGCTGCGCTCCACACTGAAGCGCACGCTGATGCGCATCGTCCTGGATCTTCCTCCACTACAGGAAGAATAACAACATACACTCATACAGCATCTCTACGCCCAGGACTTCCATTGCTGACACTACATCTGCCTTCAGCCTTCAGCCTTATTCTCCATCTGGGACCTACATCTTTCCCTCGGACTGTTGATGACACCGGACCCTGTATGCTATTTACACTCTACATGCCTGATTACTTCTTCCTATTTGTGAGTAGCCATTTGGCTGTTTTTATTAATGGTTATTAAAACGTTAATACTGCACTTAGTTTGGCGCACCTTCCTTTCCTCATTTATCTTCCAGAGCCTGCTTCTGCCTATGGTAGCTGCCGCTGGTGCATACATCATCTGATGGACATTGGAATAATTTATAGTGTATTTTCCAGTGACATTCTAACTCCTATTATACCAGAACTATTTTGCACCATTTTACCTTTTCCTGTTCACCTTCAGCCTGAGGGCTGCGGTCCGTGGTCAGTGTCCAGGCGGCCTAGGCCTGGACACTTGGAGTTCGTGTTCCATCCCAGACACCTTCAGTCTGGGGTGAGGTTCTCAGCCAGAGGCCTGGGGCCCAGTACCTTCCGCTGGGTCCCGCGAGGGAGGGATTGTCCTAGGGGCCCCGGGAGTGGGGCACCCGAATCCAGAGGTGTAAGGGACCGGAGGAGGGACTCATCCGAAGATCTGGTGCAGCATATTGCCAGTGCCGGGTGAACCTCTGGAGACCGCCTGGAGGGATATCTTTCCCTAACAGGGGCCAAGTTCAGAGAGGAAGGTAATTCACGTTCTATAACCGATGGCAGCGGTCCAACTATTCAACTCAGGTCAGTGGCAGAGACCTGCTATTAGGCCTGTGGCCAGGGGCCTCAACAGTTCATCCGGTCGGTGGCAGCGACCAAAACTCACGGTCGGTGGCAGAGACCGTGCGCCAGGCCTATTCGCTAGCAAAGGGATAGGAGAGTTCATTTGTGCCTGGGCCTACTCGTACCCACACCCCCTGTTTGTCTGCTACTAAAAGTTCAACTGATTGTGTTCAACCTGAAAGCAGAGAAATAAAGGAGTGTTGGACTTTTGATTGGTGTGGGACTCTATTATTGGCAGACACATCTCCATGGAACAACTGAGGCTTTGTACGCAGTGAACAGACCCGGAGGTAATTCAACTAACTTTGCTCAACCCTCATACACACTCGAGGGGAGAGTTTGGTGTAGTGTTCCTGTACTCTCGTCTCCCAGGTACCCCTAGACACCAGCTGCTCAAACGAGAGGAAACCAAGAGGGAGAGTGAGGGGAGAGGCGCTACACCTGTATGGTCATCAGAGCAGTGCACATTGAAGTTATTGAGTCTATGGACACTTCAAGCTTCATAAATGCCCTCAGACATTTCATTGCTATCCGAGGCCCCGTAAAACACAGGTACTAACTTTGTTGGAGCAGCCAGGGAACTGCATATTCCTTCAAACGTGGACACCAAAGGGGTAGGAAGATACCTCAGAGAGCAGGGCTGTTCATGGACTTTCAACCCACCTCACTCCTCTCACAGGGGTGGAACATGGGAAAGAATGATGGGCATAGCCCGCAGAATTCTGGATTCTATCTTTCTGCAAATAGGAACCTCAAGACTTACCCATGAGAGTCTGGTAACCTTCATGGCAGAGGTCTCAGCCATCATCAATGCCAGACCTCTAACTCCTGTCTCAAATGACCCAGACGAGCCTGTGTTACTCACACCAGCAGCAATCCTTACACAGAAAATTGGAGTAATCAGTGCCCCCCATGGGAATTTCACCACTAAAGACTTATACCTACGCCAGTGGAGACAGGTACAAAGTCTGGAAAATACCTTCTGGGACAGGTGAAGGAAGCAATACCTTAAAGGAGGAGACCTTGTTTTTGTTAAAGACTGTCAATCTAAAAGGAATAAGTGGCCTTTGGGTCTCATCACCAACACCTTTACAAGTGAGGATGGAAGGGTCAGAAAAGTGGAAGTCAAGATCCATAGAAACAAAGAGACAAAGTTGTTCCTCAGACCAGTTTCTGAACTAATTTTATTGTTGTCATCTGAGAAATAAATAGTGGCATCTTTGATATGTCCCAAAAGATTGGAGGGAAGGAGGGGGAGAGGGGAATTTCCAATTGAATTGCCTTGGCGGTCCGACCGGAAGTGGGAGAAACTAGGTACCTGCCCCCCCCAAAAAATAAATTACATGCTAAATGTGGCATAGAAGGGTATGTAATGCTTAAAGCAGGACTTCCCTTTTTGAGTTGAGCTCCACTTTAAATAAAGTGTTTGACAGCATTATCCAAATTAATAGTAAATCCCTTAGATAATAAATAGAATTAATACATTCATACTTGTTCATATATTTAATTCCTACATTTATATTATATGGATGTCTCTATTTTTTTAGTTCCCTTTTTTATTTTATGTTGATTGATATTGATGCATGATTGTAGGACATTTCCTGTTCTTAGGACAACAAATACAGGAGTTTTTGCTAGGCTTTGCTTACCAGCTCCCCACTTAGATTATAAATAAGTGGCTTTTACAAGTTATTGCACCAGCGTCTCCTACCTGTCTGCAACTTTTTGAAGAGGCTGAGGGTTAAGGAGCCAGGTGCTAGAACACCTATGTTCAGCCACAATATTTAGCATTTGTTTCACATTACTACATAGCATAGGTTATGAACCACAGTGTTATTTGTTTCACATTACTACATAGCATAGGTTATGAACCACAGTGTTATTTGTTTCACATTTCTACATAGCATAGGTTATGAACCACAGTGTTGTTTTTTTCTACATTCAAATTGAAATTTTCAATTTTTCTATCCTGTATTGCCCTAATTTATTCTCTTGCATTGCCCTGTGGTCATCCAATATTGATTCATTTCCATGAGTCAGACAAGGAACGTGTTGTGTACCCTATGTGCAGGTTAGGACTCCTAAAGGTACTGTATATTTGAACATACACATCTATTTTTACCATACAAAACAGATTATAGAGAAATGTTGTGAACCCTTCTACACCAGCAGAGGTTATAATAGTACGCTCCTCTGTGCCAATATTCCATGCTACACAGGTGTCAGACTTGTTCCTACTTGTCATTATATCATGGACACCTACAGACTTGCATCCTCTACTGCACACACTACATCTAGCAGCTTGTCCCATTGATGTGTTAAGAACTAAAAACTAACAGCAGAAGTATATTTCCACTTGATTAAATAACTGTGGGTTAAAAAAAACTGCTTTAGAGAAATCCCAAAACACTTAAAATAAAGTTAAAAACATTAATCTGAGTTCAATTTATAGTGTACTTTTTAGTATTTTTAGACTTAACTTTTCAAAATTAAAGTTTTTTTTTTAAGAGTTTTTATACACTAAAATACACTAGACAAAAAATCTTACCAAAACCTTATAACTGTAACTCTCATTTAATTTTCGAATAATTTGTGGAAGAAAACCAATAATCAGTTTCAAATTTTCAAAGCCTTAAAATTGAATCAAAAGTTTGGAAATTTTTTATTGAACAAAGAATGTTTTAAAGGTTAGTGTATTTGTTGCATGGTAACAATCATACAATTTTTAATGTGCATGTGTGAGAAAATTGTAATCTTTCTTATAGCAAAATGTTCAAACCCCTCTCCCCTTAAAAAAAGAAGAAGGAATTTATAAGCAATCTGACAGATATTTTTTATCATCTAATAGAAAATATATACAGTAAATAAATAATAAAGCAATAACAACACCGAAAATAGCTTTTAGCAAACCTTATTGCTGACAGTATTTATTTTTTTTGGTTTATTATCAAAAACACAGATAAAGAGATTGTAAAGGATCGTTTTGAGTTTTTTTGAAATAACAAACATGTCATATTTACCTTCACTGTGCAGCTCGTTTTGCACAGAGTGGCCCCGAACATCCTCTTCTGGGGTCCCTCGGCATCTCTTGTGGCTCCTCCCCGCATTAGATAACCCCCTAACCCCCTAGGAGAAACACCCTCCCGAGGGGGTTACCTTGCGGGCGCTCCTGAGTCCTGCATTTGCATCCATAGACATGAATGCTGGACTCGGCCCCACCCCCCAGTGGGCGCATCATTGGATTTGATTGACAGCGGTGGGAGCCAATGGCTGTGCTGCTATCAATCTATCCACTTAAGAGGCGGGACCCCGTGGAGAGAAGGGCAGCGCGTCCCCGCTGAGGAGATGAAGGGGCTCAGGTAAGTAAAACGGGGGCAATATAAAAAGGGGGGTTTGGGACTTTAGATGAAGTATACGGTCTGAACGAGCATACACTTCCATCCCTGTTACTGACGCAGAGAAAAAGGGGGGAATTAAAACAGGGGGCTGGGGGTCAGTGACTGCCAGGTGTTTTTTCACCTTAATCACCTTTTTTCATTTATGAACAAACCAAATAGGATTGGTCCCAGCACAGAACCCTGGGGGACCCCACTTTCCACCCCTGATCATTCAGAGTACTCTCCATTTATCACCACCCTCTGAACTCACCCTTGTAGCCAGTTTTCAATCCATGTACTCACCCTATGGTCCATGCCAACGGATCTTACTTTGTAGAGTAAACGTTTATGGGGAACTGTGTCAAATGCTTTTGCAAAATCCAGATACGCTATGTCTACGGGCCCTCTTTTATCTAGATGGCTGCTCACCTCCTCATAGAAGGTTAATAGATTGGTTTGGCAAGAACGATTCTTCATGAATCCATGCTGATTACTGCTAATGATACAGTTTTCATTACTAAAATCTTGTATATCTTGTACAGTCAGGTCCATAAATATTGGGACATTGACACAATTCTAATATTTTTAGCTCTATACACCACCACAATGGATTTGAAATGAAAGAAACAAGATGTGCTTTAACTGCAGACTTTCAGCTTTAATTTGAGGGTATTTACATCCAAATCAGGTGAACGGTGTAGTAATTACAACAGTTTGTATATGTGCCTCCCACTTTTTAAGGGACCAAAAGTAATGGGACAGATTAACAATCATAAATCAAACTTTCACTTTTTAATACTTGGTTTCAATTCCTTTGCAGTCAATTACAGCCTGAAGTCTGGAACGCATAGACATCACCAAACGCTGGGTTTCATCCCTGGTGATGCTCAGCCAAGCATCTACTGCAACTGTCTTCAGTTCCTGCTTGTTCTTGGGGCATTTTCTGTTCAGTTTTGTCTTCAGCAAGTGAAATGCATGCTCAATCGGATTCAGGTCAGGTGATTGACTTGACCATTGCATAACATTACACTTCTTTCCCTTAAAAAACTCTTTGGTTGCTTTCGCAGTATGCTTTGGGTCATTGTCCATCTGCACTGTGAAGCGCCATCCAATGAGTTCTGAAGCATTTGGCTGAATATGAGCAGATAATATTGCCCGAAACACTTCAGAATTCATCCTGCTGCTTTTGTCAGCAGTCACATCAATAAATACAAGAGAACCAGTTCCATTGGCAGCCATACATGCCCACGCCATGACACTACCACCACCATGCTTCACTGATGAGATGGTATGCTTTGGATCACAAGCGTTCCTTTCCTTCTCCATACTCTTCTCTTCCCATCACTCTGGTACAAGTTGATTGTGGTCTCATCTGTCCATAGGATGTTGTTCCAGAATTGTGAAGGCTTTTTTAGATGTTGTTTGGCAAACTCTAATCTGGCCTTCCTGTTTTTGAGGCTCACCAATGGTTTGCATCTTGTGGTGAACCCTCTGTATTCACTCAGGTGAAGTCTTCTCTTGATTGTTGACTTTGGCACACATACACCTACCTCCTGGAGAGTGCTCTTGATCTGGACAACTGTTGTGAAGGGTGTTTTCTTCACCAGGGAAAGAATTCTTCGGTCATCCACCACAGTTGTTTTCCGTGGTCTTCAGGGTATTTTGGTGTTGCTGAGCTCACCGGTGCGTTCTTTCTTTTTAAGGATGTTCCAAACAGTTGATTTGGCCACACCTAATGTTTTTGCTATCTCTCTGATAAGTTTGTTTTGTTTCTTCAGCCTAATGATGGCTTGCTTCACTGATAGTGACAGCTCTTTGGATCTCATATTGAGAGTTGACAGCAACAGATTCCAAATGCAAATAGCACACTTGAAATTAACTATTTACCTTTTATATGCTCCTTGTAAATGGGATAATGAGGGAATAACACACCCCTGGCCATTGAATAGCTGAGCAGCCAATTATCCCATTACTTTTGGTCCCTTAAAAAGTGGGAGGCACATATACAAACTGTTGTAATTCCTAGCCGTTCACCTGATTTGCATGTAAATACCCTCAAATTAAAGCTGAAAGTCTGCAGTTAAAGCACATCTTGTTAGTTTAATTTCAAATCCATTGTGGTGGTGTATAGAGCCAAAAAGATTAGATTTGTGTCGATGTCCCAATATTTATGGACCTGACTGTATATCTTGTATATCATCCCTTATCATCCCCTCCAAGAGCTTGCATACTATTGATGTTATGCTAACTGGTCTGTAATTCCCAGGGATGTATTTTGTCCCTTTTTTAAATATGGGTGCTACATTGGCTTTTCTCCAATGTTGAGTGGGATATCAATGCTTTTATCAATAGGGCTTGAATCCCACTCGACATTGATTTATGCATTTATTCAATTACTAATTAAATTTCGTTAGTCACTTCACTTTTTATTACGTTGGTGTTCACATTGTATGTTATTATGCCATATGTTTATTTTATTAGTGGGAAAATACAATGGACCAGTATCAACACATGGTTAATTCACTGTTAGCATCTTATTGTACTATTATGCACTTTCTGGTACATGTGTTGACAGTTTCTATAATTGGGCTGTTTTTATCATTATTAATTTGACTCCTGACAATATATGAATCTACAAGTTTTGTTTCTTTATCAGATCCGAGCACTTTAGGTAATTTATGCTGCCCTTGTGTCTGAAAGCGAGGCATGGAACGCACACCGGGACCATTTTGGAACACCTTTGATGTGATGTTCAGGTGTCCCCTATTGCCAGTTTTAGTGCAAATTGTATTGGCAGATATAGCTATATGTACCGCAACGATAACACATGAGCCTCGCACCCAAGATGATGTCCAATAGGATGAAAAGCGTCGGTTACGCTCCTGGAATCGTTACTCATGTTCTATTTTATCTACAAGCATGTTTTATTGGATTTGCTGCAAGTGTAAACCCCTTTTTTTTATACCATTAAACATCATACAGTATCACACTATGTGCGGACTATCTGTTTTTCATGCATACCATTTGATGTGATTCATCACATGCTTTGGAGTTTGTGTTTATAGTCATTTATTCATCATTCTAATTGTTCATTTATCAATTTTACAATTTTTTGGTTCATATGGTGTTCACTTGTTCACTTTAGTGCCACGCTTTTTGTTTTACTTGTATTGGTGCATGGTTTTAGTATTTTGAGGAATATGCTACATAGACCATCACATTATTTTTGAGTGATTGAGAATGACACATGTGTGATGTACTTTAAAATACTTAAAGGAATAAAGTAGAATTCTTAATCCGTATAATTTAACTTAACAATGTGTTCAGCATAGCAGATTTTTTTTTCAAAGTGATCCCATAGCTAATAAAAATTACTTCTGTCCCCTCTTTTCATATGTATTTTACCAAATTTACAAAAATGTTTATCATGCTCTGGTCTGGCCATGTCATCCGAAAACCTGACACTCCTGCTGTATAATAGGGCAAGAGAGGAGGGAATATCAAGACCAGCAAGGGTATGGAGCTTTTTGGCTAGACATGTGAATTATGTTAAATTTTTTGGATGAAAATTTTATTTTTTGGGATTCGGATGTATACGAATCTCCAAATGGACATAGTAACGAATATCAATGAAACGGAAAATCTAATTATAAAGAAATTAATGAATACATTTGTTTCATTTGGATGACGTCACACGATGCGTAAGTCATTTGGACCCATGGGAAAATTTATTAAAATGTAGAATTTTTTTGATTAATCAGTTTCGAAAGACAAATGCATCCAAAGTTGTTCCATTAATTTATTCAGATGTACATGACGCCAGTTGATTTTGTCTAATCACCTCATGCCATTTCTCTTGGTGCGTCAGACTAGCGTCCACAAATATTGAATCCTTCAGTTTCAAATCCATTAGATTCGATAATATATCGAAAATATAGCAATCTTACGGAAAATTAAATGAATGCCGAAGATACGAAACAAATTCCGAAAACTAATCAGGTCAACATAATGAATATGACAAAATTAAATTCTTTGAATAACAAGATGCATTTGAAATAAAAACAAACATTTCTGGTGTGCACATGTCTACTATTGGCTAGTTGATCACTGAATAATAATAATGAATTGTGCAGATCATGTGACAAGATAAAAAAAAGTAAAGTAGCAAAAGAAGGGATTTAATCATTTGTAAAGCAGAATTGTGTTCAGGAGTTGTATAGTTACAAAAATTATTGTAATCTATTAACATGATCTGTGCCGTAACATATGACAGCCCTCTTTTTTATTTGTAAATACGGATATACTTGTAAACATCAATCACATTTCAAAAACGTTACTTGCAAAAAGCATAGTAAACCTAAAATGTCTATGAAAAAATGAATTTAAATATTTTGCTCAGACTGTCATTTAGTACAAGTTAAAGTGATTTTAAAGTCTCGTTGTTTGTTATTTTTAATATAAAAAAAAGATGTTATACTCACCTCCTCTGTGCAGTGGATTTGCATGGAGCAAACTAAATCCTCCCCTTCTTGGATCTCTGGCTTGAGCTCTTGGTTTCTCCCTCCTGTTGGGTGCCCCCACAGCAAGCAGCTTGCTATGGGGGCACCCAAGCTCAGTCACAGCTTCCTGTGTCCATTCAGAAACTGAGCTGCAGCCCGGCCCTGCCCCTTTTCTATTCTCTTTGGCTGACTGACTTTGATTGACAGCAGCAGGAGCCAATGGCGCTGTGCTGCTGTCTCAGCCTATGAGGAGGAGAGTCCCAGGCAGCCAAGACATTTCTAGAACATTGCTGGATCTAGAGGGACCTCAGGTAAGTATCGGGGGGGGGGGGCTGACAGGGACTGCTGCACACAAAAGGCTTTTTATTCTAATGCATAGAATACGTCCATCAATCCTATAGTCGAATTGACTACTTTTTTGTGGACCATAACTTTCTTGACTGGTCACCAACATGTGATATTGGCACTATGGTTTGGTCAGACCATGCACCTCTTTTTCTGACATTTAAAATTCCTTCGATTCCATTTAGAGAATGGACGTGGCGTCTGAATGATGCATTACTGGCAGATTCAGAATGTTCTACTTATATTACGGAAACTATCTCAAATTTCCTGGCTGACCATGCCTTAGACCCTACCACACTTCCCATTCAATGGGAGGCCCTGAAAGCAGTTTTGAGAGGGTCTTTTATTCAGTTGGGTGCTCGACTGAAAAAAAAGCGATTAGCAGATATTACAATGGCGGTCCAAAAGCTTAGAACTTTAGAAATAGAACATAAGCGCTCAAATACGACTGAAACACTACTGGAGGTTGCCTCCGCTCGGACGTGTTTGCGCAACTTATATGAATCTTCGGCCCGTTCATATGCGGGTAAATTGGCACTATATCAGTACAAATTTGGCGATAAATGTGGGAAGTCATTGGCTCGATCCTTAAATCCACAACAGATTCCTACCTTTATTTCACAGCTTCAGGGACCAAATGGAGAAATTATATCTTCACCCTCCTTAATTATGAAAACATTCAGCGATTTCTATCAGTCTCTCTACAATATACCCCCGCATCAACTACTAAGCCCATCTGTCACTGAAGAGGATAACGTGGCATCTTATATAGCAGATACTTCATTACCTTCCTTGGATGAAGATACGATAGAAGAACTAGAAACCCCAATTACTGAGGAAGAGGTCGCTAAGGCTATTGCTAACACTCCAGTGGGTAAAAGTCCAGGCCCTGATGGCTTTACGCCTAAATTTTATAAGCACTTTGCACCCTTTCTCACTCCTTTTCTGACTCGGGTATTTAACTCCATAGCAAATGGGTCTACTTTTCCTACACAAACGATGGAAGCACATATCTCACTTATCCCGAAACCAGAAAAGGATCTTTCTCTATGTGCAAATTATAGACCCATATCTTTAATTGGGGTCGATGTAAAATTTTTCGCTAAGATCTTAGCTAGCCGCCTACAACCATTATTGCCCCAATTAATACATCTGGACCAGGTTGGTTTCGTCAGCGGTCGAGAGGCTAGAGATAACACGCTTAAAGCCCTCCTGCTGACGGATTATGCCCGTACCCAAGGTATTCCTCTTTGCCTACTAACGGTTGATGCCGAAAAGGCGTTTGACCGTGTTAGTTGGACGTTTTTAAGATCTTCTCTTCAACAGATTGGCATTGGTCCCTATATGATAGCACGGATTATGTCCTTATATCTATCACCATCAGCTAGAATTAGGGTGAATGGATCTTTGTCTCCTGCCTTCCCTATTTCCAATGGAACACGTCAAGGTTGTCCATTGTCGCCTCTGTTGTATGTTATTACGATGGAACATCTGGCAAATGCATTGCGTCAAAACCAAAATATTACAGGCATTCAGGTAGGTCCTCTACATGCAAAATTGGCTCTTTTTGCAGATGATTTGCTTTTATTTGTAACAAAACCCCATACCTCTTTTCCTTTTATACTTTTAGAATTTCAGAGATTTAGTGAAGTCAGTAATTTTAAAGTCAACTATAGTAAATCAGAACTTCTTAATATATCTTTATCGCAAACAAACATCAAGCGAATATCTAAGAACTTTTCTTTCAGGACCTGCCCAGTGTCGGTTCGATATTTAGGGATTAATATACCAGCTTCAACATCACAATTATATTCCTTAAATTTTCTCCCGATGATCCATAAAGTTCAAATGGCTTTGACATCTTATGCCTTTAAGAGACTTTCATGGTTTGGTAGAATTAATACCCTTAAGATGGATATACTCCCTCGCCTTCTATATTTGTTTCAAACTATCCCAATCCATCTTCCGGCCTTGTTTTTCCGTAAAATCCATCGGCTCTTTTCGAAGTTTATATGGAATTCAGCTCAATCTAGAATTAGCTTTGGGACATTATCCCTTCCGAAAAATCAAGGTGGGGTGGGGGTACCAGATGTTTCTATCTACCATAAAGCGACTATATTAACACGTATTATTGATTGGTTCCACCACTCCTCATCTAAGCTATGGGTACAATTAGAAGGACACATAAACCCTATAGATCTCTGTGCCCTTCCATGGACTTCGTCTATTCTACGAAAAGGCCTCTCAATTCCAGCAGATCTTACTAGGCAAACACTACATATATGGGACCACATGATACCCATCTATAAAATATCAAAACAATTGAGCCCCATGACCCCCTTCTTTGGAACACCTGATTTTTTTCCAGCCTTACACCCAACTGTATTTGGCCCTTGGAATAAACAGGAACATAGAAGAATTGCTCAAGTCCTACAGTCGGACCCATTATTAACGGTAGCCTCTTCATCTACGATACCTGCTTATAATCCTACGCATTGGCTACAGAGGCATCAAGCCTTATGTTATATACGATCTATTCCATTAAAACAAGATATATATGCCAAACCAACTGCCTTTGAATCTCTGCTTTTGCAAGAGGAGCCAATATTACACTCGGTTTCTGTATTGTACTCTATTTTGCTGTTATCAATACATTCAGATCTTCCCCCATACACACGGAAATGGGAAAAAGACCTCCAACAGACTTTAACTATATCGGATTGGCAAAAAAGTTTTATTTTGACTCATAAAATGTCAATAGCTACAAAAACTCAAGAGAAGGGATATAAACTGGTGAGTAGATGGTATAGGTGCCCCTCTACCCTCCATCGATTTAACCAGGATATATCTGATATCTGTTGGCGTTGTCATGAGTCAAAGGGAAATATGCTCCATATCTGGTGGGATTGTCCCCCAGTGAGAAGGTTTTGGAAATATATCTTTGATCTATATGGAAAATTAGTGGATACAACTATCCACGCATCACCCAAAGTGGCTCTCTTAACTATGATTCCAGGATCTTTAAAGAAAGCGAAGGAGGATGTGCTTAGACACTTCCTCGCTGCAGCCAGAGCAGTCATTCCACGACATTGGAAATCAATGAGAGTACCCTCCCTGGGGGAATGGGCAATCGAAATGGATTATATTAGAGATCTGGAAGGTCTGATGGCGCGGGAAATGGGAAGAGAAGTACAGTTCTCTCATACTTGGTCCGTTTGGTCCAAGTTTCGACATTCATCTGAGTTTCCAAATTGGGTTAAGGGAAGTTCTACCACTGTTTAGCTCTGCTGGAGTGAACATAACTGTTTTTTTTTCCCTCTCTAGTGGAATAATATCCGATCCGCTCTATAAGCTAATAGGGGAGCACCCCCCCCTTCTTTTTTTTTTTTTTTTTAAATTTATTTATTTATTTATTTATTTTATTTTTATTTATTTATTTTTTTTATCACTCCCTTTCCCTTTTTTTTTTTTTTTCTCTCGTAGATAGGGAAGATTTGTACTGAAGATTTGTAAGAATATATACTGTATTCTGAAAGTATGTGTAGATGGTCTCCATGTGTATATATGTATGTGTGTATATGTGTATATGTATATATATTTGTTTAGGGTAAATCCCTGTAATATTTATATAAACTAATAAAATAATATTGAACCAAGATAAAAAAACGTATGCCTTTACAACCACTTTAAAGCGGAGGTGCCGCGGAAGGAAAAAAAAATATTAAAAGCCAGCAGTTGCAAATACAGCAGCTGCTGACTTTTAATATATGGACACTTACCTGTCCTGGAGTCCAGCGACGTCCGCAGCAGAGGACGAGCAATCGCTCGTCACTCTGCTGCCCCCACCGCCATCCTCGGTGGGGCAACCAGGAAATGAAGCCTTGCGGCTTCATGCCCGGTTACCTACGGCGCATGCGCGAGTCGCACTGCACCGTTCTGAATGGTCCCCTGTGTTCTGGGAGCCGAGTGTCTCCCAGAACACTACGGGGAATCTGCGGGAAGTGATGTGCTTCCCGCAGATTTCCCGCAGAGAGGACTCCCGGAAGTGTCTTAGACAGGTATCTGCACCCCCCTCCCCCCTGAAAGGTGTCAATTGTGACACCAGAGGGGGGAGGGTTCCGATCAGCGGAAGTTCCATTTTAGGGTGGAGCTCCGCTTTAACTTTGTTGCACAGATTTCAACTGCTCTTTAGCTTTTTCCAAATCTTTAGAGCACATCAGAAGGGTAGTAATCCTGTTTATAGTGCTGTCATCTTTATGTGCTGATAAAAAAAGCAACATAAGAAATGTAGAACAGCATAAAGCATGTGTATGACAACTTTTGTGCTGCTACACTACCTAAGCTGCTTGAAATCTCTTGTGATGATTCTTCTTCAACTCTTTGAACACATTCAGATAGGTGAGGTGTGTAGCGACCTCACCCCATCTCTTTCTTCTAGGGGTATCACACACGATAGGGTGAGATGCGCTACGGCCCATGTCCTCCCCATAGCTGTGGGTGAGGTGAAGGCCAGTACCAGATATTTCCTCGGGCCTGTGTGCTGCTGTCAAGGATTAAGTCCTGCTGTGCCAACACTTCCCTCTGCTCCCATTAACCAGAGTTCCACACACCGATTACAGTCCAACTCTTGTTTTATTGCATAACTCACAATAAACAGTGCTTCAGTAGCCAACTGGTTGGGACTCCATAACAGTTTGATACAAGGGGATGAGCAGGTCGAGGCACTGTCCTGATTGTCAGCTAAACCACTGTGATCTCACCAGCGGTTACTATAGCCTTGGCTAGAAAGGACTTAGAACTTGAGAGTCTCTACCAGCGACTCAAGAGAACGTAGATAGGAGTACCTTCGCTGCGTTGTGGCCCCTGTCAGGGGAAGATGTCCCTCCAAGGGAGTTACCAGAGGCCCATCCGTCACTGGGTTGATGCTGCTCCAGACTCTCCTAATGGGTAACCTCCCCGGCCTCCTCACCTCAGACATGGGCCCCATCCACTTCAGGGACCCTCGGACTTCTCCACCCTTGCGGGACCCAGTCGAAGTCACTGGGTCCCAGGCCTCCTGGTTTAGTACCTCACCCCAGGCTGAAGGTGCCTGGGATGGACTCCAACTCCATTCCGGTCAGGCCTAGGGCACCTGAGCTGGAATTCAGAACCGCCTACACCCAGGCCTAAGGTGCCTGGGCGCGTGATGAAGGACCTCCAGAAGAGCAAGACCTCGTGACCAGGGCGTCTCCCCCTTTTATCCCCTCCAACGACGCCACGGCAGGTTCCCCGCCCTCACCGTACCATCTCCGAGAAGAGACAAAAAGGACAGCACTGTGGCGGCAAATCTACCTCGAGCCTGCGGGCACCTGCCACCCACAGGCTAAGGAGATTATTACACTGCCCAATCCTCCACGAATACAAATGGTCCAATTACTCCCATACTTTACACACCTGGACCATACTACCACCCAGGTGTATCCCACCTAAATTTAGAGACCCCGCTACATACTCCCCCCTGTGATTTGACGCTGGTCCCCAGCGTCTGGTGCAAACCCATGTCTCCCAAAGAGTGGTGACATAAGCCTGACCCCAGAGGCTACCCCTAAAATTTTGAACCTTAACCATGCCAGACCTGCTCAAAGGGGAGGGGAACATAAAACAATAAACCTTTTCATAAAACCCTCTACGCATGTACACATATACAATCCCTCCCTTTACTGTCTAAGAACCACCCCATACTCAGTAGTCTTGACAGACGAATCTCCTGCAGAAGGGGAAAAAAAACAACACACAAGAAAAGCCACATCCTGACATTCTGTGTTAATTTGGAATGAATGGGTCTATCAGCTGAGAGACCCATTCGCTCCAATAAGTAAAGTGATGCAAATGTACAAACAACAGCCGTTGCGCAACACCGCCACCTAGTGACGATGCCACGGTGATGACACTTGGTGAAATCTTCAGTCTTCCTGCGTCCCTACTCTGATTCTACCCCCAAAGTCTCTGTCTTTAAATTGTGAAAGAAGAGAGAACAAACAAACAGCTCTCATTCCTCCAAAAGAGTAAAAAACAAAAAAAACAAAAAAACTAGGGTACAGTTCGATGCTCCGGCAAGAACACTTCCAGAAAGTTGCTACAGAAAAAAACACAAGTGAGTCTCTTCTCACAAGTAAAACTTTGGGTCAGGCAAGAACAAGGGCTTCAGATGTTTATCGAAAACCTCAATTGAATAGTCAGCGTCCTCTCCATCTTTCCTGCAGATGCGCACCTTGTCTGCGTGGATATGGCGGCCCCACATCCAGTCTGCTCTGCAGTCTCTAAACTTTTTTGACACAGATGGCGAACAGGACAAGTATCGCCGGGCATGAGGCACTTTAAGTTTCTCCCAAACGAACTCATCGTACCACCGCTGCCGCAGAACTTCAACCTCAAACAGTAAGTCCCTGGGAAAGTAAGGATATTCCCATCCGTACTCGTGAGCGACCCTCTGCGAAAAGAGTAGTTGCAATCGGGCCAAGGGAGGCATTGTGGCCCGCTCACCTTCTCCTGCTTGAACAATGGCCTCCAGGTGCCGAGGTACTTTCATTACCTCTGATGGCTTTTCTCTCGGTGCCCGTAGTGATGCTAGCTGTTTCCCCGCCAACAAAACGGGTGATACTGTGGACAGTGGAAGAGCAACCAGAGGACTAGGCTTCCTCGTAGACTCCGGAGCTTCCGCCCGGGGCGTGCTACCTCCTATGGACATAGGCGAATCTTGGGGTGCACGTAGCATAGGTAATGGGCGTTTGTCCCAGCCCTTCTGGTGAAACAGTTCATCGATCTCACTGTCATCTCCACAATCCGACAGTAACTCTAGGTCGGAGGTGTCATACATCTCTGCGGGAAGGTAGTCTCTAGTAGACGTGGAACTACCCTCCCTAGCGGGCTCCACCGACTGTGGACCCCCGACACCTCCAACCACCACCACAGTCCCAGCCCCTGGCTCACCTTGACCTTTTGTAGAACTGGGATGTCCAGGACTCTTCCAACCGGATCCATCCAGGCCAGGCAAGCGATGGGGTGAAGCTCTTCCACGACCATAGGAGGCCTGCACCAGGCCGACTTTCCTCTTCGGAGGTGGGAGCAGAGAATCTGTGGTGACCGAAGCAGCATCCTCGGATTTTTCTTTCTCAGTCTCTGATTGGGCAGTCACATCGCCCTGGTCAGTGCGTACGGGAACCTCCGCAAAGGCCTGGATCTCCCCTTCCGGAGTAGCGGTACCTGTGAGGCTGTTGAGGCGAAGGGCCCGGGGCCTTACTGTGGATGGCTCCACCTCGAACAAGAACTCTTTGCATGCCTCGCAATGCCCGAGTGGCTTCAGGTGGACCACCAGTCCCGAACATCCGGGACAGATCACGCCGAGGGCCTCCGTGTCTCTGCAGGTGTACAGAGCCAACTGTCCTCGGGGCCTGAGTCTTATCCCCGTGTCTGTAAGGGGAGCAGCAAAGGAAGTCATCTTCGTGGGGTAGGGAACCGGAATCCACGGGAAGCTTGAGGCCATCCCGACTGTCTGCTGCTCCATCACGCACTGACCATGCGCCGAAGTCTCCACGTGAGTTCCTCCACATGGCCAGACTCCTCCCACGACTTGCACGTTTTCATGGGCTTCCATCAAACTCCACCCACTAACTGTGTAGTCACGGGGTGCCTCATGGCGCAGTGCAGTAAAAGCCCCCCACATGTAGTACGTCACACGGATGGACTTCTCCCTCTTCTCGCTCCTCCGCATGGGCCTTTCCCATCTTAGGGTCATTTCCACGACATTGAGCAGGGATGCACTTTGGCCGATCACATGGCCGACCTGCTCGGAACTCATCCGGGCAGCAAAGTCCAGACACAGCCATTCTCACTTCCAAAGTCAAAACACACATCATCCCGGACTCACGAGCCCCCACGTGTAGCGACCTCACCCCATCTCTTTCTTCTAGGGGTATCACACACGATAGGGTGAGATGCGCTACGGCCCATGTCCTCCCCATAGCTGTGGGTGAGGTGAGGGCCAGTACCAGATATTTCCTCGGGCCTGTGTGCTTCTGTCAAGGATTAAGTCCTGCTGTGCCAACACTTCCCTCTGCTCCCATTAACCAGAGTTCCACACACCGATCACAGTCCAACTCTTGTTTTATTACATAACTCACAATAAACAGTGCTTCAGTAGCCAACTGGTTGGGACCCCATAACAGTTTGATACAAGGGGATGAGCAGGTCGAGGCACTGTCCTGATTGTCAGCTAAACCACTGTGATCTCACCAGCGGTTACTATAGCCTTGGCTAGAAAGGACTTAGAACTTGAGAGTCTCTACCAGCGACTCAAGAGAACGTAGATAGGAGTACCTTTGCTGCATTGTGGCCCCTGTCAGGGGAAGATGTCCCTCCAAGGGAGTTACCAGAGGCCCATCCGTCACTGGGTTGATGCTGCTCCAGACTCTCCGAATGGGTATCCTCCCTGGCCTCCTCACCTCAGACATGGGCCCCATCCACTTCAGGGACCCTCGGACTTCTCCACCCTCGCAGGACCCAGTCGAAGTCACTGGGCCCCAGGCCTCCTGATTTAGTACCTCACCCCAGGCTGAAGGTGCCGGGGATGGACTCCAACTCCATTCCGGTCAGGCCTAGGGCACCTGAGCCAGAATTCAGAACCGCCTACACCCAGGCCTAAGGTGCCTGGGCGCGTGATGAAGGACCTCCAGAAGAGCAAGACCTCGTGACCAGGGCGTCTCCCCCTTTTATCCCCTCCATCGACGCCACGGCAGGTTCCCCGCCCTCGCCGTACCATCTCCGAGAAGGGACAAAAAGGACAGCACTGTGGCGGCAAATCTACCTCGAGCCTGCGGGCACCTGCCACCCACAGGCTAAGGAGATTATTACACCGCCCAATCCTCCACGAATACAAATGGTCCAATTACTCCCATACTTTACACACCTGGACCATACTACCACCCAGGTGTATCCCACCTAAATTTAGAGACCCCGCTACAGGTGCATCACTCTCTTCTCCACTTTGAAGCATTCTTTCTTGTTCAGTAGGGATGAGCTTCGAGTTCGAGTCGAACTCATGTTCGACTCGAACATTGCCTATTCGCCCGTTCGCCGAACAGCGAACAAATTGGGGTGTTCGCAGCAAATTCGAAAAGTCTATGGGAGAAATCTAAAGTGAAATTATAATACTGAAACATGATTACATTGATATGAAAGAAAAAAAATTAATACAAAATAATTACAAATTATTAATAAGCAATAAGCAAAGCTATTGCACTCATTCCATTAACCACTTCAATACAGGGCATTTCCACCCCCTTTCTGCCCAGGCCAATTTTCAGCTTTCAGCGGTGTAACATTTTGAATGACAATTGCACGGCCATGCTACGCTGTACCCAAATTAAATTTTTATAATTTTTTATCCCCATAAATAGAGATTTCTTTTGGTGGTATTTGATCACCTATGCAGTTTTTATTTTTTGCGCTATAAACAAAAAGAGAGCATCAATTTTGAAAAAAACACAATATTTTTTACTTTTTACTATAATAAATATCCATTTAATAAAAAAAATAATGTCCTCAGTTTAGATCAATATGTAATCTTCTACATATTTTTTGGTAAAAAAAATCCCAATAAGCGTATATTGATTGGTTTGCGCAAAAGTTATAGCGCCTACAAAATAGGGGAAAGATTTATGGCATTTTTATTATTATTTTTTTTTTTACTAGTAATGGCGGGGATCTGCAATTTTGACCGTGACTGTGACATTGCGGCGGACACATTGAACACTTTTGACACTATTTTGGGACCAGTGACATTATTACAGCGATCAGTGCTATAAATATGCACTGATTACTGTAAAAATGTCACTGGCAGGGAAGGAGTTAACACTAGGGGGCGATAAAGGGGTTAACTGTGTGTCCCAGGGAGTGATTCTAACTGTGGGGGGAGGGGACTGACTTGGGGAGTGGACCGATCAGTGTTCCTATATACAAGGAACACCCAATCAGTCTCCTCTTCCCTGACAGGGCGTGGATCTGTGTGTTTACACACACAGATCCACGTCCCTTCTCTGTGACGGGCAATCGCGGGTGCCCGGTGGACATCGCGGACATCGCCAACACCGGGCTCGCGCATCCGCTCCCAAGTGATGCGGCGGGCGTGCGCGTGCCCCTATACCGCCGGTAAGCCGTGGACATCATATGACGCCCGCCAGGAGGGACAGAATGTTCCTGCGGATGTCATATGACAATGGGTGGTAGGGAAGTGGTTAAATATATAACTATTACAATTCCTGTACCTTTTTTATTATTTTGTGAATTGTATGTAGCTGATAGACATGTGCAATTCGTTTCGTTCCGAATTCGTTTTTTAACGAATTTCGACAAATTCGTTAATTCGGAAATATCCGAATTAACGAAAACTCATTTAACGAATTTTAACGAATATTCGTAAATTCAAATTTACGAATGTACGAATGTACGAATTTACGAATATACCAATGCACGAATTTACGAATGTACAACTATCCGGAAATTCGTAAATTTGAATTTACGAATTTCCGAATATTCGTACATTCGTGAATTTGTACATTCGTACAATCGTAAATTAGTAAATTCGGAAATCTGAAATAATAATTAACTAATAACTTAACTATTACTAACTATTCAATTATAGGTATTGTAATTTCCTTTCAAATTTGGCTGTTAGTGAACTTAACGAAGTTACGAATTGTTTTCCGACATAATGAATGCCGTATCTAAACGAATGGAACGTAATGAATTAATAATAATAATAAATAACAATAATAATAATAAAAACGTTTTATTATTATTATTATTAATTTGTTCCGTTCCATTTGTTTAGATGCGGCATTTGTTATTTCAGGTTATGCGTAACTTCAGATAAATTTGTATTCGTTACGTTCGCTAACAGCCAAATTTGAAAGGAAATTACAACTAAAATGTAATAGTTATTTTTTCAGATTTTCAAATTTTCGGGTTTTCGAAAATATCGAATTTCCAAATTTCCGAAATTACGAATGTATAAATTTACAAATGTATAAATTTACGAATGTATAAATTTACGAATGTACAAATTTACGAATGTACACATTTACGAATGTACAAATTTACGAATGTATAAATTTACGAATGTACAAATTTACGAATTTACGAATTGCGATCATAACGAATGACCCGAAAAACGGAAAGAAAAAAAACGAATGAAACGAAAACGAACGAATTTTTTGGCAGTGCACATGTCTAGTAGCTGATTTTCCTCTCTGAGCTTTAAATCTGACCACTGTTTACAAAGCTGGTCCTAGGATCTTTCTGCACCATATTTTGTACACAGAGCACACAAAACTTTCTCCAAAATGTGGTCCTTTCTGGTATTAGGCTTTTGCTAGTGGGCATATGTACCATCATAGACTTTTTTTTTAGAATTCTGACCATGGTAATTATCTTTTCCAAGCTCATGGGTGTTGCTTTCTGTTTTGTCCTGTGATGCTGCTTGGCCAACACAGCACTCTTGATCCTCATTGAGGGCCACATTTAGACCTTGGGGGGCCCAAAGGCACTTCAGGTCCGGGTGGGGGAGTTCTCATTCACAGAGTTGGTTTACATTCTCAAAGACAGTCACATATTTTCAAAATGCATGACACAACATCATTCTGAGGTCACACGTGCACACACGCAAGCAGTCACAGGCCCTCCTGTAAGCATAAGCGCTCTATATGTAATTTGCACATTCCACATTATACACAATATACCAGTTCAAAATAAAACCTTTTACAGAGGATGGAAGGTAAAATTGTACTTCTCAAGATACATTTAATAAAAGAAAGGATGTTTTAATTATTATTATTATTATTATTATTATTAATTTTATATTATTTTATCATTATTTTATATAATTTTTCATGTGGTTTTATATTTTTTGTGTATCTTCTCTCAGAGGGCCTGGGGCAGTTGTCCCTTTTGCCCCCTTATAAATACAGCAATGCCCTCACTCATATGGATATGGGACAATATGGCACCTGACTGAAAAGGAGGGCAGAGCTCTGTAAGTTCTTCCTCACACAAGATCACACATTGTTACCGGACAGAACGTTGTCTCGAACAAACATTTGGTCAATTTTTCAGTTTGATTCCTTCAGGCAGATATGCAGATCTGTATAGCATGATGCTCACTGTATTATGTACATACACTAGACCTTAATATATATGTATGTTGTGATTGCTGTTATTATGTATGTATGCTATAAATGGTCTAGCATGGTATAGGCACTATAGTGCACAAGTTTACTTCACCTGATTTTCTACCACAATTCATAGAAATGTATAAAGACCTGCACCGTCTATGGAAAGTCTGCTCAAAAGACCATTTAGACAGAATGAAATGCAGTCAGGCATATATGAAATTGGCAATCATTTATATAGGCATGAGGCGTGGTCACCGGGGGATGTCACCCGGTGACCCCGCCCCCTATGACTTCACAGCCCGGGGCATTATGGGACTGTGACGTCACATCACCCGATGACCACGCCCCATGCCTATATAAATGATTGCGTGCCGCTCACACTGCATTACAGCGGGAGACCTCGTCATGTCAACATCTTCAGGAGAGAAGAGGGAAGAAGACGACGATGAAGACTGTGCCCCCGCTAGCAAAAGAGCTGGAAGAAGATAGCGGAGGGACCGGCAGAAGGCAGAAAGCTCCGGAGAGCGGGAGAAGAACCGGAGAGCGCGGAGAAGGCACCGGAGAGTCGGAAGAAGACCCCCGAAGTCGGAAGAAGACCTCCGAAGTCAGAAGAGACCCCCAGAGCTGCCTAATAAATGACTTTAAAAAGCTGTCTAGTGTGTTTTTTTTATTGACACTTTTCCCCCAGGTGAATGGGTAGGGGTACGATGTACCCCATACTCATTCACATAGGGTGGGGGGGGACGGGATCTGGGGGCTCCCTTGTCAAAGGGGGCTCCCGGATTCCGATAAGCCCCCGCTCGCAGACCCCGACAACCAATGGCCAGGGTTACATAGTTAGATAGTTAGTCAGGATGAAAAAAGACACAAGTCCATCCAGTTCAACCATAAAAAAAAAAAAAATCATACAATCCCATATACCCAATTCTATACCCACAGTTGATCCAGAGGAAGGCAAAAAACCCCAGCAGAGCATGATCCAATTTGCTACAGCAGGGGAAAAAATTCCTTCCTGATCCCCCGAGAGGCAATAGGATATTCCCAGGATCAACTTTACCTATAAATGTCAGTACCCAGTTATATTATGTACATTTAAGAAAGAATCCAGGCCCTTCTTAAAGCAATCTACTGAGCTGGCCAGAACCACCTCTGCAGGGAGTCTATTCCACATTTTCACAGCTCTTACTGTGAAGAAACCTTTCCATATTTGGAGGTGAAATCTCTTTTCCTCTAGACATAAAGTGTGCCCCCTTGTCCTTTGTGTTGACCGTAAAGTGAATAACTCAACACCAAGTTCACTATATGGACCCCTTATATATTTGTACATGTTGATCATATCCCCCCTTAATCTCCTCTTCTCAAGAGTGAATAAATTCAGTTCCTCTAATATTTCCTCATAGCTGAGTTCCTCCATGCCTCTTATCAGTTTGGTTGCACTTCTCTGCACTTTCTCCAGTTCCCCAATATCCTTTTTGAGAACTGGGGCCCAAAACTGAACTGCCTATTCCAGATGAGGTCTTAGTAATGATTTGAACAGGGGCAAAATTATATCTCTCTCTCTGGAGTCCATACCTCTCTTAATACAAGAAAGGACTTTGCTCGCTTTGGAAACCGCAGCTTGGCATTGCATGCCATTATTGAGCTTATGATCTACCAAAACCCCCAGATCTCTCTCCACTACGGATCCCCCCAGTTGTACTCCCCCTAGCATGTATGATGCATTCATATTCTTAGCCCCCAAGTGCATAACTTTACATTTATCAACATTAAACCTCATCTGCCACATAGTCGCCCAATTAGACAGAACATTAAGGTCGGCTTGTAAATTGGCGTCATCCTGTAAGGACGTTATTCCACTGCATAGCTTGGTGTCATCTGCAAAGACAGAAATGTTACTTTTGATCTCAGACCCAATATCATTTATAAAGATATTAAAAAGTAAGGGTCCCAGCACTGAACCTTGGGGTACACCACTGATAACCTTGGACCATTCAGAGTAAGAATCATTAACCACTACTCTCTGAATTCTGTCTTTTAGCCAGTTTTCTATCCATTTACAAACTGATATTTCCAATCCTGTAGACTTTACCTTGCACATGAGCCGTGAGTGGGGAACTGTATCGAACGCTTTTGCAAAATCCAAGTATACCACGTCCACAGCCACCCCTCTGTCCAAGGTCTTACTTACCTCTTCATAAAAAGAAATCAGGTTTGTCTGACAACTTCTGTCTTTCATGAATCCATGCTGTCTGTTGCTTAAATAGTTTTTTTCCAGCAAGAACTCATCTATGTGGTCTTTTATTAATCTCTCCAGTATCTTCCCAACTATAGAAGTTAAACTAACAGGTCTATAGTTACTTGGTAAAGACTTAATTCCCTTTTTAAATATAGGCACCTGTCCTCATCAACATGGGGACATGGTGCTTTGGGGTGGGGGGGCCGCAGGGCGCCCCCCCTGCCCCAAAGCACCCACCCCCCATGTTGAGGGCATGTGGCCTGGTACGGTTCAGGAGGAGGGGGGGCGCTCGCTCGTCCCCACCCCCTTTCCTGACCGGCCGGGCTGCGTGTTCGGATAAGGGTCTGGTATGGATTTTGGGGGGACCCCATGCTTTTTGGCGTAGGGGGCTCCCCTTAAAATCCATACCAGACCTAAGGGCCTGGTATGCTCTTGGAGGGGAACCCATGCCGGTTTTTTATTTAAAATTTGGCGTGGAGTTCCCCCTCATGATTTATACCAAACACAGGGGGCAGCCTGTCCTGGAGGCGATTTCAAGTCGCTCCAGGTCGCGCTGTGGTTCAGGCTCAAGTCGTGTCCAAGTTGCCTCGCAGAGTCGCGCACAAAGTCGTGTTGCCCCTGTGTGAACCAGCTCTCAGTGAATTTAATCATAATGCTTTTTATTTGTATCATTGTAATCTACTGTTTTTTACTAATTTGCTAAAACTGGTGCACACGGAATCTTTGGACTTCATATGTAATTCATCGACTTTCAACATAGTGTCTGGCAGCCACGCTATCCACTATCCCCAGGGGTTGCGCCAATTGGTTGTTGTTTGTCTTGACACAGAATCTGGTGCAGCTGTGCATAGTAACCAATCAGCTTCTAGGTTGTATTGGCAAAGCTCATTGAACAAGCTGAAGTTAGAAGCTGATTGGTTGCTATGCATAGCTGCACCAGATTCTGTGTGCACCACTTTTAGTAAATCTCCACCCTTGTGTCATTGAGGTTGATTTATTAAAGGCAAAAAGACAGTGCCTATTGTAAATGCAGTTGCACTCATTTTCCTTTGTAAATGTAATGTAGTAAAGTTTAACTATATACTGTAAAGAATAGTTAATCAGGTGCAATGAAATAAAAATAAAAAATCATGCTTGCAGAAGATTTGATGATGGAAATCAGCAGAGCTTTACCACGTTTACTAAGCTCTGAGGAAAATGAGAGCAACTGCACTTGCAAAGTGCACAGTCATTTTGCCTCAAGTAAATCCACCCCATTGTGTTCCTGTTTGCTTTTTTAACCACTTAACGACCGCCCACCGCCGATTTACGTCGGCAGAATGGCACGGACAGGCAGAATCACGTAGATCTACGTGATCGCCTTTGTGCAGTTGGGGGGTCCTTCCGGACCCACCTTCACTGCAGTGAGCGGCCGTTAAGTGTTCGGGAGCGATCAGGCATGAGGGGGCGGCCACTCGATTCCGCCCCCCCCCCTCGTGATCGCTCCCGGCCAATGAAAATGCTTCCTCCGCCATGTGATGTAAACACAGGCTGGAGGAAGTGATGATATCTCCCTCGCCGCGGTCTTTTCGTTCCCGGCGCCGAGGAGAGAAGACAGAGGTTAATGCTCCAACAGTCCACTGACACGTAGGTACACATAGGCACACAAATCACCCCCCAGTCACCCCCAGATCACCCCCCAGGTCACCCCAAAGCCCCCAATCACAGTGTCACTGATTGCAGTGATCATTTATTTTACTGATCACTGCATTTAGTGTCATCTGTGATTGTAAAAAGTTGCAGGGCAGTTAGGATTAGGCCCCTTTAGGTCCAGGGTAGCCCCCTACCCCCCCTAATAAAGGTTTAACCCCTTGATCACCCCCCAGGTAACCCTTCCACCCCCTAACTTCAGCGTCACTAAGCGATTGTTTTTCCGATCGCTGTATTCGTGTCGCTGGTGTTTTAGATAGGCAGTTATTTTTTTTTTAGGTTCGCCGCAGGTTTTTATTAGTGTCAGGTACCCCCATATATTATTTTAACCCCCTGATTGCCCCTAGAGTTAACCCTTTCACCAGTGATCGCCGTATAAGCGTCACTGGTGTCACTGGTTAGCCAGTAAGTTATCTAGTTATTTAGGTAACCCGTCAGGTTTTTATATAGCGTCGGGTACCCCCATATTTAACCTAATAAAGGTTTTAACCCCCTGATTGCCCCTAGTTAACCCTTTCACCAGTGATCACCATATAAAGGTTACGGGTGACGCTGGTTGATTAGTTTGCTTTTTATAGCATCAGGGCACCCGCCGTATATAACCCAATAAAGGTTTAACCCCCCTGATCGCCCGGCGGGTGAGATCAATTAGGTTTTAGCGCCAGAGAGGGTCTGCGTCGCCCCAGGCAGTGTTAGGTTAGTGCCAGTAACGCTAACACCCACGCGCAAAGCATACACCCCCCTTAGTGGTATAGTATCTGATCAGATCTATACTAGCATCCCCAGCGGTTTAGGGTTCCCAAAAACGCAGTGTTAGCGGGATCAGCCCAGATACCTGCTAGCGCCTGCGTTTAGCCCCTCTGCCCAGCCCAGCCCAGCCCACCCAAGTGCAGTATCGATCGATCACTGTCACTTACCAAACACAACACACATAACTGCAGCGTTCGCAGAGACAGGCCTGATCCCTGCGATCGCTAACAGTTTTTTTGTAGCGTTTGATATATTTGCTGACGACAGTCAGGTGCTTTTTTTCCTGTGAATCTTACTAGTGTACCCCTAAATTTAGAGCCCAAAATGGCAAGACGAAGGTACACTAGTAAAGAGGCCTACGAGATTCTGAGCATGACAGATAGTGAAGAGGAGGTCACGTATCTGTCAGATTCAGGCTCAGAATATCTTCCCGTAGAAGACAGTGACGTCAGCGGCCCCACGTCAGATAGCTCTGACGACGAAGTTGAGGTCCCTGCTAAGGTCAGGTGTACCCGATCCCGATCTTCTGAGGTTGTTGAGGAGCAAGAACCGCAGGTCTCTCGTATCATGGAGCAGAGTAGTACTAGCGCCGCTATTCCTTCTGGTGAACTGGCAAGCACCAGCGGCCTAGTACAGCCTGGACGTACATCCAGCACTGCAGTAACACTTGGTGACGTGGCGAGTCCCATAAGTGCAGTTCAAGCTGGCGAGGTGGCAAGCACAAGTAGTGTCCCGCTGCCACCAAGAAGACAAAGGCAGGCCCGTCGTGCCCATACTGCCCTTCCTGCAGAATTCGCCTATCCTGATTGGGTCCCCACCACTTCTGCAGAACCCGTACTTCCCCCATTCACTGCCCAACCCGGTATTCAGGTGGAAACAGCTGATTTTATTCCAATTGATTTTTATTCGCTGTTTTTCACGGAAGATCTCTATAGATCTATTGTGGACCAGAGTAATTTATATGCTGGTCAATTTATCGCCGCTAACCCCCAGTTGCCTAAAATTGCCAGAAATTGGAAACCAATTACGGTTTCCAAATTTAAGACCTTTCTGGGCCTTTCCCTCAACATGGGCACACATAAATTTCCGTCATTGCGTGCTTATTGGTCCACGCACCCAATTGACCACGTGCCCGTGTTCTCTGCCTCCATGTCCAGGGCACGATACGAGCAGATTTTGCGGTTCATGCACTTCAACGACAATGAACTTTGTCGTCCACGTGGGGACCCTGAATACGACCGGCTCTATAAAATTCGGTCCCTCATAAACCACTTCAACGAACGTTTTGCAGCCTTGTTTACTCCCGATCAAGTTGTCTGCGTTGATGAGTCCCTGATTAAATTTTCTGGCCGCTTGTCTTTCAAGCAGTACCTTCCCAGCAAGCGTGCCAGATACGGGGTCAAGCTCTACAAGTTCTGTGACAGGGCAACAGGCTATGTAATGAACTTTACGGTTTATGAGGGAAAAGACAGTCAGATTGAGTCGGTCAACTGCCCGGATTACATAGGGAGCGCTGGCAAGATAGTGTGGAACTTGGTGTCACCCTTATTCGGAAAGGGGTACCACTTGTATGTGGACAATTATTACACGAGCGTGCCACTGTTTAGTCACTTGTTTGATCATCAGATTGGAGCATGTGGCACCGTGCGACCTAATCGCCGGGGCTTTCCCCAGCGGCTTGTAGATGCCCGTCTTAGGCTGGGGGAGAGAGCCTGCTTGAAGTGTAATAACTTGCTCGCTATGAAGTGGAGGGACAATAAGAATGTTTTCCTTCTTACCTCCCTTCATGCAGACACGACAGTCCAAATTCGTACGGCGACTGGTGTTGTGGAGAAACCCCTCTGTGTCCACGAATATAACCAAAATATGGGAGGGGTGGACCTCAACGACCAGTTGATGGCGCCGTATGTAATTGACCGTAAGGCGAGACGCTGGTACAAAAAAGTGCCTCTATCATTATTCCAATTGGCTTTGCTGAACGCTCATGTGCTATACAGAGCTTCAGGCGGGACGTTATCTCTTCTAAAATTCCAGAATGAGATAGTCACAGAACTCCTGTATCCAGGCGGTTCTGCACCTCACCATCCCCAACCAAATGCAGTAAGCCGGCTGCATGAGAGGCATTATTCGTATGTCCTCCCGAGTACCCCTACCCAAAGCCACCCCCAAAAAAGATGTCGTGTCTGTAGCAAGCGCGGATTTAGGCGTGACACCCGTAGTTTTTGTCCACTCTGTCCTGACAAGCCTGGTCTTTGCCAAGGTGAATGTTTTGAACGCTACCACTCAAAAGTGAAGTTTTAGCGTAGGGTACAGCATTTCACAGACAAGGACACACTTACACAGGGTCTCCCAAGATGCCATTACATTTTGAGAGACCCGAACCATTACAGTTGTAAAGTTACAAAAAAAAGTGTAAAAAAGAAAAAAAAAACGTAAAAAACAAAACACAAAAAAATATAAAATAAAAAAACCAAAAATAGTTGTCGTTTTATTGTTCTCTCTCTCTCTATTTTCTCTCTATTGTTCTGCTCTTTTTTACTGTATTCTATTCTGCAATGTTTTATCATGCTTGCTTTTCAGGTATGTAATTTTTTGTTTTCAGGTGCGCCATTCAACTGCAGCGCGGAATTATTTATCTTGACAGCAACAGCGTTTGCTCCCACGATACATAAAGCCGTGACTCCAGTGCTGTAGGAGATGATTTCACCACCACAGTTAAAAAAAAGAGCATATATGCCGAAGCATGGGGGCAGCAGGGGCGGAGGAGCGATTTTGCTCCTAATGCCGCGTACATACGGTCGAAATTCCGACGGAGGCCTGCCCGTGGAAAATTCCGACCGTGTGTACGCGGCATAACTTTTTTGCGGGAGGATGCCCCCATGCTTCGGCATATATATATTTTAGGCACAGGTTGCGTTAAAACATTTTTTTATTTTTTACTAGGTTTTGTTTTGGTATTTGCTTCGCAGGTATGGCATGGTAAGGTCTTACTGTTGTACTGTAATGTTACTTTGTTTTAATGTTAACCACCATTTGCTTAGCAGGTACGCCATTCAGTTGCAGCGCGGATCTATTTATCTTGACAGCAACAGCGTTTGCTCCCACGATACATAAAGCCGTGACTCCAATGCTGTAGGAGGTGATTTCACCACCACAGTTAAAAAAAAGAGCATATATGCCGAAGCATGGGGGCAGCAGGGGCGGAGGAGCGATTTTGCTCCTAATGCCGCGTATATACGGTCGAAATTCTAACGGAGGCTTGCCCGTGGAAAAGTCCGACCGTGTGTACGCGGCATAACCTTTTATGCCGCGTACATACGGTCGAAATTCCGACGAAGGCTTGACCGTGTGTACGCGGCATAACTTTTTTGCGGGAGGATGCCCCCATGCTTCGGCATATATGCCCATCATTAGAAGTGGGTGGATGAAGGGAGGTATTCTAATGGTGGGCATACCCACCAATCAATCTCTTTTTTTCGTTCAGCCAATAGGCTGTATGAAAAAAAAGATTACAATACATGTCCAACAAGGACCAGCAACGTACTGGTATGTTGCTGGACTTTGAATGTTTATACCAGAATGATGCCTGCGGGTTTAGGTATCATCTTGGTATCATTCTTTTCAGCCAGCAGCCGGCTTTCATGTAAAAGCAATTCTAGCAGATAATTAGCCTCTAGACTGCTTTTACAAGCAGTGGGAGGGAATGTCCCCCCCCCCGGATATAAAAAGCGCCATTGGGAAATTGGGAAAGCATTTTATCACACCGATCTTGGTGTGGTCAGATGCTTTGAGGGCAGAGGAAAGATCTAGGGTCTAACCCCCCAATTTTTTTCAAAAAAAGAGTACCTGTCACTACCTATTGCTATCATAGGGGATATTTACATTCCCTGAGATAACGATAAAAATGGTAAAAAAATTAAATATGGAAGGCACAGTTTAAAAATAAAATAAAAAAGCCAAATAAATAATAAAAAAAAAAAAAAAAAAAAAGCACCGCTGTCCCCCCCTGCTCTTGCGCAAAGGCGAGCGCAAGCGTCGGTCTAGCGTCATATGTAAACAGCAATTGCATCATGCATGTGAGGTATCACCGTGAAGGTCAGATCGAGGGCAGTCATTTTAGCAGTAGACCTCCTCTGTAAATCTAACGTGGTAACCTGTAAAGGCTTTTAAATGCTTTTAAAAATGAATGTAGTTTGTCGCCGCTGCGCATTTGTGCACAATTTTAAAGCATGTCGTGTTTGGTATCCATGTACTCGGCCTATGATCATCTTTTTTATTTCATCAAACATTTGGGCAATATAGTGTTTTTTAGTGCATTAAAAATAAAAAAAGTGTGTTTTTCCCCCAAAAAATGCGTTTGAAAAATCGCTGCGCAAATACTGTGTGGAAAAAAAATGCAACACCGACTATTTTAATCTGTAGGGCCTTTGCTTTAAAAAAATATATAATGTTTGGGGGTTCAACATAATTTTCTTGCAAAAAAAAATGTTTTTTCATGTAAACAAAAAGTGTCAGAAAGGGCTTTGTCTTCAAGTGGTTGGTTAGAAGAGTGGATGATGTGTGACATAAGCTTCCTAATGTTGTGCATAAAATGCCAGGACAGTTCAAAACCCCCCCAAATGACCCCATTTTGTAAAGTAGACACCTCAAGCTATTTGCTGAGAGGCATGTTGAGCCCATTGAATATTTTTTTTTTGTCCCAAGTGATTGAATAATGACCAAAAAAAAAAAAAAATGTACAAAAAGTTGTCACTAAATTATATATTGCTCAAACATGCCATGGGCATATGTGGAATTACACCCCAAAATACATTCTGTTGCTTCTCCTGAGTACAGGGATACCACATGTGTGGGACTTTTTGGGAGCCTAGTCGCGTACGGGACTCCAAAAACCAAGCACCGCCTTCAGGATTTCTATGGGTGTAAATTTTTGATTTCACTCCTCACTGCCTATCACAGTTTCGGAGGCCATGGAATGCCCAGATGGCACAAAACCCCCCCAAATGACCCCATTTTGGAAAGTAGACACCCCAAGCTATTTGCTGAGAGGTATGTTGAGTATTTTGCAGATCTCGCTTTTTGTCACAAAGTTTTGAAAATGTAAAAAAAGAAAAAAAAAAGAAAAAAAAATGTCTTTCTTAATTTTCAAAAACAAATGAGAGCTGTAAAATACTCACCATGCCTCTCAGCAAATAGCTTGGGGTGTCTACTTTCCAAAATGGGGTCATTTGTGGGGGTTTTGGGCTATTTTGACATTTTATGGCCTTCAAAACTGTGATAGGTAGTGAGGAGTGAAATCAAAAATGTATGCCCTTAGAAACCTTGAAGGCGGTGCTTGGTTTTTGGGGTCCCGTACGCGGCTAGGCTCCCAAAAAGTCCCACACATGTGGTATCCCCGTACTCAGGAGAAGCAGCAGAATGTATTTTGGGGTGTAATTTCACATATAACCATGGCATGTGTGAGCAATATATCATTTAGTGACAACTTTTTGTACATTTTTTTTTTCTTTTTGTCATTATTCAATCATTTGGGACAAAAAAAAAAAATATTTAATGGGCTCAACATGCCTCTTAGCAAATAGCTTGGGGTGTCTACTTTCCAAAATAGGGTCATTTGGGGGGGGTTTTGTGCCATCTTGGCATTTTATGGCCTTCAAAACTGTGATAGGTAATGAGGAGCGAAATCAAAAATTTATGCCCTTAGAAACCTTGAAGGCGGTGCTTGGTTTTTGGGGTCCCGTACGCGGCTAGGCTCCCAAAAAGTCCCACACATGTGGTATCCCCGTACTCAGGAGAAGCAGCAGAATGTATTTTGGGGTGTAATTTCACATATGCCCATGGCATGTGTGAGCAATATATCATTTAGTGACAACTTTGTGCAAAAAAAAAAAAGTTTGTCATATTCCCGCAACCTGTGGCAAAATATAAAATATTCCATGGACTCAACATGCCTCTCAGCAAATAGCTTGGGGTGTCTACTTTCCAAAATGGGGTAATTTGGGGGGGTTTTGTGCTATTTTGGCATTTTATGGCCTTCGAAACTGTGATAGGTAGTGAGGAGTGAAATCAAAAATTTACGCCCTTAGAAATCCTGAAGGCGGTGCTTGGTTTTTGGGGCCCTGTACGCGGCTAGGCTCCCAAAAAGTCCCACACATGTGGTATCCCCGTACTCAGGAAAAGCAGCAGAATGTATTTTGGGGTGCAATTCCACATATAACCATGGCATGTGTGAGCAATATATCATTTAGTGACAACTTTTTGTACATTTTTTTTTCTTTTTGTCATTATTCAATCATTTGGGACAAAAAAAAAAATTCAATGGGGTCAACATGCCTCTCAGCAAATAGCTTGGGGTGTCTACTTTCCAAAATGGGGTCATTTGGGGGGGTTTTGTGCCATCTTGGCATTTTATGGCCTTCAAAACTGTGATAGGTAGTGAGGAGTGAAATCAAAAATTTATGCCCTTACAAACCTTGAAGGCGGTGCTTGGTTTTTGGGGTCCCGTACGCGGCTAGGCTCCCAAAAAGTCCCACACATGTGGTATCCCCGTACTCAGGAGAAGCAGCAGAATGTATTTTGGGGTGTAATTTCACATATGCCCATGGCATGTGTGAGCAATATATCATTTAGTGACAACTTTGTGCAAAAAAAAAAAAAGTTTGTCATATTCCCGCAACTTGTGGCAAAATATAAAATATTCCATGGACTGAACATGCCTCTCAGTAAATAGCTTGGGGTGTCTACTTTCCAAAATGGGGTAATTTGGGGGGTTTTGTGCTATTTTGGCATTTTATGGCCTTCGAAACTGTGATAGGTAGTGAGGAGTGAAATCAAAAATTTGCGCCCTTAGAAATCCTGAAGGCGGTGCTTGGTTTCCGGGGTCCCGTACGTGGCTAGGCTCCTAAAAAGTCCCACACATGTGGTATCCCCGTACTCAGGAGAAGCAGCAGAATGTATTTTGGGGTGCAATTCCACATATAACCATGGCATGTGTGAGCAATATATCATTTAGTGACAACTTTTTGTAATTTTTTTTTTTTTTTTTTGTCATTATTCAATCACTTGGGACAAAAAAAAAATATTCAATGGGCTCAACATGCCTCTCAGCAATTTCCTTGGGGTGTCTACTTTCCAAAATGGGGTCATTTGGGGGGGGTTTGTACTGCCCTGCCATTTTAGCACCTCAAGAAATGAGATAGGCAGTCATAAATTTAAAGCTGTGTAAATTTCAGAAAATGTACCCTAGTTTGTAAACGCTATAACTTTTGCGCAAACCAATAAATATACGCTTATTGACATTTTTTTTACTAAAGACATGTGGCTGAATACATTTTGGCCTAAATGTATGACTAAAATTGAGTTTATTCGATTTTTCTTATAACAAAAAGTAGAAAATATAATTTTTTTTCAAAATTTTCGGTCTTTTTCTGTTTATATCGCAAAAAATAAAAATCGCAGAGGCAATCAAATACCATTAAAAGAAAGCTCTATTTGTGGGAAGAAAAGGACGCAAATTTCATTTGGGTACAACATTGCATGTCCGCACAATTTACAGTTAAAGCAGCGCAGTGCCGAATCCCAAAAACAGGCCTGGTCCTAATGGCCCGAAATGGTCCGGGGCTTAAGTGGTTAACTTTACTTTTTTAGTAAACTTCATGTTACACTTACTACTGTATCTATCAGACTGGTTGGCCAATTCCACATTGTGTTACAGAGCTAGTACATAATTGATATGGAAAGAGCAGGTAGGATGGAAATGTACGCTTTTTTAGATTTTACAGGTTGTGTGATTGTATGTTCTAGACCACTTGGATATGAAAACCTTTAAACTGTCATTGCCTGTGGACATACCTGTGTGGTTCCAGTCCTGAGCATATGCTGCAAAATTGTGCTGTGACTTTTTTCCTAGGAATCAGATCACTGCCTTTTTCTCTTTGATGCTAATCACTCACATTAGATAAAAGGTTTTCCAAGCTTTATCTAACACCTTTTATATAATCGCTTGAGAGCAGAGAGAATCATCATTATCATGTCATCAAAAATAAACTTGAGTAGTCTGTTGGTACCCAAACCCATGAGATTTGATTCTCAGTATGTCTTGAAATCAGCCACATTTCATGTCTATGGGTATTTTTTTTTATTTTTTATAATGTCATAGGGTTCCTTAATGCTGAAGATGGCAGCACCGATGCCAGCAAATCTTCCAGCCAACATTCATTTTACTGCAGCTCAAGAAGCACTAAACCTTGCTTTATGGTGAGTACTTGTTTGTATTGAACTATCCATCCTAGATTTTGTGAAGCAGTGTGTGGGGGGATATTTACTGGGTGCCCATTTTTCATCTTTGGGTTCATATTGATAAAGACTGATCATTCTGAGACCATTATATGCCCTCCTTTACCCAACATACCCCTCATCTTATATACTAAACATGTATATGCACTAGTTCATGTATGAGCCGAACACCCCCTGGTTCGGTTCGCACCAGAACATGCGAACAGGCAAAAAATTTGTTCGAACACGCAAACACTGTTAAAGTCTATGGGACACAAACATGAAAAATCAAAAGTGCTAATTTTAAAGGTTGGCACATTCAATAGGGTTATTCCATGTATGAAGGATAGAATTTGATCCCAGAAGGCAGAAATGAAGGTGCATGTCCAGAAGCGGTGGGACAACGAAGGTTTGGGTTGGTGACAAAGCGGGCATTTAGCAAACGTTTGGTTGACTTTATCATGGAGGAAGGGGATGTAGGCACGATGCAGGATTTTTAATTGAGTTTCTCTCCATGTTTTGTTGGGTATCAATTGTAGGATCTTGTTATATCCCTGTAGGAGCTTGTCCACCAAGTTAGCGTCGGGAAAATCCCTGTTCCAGTTTGCTGCTGATGAGGATGATAAGGGGGGAGTGGTTTTTTGAAGTAGAGGTTTATAGATGTCTGAAATTGCGTAGGAGTCATTTAGGAGCATTTGGTCCGTAAGAGTTGGTTTGAATCTCTTAATTTCCTCCCTACAGGCATCTCGAAGGAAACTGAGGCATTGCCTGAAATAGAAGACATGGGATTGGGGGAGAGAGAAGGTTGTTGCAACAGCAGAGAAGGAGAAAGGTTGCCCTGTGTCCACATTGCAAAGTTGAGAGAACTTAGTGAGGCCTTTTTGTTTCCATATGGCAAAGGCCTTGTGACTCATGCCCGGAGGGAAGTTTGGGTTGTCTTGAATGGGGAGGTGCCTGGATATAAAGGGGAAGAGCTTAAGGCTTTTTCTCGATTCCCTCCATGCAATTGCCGTGTCTCATAGAGGAAGGTTGTGTTGAAGGGTGAGTGGGACAGATTTCCATTTACAATGAAGGAGGGCAGTCAGTGAATAGGGGTGAGCCATTGTTGATTCCAAAACGAAGTTGGAGTATCTGGAGGATTGTGATAACCAGTCTAAGCCTATGCGGAGAAGACATGCCAGGTTATAGGTTCTAACATTGCGTCTGGAAAGATACAATTTTGTAAAAGCAATACATGGTCTTTTGTTCTGCCAGAGGAATTTTGAAATATTTATATTAAGCACATTGTGATGTCTTTATGTTTTAGTAATAGTGGGATTGTCTGGAGCGGGTATAATAGGGGAGCAAAACTGACCATTTTTATCAGGTGACATCTTCCCAAGAAGCGAGAGAGGGAGATCTATCCAGTTTTCTAGCTCTTGGGATATTCTAGCAATCAGAGGTGGGTAGTTGAGGTGGTATATGGAGGAAGGTAGTTTCCAAATTTTTATGCCCAGATAGGTTATATGTGAGTGGGCTACCTTAAAGGGGGAGTGAGGGGTCCAGTTGGGGTGAGATGTGGAGCCAATAGGGAGGATCTCGCTTTTACTATAGTTTATGCGTAGGCCCGAGCAGAGTTTAAATTTGTTGAAAATTGTTTTGATGACGATCATGTCAGAGAGGGGGCTGGCTGAAAAAACGAGAATATCGTTGGCAAAAAGGGAAGTGCGCAATTCATGCTTACCGATGCTGATCCCATGTAAGGGGGCTATTTGGGTTAAGTACCTGGATAGGGATTCTAGAGCAAGATTGAATAGGAGCGGGGAGAGGGGGCAGCCTTGCCTGGTGCCCTTATTGAGGCAAAATTCATCGGATAGAAGGCTGGCTGCTACCAGTCTGGCCACAGGGGATGTGTACATAGCATTGACTAAATGGATAAAAGGGCCTTTGAAGCCCATTTCTGACATGGTCATCGATAGCCATTTGAAGCTGACGTTGTCGAAGGCCTTTTCCGCATCTAAGGTGATGATAGCAAAATCGCCACCCGGGTTACTTTTGGCGTGGTCTAGTACCATCATGACTTTACGTATGTTCAGGGTAGCTGTTCGGCCTTTTACGAAACCCGATTGGGCAGGGTGAATCAAATAGGGGATAATGTTTGCCAGTCTCGAGGCTGCTATTTTAAAGAGAATCTTTACGTCAAGATTTAGGATTGGTCTATAGGATCCCGGGTCACTGGGATCTTTGCCTTTCTTAGAAAGCAATTTAATGATGGCTTGGTTCCCGGTAGGTAGGTACGGGCCACCTGACCAGATACCCTTGTAAACCTTAAGCAAAGTGGGTTGTATTATGCTTTGTAGAGTTTTATAAAATTCCCCCGTGAAGCCGTCAGGGCCAGGGGCTTTGGAGGGGGCTAGTTGCTGGATGGTTGATGAAAGTTCGGCAAGGAATATGGGAGCATTTAGGGCTTCTAATTGGGAGGAAGTTATCGCGGGCAGGGAAATTTTGTTGAGAAAGGAGCGCGCCATACTGCTGTCAATGGGGTCAGGGGCATAAAGTGACTCGTAATATTGTAGCATAATTTGGTTGATTTCCCGATGAGAGTTTTTGATGGAGCCTGTGGAGTCGCGTAGGGAGGTGATATGCGTAGGGCGGAAGGGACCTTTACAGAGTCTTGCTAGGAGTTTCCCTGCTTTGTTGCCGTATTTATGGAGTGTGGCATCTAAGTGGGCTTTTTTCGTCAACTCTAAAGCTTCCGTCCATGAGTCAAAAGCTCTTTTCGCTGACTGCCATTCAGATCTGTTTTCAGGTGAGTCCAGGGTCGACAGGGCGTGTTGGGCCATATGAAGTTTGGAGCTAGCTAGTTTGGCCAGAGTATGTTTCTTGTGGGAAGCAGCATATGAAATAATGCGGCCTTTGAGGAAGGCCTTGCCGGCATCCCAAAAAAGGTTGGGTTTGTCGCAGTGCGGGGAATTTGCCGTGTAAAATTCTTCCCATTCTTTTGCCATGTAGTTTTGGAAATCAGAGTTATTGTTAAGAAAGGAGGGGAAACGCCAAATTCTAGGGTTGGGGAGTAGGTCTGGGTTATCAAGAGTTACCGAGACAGGGGCATGATCGGAGATGGCAATGTCGTGAATCTCTGCTCCTGAGATCAGAGGGACTAAATTGTCGGTGCAGAAGAGATAGTCAATTCTAGTGAATACTTTATGAGGGTTGGAATAGAAAGTGAACTCCCTATCTATAGGGTGATGGAGTCGCCAGACGTCGTGAAAATGAAGAGAGTCCATCGTGTCTGCAAATAGAGTCGGGGAGGAGGAAGGGAGGGTTCCATGCGAATTTTTGTGTGGAGATCTGTCATCTGTTGGGTGGAGGATGGCGTTGAAGTCACCATCCGTGAGATGTGGGACATATGGGATGGTCAGGAGTCTAGTAGACAAGTCGGTAAAGAATCGTTTGTTGGGTGCGTAGATATTTGTTAAAACTAGTTCTCTAGTACCTACGCGAATGTGTGCCATGAACATACGTCCCTGATCATCTGATACTGAGGATAAGATTTCACATGGGAGGTTTTTATGTATCAGAACAAGGACTCCTGCTTTGCGTCCAATTGCACTAGATCCTAAAACGGTGCCCACCCATAATTTCCTCATGCGATGGAAATCAGAGGTGGAGAGGTGGGTCTCCTGGAGGAGGGCAATGTCTGTGTGACGTCTTTTAAGGTGGCGGAGGATCTTAATCCATTTAATGGGGGATCTCAGTCCATTAACGTTCCATGAAATGACTTTTATGTGAGGGGGCTGGGGTGGGGGGTATGAGCCGGCTTTTGGGAAACAAGTATTATCGGACTACCTAGAGAAGTGAACAATGCAAGGCCTACCAGTATGGGTCTTTTGGAGGAAATAGATGTTATTTGAGTAAGTGGTGTTGTAAGGGTGGGGCAGAGGGAGGGTGGGGGATGGGGGGCAGTGATCGGGATGTTAGAGAAACAAAAGATACAATAAACTAAACATTCAAGGAACTTCGCTTTTTCCGCATGGAGACACAGTGCTGGTCAGCTCCCATTACTGACCCGAGATATTACAGTAAAAAGTCTACCCGTGAGATGTAGTGGTAAAAATCACATAGCAATAGTCGGATGCGTAAGGGGGGAGGGAGATGGGTGAGAGCCGCAGAGGCCATGGGGTACCTGGTAAACATTGCCAAAAACTCAAACAACTTAATAAAATGGAGTGTCCCAAAAGAATTGTAACAATAAGGGCCGCTGAGGCGGGTTGGGGGCTGTAGATAGGGGCGGCTTACGAGAATGAAACCATCAGATTGGCGATCAAGCAGTGAAAAAGTCAGGTGGCAGTTCACATACTGGGCAGTAGTGTATAGTTACCAGATCAGCCAGGAGAGTAACGGTGGTCAGGACCCAAGGTCTTGAAGCATCTGGGAGAGTCTTTCCTGGGGCTTCTCTGGTCCAGCGGGCAGTTGGTCGGAGTAAAATTTGGAGAGGAAGTAGAGTAAGGCTCTGTGGATAGCGAGCATAGGTAGGCCTCTGCTTCAAAGGGGTCCTGGAAGGAAATTTGTTTGCCCTTGGGCATGTTAAAGCGGAGGGTTGCGGGAAAGGCCAGGGTAAACCTCAATTGCCGTTGGTGGAGCTCCGTGCAAACATGTTGGAAGGCTTTCCTTTTTTTGGAGACTTTGGCGGAGTAGTCCGCAAAGATTAGGACTTTCGTCCTGTCAACTTGAAGAGATCTTGATTGTCTGAATTTTTGTAAGATGGCAGCTTTATCCGAATAGTTCAAATATTTTGCGATGATTGTGCGGGGAGTTTTGCGTTCTGTTGCAAAGGCACCCATGCGATGAGCCCGTTCGACTGTACAGGTGCCAGGGATGCCTAGGGCTTCCGGAATGCGTCTAGCGCAAAAGTCTGTGAGGGCCGAAGATTGAAGAGATTCTGGGATACAGACGAAGCGTAAGTTGCTTCTTCTGGCCCTATTCTCCAAGTCATCCAACTTTTGGAGCACATATTGGTTGGTTCTGTCCTGGGCCTGCTCTGTGGTTTGAGCCTGATACAGTTCCTCCTCAATATTGGTGATACGGCTCTCAGCCTCATTGAGCCTGGTGGCATGTTCCCCCAGTTGCCGTTTAACCTGCTGCATCCCTGCAGTTACAGCTTTCTCCACTGAGGCAGCAATCATGGGGGACAACAAGGCTCCAATAAGCTCAGTACTGTGGGAGTGAAGGTCTCCCTGTTGTGTAGGGCAGGGAGCATGCTGTGGCTGTGGAGGAGCTGGGCCACCGCTTAGCTCCATTTCATGCTGATCAGCGGCGGGTGCGGACCAGGCCGAAGCCGCGGCCTCGATTTGAGCGGGATCCGGCATGGACGGTGGGACCGGCGCGGTCGTGTGTGATCGCGGGCCAGTTTTTTCAAGAAAGCGATGCATTCAGGTGCAGGGGCACCGGCGGAGGCTTGCGGACAGCTGTGGATGGTGAGGGCAGAGTTTGTAGGCAGGTTTAAGGAGTCGAGGAGCGGGAGCTGCGGAGGAGAGACGCTACTCCATGAGGCGCCAAAACCGGAAGTATTTTAAAGGTTAATATGCAAGTTATTGTCATAAAAAGTGTTTGGGGAACCGGGTCCTGCCCCAGGAGACATGTATCAATGCAATTTTTTTTTTTTTTTAATGGCAGTTTTTTCGGGAGCAGTGATTTTAATAATGCTTAAAATGAAACAATAAAAGTGAAATATTCCTTTAATTTTCGTACCTCGGGGGTGTGTATAGTATGCCTGTAAAGTAGTGCATGTTTCCCGTGCTTAGAACTGTCCCTGCACAAAATGAAATTTCTAAAGGAAAAAAAGTCATTTAAAACTACTCGTGGCTATTCATGAATTGCCGGGTCCCGGCAATACAGATCAAGGTCATTTAAAAAAACAACAGGCAAACAGAAAAAAAAAGCGTGGGGGTCCCCCCAAATTCCATATCAGGCCCTTCAGGTCTGGTATGGATTTTAAGGGGAACCCCGCACCAAAGTTAAAAAAAAAAATGGTCCCCCCAAAAATCCATAGCAGACCCTTATCCGAGCACGCAACCTGGCAGGCCACAGGAAAAGAGGGGGGATGAGAGATCGGCCCCCTTCCCTCCTGAACCGTACCCAGGCCACATGCCCTCAACATGGGGAGGATGTCCCCATGTTGATGGGGACAAGGGCCTCATCCCCACAACCCTTGCCCGGTGGTTGTGGGGGTTTGCGGGCGGGGGGCTTATCCAAATCTGGAAGCCCCCTTTAACAAAGGGGAACTCCAGATCCCGCTCCCCCCTATGTTAATTGGTAACGGGGTACATTGTACCCCTACCATTTCACAAAGAAAGTGTAAAAAAATTGTAAAAAACACAATGACACAGCTGGACAAGTCCTTTATTTAAAAAATAAAAATAAATGAATTTCAAGCGATGTAATTCCGTCTTCCGTCTCCCCGATGTCCAACGATGATCCATTCTCCAGCCACGCTGCAGTCTCCACTCATTCTCCAGCTAGGAACGAAACCCCCATGACACGTCATTGGGTAAGCCCCTGCTTTCTCCTGCAAGCGGGGTTACCCAATGAAGTGGGCCACCCGATCTGAATGATCTGTATTGCCAGGACCCGACAATTCATGAATAGCCACGAGTAGTTTTGAATTACTTTTTTTCCTTTAGAAATTACATTTTGTGCAGGGACAGTTCTAAGCACGGGAAACATGCGCGACTTTACAGGCATACTATACACACCCCCAGGTACGAAATTTAAAGGAATATTTCACTTTTATTGCTTCACTTTGATCATTATTAAAATCACTGCTCCTGAAAAAAACGTCAGTTTTTAAAACGTTTTTTTGCATTGATACATGTCCCCTGGAGCAGGACCCATGTCCCCAAACACTTTTTATGACAATAACTTGCATATTAACCTTTAAAATTAACACTTTTTATTTCTCCCATAGACTTTTAACGGTGTTCCGCGGCTTTTCGAATTTGCCGCGAACACCCCAATTTGTTCGCTGTTCGCCGAAAGGGCGAACAGCCAATGTTCGACTCAAACTCATGTTCGACTCAAACATAAAGCTCATCCCTAGTAATGTAGAGTAGACAGAAATATGGTATGGAAGAACTTATCCTACCATGTCATGGGTTGCTCTTTGAGAGTGAGTTCACACAGTTGCATTGTGACAAAGCACAAAATGGGGCACTGTGCGGCCATTCATTCTCAATACGCCTGTGTTGCAGCACATCACAATGCACAGTACAGCACCCTGTGTCAAGATGTGCTTCATTGCTAAACGTAGTGAATGTATCTTTTTGGTCCATTCAAATTAGTAAGTTGCCTTAACGTGATGCAGGATAACAACGTACTGCAAAGATGTGAATAGGCCCTAATAGCTTCACAGCACATATAAAGTTATAATCTCAAATGAACAACCTATTAAATTTGGTTTGAGCCTAATCAGTTATACTCAGTTCATTAATCAATATACTGAATAAGCAATAAAACATTAATGCCTAAATAAAATAGACATACAGATATATTGTATGTACTCAAGTATAAGCAGACCCGAATATAAGCCGAGGCACCTAATTTTACCACAAAAAACTGGGAAAACGTATTGACTCGAGTATAAGCCTAGGGTGTCCATCTGCATGCCTCACTGTGCCTCACTTTGCCTCACTGTGTCCATGTGCATGCCTCACTGTGCCCATGGCTCACTGTGCCCATGCCTCACTGTGCCCATGCCTCACTGTGTCCATGACTAAACTGACGTTTAACATGGGAGTCTATGGAAGGCGTGCCCGGCTTTGAAATATCAGTGCTCCCCGGCCGTAGTTCCTCCGAACAACAAACTTTCCACACTTGTAGATGAAGAGTGGGGATATAAGTGTGCCAAGTTTGGCCAGTACCGGGTCCCCAAAGTCCGGGAGATCAGGCACAAAAAGGTGACTTGAGTATAAGCCAAGGGGGGGGGTTATGCTGAAAAACTTGGCTTATACTCGAGTATATACGTTAGTAATATTTATATTGCATTATAATTTCTTACCTATGTATGCATTTTCCCTAATTAAAACATAGTGCTCCTTTAAAAAAAATATACCAAACATCTTTCACTATCCAGTAATTAATTACACTACTGCTCATGGATATCATTGACAAATCTGGAAAAGTTAATATGTTTTTTAAACCTTTATTATGCATTCCTTATGCATACTGTTGCTGGTTGCAAATAGTGCTACATTTCATCATAACCCAGTTTGCACTATATGACCTATCTCTGATCTTGATTAGCAGTCTAGAGAGTCAATAGATGTCAGGACAATAACTATCTTTCCAGTTTAAATGTAGACTCATATTGATGCAATGCAAGAAAATAAAAATGTGCTCCAGGGCGACCGGCTATTAGCCATGTGCGCTGAACAATGCTTATTCTTAAGCCTGTCCGAGTTTTCAGAAATTATATTGAAAATGCAGTAGGTCACTGTTACAAAACAGACTTTGTTTTGTATAGCTGGACTAATGCAGAAATGTATATACTATCCAATAGTGCAAAGGGTCATTTGTATCAGGCAGAAACTCACATCAACTGATCAAATATCAGGTTTTAGTGTACTGTCTGCTTAAAATGATGATGATTATCCAGTATTTATTGGATTTAGGGCCAGATTTATACTTTTTTCACATCTAGGCCAGCTAGCTGCCTTATGCTACCTTCCTCCAACACCACATACAGGACACATGCACCGTTTCACATATATAAGCAAAATAATCACAGATACAATTGAATTAGTATCATAAAAACTGAATTTTCCAAATAGCAAGACAAATAAATGCATAACAATAAATAAATATGTCCTGCTCCAGGCTCCAGCACACAGGGGAATACCTAGAGACAGATTGCAGTTCTTGATAGGGTAGTGACAGGTATGGGAGCGGCAAATGTACATGCAAGGGTACAATAGCATATAGGCCTTTTATTAGATAATTTTGAGGGCAAATTTATTAAAAACTTCTTCAAATTTTTGTATACAAAGGAAAATGGGGACTCTTAAGTCCATAATGGAGATGGTATTGACACAACCCTAAATGATCCACAATGACTCAGAATTGTCATGGTCCAGAAACATTTAGACAAAATAAAGGTGAATAAAGCACCTGGACCAGATAGCTTACACTTAAGGGCTCGCAAAGATCTGAGCTCCATTATATCTAAGCCATTGTTTGTGATTTTTAGAGACTCTTTAATGGCTGACATGGTACCACTGGATTAGAGTGAGGCCAATGTGGTGCCTATATTTAAAAAGGGATTAAAGTCTTTATCATGTAACTACAGAACAGTTAGTTTAACTTCTATATTCAGGAAGATACTTGAGAATTTAATAAATGAACATATAGAAGAGTTTTTGCTAGAAAATAATATTTTAACCACTTAAGGACCGCTTACGGCATATATACGTCGGCAGAATGGCACGTACAGGCACAATCACGTACTGTACCTGTACGTCTTCTTTAACTGCCTGCCGTGTGGTCGCGCACGCCGCCCGCGGCGCGCTCGCGACCCTGCAGTCATCCCCGTGAGTCGGACCGCGGGTTCCGCGGACTCGATCGCCGCGGGGATCCCCACGATCGTCTCACGGAGGGATGAAGCGGGGAGATGTTAGTGTAAACACAACATCTCCCCGCTCGCCTACTGACACTGTCACCGATCTCCACTCTGTGTAATCACGCCCCCCCTCAGTTAGAAAAACGCCCCTAGGCACACTTAACCCCTTCAGCGCCCCTAGTGGTTAACCCCTTCACTGCCAGTGTCATTTTTACAGTAACCAGTGCATTTTTATTGCACTGATCGCTGTAAAAATGACAATGGTCCCAAAAATGTGTCAAAAGTTTCCGATGTGTCCGCCATAATGTCGCAGTCACGAAAAAAATCACTGATCGCCGCCATTACTAGCAAAAAAAAAAGATAAAAATGGCATACAACTATCCCCTATTTTGTAAACGCTATAATTTTTGCGCAAACCAATCAATAAACGCAGATTGCGATTTGTTTTACCAAAAATATGTAGAAGAATACGTATCGGCCTAAACTGAGGAAAAAAAAAAGTTTTTTTATATATTTTTTTGGGGATATTTATTATAGCAAACAGTTAAAAATATTGCATTTCTTTCAAAATTGTCGCTCTATTTCTGTTTATAGCGCAAAAAAATAAGAACCGCTGAGGTGATCAAATACCACCAAAAGAAAGCTCTATTTGTGGGAAAAAAGGACGTAAATTTTGTTTGAGAGCCAGGTTGCAAGACCACGCAATTGTCAGTTAAAGCGACGCAGTGCCGAATCGCAAAAAAGGGGCCTGGTCTTTATGCTGCGTATTGGTCCAGGGCTTAAGTGGTTAAGCAATAGTCAGCAAGACCGAAATTGTTAAGAAAATCTGAGGAGGTAAGCAAAACCTTAAACAAAGGAGTGGCTGTGGACGTAGTATATTTTATTTTGCCAAAGTGTTTGACACAGTTCCCCATATGTGGCTAACGTGTGGCTAATGTGTAAATTAGTTACAGGCTTAGAAAATGCAGTTTGTAAATGAATAGAAAACTGGCTAAAAGAGATTCAGAGAGTAGTGATTAATTATTTATACCCTGAATGGTTTAAGGTTATTAGTGGTGCACTCCAAAGTTCAGTGTTGAGACCCTTACTTTTCAAACATATTTAACAGTGATATAGGGCCTGGGATTAAAAGTACCAGTGTCTGCAGATGACACAAAGCTATGCAAGGGAATTATGTCTTTACAGGATGTCTCCAACTTACAACCTGAACTTAATGCACTATTTAATTGGCAACTATGTGGCAAATGAGGTTTAATGTTGATAAATGTAAAGTTATGCATTTAAGGGCTAAAAACATGCATGCATCATACTGTCATGATCAGGGGTCAGGCTCGAAGATCAGTTGCTATAGCAGTAGCAGAACTACCACCAACCAGCAGGATAGTTACACCAGGTGTTCACCAGAGCTTCTGATGTTGGAGATGTATTTTGCTGTATGCTAGTACCAGGTAGCGGTCCTCAGGATAGATCCACCAGGAGGTGAGCAAGCTGGGGTCCAGTAGAGGAAAAGCAGGTAGGGATCAAGCGGAAGCGTAGTCACTAAACAAGCCAGAGGTCGATAATGAGTAATTGTCGATTGGGATCAGGCAGAAGCGTAGTCGGGGGACAAGCCAAGGGTCGATAATGAGTGGTAGCAAAATATGAACAGCAGCAGGGAAGACAGTAGCGAGATACTGGCTGGAGAGAGCACAATAATCTGGCAAACAGCAAGAAGAGACTTTGCCTGACACAGTGGGGGTTGTGGGTGTTGCAAAGTATGATTGATAGATGCAGCGGAGTCAGTTCAGATCAGACATTGTATAGTAACAGGAACTGGCTTCTTTATTGGAACATAACCACACTAGCAAAGATGTCACTTCACATTGTAAGAAGAATCACAGACAGGAAAAAGAAACCAACAAGTACATCACAGTATACAGGAAATACAACACATCATAGAGAAATACATAGCATAGCATATCACTGAGCATTAGCGACATCTTGTGTCCTTTTTCTAAACTGCAGTCAAATACAGTAAGCTAAGCTGAAAGTTTGTTGTATCTCCAACACCCCTTCTCAACAACTAAGGCTTAGTCTGTTAAACCCATCTTCTTTGTAAGCCTTGAATGTCTTTCAGCAGTCAGGGGCTTTGTAAGGATATCTGCTGTCATATCCTCGGTTGGGCAATAAAGTAACTCAAGAAGACCTTGCTCTTGAAGATCCCTAAGAATGTGGAACTTCACATCAATGTGCTTGGTTCTTGAATTAACTCCTTCCATGTGTGCAAGTACAGTGCATCATTGATTGTCCTCATAGATTTCAGTTGGTCCCAACTGTGGTTGACCTAAGTCTGTTAATAGCTGTCTCAGCCATATAACTTCTTGGCTTGCCTGCGCTGCAGCAACGTATTCTCCTTCAGTAGACGACAGTGAAACAGAGAGTTGCTTTTTACTAGTCCAACTGATGGCACCTCCTGATAGAAAAAATAAGTAGCCACTGGTAGATTTTCTGTCACTGGTGTCTCCTGCCCAGTCAGCATCAACATATCCTGTTAAGGTGCTTTCATCACTTGGTGGTAACTTTAGCTTGTAGTGCGAAGTCCCTTTAAGATAGCGAATGATTCGCTTTACAGCATTCCAGTCCTTTTGACTTGGCATCGAAACCTTTCTGCATAGGATTCCGACAGTTGCTGCAATGTCCGGCCTTGTAGTGGTGGTAAGGTACAGCAATTTCCCTATTGCTTTCCTGTATTGAGTATTAGTAGGTAATGGGTTATCTTGACAATTCATCTCCTTTAGGTAGTTGGTTTCCATGGGAGATTTTACTGGTTTGGCGTCTTCCATTCCAAATGTTTCAATTATTTCTTGTATTTTGTGTCTTTGGTTCAGAAGAAAGCTGCCATCTTCCTCTCTCTCGATCTGGATGCCGAGGTAATTCTTTATGTTGCCAAGATCTTTGGTGTCAAAGTGCTGATTTAGTTTTTCCAGTATTTCTGCTTCATCCCCTTCTTGCTCAAAGCAAATCAGGATATCATCCACATAGATAAGCATATAGACCCATCTGTTTGCCAATTTCTTTGTGTATAAGCAGGGGTCTGCTTTACTCCTTTGAAAGTTTTGATGTGTAAGCACTTCATTTATTTTTATATTCCACGCTCTGGCTGCTTGCTTTAGACCATATATACTCCTGTGAAGTTTGCACACTAGGTCTGACCTTTGTTCATCTTTGAATCCTGGCGGTTGTTCCATGTAAATTTCTTCTGTTAAATCGCCATGTAGAAACGCGGTTTTCACATCAAAATGTTTCACTTGCATTTTCCTTGTGACGGCTACTGTCAGTAAAGTCCGTATTGTAGTGTGCTTGACTACTGGTGCAAACGCCTCATCATAGTCCTCTCCGTATTTTTTGAGAATAGCCCTTGGCTACTAGTCTTGCTTTGTACCATTCAACTGTGCCATCTGCATTGTATTTCACTTTAAAAGTCCATTTACAGCCTATGGCTTTCCTTCCGGGTGGTAGTTCTGTAAGTGTCCATGTTTTAGTGTCATGCATGGATTTTATCTCTTCCTCAGCAGCCTTTATCCATTTAGTTGCTTCTTGTTCTGAAAGTTGAGATATGTCTTCACAGCTTGCAGGTTCGTTGATACTGGCAGTACTTGCTTTGTATGAGAGACGTATAGGTGGTTTACCTTTGTTTTCTCTTGTTGAACGTCTCGTTTTTGTGTCTGAGCCTTCTTGTGTCTGCTCTTCAGTACTGGTTGAGTCTACACTCACTTCAACTGTTTGTTCGGAAGTTACAGAGATGGGCTGGTCAATGTCAGTTTTCTCTTCTTATCTTGCTTCTACTGTTGTCATTACATTGTCTCTTAAATCTTCAACAAAAGTTATGCTGTTGCTAATGGTAACCTTGTCTGCTTTGGGATTTAGGATTCTGTAACCCTTGACATTGTCGTTGTATCCAACAAAGATACCTTCAAACGCTCTGTTTTGGAGTTTAGTGCGTTTTTCTTCAGGTATGTAGATGAATGCTTTGCATCCAAAAACTCTTAGGTGTTTTACACTTGGCTTCTCATTGTGCCATAGTTCATATGGGGTTTTCTCCACTGTTCTGGAAAAAAGTCTGTTCTGCAAATATGTAGCTGTCATAGCTGCCTCACCCCAGTATTTTTGTGGTAGTCCAGAGTCTGTCAGCATACATCTGATCATTTCAGTCAGAGTTCTATTCTTTCTTTCAGCTACTCCATTTTGTTCTGGTGTATACGGGACTGTCTTTTGATGTTCTATTCCATTCTGTTTTAGGTACTCTTGTATCTTACCTCCTGTGAATTCACCTCCATTATCGCTCCGAAGTATGAGAGGCTTCCTCTGAAACTTGTTACTTGTCTTTATTATATAGTCTTTTAATTTGTCAAAAACTTCACTCTTGTGTTGCATTAGGTAGGTGACTGTGTATCTTGAATAGTCGTCTATGAAAGTCACTATGTACCTGTTGCCTCCAGGTGTTGGTGGGTTTAGGGGACCACACACGTCACTGTGAACTAAGTCAAGTGGTCTTGAAGCTCTCTTCTGACTGACTTTGGGAAGTGTTGCTCTTGTAGCTTTGGATTTAATGCACCATTCACATTTAACGGTAATTGGACAAGGGGATACTATCAGATCCCTTGTCAGCTTCCTCCTCTGTAGTTCCTGTATGCATTCTGGGTGTCTGTGACCTAGACGTCTGTGCCATATATGTATACAGTCATTGTGCTTGTGTGTACATAGTCTCACCTTTTCCTTCACTGTGTCAAGGTGATATAGATGATCATCCAGCTTGGCACTTGCTATTGTCTGTTTGCCGTTTAGAATGGAACACTTGTCACCTTGGAATTTTACAGTGAGTCCTCTGGCTGTTAGACGCTTCACAGATAAGAGTCCTCCTTCTAGATTAGGAACATAAAGCGCATCTTTTACTGGTATGGCTAAATTGTGTCCCGCATCATCAGGGCATACAAGGGTTCCATGCCCATATCCTTCTGCATGTATTTTGCTTCCATCTGCAAAATAAATAGTTTCTTTGTTGCTCAGATCAAGTTCTGTGAAGAAACTTCTATCACTTGTCATGTGACTGGTTGCCCCCGAATCGATGCACCAGCCTTGGCATTTATTGTTGCCTGTCACTTTAAATGTAGCATTCCAGTTACCTTCCCTTGGATCATTGATTGTGATTTTGACCTTTTGTTTAGTATAAGAGGGATGCTGTCTCATTTGCTCTGCTTTCCATATAGTACAGTCTTTCTTTATGTGTCCCTGTTTGTGGCATCTGAAACACACTCTGGTCTCTTTCCTGTATAATCTTGCGTCTGTAGCTTTAAGAGCGGTGCTGGTGTCGGTTTCTGTGGAGTCATGCACTAATTCCTTTCTTCTCTGATACTCATCTTTGAGCCTGGTTTTTACAAATGCTAGCGTCAGATCTGTCTCAGATCGGGTCTCCAGTGCATTGATTAGTGCAGTATATGTATCGGGCAAACTGCATAACAACATGGCTGGAATGTGACTGTCTGCGCAACTCAGATTGATCGGGGAGAATATAACAATCACTTCCAGCATTGCGTTTATATGCTCCTGCATGTCCTGTTCTCTGACAAGTCTCATTTTGTAAAGTTTCCACAGCAGAAAGAGCTTGCTGTTTAAACTGGATCTTTCATGCAGTCTTTTCAGTACATCTCACATGCCTTTCGCTGTGTCCTCATTGCGTATATGAATGAGCTGATCATCCTCCACTAGTAGGCTTATGGTGGCCCGTGCCTGTCTGTTTTTCTTGTCCCAGTCCTGATTATTATCCTGTGGCCTCTCTGTAGTGGTAACCTCCCACAAGTCATCTTTGGATAATAGCATTTCCACTTTAAACTTCTATAGCTGATAATTGTCATTGTTCAGCTTGGCCACTGAGAGTTTAAGCTCAGAGTTTCTGGCCATTTTATCCCTCCTTTATATATAAACAGTCTTACTTGTCTATAGGAGATGTCGCTGGAAAGCTTCCTTATGTCGATCTCCGCATCAGCCACACTGTCTTCCTTTTGAGGCTTTGTTCTGCCTGGGCCGCACCTGGTCATAAGTCTTTATCCGGATACTGGGCCCATAACCTGTTGCAAAGTATGATTGATAGGTGCAGCGGAGTCAGTTCAGATCAGACATTGTGTAGTAACAGGAACTGGCTTCTTTATTGGAACATAACCACACTAGCAAAGATGTCACTTCACATTGTAAGAAGAATCACAGACAGGAAAAAGTAACCAACAAGTACATCACAGTATACAGGAAATACAACACATCATAGAGCAATACATAGCATAGCATATCACTGAGCATTAGCGACATCTTGTGTCCTTTTTCTAAACTGCAGTCAAATACAGTAAGCTAAGCTGAAAGTTTGTTGTATCTCCAACACTGGGTTCAAATCCAGGCCTTGACACATGCTTACAAACTGTGTTGCACTACAAAAAAATAAATTAATGTAAATTCATAAAGCAAAAACGTAAGTGAATAACTATATAAAAAGCTTCAAAATCATGAAAGCAAATCTCCAATAAGTACTTTGCATACAGTTATTCAAAGTCCACTATATAATGTAGAGACATAAAGTCCCCACAATAGGCATTATTAAGTCTACTGTGTGCACAACAGTGCCAAGATAGGTCCAGAGCGTTCACTAATGGTGGAAAACTTACCAGAAATGTATGACTCCCTTATTAAAGAGAAGCCATAAAAAGCTTGTGAAATGATGTTTAGACATCTAACACATCTCTCTCCACAATGTCACCAGTCCTCCACCGCATTAGCTCAGGGAGAGAACAAAAGCAGATGCCCCATATAGTGAAAAATCGTCTAGTACCATTTAATAGTTAAAGTATTGCACTTACAAATGTTCAGGAGCAATTGCACAGTGAGAAATACAATTCAGTCAGCAAAACAAACAGATTTCAGGTAATTTCCGTATGCTTGATGACATCAGCTAATGGTTCCACCCAACACGTTTCATCATATATGATGTCTTCTGGGGTTGGCCACCTCTGAATCAACTGTAGAATAGTATTTTTTTGTTTGTTTTATTGGTTGAACTAGAAGGCCTGGTGTCTTTTTTTCAGCCTAACTAACTACAGTATGTAACTATGTAATAGGAAAGGGCAATTCTGGTTTGGCTAACATTAGGCCGTTTGAGCCTATAAGTAGCAGTGGCATGGATTTTCATTGGCCCGGGTGACTAGACATTGCCCCTGGCAGTCATTCTGCCCTAAACCATGGCCAAGTTCTGTTCTGAGTCCTGGAGCCAAGAGGCTTTGAGGAACTTTATGTGGAATAAAGCTGCCATTCTTAGGCCCATATCTTACCTGATGGCCAGACCTCAGTATTGGTCTCAACTGTCCACAGGCCTTTATGTATGTGAGCTAATGTCACAGACACTTACCCTCCTAGTGGCTTTTCAGTCTCCCATGGCTGTGGATACTTGCAGGTTTTACATGGATTGTCACAGCCACGCCGCATAGTACATCACATGATGCATCACAGGACAGTATCCTCCAATTAAACTTGAGCATGACATATCATCACCACTCAAGCATTGCATTTTACACTCCATGAGCTACTGAAGTCCTGTTTTGTCTACTGCCTAAGCTGCACCTAAGCCTGAGTTGATGCTGCACCCTAGCCATATCTGCACTGCACCCCAGCCTAGTCTCTGCTGTATCCAATCTTTAATATTTGCTGTAGTTGAAGCCTCTGCTGCTACCTAGACTCATACATGTGTAGCACTTACCCCCATTTAAGGGACCGGCTGGTTTTGTTTTGGGTCTGCAGCAATTATCTCTCTGGATTGGATCCTTTAGCTCCATTGTCTAGGCAAATAAAAATCTCCAGGAATAAGGCCAATGTCCACACTTGAGTAAAACCTAATCAGCAAGGCTTTATTCTTTTTTTCTCTTTGAGTCAACTTGAAGAGAGTGAGCAGAAAGTTGAAAGAAGTAGGGGAAGGTTCAGGCACGCAACACTTAAAGTTCAGTATCTATACTCATCGCCACTCAAGCCTGAGTGGGTATTGCTCACCTGGATAGTCCCTATGAGAGCGGTCCTAGCAGCCGGGATGGAGCACGGATATCAGAGACGATGAATCCCTCTTTAGGTGAGTTCCCAGGCATCTTCCCCGAGACAGCAGTACAGTCGCTAATCTCCTGGGACTGATCCTCCCCTGGACTCCTTTCCTCAAGATGGGCCCTCTACAAACGGGCAGCCTGGGATCCTTCTCTGAAGTGTAGGCCCCTGTCAGGGGAGCTGGGCCCACGATGCAGCAACAGGGCCTCGGGCTGAAGGTGCCCGAGGCCTAAACACACTCGTGCACCTCGTGTCATGTGGACCACTAGGCACACTCACTGGACCAGAGGTCCCCCCTTGCGCCTTGGGGTGCCCCTGGAATCGCCTCACGTCAAATGGCGTCTGCCCCTTTTGTACCCTCTCCCGGCATGCGCAGCGGGTAGACCACCCCCACTGCACGGCTGCCGAGAGAGGACACCCAAGGTGCTGTGATACCCCCCGTAGTTTAACCTATGCCGGTGGGGACAGTGCCACCTACAGGCAACAGAGAACACCACTGCTAGGCAGTATCACACCCAGAGCAGAGCAATATTAAATCCTTGATTGGTCTGAGCCCAACTATCGGCTCAGACTACCCCTAAATTTCCACATAGCGCCCCCAAATATGGGGGGGCGCTACACATGTCTTTAATGCAACTTCAGTACACCCACAGTGTTTGTTGCCTCTCAGCTGCCCCAGAGCCTTAGCAGCACTCACAGCCTAGTTTAGCCATGTCGGCACCTGCAGTCTTCACTGTATTTCAATCGGTATCTCTGCTGTGCCATCTCCTCCCCACAGCTTTCTGCCTCTCGACAACTTCCATCCACCCAGCAACTTGTGCCTTTCCCTTGCTCCCATTTCTCATTATCTGGCACCTTCCCTCCTCTGTATCTATGAGTTTCTCTTGCGTAGCCTGGTAGTAGTCCACGGATAAACCCAAACTCCCATAGGTGAGTTCCTGGTGGAACACCAGCTACCAGTTTCAACTGCCTGAGAAAGAATTAATGCAGAAGAGCTGGGTCCACATTTTAATTATGACAGCTGACTAGTGCTCAGGGCTCTCTCTTTGTCTACTGTGAGTACCTGCTGCTGTGGGAAAAGGCTAATTGCTGACAGAATACTAAAAGCTACAAGTCTGCCTGTTTTTTGGGGGGAACACTTTAGGAGACACCCTGCTTGTCACTGACCTGAGTTTAGTTATTAAATTGGACATGTAGATGTTTTGTTTGGTTTATTCCATGGACGTGCTGTACCACACCCTCCTGTCTTCAAACTGTTTTTGATTGTTTTTTGCTCAACACAAGTGCAGGACAAACCTGCTTGGACAGTTGCTGAGTGTCCCTGTTTTCTGCATGGTTAACTGCTACCAACACTAGTTGAACATTTCTCTCTCTCTCTCTCTCTCTCTCTCTCTCATATATATATATATATATATATATATATTCATATATATATATATATATATATATATGTAGCACCACCCCCGTAGGAGCTGCTGGTTTAAATTTGGGCCTTGCACGTTACCTCACTGTTCGTTCTCTAGGGGATGAGAGTCTATGGAAAGTTCAATGTCCACACAAGTTATGAATCCTTTTCGTCAGGCTTTATTTCCAAACAAACTTGCATAGGTAGAGGGATGGAGGGTTAGGGGAAGGTTCAGGCAAACAGCAGATCACTGGGGAAACTTCTAAGCTTCAAAATTCACACTCCCCACTCTCCTTCAAGTGGGTATTGCTCACCCGGATAGGCCCCTCTCACTTGGCTTAGCAGCCGGGATGATGCACAAACAAATAACGAAATAACAGTCTCTGCCACAGACCTTTAGGACGATTAAGATGAACTATTCAATGATCCTCTGCCACAGGATTTTAGTACCCGGATATCCAGCCTTACAGTTTAGAGCCTTTAAGCCAACCCGGCACACTGTAAGGTAACATTAGCTACGGTGTATCCTCCAATAGGGTCACCAGGCCTTCCTCAAGATACCAGCCTTCCACTTGGTCCTCTCCAGGACAGGTCCTCCCCTGGTTTCCTCCACTGAGTGGCTTCCTCCCGCAGGACAGACAGCACAGGATCACCTTCAAAGTGTAGGCCCCAGTCAGGACTACTGGGCCTACATGGTAGAGATGTAGCCTCGGGACAGCATGGCTCTGCGGCTGAAATTTCGGTATCCCATACCTCGAGCCAGGAGGGCCACGAGGCGAAGATCCCCAAGAAAATGGCATCTGCCCCTTAAGTACCCTTCCCCAGGATGCTCAGCGGGAAGACCACTCCCACTGAGCTGTTCCCGGGAAAAAATACCCAATACACTTTGGCCTGCTTGTGTTCCGACATTGGCCTGCGGTGGTAATGATACCTACAGGCAAACAGTAGGAAGTCCTTCCAAACACAGCCATAGCTGGAACAGAGGGCAATTTAGCCTTAATCATTACAAAGTCTGAGCTAACTATCAGCTCAGACACCCACTAAATTTAATATAGCGCCTGATCATCAGGAGCAGGGTGCTACATTATATATATTTATATATATATATATATATATATATATATATATATATATATATATAAATATATATATATATATATATTGTAACGGCACCCCAATATCCAGGGGATTAACGCCGTTTACGATGTTCCCTCTCCTAGACACACATCCACTCGCTACCAATATCCACAGCCAAACGACCCTTTCCCATAGGACCCGATCCCCTTAGAAGGACGAGACACACTCTGTCTTCTTCTGTAATAGGAATTCCTTTATTATTGAGAAACATTGTAACTTTATACACAATTCAATCCACATGATTTAACATGAACAAGGGCCCAGCTCCACCCACACATCCCAAGACTCAACACCTCATCCTGACGTCTGCTAGGCTTCAAAAGATCCCACACAATACACATCTTCTCACAAAGGGTTGGCAGCCAGTCTGTCTGGCACTTTACAATACACACACAAGGACAGACTTAATCTCTATTCACACCAGACCTTCCCCAGTCATAATGAACAATAGAATGCAAAACAACTTAATTCCTCACAGCAATGATTACTTAACCCCCACATACAGTATACATCCAATCTATATACAATGTATATACAGCCTTGAATATGGCTATCACAGACCATATCGGGGGTTTCTTTTATTCACCCTGTGTCCAAAGTGACCCCACTGTCACACATCTCCCCTTTCGGCAGGGGACTAACAGAGGAGGGGACCCCAGACGGGTCTACTCCGAAGTTAGTCCATGGGTCCATTCTTCCAATGCTGGTATCCACCCAGTACCACAAATGAATTGCTCCAAGCAGAGCATTACTTACCCAGCCAACCTCTGCCTCTCTCAGAGAACATACCCGCCGCTGGGGAGAAGACAGGGTGACTGGGCTCAGTTCGTCATGCTGTTGGGGATCTGGGTCGACTGCCCGGCATCCCTGGGGTATACAAGTGGAGACTGAAGTCCCATCCACTTGTGGTAGGTGGAAGTCCCCCAGTGCTTGCAAAGCAAGGCTGACATCCTCCTGTCTCAGTGTCACACCATTTTCTGGGGTTGTGTCAGTGAGGACTGAACTCCCATCTACTACCACAGGAACTCCCTCTTCTGTTAGTTGAGAGCAGAGGCCCGCGGCAATCTGCTCTGTTGCCAGCTCTTCTTCTGGGTTGCTGTGAGTGGAGACCGTAGTCCCATCCAGTCCCACAGGAACTCCCTCTTCTGTTAGTTGAGAGCAGAGGCTCGCGGCAATCTGCTCTGTTGCCAGCTCTTCTGCTGGGTTGCTGTGAGTGGAGACCGCGGTCCCATCCACCGATATCCGCTCAAGTGGCAGTTGTGTGCAGCGGCCAGTAGCATTCTGCCCTGCTGCCAGTGATTCAGCTGGGGGTGAAAGCTTTACCACCTCAGCTTGTTGCTGGAGAGAGGGGCCAACTGCCCCGGCTCCCTGAAACTCCCCAGTTGTTTCCGGTGCTGGGCAGAGGTTGCTATCACTCTGCCCTGTTGCCAGCACTTCTGCTGGGGACTCCACACCATCTGCTCTGGCTAGCTGTTGGGGGGGAAGATGGCCTACTTCTCCTCCCTGCATCTCTCGCAATCTCCTTCCGAATTCCTCTTCCATGTCGGCTGGTTCTTTAGGCGTTGTCCCCCGATTGCCGTATTTGCGCCATTCTCCACTCATGTTGCTGCTCTAGTTCTCTCTTTTGTCGCGCATCCTGCAGCTGGATGCCTCTAATGGCTTCCTGAATGGCGGTCTCTGATGGGTTAGCACCATATAATGCCAACCGCTGTCGCACTCGTTGCTGAAACAAATCTTCAACTGACCGGGGTCCTGCATCACCATCTCTCTGGTCCATCTCGGCTCTCAAGTAAGTCTTTCAGCGTGACTTTCCTGCAGGCTGCATAGCTGGTCATTAACTGTGGTGGCTTGGAGTGTCCCAGGAACTGGAGGGAAAATCCTGCTGCTGCCAACCAATGTAACGGCACCCCAATATCCAGGGGATTAACGCCGTTTACGATGTTCCCTCTCCTAGACACACATCCACTCGCTACCAATATCCACAGCCAAACGACCCTTTCCCATAGGACCCGATCCCCTTAGAAGGACGAGACGCACTCTGTCTTCTTCTGTAATAGGAATTCCTTTATTATTGAGAAACATTGTAACTTTATACACAATTCAATCCACATGATTTAACATAAACAAGGGCCCAGCTCCACCCACACATCCCAAGACTCAACACCTCATCCTGACGTCTGCTAGGCTTCAAAAGATCCCACACAATACACATCTTCTCACAAAGGGTTGGCAGCCAGTCTGTCTGGCACTTTACAATACACACACAAGGACAGACTTAATCTCTATTCACACCAGACCTTCCCCAGTCATAATGAACAATAGAATGCAAAACAACTTAATTCCTCACAGCAATGATTACTTAACCCCCACATACAGTGTACATCCAATCTATATACAATGTATATACAGCCTTGAATATGGCTATCACAGACCATATCGGGGGTTTCTTTTATTCACCCTGTGTCCAAAGTGACCCCACTGTCACATATATAATATATATATATTGTGGGAGATTAGCTCGTGGGGATCACCTTTTCTCAGAATGAAGGTCAGCGTACAGGCAGTTTCTTTAAAACCTGGCGTATTGCCAGCTTTATTTACAAACGGTTTGCAATAGTCATACAAAATAAAATCCTTGCCGTCTGGCGCTAAACTAAACAGTAACCTCTCTCTATACGGGGAGGGGCTGGTCCCCGTCACCCACAAAACACAAGGTGAAGCAAACCTTTCTTTTCCAATCCAACAAACAGAGCTCCTCTGACTCAGGTTCCCCTCTGAGTCTCAGGCCAGAGCCCTGCTGTGTTCTCTTCCTGGACCAGAACATCAGGACCAGAACCCAGCCTGCCACAGAGGCTGGAAAAACCGGACTGGATTCCCGTTCAGTCCCTTACAATGGACCGAATGCAAGGTGAAATGTAGCGATTGTCATGTATTTCACCTCGCATACCTTTACATATTCTCCCCCTCTGCTCAAGCCCCTGCGGCTGAGCACTTGACCCAGCCATACAGTGCACACGGGAGAGGGCATCAGCATTATCCTGGAGTTTGCCCGGCCTGGGCTCAACCGTGAATTTAAAGGGCTGTGAAGCCAGGAACCACCTTGTCCCACGGGCATTTTTCTCCCTGTTGTCACACATCCACTTCAGGGGAGCATGGTCAGTGACCAGCCTAAATGACCTCCCGAGTAGATAATACCTCAGGGAGTCTAAGGCCCATTTAATGGCGAGACATTCCTTTTCAACAATGGCATAGTTCCTTTCGTGCTTGTTCTGCTTCCGGCTCAGGTATACAACCGGGTGCTCCTCACCATTCCTGTCCTGCGACAGTACGGCCCCTAGGCCCACCTCAGAGGCGTCTGTCTGTATGACAAACTCCTTTGTGAAGTCTGGGGTCACCAGCACCGGTAGTGCACAGAGGGCCTGTTTTAACTTCTCAAACGCCTTCTCTGCCTCAGGGTTCCATTTGACCATGACAGACCCTCTGCCCTTCGTCAGGACAGTCAGAGGGACGGCAATGGTGGCAAAGTCAGGTATAAACCGTCGGTAATACCCCGTAATGCCTAGGAAGGCCCGAACTTGTTTCTTGTTTACGGGTTGGGGCCATTTTTGAATTGCCTCAATCTTATTGGTCTGAGGCTTGACAAGTCCCCGGCCAATAATGTAGCCAAGGTACTTGGCCTCCTCCAGGCCTATGGCACACTTATTTGGGTTAGTCGTGAGGCCTGCTTCCCTAAGGGAATCTACCACCGCCTGTACCTGGGGCAGGTGCGATTCCCAATCTGGGCTGTGGATGACCACATCGTCCAAATAAGCAGCCGCATACGGGCGATGTGGTCTCAAAGTTTTGTCCATCATTCGTTGAAATGATGCAGGGGCCCCTTGCAGACCAAAAGGCATCTGCTTGTACTGAAACGAGCCCTCAGGACTGGAAAAGGCAGTCTTCTCCTTGGCCGATTCAGTTAGCGGTATTTGCCAATAGCCTTTTGTTAGGTCTAGGGTCGTTATATAGCGAGCCTGTCCCAACCTGTCCACAAGTTCGTCAACCCGGGGCATCCGGTTTGCATCGAACTTGGACACACTTGAGTTTCCGAAAGTCATTACAAAACCTGATAGTGCCATCAGGTTTTGGGACCAGTACTATGGGGCTCAACCACTAACTGTGGGACTCTTCTATCACATCCAACTCCAACATGTTTTTAATTTCTTTTGTGACTGCCTCACGCCTGGCCTCTGGGATTCTATATGGCTTCACATTTACCCGAACCCCTGGTTCCGTCACTATGTCATGTTGGATCATGTTGGTCAGTGCGGGTAAGGGGGAGAAAAAGTCTCTATTTTTATGAACAAACACCCTAACGTCACTTTGTTGTGCCATGGACAGGGTATCCGTGATGGCGACTTTAGGTGTCACGGGTACTGTCATGTACCTGGGTGTATTTGAACCGGGATCTTCCTGGTCCCACAGCTGCAGCCTTACCTGTTGTGCTACGAAGCAGATCTAGACTTTTGGAAATGTCCTCTCAGTATTAAGTATTGCCTTGGACTCACTAGCCCCACCTGCTGCCAGCTGTGGACAATTTTCTATCAAAGCAGCCCATAAAAAGGAAGTGATGCTATCTCTCAGTGCCCGTTTGTGTGGAATAGCTCCCTGGGGGTTGTGACTGCTTTTTGATCTTGATTTTCGTGTTGAACTTCTGCCTGAATTCCTGACTACTCTCTAGCCTGCTGATTTTGTACTTCACTGCCAGCTTGTGTATGACCTTTGCCTGCCTGACCACTCTCTGGATTTTGATCGTGTACCGTTTTGCCTGATCTGTTGCCAACCTAATCTGCCTGACTAACTTTTTGCCTGAATCCTCAGCACACAAGTTCCACTTCGGACACTACCTATCACAGGTACCTTACATTACAAACAGGCCACAATGACAGTGGACCCTGCTGAGATTGTTAAGGCGATTTCACGTCACTGACAATTGATTGGAGCTCATGAACAGCATCTTCCTTCCCTGGACGCCAAGTTAGATGAACTTTGTACTATGCTTAAATCTTGTTTGCCTTCTTCCTCTGCAACGGTCCAGACTCCGGATCCTACTCCTGCTACGATCCAACCCGCCTCTTCTGTACCACCCAAACTTCCCTTGCCTGACAAATTTGGTGGTGATACTGAAGACAGCAGAGGCTTTTTAAATATTTGCTGTTTGCATTTCCGCAACAACCCTGGGACCTTTAGCACTTCGTCTGCCAAAGTGACTTTTGTAATTTCCTTGTTTAAGGGAGAAGGTCCTGGCCTGGGTCTCTCCTTATCTGGAACGCAATGATCCTGTGCTGCAAGACGCTGACAAATTTCTGGCTTCTCTCCAGACTGTATTTGACAAGCCAGATAGAGCTTCTGCAGCCGAGTACTCACTCTTGGACATGCAACAAGGCACCAGGTCTGTGGCACAATATGCTATTGAGTTTCGTACCCTTGCCGCTGAGACTACTTGGGACTCAAGGGCATTACGTGCAGCCTTCCGAAAAGGTCTTGCGGATCGCATCAAAGACGAATTAGTCTATAAGGATTCCCCAGAAGACCTAGAGAAATTCATAGAGTTCTGTGTTCGTCTGGATGTCCGGTATCATGAAAGGTGCCAAGAGAGACTTAGAACTCGCAAGTTTCCTGGGCCAGTTTACCGTTTGGCCCCTAACTTCCAAGCACCACCTCAGCCAGAACCTGAAATCTCATTTGAACCCCAGGCACCTGTGGAACCCATGGATGTAAGCCGTCTCCACCTAACTGAGTCTGAGAAACAAAGGAGGCGTGCATTGGGCCTATGCCTATACTGTGGACTTAAAGGACATTTATTATCTGTCTGCCCTTCCCGTCCAGTAAAAGGCAGGGTCTAACCAGTGTTGGAGGAGCTGGCTTAGGCCTTACAGGTATATCCTCCAAGACCAAGATTACCATTCCTGCAATTATCCATTTACCCTCTAAACTTGTCTCCTGTGAGGCTTTTGTGGATTCTGGAGCTGCTGGCATATTCTTGGACTACACTTTTGCTAAAAAAAATAATATCCCATTTGTTCCAAAATCTAGACCCCTGAACATTACCACCGTGAATGGACAACCCTTGGGAGATGGCATTGTAAAATTTGAGACTATGACAATCACCCTTCAGGTAGGCGTACTCCACAAAGAGGAAGTTGTCTTTTCTCTTATTGATTCTCCACTTCTGCCTGTTATCCTTGGTTACCCATGGTTACAGCAACATAATCCTTCTTTTGATTGGGAAAATGGAGAACTAACCTCTTGGGGGTCGTTCTGTCATTCAAACTGTTTGTCTCAACCCAAAAGACTTTCTGCTTGTATGTTGGCTTCCATGGTTGTCCCACCTACCTTGCCTCATGAATACCATGCGTTTGCAGATGTATTTTGCAAGAAAAAGGCAGAGGTTTTACCTCCACATCGTTCTTTTGACTGTGCAATTAAATTGATTCCTGGAGCACCTCTTCCCAAAGGAAGGACCTATCCCCTGTCTTTGCCTGAACAAAAATCCATGGAGGAATACGTAAAAGACAACTTGGAAAGAGGTTTTATTCTGACCCTCTTCTTCTCCAGTAGGGGCAGGTTTTTTCTTTGTTGAAAAAAAAGATGGGGGTCTTCGACCATGCATAGACTATCGAGGGTTAAATCAAATCACCGTAAAAGATTCCTACCCTTTGCCTCTCATTCTTGAACTGTTTGATGTACTTAAGGGGGCTGTTATCTTCTCCAAGCTAGACCTACGAGGGGCTTATAATCTGATTCAAATTAAAGACGGGGACGAGTGGAAGACAGCATTCAACACTCGTAATGGACATTTTGAATATCTGGTTATGCCATTTGGGTTGTGTAACGCCCCTGCTGTCTTCCAACGTTTCATGAATTAAATTTTTCATGATTTCAGCAACAGTTTTGTGATCATCTACTTGGACGACATTTTAATCTTTTCCAAGACTCATCTAGAGCACATTTCATGTAAAGCAGGTATTGCAACGACTGAGAGAAAACCATCTTTACGCGAAGATTGAGAAATGCAGTTTCCATCAAAGCTGTATTCCTTTCCTTGGATACATTATAAGTGCTGTCGGTTTCCAAATGGACCCTCAAAAACTTTCTGCTGTCTTGCAATGGCCCCAACCGACCACTTTAAGAGGGCTCCAAAGCTTTCTAGGGTTCGCAAATTACTACAGACACTTCATCAAAGGTTTTGCCTCCATTGCGCCCCCCCCCCCTTACTGCTATGACTAAGAAAGGTACAAATTGCAAGGTATGGTCCTCAGAAGCAGAATCGGCTTTCCATCAATTAAAAGACATGTTCAGCAAAGCTCCAATTCTTCAGCATCCAAATCCCGATCTCCAGTACATAGTTGAGGTTGATGCCTCTGAGGTAGGAGCAGGTGCCGTGCTCTCCCAGAGACAGCCTAAGTCCGGTGGAATCCATCCAGTAGCATTTTTTTCTAGAAAGTTTTCTCCAGCGGAGATGAATTACGATGTTGGGAATCGAGAACTACTGGCCATCAGATTGGCATTGTCTGAATGGCGACATCTTCTGGAAGGGGCTCCCAAACCTTTTTCTATCCTCACTCACCATAAAAACCTACTGTATCTTTAGACTGCAAGACGTTTGAACTCACGTCAGGCTCGATGGGCTCTGTTTTTCTCCCGTTTTAATTTTGTTCTTTCTTATGTTCCCGGGCATAAAAATAAGAAAGCCGATGCTCTTTCCAGACAGTTCGCTACCTCTGAAGAAGGCCAGCCTACCGAGCAGTATATAATCCCACCTCACAAAATTGTCACACAGATCTCTACGGCTCTTTCCCAACAGTTACAAGAAACCCAGAATCGTGTTCCCCAAGGCTTGAAGATACCACCAGGTCGCCTGTTCGTAGCCTCTAGCCTCAGAAAACCTGTACTCCTCTGGGCACATGATGGTGTGTTATCTGGTCATCCTGGTGTCACCATCACTCTTAAGACCTTGCAGCGTCATGTCTGGTAGCCTCATATGAAAAGGGATGTTACTGACTATGTGGCTGCCTGTCCAATTTGTGCTGCTAATAAAGTACCCCGTACATTGCCTACTGGACTGTTACAACCACTTTCGGCACCTCGTCAGCCTTGGACCCATTTGACTATGGACTTCATTACAGACTTACCCAAGTCCGAGGGCATGACTGCTATATGGGTCATAGTGGATTGCTTTTCCAAAATGTCTCATTTTGTGCCGCTCCCGGGGTTACCTACAGCGGAAGCACTGTCTACTCTCTTCCTTTCCCGTATTGTGAGATATCATGGCATACCTACCAATGTCGTCTCAGACCGCAGATCCCAGTTTGTTTCCCGATTCTGGAGAGCGTTCTGCAAGAAACTGGGAGTAACGCTTTCACTCTCTACCTCACATCACCCTCAAACAGATGGTCAAACCGAACGCATGAACCAGACCCTAGAAACCTATCTTCGACATTATGTCAATGCCTTACACTCCAACTGGTCTGAGTATTTGCCTTTAGCTGAGTTCGCTATTAATTCCCGTTGGCACAGTGCTCTTCATACCACACCATTCCACGCAGCCCTAGGCTATCACCCTCAGACTTTTCCCCTACTTCAGCCTTCTTCTGGTGTACCAGCAGTAGATCAGCGGGTGAAAAATATTCTGCTACATTGGAAAAAGATTTGCTTATTACTACGGAACTCAGCAGGCAAGTATGCACTTTTTTCCAACAAACGAAGACGCCATATACCTCCATATGTGGTGGGGGACAGAGTTTGGCTATCAACCAAATATGTGAGACTGAAACAACCTTCTAGCAAATTGGGCCCTCGATTCATTGGTCCTTACAGAATTATTGCTCGAGTCGGGCCAGTCTCCTATCGGTTGAAATTACCCTCCTCTCTCCGGATTCATCCTGTGTTCAACGTTTCCCTCCTCAAAAAAGCAATTTTCAATCGCTACTCCAGAATGCAACAGCTACCTCCTCCTGTTCTTGTTGATGGACAAAATGAGTTTGAAATCTCCAAGATTCTTGATTCTAGAAGACAGGGTCGTGGCCTTCGGTATCTGGTTCATTGGAAGGGATATTCTGTCACAGACCGTTCCTGGGTTCCAGCCAAAGATCTGCATGCCCCTTCTCTTATTCGAGACTTCCATGCCTCCTTTCCCACTAAGCCCCGCTAGGCCCCTGGAGGGGTCCACTGGGGAGGGGGCCCTGTCATGTACCTGGGTGTATTTGAACCGGAATCTTCCTGGTCCCACAGCTGCAGCCTTACCTGTTGTGCTACGAAGCAGATCAAGACTTTTGGAAATGTCCTCTCAGTATTAAGTATTGCCTTGGACTCACTAGCCCCACCTGCTGCCAGCTGTGGACAATTTTCTATTAAAGCAGCGCATAAAAAGGAAGTGATGCTATCTCTCAGTGCCCGTTTGTGTGGAATAGCTCCCTGGGGGTTGTGACTGCTTTTTGATCTTGATTTTCGTGTTGAACTTCTGCCTGAATTCCTGACTACTCTCTAGCCTGCTGATTTTGTACTTCACTGCCAGCTCGTGTATGACCTTTGCCTGCCTGACCACTCTCTGGATTTTGATCGTGTACCATTTTGCCTGATCTGTTGCCAACCTAATCTGCCTGACTACGTTTTCGCCTGAATCCTCAGCACACAAGTTCCACTTCGGACACTACCTATCACAGGTACCTTACAGGTACCCGCTCAGTTGGAGGCGGGGAAGTGGCCAGTAAAGTCTCTCGGTCCTTCCAGGGTTTTAAGAGATTCACATGGTAAATTTGGTGTGGTTTCCTTTTCCCTGGCTGGTAGATTTTGTAGTTTACCTCCCCCACCCTTTCGACAACCTCAAAGGGACCCTGCCACTTGGCTAAAAACGTACTTTCCACTGTGGGAACCAATACCAACACTCTGTCCCCAGGGCTGAAAGTACGGACCCTGGCACTTCGGTCATAGACCCTCCTTTGGGCCTCCTGGGCTCGCTCCATATGTTCTCGCACCAGGGGTAGGACAGCTGCGATTCAAACCTGCATCAAGGAGACATGCTCTATGATCCTTCTATATGGGGTTGCCTCACCTTCCCATGTTTGTTTGGCAACATCTAGCAGCCCCCTGGGATGCCTACCATACAAGAGTTCAAAGGGGGACGTCTGCAGGACCTCACGTATTGCAAACATGAGATATGGCAGCAAAAAATCCCAGTTTCTCCCATCTTTGTCGACCACCTTTTTCAGCATACTTTTCAAAGTTTTATTAAATCTTTCGACCAGACCATCCATTTGGGGGTGGTAGACAGAGGTACGGAGATGGGAGATTTTGTATAACTTACAAAGCTCTTTGGTAACCTTGGACATAAAGGGGGTGCCCTAATCGCTTAAGATCTCTTTTGGGATCCCCAGTCGACTAAAGACATGGACTAATTCCTTGGCAATAGCCTTAGCAGAGGTATTGCGCAAGGGTATGGCCTCAGGATAGCGAGTCGCATAGTCCAGGATCACCAGAATATGCTGGTGACTGCGGGCAGATTTCACCACCGGCCCCACCAGGTCCATGCCAATTCTCTCAAAGGGGACCTCGATTTTTGGCAGAGGAACAAGGGGGCTGCAAAAATGGGGTGCCAGTGCCGACATTTGGCACTCGCGGCACGATTCGCAGTACTCCTTGACATCTGCATACAACCCGGGCCAGAAAATTCTATGGGCGATTCTCTCCCTGTTTTTTTCTACACCGAGATGCCCCCCCATTACATGACCATGGGCCAGGTCTAGCACCACCCTGCGGAAAGGTTTGGGAACTAGTAGCTGTTCTACCTCGTCCTCTCCATGTTTTATCACTCGATACAATAAATTGTTTTTAATTGCCATGTAGGGGAAAGACACCACCCAATTAGGATCCACCGGTTCCCCATCTAACATCTTAACGTTTTCCCTGGCTCTCATGAGGGTGGCCTCTCGTAGTTGCTCAGTACATCCTCTCTCCTGACCTCTAAATCGGGTACCACATTTTGGCTACTCTCAATGTCAGAGTCAGAGGTGTTCTCCTGTTCGTTACCCTCAGGCTGGGAGCTAACTTCCAGGTCCTCCAGCTCCCCAGCCATGACAGGGAAAGGAATAGGGTCTCTGGCTTCCTCGATCCCACCAACCGAATCCTCTTCCCTTTGGCAAATAGGGTCTGGCGAGAGTTCCCGTGCTTCCCCAGCAGGGGGAGCTCTATCTACCAGCCTCCCTTGGCTCTCCCATAAATTCCAGAAATGGGGAAAATCTCTTCCCACTAAGGCTTCGTGAAGCAGTGAAGGTACCACCCGCACTGAATGCGTTACACTGCCCCCGGGGGTATCAACCTCAACCACCGCTGTCTGTTAGTCTCGAGTGTCCCCATGGATGCAAATAACCCCAATAGTACTGGGGTGTAGTTTTGTGGGGTTCACACAATCACTCCTGAATAGGGTCACCACACTACCAGAGTCTAGCAGTGCTGTCAGTGGCTTTCCATCCACTGAAATAACACACATCTGTTTTTCAATGCGACTCTGACATGATGCAGTACATGCGACCTGTTTAAACAAAGAAATGCGTCTTTTCATATAAGCATAATCGCATTGCATAAGTTCATCATTTATAGGACAGTTCGCAACAATATGCCCTAATGCATGGCAACTAAAACATCTTATATGCTCAACCCCCAGTCCTCTCAACGGTCCCAAAGACCTTCCTGGCTGCTTTGGCCAGTCTCCATGTCTAGGAACCACAGTCTCATCAGTTGGAACAACAGTCTTATCAAATCTCCCCAAGCTCTTGGACCCCGGAACAGTCTTACCAGAACCGCCGGGAGATCTCGCACCCCTAGACACACCGAAGTGGGGCGTAGATGGATTCACCAAGTCCTCAGTAGCACTGTACCTCTCCACTAGGTCGACCAGTTGGGCTGCAGTTTTGGGGTCGCCCTGTCCGACCCACTTCATCAGAGCAGCAGCGGGCTCACGCAGATACCGGTCAATTAACAAACGCTCCACAATCTGCGGGCCTGTCAAGGTCTCTGGCTGCAACCACTTCTTGGTGAGGTGAACCAGGTCAAACATTTGTGAACGGGGTGGCTTGTTGCTGGAGTAGGACCACTGATGCACCCGCTGGGCCCGGATTGCCATGGAGACACACAAGCGTGCGAGTATCTCTGTCTTTAGAGTCTCATAGTCCTGGGCCTTATTGGGTTCTAGGTCAAAATAGGCCTTTTGGGGTTCTCCTGTTAGAAATGGGGCCAAGAGACCCGCCCACTGCTCTTTTAGCCATCCTTTGCGGTCAGCAACTCTCTCAAAAGTCACAAGGTATGCCTCAACATCATCAGCAGATGTAATTTTTTGTAGGTAGTAGGATGCACGTACCATCTTTGCTTCCACTGGCACAGGAGGTGCGGACCCCTTTTTCAGTTCCACCAGAGCCTCTGCGAACTGCCGGTTTATCTCCTGCTGCGCCGCCTGTTGTGCTGCAGCGGCCTCTGCGACTTGGGGTTACATTTCTTGCTGAGCCACCTGTTGTGCTGCCACGCCCTCTGCGACTCGCCGGCTCATCTCCTCCTGAGCCTCCCGTTGTGCTGCAGCGGCCTCTGCGACTTGGCGGTTGGTTTCCCGCTGAGCTGCATTGGCCTGTAGCAGGGCCTTTAACATTTCCTCCATCTTCAGAAAGTGCCCGCATTCTCCACCACGTGTGGGAGATTAGCTCGTGGGGATCACCTTTTCTCAGAATGAAGGTTAGCGTACAGGCAGTTTCTTTAAAACCTGGTGTATTGCCAGCTTTATTTACAAGTGGTTTGCAATAGTCATACAAAATAAACAAAACAGAAATCAAATCCTTGCCGTCCGGCGCTAAACTAAACAGTAACCGCTCTCTATACGGGGAGGGGCTGGTCCCCGTCACCCACAAAACACAAGGTGAAGGAAACCTTTCTTTTCCAATCCAACAAACAGATCTCCTCTGACTCAGGTTCCCCTCTGAGTCTCAGGCCAGAGCCCTGCTGTGTTCTCTTCCTGGTCTTTTAACTTCCACCTGAGTGTGGACTCAGGTGGACCAGAACATCAGGACCTGAACCCAGCCTGCCACAGAGGCTGGAAAAACCGGACCGGATTCCCCTTCAGTCCCTTACAATGGACCGAATGCGAGGTGAAATGTAGCGATTGTCATGTATCTCACCTCGCATACCGTCACAATATATACACACACACACACATACAGTATATATCAATATACACTAGGGATGAGCTTGATGAGTTTGACTCAAACATTGGCTGTTCGCCCGTTCGCCCAAACAATTTGGGGTGTTTGCGGCAAATTCGAAAAGCCGCGGAACACCCTTTAAAAGTCTATGGGAGAACTCTAAAGTGCTAATTTTAAAGGTTAATATGCAAGTTATTGTCATAAAAAGTGTTTGGGGACCTGGGTCCTGCCACAGGGGACATGTATCAATGCAAAAAAAGTTTTAAAAACTGGCATTTTTTCGGGAGCAGTGATTTTAATAATGCTTAAAGTGAAACAATAACAGTGAAATATTCCTTTACATTTCATACCTGGGGCGTGTCTAAAGTATGCCTGTAGGGTCGCGCATGTTTCCCGTGTTTAGAATTGTCCCTGCACAAAATGTAATTTCTGAAGGAAAAAAGTCATTTAAAACCACTTGCGGTTATAATGAATTGTCGGGTCCTCGGCAATACAGATCAAAGTCATTGAAAAAAAACGCAGGGGTCCCCCCCACAGTCCATTACCAGGCCCTTTTGGTCTGGTATGAATATTAAGGGAAACCCCGAACCAAAAAAAAAAAAAAAAAGCGTGGGGGTCCCTCTCCAAATTCCATATCAGGCCCTTCAGGTCTGGTAAGGTTATTAAGGGGAACCCCGCACCACAATTTAAAAAAAATGGCGTGGGGTCCCCCCCAAAAATTAATACCAGACCCTTCAGTTGCTGAAGTAAAATTAGAAAAATATATACATACAACTATTTTTCAGGAAAAAAAATTGACAATTGCCATTTGCGTATGTATTCACCACCTTTGTTATGAAGCCCATAAAAAGCTCTGGTGAAACCAAATTACCTTCAGAAGTCACATAATTGGTGAAGACTAAGGAATTCTCCAAACAAGTAAGGGACAATGTTGTTGAGAAGTACAAGTCAGGGTTAGGTTATAAAAAAAATATCCAAATCTTTGATGATCCCTAGGAGCACCATCAAATCTCATGTAGCGCCCTGCTCCTGACGATCAGGCGCTATATTTAAATCTAGTGGGTATCTGAGCCGCTTACTGGCTCAGATCTGATTATGAAGGCTAAATTGGCCTCTGTTTCGGCTGTGGCTGTGTTGGGAGGACTTCCCACTGTTCGCCTGTAGGTGGCGTTACCACCACAGGCCAGTTTTGGAACACAACCAAGCCAGAGCAGATTGGGTGTCCTTCCCCGGGAACAGTTCAGTGGGAGTGGTCTCCCCGCTGGGCATGCTGGGGAAGGGTTCTTAAGGAGCAGACGCCATTGTTCTGGGCTCGTCTGCCATGTGGTCCTCCTGGCCCAAGGAAGGTGTGTGTTACTGCCTGTCTTGTTTTCCCGCCTCGGGGCCGGCTTGCCCGAGGCTGTGCACCTACAAGGTAGGCCCAGATGTCCTGTCTGGGGCCTACGGCTCAGGGGTGGTCCTGTGATGTCTGTCCTGAGGGCGGAAGCCACTCAATGGAGGAACCGGGGCAGGACCCGTCTTGCAGAGAACCCAGCGGAGGCTGGTATCTCGGGAGAAGGCCTGGTGACTTTATTGGAGGATGCACCCTAGCCAAATGCTACCCTGCAGTATCGCCGGTCCGGTTTAAAGGCTCTCATACTGCTCGGCTGAATACTTGCTAAGTCATTTGGTGGAAGACCAAGTTGCAATTTGTCCACATCGCCCAATCCTGTGGCAGAGGATTGTCTACCTGTTCTACTTTCATCAAGTCTGTGGCAGAGACTTTGGGTCCGTGCTCCACCCCGGCTGCTAGGCCGGTGAGAGAGGTCTATCCGGGTGAGCAATTTCCACTCGAAGGAAAGTGGTATGTGTACTTTGTTTAGTGTCCTTTTAAAACCTAAAAGTTCCTCCAGTGGTCTTCATTATGTTGCCTGAACTTCCCCTAACCCTCCGTCCTTTTTTCCCTGCAAGTTGGTGTGAAATAAAAGCAAAGAAAAGGATTTACAACTTGTGTGGACATTGAAGTTCCTCATGAAGTGTATAGACTCTCATCCCCTAGACAACGAATGGTGGGGTAACGTGCAAGGCCCAAAATCTAAACCAGCAGCTCCTACAAGGGTAGTGCTACACTCACATAACCAAATGGAAAGAACATGGCACAACAGCAAACCTGCCAATAGACGGCCGCACACCAAAACTCACGTACCGGGCTAGGTGGGCATTAATCAGAGAGGCAGCACAGAGACCTAAGGTAACCCTGGAGGAGCTGCAGAGTTCCACATCAGAGACTGGAGTGTCTGTACAAAGGACAACAATAAGCCGTACGCTTCATAGAGTTGGGCTTTATGGCAGAGTGGCCAGAAGAAAGCTATTACTTTCAGCAAAAAAACAAAATGGGACATTTTCAGTTTGCGAAAAGGCATGTGGGAGACTCCCAAAATGTATGAAGGAAGGTGCTCTGGTCTGATGAGACTAAAATTGAACTTTTTTGCCATCAAAGAAAACGCTATGTCTGGTGCAAACACATCACATCACCCAAAGAACACCAGTCGGGACTAGGAAACTGGTCAGAGTTGAGGGAAAGATGGATGGTGCTAAATACAGGGATATTCTTGAGCAAAACCTGTACCACTCTGTGTGTGATTTGAGACTAGGATGGAGGTTCACCTTCCATCAGGACAATGACCCCAAACACACTGCTAAAGCAACACTTGAGTGGTTTAAGGGGAAACATGTAAATATGTTGGAATGCCCTAGTCAAAGCCCAGACCTCAATCCAATAGAAAATCTGTGGTCAGACTTAAAGATTGCTGTTCACAAGCTGAAACCATCCAACTTGAAGGACCTGGCTCAGTTTTGCAAGGAGGAATGGACAAAAATCCCAGTGGTAAGATGTGGCAAGCTCATAGAGACTTATCCAAAGGGACTTGGAGCTCTGATAGACGCAAAAGGTGGCTCTACAAATAATGACTTTAGGGGGTTAATAGGCGTCTATAATACAAAAAGACATAATCCAGTTTGATCCTTGGGTTATTCTATTTCACCATACCTCACAATCAATATCTAGATATAAAAACTCAATAACCCCACATCTGCTAAGGCAGCACCCTGGGATTCCTCTTCCCTTCGTGGGCCTCAGCCAAAGGTGCTGGACCCAAGGCCTTCAGTTGCAGCCCCAGGGCTAAAGGTGCCTGGGACTGATACGCCAGTGTACCGGGCCAGGAAGTCCCATTACTCTCGAACCTGGAACCCCACCCTCGGGCTGAAGGGGCCCGGGGTGTCCAACGAACAGAACAACGACACACTCCCCGGGATAGGACCCCCGGGAGAAGAAGAACACCCCACAGGCAGCGTCCGCCCCTTTTATATCCTCCCTCGGCATGCACAGCAGGCCGACCACGCCCACCATACCACCGCCGAGAGGCGACATCCAAGGCACAGCACTATACCAGCGGTTCAACCCTAGCCCCTGATGACAGCGCCATCCACAAGCTACAGGGAACTATACACCAGTATCCCACCTGCGGTATAAAATGGTTAGAAAAGCCCTATCAAAAAAGGTATTTGAGTACAACTACCACTAAAACATCCCCCTAAATTTGAAGACCCTGCTACACACTCCCCCTGGACAGATAGACACTTTCCCCAGTGTCTGGAGTAAACTCACGTACCTCAAGCCTGAGTCTACGCAGGTTTATTCCTGAACTATGTACAAAAAAATATATATATATATATATATATATATATATATATATATATATTGTGACAGCAGGAAGGTAAAGTCACCTGGTTGCATCCAGGGGGGTAGATATATTTCTCCCAGATTCAGGCTTTATGCCGACTTATACAACTAGGGAGTTGATGAAGCCCAGCTGAGGCTAGTGGGCTCATGAATGACTCATACCTCTAGGGAGAGTGCTGGGCGTCGTGAGGCAGGGAGTTGATGAGACCAGCTGAAGCTTGTCAGCTCATTTAGGCCTCTATAAGAACTCCCAGATTCATTAGGTGTTAGCTCATGCCTGGAACCAGACCTGTGTGGACTGTCTAGGGAGAGTGAACCCCTGTGCGGTGAGGCAAAGCCTGTGTGGCTATTTGTTTGGACTTTTACTAAACCAGGGACTTAGGGACTAGGACAGCACCAGGCTGATCCCAGTTGTTAGTTTAGGAAACCTGCATGTTTAGTCAGAGGTCAAACTGACCAGGATTTATTTTGTTTATGTTTCTTTTTGGCTTTGCTGTGTTTTTGTCACTGTACATAGAGAAATAAACCGCACCTTTTGATTTTGAAAACCACAACCTCCGTCTGCTGGCCCTGTTTTTGTGTGGGGAGCCCAACCAGGGGGTCACACACACCCGCTACCGAGTTAACCCCCTCACAGTTGGTGGAGAATGCGGGCAGTTTTTTTTAAGCCAGCATGGAGGAGATACTGAAACAGCTGGCTCTAGCAAATGCCAATCAACAGCAGACAAATGCAGGTTTGCAAAGGAGCCTTGCAGCCCAGCAGCAAGCTCATCAACAAGCCCAGCAGCAATCTGAGGCCCGCTTCATAGACCTGTTACAGAAGCAAGAGCAGAGACTACAACAAATGGAAGCAGTAATGCAGCAACGTCCGCAGACCAGTGAGAAAAGCCGTCCCACTACCGCGTCCTTTGGGGTGAGTCGTTTATTGACAAAAATGACTGGAGAGGATGATCCAGAGGTATTTTTGACCACATTTGAAAGGACTGCTGAAAGAGAAAAGTGGCCTGAGGAGCAGTGGGCTGGACTGGTGGCTCCTCTGTTAACTGGTGAATCGCAGAAGGCTTACTATGACCTAGAGCCTGACCAAGCAAAAGACTATGTGATGCTAAAAGCTGAAATATTGGCAAGGCTGGGTGTCACCCTGGCTGTCCGGGCTCAGCGTGTGCATAACTGGACTTTCCAGCTTGGAAAACCCCCCAGGTCTCAAATGTATGATCTCATTCACCTGAGCAGGAAGTGGCTACAGCCAGAGACTTTGTCCGCACCAGAGATTGTGGAACGTGTTGTAATGGATCGGTTTTTGAGAGCTCTTCCTACTGCCATCCAAAAGTGGGTAAGCCATGGAGACCCAGAGACGGCCGGTGGTCTTGTGGATCGTGTAGAGAAATACTTGGCTACAGAGAACCTGACGGCCTCTTCCAGAGACACTCGGACTTTCCACCCTAAGACCAGACCATCCCCAGGGGCGGATAAGAGGATTCCAAGGGGTGAGGGTGGAGAGAGTGAGAGGGTGGGAGCTCTACCCCAAGTTTGGCGAGAACAGCCTGGGAAATCAGCGGCTCAAGAGGCCGCAAGAAGGATCGTTTGCTACCGCTGCCGGCAAGCGGGACATATTGCAGCAAATTGCCCGGTTGTGGAGGAACCCATGCAATGTGACTTTCTGATGGACAGACGTCAGTCGCTGTGTGCGACAGTCGCATGCACTGCCATTCGGGGAACTGAGAAACATTTATGCAAAATGTGTATTAATGGTAGAAATGTTGTGGTATTACTGGATTCAGGTAGCCTTGTGACCCTGATAAAGGCTGAATTAGTTAAAACAGAGGTCTCTGGGAATAGCAAGGTAGCTGTTATTTGTGTGCATGGGGACACCCGAGAGTATCCAGTGACTACAGTGTGTTTCGAGACCCCCAAAGGTACCCTCTCTCATCCAGTGGGGTTAGTATCTCAATTACCGCATGATGCCATTGTGGGAAGGGATTTTCCGAAGTTCTGGGAACTGTGGGATGATCCTGAGCCCCCCACTGGTGCCCCTATGTACCAGGAATGTGATAGCCAGAACTCCTCTGAGAGTGGTGAGGACTCTCCAGAATTTCCCTTGTCAGTATTGGCAGGGGAGACTCAAGAAACTGGAGAGGAGCCCACCTCCTCAGACGAAAACCTACCGTCTGTGGAGTTTTCTGATCTGGAGGTTCACAGGGAAAATTTTGCCACAGAACAGTTAAAAGACCCCGCCCTAATAAAGGCACGGGAAAACGTAGTGGAAATAGATGGCGAGTTAGTGAACCCAGATAATACCTGCACTTACCCATACTTCAGCGTAGAGAAGGACCTACTGTATCGGGTGGCAAAAAGGGCAGAAGAAACCGTTGAGCAGCTTGTGGTGCCCAAACCTTACAGGAAGTTGGTGTTGGAGTTGGCCCATGGGCACATTCTTGGAGGTCATCTGGGGACAGAGAAAACCCGAGAGAGGGTATTACAGAGATTCTATTGGCCTGGGGTGATGAAGGACATAGAAAATTATTGTTCCTCCTGCCCTGTGTGTCAGAGGTCGGCCCCGATGCCACATTTCCGTAGCCCGCTGGTCCCTCTACCCATCATTGAGGTCCCGTTTGAGAGAATCGCAATGGATTTGGTAGGTCCTATAATCAAGTCCGCTAGGGGGCACCAGTACATATTGGTTATAATGGACTATGCCACCCGTTATCCAGAAGCGATCCCTCTCAGAAATACCTCGGCCAAAACCATAGCCAAAGAGCTATCTCTTGTTTTTAGCCGGGTGGGTATTTGTAAAGAACTGCTTACGGACCAAGGTACACCCTTTATGTCCCGGGTTATGAAAGAGCTGTGTAAATTGCTCAAAGTGACGCAATTGCGTACATCTGTGTACCACCCCCAAACCGATGGGCTGGTTGAAAGATTCAACAAAACCCTAAAACAAATGTTGAAGAAAGTGGTGGATAGAGATGGAAAGGATTGGGACTGTCTACTTCCTTATTTGATGTTTGCTATTAGGGAGGTGCCCCAATCCTCTACGGGATTCTCCCCCTTTGAGTTACTGTATGGGAGACACCCAAGAGGGCTGTTGGATATTGCCAAGGAAACTTGGGAAAGTGAGAGTTCTCCCCACAGGAGTGTGATTGAGCATGTCGCCCTGATGCAAGATCGAATTGCACAGGTAATGCCCATCGTGAAGGAACATTTGGCCCAAGCGCAGTTGGCACAGCAGAGAGTGTACAACCGTGGAGCAAAGACCCGTACCTTTTCCCCGGGGGATAGGATATTGGTACTTGTCCCTACGGTTGAAAGTAAATTCCTTGCCAAATGGCAAGGCCCCTACGAGATAATGGAAAAAGTGAGCGAAGTGAATTACAAGGTCAGACAACCAGGAAGGCGAAAGCCCGAACAGATATATCACGTTAATCTGTTGAAAGCCTGGAGGGATAGAGAGTCCCTAGTCGCAGAAACTTGGTCACCAGCTCAAACTGGTTGCGTGATTCCGGAGGTTGGAATAGCAGCCACCTTGTCACAACCCCAACAACAGGAGGTTAAGGAGTTTGTGCTTCGCAACAAGGAGGTGTTCTCTGAGCTGCCGGGACAAACATCTGGGGTAGAGCATGATATTATTACGCCGCCCGGTGAAAGGGTGAAGTTAAAACCCTATCGGATCCCAGAGGCCTGACGGGAGGCAATACGGGAGGAAGTACAGAAAATGCTGAACTTAGGGGTGATAGAGGAGTCCCAAAGTGATTGGTCTAGTCCCATTGTGTTGGTGCCTAAACCGGATGGGAGCTGGCGATTTTGTAACGATTTTCGTCAGTTGAACAAAGTTACAAAATTTGACACCTACCCCATGCCACGTATAGATGAGTTGATCGACTGGCTGGGAACAGCCCGATACATGACGACTCTTGACCTCACAAAAGGGTATTGGCAAATTCCCCTGGCCAAGTCGGTCAAAGAGAAAACCGCATTTGTAACCCCAGACGGGGCGTTCCAATATAAGAGAATGCCGTTCGGGTTACAGAATGCGCCGGCCACATTCCAGCGGAAAATGGACCAGATACTGAGGCCCCATCGGAAGTATGCTGCGGCTTACCTGGATGACGTAATTGTCCATAGCACAGATTGGGCCTCACATCTGCCAAAAGTGCAAGCAGTCCTAGACTCTATCCGGGAAGCGGGGTTTACGGCTAACCCCAAGAAGTGTACCATTGGGCAGGAGGAGGCCAAATATCTTGGGTACACCATTGGCAGGGGAGTAATAAAACCCCAACTCAACAAAGTCGAGGCCATCCAGAGTTGGCCACGTCCCAACAGCAAGAAGCAGGTACGAGCCTTTCTGGGAATCGCTGGTTATTATCGGCGCTTCATTCCCCACTTTGCTTCTAAGGCTGTGCCCCTAACCAACCTGACGAAAGGGAAAGGGTCGGTCATGATTAAATGGACCCCCGAGGCTGAGGCAGCATTCCAATTCTTGAAACAAGCCTTATGTAGCCAGCCAGTGTTGTACTCACCCGACTTCTCTAAAGACTTTGTCGTACAAAGTGATGCGTCAGATGTGGGGTTAGGAGCAGTATTGTCCCAGGTCTGGAACGGGGAAGAGCACCCAGTCATTTACCTCAGCAGGAAGTTGAAGTCCCATGAGGTAAATTACGCCACGGTTGAAAAGGAGTGTTTAGCGGTGACGTGGGCTCTAGATTCCCTTCGGTACTATCTGCTAGGTAGGCACTTTGACATGGTTACGGATCACGCTCCGTTAAAGTGGATGGCTCAAAACAAGGAGACAAATAGAAGAGTGAATAGGTGGTTCCTGGCCCTACAGGAATTCAACTTCACAGTAAAGCATCGCCCTGGCGTTCAAATGGGGAATGTGGATGCTTTGTCTCGAGTACATGAATGCCTGATTGCTGGTGTTCCAACCCCAAGGTTAAAACAAGAGGGGGGGGGTATGTGACAGCAGGAAGGTAAAGTCACCTGGTTGCATCCAGGGGGGTAGATATATTTCTCCCAGATTCAGGCTTTATGCCGACTTATACAACTAGGGAGTTGATGAAGCCCAGCTGAGGCTAGTGGGCTCATGAATGACTCATACCTCTAGGGAGAGTGCTGGGCGTCGTGAGGCAGGGAGTTGATGAGACCAGCTGAAGCTTGTCAGCTCATTTAGGCCTCTATAAGAACTCCCAGATTCATTAGGTGTTAGCTCATGCCTGGAACCAGACCTGTGTGGACTGTCTAGGGAGAGTGAACCCCTGTGCGGTGAGGCAAAGCCTGTGTGGCTATTTGTTTGGACTTTTACTAAACCAGGGACTTAGGGACTAGGACAGCACCAGGCTGATCCCAGTTGTTAGTTTAGGAAACCTGCATGTTTAGTCAGAGGTCAAACTGACCAGGATTTATTTTGTTTATGTTTCTTTTTGGCTTTGCTGTGTTTTTGTCACTGTACATAGAGAAATAAACCGCACCTTTTGATTTTGAAAACCACAACCTCCGTCTGCTGGCCCTGTTTTTGTGTGGGGAGCCCAACCAGGGGGTCACACACACCCGCTACCGAGTTAACCCCCTCACAATATATATATATATATATATATATTTTTATTATTTTTTTTTTAAGAAAAAAATGGTTTGTTTGTGTAGGAACCTGAATGTGGGGAAAGGGATTTGTATAAAGAGATGAAGGAAGATCAACAAGCAAGAAAAAATGTGTACATCCCATTCTCAATGTCACATACTGTATCAAAATAAAACCCATTATGATATTCACATTTACATTTCTCTCCCCTCCTATACTAGCTGACCCACCCATGCTCCGTGGTTGCCAGTCGTTCACCTGCAGAGGGAGAAAACACACATAAAACCAGCATAATAAACATCCTATACTATTTTCTACATAAGAAGGGAACTATCCTCCCAGAGGGAAGGACATTTTCCTTCTAAAACAAGTTCCTAATACACTAGTCCTAGTGTGAAATAGACGTTAGTATTTTTCTTTTTCTGGGCGCACAGAAAACCTTTATGAACACCGCCACCTAGTGGAAGTGCTACCGTCATAACACTGTCCCAGTCATTTGGAAATACATCTTCTTCTCTTCTTTTTTTTCTTCTGTAAATCTGACTGTGGCCCTAACTGTATCTACCCCCAAAGTCTCTGTCTTTGTGGCGCTGTGAGCTGAGAGAAAACGGCAACAGCTCTCCAGCTAAGTAGATTACCCCGATTCATAAGGGGAAAGTCCCTGGACTCCAAGAGAGTACACTCCGGAACAAAAGAAACACAATAGAATCCAGTCTCTTTAGAGATAGAATTTTGGATCGGGCAAAACAAGGAGCTTCCAGTTCTTATCGAAAGTCTCAATAGAATACATGGCATCCTTACGCTCCTTCCGACACACAACCACCCGATCTGCGTGTATGTGCCGACCAAGTACCCATTCCTGCTTACACCCCTTGTACCTCTCAGCAACAGTAGCAAAACAAGTGAGATATGTGCGGGCATTGGGCACCTTCAAATAGTTCCACAGAAAGTCAGCGTACCATCTCTCTCTGTAGGTCTCTACTTCAAACAGCAAATCTCTTGGGACATACGGGTACTCCCATCCGTAATCAGCAGCCACTCTCTGGTTGAACAGCCGCTGCATCCTGGAAAGCAGAGGAAGAGTAGCACGATCTCCCATACCCGGTAGAACAATGGCATCCGGATGTCTAGGCACTTTCACTGCCTTTAGATGCAACATAGCAGCCCGCAATGGCACATACTCAGCCACAGCGGTAGGTACAGGCAATACAGGTATAGATGATGCAGGCATGGGGTCAGGTCCCTCCTCAAGCACATGGGCCTCCACCCGGGGCACAATGTCCCCAGAGTCCATCCCTTCTACTTTTGGATGAGGATAGGGGTACTCTATCCCAGCCCTTTCTGGCAAACAGTTCGTCAATCTCCACATCGTCTCCCACATCAGAGGACGATTCCAAGTCAGAGGTATCGCACTCCTCTGCCGGCAGGTAATTCTTGGTGGTGGAGAAATCACTGTCTCTTAAAAGTTCTTTCGGGTCGGGAACCCAAGCATCCCCAATACCACGGACACTAATCTTCACCCCTTTCCCCGGCTTACCTCCGCCTGTATCTGTCGTGGATCGTCTGGAGGTCCCTCCGACTAAACAATCCGATCCAGGCAAGCACTGGGGTGTACCTCGACCACAGCCGCAGGAGGCCTTCACATAGCCCACTTTTCGCTTGGGCGGTGGGAGAGAAGACTCCGTAATGACGGAGGCAGCATCCGCCGGCTTCTCTGTCTCCGGTTCCTCAACTACGAAACATCAGCAACGACTTCCTCCGAAGTCACAACAGTGCGCGTGGGGGTGACTGTAGAAGCACAGGTTTCCTCCTCTAGAGTTGTGGCATCCGTCAGGCAATTCAAACGGTAGGCCCGATGTTTCTCTGTAGGTTGCTCCACCTCGAAGATAAACTCTATACACTTATCACATCTTCCAAAGGGCCGAAGGTGCACCACCAGTTCCTGGCATCCGGGACAAACCACTCCAAGGGCTTCCGCGTCTCGGCAGACATAGAGAGCGAAGCGACCCAGAGGCTTCAGCCGAATCCCCGTATCCATCAAGGGAGCAGCCAGTGAGGCAACGTTCATGGTTGTAGGAACAGAAATCTATGGGGCAGTCGCCATGTTGCTCACTTGCTGATCCATCACGCACTGTTCACTTGGCGCCAAAGCCACTACGCACATCTCACTGCATGGCGAGGCTCCTCCCATTTTCCTGCAATGTTCGCAGGCTTTCTCAACTCTTGACATGCCCACGAATTACGCAGCTTGGACTCTCTTTGTGGCGCAGTCAAAATTCTTCCAAAGATGGCCGACCTCCACGGAGCCTCACAGGGGGAATAAAGTCCAAACTCTGGGGGTTTTAGCTGTAGAATCCCGGACTCGAGCCCCCACGTGAAGCACACAAACCCTTTTCCCTACCGTTAGCTCACTTGTAGGAAAAGGGCACACCGTACCACATGCCCGTACCCTCCTGTGTGAAGAGGTTGAGCGGTGTTAATATAACTGGGTCTCCACAGTTAGGTTCTCCAGAGAATGGTTCTCGTCTCTCATGTGATAAAGACAAGTCTCTATTTCCCCCATTAACTCCAAGGTCCACACCAGTTGCAACTCCAACGTAGAGTTTATTTTCTCATATGCACAGTCACTAGATAGGAAAGGGTGGATGGAGAACAAGACAGAAAAAGGTGTTGGAGTAGGTCCAGGCACAAACATATGTATGATTCACTACCTGTCTCTTCAAGTAGGCTTAGCTCACCCGGATAGTCTCCCATTAGAGTGATGCTCGAATTAGATTACACACAGTCTCTATCAGGCGAGTACTCACCGAGGCCGAGATGCCGAGAGTGGTTCACCCTTGCACCCAAGCGCACTCCGCCCCCTGGAGGTGAGACAGGGAGAGGACGGCACAAGGGAGCATTGGCTACCAGCAGGTAGAGGTGTCTTGCTGGAAGGTCTAGTGGTGATGGGTAGACTGAGAGCAGGACGGGGGTCAAACACCAGGAGTAGACAAGTTCAGGCAGGAACCAGCAGCAAGTGAACAAAGTCCAGGCAAGAACTAGAAGCAGGCTGAGCAAAGAAGTCCTAGGTACAGGCAGGAGGTCAAGGGCTGGAGACAACAGCAGATCTGAGTCACAGGCCGAGGGTCAAACACTGGGAGAGAGGTAGAAGTCCGTAGAGCAAGCCAGGGGGTCAGGTACAGGAGAGGTAGTAGAGTAGTCAATCCGGTCCGGGTCACAGCAGGAGATCAAACGTATATTTTTCAGGTACTAGGAACACAGGAACGCTGACAAACCAGCAACCAGACTGTGTCACTGAGCTTGTTTAAATAGGCCCGCCTGTCATCCTATTGGCGCGCCATTGCGCACGCGAATTGCGCCATTGCGCACGCGCATGCGCCGGTGTGCGCACCCGTGAAAGCCGGAGCGACGTTCCACCACGCACGCGCATGCGCCGAAGCGTCGTTCCTGGTGAAAGGCTCTGATTAAGCGGGGAGCATGCAGGTTCCTGGATGGCTCCCAAGAGTTGTCTTCCAGGGGGTACCCCTTCCACTTTACCAGATATTGCAACTGTCTGCCTCTTTTCCTGCAGCCCATGATGGATTCCACCTCATATTCTTTTTCCCCATCCACCTCAACTGGTGGGGGAGGAGGCTCATCTCTTCCAGGAAAGGAGCTGGGAGTAACGGGTTTTAACAGAGATGAGTGGAACACTGGGTGAATCCTGTAGGAAGCAGGCAATGCCAGTTCAAAGGCCACGGGGTTGATTGCCCGTTTGATCTTGAAGGGTCCGATGAATCTAGGTCCTAGCTTCTGTGAGGGAATAGGCAATCGGAGATTGGTGGCAGAGAGCCATACTTCCTCCCCCACCTTGAAAGCTGGGTTTTCCTTCCTTCCTCGGTCATAGAATTTCTTATAGGACTCTTGGGCATTCTGCATCATTCCCCAGAAAATTCTCCTGAACAGAGGTTACTCGATCCTGGACCGCGGGGACAGAACTCTCTGGGATGTTTTCAGGGAGAAAGGAGGGATGGAAGCCCGAGTTGGCCCAAAAGGGGGTCTGATTAGTAGCGGAATGCAATGAATTGTAGGCAAATTCTGCATATGGGAGCAGGGATGACCAATCGTCCTGAGAAGCGGAGCAGAAGCAACGGAGGTATTGCTCCAGAGTTTGATTAGTTCTTTCCATCTGGCCGTTGCTCTGGGGGTGGTAGGCTGACGAAAGACATGTTTTGATTTCCAGGGACTTGCAGAGTTCCCTCCAGAATTTAGACGTGAACTGGACACCCCTATCGGAGGTGATGCTTTTCGGTACTCCGTGAAGCCTGGTTATCTCTTTGAAGAAGATTCTGGCAGTGTCTGCTGCAGAAGGAGTCCCGATCATAGGTAAGAAGTGTGCCATCTTGGAGAGGCGGTCGAGAATGACCAGAATCGTGGTAAATCCTCCGGAAGGAGGCAAGTCAACGATGAAATCCATGGACACGTCTGCCCATGGACGTTCAGGGATGGGTAAAGGCTTGAGTAGACCCCAGCTTTTGGTGTTCGGCCCCTTATTATGCTGACACTGAGTGCAGGAGGCGACGTATGTCTTACAATCCTGCCTCCAGCCTGGCCACCAGAAGGAGCGGGAGACTAGTTCCGTGGACTTACGTACGCCAAAATGACCGGCCAGCTTGAGGTCATGAAAAGTTCTCAAGACCAGGGGTCTTGTTTCCAAAGGGACGAAGATCTTGTCCCGAGACCAGAACAACCCGTCGCGCTTCTCCAGGGATGAAGTGACAGGATCAGAACAGTGCCCGGAGGCAGCTTTGATGGAGGTTAGCAGGTCAGCCTGAGGAATCAACAGGAAGTTTTGAGCTGACAGGATGGTACCTGGTTGTGCTGACTGAGGGGTTTCAGGAAACATCCTGGATAGCGCGTCCGCCTTCCCATTTTTGGAACCGGGTCTGTAGGAAATATGGAAGTTAAACCGGGTAAAAAAGAGAGCCCAACGGGCCTGCCTGGGTCGTAGGCGTTTAGCTGTTCTTAAATACTCCAAATTTTTATGATCTGTGAAGATCATGATGGGGTGGACTGCCCCCTCCAGAAGGTACCGCCATTCCTCCAGAGCGAATTTTATGGCCAGTAATTCTCTGTCTCCTACATCATAATTCCGTTCCAGAGGAGTCAATTTTTGAGAAGCAAAGGCTACTGGGTGCAGAAGGGCCTTGGGGCCTTGTCTTTGGGAGACAATGGCCCCTATGGCTGTCTCGGAGGTGTCCACTTCCAAGGTAAATGGCAGTAAAGGATCCGGGTGCAGAAGTACCGGTGCTGAGGTAAAGGCGTCTTTTAAACGGATGAAGGCTTCCTGGGCTTCCTGCGACCAGTAGAAACGGTTGCCCTGCCGAGTAAGTTGAGTGATTGGTGCTACAATGGAGGAAAACCCCACAATGAATCTCCTATAAAAATTGGCAAAGCCTATGAACCGCTGTACCCCCTTTTTGTCAGTTGGAGCTGGCCATTCTTGAATTGCCTTCACTTTCTGTGGGTCCATCGCGACCCCTCCGATGGAAATGATAAAGCCGAGAAATTGCACAGTGGTTTTTTCGAAGTCACATTTCTCGGCTTTGAGGTAGAGTTTATGCTCTCTAAGGATGGTGAGGACCTTCATGACATGAGTCCGGTGAAGTTCAATAGAAGCTGAAAAAACAAGGATATCATCCAAGTATACTACTAAAAAGTTGTCAAGATGTTGTCTGAAAATGTCGTTGACCAGATGTTGGAAGGTGGCTGGAGCATTACAAAGTCCGAATGGCATAACCAGGTATTCATAATGTCCGAAACGAGATCTAAAGGCGGTCTTCCACTCGTCTCCAGCCCTGATCCGGATGAGGTTATAGGCCCCCCGCAGATCCAATTTAGAAAAGATCCGAGCAGATCAGAAGCGCTGAAACAACTCCGGGATAAGGGGTAATGGGTACCTGTTTTTAATGGTTATTTTGTTCAGCTCCCGATAATCGACGCAGGGTCGTAGGGAACCGTCTTTCTTTCCTACAAAGATGATCCCGGCACCGGCTGGAGAGGAAGAGAGGCGAATACATTTCTTCTCAAGGTTTTCATCAATATAGGCCTTGAGGGCCTTCAACTCGGTTTCAGACAGAGGGAAGATACGTCCGAACGGAATTTCTGAGCCAGGCAGGAGATCGATGGGACAATCGTAGGGCCGATGGGGTGGTAGATGATCGGCTTGCTGCTTATCGAAGACGTCCCAAAACTCCAGATAAACTGGGGGAACATGCTGCAAATTATCTGGTTTGGCGATCATGAAAGCACATGTGGTAGAGGCTGAGGCAAGACAGTGCTGGGAACAGTAGGACGAGGTAAAGCTAACTTCTCTTTTTGCCCAATTTATGAGGGGCTCGTGCGCCTGCAGCAAGGGGAGACCCAGAATGATGGGGAACATTGGAGAAGGGATGAGGTTTAACCGGAGGAACTCTTGGTGGTCTGAGTAAGAAACAGCAAGGATGGGTTTGGTTTCCTGTGTAACAAGCCCCGAACGGGGTAGGGACCCATCTGCCAGTTGTATCTGGAGGCAGTGGTCCTTAGGTTGAATAGGGACATGAAGACATGAGGCCAGTGAAGAGTCCAGGAAACAGCTGCAGGCTCCAGAGTCAATAATTGCCGGGAGGCGGATTGCCCCTTCCGGCAGCTGTAGAGAAATAAAGAGAATGACATAAATCTGAGGATTGCCAGAAACTTGATAATTCAGAATGTCTTTAGAAGTAGACTTACTGGGTCTCACTGGGCAGCTACGAAGAAAGTGGCCGGTACCCCTGCAGTAGAGGCACAGGTTGGCTTGGCGCCTGCGCAGTCTTTCTTCGGGAGTAAGGGGAGGCCGCACCAACCCAAGCTGCATAGGTTCTGGTTCAGGAAGGGGTGCTGCTGTGGGAGTAGCGGTAGGTGGGTAATGAGGAGCAGTTCTGGAAGGAGGACAGCTGGGACGAGGAAGCTGAAAGCGCTCCGCGCGCCGCTCACGTAGGCGCCTGTCAAGCTGGGTAGCTGACTGAATCAAGTTCTCCAAGGAAGTGGGGGTTTCTATTTTGGCCAGCTCGTCCTTGAGAACCTCGGACAATCCTTGGCGGTATTGGTATCTGAGGGCCGCCTCATTCCATCCGGTATCGGCTGACCACTTCCTGAACTCTGCCGTGTAATCTTCCACCGGCCTTCTCCCTTGGGACAGGTTATGAAGAACGGATTCAGCTGTAGCTGAACGCTGAGGGTCATCGTACAGTTGCGCCATGCTCGTAAAGAACGTATCCACAGAGTCCAGTATGGGGCTTCGCTGCTCCATCAACCCATGGGCCCAGGCTTGAGGGTCATCAGTCAGGAGGGAGATGATGAACCCTATTTTGACTGCTTCGGAAGAGAAAGTTCTTGGTTGAAGGGCGAGATAAAGGGAACAAGCATTCTTAAAAGACCGATATTTTTTGCGGACCCCCGAGAATCGTTCCGGGATAGGGACCCTGCGTTCAGGGGTAGCCATTACTACGGTTGAACTTGTTGGTACTTGAGAGGTGGTGGCAACATTGGCAGAGGTAGCAGCCTGGGGTGCAGGTCCTAACAGACTGGTGAGCTGTTGAAGGCGGCCATCTATTTGGGTATAGCCATCTTGTAGTTTTTGAACTGTGTCCGTTAAGGTGGATACCTGCTGGCAGAGGGTGTCAAACGGGGAACGCACCCTGTCGGCCTCAGACATCTGGCTGGTTTGTACTATCAGGCGAGTACTCACCGAGGCCGAGATGCCGAGAGTGGTTCACCCTTGCACCCAAGCGCACTCCGCCCCCTGGAGGTGAGACAGGGAGAGGACGGCACAAGGGAGCACTGGCTACCAGCAGGTAGAGGTGTCTTGCTGGAAGGTCTAGTGGTGATGGGTAGACTGAGAGCAGGACGGGGGTCAAACACCAGGAGTAGACAAGTTCAGGCAGGAACCAGCAGCAAGTGAACAAAGTCCAGGCAAGAACTAGCAGCGGGTAAACAAGTCCAGGCAGAGACTAGAATCAGGCTGAGCAAAGAAGTCCCAGGTACAGGCAGGGGGTCAAGGGATGGAGACAACAGCAGATCCGAGTCACAGGCCGAGGGTCAAACACTGGGAGAGAGGTAGAAGTCCGTAGAGCAAGCCAGGGGGTCAGGTGCAGGAGAGGTAGTAGAGTAGTCAATCCGGTCCGGGTCACAGCAGGAGATCAAACGTATATTTTACAGGTACTAGGAACACAGGAACGCTGACAAACCAGCAACCAGACTGTGTCACTGAGCATGTTTAAATAGGCCCGCCTGTCATCCTATTGGCTCGCCATTGCGCACGCGAATTGCGCTATTGCGCATGCGCCGTTGCGTGCACCCGTTAACACCGGAGCGACATTCCACCGCGCACGCGCATGCGCCGAAGCGTCGTTCCGCCGTGCATGCGAGCTGGGCGCAGATTGGTGACACTAGGTGGGGAATTTCCCTGACAGTCTCTGCACATACTGTCACTGATGAATTTGGGTCTCTGCCACAGACCTGGTGAACTTTAGGTCTCTGCCACAGACCTGGTGAATTTTGGGTCTCTGCCACAGACCTGGTGAACTTTACTTGTGGTATTAGGCATCTTTCAGGGAGATGACATCCCTCCAGAGAGTTATCGGGCCCCTTCCTTCACTGTGATCTCTCACCAGTCCCTCGAAACGGTCCTCCCCCAGCCTCCTCTTCCAGATACGGGTCTCCTCGCAAGGCAGAACCCTGGGATTCCTCTTCCCTCCGTGGGCCCCAGCCAAAGGTGCTGGACCCAAGGCCTTCAGTTGCAGCCCCAGGGCTAAAGGTACCTGGGACTGATACGCCAGTGTACCGGGCCAGCAAGACCCAGTACTCTCGAACCTGGAACCCCTCCCTCGGGCTGAAGGTGCCCGGGGTGGCCAAAGAACAGAACAACAACACACTCCCCGGGGTAGGACCCCTGGGAGAAGAAGAACACCCCACAGGCAGCATCCGCCCCCTTTTATATCCTCCCCCGGCATGCAAAGCAGGCCGCCCACGCCCACCATACCACCGCCGAGAGGGGTCTTCCAAGGCACAGCACTATACCAGCGGTTCAACCCTAGCCCCTGATGACAGCGCCATCCACAGACTACAGGGAACTATACACCAGTATCCCACCTGCAGTATAAAATGGTTAGCAAAGCCCTGTCAAATAAGGTATTTGAGTTCAACTACCACTCAAACATTCCCCTAAATTTGAAGACCCCGCTACAGTTATATTATAATACGATATCTGATCCCTGATATTATAATATTATAATGCTCTAATGACATTAAGTTGTCAGATAACATAATATATAATACTTGAATAGATATGATTAGGGATGAGCTCGTGTTCGAGTCGAACACATGTTCGAGTCGAACATCGCCTGTTCGGCGAAACCAGAACTTTGTGGGCCGTTCGCGACAAATTCGTGTGACGCGAATGGCCCACAATGCACTGCATTGCCAGTGCTGTGATTGGCCAAGCATGCACTGTGACTCCGCATGCTTGGCCAATCACAGCGCCGGCAGCGAGGAGAGACATAATTGGCCACAGGCAGGATGCTCAGGGGGTTTAGTACATGCCCCACACTATATAAGCCCGCCAGCGCGGCAGCCTTGTGTAGTGTGTTCCGGCTTGCAGGGAAAGAGCTAGATAGGCAGGGACAGTGTGTTCTACAGTGTGTTCTTTTCTCAGGCATCTACAGGAGTTAGTGGGTGTTGTGTGCCTCCAGCACAGTATACACCTGTATCTACCTTTTATTGCTGTTCTCTAAGCTAGATAGGCAGTGTCATGAACCTTGGAATACTGAAGTATTTCTCCTTTGAATCTATTACACAGTGGGGGGTCTTCTGCCCTGTCTTAATGCTAACCCCCCCCCCCCTCCAGACGGCTCCATGGTCTGGAAGAAAAGCATTGTTCTGTGTTTGACAGTTTGTTTATGTACTTTAATTACCCCCTGGGCCTTCTGTGTCAATACACATCTCAGTTCTCCTATTCAAGCTATCGGACCAATCCCTGCTGACCCTGTTTCAAGTCCTCATTTGCATGGCCAAGAGAACCTAATTGAAAACTACAATGTACAGTACTTTACAATTGACCAATAGCAAAGTGGTTGTTGGGGGCAGGGTGTTCAAACTGCTGTATAAGAGTGTGTGTGTGCATCCAATAAAATGAGATTCCTGTTTGAACTTACATACAGCCTGCCTGGTGTTTGTTCTGAGCGATCACAAATGGATTAGAACGGCACATAGCTGTAGTTTGAATCCTGGAGCATCGGATGACCGAACCATTAGACGTTGCGATCTGCAATATGATCCAATAGTAGCAGAGGAGTGTCGGGAGAGTGGAACCGAGCGAGCAAGGGGCTCGTTACAGGCAGGGACAGTGTGTTCTTTTCTCAGGCATCTGCAGGAGTTAGTGGGTGTTGTGTGCCTCCAGCACAGTATACACCTGTATCTACCCTTTATTGCTGTTCTCTAAGCTAGATAGGCAGGGACAGTGTGTTCTTTACTCAGGCATCTACAGGAGTTAGTGGGTGTTGTGTGCCTCCAGCACAGTATACACCTGTATCTACCCTTTATTGCAGTTCTCTAAGCTAGATAGGCAGGGACAGTGTGTTCTTTTCTCAGACATCTGCAGGAGTTAGTGGATGTTGTGTGCCCCAGCACAGTATACACCTGTATCTACACTTTATTGCTGTAGTGTTCTCTAATACAGGCATCTGCAGGAGTTAGTGGGTGTTGTGTGCCCCAGCACAGTATACACCTGTATCTACACTTTATTGCTGTTCTCTAATACAGGCATCTGCAGGAGTTAGTGGGTGTTGTGTGCCCCAGCACAGTATACACCTGTATATACCTGTTATTGCTGTTCTCTAATACAGGCATGTGCAGGAGTTAGTGGGTGTTGTGTGCCCAAGCACAGTATACACCTGTATCTACACTTTATTGCTGTTCTCTAATACAGGCATATGCAGGAGTTAGTGTGTGTTGTGTGCCCCAGCACAGTATACACCTGTATCTACACTTTATTGCTGTTCTCTAATACAGGAATCTGCAGGCGTTAGTGGGTGTTGTGTGCCCCAGCACAGTATACACCTGTATCTACACTTTATTGCTGTTCTCTAATACAGGCATCTGCAGGAGTTAGTGGGTGTTGTGTGCCCCAGCACAGTATACACCTGTATCTACACTTTATTGCTGTTCTCTAATACAGGCATCTGCAGGAGTTAGTGGGTGTTGTGTGCCCCTGCACAGTATACACCTATATATACCCGTTATTGCTGTTCTCTAATACAGGCATCTGCAGGATATAGTGGGTGTTGTTGGCCCCAGCACAGTATACACCTGTATCTACACTTTATTGCTGTTCTCTAATATAGGCATCTGCAGGAGTTAGTGGGTGTTGTGTGCCCCAGCACAGTATACACCTGTATCTACACTTTATTGATGTTCTCTAATACAGGCATCTGCAGGAGTTAGTGGGTGTTGTGTGCCCCAGCACAGTATAGACCTGTATATACCTGTTATTGCTATTCTCTAATACAGGCATCTGCAGGAGTTAGTGGATGTTGTGTGCCCCAGCACAGTATACACCTGTATCTACACTTTATTGCTGTTCTCTAATACAGGCATCTGCAGGAGTTAGTGGGTGTTGATGCCCCAGCACAGTATACACCTGTATCTACACTTTATTGCTGTTCTATAATACAGGCATTTGCAGGAGTTAGTGGGTGTTGTGTGCCCCAGCACAGTATACACCTGTATCTACACTTTATTGATGTTCTCTAATACAGGCATCTGCAGGAGTTAGTGGGTGTTGTGTGCCCCAGCACAGTATAGACCTGTATATACCCGTTATTGCTGTTCTCTAATACAGGCATCTGCAGGGGTTAGTGGGTGTTGTGTGCCTCCAGCACAATATACACCTGTATCTACCTTTTTTTGCTGGTGTTCTCTAATAAAGGCATCTGCAGGAGTTAGCGTGTGTTGTGTGCCTCCAGCACAGCACAGTATACACCTGTATCTACCCTTTTTTGCTGGTGTTCTCTAATAAAGGCATCTGCAGGAGTTAGTGGCTGTTGTGTGCCTCCAGCACAGCACAGTATACACCTGTATCTACCCTTTATTGCTGGTGTTCTCTAATAAAGGCATCTGCAGGAGTTAGTGGGTGTTGTGTGCCTCCAGCACAGCACAGTATACACCTGTATCTACCCTTTATTGCTGGTGTTCTCTAATACAGGCATCTGCAGGAGTTAGTGGGTGTTGTGTGCCTCCAGCACAATATACACTACCCACTTGCTGGTTTTCCCATCTCCCTGCAGGCCATTACTATGCCTGGAAGGCCAACAAGGAGAGGCAGACAGTCACAAGCCAATAAAAGAGGGCAAGCAGGCTCTGTGTCTAGAGACAACAGTGCTGGTCGTGGACGCGGTGCATCGTCATCAGCACGTGGCCATGGGACACGCTTGTCCTTATTTTCGGCAGCTGGACGTGTTGAGCCGCATCATGCAGAAGACTTGGTAGAGTGGATGACCAAGCCCTCCTCATCCTCCTCATCCTCTCTCACCCCTCTCACCCAGGCTCAGGGTACTGGCAAAGCAGCTGCCAAAGCGCCGTCTTCCTTCGTATCAATGTCATCATCAGTCACTCCTTCCCTAGACCCACCATGTCCTCCTGAGGAGTCCCCCGAACTGTTTGAGCACAGTGTTAGGTACATGCTCCTGGAGGATGCCCAGCGTTTTGAAGGCTCAGATGATGGAACCCAGCTAGAGGAAGGCAGTAACGTGAGCCCAGAGAGAGGGGGTAGTAACGTGAGCCCAGAGAGAGGGGGTGCCCAACAAGGACAGCTATCTGGCAGTCATGTTCCCCCAGCTGCAGCATAGTGCCAGATTTGCTCCAGTGATGAGGAGGGAGGGGATGATGAGGTCACTGACTCCACGTGGGTGCCTGATAGGAGAGAGGAGAAGGAGGAGGAGGAGGAGAAGGAGGAGGAGGCACATCTCCAATGAGGCAGGATGCCCTCCAGGGGCCAGCTTAAGGGCAGCACACCGACTGCATCACACCGCAGAGCTCCGCATGGGCAGGAGGGCACTGCTGTCTCTGCGCGTTATTCCAAAAGTTCTTTGGTGTGGGCCTTTTTTCAGACGTGTGCAGCAGATTGCACCGTTGCCATTTGCAACATATGTCTCAGGCATATCTCGCGTGGCCAAAACATCAGCCGCTTGGGCACCACGTGCTTGACCAGACTTATGTCGACCTGCCATGCAGTTCGTTGGCTGCCCAGCGTTTTGAAGGGTCTGATGATGATACCAACCTAGAGGTAGGCAGTAGCGTGAGCGCAGAGAGAGGGGATGCTCAAGAAGGACAACAATCTGGCAGTCATGTTCCAGCAGCTGCAGCATACTGCCAGATTGGCTCCAGTGATGAGGAGGGAGGGGATGATGAGGTCACTGACTCCACGTGGGTGCCTGATAGGAGAGAGGAGGAGGAGGAGGATGAGGAGGAGGCACATCTCCAACGAGGCAGGATGCCCTCCGGGGGCCAGCGTAAGGACAGCACACCGACTGAATTACACCGCAGAGCTCCGCCTGTGCAGGGCGCTGCCTCTGCCCGTTATTCCAAAAGTTCTTTGGTGTGTGCCTTTTTTGAGTCAAGTGCATCAGATCGCACCGCTGCTATTTGCAACATATGTCTCAAGCGTATCTCGCGTGGCCAAAACATCAGCCGCTTGGGCACCACATGCTTGACCAGACATATGTTGACCTGCCATGCAGCTCATTGGCAAGCATACCTTAAAGACCCACACCAAAGAAAAAAGTGGACCTCTCCTTGCTCCTCATCAGCTGGGATCTCCAACCCCACTATACCTTCAGTCCACTCTGAAACCTGCACTGAGAGGAATGAAGGTATAGAATTCGGTGTGTCACAGCCAAGTACTTGCGGGCACTCTGCTAGCAGTACACCGATGTCCGATTGTACCAGGCAAATTTCCCTGCCCCAGCTGCTGGACCGTCGAAAGAAGTTCACTCCCAACCATCCACATGCCCAGCTGTTGAATGCTAGCTTGGCTAAATTGCTAGCACTTAAACTGCTGCCTTTTCAGTTGGTAGACTCAGCCCCCTTCCGTGAGTTTGTCCCAAACGCCACTTTTTCTCTTTTTCACGTTTCACTTTTTCTCACGGAAGGCGATTCCGGCTCTCTACCGGCATGTGGAAGGCAATGTCCATGCCTCGCTGGACAGGGCAGTCAGCGGTAAGGTGCATATTACCGCTGACTCATGGTCCAGCAGGCATGGACAGGGACGTTACCTTTCTTTCCCGGCCCATTGGGTCACTCTTTTGGCAGCTGGGAAGGATGCAGGGCAAGGTGCAGTAGTGTTGGAGGTTGTTCCGCCGCCACGCCTCTTAAATGCTACTACTGGTTGTGACACACCTCTCTCCTCCACCCCCTCCTCTTCTTCTTCCTCCATGGCTCTTCCTGTGCTTTGTCCTCGGAACCAGCGGTGCTCCGTAGGCGATCAAGGGGCTACGCAAGTATGCAGGCAAAAAGATGCCATGCCGTGCTTGCGCTGGTGTGTTTGGGAGACAGGAGCCACACTGGGGCAGAGGTTCTGTCAGCTCTGCAGGGGCAGGCCGAGAGGTGGTTGACGCCACGCCAGCTTAAGCCAGGAATGGTGGTTTGCGACAATGGCACCAACCTCCTCTCCGCCCTCCGACAGGGACAACTGACCCATGTGCCCTGTGTGGCTCACGTCCTTAACCTGGTGGTGCAGCGGTTCTTGGGCAGGTACCCGGGCTTACAGGATGTCCTGAGGCAGGCCAGGAAAGTCTGTGTGCATTTCCGCAGATCATATAATGCCAGTGCTCGGCTGGCTGAGCTGCAAACGGAGTTGAACCTGCCCAAGAACCGCCTTATATGTGACATGCCCACCAGGTGGAACTAAACGTTGGCCATGCTGCAGTGGCTGCACACACAGCAGAGGGCCATCAATGAGTACCTGTGCGACTACGGCACCAGGACAGGGTCAGGGGAGCTCAGGTTTTTTTCACCACACCAGTGGGTCATGATCAGGGATGCATGCACTGTCCTGGCACCATTTGAGGAGGCCACGAGGATGGTGAGCAGTGACAGTGCATGCATCAGTGACACTGTACCTCTTGTCCACCTGTTGGAGCATACGCTGCGTGGAATAATGGACAGGGCACTTGAGGAAGAACAGAGGCAGGAAGAGGAGGACTTCCTTGCCTCTCAAGGCCCCCTTTACCCAGACAGTGTTCCTTCTGTCCCACCCATCACACAGGAAGAGGAGGAGGAGGAGGAGGCGGAGGAGGAAGATTGTGTCAGCATGGAGGTGGAGCCTGGAACTCAGCATCACCAGCAGCAGTCTTTTAGGGAGGATTTACAGTCCCAAGAAACCTGTGGACTTGTACGTGGCTGGGAGGAGGTGGCTGCGGATCATGTCGTCCTTAGTGACCCAGAGGACTCCGGACAGAATGCCTCAGATAACCTACGCTGCATGGCCTCCCTGATCCTGCAAAGTCTGCGGAAGGATCCTCGTATTCTTTGGATCAAGGAGAGGGACCATTACTGGCTGGCCACTCTCCTTGATCCACGGTACAAGGGTAAGGTTGCGGACCTTATCTTGCCGTCGCAGAGGGAGCAGAGGATGAGACATCTCTGGGAGGCCTTGCAGAAATGTCTGTGCAATGCGTTCCCAGAGACTGGGAGGTTACAAACTCCTGGTCCTGGACAACGAGTTGCTGAGGCTTCGGTCAGTAGCAGAAGGAGCGGTGGCCGTCTGACCGATGCGTTCATACAATTTTTTAGTCCGCAGCCCCAAGGTATGATCAGTTCCAGCAACCATTGTCAGCGTCAGATATACATGGTGCAGAAATACCTAGGGGCAAGGTCAGACTTGGACACCTTTCCCACCAAAAATCCTCTGGCTTACTGGGTCTTGAGGATGGATCACTGACCAGAGCTTGCACAGTATGCAATTGAGCTACTGGCTTGTCCTGCATCCAGCGTTCTTTCGGAACGCACATTCAGTGCTGCTGGAGGCTTTGTCACGGATCACAGGGTGCGCCTGTCCACCGACTCGGTTGATCGACTGACCTTCATAAAGATGAACCAGTCTTGGATCAACACCAGCTACCAAGAACCTGAAGCTGATGTAACAAAATAATTTATTTTGAAATGTCACATCCCTTCAAGACTGCCTATGCTGATGCTGAGTGACTGTCCTGTTTGTTGACTGACTATCCTCTTCCTCCTCAATTATACGATTCCTGATGATAGCCTGGAAGAACATTTTTGTTTCTGGGTGCCACCACCAGTGGCTAAGGCCCAATTTTTCAGCCCTTGTTTATTAACAGCGGCGTGTAATTACAATTTTTGATGCAATACTTTGCAACAGGGCTCATTGCTGTGCTCCAAGTACAGTATCTGTGAGGGGTTGCAGTGTTGTGGCACCAGTGCCTAAGGCCCAATTTTTCTGCCCCTGTTCAACAGGGGCATGTAATTACAATTCTTGATCTAATAATTCACAGCAGGGCCCATTCCTGCGCCCACCAAGAGTAACTGTGAGGGCTGACAGTGTTGTAGCACCAGCAACACCACCAAAGGCCCAATTTTTCCTACCACTTTTCAATAATGGCATGTAATTACAATTCCTGATATAATAGTTCACAGCAGGGCGTTCCAGTGCCCACCAACAGTAACTGTGAGGGCTCACAGTGTTGTGGCAACACCAACATGTAAGGGGCAAATTTCAGCAGAGTATATATGGCAGGCCCCTACTTTCAAACATCCAACTTACAAACGACTCCTACTTGCAAACGGAAGGAGACAACAGGAAGTGAGGGGAAATCTACCCCTAGGAAGGGAAATTCTCTCCTGTAAGAGTTAATATGGGAAAAAGGTGTTTCCTCTCTACTGATACTTTATCACCAATCCTTGTTTCAATAAAAACCCCACTTTTCCAAAAACATTTGTCATTGGGACGGAAAGTGAGGTGAAATGTTCTGAACAGGTGCACAGACAGCAAAACAAATGTTTCAGGGGTGATAACCCTTCCTTATGTTTTCCAAAAAGCTTAAAAATATATTTTTTGGCTGGAGCTACACTTAAACAATGTACCTGTTCAAAATTACAAACAGATTGTACTTAAAGCGGAGCTCCGCCGGAAAAAAAAATATTAAAAGCCAGCAGCTACAGCTACAGCAGCTGCTGGCTTTTAATATTTGGACACTTACCTGTCCTGGAGTCCAGCAACGTCCACAGCAGAGGACGAGTGATCGCTCGTCGCTCTGCTGCTCCCTCCGCCATCCTCGCTGAGGGAACCAGGAAGTGAAGCCCTGCGGCTTCATGCCCGGTTCCCTACGGCGCATGCGCGAGTCGCGCTGCGCCGTTCTGATTTGTCCTCCTGTGTTCTGGGAGCCGAGTGTCTCCCAGAACACTACGGGAAGTCTGGGGGAAGTGACGTCACTCCCGCAGATTCCCGGAGAGAGGACTCCCGGATGTGGGTGAAAATACCTGTCTTAGACAGGTATCTTCACCCCCCTCCCCCCTGAAAGGTGTCAATTGTGACACCGGAGGGGGGGAGGAATCCGATTACCAAAAGTGAAAAATTAGGGTGGAGCTCCACTTTAAGAACAAACCTACAGTCCCTGTCTTGTTTGCACCGCCAGTATACTGCTGTTCAGAGTATATAGGGCCTTTTTTTATTTTGGGTGTGGGGTTCCCCTTAATATCCATACAAGACCCAAAGGGGCTGGTAATGGGCTGGGGTGATGGGGTAGCCATGCCATTTTTCTCAAAGATTTTCATCCATATTGCCAGGACAAGACATGACATTAAAGCCGCAAGCAGTTTTAAATTGCTTTTTTTCCTTTAGAAATGTCATTTTGTGCAGGGACAGTTCTAAACATGGGAAACACATGCCACTTCGCAGGCATACTTTAGACACCCCCCAGGTACGATATTTAAAGGAACATTTCACTTTTTTTTTTCACTTTATGCATCATTAAAATGACTGCTCCCGAAAAAAAATGCAGTTTTTAAAACTTCTTTTTGCAGAACCCGGGTCCACAAACCCTTTTTAGGACAATAACATGCATATTAGCCATTATAATTAGCACTTTAGATTTTGAACGTTCGCGTCCATTGTATTTAATAGGGTTCTAACGTTCGCGCGAACTTTCGGTCCGTTCGCAGGTTCTGGTGCAAACCGTAGCGGGAGCTGTTCGGCTCATCCCTAGATATGATGCAATAGAAGTTTAATACTTAATTATTTATAACCCCAAGTCTGGAATAAAACGCAGCGCATTGGCATTTATCCCTCTTTTTTTTTCTACCCCCCCCCCTTCTTTTTGTTTTTGCTTTTGTTTTGGTAAAAATAAAAAATAGCTCTATAAGCAGAGATGTTAATATTTAAATAATATGTAGCGAAACCTTCAACTAAGAAGGCCGCAGAATTAGATTTGGGCCCTGAGTACAGCTCCGTCAAACCCCGGCAATAGGCTCTACCCCCTACTGGCACAGCTAGTACTAACAATCATGTAATTATCTTATGCAGTATAAATAACTGAGCATTAACACAGTAATGAATTGTAATAGGTATAGGTTTTACTTAATCTCTTTATAAGAATAAGGGGTAACATAAATCACAGTTCCGAATAATCACTAAAAAGGGCAGCGTCCTGCCACTCTAGCACACTATGAAGTTAACACACACAACAGGTGCGCCACACGGGCGACCGTCAACTAAGTGCCCTGTGGCGCAGTAATTGAACACACTAGAAACCCCACCAGGCCTGGTTCTAATATTTAACTTAGTCCTTCTTGTTCTTCACCGGCAGGTCTGTAATGGTGGTGCACTTTAAACAGAGTATAAACTTTATAATCCAATAGGGATAGAAACTTGGCTAAATAAACAGCAGGCTCAGTTCTGCCAAGGCTCTTCAATAATACTACCAAAATAACTCGTAGGCCACGGCAGTCTATAGGCCTATATGAAGTGACAGTATCTTAGTTGGGCATCAGCCCTCTCACCCGCCCGGACTACGGTCTCAGTCCGGGAAACTTCCACCGACTGTGTCCACACACACGCTCAGTCTCTCCAGCGATCGGGTCCCCGATCCAACAAGGCTGTAGCTGAACGAAGTCAGATGCCACCAGGCTCGCAGAGGGGGTGGAAGGCTCTTTGGTGCTGAGCAAGGCCTCAGGCTTCAGGCCTTGCACTCCGACACATCCGCACAGGAGGATCAGGCTGTGAAGTCTCGTGTCCCAAAGAGGCCGAGCCCAGCCTCGCCTCCTCCTTTTATATCCCCTCCCATGAGTCTCTGCGGTGGGAACATATGAAGAATGTGGTTCTGGGTGATGTAGTCTCTCTCTCTCTCTCCCACTCCAGCAATGTATTTTCTCTACTTCCTCCTGACTCACCTCTCACCTAGAACTTCTTGTCTCTCTGCATTAAAGGGGAACACCCCGCTACACACTCCCCCCACTTGAACTCTTTGGTCCCCAAAGATAAACTTTTAATAAAAACTATGTACAACTCTAGACAATTCTGCAAACGATGTTGGCATAGGGGATTCCCACCAAAACTGAGGGGGAGAATTCCCTTGTCCACAGGTCACATTATCATGGGTGGCCTGCCTAACTGTGCCAGAGAGTGAGCTGGGGTTGCCCTCCACCAAATGGACAGTGGAGGGATCTGGATTTTCAGCATTCCTCCTAGCAGTAACTACAGAGTCTTCTGAGCTGTTCCCCATTTGTGGGTAGGTCAGCTTCTTAGGAGGCCGGATGACTCTTCGAGCCCTTTGCTCTCTTGGGATTTCTGGCTCTGGCGCCACAGGCTCCTTTCTCTCTGAGCAACTATCATGGGCATCTCCCCAGTAATCTGTTGAAGGACTAGATGGGATGAACTCTGTGGCTTCTGGGTTCAGTGTTCCATCTGTGGTGTCTTCAGTGGTTGGAAGATCTATGGTAGAAGTTCCTGGAGTTGGGGAAGGCCACAGCCAATCAAGTTCTCCCTCCTCACTTCCACTAAGTTGAGAGGCCTCTCCATCTTCAGCTCGGGAGGTCTGTGACCGAGTGTTCGGCCTAGGAGTATCCAGGATAGAGGTCGGTTCAGGGGAGTCTCCCACGGGAGGTATTCTAACTGCCTCAGCAAGTGGGAGAAGGTGGTTTCGATGCCACGTCTTCAGTGGGCCTACCTTTCCCTCTGGCTTCAACGTATAGACAGGTAGGCCCGGCAACTTCCTGCAGATGACATAGGGTTCAGATCTCCATCTGTCTGCAAGTTTGTGCTTTCCAGGGACCCCCAGATTGCGTAATAGTACTCGATCCCCGGGCTGTAGGTCTTGTACCCGGACCTTCAAGTCAAAGTTTCTTTTATTTCGAGCTCCCCTTTGGTCTGAGGCCGCTTGAGCTTGTTCATAGGCTACTTTCAGGCTGTGTCTGAGCCTGTCCACATATCCTTTGTGGGATGTGGCTGAAGAATGGTCCAGAGAGGTGCCAAAGGCCAAGTCCACCGGTAGTCTCACTTCTCTCCCAAACATGAGTCGATATGGGGAGTAGCCTGTAGCATCACTGATGGTGCAGTTGTAAGCATGTACTATGGCTGCTATGTGTTGGCTCCAATTTTGCTTTTTCTCGCTTTCCAGAGTCCCCAACATGTTGAGCAAGGTTTGGTTAAACCTTTCCGGCTGAGCATCTCCCTGTGGATGGTAAGGTGTAGTTCGAGTCTTCTTGATTCCCAAAGAATCCAGGAGCTTCCGGATCAGTTTACTCTCGAAATCCCTCCCTTGATCTGAATGCAGTCGCTGTGGCAGCCCATAATGGACAAAGTACTTCTCCATAAGTACCTTGGCTACGGTGGAGGCCTTCTGGTCTTTGGTGGGGAAAGCCTGGGCATACCGGGTGAAATGGTCGGTTATCACCAGAACATTTCCTAGTCCACTCAGGTCGGGTTCGAGGCAGAGAAAATCAATGCATACCAGATCCATTGGGCCTTGACTCTGTAGATGGCCCATTGGGGCAGCTTGATGGGGTAAAGTCTTCCTCTGGATGCATCGTGCACATGAGTGGCAGTACTCTTCTACCTCTGCCCTCATGCAGGGCCAATAGAAACGACTCCTGACAAGTTGGAAGGTCCTTTCAGCCCCTAGGTGGCCATGATTGTCATGCAGGGCAATCAGAACAGTCTCTCGATGTTTCTCTGGGAGGAACAGTTGCCATTTATCTTCTGAGTCATCAGAGGGGCCCCTTCGGTAGACCACTCCCTGATGTACCTGTAACCTGTCCCACTCTTTCCTCAGCAGGCGAGCTTCTTTTGAAGGTTGACGCATGAGTCTGTTTGGATCCTGATTCTCCAGGGCCTCCAGGACCAATCTCCCCATGGGGTCTTCCAATTGGTCACACCTCAACTCCTTCTTGGACAGTCTTGGCAGGTTGTCCTCTCCCAGTTGAGCTACTCCACAGTAGTGTTTGGGGACTCCCACCATGGTAACTCCTATTTCCTCTGCTCTGGAGCCTCCTCGGGCTTGGAATTCAGCTCCTTGACAAAGGGCCCGCACCCCGTCCGGTGCCACCAGGGTCCAATCTTCTACGTCATTGGTGAGAGAATGAGATCTCCTGGACAGAGCGTCTGCATCTCGATTCCCAGCCCCTGGCCTATACTTTAGGCTGAAGTTGAATCCAGAAAGTGCGGCCAGCCACCTGTGTCCAGTGGCGCCCAGCTTGGCCGTGGTGAAAAGGTAGGTAAGGGGGTTGTTGTCGGTCTTCACAGTGAACTCCGCCGCATACAGGTAGTCTTTTAGCTTGTCTACTACCGCCCATTTGAGGGCCAGGAATTCCAGCTTGTGAGTGGGGTAGTTCTTCTCAGGGGGGGTCAAGCTCCTGCTCACATAGGCAACAGGCCGTTGTTGCCCTTCGTGTTCTTGATAAAGTACTCCTCCCAGACCGTCATGACTAGCATCTACATGTAGTTCATAGGGCTTGGTTGGGTCTGCATAGGCCAAGACTGGGGCAGTGGTTAGGCTCTCCTTTAATGCCTGGAAGGCCTCTTCACACTTCTGATTCCACTGATCTCTGACTGACTCTCCCGGCTTCCTGGGCCCTGAGTTGTCCTCTTCCCCCTCGGTCTTGAGTAGTTCATTCAATGGTCTGGCAATTCGGGCGAATCCTTCCACAAACCTCCTGTAATAGGAGCAGAATCCCAAGAAGGATCTGAGTTCCGTTACTGTGGTGGGTCGTGGCCAGGAGGTAACTGCCTCCAATTTCTCAGGGTCTGTGGCCACCCCTTCTTCCGACACTATGTGCCCCAGATAGTTCACAGAAGACTGGTAGAACCGACACTTCTCAGGCGAAAGCTTGAGTCCTTCCTCACTGAGTCTTCTCAACACTTTTTCCAACCTCTTTTCATGTTCTTCCAAGGTTCTTCCAAAGACAATGACATCGTCTAGGTATACAAGGACTTCAATAAGGTTCATGTCTCCTACAGTCTTCTCCATGAGACGTTGGAAAGTCGCTGGGGCTCCAGACAGACCTTGGGGCATCCGGTTGAATTCAAAGAACCCCACTGGGGTTATGAAAGCTGTCTTCTCCCTGTCTTCTGGGTGCATAGGGATCTGATAGTACCCGCTCTTGAGATCCATAACGCTGAACCATTTGGCCCCAGACAAGCTCTGTAGGGCATCCTCTATCCTCGGAGTGGTGTATTGGTCGGGTATGGTTCTCCTGTTTAGAGTCCTGTAGTCGATACAGAGCCTCAATGACCCATTCTTCTTTCTGACCACCACTATGGGAGAGGCATAGGGGCTTCTGGACTCCCGTATCACACCAGTCCTCTTGAGTTCTGCAAGTTGTTCCCTTAGATCCTCCAGATCTGCTAGGGGACCCGCCTGACCCTCTCTCGGAAGGGCTTGTCTTCCTGGAGGCGGATCCGATGGGTGGCACTCCTTGCACACCCCACATCGAACTCATCCTTAGAGAAGATCTTCTCCCATCTATTCAACTGGGCCTTGGCTCTCTCCTTCCAAGCTCCTGGCAGATTCGGGTTTTCCATGGACAACTTCTCCCAAGCATCTCCTCCTTCACCTGTCCTCTTCACTTCTGATAGGGTAACAGGGGCCGCAGGGCTCACCTGGCCTAGCAGCATTCTGGCTGGGATTTCCATGGGGTCTCTGGTAGTGTTCCTAACACTCACTGGAACTCTACAATGGGCCTTCTTCAGGACCTTCAGCGGAATCACTTCCGGTATCACTTCCAGACCCGAGGACTCACCCCTTGGGTCTGACTCCAGCACGACAAAGGGACCAGGCTGCTCCCAAGTAAGCTTCACAGTGGCTCTGAGACAGGTTACTTCGCCGGGCTGCAACACTACCCCTTCTCTTCCAAGTCTCCACACCTTCCCTATCCCCTCTCCAGGGGTCTCCTGCTCTTGGACCAGCCGTTGGTAGGCCGTCTTCAGCATGGGATGGATCTTGGTGGCTGCTTGCCCCTCTTCTTTCACTAGAGGGGTCAGGAGTCTTCGGACCAGGTCCGTGTTCGTCCCTATTATAAGGGAATTCTTGTTGGCTCCAGGCGGCCTAGGGCACACGACTGCCAGGGTGTCAAACACTTCGGCCTTCCCAGCCACGGATGGGTCAAAGGTCATCTTGATGGGAAGGTAGCCGTCGTAAGGGAAACTCTGGGTCCCAATTCTCCATATTTCCAGCCCTTCTATCTTCTGGATGGGCAGATGACTCAAGTGCCTATCGTAGAAGTCCCGGTATAGTAGGGTCACTTGTGCCCCGGTATCCAAGAGGGCCCTGGTGTAGACTCCCTCCACTTGAACGGGCACTATAGGGGATGGGCCCACCAGCCTCTCCGGATATGGCCCGGCAGAGGTCGACCTTTTCCTTTTGGACTCTCTCTTGTCCTATTCCCTTTGGACTTGAACCTTTCTTGAGCCTGGTATGCATTGACTTCCCTCCGTTTTATGGGTGTAGGAACCCGCTGAGGGATGCTGTTATTTTTCTTAGGTGTGCACCCCCTCTGGGGAATGCTGCGCCCCTTCTGAGGGGTCTTGCCCCCTTTCTCTGGGGTGTATCTCTGTTGGGGAATGTTGTGTTTCCTCTGAGGTGTTTTATTTCCTCTCTTCTTCTGCTTTTCATTCAGTTTGGAGCTCACTGAAGATGATGGGCCCTCTGAAGTTTTCCGCCGGCTGACGGTTATTTGTCTTTTTTTGTCCTGGGACTGGAACATATGTTTGCAAAATGACCAATCCCTCCGCAGTTGTAACAAATCACCTCTTCTTCACGATCCTGTAGAGAAGCGGGCGCTGAGGTATTCGGGAACAACTCCTTTCTTGGACTTTTCTTTTCTGGTTTCCTTTGATCTTTCTCCATCAAAGAGGTCAGTATCTCCAACACTTGGGACATCTGCGATTTCAGGGTGTCCACTTCTGCATCTCTTTCGGGGGTCATGGCCGGGCTGACCATCACCACCAGAGGTTTGGTTGGCTCGACTGGCGGTTCCCTCTTTTTCTCCTCCCACATGGCCTCTTCCTCTCTGACCATTCGAATGAGGTCGGGGTATTCCAGGTTCTTCCCGTCCTGTCGGGTGCGCAGCGCCAATGCAATAGGATCCAGGGGCTGAGTTCCCCTCAACACCTGCTGAGTCCGGGCCTCGTCTACCTTCCCTGGGTCGATCCCCTTCTTCAGAATGATTTTATGCAGGATCTTATCTAGACGTCCCATATATTCTGACAGTTTCTCTCCTGTTTTCTGGTAGCAGTGCTCCAGCTGATAGGTGAGCTTGGTAACTTTTTCTGTCCCACCGAACACATTCTGCAAGATGTCCAAGTAGTCCTGTAAAGTACAGTCTTTCCTGCTCATATTCAGGTTGCGTATGGCATCCAGAGCAGGCGCCTTCAGACTTTCAGCGATTCGCTGTTTCTTGCTGCGTTCTGGAACTTCCCATTCCTCTAAGGCCTGAGTGGCGCCAACTAGCCACTCCTCAAATCCTTCTTCCCCTGAGGGCACAGGTTTTCTCCCTGAGAATATCCGGAGCTTTCTGTACCCCGGCATTGGGTAATCTGTGGGATTCTTCTTGCACTGGGCCACAATCTCTCCCAGTACAGCGCATAGTTCTGTGCTAAGGGTGGCCGGTGATGATCTGGGACTCTGTGTATCCTCCTGCTCTTGTGCCTTAGGGGATGGCGGGGGAGGTATCTGTGGAGATGATGACTTTCTTATTTGGAACCGATCTCCCTTATGTGGCAGCGCATGTGTCAGATGGTAGGTCTGCCCATCCATAGCTTGTATGCTCTGGCTTTTAAAATGCTCTGGAATTTCGTCTTTCCACTCTATTAATGCGTATGTACACGAAGCATGTGGTCTCACATCCATCACCCATGATTTCTGGCATGGTGATAGGGATGTCATTAGCTGCTTTATCGCATCTCTTTGCCAGATCCCCGGGAGTTCAATAACTGCCGCCGCGGCCGGATCTGCGCCAGCCATTGTGTACCACTGTCCTACTTCTAGCGGGTCCATGCCGGTCTTTTGGCGTGTTCGCTTGCTGTATCAGGATCCCGGACGAGCCCCCACGTGTAGCGAAACCTTCAACTAAGAAGGCCGCAGAATTAGATTTGGGCCCTGAGTACAGCTCCGTCAACCCCCGGCAATAGGCTCTAGCCCCTACTGGCACAGCTAGTACTAACAATCATGTAATTATCTTATGCAGTATAAATAACTGAGCATTAACACAGTAATGAATTGTAATAGGTATAGGTTTTACTTAATCTCTTTATAAGAATAAGGGGTAACATAAATCACAGTTCCGAATAATCACTAAAAAGGGCAGCGTCCTGCCACTCTAGCACACTATGAAGTTAACACACACAACAGGTGCGCCACACGGGCGACCGTCAACTAAGTGCCCTGTGGCGCAGTAATTGAACACACTAGAAACCCCACCAGGCCTGGTTCTAATATTTAACTTAGTCCTTCTTGTTCTTCACCGGCAGGTCTGTAATGGTGGTGCACTTTAAACAGAGTATAAACTTTGTAATCCAATAGGGATAGAAACTTGGCTAAATAAACAGCAGGCTCAGTTCTGCCAAGGCTCTTCAATAATAGTACCAAAATAACTCGTAGGCCACGGCAGTCTATAGGCCTATATGAAGTGACAGTCTCTTAGTTGGGCATCAGCCCTCTCACCCGCCCGGACTACGGTCTCAGTCCGGGAAACTTCCACCGACTGTGTCCACACACACGCTCAGTCTCTCCAGCGATCGGGTCCCCGATCCAACAAGGCTGTAGCTGAACGAAGTCAGATGCCACCAGGCTCGCAGAGGGGGTGGAAGGCTCTTTGGTGCTGAGCAAGGCCTCAGGCTTCAGGCCTTGCACTCCGACACATCCGCACAGGAGGATCAGGCTGTGAAGTCTTGTGTCCCAAAGAGGCCGAGCCCAGCCTCGCCTCCTCCTTTTATATCCCCTCCCATGAGTCTCTGCGGTGGGAACATATGAAGAATGTGGTTCTGGGTGATGTAGTCTCTCTCTCTCTCTCCCACTCCAGCAATGTATTTTCTCTACTTCCTCCTGACTCACCTCTCACCTAGAACTTCTTGTCTCTCTGCATTAAAGGGGAACACCCCGCTACAAATATATTTGCTGATTATTTGAGTTGTTTCTTTTTCTTTCTTTAAGAGCTAAAATGCCTGATTATGTGTGTGTGTATATATATATATATATATATATATATATATATATATATATATATATATATATATTTATATATATATATATATATATATATATATATATATATATAGTTATTTTTTTGTATTTGTGTTTGAAACGGCAATACAAATAATTAAATAAAAAAAGAAGGTTAATAGTTATGCACATTGACTTTTTCTGTTATTTTGTCCTATTTGTTGTTTGCTTCACAATAAAAAAAAAACATCTTCAAAGTTGTGGGCATGTTCTGTAAATTAAATTATGCAAATCCTCAAACAATCCATGTTAATTCCTGGTTGTGAGGCAACAAAACACAGAAAATGCCAAAGGGGGTGAATACATTTGCAAGGCACTATATGTTGTATAGTATTTTGATTACTTAATAAAAGAATATTGGGAAATAATATCTGCTAGCTATAACTATTGTCTCTCTTTCTTTATGATGACAGTGTTGTTAAGTCAAAATCATTATAATTTTTTTATATATTCTTTGGTAGAATTTATTATGATGACTCCTCCACTAAATATGAGAGAATTTAGAAAAGGATAATGATATGGGACTTTGAAGAGAGTTTTATTGGATGTGTTTGCAATATTTTTGAGGAAAGCAAACTGAGCTAGTCAGTTTAGGCTTTCATTTGTTTGATTATGAAATTAGTTTATTCTTAGGTGTTAAGGTATCTTCTGTATCTGGCCTGTTGCCAGTTGAATGTGGCACCAGGCTGGTACAGAGAACATAGAAAAGCTTCTTAGACCCATTTCTATCCGCTTGCTGATCGTAATCTTGTTCTTCTGTTTTAAAAAACAAAACAAAGCGAAGCTTCTTCTACAGTTTAGCTCATGCTACCCCACCATAAACAAGTGTGGAGTCTGAAAAACATACTAATTAAAAGTTAACCACCAACATTTGAGATATGTTGGAATGAACTACACACTAAATGGTTGTACTTTGATCTGCAGGAACTTTAACTAATCATAATGAGATACAGGAGGCTGGTACATTTTCCCGTACAATATAGGATTCAATTCAATGCATTTATTGTGATATACAGTAGGAGCGTGCCAGTTTGTAGGTTCCTTTTTAAAAATTATTGTCAACGTTTTTCTTTGAATTGTGTTTTGTATATTTTGTATATATGTTATATAGTATTTTGAATATGGAATAAAGGCATACTGGGGGTTATTATATGGCATGTACTGTATATATTTACCTCTTTTTTTTATGATGACAGTTCGGGTTTTTACATTTTTTTGATATTCCTCACAAATAACTGACTGTTGATGACATAATACAATGTGATGTATTATATTCCTATAAACCAATAATAATTCATTTATAATTTATATGACTAAAATATCCAATCATAATTTATTTCACTATTCTAACCTTAGAAAATTTATTGATTACACTTGGTAATAGTACTCTTAGTTAGAGTTAACACAGTTTACATAAAAAGACCTGTTGTATTGGAAGAATACTGAAAATCACAACTGTCTTGACTTTTCCAGACATAAATCGCTTCCTGATGACGTTGTAAAACAAAACGTACGTCGAGGCACATCCTGGTTACGTCACTTCCTGCAACCCACTTCTGGTTTACCGACACCATGCCGGTGGAACGCACGCCAGATACCGAGCTGAGGCTGGGAGGCTGCGGACCTACACATGGTGTTTACATGCTGATATCATCAGTGCCGCTAAAAAGCACCTTAAAATGTAAGCAGTCAATTTGTACTTGTTTTATATAATTTTTTTAAATAAACTGTATTACGCTATGGTCCGTTTTTTGTTAATTTCAATGGTTTACCTGTGGTGGAGAGGAGGATCTTATTAAAAAGGATTTCAGCCACATCTCCATTGGTTATCAGCAAGCCCACTGGTTTATCCAAACTGCTTTTGTGACCTTCTTTTTAATTTAAGAGGTCATGTCCATTTGGTGAGTAGGCATTTTACTCACACTCATCGGGTGAAATTCACAAAGATCTGCCTTAGTGACAGTGTATGGATAAGAATCACAACAATAAGAATTTATATGGACTTTATTTTTGATTGATTATCAGATTAATACATTTATCACCAATGTTATCAACTATTTATTATAGCACTATGCACTTTATTATGTTTGTCTAATCCCAAATTGTATATCGTGAATTTTAGAGGTTTTTTTAAATAGCACTCATACTAGCACGCCCCCCCCCCCCCATCACATATCATTTCAACATATATATTGTAGTTGTAGTCTTAAAGTCTAAAAATTTTCCTGCAAATGATCAATAATGCTTATTTTTCAAGGAAGTGGTGAGGCCTATCTACACTTTACTGTTGAGCCACACTAGCTGAAGTATCTTTCAGGCAAGTCAGGTGCTTTATATCTGTTGGCCCCTACAGTACTACAGAACACATTATAACATAGGAGCGAGCAGGTGGAACTACAGCATGCAACAGGGGACTAGGCTTGTGCAATTCGTTTCGTAATGAATCGAAATTCGTCCGAATTTAGCAACTTTCGGACATTCGAATTTCCGAACAAAGCAATTACGAATAAAACCGAATCCGAAATAAATTGTATCGCAAATAGCGAATGCCCGAATGTCTTCGGCATAATTCGTTATGAAAAAAGTTACGAAAGTACGAATCCATTCGAAGCACAATAACACTCTGCTCTCTGCTTCTCCCTCACCGTGCTGAACTCCCTCTCAAAATGGTGTACAGGGGCGGAGGCTATAGCCGCATGTAAAAAACAAAAGTAAAATACGAGATTTCGAATCGTTACAAATAACCGCTATGTATTTAGAAAAGTACAAATCCATTCGAAGCACATTAGGCATAATAGGCAGCGTCGTTGTGAGAGAGACACGGAAAATTACGAATCAACGAACCCAAAAAAAGTTACGAAAGTAGGAGTTGTGTCCAGAATCAACGAAAAACAATGTACTCTACCGAAAGTACGAATTATAAATCAATGAAAAATAAGGCTTACATTAATACAAATCATTTTGATTCAACAAAAAATGTCGCTTGCAAAAATACGAATTAGTCTGAACACGAAAAATCCCGTCTAGCAAAATTACGAACGATTACGAATCAACAGGATCGAAAAGAAATGAACCGAAACTAAACAAATTTTTCTGTTGTGCACAAGTCTACAGGGGACCAGTCATCTAAAATACCTGTTGTGGCCGAAGATTTCAGCCACTCTAGTCACTCAAATTACTGAATGATATGATGACAAAATGTATGCTTTAATTCTTTAATCCCAGCTTTGTGACTGTAAGTATGAACTAAAAGGATGTACAGAGAGATATACAAAGGGTGCCATTGATAAACTCTGTTTCTGAAAGTGCTAGTTGCTTGGCTGCCTTCTAATACAGTGACTTCAATGCTTCCCGAGTCACTGTTTCAGAAAAATATGCATTTAAAGGACCTTGGTGTACAGTTAGCATTATTTGTGTATGGTATATCCTTTTCATTTCAATATGATCACCAGGCAAATGGCTATAAAATTTGCTGAATACGTATAGAGGGATGTGTTCCCTAAGGCCAGCCTATATCTGCACTTGCTTTTCAGTTGTATAGTAGGGATTTATCATATGGGGTGTGCTTAGTGCTTTCTATGATCTGCCATCTGCCAGACTGTGGAGAGTTCCAGAGAGCGGAATCAAAGATACTGCATAGGCTGCATTTTGTTGACTAGTGAGTTTTTCATGGGCTAGACAAAATGTATGTTGAACAAACTTAGGCTAAGATGAGCTTAGATTCCACATGTCCATATTTAGACAATGTCATTGATAAAATATGGCCATATTAGGTTAATGATGTCACCAGCATCCACACCCCTTTGTTACGTGTGATTGTGGAATTTGGGCTGGTGGCTTGCTATTATATGACAGTTTGCCACATTAGTCTGAACTTTAACTCATCCTTTATCATGAGCAGGCTACTAGAAGAGTTCTTATTTGAGGCATTGGGCTGAAACCACTGCCTAGGGGACTTGGCCCTCTGAGCCCACTATGTGCTACCTGTTCCTAACATTACCCATGCTGATCTTGCTGCTAAAGGGATATGTAAGGTACCTGTGGTAGGTAGTGTCCAAAGTGGAGCTTGTATGCTGAGGATTCAGACAATGTAGTCAGGCAGGTCAAGAAGGGTCAGGCAGGCAGAGGTCATACACAAACTGGCGGTGAAGTACCAAATCAGCAGGCTGGAGAGTGGTCAAGAATTCAGGCAGAGTTTCAATACACAGTAGTCAAAATCACATAGCTATCAACACACCCAGGGAGCAAGTCCAAACAAATGGGCACTGAGTAACAGGAAGTGCTGCTATTTATGGGCTGCTTAATTGTACATTGTCCACAGCTGGTAGCAGGTGGGGCTAGTGTGTCTAAGGCAATGCATCAAGCTGGGAGAACATTGCAATAACTCCAGACCTCCTCCGTGGCACAACAGGTAAGACTGCAGCTGTGAGACCAGGAACATCCTTGTTCGGAGACACCCAGGTACATTACAGGATATCACTAGATCCACACTTAAACCCCCACTGGTCTGGGACCTGTTCCATGTTAATCAAAAGAAAAATATATCTCTGGGAACAGTAGGGGTAAACTATAACCTCTTCTGGTCATAATTCTTGGTACAGAGAAAATACATACAAGAACCTCTTTTGTATTGGCTGCGATGTCTGTCTGTTGTATACAGAAGACGTCTGAGCTCCATCCAGAGACTGTCAGCTTTAATAAGATGTATATCTGTTGGGTATTTCCCCCTCTCTTGTCCCCTCTTTTTATGTAATTAAACTTTAAAAGATTTCCATAGACTTGACTGCCACTATTGCAAGAGGTACAGCTGAGTGGGTACTATGCCTGGGGGCAAGATTAATCTCAACTAGGGATCCCACTTGTGGTACACAAGGCCCAACTGAGTGGAGGCACTGACAGAAACTATATTATGGTCCTCTGCTTCTATCTTATGGAGGCTAAGCCCTGTTTATCACACAGATGCATTTATTTTTAGTAGCCTGAAGGGAGATACATCTAGGAATATTTAGCAACAGGGCTACACATATATGGAATATAGTTCTGCCAAATAACTTTTATTTCTTTCCACACAGTCCTGATGGTAGCACGGTCAAGTTGGTGACCTGGTATTCTCTCCTGTCATTTAGGATTAAGTGCATATATCCTTCAAGAAACAAAGCTTGGCCATCTCTTTGCCCCTAAACTGTGATTGCCCAGGGAAAGAGTAGCAGAACACTGATGAGGTCATCATTCTGCCCACTCTACTATTTCAATCTGTCAACATGTTTATTGTCAACACTGAAGTACATCTGATCAGATCCTGGTGCTGCCCCTGCCTCTGTTATATTGTACAAGGGATTATAAGGCCGATAGCAAGTCAGATTTAGGTGCTTAAACTAGATGCATATAAAATACTTTTAATTATATTTTTTGATGATAACATTAATTGCATAAATTGGTGCTATTTACAGGTATACTGTATCTGGCTGGAGTTCAGCTTTATAGAAAAAAGGTGTAGAATTTATAATAAACCTTGACTAGTATAAATTGCTACATCTGCATGGCTCACTTCGGTTTTTGCAACATTTGGTTTAGTTAGTATTTTGCCTGGTTGTAAAAATAAGGATCCTGAAAAAAATTACACACTGCAAGGGTTAATTGTTAATTTTGTCCAGGGGAGAGGAGATTCCCTGATCCTCCACTCCCCTGAAATCTAGCGGTGGACTACTCCTATATTCCTAGAATCCTCACGTCCAGAGCAGGGCTATGTATTCGGCTCTGGACTTCAGAACTCATGACCGCTAGAGCGTTGTGGTGTAGAAGCTGCGGGCACTGGTCTTGTTTGGGTAAAAGTGGATGATCAGGTAAATATATCTCCTTAAACATAAATGAGTAATTAAACCTTTCCGTGTGCTCACACCTCGTCTGCAAGGGATAACTTTTTAGTTAAGCTTAAAGGGGTTGTAAAGGTTCATTTTTTATTTTCTAAATAGGTTCCTTTAAGCTAGTGCATTGTTGGTTCACTTACCTCTTCCTTTGATTTCCCTTCTAAATATTTTTTTTCTTTGTTTTCTTTGTCTGAATTTCTCACTTCCTGTTCCTCCTCAGTAAGCTGTTCTGGCTGACTCCACACCACTCGGAGGATGGTGTGAAGTTTAATGAGGAGAAACAGGAAGTGAGAAATTCAGACAAAGAAAAAAAAAATTTAGAAGGTAAATCTAAGGAAAAGGTAAGTGAACCAACAATGCACTACCTTAAAGGAACCTATTTAGAAAATAAATGTAGCGGCCTTACCCCTCTCCCTTGCTTTATCGGTTATATGGCTGTTGTCCTTCGTCCCTGACTCCTTTGCTTTAGTAACCCAAGTTCCACACAGTGAATAGGTACAACTCAGTTTTATTCTTCTTGCCAAGCATTAAAACAATCTTTCTCCTTTGGAAAATGGGGACAGATCGAGGCACAATCCTTTCCCTTCTTGCTGCTGCCCACTGTGCTGTCACCATTGGTGAATAGTCACTGCCACTGACTAGGCAATATAGAACGTGAATTACCTTCGCTCACTTTGCCCCTGTCAGAGGAAGAAATCCGTCCAAGGGAGAAGTGGAGGCCTCTCCGTCACCAGCGATGCTGCGCCGGGCTCTTCAGAGAAGTTACTGCGCACCAGTCCTCACAAACTCAGACACGGGCACCCAAGGAGTTAGGGCCCCCTCGGATTCCTCCACCCTTGCGTAACTCAGTCGAAGGTACTGAGCCCCAGGCATCCGCCATAGTACCTCACCCCAGGCTAAAGGTGCCTGAGATGGACTCCATCCCTGCTCCAGCTAGGCCAAGGGCGCCTAGGCCTGAAACACCGGAACGCCAGCACCCAAGCTGAAGGTGCCTGGGTGCGGCCGCGTCCTCCGACTCTCTCCCCCAAATCAGGGCGTCCGCCCCTTTTATGACCTCCCCCTTTGCGTCACAGTGGGTTCCCCCGCCCCGCTGTACCAGCTCCAGGGGAGGACAAAAAGGCACAGTTTGCGATGTTAGTTCAACTCCGGCCCAAGGCAACAACGCCACCTGCAGGCCCCAAGGAACCCCACACCACCAGAGTCCTCACATAAATTCAAACACCCGCTACACTCTCCCCCTGGTGATTTGACACTGGTCCCCAGTGTCTGGTACAAACTCACATCCCACAAGGGTGATGACATAAGTTCAGCCCAGAAACCAACTACACAATTTAGTCCTGAATTGTGCCAAGACCTGTATGGGGAAGGGAAAACTTAAAACAATATAACTATAAAACCTTCCAATAAAACACTTTAAATATCTCACACATTTACATTCCTCCCTCTGGCTATCTAAGAACCACCCACTCTCAGTAGTCTTGACAGACGAGTCTCCTGCAGAGGGAAAAAAAAGAAACACACATCCTACCAACATGTGTGTTTGCTTGGAATGAATGGGTCTATCCTAAAAGAAACCCACTCACTCCAAGAAGTGCTGCATAATGTAAAAAAAAAAAACAATCGTTGCGCAACACTGCCACCTGGTGACAGTGCCGCGGTCAAGACACTCATCACTTCCAGACGAACTTTCCCCTTGAACATTTTCTCTGTGACCCTACACTATCTAAAACCCAAAGTCACTTATTTCTTTTTAAGTGCCAGGAGAAGGAGGGAGAACAAACAAAAACAGCTCCCATATCTCCAACGAGTAAACTGCCCAAATACAAAAAAAAAATAGGGCACAGTCCCTGTGTTCAAGAGAAGACACTCCGGAAAGTTCAGCCAGGAATAGAAAAGAAAAGCACACGGGAGTTTTTTTTTTTTCCTTACAGGTAAAACCTTGGATGAGGCAGTGATATAGGCTTCAAACGATCATCAAAAGCCTCCACATGGTACTCAATACTTTTTCCTTCTTTGCTGCAGATCACCACTTTGTCCGCATGAATGTGTCTTCCCAGCATCCATTTAGCTTTACAGTCCTGAAACTTCTTGGTGACCATTGGTGAACAAGAAAGGTACCGCCATGCTTGCTGTACTTTCAGTTTGTCCCATACAAAGGTATCATAGCATCTTTGCCGAAAGACCTCCACCTGATAGAGCAGTTCCCGAGGCAGATACGGGTATTCCCACCCATATTCCTGAGCAACCTTCTGGCCAAAGAGACGCTGCAGCCTTGACAAAAGTGGCATAGTAGCTCGGTCTCCCTCTCCAGGTGGAACAATCGATTCTGGGTGGCGAGGTGCGTTCACCACCTCGGTGGACCTGGGCCTAGGAGCCCACAGTGATTGACGTTGCACTCCCGCAACAGGAGCAGGTGAAATGGATGTTGAATCCAGAAAGGGAACTTCAGACAAAGGACCAACTTCATCCCCTGGCGCCAGGACCTCTACCCGGGGTGTACTATCTCCAGTAGACATGGGCAGGTCCCTCATGACACGGGCCAAGGGTAGGCTCATCTTGTCCCATCCCTTCTGTTGGAAGATTTCGTCTATCTCCCCATCATCGCCATTGTCAGACAATGAATCCAGGTCAGAGGTGTCATAGCACTCAGCGGGCAGATAATTCCCAGTCACGGAACTATCCCCCTTGACAGCCTCTACCGACTGTGGGCTACCGCCACTTTCTACCACACAGACAGTCCCAACCCCTGGCTCACCTGGACCTTTAAACGAGCAGGGATGTCCAGGACGTTGTCTACCGAATCAATCCAGGTCAGGCAAGCAGTGGGGCGAAGCTCTTCCACGGCCACACAAGGCCATCACTAGGCCGACTTTTCTCTTCGGTGGCCGGAGCAGGGAGCTGCTGGTGACCGAGGCAGCATCCTTGGATTTCTCTCTTTTCACTTCCGCTTAGGCAGTCCCTTCGCCCGGATCACTGCGCACGGGGAACGCACCAGCATCGATCTCTCCCTCTGGAGTGGCAGTCCCTGTGAGGTAGTTGAGGTGGAAAGCCCGAGGCTTTTCTGTGGATGGTTCCACCTCGAAGAGGAATTCTTTGCAGACCTCACAGCGCCCAAACGGCTTCAGCTGGACCACCAGTCCCGAACAGCCGGGACAGATCACACCGAGGGCTTCCATGTCTCTACAGGTAAAGAGAGCCAATTGCCCCCGGGGCCTTAGTCTTATCCCCGTATCCATAATCGGAGCAGCCAGAGAAGACATATCCACGAAGGAAGGCACAGAAATCCACGGAGCACTTGAAGCCATCCTCTCTCTTTGCTGCTCCATTGCGCACTGACCCACCTGCGCCGGAATCTCCACGTGCGTACCTCCACATGGCCAGACTCCTCCCACCTTCTGCACTTGTTCGCGGGCTTTTCCCTTGCCCCGCCCACGAACTACACAGTTATGGGTTGCCTCGTGGCGCGTTGGCCAATATGGCCGACCTACTCGGAACTCCTCCGGGCAGCAAAGTTCAATTTCAGACACCATACACATATCCCGGATACGATGCCCCCACGTGTAGCGGCCTCACCCCTCTCCCTTGCTTTATCGGTTATATGGCTGTTGTCTAGGGGTACCTGGGAGAGAGAGATGATACACACCACGGCCCATGTCCTCCGTAACTGGGAGGTGAAGGCCAGAAGATTGGGCTTTTGTGTAGGTGTCCTAGAGTCAAGTCCAGTCCTTCGTCCCTGACTCCTTTGCTTTAGTAACCCAAGTTCCACACAGTGAATAGGTACAACTCAGTTTTATTCTTCTTGCCAAGCAATAAAACAATCTTTCTCCTTTGGAAAATGGGGACAGATCGAGGCACAATCCTTCCCCTTCTTGCTGCTGCCCACTGTGCTGTCACCAGTGGTGAATAGTCACTGCCACTGACTAGGTAATATAGAACGTGAATTACCTTCGCTCACTTTGCCCCTGTCAGAGGAAGAAATCCGTCCAAGGGAGAAGTGGAGGCCTCTCCGTCACCAGCGATGCTGCGCCGGGCTCTTCAGAGAAGTTACTGCGCACCAGTCCTCACAAACTCAGACACGGGCACCCAAGGAGTTAGGGCCCCCTCGGATACCTCCACCCTTGCGGAACTCAGTCGAAGGTACTGAGCCCCAGGCATCGGCCATAGTACCTCACCCCAGGCTAAAGGTGCCTGAGATGGACTCCATCCCTGCTCCAGCTAGGCCAAGGGCGCCTAGGCCTGAAACACCGGAACGCCAGCACCCAAGCTGAAGGTGCCTGGGTGCGGCCGCGTCCTCCGACTCTCTCCTCCAAATCAGGGCGTCCGCCCCTTTTATGACCTCCCCTTTGCGTCACAGCGGGTACCCCGCCCCGCTGTACCAGCTCCAGGGGAGGACAAAAAGGCACAGTTTGCGATGTGAGTTCAACTCCGGCCCAAGGCAACAACGCCACCTGCAGGCCCCAAGGAACCCCACACCACCAGAGTCCTCACATAAATTCAAACACCCGCTACATAAAAAACAAACCTTTACAACCCCTTTAATCATTAATGTGTCATACACTTCAGTGGCTAAAATAATATTTTAAGCCAATGACTCAGAGTGCTTAATTCAGCATATGAACTTAACTGTCAGGAAACTAGCATTTTCAGAAACAAGTCTGCCATGACAGCCTCCTTATTTCACTTGACCCAGGTTTTCTTTAAGATCTGTCTGGTAAAATTTGAAATCAATAAAGCTATATTTTCCATATTTAATTGAAAGTTGCAGCATACTGCTATGTTTTTTTTCCTATATAGGTCATAGGCCTATAATCATATAAGATAGTTCATGTTTGGGTTCAGCAATGTCAAAGCATATTCTTCTTAATATTCAGAATTTTCCCGATGGGATGTTCTTGGTTTCAAATCTTACACAATCTTTAAAATGTTCTTGTTGCTTTGGTTTATCTAAGTGATGTTGACAGCAGATTCAGGCTTATAATCTCAAAAAACATTATCCATTATCCAAATAAGCAATTCAATTAAACTCGCGTGTTTTTATCATTAATCCTTTTTTATGCAACTCATTTTTATTATAATATTTATAATATGGATTTCAAAAGGAGGATACTGTTCTTATAAATTGAAGCAATGGAATAAAATAATTATAGCACTCAAAGTTCAGTACTTCATTGCAACCAATAACAGCCTTTTAAATACATCAAATCAGGGCCATCAGAACTAAGAAAGATGACTGATGATGGTTGTTAGGAAATACTGCATGTTGCACATTGCTGTATGCGTTCCCAAGCAATAACTTTTATATTGTAAAGTAATATATATTGCATAACATTCAAGCAGTAGTTCAAGGACAAGCACAGGGTTTCAAAGAAAGGGGACTTCGACTCTTCCTGCAAGACAACAAAACATAGGTTTAGGTTAATTTTATTTAGATGGACTAGTAGATTTAGACAGATTTTAACCACTTAAGCCCCGGACCAATACGCAGCATAAAGACCAGAGGTGATTTTACAATTTGGCACTGCGCTGCTTTAACTAGAAATTGTGCGGACATGTAATGTTGTACCCGAACGAAATTTGCGTCCTTTTCTTCCCACAAATAGAGCTTTCTTTTAATGGTATTTGATTGCCTCTGCGATTTTTTTTTTTTTGCGATATAAACAGAAAAAGACCGCAAATTTGGAAAAAAAAAGATATTTTCTACTTTTTGTTATAATACAATTTTAGTCATACATTTAGGCCAAAATGTATTCAGCCACATGTCTTTAGTAAAAAAAATGTCAATAAGCGTATATTTATTGGTTTTCGCAAAAGTTATAGCGTCTACAAACTAGGGTAAATTTTCTGGAATTTACACAACTTTTAATTTATGACTGCCTATCTCATTTCTTGAGGTGCTAAAATGGCAGGGCAGTACAAAACCCCCCAAATGACCCCATTTTGGAAAGTAGACTGAGAGGCATGTTGAGCCCATTGAGTATTTATTTTTTGTCCCAAGTGATTAAATAATGACAAAAATAAATAAAAAAAATACAAAAAGTTGTCACTAAATTATATATTGCTCACACATGCCATGGTTATATGTGGAATTGAACCCCAAAATACATTTTGCTGCTTCTCCTGAGTACAGGGATACCACATGTGTGGGAATTTTTAGGAGCCTAGCCGTGTACGGGACCCCGAAAGCCAAGCACCGCCTTCAGGATTTCTAAGGGCGCAAATTTTTGATTTCACTCCTCACTACCTATCACAGTTTCGAAGGCCATAAAATGCCAAAAAAGTACAAAATCCCCCCAAATGACCCCATTTTGGAAAGTAGACACCCCAAGCTATTTGCTGAGAGGCATGGTGAGTATTTTACAGCTCTCATTTGTTTTTGAAAATTAAGAAAGTTAATCTTTTTTTTTTCTTTTTTCAATTTTCAAAACTTTGTGACAAAAAGCGAGATCTGCAAAATACTCACCATACCTCTCAGCAAATAGCTTGGGTGTCTACTTTCCAAAATGGGGTCATTTGGGGGGGTTTTGTGCCATCTGGGTTTAATTCCACATATGCCCATGGCATGTTTGAGCAATATATCATTTAGTGACAACTTTGTGCAAAAAATAAATTAAAAAAAATGTTTTTTTCCGCAACTTTTGTCAACATATAAAATATTCCATGGACTCGACATGCCTCTCAGCAAATAGCTTGGGGTGTCTACTTTCCAAAATGGGGTCATTTGGGGGGGTTTTGAACTGTCCTGGCATTTCATGCACAACATTAGGAAGCTTATGTCACACATCATCCACTCTTCTAACCACTTGAAGACAAAGCCCTTTCTGAAACTTTTTGTTTACATGAAAACATATTACAAGAAAATTACGTTGAACCCCCAAACATTATATATTTTTTTAAAGTGGTGGGTGTTGCATTTTTTTTCCCACACAGTATTTGCGCAGCGATTTTTCAAATGCATTTTTTGGGGAAAAAATACACTTTTTTTAATTTTAATGCACTAAAACACACTATATTGCCCAAATGTTTGATGAAATAAAAAATATGATCTTAGGCCCAGTACATGGATACCAAACACGACATGCTTTTTATTTTATTTTTTTAATTATTAATTTTGCTTTTTTATTTTATTTTTAACTGTTCCTTCCATATTTTTTTTTAATCATTTTTATTGTTATCTCAGGAAATGTAAATATCCCCTATGATAGCAATAGGTAGTGACAGGTACTCTTTTTTTGAAAAAACTCGGGTCTATTAGACCCTAGATCTTTCCTCTGCCCTCAAAGCATCTGACCACACCAAGATCGGTGTGATAAAATGCTTTCCCAATTTCCAAATGAAGCTTTTTATATCCGGGGGGGGGGCATTCCCTCTGACATTCCCTCCCACTGCTTGTAAAAGCAGTCCAGAGGCTAATTAGCCGCTAGGATTGCTTTTACATGAAAGCCTGCCTTTGGCTGAAAAGAATGATACCAAGATGATACCTAAACCCGCAGGCATCATTCTGGTATAACCATTCAAAATCCAGCAACATACCAGTACGTTGCTGGTCCTTGTTTGACATGTATTGTAATCTTTTTTTTCATGCAGCCTATTGGCTGAACGAAAAAAAGAGATTGATCGGTGGGTATGCCCACCCACCATTAGAATACCTCCCTTCATTCACCCACTTCTAATGATGGGCATACATGCACCATTTATATATGCCGAAGCATGGGGGCATCCTCCCGCAAAAGTTATGCCGCATACACACGGTCGGACTTTTCCACGGGCAAGCCTCCGTCGGAATTTCGACCGTATGTACGCGGCATTAGGACCAAAATCGCTCCTCCGCCCCTGCTGCCCCCATGCTTTGGCATATATGCTATTTTTTTTAACTGTGGTGGTGAAATCACCTCCTACAGCACTGGAGTTGCAGGGATCAGGCCTGTCTCTGCGAACGCTGCAGTTATGTGTGTTGTGTTTTGTAAGTGACAGTGATCGATCGATACTGCACTTGGGTGGCCTGGGCTGGACGGAGGGGCAAAATGCAGGTGCTAGCAGGTATCTGGGCTGATCCCGCTAACACTGCGTTTTTGGGAAACCTAAACTGCTGGGGACGCTAGTATAGATCTGATCAGATCAGATATTGATCTGTTCAGATACTATACCACTAAGGGAGGTGTATGCTTCACGCGTGGGTGTTAGCGCTACTGGCACTGACCTGACGCTGTCTGGGGTGACGCAGACCCTCTCTGACGCTAAAACCTAATTGATATCACCCGCCGGGCGATCAGGGGGTTAAACCTTTATTGGGTTATATACGGCGGGTGCCCCGACACTATAAAAAGCAAACTAACTAACCAGCGTCACCCGTAACACTTATACGGTGATCACTGGTGAAAGGGTTAACTAGGGACAATCAGGGGGTTAAAACCTTTATTAGGTAATATATGGGGGTACCAGACGCTATATAAAAACCTGACGGGGAACCTAAATAACAAAATAACTAACTGGCTAACCGGTGTCACCAATGACACTTATACGGTGATCACTGGTGAAAGGGTTAACTCTATGGGCAATCAGGGGGTTAAAACCTTTATTAGATAATATATGGGGGTACCTGACGCAAAAAAAAAACTGGCGGCGAAACAAAAAAAATAACTGACTACCTAGCGGCACCAGCATAACTAATACAGCGATCAGAAAAACTATCGCTTAGTGACACTGGCAAAAGAGGGTGAAAGGGTTACCTGGGGGGCGATCAAGGGGTTAAAACGTTATTAGGTAATATATGGGGGTACCTGACGTTATAAAAACCTGGCGGCGAATCTAAAAAAATAACTGACTACCTAGCGGCACCAGCATAACTAATACAGCGATCAGAAAAACGATCGCTTAGTGACACTGGCAAAAGGGGGTGAAAGGGTTACCTGGGGGGCGATCAAGGGGTTAAACCTTTATTAGGTAATATATGGGGGTACCTGGCGCTATAAAAACCTGGATTCGCAGTGGTGATAGGGGTGAAAGGGTTACCTGGGGGGGGATTAAGGGGTTAAACCTTTATTAGGAGGGGGTTGGGGGGCTACCCTGGACCTAAAGGGACCTAACACTAATATCCCTGACACTTTTACTATCACAGATGACACTGTTTGCAGTGATCAGTAAATAAATGATCACTGCAATTAGTGACACTGTGACTGGGGGGTGATCTGGGGGTGACTGGGGGGGAGATGTGTGTGCCTATGTGTCCTGGTGTCAGTGTACTGTTTGTGCACTAACCTGATGTCTTCTCTCCACGGCGCTCTGGTCTATGTGAGCGCTAGTGATGAGCCGAACACCCCCGGGTTCGGTTCGCACCAGAACCCGCGAACGGACCGAAAGTTCGTACGAACATTAGAACCCTATTAAATACAATGGATGCGAACGTTCGAATTCTAAAGTGCTAATTATAACAACTATTATGCATGTTATTGTCCTAAAAAGGGTTTGGGAACCCGGGTTCTGCACCAGGGGACATGTATCAATGCAAAAAGAAGTTTTAAAAACGGTCGTTTTTCGGGAGCAGTCATTTTAATGATGCATAAAGTGAAAAAAAAAAAGTCAAATATTCCTTTAAATATCGTACCTGGGGGGTGTCTAAAGTATGCCTGTGAAGTGCCACGTGTTTCCCGTGTTTAGAACTGTCCCTGCACAAAATGACACTTCTAAAGGAAAAAAAAGCCATTTAAAACTGCTTGCGGCTTTAATGTAATGTCTGGTCCCGGTAATATGGATGAAATTCTTTAAGAAAAATGGCATAGCTACCCCATGACCCCCCCCCTACCCCAGCCCATTACCAGCCCCTTTGGGTCTTGTATGGATATTAAGGGGAACCCCGCACATAAAATAAAAAAGGCCCTATATACTCTGAACAGCCGTATACAGGCGGTGCATACAAGACAGGGACTGTAGGTTTGCTCTTATGTAGAATCTGTTTGTAATTTTGAACAGGTACATTGTTGAAGTGTAGCTCCAGCCCAAAAATCTATTTTTAAACTTTTTGGAAAACATAGGTAAGGGTTATCACCCCTGTAACATTTGTTTTGCTGTCTGTGCCCCTGTTCAGAACATTTCACCTCACTTTCCGTCCCAATGACAACTGTTTTTGAAATGTGGTGTTTTTCTTGAAACAAGGATTGCTGATAAAGCATCAGTACAGAGGAGACACCTTTCTCCCATATTTATTCTTACAGGAGAGAATTTTCCTTCCTAGTGGTAGATTTCCTCTCACTTCCTGTTGTCTTCTTGCGTTTGCAAGTAGGAGTCGTTTGTAAGTTGGATGTTTGAAAGTAGGGACCTGCCGTATATACTCTGCAGAAATAGGCCCCTTAGTTGTTGGTGTTGGCACAACACTGTAAGCACTCACAGTTACTCTTGGTTGGTGCTGGAACGCCCTGCTGTCAACTATTATATCAGGAATTTTAATTACATATAATTGTTGAACAGTGGTAGTAAAAATTGGGCCTTTGATGGTGGTGCTGGTGCCACAACACTGTAAGCCCTGACAGTTACTCTTGGTGGGTGCAGCAATGGGCCCTGCTGTGAATTATTAGATCAAGAATTGTAATTGCATGCCCCTGTTGAACAGGGGCTGAAAAATTGGGCCTTTCGTGGTGGTGGTGGTGGTGGTGGTGTTGCCACAACACTGTAAGCCCTCAGAGTTACTCTTGGTGGGTGCAGGAATGGGCCCTGCTGTGAATTATTAGATCAAGAATTGTAATTACATGCCCCTTTTGAACAGGGGCTGAAAAATTGGGCCTTTCGTGGTGGTGGTGGTGGTGGCGTTGCCACAACACTGTAAGCCCTCAGAGTTACTCTTGGTGGGTGCAGCAATGGGCCCTGCTGTGAATTATTAGATCAAGAATTGTAATTACATGCCCCTTTTGAACAGGGGCTGAAAAATTGGGCCTTTCGTGGTGGTGGTGGCGTTGCCACAACACTGTAAGCCCTCAGAGTTACTCTTGGTGGGTGCAGGAATGGGCCCTGCTGTGAATTATTAGATCAAGAATTGTAATTACATGCCCCTTTTGAACAGGGGCTGAAAAATTGGGCCTTTCGTGGTGGTGGTGGTGGTGGTGGTGGCGTTGCCACAACACTGTAAGCCCTCAGAGTTACTCTTGGTGGGTGCAGCAATGGGCCCTGCTGTGAATTATTAGATCAAGAATTGTAATTGCATGCCCCTGTTGAACAGGGGCTGAAAAATTGGGCCTTAGGCACTGGTGGCACAACACTACAACCCCTCACAGATACTGTACTTGGAGCACAGCAATGAGCCCTGTTGCAAAGTATTGCTTCAAAAATTGTAATGACACGCCCCTGTTAAACAGGGGCTGAAAAATTGGGCCTTAGGCACTGGTGGCACAACACTACAACCCCTCACAGATACTGTACTTGGAGCACAGCAATGAGCCCTGTTGCAAAGTATTGCTTCAAAAATTGTAATGACACGCCCCTGTTAAACAGGGGCTGAAAAATTGGGCCTTAGGCACTGGTGCCACAACACTCCAACCCCTCACAGATACTGTACTTGGAGCACAGCAATGAGCCCTATGGCAAATTATTGCTAAAAAAATTGTAATTACACGCCCCTGTAAAACAGGGGCTGAAAAATTGGGCCTTAGCCACTGGTGGCGGCACCCATAAACAAAAATGATCTTCCAAGCTATCATCATCAATCGTATCATTGAGGACTCGGAGGAGGAGGATAGCCAGTCAACATAACAGCACAGGCACTCAGCATCAGCATCAGTCTTGAAGGGATGTGACATGTTAAAATCAATTAGTCTGTTATATCAGCATCAGGTGTGTGGTAGCTGGTGGTGATCCAAGACTGGTTCATCTTGATGAAAGTCAGTCGATCAACCGAGTCGGTGGACAGGCGCACCCTGTGATCCGTGACAAATCCTCCAGCAGCACTGAATGTGCGTTCCGAAAGAACGCTGGATGCAGGACAGGCCAGTAGCTCAATTGCATACTGTGCAAGCTCTGGCCAGTGATCCATCCTCAAGACCCAGTAAGCCAGAGGATTTTCGGTGGGGAAGGTGTCCAAGTCTGACCTTGCCCCTAGATATTCCTGCACCATGTTTATCAGACGCTGGCGATGGTTGCTGGAACCGATCATACTTTGGGGCTGCGGACTAAAGAATTGTCTGAACGCATCGGTCAGACGGCCACCTTCCCCACCGCTCCTTCTTTGACTGGCCGAAGCCTCAGCAACTCGTTGTCCAGGACCAGGAGTTTGTAACCTCCCAGTCTCTGGGAACGCGTTGCACAGACCTTTCTGCAAGGCCTCCCGGAGTTGTCTCATCCTCTGCTCCCTCTGCGACGGTAACATAAGGTCCGCAACCTTACCCTTGTACCGTGGATCAAGGAGAGTGGCCAGCCAGTAATGGTCCCTCTCCTTGATCCGAAGAATACGAGGATCCTTCCGCAGACTTTGCAGGATCAGGGAGGCCATGCAGCGTAGGTTTGCTGAGGCATTCGCTCCGGAGTCCTCTGGGTCACTAAGGACGACATGATCCGCAGCCACCTCCTCCCAGCCACGTACAAGTCCACTGGTTTCTTGGGACTGTAAATCATCCCTAAAAGACTGCTGCTGATGATGCTGAGTGCCAGCCTCCACCTCCATGCTGACACAATCCTCCTCCTCCTCCTCTTCCTGTGCGATGGGTGGGACAGAAGGAACACTGTCTGGGTAAAGGGGGCCTTGAGAGGCAAGGAAGTCCTCCTCTTCCTGCCTCTGTTCTGCCTCAAGTGCCCTGTCCATTATTCCACGCAGCGTGTGCTCCAACAGGTGGACAAGAGGTACAGTGTCACTGATGCATGCACTCTCACTGCTCACCATCCTCGTGGCCTCCTCAAATGGTGCCAGGACAGTGCATGCATCCCTGATCATGCCCCACTGGCGTGGAGAAAAAAAACCAAGCTCCCCTGACCCTGTCCTGGTGCCGTAGTCGCACAGGTACTCATTGATGGCCCTCTGCTGCGTGTGCAGCCGCTGCAGCATGGCCAACGTTGAGTTCCACCTGGTGGGCATGTCACATGTAAGGCGGTTCTTGGGCAGGTTCAACTCCTTTTGCAGCTCAGCCAGGCGAGCACTGGCATTATAAGATCTGCGGAAATGCACACAGACTTTCCTGGCCTGCCTCAGGACATCCTGTAAGCCCGGGTACCTGCCCAAGAACCGCTGCACCACCAGGTTAAGGACGTGAGCCACACAGGGCACATGGGTCAGTTGTCCCTGTCGGAGGGCGGAGAGGAGGTTGGTGCCATTGTCGCAAACCACCATTCCTGGCTTAAGCTGGCGTGGCGTCAACCACCTCTCGGCCTGGCCCTGCAGAGCAGACAGGACCTCTGCCCCAGTGTGGCTTCTGTCCCCCAAACACACCAGCGCAAGCACGGCATGGCATCTTTTTGCCTGCGTACTTGCGTAGCCCCGTGAACGGCTACGGAGCACCGCTGGTTCATAGGACAAACCACAGGAAGAGGCCATGGAGGAAGAAGAAGAGGAGGGGGTGGAGGAGAGAGGTGTGTCACAACCAGTAGTAGCATTTTGGAGGCGTGGCGGTGGAACAACCTCCAACACTACTGCACCTTGTCCTGCATCCTTCCCAGCTGCCAAAAGAGTGACCCAATGGGCCGTGAAAGAAAGGTAACGTCCCTGTCCATGCCTGCTGGACCATGAGTCAGCGGTAATATGCACCTTACCGCTGACCGCCCTGTCCAGCGAGGCCAAGACATTGCCTTCCACATGCCGGTAGAGAGCCGGAATAGCCTTCCGTGAGAAAAAGTGGCGTTTGGGAACCTGCCACTGAGGAACCGCACATTGCACAAACTCACGGAAGGGGGCCGAGTCTACCAACTGAAAAGGCAGCAGTTGAAGCGCTAGCAATTTAGCCAAGCTAGCATTCAACCGCTGGGCATGTGGATGGCTGGGAGTGAACTTCTTTTGACGGTCCAGCAGCTGGGGCAGGGAAATTTGCCTGCTAGAATCGGACGTCGGTGTACTGCTAGCAGAGTGGCCGCAAGTACTTGGCTGTGACACACCTAATTCTACACCTTCATTCCTCTCAGTGCATGTTTCAGAGAGGACTGAAGTTATAGTGGGGTTGGAGATCCCAGCTGATGCGGTGCAAGGAGAGGTCCGCTTTGTTCTTTGGTGTGGGTCTTTGAGGTAGGCTTGCCAACGAGCTGCATGGCAGGTCAACATATGTCTGGTCAGGCATGTGGTACCCAAGCGGCTGATGTTTTGGCCACGCGATATACGCTTGAGACATATGTTGCAAACAGCAGCTGTGCGATCTGATGCACTAGCCTCAAAAAAGGCCCACACCAAGGAACTTTTTGAATGACGGGCAGAGGCAGCGCCCTGCACAGGCGGAGCTCTGCGGTGTGATTCCGTCGGTGTACTGCCCTTACGCTGGCCACCAAAGGGCATCCTGCCTCGTTGGAGATGTGCCTCCTCCTCATCCTCCTCCTCCTCCTCTCTCCTATTAGGCACCCACGTGGAGTCAGTGACCTCATCATCCCCTCCCTCCTCATCACTGGAGCCAATCTGGCAGTATGCTGCAGCTGCTGGAACATGACTGCCAGATTGGTGTCCTTCTTGAGCATCCCCTCTGTCTGCTCTCACGCTACTGCCTTCCTGTAGCTGGGTTTCATCATCAGACCCTTCGAAACGCTGGGCATCCTCCTGGAGCATGTACCCAACACTGTGCTCAAACAGTTCGGGGGACTCCTCAGGAGGAGTACATGGTGGGTCTAGGGAAGGAGTGACTGATGATGAGTCTGACATTGATACCAGGGAAGAGGACGCTTTGGCAGCTGCTTTGCCAGTACCCTGAGCCTGGGTGAGAGAGGATGAGGAGGAGGAGGAGGGCTTGGTCATCCACTCTACCAAGTCTTCGGCATGATGTGGCTCAACATGTCCAGCTGCCGAAAAGAAGGACAAGCGTGTCCCATGGCCATGTGCTGATGACAATGCACCGCGTCCACGACCAGCACTGTTGCCCCCAGACACAGAGCCTGCTTGCCCTCTTTTATTGCCTCCTGACTGTCTGCCTCTCCTTGTTTGCCTTCCAGACATTCTAATAGATGGCCTGCAGGGAGATGGGAAAAAAGCAATAAGGGCTACCTTCAGGTGTCCTTCTCTGTCCCTTTACTTAAGGATTTCTAAATATGGTTGAGGATGATTGCTTTTGCACAGAATAGCACAACGACAATTTCCCTGACTGTCCAAAAAACAAGGATTTCAAAGATGGTTGATGAGGAATGCTTTAGCACACTATAGCACAAGGAGAATTTCCCTCACTGTCCTTCCCTGTCCCTAGAAACAAGGATTCGCACAGTAAAAGACACTGACACTCTCCCTACCTATAGTTTTCTGTCCCTAGAAAAAATGTTTTTTTAAAGCACACTATAGCACAAGGAGAATTTCACTCACTTTCCTTCTTTGTCCCTAGAAACAAGGATTATCACAGTGAAAGAAACTGACACTCTCCCTACCTAGAGTTTTCTGTCCCTAGAAAAAATGTTTTTTTAAAGCACACTATAGCACAAGGAGAATTCCCCTCACTTTCCTTCTTTGTCCCTAGAAACAAGGATTATCACAGTGAAAGAAACTGACACTCTCCCTACCTAGAGTTTTCTGTTACTAGAAAAAATGTTTTTTTAAAGCACACTATAGCACAAGGAGAATTCCCTCACTGTCCTTCCCTGTCCCTAGAAACAAGGATTCGCACAGTAAAAGACACTGACACTCTCCCTACCTAGAGTTTTCTGTCCCTAGAAAAAATGTTTTTTTAAAGCACACTATAGCACAAGGAGAATTTCCCTCACTTTCCTTCTTTGTCCCTAGAAACAAGGATTATCACAGTGAAAGAAACTGACACTCTCCCTACCTAGAGTTTTCTGTCCCTAGAAAAAATGTTTTTTTAAAGCACACTATAGCACAAGGAGAATTCCCCTCACTTTCCTTCTTTGTCCCTAGAAACAAGGATTATTACAGTGAAAGAAACTGACACTCTCTCTACCTAGAGTTTTCTGTCCCTAGAAAAAATGTTTTTTTAAAGCACACTATAGCACAAGGAGAATTCCCTCACTGTCCTTCCCTGTCCCTAGAAACAAGGATTCGCACAGTAAAAGACACTGACACTCTCCCTACCTAGAGTTTTCTGTCCCTAGAAAAAATGTTTTTTTAAAGCACACTATAGCACAAGGAGAATTTCCCTCACTTTCCTTCTTTGTCCCTAGAAACAAGGATTATCAGAGTGAAAGAAACTGACACTCTCCCTACCTAGAGTTTTCTGTCCCTAGAAAAAATGTTTTTTTAAAGCACACTATAGCACAAGGAGAATTCCCTCACTGTCCTTCCCTGTCCCTAGAAACAAGGATTCGCACAGTAAAAGACACTGACACTCTCCCTACCTAGAGTTTTCTGTCCCTAGAAAAAATGTTTTTTTAAAGCACACTATAGCACAAGGAGAATTCCCCTCACTTTCCTTCTTTGTCCCTAGAAACAAGGATTATCACAGTGAAAGAAACTGACACTCTCCCTACCTAGAGTTTTCTGTCCCTAGAAAAAATGTTTTTTTAAAGCACACTATAGCACAAGGAGAATTCCCTCACTGTCCTTCCCTGTCCCTAGAAACAAGGATTCGCACAGTAAAAGACACTGACACTCTCCCTACCTAGAGTTTTCTGTCCCTAGAAAAAATGTTTTTTTAAAGCACACTATAGCACAAGGAGAATTCCCCTCACTTTCCTTCTTTGTCCCTAGAAACAAGGATTATCACAGTGAAAGAAACTGACACTCTCCCTACCTAGAGTTTTCTGTCCCTAGAAAAAATGTTTTTTTAAAGCACACTATAGCACAAGGAGAATTCCCTCACTGTCCTTCCCTGTCCCTAGAAACAAGGATTCACACAGTAAAAGACACTGACACTCTCCCTACCTAGAGTTTTCTGTCCCTAGAAAAAATGTTTTTTTAAAGCACACTATAGCACAAGGAGAATTTCCCTCACTTTCCTTCTTTGTCCCTAGAAACAAGGATTATCACAGTGAAAGAAACTGACACTCCCCCTACCTAGAGTTTTCTGTCCCTAGAAAAAATGTTTTTTTAAAGCACACTATAGCACAAGGAGAATTCCCCTCACTTTCCTTCTTTGTCCCTAGAAACAAGGATTATCACAGTGAAAGAAACTGACACTCTCCCTACCTAGAGTTTTCTGTCCCTAGAAAAAATGTTTTTTTAAAGCACACTATAGCACAAGGAGAATTCCCCTCACTTTCCTTCTTTGTCCCTAGAAACAAGGATTATCACAGTGAAAGAAACTGACACTCTCCCTACCTAGAGTTTTCTGTCCCTAGAAAAAATGTTTTTTTAAAGCACACTATAGCACAAGGAGAATTCCCTCACTGTCCTTCCCTGTCCCTAGAAACAAGGATTCACACAGTAAAAGACACTGACACTCTCCCTACCTAGAGTTTTCTGTCCCTAGAAAAAATGTTTTTTTAAAGCACACTATAGCACAAGGAGAATTTCCCTCACTTTCCTTCTTTGTCCCTAGAAACAAGGATTATCACAGTGAAAGAAACTGACACTCCCCCTACCTAGAGTTTTCTGTCCCTAGAAAAAATGTTTTTTTAAAGCACACTATAGCACAAGGAGAATTCCCCTCACTTTCCTTCTTTGTCCCTAGAAACAAGGATTATCACAGTGAAAGAAACTGACACTCTCCCTACCTAGAGTTTTCTGTCCCTAGAAAAAATGTTTTTTTAAAGCACACTATAGCACAAGGAGAATTCCCCTCACTTCCCTTCTTTGTCCCTAGAAACAAGGATTATCACAGTGAAAGAAACTGACACTCTCCCTACCTAGGGTTTTCTGTCCCTAGAAAAAATGTTTTTTTAAAGCACACTATAGCACAAGGAGAATTCCCTCACTGTCCTTCCCTGTCCCTAGAAACAAGGATTCGCACAGTAAAAGACACTGACACTCTCCCTACCTAGAGTTTTCTGTCCCTAGAAAAAATGTTTTTTTAAAGCACACTATAGCACAAGGAGAATTTCCCTCACTTTCCTTCTTTGTCCCTAGAAACAAGGATTATCACAGTGAAAGAAACTGACACTCTCCCTACCTAGAGTTTTCTGTCCCTAGAAAAAATGTTTTTTTAAAGCACACTATAGCACAAGGAGAATTCCCTCACTGTCCTTCCCTGTCCCTAGAAACAAGGATTCGCACAGTAAAAGACACTGACACTCTCCCTACCTAGAGTTTTCTGTCCCTAGAAAAAATGTTTTTTTAAAGCACACTATAGCACAAGGAGAATTTCCCTCACTTTCCTTCTTTGTCCCTAGAAACAAGGATTATCACAGTGAAAGAAACTGACACTCTCCCTACCTAGAGTTTTCTGTCCCTAGAAAAAATGTTTTTTTAAAGCACACTATAGCACAAGGAGAATTCCCCTCACTTTCCTTCTTTGTCCCTAGAAACAAGGATTATCACAGTGAAAGAAACTGACACTCTCCCTACCTAGAGTTTTCTGTCCCTAGAAAAAATGTTTTTTTTAAAGCACACTATAGCACAAGGAGAATTCCCCTCACTTTCCTTCTTTGTCCCTAGAAACAAGGATTATCACAGTGAAAGAAACTGACACTCTCCCTACCTAGAGTTTTCTGTCCCTAGAAAAAATGTTTTTTTAAAGCACACTATAGCACAAGGAGAATTCCCTCACTGTCCTTCCCTGTCCCTAGAAACAAGGATTCGCACAGTAAAAGACACTGACACTCTCCCTACCTAGAGTTTTCTGTCCCTAGAAAAAATGTTTTTTTTAAAGCACACTATAGCACAAGGAGAATTTCCCTCACTTTCCTTCTTTGTCCCTAGAAACAAGGATTATCACAGTGAAAGAAACTGACACTCTCCCTACCTAGAGTTTTCTGTCCCTAGAAAAAATGTTTTTTTAAAGCACACTATAGCACAAGGAGAATTCCCTCACTGTCCTTCCCTGTCCCTAGAAACAAGGATTCGCACAGTAAAAGACACTGACACTCTCCCTACCTAGAGTTTTCTGTCCCTAGAAAAAATGTTTTTTTTAAAGCACACTATAGCACAAGGAGAATTCCCTCACTGTCCTTCCCTGTCCCTAGAAACAAGGATTCGCACAGTAAAAGACACTGACACTCTCCCTACCTAGAGTTTTCTGTCCCTAGAAAAAATGTTTTTTTAAAGCACACTATAGCACAAGGAGAATTTCCCTCACTTTCCTTCTTTGTCCCTAGAAACAAGGATTATCACAGTGAAAGAAACTGACACTCTCCCTACCTAGAGTTTTCTGTCCCTAGAAAAAATGTTTTTTTAAAGCACACTATAGCACAAGGAGAATTCCCCTCACTTTCCTTCTTTGTCCCTAGAAACAAGGATTATCACAGTGAAAGAAACTGACACTCTCCCTACCTAGAGTTTTCTGTTACTAGAAAAAATGTTTTTTTAAAGCACACTATAGCACAAGGAGAATTCCCTCACTGTCCTTCCCTGTCCCTAGAAACAAGGATTCGCACAGTAAAAGACACTGACACTCTCCCTACCTAGAGTTTTCTGTCCCTAGAAAAAATGTTTTTTTAAAGCACACTATAGCACAAGGAGAATTTCCCTCACTTTCCTTCTTTGTCCCTAGAAACAAGGATTATCACAGTGAAAGAAACTGACACTCTCCCTACCTAGAGTTTTCTGTCCCTAGAAAAAATGTTTTTTTAAAGCACACTATAGCACAAGGAGAATTCCCCTCACTTTCCTTCTTTGTCCCTAGAAACAAGGATTATTACAGTGAAAGAAACTGACACTCTCTCTACCTAGAGTTTTCTGTCCCTAGAAAAAATGTTTTTTTAAAGCACACTATAGCACAAGGAGAATTCCCTCACTGTCCTTCCCTGTCCCTAGAAACAAGGATTCGCACAGTAAAAGACACTGACACTCTCCCTACCTAGAGTTTTCTGTCCCTAGAAAAAATGTTTTTTTAAAGCACACTATAGCACAAGGAGAATTCCCCTCACTTTCCTTCTTTGTCCCTAGAAACAAGGATTATCACAGTGAAAGAAACTGACACTCTCCCTACCTAGAGTTTTCTGTCCCTAGAAAAAATGTTTTTTTAAAGCACACTATAGCACAAGGAGAATTCCCTCACTGTCCTTCCCTGTCCCTAGAAACAAGGATTCACACAGTAAAAGACACTGACACTCTCCCTACCTAGAGTTTTCTGTCCCTAGAAAAAATGTTTTTTTAAAGCACACTATAGCACAAGGAGAATTTCCCTCACTTTCCTTCTTTGTCCCTAGAAACAAGGATTATCACAGTGAAAGAAACTGACACTCCCCCTACCTAGAGTTTTCTGTCCCTAGAAAAAATGTTTTTTTAAAGCACACTATAGCACAAGGAGAATTCCCCTCACTTTCCTTCTTTGTCCCTAGAAACAAGGATTATCACAGTGAAAGAAACTGACACTCTCCCTACCTAGAGTTTTCTGTCCCTAGAAAAAATGTTTTTTTAAAGCACACTATAGCACAAGGAGAATTCCCTCACTGTCCTTCCCTGTCCCTAGAAACAAGGATTCACACAGTAAAAGACACTGACACTCTCCCTACCTAGAGTTTTCTGTCCCTAGAAAAAATGTTTTTTTAAAGCACACTATAGCACAAGGAGAATTTCCCTCACTTTCCTTCTTTGTCCCTAGAAACAAGGATTATCACAGTGAAAGAAACTGACACTCCCCCTACCTAGAGTTTTCTGTCCCTAGAAAAAATGTTTTTTTAAAGCACACTATAGCACAAGGAGAATTCCCCTCACTTTCCTTCTTTGTCCCTAGAAACAAGGATTATCACAGTGAAAGAAACTGACACTCTCCCTACCTAGAGTTTTCTGTCCCTAGAAAAAATGTTTTTTTAAAGCACACTATAGCACAAGGAGAATTCCCTCACTGTCCTTCCCTGTCCCTAGAAACAAGGATTCGCACAGTAAAAGACACTGACACTCTCCCTACCTAGAGTTTTCTGTCCCTAGAAAAAATGTTTTTTTAAAGCACACTATAGCACAAGGAGAATTCCCCTCACTTTCCTTCTTTGTCCCTAGAAACAAGGATTATCACAGTGAAAGAAACTGACACTCTCCCTACCTAGAGTTTTCTGTCCCTAGAAAAAATGTTTTTTTAAAGCACACTATAGCACAAGGAGAATTCCCTCACTGTCCTTCCCTGTCCCTAGAAACAAGGATTCACACAGTAAAAGACACTGACACTCTCCCTACCTAGAGTTTTCTGTCCCTAGAAAAAATGTTTTTTTAAAGCACACTATAGCACAAGGAGAATTTCCCTCACTTTCCTTCTTTGTCCCTAGAAACAAGGATTATCACAGTGAAAGAAACTGACACTCCCCCTACCTAGAGTTTTCTGTCCCTAGAAAAAATGTTTTTTTAAAGCACACTATAGCACAAGGAGAATTCCCCTCACTTTCCTTCTTTGTCCCTAGAAACAAGGATTATCACAGTGAAAGAAACTGACACTCTCCCTACCTAGAGTTTTCTGTCCCTAGAAAAAATGTTTTTTTAAAGCACACTATAGCACAAGGAGAATTCCCTCACTGTCCTTCCCTGTCCCTAGAAACAAGGATTCACACAGTAAAAGACACTGACACTCTCCCTACCTAGAGTTTTCTGTCCCTAGAAAAAATGTTTTTTTAAAGCACACTATAGCACAAGGAGAATTTCCCTCACTTTCCTTCTTTGTCCCTAGAAACAAGGATTATCACAGTGAAAGAAACTGACACTCCCCCTACCTAGAGTTTTCTGTCCCTAGAAAAAATGTTTTTTTAAAGCACACTATAGCACAAGGAGAATTCCCCTCACTTTCCTTCTTTGTCCCTAGAAACAAGGATTATCACAGTGAAAGAAACTGACACTCTCCCTACCTAGAGTTTTCTGTCCCTAGAAAAAATGTTTTTTTAAAGCACACTATAGCACAAGGAGAATTCCCTCACTGTCCTTCCCTGTCCCTAGAAACAAGGATTCACACAGTAAAAGACACTGACACTCTCCCTACCTAGAGTTTTCTGTCCCTAGAAAAAATGTTTTTTTAAAGCACACTATAGCACAAGGAGAATTTCCCTCACTTTCCTTCTTTGTCCCTAGAAACAAGGATTATCACAGTGAAAGAAACTGACACTCCCCCTACCTAGAGTTTTCTGTCCCTAGAAAAAATGTTTTTTTAAAGCACACTATAGCACAAGGAGAATTCCCCTCACTTTCCTTCTTTGTCCCTAGAAACAAGGATTATCACAGTGAAAGAAACTGACACTCTCCCTACCTAGAGTTTTCTGTCCCTAGAAAAAATGTTTTTTTAAAGCACACTATAGCACAAGGAGAATTCCCTCACTGTCCTTCCCTGTCCCTAGAAACAAGGATTCGCACAGTAAAAGACACTGACACTCTCCCTACCTAGAGTTTTCTGTCCCTAGAAAAAATGTTTTTTTAAAGCACACTATAGCACAAGGAGAATTCCCCTCACTTTCCTTCTTTGTCCCTAGAAACAAGGATTATCACAGTGAAAGAAACTGACACTCTCCCTACCTAGAGTTTTCTGTCCCTAGAAAAAATGTTTTTTTAAAGCACACTATAGCACAAGGAGAATTCCCTCACTGTCCTTCCCTGTCCCTAGAAACAAGGATTCACACAGTAAAAGACACTGACACTCTCCCTACCTAGAGTTTTCTGTCCCTAGAAAAAATGTTTTTTTAAAGCACACTATAGCACAAGGAGAATTCCCCTCACTTTCCTTCTTTGTCCCTAGAAACAAGGATTATCACAGTGAAAGAAACTGACACTCTCCCTACCTAGAGTTTTCTGTCCCTAGAAAAAATGTTTTTTTAAAGCACACTATAGCACAAGGAGAATTCCCTCACTGTCCTTCCCTGTCCCTAGAAACAAGGATTCACACAGTAAAAGACACTGACACTCTCCCTACCTAGAGTTTTCTGTCCCTAGAAAAAATGTTTTTTTAAAGCACACTATAGCACAAGGAGAATTTCCCTCACTTTCCTTCTTTGTCCCTAGAAACAAGGATTATCACAGTGAAAGAAACTGACACTCCCCCTACCTAGAGTTTTCTGTCCCTAGAAAAAATGTTTTTTTAAAGCACACTATAGCACAAGGAGAATTCCCCTCACTTTCCTTCTTTGTCCCTAGAAACAAGGATTATCACAGTGAAAGAAACTGACACTCTCCCTACCTAGAGTTTTCTGTCCCTAGAAAAAATGTTTTTTTAAAGCACACTATAGCACAAGGAGAATTCCCTCACTGTCCTTCCCTGTCCCTAGAAACAAGGATTCACACAGTAAAAGACACTGACACTCTCCCTACCTAGAGTTTTCTGTCCCTAGAAAAAATGTTTTTTTAAAGCACACTATAGCACAAGGAGAATTTCCCTCACTTTCCTTCTTTGTCCCTAGAAACAAGGATTATCACAGTGAAAGAAACTGACACTCCCCCTACCTAGAGTTTTCTGTCCCTAGAAAAAATGTTTTTTTAAAGCACACTATAGCACAAGGAGAATTCCCCTCACTTTCCTTCTTTGTCCCTAGAAACAAGGATTATCACAGTGAAAGAAACTGACACTCTCCCTACCTAGAGTTTTCTGTCCCTAGAAAAAATGTTTTTTTAAAGCACACTATAGCACAAGGAGAATTCCCTCACTGTCCTTCCCTGTCCCTAGAAACAAGGATTCGCACAGTAAAAGACACTGACACTCTCCCTACCTAGAGTTTTCTGTCCCTAGAAAAAATGTTTTTTTAAAGCACACTATAGCACAAGGAGAATTCCCCTCACTTTCCTTCTTTGTCCCTAGAAACAAGGATTATCACAGTGAAAGAAACTGACACTCTCCCTACCTAGAGTTTTCTGTCCCTAGAAAAAATGTTTTTTTAAAGCACACTATAGCACAAGGAGAATTCCCTCACTGTCCTTCCCTGTCCCTAGAAACAAGGATTCACACAGTAAAAGACACTGACACTCTCCCTACCTAGAGTTTTCTGTCCCTAGAAAAAATGTTTTTTTAAAGCACACTATAGCACAAGGAGAATTTCCCTCACTTTCCTTCTTTGTCCCTAGAAACAAGGATTATCACAGTGAAAGAAACTGACACTCCCCCTACCTAGAGTTTTCTGTCCCTAGAAAAAATGTTTTTTTAAAGCACACTATAGCACAAGGAGAATTCCCCTCACTTTCCTTCTTTGTCCCTAGAAACAAGGATTATCACAGTGAAAGAAACTGACACTCTCCCTACCTAGAGTTTTCTGTCCCTAGAAAAAATGTTTTTTTAAAGCACACTATAGCACAAGGAGAATTCCCTCACTGTCCTTCCCTGTCCCTAGAAACAAGGATTCACACAGTAAAAGACACTGACACTCTCCCTACCTAGAGTTTTCTGTCCCTAGAAAAAATGTTTTTTTAAAGCACACTATAGCACAAGGAGAATTTCCCTCACTTTCCTTCTTTGTCCCTAGAAACAAGGATTATCACAGTGAAAGAAACTGACACTCCCCCTACCTAGAGTTTTCTGTCCCTAGAAAAAATGTTTTTTTAAAGCACACTATAGCACAAGGAGAATTCCCCTCACTTTCCTTCTTTGTCCCTAGAAACAAGGATTATCACAGTGAAAGAAACTGACACTCTACCTACCTAAAGTTTTCTGTCCCTAGAAAAAATGTTTTTTTAAAGCACACTATAGCACAAGGAGAATTCCCCTCACTTTCCTTCTTTGTCCCTAGAAACAAGGATTATCACAGTGAAAGAAACTGACACTCTCCCTACCTAGGGTTTTCTGTCCCTAGAAAAAATGTTTTTTTAAAGCACACTATAGCACAAGGAGAATTCCCTCACTGTCCTTCCCTGTCCCTAGAAACAAGGATTCGCACAGTAAAAGACACTGACACTCTCCCTACCTAGAGTTTTCTGTCCCTAGAAAAAATGTTTTTTTAAAGCACACTATAGCACAAGGAGAATTTCCCTCACTTTCCTTCTTTGTCCCTAGAAACAAGGATTATCACAGTGAAAGAAACTGACACTCTCCCTACCTAGAGTTTTCTGTCCCTAGAAAAAATGTTTTTTTAAAGCACACTATAGCACAAGGAGAATTCCCTCACTGTCCTTCCCTGTCCCTAGAAACAAGGATTCGCACAGTAAAAGACACTGACACTCTCCCTACCTAGAGTTTTCTGTCCCTAGAAAAAATGTTTTTTTAAAGCACACTATAGCACAAGGAGAATTCCCCTCACTTTCCTTCTTTGTCCCTAGAAACAAGGATTATTACAGTGAAAGAAACTGACACTCTCCCTACCTAGAGTTTTCTGTCCCTAGAAAAAATGTTTTTTTAAAGCACACTATAGCACAAGGAGAATTCCCTCACTGTCCTTCCCTGTCCCTAGAAACAAGGATTCGCACAGTAAAAGACACTGACACTCTCCCTACCTAGAGTTTTCTGTCCCTAGAAAAAATGTTTTTTTAAAGCACACTATAGCACAAGGAGAATTTCCCTCACTTTCCTTCTTTGTCCCTAGAAACAAGGATTATCACAGTGAAAGAAACTGACACTCTCCCTACCTAGAGTTTTCTGTCCCTAGAAAAAATGTTTTTTTAAAGCACACTATAGCACAAGGAGAATTCCCCTCACTTTCCTTCTTTGTCCCTAGAAACAAGGATTATCACAGTGAAAGAAACTGACACTCTCCCTACCTAGAGTTTTCTGTCCCTAGAAAAAATGTTTTTTTTAAAGCACACTATAGCACAAGGAGAATTCCCCTCACTTTCCTTCTTTGTCCCTAGAAACAAGGATTATCACAGTGAAAGAAACTGACACTCTCCCTACCTAGAGTTTTCTGTCCCTAGAAAAAATGTTTTTTTAAAGCACACTATAGCACAAGGAGAATTCCCTCACTGTCCTTCCCTGTCCCTAGAAACAAGGATTCGCACAGTAAAAGACACTGACACTCTCCCTACCTAGAGTTTTCTGTCCCTAGAAAAAATGTTTTTTTTAAAGCACACTATAGCACAAGGAGAATTTCCCTCACTTTCCTTCTTTGTCCCTAGAAACAAGGATTATCACAGTGAAAGAAACTGACACTCTCCCTACCTAGAGTTTTCTGTCCCTAGAAAAAATGTTTTTTTAAAGCACACTATAGCACAAGGAGAATTCCCTCACTGTCCTTCCCTGTCCCTAGAAACAAGGATTCGCACAGTAAAAGACACTGACACTCTCCCTACCTAGAGTTTTCTGTCCCTAGAAAAAATGTTTTTTTTAAAGCACACTATAGCACAAGGAGAATTTCCTCACTGTCCTTCCCTGTCCCTAGAAACAAGGATTCGCACAGTAAAAGACACTGACACTCTCCCTACCTAGAGTTTTCTGTCCCTAGAAAAAATGTTTTTTTAAAGCACACTATAGCACAAGGAGAATTTCCCTCACTTTCCTTCTTTGTCCCTAGAAACAAGGATTATCACAGTGAAAGAAACTGACACTCTCCCTACCTAGAGTTTTCTGTCCCTAGAAAAAATGTTTTTTTAAAGCACACTATAGCACAAGGAGAATTCCCTCACTGTCCTTCCCTGTCCCTAGAAACAAGGATTCGCACAGTAAAACACACTGACACTCTCCCTACCTAGAGTTTTCTGTCCCTAGAAAAAATGTTTTTTTAAAGCACACTATAGCACAAGGAGAATTTCCCTCACTTTCCTTCTTTGTCCCTAGAAACAAGGATTATCACAGTGAAAGAAACTGACACTCTCCCTACCTAGAGTTTTCTGTCCCTAGAAAAAATGTTTTTTTAAAGCACACTATAGCACAAGGAGAATTCCCTCACTGTCCTTCCCTGTCCCTAGAAACAAGGATTCGCACAGTAAAAGACACTGACACTCTCCCTACCTAGAGTTTTCTGTCCCTAGAAAAAATGTTTTTTTAAAGCACACTATAGCACAAGGAGAATTCCCTCACTGTCCTTCCCTGTCCCTAGAAACAAGGATTCGCACAGTAAAAGACACTGACACTCTCCCTACCTAGAGTTTTCTGTCCCTAGAAAAAATGTTTTTTTAAAGCACACTATAGCACAAGGAGAATTTCCCTCACTTTCCTTCTTTGTCTCTAGAAACAAGGATTATCACAGTGAAAGAAACTGACACTCTCCCTACCTAGAGTTTTCTGTCCCTAGAAAAAATGTTTTTTTAAAGCACACTATAGCACAAGGAGAATTCCCTCACTGTCCTTCCCTGTCCCTAGAAACAAGGATTCGCACAGTAAAACACACTGACACTCTCCCTACCTATCCTTCTCTTTCCCTAAACTAAAGGAATCCAGGTTAAGCAAGAAAGAAATAAATGTCACTGTCCCTGCCTATGCTTCTCTTTCCCTGCTCCGGAACACACTACACTAGGCCACCGTTCTGGCGGCCTTTTATAGTGTGGGGCGTGTACTAAACACCCTCAGCAATAATTGGCCACAGGCATCCTGCCTGTGGCCAATCATTGCTCTCCTCGCTGCCGGCGCTGTGATTGGCCAAGCATGCGGGGTCACAGTGCATGCTTGGCCAATCACAGCGCCTGGATGACACTGCGATGGCGTAGGGCATTGTGGGCTGTTCGCGTCACTCGAATTTGGCGCGAACGGCCCAAATCGTTCGATCTTCGTCGAACGATCGAACAGCCGATGTTCGAGTCGAACGTATGTTCGACTCGAACACGAAGCTCATCCCTAGTGAGCGCCGCAGGGAGAGATGACATTATTTCCTTACATGCCCCTTCCCCTGATTTCTCTGTCGAGATCAATGGCACAACTATAATTTCTTCCAACATGCCAGGGAGCTAGGTGTAATCCTGGACACTGAACTCTCTTTTCAGACCCACATCCAATCGCTCTCTACATCATGCTACCTCAATCTCAGCAGCATCTCCAAAATATGCCAAAGCTCATAGGGTTCCTACCCGACATCTACCACCAGGGAATACCACATGGACATTTTTTATTTGTCTTTTGAATTATAGAGACAAGCCGACTATTTTGAGGAGGGCAAAGGCTTTAAAAGATTTCAGATAAAATGGATCTAAACTTATGTTTTCCCGATCTTTCGCTGGAGGTCCAGAAATAGAGGGCAAACTTTAGTTAAACTAAAACGATTGCAACACCTGGGGTTAAAATATTTTATGCTTTACCCTGCCTGCGAGTGGTTCATGATGACCGGGGGCAATTTTTTTAAGTTGCTCCAAGAGGCACAGGACTGGATGGATCGTCAATTTAAGATATAGTAGAAATTATAGTTTTTGCATATTTAGTGGGATATTTAGATAGCTATAGTTGTATATTGTGATGCCGGAAGCCCAGTGGATAGCCACTGTTTGAATTTTTTCTTTTTGTGGCTACCTCCTACATGAAACTGTTTTTTTTTTTTTGTAGCTGTTGTTTCATTTACCACCTATTACAAGTTACAAACAGGGAATGCAAATGTTACATTTGGGCCAGTCAAAAAACTCAATGTTTAGTTTTTAACTACTTCAGCCCCCGGAGATTTGGCTGCTCACTGACCAGGCCATTTTTTTGCGATTCGGCACTGCTTCGCTTTAACTGACAATTGCATGGTAGTGCGACACTGTACCCAAACAAAAACTACGTATTTTTTCACACAAATAGAGCTTTCTTTTGGTGGTATTTGATCACCTCTGCGGTTTTAATTTGTTGCGCTATAAACAAAAGAAGAGCGACAATTTTGAAAAAAACACTATATCTTTTACTTTTTGCTATATTAAATATCCCAATTAAAAGAAAAAAATATGTTTTCCTCAGTTTAGGCCGATATGTATTCTTCTACATATTTTTGGTAAAAAATCACAATAAGCGTATATTGATTGGTTTGCGCAAAAGTTATAAGGTCTACAAAATAGGGGATAGATTTGTGGCATTTTTATTATTATTATTTTTTTACTAGTAATGGCGGTGATCAGCGATTTTTATCGGGACTGCGATATTGCGACAGACACATTGGAGACTTTTGACAGATTTTTGGGACCAGTGACAATTAAACAGCAATCAGTGCTATAAAAATACACTGATTACTGTATAAATGTCACTGGCAGGGAAGGGGTTAACACTAGGGGTAGATCAAAGGGTTAACTGTGTTCCCTAGGTGTGTTCTAACTGTGGGGGGATGGGACTAACTAGGAGGAGAGAGAGATTGGTGTTCATACCTAGTATTTTTTATAATCTTTATATATAAATTTTTAATTTTACACAAAAACAATACACATATTACAGTAACTGAAATAGCCCATTACCCACCCACTCCATATTATAATATATATATATACATCTAATATCATCTGGTATTATAAAATATCTAAAAGAAAAAAAAAAGAAAAAAAAATCCTCTTGCATTTATCACATCCATACAAGTTCTCTCTTGGTCTCTATTGCCTATCATAACATCTACACAACGACATAACACTACCACAAGAAAAAAAGAAGAAAAAAAAAAGGGGGGATTCCCTGACATGGAACTCTATAAATATGCTGATATTGGTGTGGAGGTTCTAAACTCTACCCATTGCTGCCATGTCCTTAATGTTTGTTCTTTAAGGCCAGCTTCTACTTCTATCGTCATCTCCAGAGTATGCATCCCGCTCATTTCGCATATCCATTCTCCAATTGAAAGCGTCCCCGTTTTTTTCCAGTTTCGGGCTATAACTGTACGTGCTGCTACCAGCATGTGTCTTAATATGCCCCTTTTTATAGTCTTTCTAGACCCGGGAATCATGGATAAAAGAGAAGCTAATACATTTAATTGAATATTGATCCCCGTGACTTTATGATGTATACTATATATCTTGGTCCAGAATATCAGTGCTTCAGGGCAGTAGTACCATATATGAGACATTGTACCTTTTGCATGGTGGCATCCCCAACATGTCTCATCACATCATTTTCACTATTGATTTTATGCATATCTACTGGGCATCTATACCATCTTGTTAAGATTCTATAGTTTCTTTCCTGATATCTACTGGATATTGATAGCTTGTGTGCAATTAGAAAAGCTCTTTCCCAGTCCGATCTGGAAATGTTCCTTCCCAGTTCTTCCTCCCATCTATTTATATATGTTAGTTCTTCTCCTAACCGTGTTGGGGTGGATCCAGAACCCTCTGACCTTCGAATATTATTTGGGAGGAAGTATTGATATATTAAGGATAATACATGTGTTGGTCTTTCCTCTTGTATTAGTAACTGCTCGAAGTCCATGCCCGGTCTATCTAGTATCCCATTTTTTATTAGTGATTGAGTGTATGTTCGAAGATGTTGGTATTGTATCCACATATTCCTGTACTCCAGACCAAGGAAGTCTATTGGAGGGATTTTACCTTCAATCAGGATCTGGACCACTCTAGTATCTTTGTTTCTATACCATTTTAAAAAGGTTAGGGCGAGGAGCGTGGCCAAGATGGAGACCTGAACGGACGCACTTAGCAGAGCTCTGCTGGCTACCTAGCTTGTTATCCTTCTCCGGGCGGGATACATTCAGTTTGTGGTTCACATCTTCTGGCAGATGAGACGCCGCACACGCAGGGGAGGCACAGGTGGAGGTAAGGCACTCCGATTCTCACCACATTCCGAGATTCCTGCGGACTCCCCCCCGACCTGTGTGTGGCCTCGTGGCGAGCGGCTCTCCAATATGGCGTCCCAGACTGAGCAACCTGAGGAGACTCCCCCGCAACCCAGCTATGTGGCCGATATTATGGCAGCGATTGCGACTTGTCAGGCGACGCTGACCTCTAAGATCAAGGCTGTCCAGCTTGAGATGGGCATCATGAGGCAGGACGTGGACAAGATACGATCCCGGGTCTCTGAGGCAGAGCAGCGGATTGGTGCCGTGGAGGACTCGGTGACGGAGCACTCCTCTGCCCTGCGAGTCATACACAACAAACTTAAGGCATTGGAATATAAGGTGGACGACGCCGAGAACCGCAACAGGAGGAACAACCTCCAGATCGTTGGCCTCCCGGAAGGTGCGGAAGGTCAGTCCCCTACTATGTTTGTGGAGGGCCTGCTGCGGGATCTCCTACCTGATGCACATTTTTCCCCCTTCTATGCGGTGGAGCGAGCGCACCGGGTCCCGCCGAAACCGAATCCTGCTGGGGGTCCCCCTCGCACGTTTATCCTCCGCTTCCTTAATTTTCGGGACAGAGATAAGGTACTGAGAGCTGCTAGAGCTAAGGGGGAGCTCCGGTTTGAGAACACCAAGGATCTCATCTTCCCGGATTATTCCATGGAAACCCAAAAGCTGCGGAAGTCATTCGACCAGGTCAATGCCCAACTCCGTGCCCGCGCTATCCGGTACAACATGATGTTTCCTGCACGCCTCCGGATGCAGGATGGTGAAACCATCCGTTTATTTACCTCACCAAGGGAGGCTTCCTCCTGGATTGACACCCTACAGCCTCATCGCTGATCTGCTGGGAACCCCCTACTCTATGTGAGATATCATGCCTGCACTTCTTACTTATTGCCCCTTGATTGCGGTTGTACCCGCCTTGCTGATCCTACTCATGATGGCTCTGCTGCATGTTTGGGGGGCTTGAGGGATGTTGTACGGCATGTGTTAATTCTCCTACAATTCCTCAGGTACTGTCCTTCTAAGAAATGTGCCCCTGCTTGCAGGAGAAGTTTTTTTTGTCTTTTTTTTTTGTCTGACCTACCACCTGCTGATTATGTTGACTCGTCTGCGTCAATGGTGGCTTCTGATTTCATTCCTGTAGCTCTTATGTCTGCCGTAGAAGCCCTGAAGAACTACTGATGCTACTCGCATTTATATGTACTCTTATGTGGTGGCCAGCGGCTCTGGTGCGACTTAGCACCTGGACTAGTGTGTGAACTCCTCCGGTCCATGGCCCTCCACGCAAGTGAACTGTTCTAACAGACCGGTTGTCTGTGGTTGGGGGTATATGCTCTCCATGATTGGGATGGGGTGGCGGGGTGGGGGGGATGGGATTTATTGTTACCTTTCCGTTATACTGCTGTTGCAGTGGGTTGGGAATATTTTTTTGTTGTTTTTGTGTGACATAACATGCCTAATCCTTTTCTTCTGCAGGTATCTCGATTTGGATATTTTGGGGGTGGGGTGTTTTGTGCCTAGGGGGGGGTGGTGCTGGTCTTATTTCCTGTACATACTAATGGCTCAGGTTAAGGTTGTCTCTTGGAACACTAGGGGTCTCAACTCTGCGGTCAAGAGGTCCCCGGTGTTCCAGTATCTTCAAAAGATCAACCCCCATGTATGTATCCTATTGGAGACTCACTTGATGGGCTCAGGGGTTCTGTCATGGATATGCAGTAGTGTTTGTCTGTCAGCTTACCTTCCTTCCCATGTGTTCAGCTTAGAGGCCAGAACCCTTTCACCTGGCTTCCTTTATAATCTCCTCCCAGCCTGACTCCACCCCAGGCCCTATCACAGAACACTATATTAACCTGTGCACTGCAAGCCTGCTTTGCTGATCAACGTGTTTGTTAGGCATTGTGTGTTTGGGTTCCTGCCTGCCGTGTGCTACGTCTGTCTCTCTGTTACGTTATTGGCTTGTCCCCGACTATCCCTGTCTGCTCGTGACCCTTGACCTTCGGCTTGTCTTTCGTTATCCTTGTCTGCTTGTGGCCCTTGACTTTCAGCTTGTTATTCGTTACTCTTATATCTCGTGCTGCTGCTTCCCCTCTTGTCCCCTTATCCTACGGGGCATAAGCTAGGAGACTCTAGGGGCCGCGACCTGGACCCAGCCTGCAGCATAACATCCTCACCACTAGAGGCTCTGGAGAAGACCTGCTGGGTCTTAGACTCTGCGCCCTGGGGAATCTTGGCTCTAGCTTCCCATAGGATCCCGGTTGTGCTCCTCTGGTCCCGCTTTCCACAACCACCCAGTTTCCTTTCCGCAGCAGTCAGCCATAGGGTTCACTACCTTGCGGTGCACTCCTGTCCCCCTACGGTGTGCATCTGTCACCTGGCCACAGGTGACCTGACAGGTTCTTGCTCTGCGCAGAGCTTGGGTTGGAGCGGCTTACCACTCCACCTACTCCTGCTATGCCCGGGGAGTTAATATCCTGATTAGGAAGTCCCTGCCGTTTCAGATTATAGATGTCCGCACGGACCCAGGGGGTAGATATGTGGTTCTCCACGCTCGTATTTTTGATAGGCGACTGGTCTTGACTGGAGTATACCTGCCCCCCCCCCTCCTCGGTGCAAATGTTATATGATTTAATGGGGATTGTTCTTGATTTTGATATGCCAGAAATATATGTATTTGGAGATTTCAATATGGTGCCTTCCCAGGATCTGAACAGACTGCACTCTGTGGCTCGGCCCTCCTCGGACCTCCCCCGCTGGGTTGATGCATATGGACTGACGGACGTGTGGCGACACTTTCATCCCCATGCCAGGGAATGTACGTGCCATTCTGCTACGTATAAAACCTTGTCCCGCAATGATCTAGTGTATGCCTCTACTGCCGCCCCCAATTGGGTCTGAGATGCTAGCCATCTCTCTAGGGGCATATCGGATCATGCGCCCGTCTGTCTAGATCTGTCGCTTGCTGAGTCTGGGGGTTCGAGGCTGTGGCGCCTCTCCAGGTACTGGGCCTTGGATGACAGGATACAGGAGGATATGGCGGAGTCTATCTGCAATTATTGGACTATTAATCGGGATTCAGCCAGCTCTGGTGTACAGTGGGATGCATTTAAGGCCTGGGTTAGGGGGAATATATATCCCGGATCTCCTTGTTGCAGAGGGAGGGCGAGAGGGAACTTGTGGACAGGGAGGAGGAGGCTGGTGGGTGTGAGAGGACCTATGTTGCGGACCCTACAGATGCTACCTATTATGCCTGGCAACAGGCCCTTAGGAGGCTTTCCCTGTGCCGGATTGATCAGACCAAAAAGTCTATGTTGCACTCTGCCCAAAGGGTCTTTGAACACGGTACCAAGAATGGGCGGCTGTTGGCATGGCTTTCCAGGGGACTGACCCTGTCTATGCACATAGTAGGTGTGCGGGGTGAGGGTGGAACTGTCCTCACTGCCCCGGGAAGTATTAATGCTAGGTTCTCCCTATTTTTTCAGGCGGTCTATTCCTCGAGGGCTCAGTATTCACCCTCTGACTTGCAGGACTTTTTGGACTCTGTCCCCTTCCCTACTCTGGACGTGAGTGCGAGGGCTGACCTTGAGAGAGACATCACCCAAGAGGAAGTACAGGGGGCCATAGGGGGATTGCAGAGTGGTAAGACCCTGGAATTGATGGACTCCCGACTAAATTCTATTCACAAAACGTAGAGACCCTCGCCCCGAAGCTGACGGCCCTATTATCGGAGTTTAGTGAACAGGGTGCTCTACCTGATTCTATGGCGGAAGCAGTTATTGTGTTGGTGCCCAAGCCCGGTAAGGATCGTCTTGATTGTGCCTCCTACAGGCCCATTTCCTTGCTGAACGTGGACGCTAAAGTCCTTGCAAAAATCCTTGCGAACCGTCTGTCGGGAGTGGTTGCTGAGCTGGTCCATGTCGATCAGACTGGGTTTATGCCCGGTAAGGGCACCGACATTAATATTCGTAGGCTTTTTTTGAACCTCTCTGTGACGCATGACCATACCGGGTCTCGTGTAGTGGCCTCCCTGGATGCGGAAAAGGCCTTCGATTTGGTTGAGTGGGGTTATCTGTGGGAGGTCCTGGGCAGGTTTGGCTTCGGTTCCCGCTTTATACACTGGATTCGGATGTTGTATGGGGGACCGGTGGCGAGGGTGCATACTAATGATTGGGTTTCAGATCCCTTTCCACTTTTCAGGGGTACTCGTCAGGGGTGTCATCTCTCCCCCGGCCTCTTCGCCCTGGCGTTGGAGCCTCTGGCAATTGCTGTCAGAGAGTCCTGTGCGATTAGCGGGCTATCGGTTGGGAGGCTGGAGGAGAAGATATCCCTCTATGCAGACGATGCCCTCTTGTACCTAAACAACGCTGGTCCCTCGCTGTTAACCGCCCTGGAGACGTTCGAAGTCTTTGGGAAATTTTCTGGAGTGAAAATAAATTGGTCCAAGTCGGTGCTCTTTCCGCTGGATGATCAGGCCCCCTCTCTGGCCAGCCCATCCCCGTTGCGGTGGTTCTCTGAATTCAAATACTTGGGGGTGGTGGTGACCAGGGATACTGCCCATTACTATGCCCGTAATATTCTCCCCCTTCTGGCTACACTAAAGGAAAAATGCTTAGCTTGGTCTGGCCTCCCCTTGAATCTAATAGGACGCATCAATATTTTTAAAATGGTTCTGCTTCCAAAGTTTAATTATATTTTTCAGAATAGCCCAGTCTGGGTTCCGGCCTCCTTTTTTAGGACAGTCAATGGACACATTACCTCTTTTCTTTGGAGTGGGGCCGTCCCCAGGCTGGCTAAGTCTACCCTTCACCTTCCTACGCAGTTGGGGGGGCTTGATTTACCCGACCTTGTCGTTTACTTCTGGGCAGCTGACCTAGTGACGGCATACTGGTGGTTGGAGGGTGATTGGTCCAATGCGGCGGTGTGCCTTGAGGCTGCCTGTCTGGGATCAATGGCTGACCTGCGCAATCTGGTCTACAGGGGGGCAGGGGCCTATTCTAAGGTTCCGGAGCCTACTAAAACTACCCTTAAGGTCTGGGCGGTTGCTAGGAAAAGATTCTCCCTATCCAACAGGTGGGCCCCAATCCAGCCCTTGTGGGGTAACCCTAGTTTGCCACATTTTTAATTGATTCCTGATCCGCAGATTTGGGCCAGATTTGTGGTTAAAACTTTGAGAGATATTATGCCGAATGGTGTGCTGTTGACCTATTCTCAACTCAGTAGACAGTTTCGGCTGCCGGGATGGATGCTCTTTCGGTACCTCCAGCTACGCCATGCCGCTAGGGCTCAATTTCCTGCTATGCCCCTGTTAGAACTAGACCCTGTTGAGTCGGTCTTGGCACAGGAAGACCTCAAGAAGCCGCTCTGTCTTATATGGGACCCTGCTCAGGATTGACTCTCTGAAGTTGGACAGACTGTGGGACCAATGGCAGGCGGATATTCCGTCCCTGGGTAGGGAGGATTGGGAGGACGCGTTGGAAGATTGTCCTAAGTTAGTGATTTCTTCCCGGGACAAACTTACTCAAACGACTGCACAGGGTGTATTTCACACCGGTTAGGCTCCATAGGATCTACCCAGAAAGGGACCCCTGCTGTACTAGATGTCGGGCCCACCCAGGTACCCTTATATATTTACTTTGGGTTTGCCTTAAGATACAGGTATATTGGCGGGAGGTTTTTGAACTGATTAATCTCAAATTGGACCTGAAGCTCCCCGTGTCGCCAGAGCTGGCCCTGCTGGGAGTCCCTGATGACGAGCACGGACCACGCCATAGTAATCTGATGATTGCGTACCTGCAATTCTGTGCAAAGAAGGCTATTATTTGCAAGTGGATATCCCCTAGCTCTCCATCTGTGTCCTCCTGGTTGGCTATGATTGATGCTGCTATTCCTATGTACATACTGACCTATGTTAGCAGGGGATGCCCCTGGAAGTTTGATAAGGTGTGGCTGCCTTGGATATCACCTTGATCACTCCTTCCTGACCCTTCCTGACCCTTCCTGCTTGGACAGCTCTGCAGCCTCTGGTTGTAGGGTCCCCTGGGGTATCCTCTGAGGGTTTATTGTTCTCTGTCAGTATCCGGGGGATGATTTGAGAAGTTGCCCTTTGTAGTCTCAGTCTCGTACTATGTTTTTGAACGTGTTATAGGACCCACTCATAGTCATATTCGTCAATATAATTGTTGCCTGCTGACTGAACTGAAATGTATGTCATTAGTTGCATTGTCATGTCCCTCAGCTATGTTGGCCGAGTTCTGTTCTTATGTTCATGTACACATAACTGCTTAATAAACACAACCTGATTGTAAAAAAAAAAAAAGGTTAGGGCATTCAATGCTGGTGGAAACTTATGGTTTCCAAATAGAGGTGTCATTGGCCCGATCTGTGTGGACCAACTCTTGTTTTTTAGCATTACATACCCTGCCTTTAACGTGGAGGATACCAGCATCTGCATTTCTCTCATGGCGGGTCGTACATTACGATTTATCCATGGTAGTGATTTAATTTTTCACTATTCTCCCCATGAATACCGCCCATAGATATAATGAGAAGTGTGGGAGCGCTAGACCTCCGTTTTTTTGGACCGTAATCAATATATTTCTTCTAATTCAAGGTGTTTTATGAGCCCATATAAATGCCCCTATCGCTCTTCGGAGTTTATGTAATAACTTGTTTGAAATATATATAAAAGTTTCAGGAGTATATCCATTTTTATAATGTTAATCCTACCCATCCAGGAGAAGACCGTTCTGTCATATCTTTGAAGTGTCTTAATTATTTTTTGTATTATTGGTTAGGGATGAGCCGAACACCCCCCAGTTCGGTTCGCACCAGAACATGCGAACAGGCAAAAAAATTTGTTTGAACATCCGAACCCCGTTAAAGTCTATGGGACACGAACATGAAAAATCAAAAGTGCTAATTTTAAAGGCTTATATGCAAGTTATTGTCATAAAAAATGTTTGGGGACCCGGGTCCTGCCCCAGGGGACATGTATCAATGCAAAAAAAAAGGTTTAAAAACGGCCGTTTTTTCGGGAGCAGTGATTTTAATAATGCCTAAAGTGAAACAATAAAAGTGAAATATTCCTTTAAATTTAGTACCTGGGGGTGTACATAGTATTCCTGTAAAGCAGCGCTCGTTTCCCATGCTTAGAACAATCTCTGCACAAAATGTCATTTCTGAAGGAAAAAAAGTCATTTAAAAGTACTCGCGGCTGTAATGAATTGCAGGTCCCGGCAATACAGAGAGAAGTCATTGAAAGTCATTGTTAAAAAAAAAAAAAATGCGTGGGGGTCCCCCCAAATTTAATTACCAGGCCCTTCAGGTCAAATATCCTGCGATGGATGATCTCTCCAGGCTCCAGCGACGAGGAACAGCACACGATTCTCTCTTCACCGGAGCGGAGACACCCCAGGAATGACGCAGCTTTAGCCAGTGACATCTCTAATGTAGCTGAGGGCGGGGCCACCTGTCACGTGATCCCATCCCCCTCTGACGCAAGGGAAAACCCGGGCTTCACCAGTGACGTGACGGGTGACCCCGCTCCCCTCTGATGCAACGGAAACCTGCCTTGCATCAGAGGGGGCGGGGTCACCCGCACATCACTGGGAAAGCCCGGGTTTCCCCTTGCATCAGAGGGGGACGGGGTCATGTGACGGGTGGCCCCGCCCTCAGCTACATAACAGCTGTCACTGGCTGAAGCCGCGTCATTCCCAGAGTGTCTCCACTCCGGTGAAGAGAGGATCGTGTGCTGTTCCTCATCGCTGGAGCTTGGAGAGATCATCCATCGCAGGATACCGACATCGCTGGAGTGGAGATCAAGAGTGGATTACCACCGCTGGAGTCTTTTTTTTTTTATTATTATTTTTTTTTTTTAATAAAGGACTTATCCCAACTGTGTCTGTTTGTTTTTTTTTTTTTTGCACTTTCTTTGTGAAATGGTAGGGGTACAATGTACCCCGTTACCAATTCACATAGGGGGGGCCGGGATCTGGGGTCCCCTTTGTTAAAGGGGTCTTCCAAATTCCGATAATCCCCCCGCCCACACACCCCTAAAACCACCGGGCAAGGGTTGTGGGGATGAGGCCCTTGTCCCCATCAACATGGGGACATTCTCCCCATGTTGAGGGCATGTGGCCTGGTACGGTTCAGGAGGGCGGGGGCGCTCTCTCGTCCCCCCTTTTTTCCTGCAGCCTGCCAGGTTGCGTGCTTGGATAAGGGTCTGGTATGGATATTTGGGGGGAACCCTATGCCATTTTTTTTTTATTTGCCGCAGGGTTCCCCTTAATATCCATACCAGACCTGAAGGGCCTGGTAATTGAATTTGGGGGGACCCCCACACATTTTTTTTTTTTTTATCAATAACTTTCAATGACTTTTCTTTGTATTACCGGGACCGGAAATTCACTACAGCCGCGAGTACTTTTAAATGACTTTTTTTCCTTCAGAAATTACATTTTGTGCAGAGACTGTTCTAAGCACTGGAAACATGCGCTGCTTTACATGCATACTATATACACCCCCCAGGTACGAAATTTTAAAGGAATATTTCACTTTTATTGTTTCACTTGAAGCATTATTAAAATCACTGCTCCCATTGATACATGTCCCCTGGGGCAGGACCCGGGTCCCCAAACACTTTTAATTGACAATAACTTGCATATAAGCCTTTAAAATTAGCACTTTAGATTTCTCCCATAGACTTTTACAGAGTGTTCCGTGGCTTTTCGAATTTGCTGCGAACACCCCAAATTGTTCGCTGTTCACCGAACGGGCAAACAGGCAATGTTCGAGTCGAACATGAGTTTGACTCGAACTTGAAGCTCATCCCTATTATTGGTATATAATTCAGTTCTTGAAGTTTTGTCAAGTCCTTGAGAATATAAGTTCCCAAGTATTTAACAGCTACGGTCTACCATTTAAAGGAAATGTTTTTTTTTTAGGTTATCAATATCTTTACTTAGGAGTGTAATATTCAAAGCTTCTGTCTTATCATAGTTTACTTTAAAGTTACTCATCTTACCGAAACGGTTGAACTCCTGGATAAGATTCGGTATGGATAATAATGGGTTCGTTATATATAGCAGAAGATCATCTGCATATACAGACATTTTGTATTCTACTCCTTTAACTTTTATTCCCTGTATATCTGGATTCTTTCATATGGCTGTAGTCAAGTGCTCCATCACCAATACATATAATAGTGGGGATAAGGGGCATCCCTGTCATTTTCACTGATTCCGATAAGTTTCCATTTGTTCGGATTCATCTGTCGGATTTTGGTAAAGGGCCATTATTTTCCCCTTTAGCAATGGGCCTATTCCCCACTGATCTAAGGTTTCTTCCATAAAACTCCATCCCACCCTGTCAAATGCTTTTTCAGCATCCACTGCTAGTAGACAGGCTGGGATGGAGTTCCGTTGGGCAAATTTCATTAATGTCAAAGTCTTCAATGTATTGTTTCTTGCCTCTCTCCCTTTTACGAACCCTGCTTGGTCCAAGTGAACATATGTTGGTAATTCTATTACCTATGATCTTAGAATATAGTCGAAGATCTATATTGGTTAACGATATTGGGCGATAGCTCCCACACAGCGTATGATCTTTTTCTGGCTTTGGGATTATTGATATTAGGGATGGGCCCGGTACTCGATTCGAACCCATGTTCGAATCGAGCATCGGGCGTTCGCTCGCTCGTCGAGCCCAGAACTATTTGGGCCGTTCGCATCACATTCGTGTGATGCGAGCGGCCCCGCAATGCATTGCGGCCGGCGCGGCCGGCGCAGTGCATTGCTGGCTGATGATTGGCCAAGCATGCACTGTGACCCCGCATGCTTGGCCAATCACAGCGCCCGAAACTCGGAGAGCAATAATTGGCTACAGGCAGGACGCCTGTAGCCAATTACAGCTCAGGGGCTTTAGTACACGCCCCACCATTTAAAAGGGCGCCACGCCATCGGCCCCGGTCACATGAGTTCCGGCTTTAGGAGAGATTAGTCTGCTGATTCTGTCTTTGCTTGATACTGAAAGATTTGCTCTTCTTTGCTAAACCATTGGCTATTTCTTTGCTAAACCATTGCTACCTAAGTCATTGATCGTTCATTGCTGCTGATTGCACAGTTAGTGTGTTATTAGCTGCTGCTGGGGATTAGTCTGGTGCGTGCTTACTGTTAGTACAGTATTGCAGTAGTACCAACCGCAGTGCTGTTAGCACAGCATTGCACCCCAACAGCACCCATAGGACTTCTAGTGTGTTAGTGGCAGCAAACAGAGCTCCTATATTTTCTTCTCAGCAGCACCCATAGGACTTCTAGTGTGTTAGTGGCAGCAAACAGAGCTCCTATATTTTCTTCTCAGCAGCACCCATAGGACTTCTAGTGTGTTAGTGGCAGCAAACAGAGCTCCTATATTTTCTTCTCAGCAGCACCCATAGGACTTCTAGTGTGTTAGTGGCATCACACAGAGCTCCTATATTTTCTTCTCAGCAGCACCCATAGGACTTCTAGTGTGTTAGTGGCAGCAAACAGAGCTCCTATATTTTCTTCTCAGCAGCACCCATAGGACTTCTAGTGTGTTAGTGGCAGCAAACAGAGCTCCTATATTTTCTTCTCAGCAGCACCCATAGGACTTCTAGTGTGTTAGTGGCAGCAAACAGAGCTCCTATATTTTCTTCTCAGCAGCACCCATAGGACTTCTAGTGTGTTAGTGGCAGCAAACAGAGCTCCTATATTTTCTTCTCAGCAGCACCCATAGGACTTCTAGTGTGTTAGTGGCAGCAAACAGAGCTCCTATATTTTCTTCTCAGCAGCACCCATAGGACTTCTAGTGTGTTAGTGGCAGCAAACAGAGCTCCTATATTTTCTTCTCAGCAGCACCCATAGGACTTCTAGTGTGTTAGTGGCAGCAAACAGAGCTCCTATATTTTCTTCTCAGCAGCACCCATAGGACTTCTAGTGTGTTAGTGGCAGCAAACAGAGCTCCTATATTTTCTTCTCAGCAGCACCCATAGGACTTCTAGTGTGTTAGTGGCATCACACAGAGCTCCTATATTTTCTTCTCAGCAGCACCCATAGGACTTCTAGTGTGTTAGTGGCAGCAAACAGAGCTCCTATATTTTCTTCTCAGCAGCACCCATAGGACTTCTAGTGTGTTAGTGGCAGCAAACAGAGCTCCTATATTTTCTTCTCAGCAGCACCCATAGGACTTCTAGTGTGTTAGTGGCAGCAAACAGAGCTCCTATATTTTCTTCTCAGCAGCACCCATAGGACTTCTAGTGTGTTAGTGGCATCACACAGAGCTCCTATATTTTCTTCTCAGCAGCACCCATAGGACTTCTAGTGTGTTAGTGGCAGCAAACAGAGCTCCTATATTTTCTTCTCAGCAGCACCCATAGGACTTCTAGTGTGTTAGTGGCAGCAAACAGAGCTCCTATATTTTCTTCTCAGCAGCACCCATAGGACTTCTAGTGTGTTAGTGGCAGCAAACAGAGCTCCTATATTTTCTTCTCAGCAGCACCCATAGGACTTCTAGTGTGTTAGTGGCAGCAAACAGAGCTCCTATATTTTCTTCTCAGCAGCACCCATAGGACTTCTAGTGTGTTAGTGGCATCACACAGAGCTCCTATATTTTCTTCTCAGCAGCACCCATAGGACTTCTAGTGTGTTAGTGGCAGCAAACAGAGCTCCTATATTTTCTTCTCAGCAGCACCCATAGGACTTCTAGTGTGTTAGTGGCAGCAAACAGAGCTCCTATATTTTCTTCTCAGCAGCACCCATAGGACTTCTAGTGTGTTAGTGGCAGCAAACAGAGCTCCTATATTTTCTTCTCAGCAGCACCCATAGGACTTCTAGTGTGTTAGTGGCAGCAAACAGAGCTCCTATATTTTCTTCTCAGCAGCACCCATAGGACTTCTAGTGTGTTAGTGGCAGCAAACAGAGCTCCTATATTTTCTTCTCAGCAGCACCCATAGGACTTCTAGTGTGTTAGTGGCAGCAAACAGAGCTCCTATATTTTCTTCTCAGCAGCACCCATAGGACTTCTAGTGTGTTAGTGGCATCACACAGAGCTCCTATATTTTCTTCTCAGCAGCACCCATAGGACTTCTAGTGTGTTAGTGGCAGCAAACAGAGCTCCTATATTTTCTTCTCAGCAGCACCCATAGGACTTCTAGTGTGTTAGTGGCAGCAAACAGAGCTCCTATATTTTCTTCTCAGCAGCACCCATAGGACTTCTAGTGTGTTAGTGGCATCACACAGAGCTCCTATATTTTCTTCTCAGCAGCACCCATAGGACTTCTAGTGTGTTAGTGGCAGCAAACAGAGCTCCTATATTTTCTTCTCAGCAGCACCCATAGGACTTCTAGTGTGTTAGTGGCAGCAAACAGAGCTCCTATATTTTCTTCTCAGCAGCACCCATAGGACTTCTAGTGTGTTAGTGGCAGCAAACAGAGCTCCTATATTTTCTTCTCAGCAGCACCCATAGGACTTCTAGTGTGTTAGTGGCATCACACAGAGCTCCTATATTTTCTTCTCAGCAGCACCCATAGGACTTCTAGTGTGTTAGTGGCAGCAAACAGAGCTCCTATATTTTCTTCTCAGCAGCACCCATAGGACTTCTAGTGTGTTAGTGGCAGCAAACAGAGCTCCTATATTTTCTTCTCAGCAGCACCCATAGGACTTCTAGTGTGTTAGTGGCAGCAAACAGAGCTCCTATATTTTCTTCTCAGCAGCACCCATAGGACTTCTAGTGTGTTAGTGGCAGCAAACAGAGCTCCTATATTTTCTTCTCAGCAGCACCCATAGGACTTCTAGTGTGTTAGTGGCAGCAAACAGAGCTCCTATATTTTCTTCTCAGCAGCACCCATAGGACTTCTAGTGTGTTAGTGGCAGCAAACAGAGCTCCTATATTTTCTTCTCAGCAGCACCCATAGGACTTCTAGTGTGTTAGTGGCAGCAAACAGAGCTCCTATATTTTCTTCTCAGCAGCACCCATAGGACTTCTAGTGTGTTAGTGGCAGCAAACAGAGCTCCTATATTTTCTTCTCAGCAGCACCCATAGGACTTCTAGTGTGTTAGTGGCATCACACAGAGCTCCTATATTTTCTTCTCAGCAGCACCCATAGGACTTCTAGTGTGTTAGTGGCAGCAAACAGAGCTCCTATATTTTCTTCTCAGCAGCACCCATAGGACTTCTAGTGTGTTAGTGGCAGCAAACAGAGCTCCTATATTTTCTTCTCAGCAGCACCCATAGGACTTCTAGTGTGTTAGTGGCAGCAAACAGAGCTCCTATATTTTCTTCTCAGCAGCACCCATAGGACTTCTAGTGTGTTAGTGGCATCACACAGAGCTCCTATATTTTCTTCTCAGCAGCACCCATAGGACTTCTAGTGTGTTAGTGGCAGCAAACAGAGCTCCTATATTTTCTTCTCAGCAGCACCCATAGGACTTCTAGTGTGTTAGTGGCAGCAAACAGAGCTCCTATATTTTCTTCTCAGCAGCACCCATAGGACTTCTAGTGTGTTAGTGGCAGCAAACAGAGCTCCTATATTTTCTTCTCAGCAGCACCCATAGGACTTCTAGTGTGTTAGTGGCAGCAAACAGAGCTCCTATATTTTCTTCTCAGCAGCACCCATAGGACTTCTAGTGTGTTAGTGGCATCACACAGAGCTCCTATATTTTCTTCTCAGCAGCACCCATAGGACTTCTAGTGTGTTAGTGGCAGCAAACAGAGCTCCTATATTTTCTTCTCAGCAGCACCCATAGGACTTCTAGTGTGTTAGTGGCAGCAAACAGAGCTCCTATATTTTCTTCTCAGCAGCACCCATAGGACTTCTAGTGTGTTAGTGGCAGCAAACAGAGCTCCTATATTTTCTTCTCAGCAGCACCCATAGGACTTCTAGTGTGTTAGTGGCAGCAAACAGAGCTCCTATATTTTCTTCTCAGCAGCACCCATAGGACTTCTAGTGTGTTAGTGGCAGCAAACAGAGCTCCTATATTTTCTTCTCAGCAGCACCCATAGGACTTCTAGTGTGTTAGTGGCAGCAAACAGAGCTCCTATATTTTCTTCTCAGCAGCACCCATAGGACTTCTAGTGTGTTAGTGGCATCACACAGAGCTCCTATATTTTCTTCTCAGCAGCACCCATAGGACTTCTAGTGTGTTAGTGGCAGCAAACAGAGCTCCTATATTTTCTTCTCAGCAGCACCCATAGGACTTCTAGTGTGTTAGTGGCAGCAAACAGAGCTCCTATATTTTCTTCTCAGCAGCACCCATAGGACTTCTAGTGTGTTAGTGGCATCACACAGAGCTCCTATATTTTCTTCTCAGCAGCACCCATAGGACTTCTAGTGTGTTAGTGGCAGCAAACAGAGCTCCTATATTTTCTTCTCAGCAGCACCCATAGGACTTCTAGTGTGTTAGTGGCAGCAAACAGAGCTCCTATATTTTCTTCTCAGCAGCACCCATAGGACTTCTAGTGTGTTAGTGGCAGCAAACAGAGCTCCTATATTTTCTTGTCAGCAGCACACATAGTACCTATAGTGTGTTAGTGTCAGCACCCATAGGACCTACAGTGTGTTGTGAGCACACATAGGAGTTCTATTTTTTATACTATATACACTACCGACTACAATGGCTGGAAGACCGCCAAGGAGAGGCAGAGCGTGCCGAGGCAAGAACACAGGGCAGGCAGGCTCTGTTTCTAGAGACAACAGTGCTGGCCGTGGACGTGGTCGTGCATCGTCATCAGCACGTGGCCATGGGACACGCTTGTCTTTGTTTTCGGCAGCTGGACATGTGGAGCCGCATCATGCCGAAGGCTTGGTAGAATGGATGACCAAGCCCTCCTCATCCTCCTCATCCTCTCTCACCCAGGCTCAGGGTACTGGCAGAGCAGCTGCCAACGCGTACTCAATGGCATCATCAGCCACCCCTTCCCTAGACCCACCATGTCCTCCTGAGGAGTCCCCCGAACTGTTTGAGCACAGTGTTGGGTACATGCTCCAGGAGGATGCCCAACGATTCGAAGGCTCGGATGATGATACCCAGCTTGAGGAAGTCAGTAGTGTGCGCGCAGAGAAAGGGGATGCTGAAGGACAGCAATCTGGCAGTAGTGTTCCACCAGCTGCAGCTTACTGCCAGGTTTGCTCTAGTGGTGAAGAGGGAGGGGATGATGAGGTCACTGACTCCACGTGGGTGCCTGAAGGGAGAGAGGAGGAGGAGGAGGAGGATGCAGCGTCACATGTCCAACGAGGCAGGATGCCCCCTGGAGGCCAGCTAGAGGCCAGCACAGCAACTGTACCACACCGCAGAGCTCCGCCTGTGCAGGGCGCTGCCTCTGCACGTTATCACAAAAGTTCTTTGGTGTGGGCCTTTTTTGAGACGAGTGCATCAGATCGCACCACTGCTATTTGCAATATTTGTCTCAAGCGTATCTCGCGTGGCCAAAACATCAGCCGCTTGGGCACCACAAGCATGAGCAGACATATGTCGACCTGCCATGCAGCTCGTTGGCAAGCACACATAAAAGACCCACACCAAAGAACAAAGCGGACCTCTCCTTGCTCCTCATCAGCTGGGATCTCCATCCCCACTATATCTTCAGTCCTCTCTGAAAGCTGCTCTGAGAGGACTGAAGGTGTAGAATTAGGTGTGTCACAACCAAGTACTTGCAGTACACCGACGCCCGATTGTAGCAGGCAAATTTCCCTGCCCCAGCTGCTGGACCGTCGAAAGAAGTATACTCCCAGCCATCCACATGCCCAGCGGTTGAATGCTAGCTTGGCTAAATTGCTAGCACTTCAACTGCTGCCTTTTCAGTTGATAGACTCGGCCCCCTTCCGTGAGTTTGTTCAATGTGCGGTTCCTCAGTGGCAGGTTCCCAAACGCCACTTTTTCTCACGGAAGGCAATTCCGTCTCTCTACTGGCATGTGGAAGGCAATGTCCATGCCTCGCTGGACAGGGCGGTCAGCGGTAAGGTGCATATTACCGCTGACTCATGGTCCAGCAGGCATGGACAGGGACGTTATCTTTCTTTCACGGCCCATTGGGTCACTCTATTGGTAGCTGGGAGGGATGCAGGACAAGGTGCAGTAGTGTTGGAGGTTGTTCCGCCACCACGCCTCCAAAATGCTACTACTGGTTGTGACACACCTCTCTCCTCCACCCCCTCCTCTTCTTCTTCCTCCATGTCCTCTTCGAGTGCTCTGTCCTCGGAACCAGCGGTGCTCCGTAGGCGTACAAGGGGCTACGCGAGTACGCAGGCAAAAAGATGCCATGCCGTGCTTGCGCTGGTGTGTTTGGGGGACAGGAGCCACACTGGGCCAGAGGTTCTGGCAGCTCTGCAGGGGCAGGCCGAGAGGTGGTTGACGCCACGCCAGCTTAAGCCAGGAATGGTCGTTTCTGATAATGGCACCAACCTCCTCTCCGCCCTGCGACAGGGGCAGCTCACCCATGTGCCCTGTATGGCTCACGTCCTCAACCTGGTGGTGCAGCGGTTCTTGGGCAGGTTCCCAGGCTTACAGGATGTCCTGAGGCAGGCCAGGAAAGTCTGTGTGCATTTCCGCCGATCTTATAATGCCAGTGCTCGGCTGACTGAGCTGCAAAAGGAGCTGAACCTGCCCAAGAACCGCCTAATATGTGACATGCCCACCAGGTGGAACTCAACGTTGGCCATGCTGCAGCGACTGCACACGCAGCAGAGGGCCATCAATGAGTACCTTTGCGACTACGGCACCAGGACAGGGTCAGGGGAGCTTGGCTTTTTTTCCCCACGCCAGTGGAGCATGATCAGGGATGCATGCACTGTCCTCTCACCATTTGAGGAGGCCACGAGGATGGTGAGCAGTGACAGTGCATGCATCAGTGACACTGTACCTCTTGTCCACCTGTTGGAGCATACGCTGCGTGGGATAATGGACAGGGCACTTGAGGCAGAACAGAGGCAGGAAGAGGAGGACTTCCTTGTCTCTCAAGGCCCCCTTTATCCAGACAATGTTCCTTCTGTCCCACCCATCACACAGGAAGAGGAGGAGGAGGAGGAGGAGGAGGATTGTGTGAGCATGGAGGTGGAGCCTGGCACTCAGCATCAGCAGCAGCAGTCTTTTAGGGATGATGTACAGTCCCAACAAACCAGTGGACTTGTACGTGGCTGGGAGGAGGTGGCTGGCGATCATGTCATCCTCAGTGACCCAGAAGACTCCGGACCGAATGCCTCAGCTAACCTACGCTGCATGGCCTCCCTGATCCTGCAAAGCCTGCGGAAGGATCCTCGTGTTCTTCGGATCAAGGAGAGTGACCATTACTGGCTGGCCACTCTCCTTGATCCACGGTACAAGGGTAAGGTTGCGGACCTTATCTTGCCGTCGCAGAGGGAGCAGAGGATGAGACATCTCAGGGAGGCCTTGCAGAAAGGTCTGTGCAACGCGTTCCCAGAAACTGGGAGGTTACAAACTCCTGGTCCTGGACGACGAGTTGCTGAGGCTTCGGTCAGTAGCAGAAGGAGCGGTGGGGAAGGTGGACGTCTGACCGATGCGTTCAGACAATTTTTTAGTCCGCAGCCCCAAGGTATGATCGGTTCCAGCAACCATCGCCAGCGTCTGATATACATGGTGCAGGAATACCTAGGGGCAAGGTCAGACTTGGACACCTTTCCCACCGAAAATCCTCTGGCTTACTGGGTCCTGAGGATGGATCACTGGCCAGAGCTTGCACAGTATGCAATTGAGCTACTGGCCTGTCCTGCATCCAGCGTTCTTTCCGAACGCACATTCAGTGCTGCTGGAGGATTTGTCACCGATCATAGGGTGCGCCTGTCCACCGACTCGGTTGATCGACTGACCTTCATAAAAATGAATCAGTCTTGGATCACCACCAGCTACCAGACACCTGAAGCGGATATAACGGAATAATTTATAATGTCACATCCCTTCAAGACTGCCTATGCTGATGCTGAGTGACTGTCCTGTTATGTTCACTGACTATCCTCTTCCTCCTCCTCAATGATCCATGCCACCACACCAGTGCCTAAGGCACAATTTTTCAGCCCCTGTATAACAGGGGCGTGTAATTACATTTTTTTAAAAAGATGCTTCGCAACAGGTGTGACTGCTGTGCTCAGAGTACAGTATCTGTGAGGGGTTGCAGTGTTGTGGCACCAGCACCAGTGCCTAAGGCACAATTTTTCAGCCCCTGTTGGGGCGTGTAATTACAATTTTTAGGCAATGCTTTGCAACAGGTCTCATTGCTGTGCTCAGAGTACAGTATCTGTGAGGGGTTGCAGTGTTGTGGCACCAGCACCAGTGCCTAAGGCACAATTTTTGAGCCCCTGTATAACAGGGGCGTGTAATTACAATTTTTTAAAAAGATGCTTCGCAACAGGTGTGACTGCTGTGCTCAGAGTACAGTATCTGTGAGGGGTTGCAGTGTTGTGGCACCAGCACCAGTGCCTAAGGCACAATTTTTCAGCCCCTGTTGGGGCGTGTAATTACAATTTTTAGGCAATGCTTTGCAACAGGTCTCATTGCTGTGCTCAGAGTACAGTATCTGTGAGGGGTTGCAGTGTTGTGGCACCAGCACCAGTGCCTAAGGCACAATTTTTCAGCCCCTGTATAACAGGGGCGTGTAATTAAAATTTTTTAAAAAGATGCTTCGCAACAGGTGTGACTGCTGTGCTCCAAGTACAGTATCTGTGAGGGGTTGCAGTGTTGTGGCACCAGCACCAATGCCTAAGGCACAATTTTTCAGCCCCTGTTTAACAGGGGCGTGTAATTACAAATCTTGATCTAATAGTTCACAGCAGGGCCCATTCCTGCGCCCACCAAGAGTAACTATGAGGGCCTACAGTCTTGTGGCAACACCGTCCACCACCACCACCACCACCAAAGGCCCAATTTTTCTGCCCTGTTCAACAGGTGCATGCAATTACAAATCTTGATCTAATAACTCACAGCAGGGCCCATTCCTGCACCCACCAAGAGTAACTGTGAGGGCTTACAGTCTTGTGGCAACACCGTCCACCACCACCACCACCACCACCAAAGGCCCAATTTTTCTGCCCGGTTCAACAGGTGCATGCAAGTACAAATCTTGATCTATTAACTCACAGCAGGGCCCATTCCTGTGCCCACCAGTCTTGTGGCTACACCAATATCTAATAGGGCAAATTTCTGCAGAGTATATACGGCAGGCCCCTACTTTCAAACATCCAACTTACAAACGACTCCTACTTGCAAACGGCAAGAGAAAACAGGAAGTGAGAGGAAATCTACCCCTAGGAAGGAAAATTCTATCCTGTTAGATTTAATTTGGGAAAAAGGTATCTCCTCTCTACTGATGCTTTATCACCAATCCTTGTTTCAATTAAAACCCCACTTTTCCAAAAACATTTGTCATTGGGACGGAAAGTGAGGTGACATGTTCTGAACAGATGTGCAAAGACAGCAAATGTTACAGGGGTGATAACCCCTCCCTATGTTCTCCAAAAAGCTTAAAAATTGATTTTTTTGGGATGTAGCTACACTTCATAATGTACCTGTTCAGATTCTACTTAAGAACAAACCTACAGTCCATGTCTTGTTTGCACCACCTATATACTGCTGTTCAGAGTATATAGGGTTGTAGGTATAGGGTTTTATTTTGGGTGCGGGGTCCCCCTTAGTATCCATACAAGACCCAAAGGGGCTGGGGTGGGGGGGGGGTGATGGGGTAGCCATGCCATTTTTCTCAAGGATTTTCAGCCATATGGCGGCCAGGACAAGACATGACATTAAAGCCGCAAGTGGTTTTAAATGGCTTCTTTTTTTCCTTTACAAATGTCATTTTGTGCAAGGACAGTTCTAAACACGGGAAACACATGCCACTTCACAGGCATACTTTAGACACCCCCCAGGTACCGTATTTAAAGGAAAATTTCACTTTTTTTTTTTTCACTTTATGCATCATTAAAATGACTGCTCCCGAAAAAACTTTAGTTTTTAAAATTTCTTTTTGCATTGATATATGTCCCCTGGGGCAGGACCCGGGTCCCCAAACCTGTTTTATAACATTAACATGCATATTGGCCATTGTAATTAGCAATTTTGATTTCGAACGTTCGCGTCCATTATAACGAATAGGGTTCGAAAATTCGCGCGAACTTTCGGTCCGTTCGAAGGTTCTGGTGCGAACCGAACCCGGGGGTGTTCGGCTCATCCCTAATTGATATATATGCTTCCATCCCTTGTGGAGAGAATGTTCGAGAGGCCGAGACCGCATTGAACGTTCTGATCATAATTGGGATCAACTGCTCTTTAAATGTTCTATAAAAGCATGGTGTAAGACCATCCGGTCCGGGACTACCAGTGAGTCAATTGCTTTTTGCAACTCTATTATTGAAAATTATTTTTCTAATTCCTCTCTTTCGGTCAAAGAAATTGATGGAATGGCTGTATCCTGTATATATTGTCTTATTTCTTGTCGGACAATTTTGGGGTCTCTTCCTATCTGTTGTTTAGGTATATTATAAAGTTTAGAATAAAATAAATGAAAAGATTTCGAGATTTCTTTGGGATCATGTGTTATATCTCCTGTTGCTGTTTTAATTTTTGTTATAGGGGTCATAGATGTCCTTTGAGTCAGTTATCTAGCTAGGAGTCGACCTAGTTTATTGCCGTGTTGATAGAACAGTGTACGACTCTTATCTCTAAGGCGTAAGGTTTGTTCATTTAGTAGCCTCTGTAGTTCTCTTCGTTTATCTGCTAATTCTATTAAATTCCCTGAAATCGAATTTTGCTTATGCCTCTTTTCAAGCTTAGGGATTTCTTTTAGCAGAAAGGATATTACTTTCTCTTTCTTTTTTTCAGTCTAGCACCATGCTTAATAAAGAGACCCCTCAAAACGCATTTTAGCGCCTCCCATTGGATCTGTTCTGAAGTAGTATCTCTTATATGATCTAATACAAAATTATCAATTGTTAATTTAATTTCTGCTGTTACAGACTTCATCTTTTAACAAGTTATCATTTAGTCTCCATGACCATCCAGATGTAACTCCCTTTAGTATGGCCATCTCCACAAATATTGGAGCATTGTCCGACCAAATAAATCTCCCTATATCAGCTGAGGATACCGCTGCCAGTCCTATTTGATTTTTTAGAAAGAAATCTAGTCTGTGGTATGTACCGTGTACTTTCGAATAGAATGAATAATCCCTGTCTAGTGGGTGAAGTACTCTCCATATATCTATTAAGTGGAGTGAATCTAATATAGTTCTAAATGTATTTATTTGGTTGGTTGCTTGGGGTATTCGAGAGGCAGTGGTCCATATCCCGATTGAGTACAAAATTAAAATCCCCTCCTACTAGAGTCTCCCTTTCTGCTTTTTCCATGAGATCTATCAGTTTCTCCCTACCTATCTTGATCTGCTCTTAAATTGGGTAGGTATAAATTGATAATAGTATATTTTTTTCCAAAAAAATTTAATTTTAAAAGTAAAGATCTACCATCTCGACTGTGCCAGCTTCCTGTTATTTGATGTGGTAGAGATTTATGAACTCCTATGGAGACCCCTCTCGATTTGGAATAAGCAAAGGAATCATGGTACCAGGAAGAGTGATACCTACTCTGAATATTGGGTATACAATCTGAGCGAAAATGCGTGTCCTGGAGAAGGACAATGCTAACTTTTTGTTTATGTAGATAGTGCAGGATCTGCGATCTTTTTGATGGGGAGTTTAGTCCCCTCACATTATAAGAGCATATTTCCATTGAGCCCATGTCAAGGGATGGGGAAGGAGGGGTGGGTAGGAAAGGGAAAAAAAAAGACAAGAAGAGTGTGTGGCTTACTACTCTACGTCTAACCCTACTCTAATTGACTCTATTGAGTCTGAACTTACTGATTAAGTTCTCTATATTGCGACTATGGAGGGACCTCCCTATATGGGGCCCGCCTGCCCAGGTGAATTTTATTACACATAGTTACATAACTCTTAGCCTCCATCTTTACATCTCCCCACACACCCACTTTCCAATTATATGAGGGATCTGCAACATTAGAAGAAAAAAAAAAAACAGAGTGAGCCCTACTTAAGCAAAAGGAGGGGGGTTTAGACATGGGGGGGGGGGGAGAGATGTTCCCGAAAGGGGCACTGGGGGGAAGGGGAGAGAAGAAAAAAAAAGTGTCATCCTCCAATCAATATCCTATTTATAACCAACATTTCTGCATATACATTATTAGAAAATTTCCAAATTGTGATTTTAAAATGGTGTGTTCTGTGTGTCCTCTAAGACATTGTCCTATACATTACTATACCATATATACATTCAAACCAACATCAATAAAAATAAAAACAATTGATTATCCCACTAGGGAGTGTGTGACATTACCAAACTATTCTGTTTTAGGATAGCCTCGTTATATACAAAAAAAAAACTACCAAGTGTATTTCAATTAAAAATAAAATATGGTGTATGGGATCTTATTGACCCGTCACTATCCCCTTACCCCAACCTTCCTATCTTTACTATTGAGTCACCCCGAGAGTGATGTGTTATTTCAGTGACTTGTGGCAAAATTTCACCATGTGATGTTCTGGGTTATTATTACCCAGAGAAAAAAAAAGAAATATATCTCTAGCTCTCACTTAGAGAGAAAAAAATAAAAAAGGTATCTCTAGCTCTGACTTAGAGAAAAAAAAATATTTTCTCTTTCCTCTCTTCTCCAACTCTCACCCAAAGAAGAGAGAAAAAAAAAAAAAAAGGGGAAATAAACAAGGATTTCTCTGAGGCCTCATACACACAACCGGTTTTCTCGTCAAGAAAGGCCAAGAAAACTGCTGGGAGAGCTTTCTTGACGAAAAAAACGTTCGTGTGTATGGTTTTTCGTCGAGAAAACTGTCGGGAATCTCAACGAGAAAAATAGAGAACCTGCTCTCTATTTTCTCATCAGGATTGTCATTTTTTCTCGTCGGGATTCTCGTCAGCCTGTTTCCCCGATGAGAAAACCGGTCGTGTGTATGCTTTTCCGAGTCTTAAAAAATTGCGCATTCTCAGAATCAAGTATTAGACGGGAGCGCTCCTTCTGGTAAAACTAGCGTTCGTAGTGGAGATAGCCCATTCGTCATGCTGTAACGGACTGAAAAGCACGAAGACTGAAAAGCGCGAATCGTCTCTCCCCAAACTTTTACTAACACGCGGTAACACGAGATCAGCAAAAGCAGCCCAAGGGGTGGCGCCATTGGAATAGAACTTCCCCTTTATACTGCCGTCGTACGTGTTGTACGTCACCGCGCTTTACAACGACGAGATTTGGAATTGACAGTGCGTATGTAAGGAAAGATTGACAAGAATCCCGTCAATCTTGACAAGAATCTCGTCGAGAAAAACAAAGTTTTTTTTACGACGAGATTCTCGGCCGTGTGTACTAGACTTTATTCTCTGAAAAATAGGATGTGGAAGGGACAAGGGAGTCGCTGGAAAGCAAATTAAGGCAGGTTAACTACGACTTATGGTACAAAAATGTATAAAAGGCTTTATTTGGGGTTGGGGTACATATACATTAAATTTAAGGCATATGTGAGGGATACGGTGTGTCCGAATCAACACAGTGTAGCTCATTATACCTAACCATCTAAGTAAAAAATTTGCTGCAGCAAATAGACATTAAAAATGCAGAGCGCTCTGACAGGTTCCAAAAAATGACAAACTCCATTTATCCAGGGAAAGAAAAAGTCACAACTATAGCGGTCTTGAAAGAAGCTGTTAAATGGATATGGGATCTGGTGTGTTATTGAAATTGAATCAGGACACATATGCACATCCACGTGTTGATGTTGTGCACTAATGAAATTAGTCCGTTTGCGACAAAATGCTCATGAAATCTATGAGACAGGTAGAGTCCAAAATACAAATACACAGATCCACTAATCACTATGGATAATCAAACAGCATTTTTGACACGTACATTTCAGCAGTTTAGGCCACTTATTACTGTGATTCAGGGTTCCAAGCACAGAATGTGTTGCACTCATGGAGCTTGCATGACACCTAGAGAGACTCTAAATGTCACTGAATATTCACATTGACCAGTGCAGGTGAACTGAAAACACTCAGTGATAAGGCTATACAGTCTCATCAAGCCTCCATTATATAAATGAAAGAGCAGGCATGTGAGAGAGAGGTATTGCAGACAGGGAATGGTGGTAGGTTGCCCATTTGGGCTCTCACCAGATCCTTGCGGGGCATACTCCTTCCCAGGGACAGTATGGATCTCTGTCTGATCACTGCTCGGCTTGTGGATGACTGTGTGGCAGCTCCAGGCTCACTTCAGAGCAGCAGCGCGCCACTGAACTCTCCAGTGAGTTCTCCAGGGGGAAGTCCCACGTGATGTGGGGTCATGTGACCAGTCAGGTGTGTGAATAGAGAGTCTTGGAATGCAGTGCTGAACCAGTGAAGGCAGAAGTAGACCGCAAGTAGCAACAAAATGAACTCTCCAGTGAGTTCTCCAGGGGGAAGTTGCTGGATAAGGGAACATAATCAGGGCCTGTAGTTTGGCTCTGCACAGGCTATGTGGTTGACGTTTCGTGCATCTCCATGCACTTCTTCAGAACAAATTAGCGTTGGTATACAAGTTGCTTATATAAGGATAAGTATTCATTTAGATCAGCCAGCGCCAAAGTGATATTTGATAATGCAGTCAAAGAGAGAAAAAAGTAAGTAAAAAGGTGCCATTTTAAATACATATGGAGGTCCCTAACCGCAAGGGCAGTTTAACCAGTTGTCAACCCTCCGCCGTCAATTGACGGCGGCAGGAAGACACTGTTATTCTGGGCGGACGTCATATGACGTTGCGTCTTTAAAATCCACTAGGGGCGCCGCCGGAGCCCGCCACGTCACTGGGCACCCGATGCGCGTGCCAGGCAGCCGCGATGGCCGCCGAGCACCCGCGATTGCCCAGTAACCGAGCAGGACCGTGGATCTGTGTGTGTAAAGGGAGAGGAGACCTGAAGAGCATCAGGTTAAAAGAGGAGACCCCAGTTGCTCAGCACTTTCTAAATTTCCATCAAGGTAAGACCTTTGGTCTAACAGTGAAAGTTTTTTTCTCTCTTTCCTTAACTGACCGTAGAGGAGACTTCGATATGGTGCTTCTGCGAAAAGAGAAGGCCTGGATATTTAGACTCAAGACCCGTCAGTCGAAGGGCCTGAATAATGAATTGAGTTTGAGTGTCTTCCTTGAACCGTAGTATCTTCTCCCCTGCAATTCCTTCTCCCCCCCTTTCTCCCCCCTTTCTCTCCCAGCTCTGGACTTACAGGACATGAGAGATAGGCCATCCCACAGGTAGAAGCAATATTTACATATATATGTTATTATTATTTTTTCCTATTTTTCTTACATTTTTTGGTTTGATACAAAGGAGGTAAAGAATGAATAATGTATTCCTCTTTAAACTACCCTTGCTGATAGGGACCTCCATATGTATTTTAAATGGCACCTTTTTACTTACTTTTTCCTCTCTTTGACTGCATTATCAAATATGACCACAAGATGGCATTACAATCACTTTGGCGCTGGCTGATCTAATTGGATACTTATCCTTATATAAGCAACTTGTATACCAACGCCAATTTGTTCTGAAGAAGTGCATGGAGATGCACGAAACGTCAACCACATAGCCTGTGCAGAGCCAAACTACAGGCCCTGATTATGTTCCCTTATCCAGCAACTTCCCCCTGGAGAACTCACTGGAGAGTTCATTTTGTCGTAAACTGACTAATTTCATTAGTGCACAACATCAACACGGTGGATGTGCATATGTGTCCTGATTCAATTTCAATAACACACCAGATCTCATATCCATTCAACAGCTTGTATCAAGACTGCTATAGTTGGGACTTTTTCTTTCCCTGGATAAATGGAGTTTGTCATTTTTTGGAACCTGTCAGAGCGCTTTGCATTTTTTTTTTTTTAAACTTGTTTTTATTATAATTTTCAAATACACAGATACACAAAAAAACAAAGAAAAGAAAAAACAAAAACACAGACATTACTCAGGCGCATACAACATCCTCATAAAGCAGGTGAATATCATAAATTATAGCAATACAGGCAGGGCTTCACATTATGTAGTATAGCAAGTGCGGATCAGCTAGGCCTCAAATCACAGCTAAACTCAACCAGCCTCACATATCAGCCAGCAGTTTCCGGTTCTGCCAACCATGCGTGCCATATCTTATCATATTTCAGAAAACACCCCCTATTGGCATATGTGTCTTTATAGAGGGGAAGGCTGTTGTTCACCAAGCGTTTCCACTGTAACACTGACGGGGGGGTAGGCTTTTTCCAATGCATGGCAATATTTTTCCTAGCATAAAAGAGCAGAAGACTTACTAAAATACGCCCAGCAGAGGACGGGACGATAGGTTCAATGATTCCCAGGACACACACCTCCATCTTCAATGGAATGGAGGCCGAGGCCACCTTATTGATTAGGTCTAATACCATGATCCAGTATTGTTGGATTCCGGGGCACTGCCAGAATATGTGCGAGAAGTCGCCTGGGGAGGCGCCGCATCTCCAGCACTCCGACGAGTGTGCAGGGTCTATCTTGTTGAGCCTATGTGGGGTGAAATAAGCCCTATGTACAATTTTGTACTGTACCACCCTATCACGGATGGATACCAGGGATCTGAAAGGTAGGTCCCAGACATCGTCCCAATCATCTGAGTCTAGAGTAGGGATGTCCCGCAACCAGCTGGACCGCAGCCTGTCAAGGGGCGGGAGAGACACACGGAGCAAATATGAGTACAAATGTGACATGGGCTTTTTTGCACAGTCAAACTGCAGCGTTCTCTCCAGCTCCGACTGGGCCACGATACAGGAGGAGCGCGGGAATTGTGCTGCAAATGCATGGGACAGCTGACCGTATCTAAAGAGGTAATAATCAGGCAAATTGAAGTTGGATGAAAGGTCAGAAAAAGGAAGTAGGACATTATGTGCTACTATGTGTGATAGAGTTTTTACACCATATTTTGTCCACGCATAGGGGTCTGGAAGATTGTAAAGATGTGACAAGCTGGGATTTAACCAGATTGGGGCATTAGGGGAAACTTCTTGTGGTTTACATTTTTCAATGGCCAGGCTGGCCTTCCACGCCCGCAGGGTGGTGAGCATGGACGGGGTCAACAAATAGGGAGCGCTGGGGCCCCGAAAAAGCAGAAATTGGAGGGCTTCCAGCGAGCCCACCACTGTGGCTTCAAGCACCGTGGATGGGTTCGTCTTGTCCGGCTGTAACCACCACGCCGCAGTTACCCAGCTGTGCGGCGAGGAAGTATTTATAGCAGTCCGGAAAGGCCATGCCACCCTGCGTTCGTGGTCTCATCAGTGTCGTAAGCTTGTATCTAGGTGGTGACAGCCCCCAGATAAAGGCAGAAAAAATTTGGTTCAGTTTCTGAAAGAAGGACTTTGGGATCCATTGCGGGGATTGACGGAATAGGTATGTAAGCTTAGGGATCATTTTCATTTTTAGTAAGTTTATACGCCCCCAAACGGAGAGGGGTAGGTTGCTCCAAGATTTAAATCTGGATTGGGCCTCCAGGAGCACCGGGGTCAGGTTCAGCGAGACATAGTCAGAAGACCTGGTGGAGACACAAACTCCCAAATATTTAAATGACTCAACCCATCGAAGGGGAGTCCCGGGTAAAGAGGTGGAGGCGGCCTCGCTGTCGATCGGGAATAGAAGGGACTTGGACCAGTTAACCCTGAGCCCAGTGACCGTCGCAAAAGTGTCAAGGACTGATAAAGCCCCTTGCAGTGATGGACCTGCATCATTGAGAAAAAGGAGCATGTCGTCTGCGTACAAGGCTACCCTCTCCTCCAGCTGACCCACTCGGAGACCCTTGATGTTCGGCGAGGTGCGTAAGGCCTCAGCCACCGGTTCCATTGCTAGGGCGAATAAAGCCGGGGAGAGAGGGCAGCCCTGTCTGGTTCCTCTAAAAAGCCTGAATGGGACAGACAACCCCCCACCCAGACGCACCGAGGAGGTGGGACATTTATAAATGATCTGAAGCCAATTAATGAATACTAAGGGAAAGCCCATTCTACGCAGGGTTTCCCACAGGAAGGGCCATTCGACCGTGTCGAAGGCCTTTTCCACATCTAACGATGCCACCGCCCGGGACCCTTTGTTAATATGTTGGGTATGTATATTAGTGAAAAGGCGTCGCTGATTAACATCAGTGGATCGCCTGGGCATAAACCCGTTTGGTCCGGGTCTACCACAGAGGGCAACATGGGATACAACCTAATGGCCAGAAGCTTAGTCAGAATCTTTAAATCTGTGTTCAGGAGCGCTATGGGTCTGTACGAGGCACACGAGGTGGGATAATTAGGGGGCTTGTAAATCAACATCAAATGGGCATGATACATAGAGGTAGGTAGGCTACCGCTAGACAAACAGTCAGTGTAGAGCTGTGCCAGTAGGGGGGCCAGTAGGTTCAGATGTGCTTTGTAGAAGTCTATCGGGAGCCCGTCCGGCCCAGGGGCCTTGCCAGGGGGAAAGGAACGGATGGCGTTTTGAACCTCTAGCACTGTGAAAGGTTGGACCAAAGTCTCTCTTTCGCTGTCGGAGAGCCAGCCAAGCGCCAACGGGTCCAAGAGGGACCGCAGCATCTTTGGCTGGAAATCCGAGGGCAAGCCAGAGGAGTAGAGACTGGTGTAAAAGTCATTAAAGGTCTGCAAAATGTCCGATGGGGAGGAGACCGATCCACCCCCCGGGACCTGTAAGGAGGACACCAAAGTGAGAGGCTGGTCATGCTGGGCCATCATGGCCAGAAGACGGCCATTTCGATCACCCTGTTCAAATGCTCTCTGTCTGCTTTTGTATGTCTCAAGTCTCGTGACCTCTGCCAAATGTAACTGCAGGTCCCTCTGAGCCACCATAAGCAGGTCAAAATTAACTGGGGTGGGGTCCCTGCTATATATGTCAGTATGGTCTGTAACGTTTTGTTCCAAACTCAGAGTTGCAGCTGAATGCTGCCTCTTTATACTCGCAATGGACGATATGTATTGACCCCTAGTATAAGCTTTGAAGGCATCCCAGGTAACATCCGGAGGGGAGGACCCGGCATTGTGGTCCCAGAACTCCATCAGTAAGGGGGGTAAACTCTCCGAGAGATCCAGATGGGAGACCCACTGACCACCCAACCTCCAGAATGCAGCATTCCGGGAAGCCGGGGAGCGGAGAAGCACTGCCAAGGGGCTGTGATCGGACAGACCGCTCGGCAGATAGGCAGCCTCCAACACATCCGCTAACAGTGCGAGGTTGGAGAAAGCCAGATCTATCCGTGATGCGGTCTTGTACGATGCTGAATAACACGAGTACGTCCGTGTAGCAGGGTGCTTCCACCTCCAGATCTCCTCCAGACCCACCGCCTGAGCCCAGGCTGACAGGTCCAGACAGTGTCTCTTGGAAGGCGTGGGTCTATCTAGATCTGGTGACAGAGTGGCATTAAAGTCGCCCATCACCAGAACCTTACCCGGACAAAATGGGGTTACCTTTTCTAGTACTGCATAGAGTAGACCTGGCGAAAAGGGGGGAGGAATGTAGACATTGACAACAATATACCTTTGCGACCATAGTGTGAACACCAATATAACGTATTTACCCTGAGGGTCAGTGCGGACCTCTTCAATCACACAAGGAAAATTTTTGTGAATGAGTATCGATACACCTCTAGCATATGTGGAGTACGTGGCATGTACTGCCCTCTGAATCCATGGTTTTTTCAAAGTCAGGATTTTGCCGCCCATAAGGTGGGTTTCCTGGAGGAGTATAAGTTGGGGGGATTGGGACTTTAGGTACTGGAAAAGAAGGGCACGTTTGAACTTAGAATTAAGGCCCCTGACATTCCAAGAAAGGATGGTAAAAGAAGGAGGCGGGGCATCAGCCATTGGGCATATATGGCATAAAACAAAGCGGGCGAGCTACACTCACCCAAAAGGACCTTAGGGGCGGCAAAACCTCTGCTGCATTGCATAGAACATCGACAGCACCTGAGCATTGTACAAAAACAAAACAGAAAAAAGAAAGTAAACCAAAAACAGACACATAAATCACCATTACACGTGAACTTCCCAGGCACCAAGTGCCTATCCTACTATGTCCCTTCCCTCCACTAAACATGTGGGGGGCGGGAATAGTCTAGACCCCTAACAAAAAACCAAAAGACCTATAGATTAGGCGGTGTGAATGAGCCCCGAACTAGGGGCCCCACACAGCCGGAGCCAGCGAACTCACTCCTCTACTAGGCAGTGTCCCAGGGAGTGGTGATATGTGATACCAGCACTGGCCACCAGCTAAAGGGGAGGGGGGGAGAGCAGTCTCTAACTTGGTGAGGAAAGTAGTGTGTGTCCAGTTCAGAGCTCTGAGCAAACCGACTCCTGCATAGGAGAGAAAAAAACATAAACCAGGCAATGTTCCATAGTGCAGACATGTTCTGATCCATAAGAGCAGCGGAGGCCACGGAGATCAAACCCAGGGCTAGGGATCTTCCCCCCCGGGAATCACGGGCAGTAATCAATGGCAGTGCAGCAGCAGGGGGGGGAGGATAGCAACCATGACCCCCCGGGAACGAAGGGAGAGAGAAAAAAAAAAAAGGGAAACGAGAAGGCAAATGGTGCATCCCACCCCATGAATAAAACAGAAAAACAAAAAACAGGGGTACAGAACATGGGGGGGAACAGGAGGCAACTTGCGGAGTGTCAAATACTTGCTGCTAGGGGAGACATCTACCGGCCATCCAACCAGGATATCGCTGCCTCCGGATCCGTGAAGAATCTTGTGCGGTCACCATCAATTACGCGAAGTTTGCTGGGATAAAGCAGGCTGAACTTGAGGCCCTTATCTCTCAGGCGCTTCCTAACCTCGGTGAAGCTGCGGCGGCGGTGTTGAACCTCTGGGGAGTAATCAGGAAAGAGCATGATGCGGCGACCATTATAGTCCAGGTCTCGTTTCTCCCTGGCAGCTGTCAGGATCCGATCTCTGTCCCTATAATTAAGTAGCCGGAGCAAGAAGGGTCTAGGAGGGTTACCAGGAGGCGGAGGGGTAGGGGGGACTCTGTGCGCTCTTTCCACCACAAATGTGGGAGGCATGGCAGGCAAATCCAGGAGCGAGATCAAGAAGGCCTCAGCAAACTCAGCAGGCCTCACGCCCTCCGCCTTCTCAGGGAGGCCTAGGACACGGATATTATTCCTCCTGAGCCTATTCTCAGTATCAATGGACTTGTCTTGTAGGGCTTTGACCTGTAGCTGTAAGGCATGGAGTTCCCTGGAGTCCGCCCTGGTAGAATCCTCTAATTGGGAGATGCGGCCCTCTGCTTCAGTGAACCGGGCCCTAAATTTGTCCATGTCATGGCGGATCAGGCTGACATCCGCCACTAGGTGGTCTATTTTGACCATCACCGAGTCCCGACCCTCCCTGATCGCTGCAAGGAGCTCGGCATGAGAGGTGGCCTGGGATGGGGATGGATCGAGATGGGAAGGAGAGCTGGCAGACATGGTCAGATCCCGGGGCCTCGTGGACAAGATGGCGGCCGCGGACCGGTCGGCTGGCGCCGAGGATGATCGGAGCTTACCCGGAGACAGCTGGGAGAGCCTCGGGGTGGTGGATGCCTTCTTCCGCCCCAGGGTGTCAGGTAAGTGGCTGCTGGAAGGAGGAATCTGCGCTGGAAAGCAGTAAGGATTCGGGCAGGAGCGGAGCTCAGCGGTCACACGTCCTCTCCTGTTCACATCCCGGCCACGCCCCGCGCTTTGCATTTTTAATGTCTATTTGCTGCAGCATATTTTTTACTTAGATGGTTAGGTATAGTGAGCTACACTGTGTTGATTCGGACACACTGTATCCCTCACATATGCCTTAAATTTAATGTATATTTACCCCCACCCCAAGTAGTTAACCTGCCTTAATTTCTCTCACCTTGAGAGTAGACAAAGAAAACAAAAAAAATTAGATGATTAAATAAGCTATCTCGGTACCCCTCCCCAACCACAGTCCCCCTCCATCTTCTATCCTTCTTCCAGTCTCCTATCTTCTTCCTGTTGATGTTTCTATTGAATAACCGTGATAATTTTGCAGCCATAGAGGTAGTTCAGTCATAGGCAGCTGAAGCTCACTTAAGAAGTCTGGAAGATCTGTAATGTCTCTAAATATTAACTGCCCTCCTCAAGGTCAGGGTATATTTGGATAAGTCCTGAAATAAACATATTTGTGTTCCATCAATGTCTATGGGTTTTTTTTTGTCGTGCCACCACCATAATCTTTTCCTTGATATGGAAGTAGTGTATTCTGCAGATGTCTGTGCAGCTTGCAATTTTGGGGTGCTTTTAATTGCCCCTCCTGTGGACCCCCTCTTGGGTTTCTGCGCTTGCGATCCCTTGGGTGGCATATTATAATTACTGTATTAAAGCATTATAGTTTATGTAGATTATAAGCTTATGGGTCTCACCGGTTTCTCTGTTTCTACTTTTTTGGCTTTGGGTGCCTGCAACCCCTTAGGTGGTATATTACAGTCACTATACTTTATACAAGTATAAATTTATAGGACTCACCTTTAGTCCTCACTTTCTTTATTTTTATGTTTGTCCCACAGTGGAGAGATTATTTCTGTCCAGGTACTCTCTTTCTGAAGTCCTTGTTCGGCTCCTTTCACCTTACATATGATAGGAGGGGGGGTTGGTAAAGGTTAGCCCCCATAGATCTGCTTAATTCAGAGTTAGGTTTGTACCTTTACCCCCTCGTGCAGCTAATACGGAGCAGTGTAGCAGGTGTAGCAAGCAATGGACCAATTCTTTGTCCTGCAGCGTGCAGCGTCTGTCAGCTCCCGCTTCCCCAAAGCCCATTGTGAGAGGATCGTTTGTATCTGAGGACTTGGTCAGTCTAGGAGTCTGGCAGCCTGCGGGGTTCCATGGTCAGTTCTCGGGTGAGCTCAGCTGAGCTTGCACTCATATCCTCCCGCTCCCCTGCCGTGCCGACATTAGTTTCTGCCCGTCCGTGTTTCGTGGTGATGGATGGGTGGATGGATCTCTTCCCGAGCGTGCTCTCGAGTGATGAGTGGACAGATCGCTTCCCCAGCGTGTTGCAGGTGCGGATGTCAGTGTAATCACTGGGTGAGTGGGGAGAGGTGGAGGCTGTTTCGGCTACATCACCTGGGCATAGAGGAGCTTAGCAGAGCAACCTCACTGTGCGGCCATCTTGGCCAGTCCCTCCGCTTCATATTTAGTATGAACACACGATCAGTCTCCTCTCCCCTCAAAGAACCAGGATCTGTGTTTTTAAACACACAGATCCAAGTTCTTGCTCTGTCAGGAGCAATCGCGGGTGCCCGTTGGTCATTTCGCCCGCCGGGCACTCGCATCAGCTCTGGCCAAAAGGCGAAGCGATGTAAGGTAACGGTGTTTCGCCCAGGGGAGCCAACCTACCACAAAACTGCGGCAGCTGGTCCAGAAGCGGTTTACTATGGTTAACCATCTTTGAATCATCTCTTGGAATGTTAGGGGGTTGAATAATGCACTGAAAGGGCAATCTGTCTTTGATTATGTTGCCTTGTTTCATTTCTCCTTGGTCTGTCTGCATGAGACACATAATACCGGCAATACCACTCGATTTTTGAAACATTGCTTTGTTCAACAAGCTTATCACTCAGTTTATACCTCCCACTCGAGGGGGGTTTCTATTCTAATCTATACAGGAGTTTTGTTCTCCTGCAGTAGGACCTTGGTAGATGAAAATGGCAGATATGTCTTCTTACACTGTAAGCTCTATGACTTGGAATTAATACTCGCCGCAGTGTATATACCTCCCCCTTATAATGTAGGAGTGTTTAATAAGCTTATTTATTTTGCAGGGGTTTCACCTTTAGCGCCATTTCTTGTAATTGGGGACTTTAATAGTGTCATGGATCAGGGCCTTGATAAATACCTAGCACCTAGATATCTATCTGCTGAGATCTTGTCCCCACTAAGCAGATTTTGCAGGGAGCTTGGATTGCAGGATGTATGGAGTCGGCTACATCCTGATGTCAGTGTAGTATATATAATACAGTTTAGAGTATATAGTGCAGGTAGTGTAGTATATATAATACAGTTCAGAGTAAATAGTGCAGTCAGTGTAGTATATATAATACAGTTCAGAGTATATAGTGTAGTCTGTGTAGTATATATAATACAGTGGAGAGTATATAGTGTAGTCAGTGTAGTATATATATTACAGTGGTGAGTATATAGTGCAGTCAGTGTAGTATTTATAATACAGTTCAGAGAATATAGTGCAGTCCGTGTAGTATACCTAATACAGTTCAGAGTATATAGTGCAGTCCATGTAGTATATAATACAGTTCAGAGTATATAGTGCAGTCTATATGTAGTGAATGAATGGAGATTAGGCAGATAGTGTAGTGTGCAGTCAGTGTAGTATATATAACACAGTGGAGAGTATATAGTGCAGTCAGTGTAGCATATATAATACAGTTCAGAGTATATAGTGCAGTCCATGTAGTATATACAGTACAGTTCAGAGTATATAGTGCAGTCTGTGTAGTATATATAAAATACAGTTCCGAGTATATAGTATAGTTTGTGTATCATATATAATACAGTTCAGAGTATATAGTACAGTCTGTGTAGTATATATGATACAGTGTAGATTATATAGTGCAGTCCGTATAGTATATATAATACAGTGGAGAGTATATAGTGCAGTCTGTGTAGTATAATTAATAAAGTTCAGAGTATATTGTGCAGTCAGTGTAGTATAATTAATACAGTTCAGAGTATATAGTGCAGTGCATGTAGTATATATAATACAGTTCACAGTATATAGTGCAGTCCCTGTTGTATATATAATACAGTTCAGAGTATATAGTGCAGTCCCTGTAGTATATATATAATACAATCCACAGTATATGGTGCAGTCCGTGTAGTATAAATATTGCAGTGCAGAGTATATAGTGCAGTCCCTGTAGTATACAGGTCCTTCTCAAAAAATTTGCATATTGTGATAAAGTTCATTATTTTCTGTAATGTACTGATAAACATTAGACTTTCATATATTTTAGATTCATTACACACAACTGAAGTAGTTCAAGCCTTTTCTTGTTTTAATATTGATGATTTTGGCATACAGCTCATGACAACCCAAAATTCCTATCTCAAAAAATTAGCATATTTCATCCGACCAATAAAAGAAAAGTGTTTTTAATACAAAAAAAGTCAACCTTCAAATAATTATGTTCAGTTATGCACTCAATACTTGGTCGGGAATCCTTTTGCAGAAATGACTGCTTCAATGCGGCGTGGCATGGAGGCAACCAGCCTGTGGCACTGCTGAGGTGTTATGGAGGCCCAGGATGCTTCGATAGCGGCCTTAAGCTCATCCAGAGTGTTGGGTCTTGCGTCTCTCAACTTTCTCTTCCCAATATCCCACAGATTCTCTATGGGGTTCAGGTCAGGAGAGTTGGCAGGCCAATTGAGCACAGTAATACCATGGTCAGTAAACCATTTACCAGTGGTTTTGGCACTGTGAGCAGGTGCCAGGTCGTGCTGAAAAATTAAATCTTCATCTCCATAAAGCTTTTCAGCAGATGGAAGCATGAAGTGCTCCAAAATCTCCTGAAAGCTAGTTGCATTGACCCTGCCCTTGATAAAACACAGTGGACCAACACCAGCAGCTGACATGGCACCCCAGACCATCACTGACTGTGGGTACTTGACACTGGACTTCAGGCATTTTGGCATTTCCCTCTCCCCAGTCTTCCTCCAGACTCTGGCACCTTGATTTCCGAATGACATGCAAAATTTGTTTTCATCCGAAAAAAGTACTTTGGACCACTGAGCAACAGTCCAGTGCTGCTTCTCTGTAGCCCAGGTCAGGCGCTTCTGCCGCTGTTTCTGGTTCAAAAGTGGCTTGACCTGGGGAATGCGGCACCTGTAGCCCATTTCCTGCACACGCCTGTTCACGGTGGCTCTGGATGTTTCTACTCCAGACTCAGTCCACTGCTTCCGCAGGTCCTCCAAGGTCTGGAATCGGTCCTTCTCCACAATCTTCTTCAGGGTCCGGTCACCTCTTCTCGTTGTGCAGCGTTTTCTGCCACACTTTTTCCTTCCCACAGACTTCCCACTGAGGTGCCTTGATACAGCACTCTGGGAACAGCCTATTCGTTCAGAAATTTCTTTCTGTGTCTTACCCTCTTGCTTGAGGGTGTCAATGATGGCCTTCTGGACAGCAGTCAGGTCGGCAGTCTTACCCATGATTGCGGTTTTGAGTAATGAACCAGGCTGGGAGTTTTTAAAAGCCTCAGGAATCTTTTGCAGGTGTTTAGAGTTAATTAGTTGATTCAGATGATTAGGTTAATAGCTCGTTTAGAGAACCTTTTCATGATATGCTAATTTTTTGAGATAGGAATTTTGGGTTGTCATGAGCTGTATGCCAAAATCATCAATATTAAAACAAGAAAAGGCTTGAACTACTTCAGTTGTGTGTAATGAATCTAAAATATATGAAAGTCTAATGTTTATCAGTACATTACAGAAAATAATGAACTTTATCACAATATGCTAATTTTTTGAGAAGGACCTGTATATAATACAGTTCAGAGTATATAGTGCAGTCCGTGTAGTATATATAATACAGTTCAATGTATATAGTGCTGTCCGTATAGTATATACAATACAGTTCAGAGTATATAGTGCAGTCCGTGTAGTATATACAATACAGTTCATAGTATATAATGCGGTCTGTGTAGTATAACTAATACAGTTCAGAGGGTATAGTGCAGCCAGTGTAGTATATATAATACAGTTCAGAGTATATAGTGCAGTGCATGTAGTATATACAATACAGTTCACAAGTATATAGTGCAGTCCGTATAGTATATATAATACAGTTCAATGTATATAGTGCAGTCCGTATAGTATATATAATACAGTTCAGAGTATATAGTGCAGTCCGTGTAGTATATAAAATACAGTTCAGAGTATATAGTGCAGTCCGTGTAGTATATACAATACAGTTCATAGTATATAATGCGGTCTGTGTAGTATAACTAATACAGTTCAGAGGGTATAGTGCAGCCAGTGGTGTATATATAATACAGTTCAGAGTATATAGTGCAGTGCATGTAGTATATACAATACAGTTCACAGCATATAGTGCAGTCAGTGTAGTGTATATATAATACAGTTCACAGTATATAGTGCAGTCCCTGTAGTATATATAATACAGTCAGGAGTATATAGTGCAGTCTGTGTAATATATATCATACAGTTCAGATATATAGTGTAGCCAGTGTATTATATATAATACAGTTCAGAGTATATAGTGCAGTGCGTGTAGTATATATAACACAGTTCACAGTATATAGTGCAGTCCGTGTAGTATATATAATACAGTTCACAGTATATAGTGCAGTCCCTGTAGTATATATAATACAGTTCAGAGTATATAGTGCAGTCAGTGTAGTATTTATAATACAGTTCAGAATATATAGTGCAGCCAGTGTAGTATTTATAATACAGTGGAGAATATATTGTACCATCAGTGTAGTATATATAATACATTGCATAGTATATAGTGCAGTCAGTGTAGTATATATAATATATTGGAGAATATATAGTGCAGTCAGTGTAGTATATATAATACAGTTCAGGGTATATAGTGCAGTGCAGAGTATATAACACAGTGTATTGAAGTGGTTAAGGGGAACCCTATGACAGAATAAAAAAAAAAACGGCGTGGGGTCCCCCATAAAATCCATACCAGGCCCTTTGGGTCTGGTATATATTTTAAGGGGAACTCCACATCAATTTTTTTTTTTTTAAAACAGCGTGAGGTCCCCAACTGGCCATCTTTAAAATTATGAGCAATTGAGGTCAGAGTACCCCCTACAGCCCAGGTGGTTTTACCAGTTCCTTCAGTTGTGTCATTTGTTATGTGCCCAGTTTTCGTCAGCTGAGCTATCCTTTTCCCCCATTCCCACCCTGGATAAAATGGTGCAAGCAAAGTCATCTAAGGGACTTATTTCTGTAATGTATATGGTCCTTTTGGGAAATTTTTTTATCAAGGTTTCTTATTTGTTCTAGGGCGAGATGGGAACGAAACATTATCTCTCTCTCTGAGGAGGTTTGGGAGGAGATTCTTTGATCTCTTTCTCTCACCTCTCTCTCTCAATCTCATTGATTAACTCAGATTTGTATTTTACAAAGGGTATACATACCCCTGGAATTTCTGTATTCTATAGGCCTGATATCAGATCCAGTATGTGCCAGGTGCTCTTATACATTTATTGTGGAGATGTCCCAAACTCCAGAGATACTGGAAGGAGGTGGTTGGTACACTTAATGGGCTTTTAGATCTAATTATTCCAGTTCAACCACTGACATGCCTATTGGGCTATCTTGATCCCATTCTTTATACTCCTCCTATCTCTAACACTATCTTGCGTGCTCTTTTCGTGGCCCGCAGACAAATTGCCCTTAGGTGGACCTCTCCATGGCCTCCCATTCTGTCTGATTTGATCTCAATAGGCTTATTTCTTTTGAAAAACATACGTTTCTTTTAAGAAATTCCATGAGTGCGTTTAATGCCATTTGAGCACAATGGAGTCAATGTCCCTGTTTGTCCAGTAGGGAAATTAGAGCTATAAATACAGTATCTCTGTTTGTATAAGGTGTATTATAGATGGGATTGATTTTTTTGTTTTGTTTTTGTTTCTTGGAGTTTTGTATGATGTATTTATTGCGCTATGTTTGTATTTCAATGTTTTGTGAAAAATGGGAAAAATGTAACTAAATAAAATCTGGTTAAAAATTCTAGGATATTTTGCATGGAGATGCATTTAAACAATAAAAAGAAAAGCTCACCTGCTATGATTCTGTTCTCTTCTATGTAAATGGTGCCATCAATCAACACTAAAAGGGTAATACCCAGGCACAAAAAAAAGTCAGTTCATGGGCTACATATTAGCTGCTCACTTTTTGTAAGGAATATCTTCAAAATATAGATTTTTTATATTTAGTGTTTTCAACAGTTTCTTATTTAAATCAGTATCCTAATTTTTCAATTAGACCAGTGTTCTTTTAAAGTTTTTAAATTGAATCTCATCTGCTTTTCCGACCCTTAAATAGCCTACATTTGCACTGAAAATCCAGTATGTATATCATTAATTGGGCAGATTCTTTATATGCCTTTAGCTAAAAATCATTTGAATTCTAAAAACAGTTTAAAATAAAACCTTGAAGGATCTTGGAGTTCTGTTTTCCTTTCTCTGCTTTCATTTTTCCCATTTGCTTCTAGATTCCTCAAAGGACCTTTCATTTGAGTTTTAAAATAGAACAATTTGGGAGATTGTTTCATTTGTATAGCCAGGAGGCCTTATACTAAGAGGTTATCCTCCAAAGGACAGTTAGGGATGCATATTTATTTTGGTAACCTCTTCGCTGCTAGATGTGCCAGGAACAAATATTTCTGCAATGCATTGTACAATTCCCCCTGGCAACAAAATTAAATCAGTTTGCTCACTGCACAGCTTTAGTCTTCTTACATAACATTGATCAGCACTTGTATTGCAAAATAAAGGCATTACTAACAGATCAGTGTTTCTGCTCAAGATCTATGAAGCATTACAAGGATTTAACATTTTGATTAAGTCAGACATTTATGAACAAATACCATAATTTAGTTAATGATATGGCAGTACTCTAAAATGTATACAGAGTCCTGTAAATTTATATTTGTGTTTTTTCTAAGGGTTGTAAGATAATCTTTTGGTTTTGTATCCTAAAATACTATTTTGCTGTGTAAACTTCCTGAGTAGTTCTTGAAGTACTACTAAAAAATAAATAAAAAATAAAGAAGAAAAAACAACACCTAAAAAAGTGACTGGTGCTACAACAGGACCCAGGTCCTGAAAACGACTTATTTAGTATATACTTGGTTGAATCAGTCACAAACAGATGCTGGCAACAAACAAAGAAAACTGGGAAAATGCCCTAGGACATAGCTTCAGCGATGCCCAATGGGAAAAAGCATGCACCTTAGCACATAAATGCTCGCTTAGCACAAGATTCCAGGAAATCTCCTACAAAATTCTAACACAATGGTACATGACTCCACAGAAAGCCAAAAAATGGTCAAACACAGCGTCAGATACCTGCTGGCGATGTGACAGGGAAACAGGATCTTTCTTACACATTTGGTGGGAATGTCCACCAATCTTATGTCAATTCTTTTTATTAATTTTCTTTATATTTACAACATGAAGAAAACAGTAGTGAAAGCAGGTAAAAAATACAGTAATAAAATCAAGTGAATGGGCACAGTGAGATCACCATGCTGTGCGTGTATGAGGACGCTTTAGCTATCTGGTGGGAATACATTCTTTAGTATTAACTAATTGGTGTACTTTCGCCAATATTTATCACATCACATTGAAGGGAACACACTGCACCCAATGGGGGTACCAACCTCCCTACATAGATTAGGCATCATCTCAAATACTCAAGGAAGTCAGAACTTTTTAGGTGTTAGAGAACCAGGATGTCCACGGAGACCAAAGATCAAGAGCAGTATGGAAATGTCCTTGTGAGGAAGCTAACAGTTTTTCGTAAGTGTAGTGTAAGTTAGTTAAGTTAATAACTTCTGCAAGTGTAGGAGGGGTAATGTCTTTCCATTTTCTTGTAATTAGTAGTCTAGTAGGGATGGGCCCGGTGCTCGATTCGAACCCATGTTCGAATCGAGCACCGGGCGTTCGCTCGCTCGTCGAGCCCAGAACTATTTGGGCCGTTCGCATCACATACGTGTGATGCGAGCGGCCCCGCAATGCATTGCGGCCGGCGCGGCCGGCGCAGTGCATTGCTGGCTGATGATTGGCCAAGCATGCACTGTGACCCCGCATGCTTGGCCAATCACAGCGCCCGAAACTCGGAGAGCAATAATTGGCTACAGGCAGGACGCCTGTAGCCAATTACAGCTCAGGGGCTTTAGTACATGCCCCACCATTTAAAAGGCCGCCACGCCATCGGCCCCGGTCACATGAGTTCCGGCTTTAGGAGAGATCAGTCTGCTGATTCTGTCTTTGCTTGATACTGAAAGATTTGCTCTTCTTTGCTAAACCATTGGCTATTTCTTTGCTAAACCATTGCTACCTAAGTCATTGATCGTTCATTGCTGCTGATTGCACAGTTAGCGTGTTATTAGCTGCTGCTGGGGATTAGTCTGGTGCGTGCTTACTGTTAGTACAGTATTGCAGTAGTACCAACCGCAGTGCTGTTAGCACAGCATTGCACCCCAACAGCACCCATAGGACTTCTAGTGTGTTAGTGGCAGCAAACAGAGCTCCTATATTTTCTTCTCAGCAGCACCCATAGGACTTCTAGTGTGTTAGTGGCAGCAAACAGAGCTCCTATATTTTCTTCTCAGCAGCACCCATAGGACTTCTAGTGTGTTAGTGGCATCACACAGAGCTCCTATATTTTCTTCTCAGCAGCACCCATAGGACTTCTAGTGTGTTAGTGGCAGCAAACAGAGCTCCTATATTTTCTTCTCAGCAGCACCCATAGGACTTCTAATGTGTTAGTGGCATCACACAGAGTTCCTATATTTTCATCTCAGAAGCACCCATAGGACTTCTAGTGTGTTAGTGGCATCACACAGAGCTCCTATATTTTCTTCTCAGAAGCACCCATAGGACTTCTAGTGTGTTAGTGGCAGCAAACAGAGCTCCTATATTTTCTTCTTAGCAGCACCCATAGGACTTCTAATGTGTTAGTGGCATCACACAGAGTTCCTATATTTTCATCTCAGAAGCACCCATAGGACTTCTAGTGTGTTAGTGGCATCACACAGAGCTCCTATATTTTCTTCTCAGAAGCACCCATAGGACTTCTAGTGTGTTAGTGGCAGCAAACAGAGCTCCTATATTTTCTTCTCAGCAGCACCCATAGGACTTCTAGTGTGTTAGTGGCATCACACAGAGCTCCTATATTTTCATCTCAGAAGCACCCATAGGACTTCTAGTGTGTTAGTGGCATCACACAGAGCTCCTATATTTTCTTCTCAGCAGCACCCATAGGACTTCTAGTGTGTTAGTGGCAGCAAACAGAGCTCCTATATTTTCTTCTCAGAAGCACCCATAGGACTTCTAGTGTGTTAGTGGCATCACACAGAGTTCCTATATTTTCATCTCAGAAGCACCCATAGGACTTCTAGTGTGTTAGTGGCATCACACAGAGCTCCTATATTTTCTTCTCAGCAGCACCCATAGGACTTCTAGTGTGTTAGTGGCATCACACAGAGCTCCTATATTTTCATCTCAGAAGCACCCATAGGACTTCTAGTGTGTTAGTGGCATCACACAGAGCTCCTATATTTTCTTCTCAGCAGCACCCATAGGACTTCTAGTGTGTTAGTGGCAGCAAACAGAGCTCCTATATTTTCTTCTCAGCAGCACCCATAGGACTTCTAGTGTGTTAGTGGCATCACACAGAGCTCCTATATTTTCTTCTCAGCAGCACCCATAGGACTTCTAGTGTGTTAGTGGCAGCAAACAGAGCTCCTATATTTTCTTCTCAGCAGCACCCATAGGACTTCTAGTGTGTTAGTGGCATCACACAGAGCTCCTATATTTTCTTCTCAGCAGCACCCATAGGACTTCTAGTGTGTTAGTGGCAGCAAACAGAGCTCCTATATTTTCTTCTCAGCAGCACCCATAGGACTTCTAGTGTGTTAGTGGCATCACACAGAGCTCCTATATTTTCATCTCAGAAGCACCCATAGGACTTCTAGTGTGTTAGTGGCATCACACAGAGCTCCTATATTTTCTTCTCAGCAGCACCCATAGGACTTCTAGTGTGTTAGTGGCAGCAAACAGAGCTCCTATATTTTCTTCTCAGAAGCACCCATAGGACTTCTAGTGTGTTAGTGGTATCACACAGAGTTCCTATATTTTCATCTCAGAAGCACCCATAGGACTTCTAGTGTGTTAGTGGCAGCAAACAGAGCTCCTATATTTTCTTGTCAGCAGCACACATAGTACCTATAGTGTGTTAGTGTCAGCACCCATAGGACCTGCAGTATGTTGTGAGCACACATAGGAGTTCTATTTTTTATACTATATACACTACCGACTACAATGGCTGGAAGACCGCCAAGGAGAGGCAGAGCGTGCCGAGGCAAGAACACAGGGCAGGCAGGCTCTGTTTCTAGAGACAACAGTGCTGGCCGTGGACGTGGTCGTGCATCGTCATCAGCACGTGGCCATGGGACACGCTTGTCTTTGTTTTCGGCAGCTGGACATGTGGAGCCGCATCATGCCGAAGGCTTGGTAGAATGGATGACCAAGCCCTCCTCATCCTCCTCATCCTCTCTCACCCAGGCTCAGGGTACTGGCAGAGCAGCTGCCAACGCGTACTCAATGGCATCATCAGCCACCCCTTCCCTAGACCCACCATGTCCTCCTGAGGAGTCCCCCGAACTGTTTGAGCACAGTGTTGGGTACATGCTCCAGGAGGATGCCCAACGATTCGAAGGCTCGGATGATGATACCCAGCTTGAGGAAGTCAGTAGTGTGCGCGCAGAGAGAGGGGATGCTGAAGGACAGCAATCTGGCAGTAGTGTTCCACCAGCTGCAGCTTACTGCCAGGTTTGCTCTAGTGGTGAAGAGGGAGGGGATGATGAGGTCACTGACTCCACGTGGGTGCCTGAAGGGAGAGAGGAGGAGGAGGATGCAGCGTCACATGTCCAACGAGGCAGGATGCCCCCTGGAGGCCAGCTAGAGGCCAGCACAGCAACTGTACCACACCGCAGAGCTCCGCCTGTGCAGGGCGCTGCCTCTGCACGTTATCACAAAAGTTCTTTGGTGTGGGCCTTTTTTGAGACGAGTGCATCAGATCGCACCACTGCTATTTGCAATATTTGTCTCAAGCGTATCTCGCGTGGCCAAAACATCAGCCGCTTGGGCACCACAAGCATGAGCAGACATATGTCGACCTGCCATGCAGCTCGTTGGCAAGCACACATAAAAGACCCACACCAAAGAACAAAGCGGACCTCTCCTTGCTCCTCATCAGCTGGGATCTCCATCCCCACTATATCTTCAGTCCTCTCTTAAAGCTGCTCTGAGAGGACTGAAGGTGTAGAATTAGGTGTGTCACAACCAAGTACTTGCAGTACACCGACGTCCGATTGTAGCAGGCAAATTTCCCTGCCCCAGCTGCTGGACCGTCGAAAGAAGTATACTCCCAGCCATCCACATGCCCAGCGGTTGAATGCTAGCTTGGCTAAATTGCTAGCACTTCAACTGCTGCCTTTTCAGTTGATAGACTCGGCCCCCTTCCGTGAGTTTGTTCAATGTGCGGTTCCTCAGTGGCAGGTTCCCAAACGCCACTTTTTCTCACGGAAGGCGATTCCGTCTCTCTACTGGCATGTGGAAGGCAATGTCCATGCCTCGCTGGACAGGGCGGTCAGCGGTAAGGTGCATATTACCGCTGACTCATGGTCCAGCAGGCATGGACAGGGACGTTATCTTTCTTTCACGGCCCATTGGGTCACTCTATTGGCAGCTGGGAGGGATGCAGGACAAGGTGCAGTAGTGTTGGAGGTTGTTCCGCCACCACGCCTCCAAAATGCTACTACTGGTTGTGACACACCTCTCTCCTCCACCCCCTCCTCTTCTTCTTCCTCCATGTCCTCTTCGAGTGCTCTGTCCTCGGAACCAGCGGTGCTCCGTAGGCGTACAAGGGGCTACGCGAGTACGCAGGCAAAAAGATGCCATGCCGTGCTTGCGCTGGTGTGTTTGGGGGACAGGAGCCACACTGGGCCAGAGGTTCTGGCAGCTCTGCAGGGGCAGGCCGAGAGGTGGTTGACGCCACGCCAGCTTAAGCCAGGAATGGTCGTTTCTGATAATGGCACCAACCTCCTCTCCGCCCTGCGACAGGGGCAGCTCACCCATGTGCCCTGTATGGCTCACGTCCTCAACCTGGTGGTGCAGCGGTTCTTGGGCAGGTTCCCAGGCTTACAGGATGTCCTGAGGCAGGCCAGGAAAGTCTGTGTGCATTTCCGCCGATCTTATAATGCCAGTGCTCGGCTGACTGAGCTGCAAAAGGAGCTGAACCTGCCCAAGAACCGCCTAATATGTGACATGCCCACCAGGTGGAACTCAACGTTGGCCATGCTGCAGCGACTGCACACGCAGCAGAGGGCCATCAATGAGTACCTTTGCGACTACGGCACCAGGACAGGGTCAGGGGAGCTTGGCTTTTTTTCCCCACGCCAGTGGAGCATGATCAGGGATGCATGCACTGTCCTCTCACCATTTGAGGAGGCCACGAGGATGGTGAGCAGTGACAGTGCATGCATCAGTGACACTGTACCTCTTGTCCACCTGTTGGAGCATACGCTGCGTGGGATAATGGACAGGGCACTTGAGGCAGAACAGAGGCAGGAAGAGGAGGACTTCCTTGTCTCTCAAGGCCCCCTTTATCCAGACAATGTTCCTTCTGTCCCACCCATCACACAGGAAGAGGAGGAGGAGGAGGAGGAGGAGGAGGAGGATTGTGTGAGCATGGAGGTGGAGCCTGGCACTCAGCATCAGCAGCAGCAGTCTTTTAGGGATGATGTACAGTCCCAACAAACCAGTGGACTTGTACGTGGCTGGGAGGAGGTGGCTGGCGATCATGTCATCCTCAGTGACCCAGAAGACTCCGGACCGAATGCCTCAGCTAACCTACGCTGCATGGCCTCCCTGATCCTGCAAAGCCTGCGGAAGGATCCTCGTGTTCTTCGGATCAAGGAGAGTGACCATTACTGGCTGGCCACTCTCCTTGATCCACGGTACAAGGGTAAGGTTGCGGACCTTATCTTGCCGTCGCAGAGGGAGCAGAGGATGAGACATCTCAGGGAGGCCTTGCAGAAAGGTCTGTGCAACGCGTTCCCAGAAACTGGGAGGTTACAAACTCCTGGTCCTGGACGACGAGTTGCTGAGGCTTCGGTCAGTAGCAGAAGGAGCGGTGGGGAAGGTGGACGTCTGACCGATGCGTTCAGACAATTTTTTAGTCCGCAGCCCCAAGGTATGATCGGTTCCAGCAACCATCGCCAGCGTCTGATATACATGGTGCAGGAATACCTAGGGGCAAGGTCAGACTTGGACACCTTTCCCACCGAAAATCCTCTGGCTTACTGGGTCCTGAGGATGGATCACTGGCCAGAGCTTGCACAGTATGCAATTGAGCTACTGGCCTGTCCTGCATCCAGCGTTCTTTCCGAACGCACATTCAGTGCTGCTGGAGGATTTGTCACCGATCATAGGGTGCGCCTGTCCACCGACTCGGTTGATCGACTGACCTTCATAAAAATGAATCAGTCTTGGATCACCACCAGCTACCAGACACCTGAAGTGGATATAACGGAATAATTTATAATGTCACATCCCTTCAAGACTGCCTATGCTGATGCTGAGTGACTGTCCTGTTATGTTCACTGACTATCCTCTTCCTCCTCCTCAATGATCCATGCCACCACACCAGTGCCTAAGGCACAATTTTTCAGCCCCTGTATAACAGGGGCGTGTAATTACAATTTTTTAAAAAGATGCTTCGCAACAGGTGTGACTGCTGTGCTCAGAGTACAGTATCTGTGAGGGGTTGCAGTGTTGTGGCACCAGCACCAGTGCCTAAGGCACAATTTTTCAGCCCCTGTTGGGGCGTGTAATTACAATTTTTAGGCAATGCTTTGCAACAGGTCTCATTGCTGTGCTCAGAGTACAGTATCTGTGAGGGGTTGCAGTGTTGTGGCACCAGCACCAGTGCCTAAGGCACAATTTTTCAGCCCCTGTATAACAGGGGCGTGTAATTACAATTTTTTAAAAAGATGCTTCGCAACAGGTGTGACTGCTGTGCTCCAAGTACAGTATCTGTGAGGGGTTGCAGTGTTGTGGCACCAGCACCAATGCCTAAGGCACAATTTTTCAGCCCCTGTTTAACAGGGGCGTGTAATTACAAATCTTGATCTAATAGTTCACAGCAGGGCCCATTCCTGCGCCCACCAAGAGTAACTATGAGGGCCTACAGTCTTGTGGCAACACCGTCCACCACCACCACCAAAGGCCCAATTTTTCTGCCCTGTTCAACAGGTGCATGCAATTACAAATCTTGATCTAATAACTCACAGCAGGGCCCATTCCTGCACCCACCAAGAGTAACTGTGAGGGCTTACAGTCTTGTGGCAACACCGTCCACCACCACCACCACCACCACCAAAGGCCCAATTTTTCTGCCCGGTTCAACAGGTGCATGCAAGTACAAATCTTGATCTATTAACTCACAGCAGGGCCCATTCCTGTGCCCACCAGTCTTGTGGCTACACCAACATCTAATAGGGCAAATTTCTGCAGAGTATATACGGCAGGCCCCTACTTTCAAACATCCAACTTACAAACGACTCCTACTTGCAAACGGCAAGAGAAAACAGGAAGTGAGAGGAAATCTACCCCTAGGAAGGAAAATTCTATCCTGTTAGATTTAATTTGGGAAAAAGGTATCTCCTCTCTACTGATGCTTTATCACCAATCCTTGTTTCAATTAAAACCCCACTTTTCCAAAAACATTTGTCATTGGGACGGAAAGTGAGGTGACATGTTCTGAACAGATGTGCAAAGACAGCAAATGTTACAGGGGTGATAACCCCTCCCTATGTTCTCCAAAAAGCTTAAAAATTGATTTTTTTGGGATGTAGCTACACTTCATAATGTACCTGTTCAGATTCTACTTAAGAACAAACCTACAGTCCATGTCTTGTTTGCACCACCTATATACTGCTGTTCAGAGTATATAGGGTTGTAGGTATAGGGTTTTATTTTGGGTGCGGGGTCCCCCTTAGTATCCATACAAGACCCAAAGGGGCTGGGGTGGGGGGGGGGGGTGATGGGGTAGCCATGCCATTTTTCTCAAGGATTTTCAGCCATATGGCGGCCAGGACAAGACATGACATTAAAGCCGCAAGTGGTTTTAAATGGCTTCTTTTTTTCCTTTACAAATGTCATTTTGTGCAAGGACAGTTCTAAACACGGGAAACACATGCCACTTCACAGGCATACTTTAGACACCCCCCAGGTACCATATTTAAAGGAAAATTTCACTTTTTTTTTTTTCACTTTATGCATCATTAAAATGACTGCTCCCGAAAAAACTTTAGTTTTTAAAATTTATTTTTGCATTGATATATGTCCCCTGGGGCAGGACCCGGGTCCCCAAACCTGTTTTATGACATTAACATGCATATTGGCCGTTGTAATTAGCAATTTTGATTTCGAACGTTCGCGTCCATTATAACGAATAGGGTTCGAAAATTCGCGCAAACTTTCGGTCCGTTCGAAGGTTCTGGTGCGAACCGAACCCGGGGGTGTTCGGCTCATCCCTATAGTCTAGCAGCCAGTAGGAAGTTTGCAATCGTGTGTTGGAGATTTGGTAGGATTTGGTCGATTCCCAGGGACAGGAGTGCTAATGCTGGGTTTGGTAAAATCTGTGTTTGCGCTATTTGTGTGATGATCTTGAATACATCATCCCAGTATTCTCGGAGTTTGGGGCAGCTCCACATTATGTGAAACAGATCACTTCGAGAACCACATTGCCTCCAACATGTATTGGGTTGTTGGGTGTCAAATTTTTATAAAATTGCGGGTGTGTAGTACCATCTGAGTGTTATTTTGACCGAGTTCTCCCACAAGGAGGAGCAGTTGGACGCTTTCTGGGTGATTTTGCAGGCCCTTTGCCATTGGAGTGGTGTAAATGCCTGTTGTAAATCCCCTTCCCATTGGAAGTGGGAGGGGGATTTAACAAATGTTTGTTTCTGTTGGAAGAGATTGTAGAACAGAGTTATTCCCTTTCTCTGCGGATTGCTCGCGGAGAGGAATAGCCATGCTTGGGTTTGGATGGTATGCTGGTGTGCTGGGAATGATTGGAGACTGTGTTTGATTTGCGTGTATTGATAGAAGCTTGTTTGAGGCAGGTTGAATTCTGCTTGTAGTTGTGAAAAGGGTTTCAAAAAGCCCTTGGAGTAAAGATTCTGCAGGTGCTTGATACCCTTCACCCTCCATAGTTTTATGGATAGTTGATCTATCGTGTGTTTTAGGACTTCCAATGGAATATCCATTGTCACCGTTTGTTCCGACATTTGTTTATGTGCAAGCAGAATAAGCCAAGTTCGAATGGAGATTGTCATCGACGGGTGTAGATGTGTCGGGATTCTTTGTCCTAAATGGGCTCCGAACAGCCATAGATTCGTCGGGCCAAATGTGCTGTAAGTTGCTTCTATCTCACCCCAAGAGGTTGAGGGTTCTGGGAGGAACCATTCTTGCAATTGGGTTAAGACCGAGGCGAGAAAGTAATCTCGGAAATCTATATAGCCTACTCCACCGACCAATCTATGTTTTATCAATTTAGCGTGTGAGCATCTGGACCTCTTCCCCTGCCAAACAAATCTAGCTAAGATTGTTTGTAGCGATCTAAAGTAGCTGCTAGGAATGGGGATTGTAAGGTTCCGGAAGAGGTATAAAATTTGAGGGAGTTGGATCATCTTAAACATAGCTAGTCTGCCCCACCAGGAGAATTCTAGGTGTTCTATATTGTGGAGATCGGTTTGGATTTTGGTTCTCAAGGGAATTTAGTTTTGAGCAAAAAGGGACTTTGTTGATCTAGTGAGGTTGATACCTAGATAAGGTATACTGGTGTCTGCCCAAGCGTATGGGAACTGTTGTTGCAGAAGATTACGGGTTACTGGATCTACACCTAGGTCAAGGATATGAGATTTAGTAGCATTGGCTTTGTAGAATGATACTTTACCGAACCATGTGAGGGTCTTTTGAATTTCAGGTAGGGAGCGTGATGGATCAGTTAGCATTAATATCACGTCGTCCGCGAAGAGGCTAATTTTGTGGGTTTGGTTACTTATATTGACTCCCGATATATTGACGTTGGTCCGTACATGTTCCGCTAATGGTTCCATCATAAGATTGAAAATTAGAGGAGACAAGGGGCATCCTTGTCTTGTGCCATTTGTTATGTGAAAGGGGGTGGACAGGAGGTTTGAGGTGTAAACTTTTGCTGATGGGTTGGAGTATAGTGCAAGTATGGCCTGAAGGACATGACCTCCAAATCCAAATTTTTGTAAAACCAGTGAAAGATACGTCCAATTTACTCTATCGAACGCCTTCTCTGCGTCCAGCGATAGAAGCAGAGAAGGCGTTCCGGTCGAGGATGTGTGGTGTATGATATCAATCAGGCGTCTAGTGGCGTCCGACGTTTGGCGACCTCTGGTAAATCCTGTTTGATCTTTGTGAACTAGGGAAGGTAAGATGTCAATGATTCTGTTCGCTATTAAAAAAGAGGTAGGATGAAAGGGATTTTTATGGTGCAGAGGTTGATCAAAGAGAGAGAGCTTCTAATATGATATAATTGATAATTTTATTAATACAAAAATAGACAAAAGGAATATAAAATATATAAAACCAATCATGGGTTTTTAGGCACATATACAGTATTATACATAGGTGGTGGTCATAATGCATAGAGTTTGGATGAACATAAAATCGCATGGAAACCCAACATGTTTCGCTTGAAACAGCTTCCTCAGGGGTTTGCGATGACCATCCGCACTTGTCAAATATGACTATACAGAAGAAAAAAAGAAGAAGAGAAGAAATACAGTTATACATTGAAATGCATTACATATCATATCCAGACAAATTAGGTATGAACAAGGTCTAATTGTTATGCTGGACCCCTCCCATTGCTACTTACCCTGTTCTGTTCGCTATTACCTTGGCATACACCTTGAGATCAATGTTTAGTAGCGAGATAGGGCGAAAATTTTGGGGGGTATTAGGTTCCTTGCCTGGTTTGGGTAATGTTATAATAAGTGCTGATAGCATTTCAGTTGGGAATGAGGAGGAGGATGCAGCGTGGTTGAATAACTCGCAGAGATAGGGGGCTAAAGTTGTATTAAATTCTTTAAGGTATTCTCCTGTGAATCCATCTGGACCGGGGGATTTGGAGTTTGGTAATTTGCCTATAGCTGTTCGGACTTCAAATTCAGTGAATGGTAAATTGAGTTGTGCTAGTGCTTCAGGGGTTAATGCCGGCAGCTTAATATGATTGAGGAAGGACTGAATTTCAGTTTGAGTGGGTTGATGGGTGCTATCATCATCTTTTAAATTATATAGGCTACTATAGTAGGAGCTAAAAGCATCCGCAATTTCTTGGGGGTTAATGTGTTTAACCTTAGTGGTGGGGTGAAATAGATGGTCTATTCTTGTTTTTGTCCTGTGTCCTTTGATGCGCTGTGACATGACCTTCCCTGCTTTATTGCTGGTGACAAAGGATTTGGCTTTCAGCTTCCTAAGGTTTAGTTCATAGCTTTCTAGTAGCAACGACCTGAGTTTGTGGCGTAATTTAAATATTTGGGCTTGGAGATCTGAGGTTGGGTTTGATTTGTTTTGTGTGTCTACTGCTACTATCTGAGCAGTTAATTCTTCCAATCTCTGCATCCTCCTCTTTTTCATTTTGGCTCCCAGTTGTATTAAAAATCCTCTCATATAGGATTTGTGTGCGTTCCACAGTACCGCCGGGTCAGACACTGAGCCTTTATTGTTTAGGAAAAATTCTGTCAATTTTTGAGAGAGAAACGCAATATTTTCTGCGTTTTGTAGAATGTAATTGTTGACTCTCCATAAGAAATCTTTGGGAGAGGAATTCTTGTTTACAATTTGGATGCTGACAGGAGCGTGATCTGACCAGGTGATGGCGTGGATTTTGGTATCGCTAACATTCTGCAGTAGCCATTTATCGGTTAAAAAGAGGTCAATACGTGAGTAAGTATTGTGACGCGAGGAAAGGAACGTGTAATCCCTCTCGGTCGCGTGACAACACCTCCAAGCGTCATGTAAGTCATTTCCTGTAAGAAAGGAGGTTAGAGGTGAGATGAAGCGTTTGGGACCAGATGATGTGTCCATGACATAATCAGGTGCTAGATTAAAGTCACCGCAGATTAGAAGGTGTCCTTGTTGGATCGCCTGTGTTTCTTTTAGTAGACGTTTAAGAAATCGCATCTGACCATGGTTCGGTGCGTATAGGTTTACAATTGTATATTGGACGTTGTCAATGGAGCATACAAGAATTACATAGCGGCCCTCTGGGTCCAGTTTACAGTTTTGTAGTTGAAAGGCTAGGGTATCCTTGATGGCAATCAGTACTCCCCTTTGTTTCTTGGAGTAGTTGGCTTTATACACTTGCGGATAAGATTTATGTTGGCAGCTGGGGGTGGCATCTTGGTTAAAGTGCGTTTCTTGTACGCATACTATGTCGCTGTTGTGAGTCAATGCTGTCTTCCATAGGGAAGCTCTTTTGGCCGGGTGGTTCAAGCCTTTAGCGTTAATAGTCAGTATGTTAATGGCCATTGTGAGGTGGTCCGGGGTGTAATGGTGTAAGTGTCACTCACTGTTAGATGATATAGAAGGTTTTCCTCGTCGTGGAACTGCAGGATTAATCACAGTCGTGGTTGCTCCGGGATAGATGGTCCTGTAGGAAGCGAACTGTGTTGTGGTTGTACTGGCGAAAGAGAACAGTCAATTTAAAACATTAACATTAAACCGTAAAGACAAAACTGCCTTATTCCCCCCAGACTATGGAGGTCACTGCCTGCTGCTAATCAAAGGTCACTGTGTCCACAGCCGCATGTGACACTACTTGCTGTGAGTAGTGCAAGTAGAGGAGATTTAAAACGATCTCCTGTATTAGTCAAACTGTCAGTATCAATAACCAGGTAAATTGACAAAACTCTGGGAAAAGTTCCAAACAATTATACAGAAGCAGGGCAGAGGACCGGGGATATAGGTCGCTGAAACAGATGTTTGTTGTAGGGTAAATCATTTTCCTCTACGGGACTGATATCCCTGGCGTTGTGTACCTCGTGGCTGATGCTCATTGAGGGTTTTCTTTTCCTCTGGGGAGAGATCCGGGATAATTCCCCAAGTGTGTAGGAGTTGCAGCCCTTCTCTTGGGTCAGATATGACAGTAGTCGTGCCATTGTTGGTGATCACTAGCGTGGCTGGGTGTCTCCATTTGTAAGATATTTTGTGGTTGTTAAGGGCCTTAGTGGTGGTTTTCATTTGTCTCCTCATGCTGAGAGTGTATTGGGAGAGATCTGCATACAAATGTATCCCATTGAATGGGGCTGGAAGTTCTGGGTTTGATCTGGCCTTTGCTAGTAATTTCTCCTTCGTTGGAAAAAATTGTATTTTCATGAGGACATCTCTAGGAATTGAGGCCTCAAGATGTTTGGGCTTAGGTATACGGTGTATGCGATCTATGATGCGTTCTATTTGCGACACTTCAGGGAGCAGTGTCATGATCATGTCGCCAGCAAATTTTTGCAGATCTCCGGGGAGAATGGACTCGGGTATCCATCTTATCTTTACGGTATTCCTTCTCGACCGATCTTTGAGATCTGCGAGCTTGGCTTTAATCCAATAAGTGTCCTCAGACTGCTCCTTGCAAACATCTATAAGCTCATTCACTGTGGATGTGCATTCCTCCATTTTAGTTTCAATGTGCTGTACTCTATTCCCCATCCCCTGCATCTCAGAGGAAAAGCTTTTAATCATGGTGGATATGCTCATCATGAGGGAGGACTGCAGGGAGAGCAGCATGTCCTTCATGGTTGAATCCAGGACAGGTTGGCCTGAGGTAGGGAAGTGAGCTATTGGGGATAGTAGGTTGAGGCCTACCTGATCCTGGAGGAGAGCGTCCGTCTCTGTGTTTGAGGCCTGTGTGGCCGGATCCATTCTCATCCGCGCTTTAGCAGGGCTAAGAGAAGCTGGACTGTGCTGGGATGAATCGCTGCCCTGGAGTGGGGCTATGTCATCAGCCCAGGCATCCGGATGGTCATCAGGTAGATCAGTGTAGGATGAGGAGTTTTGCAAGCGCGCTCCGCCGGCGCCATCTTGCCACGTCCCCTTCTCTGTTGCCGGCATGGTGAAGAAGTCCGTAAGCTTCTTGGGGTATCTCTCCTCTTTACGCTTGCGGGACTGCATCGGGTGGAGGCTCCCCTAGATAGTGAGGAGGTTTGTAGGCCGCGTAAGCGCTGATGGGTGCTCTGTATTTCGCTGTTATCCCCGGTCTCTGTCAGAGCTGTTAGCTTAGGCGTCCATCACCGTCGCGCGCAAGCCATGCCCCCGGAATGTCCACCAATCTTGACTACTGGGAAAACATTATAAAATGGATAAAGCACATCACAGACACCAAAATAAACCTGAACGTAGCTGCATGTCTATTACATATTAACCACTTTACGCTCAGTAAATATAAGAAATCATTAACCAGACATCTCTTAACAGCAGCAAAAACCCTTATCCCACTGCATTGGAAAACGAGAGTCAAGGATTGGTTGGATAGGACACAATACTTGTACAAGATGGAAGAGATTGTGGCAATGAAAAACGAGAATAGCAAGAGATTCAATAAAATGAGGCAACCCTGGGTACTATTCATATATTCAAGTGACTATCGTTCACTTCACATTTAAAAGGTTGAGCAACTTATTATATGATATGTAACTTTACTGTACTGTTTAAATAACTACAACAATGAAGTGATCCTTCCAGTATGACCACATAACAGAAATATATATACAAGTTTATATAAAGTGTTGGTACAGAATCCCCCCCAACCATTTCACTTTCATTTCCTTACTCTCCTTCCAATTCTTTCCCACCTTTCATATCTACCCCCCTACTACTACTTTACCCTTTAAATTCAATAAGTGAATATAATTTCTTGAATACAAATGTTAATACGAATTTACAATTATATACCAATTATACTGTCAACTGACATTGTGTTTTTCAATGCATGACTCATGTCAATTTATACAACATTGTCAAATGTATGTTTTAATTATCTTTCAATAAAACCTTTGATTGAGAAAAAAAAAAAAAAGTTGAGTTGTTGTCTTGCAATTCTAAAAAAAAAAAATATTCTCACATTTGGGCTGTCTCTTTTGTGAAAATAATTTTCTTGCAGCTGTACAGAGCAAAAAGTATGAAGGGGAAAGGGAGGTGGGGGGAACTGAGTCACTCCACAGGCTCCTTATGCCCCGTACACACGGTCGGAATTTCCAACAGAAAAAGTCCGATGGGAGCTTTTGGTTGGGAATTCCGACTGTGTGTATGCTCCAGCGGACTTTTTCTGTCGGAAATTCCGACGGACTTAGAGAGCAGGTTCTCTATTTTTCCGTCCGAAATTCCGACAGAAATTTTCCCGTTGGAAAGTCCGACCATGTGTACGCGGCATTAAGCTTTGTGTGTAATTTGAGCCTAAAGCAACCCTGCATTCACTTATATACATTTTGCTAACATGGACATACCTTCATCATCCAGCAGAACATCCTTCTTGGCAGTACAGCTCATTTCTCCCTTCCTACTAGAGCTGGACAATGCAGGAAGAGGAGGCTGGGAATATGACTTTGATTTGCTGCTACTGTGGCCTGGCACTATGCCCGCCCCTAGCAACTGTCAGGGAACAGAACCTGATTGGCTGGGGGGAGTTAACCCTGCCCACCACTCTGACAGAGGACAGAGGCCAGAATTCATGGGTTGAGTGGGGACACAGTGAGCTCAGAGACAGGGCTGAGAACAGGGAGCCTGCAATAAAGGGGTGAGGGAATTTTTGGCTGCTGACAGCCCAGAGAGAGTGTTGCTAAGCTGGGCAGAGGGTGCCTGAAACCCTGGGCAGAGCCCGTGGAGTCTACTGCAGGACTGCATGCAGTGTGACTGTTCTGGAGATGCAGGAGGTGAAGAGACCATATGCTGTTATATTGTGTGCTGTTGCAGAGACAATGTGGTGCTGACCTGCATTCAAGGGGCAGGCTTCTGCAAAAAAGAGCTCCTATAACTTGAGGTTACTGCTGTGGATAGCTGCCATGCTGAGAACCAAGCTGCAGGAAACTACACTGGCAGAGCAATACAGGGCAGAGTCACATCTAGAGGACCACTAGGAGTGCTGGCTTAAGAGGGAGGCACAGAGCTACAGGCTTCTTGACTTCACCCAGAAGCTGCTGCCGAGCTCTAATCAATATCCATCCTAAATGTAGGAGTAGCCATCCAGGAACAGACGGAGCCTGGGAGTACAATATCAGAAAACTGAAGTAATAAGAAGCCTATTAGCTCCCCTGATGTGCCTTTTGGCTGCTGTTGCCATTATTGCTGTCTGCTGTGGAGCTCTGCCAAAGGGCAATTGTACTGCTCCTATTTACTTTGCAAATTCAAATACTCTCTGAAAGCAGGCGGTCTTATGAATAATCCAAGAGCCACAATGCCAGCAGATTTGTTAATCTACTTGCAGATGATTAGGTAGGGTATTTCTGCAGTAGGTAGACTATAAGGTTGTAGACTGGCACATGCTAGTGGGATCCAAATACTCATTTATTTAACACTGGAATAAAAAACCAAGTGTCCTTCCTTGCTTATAGGGATGAGCTTCGTGTTCGAGTCGAACATACGTTCGACTCGAACATCGGCTGTTCGATCGTTCGATGAAGATCGAACGATTTGGGCCGTTCGCGCCAAATTCGAGTGACGCGAACGGCCCACAATGCACTACGCCATCGCAGTGTCATCCAGGCGCTGTGATTGGCCAAGCATGCACTGTGACCCCGCATGCTTGGCCAATCACAGCGCCGGCAGCGAGGAGAGCAATGATTGGCCACACGCAGGATGCCTGTGGCCAATTATTGCTGAGGGTGTTTAGTACATGCCCCACACTATAAAAGGCCGCCAGCACGGCGGCCTAGTGTAGTGTGTTCCGGAGCAGGGAAAGACAAGCATAGGCAGGGACAGTGACATTTCTTTCTTTCTTGCTTAACCTGGATTCCTTTAGTTTAGGGAAAGAGAAGGATAGGTAGGGAGAGTGTCAGTGTGTTTTACTGTGCGAGTCCTTGTTTCTAGGGACAAAGAAGGAAAGTGAGGGGAATTCTCCTTGTGCTATAGTGTGCTTTAAAAAATCATTTTTTCTAGGGACAGAAAACTCTAGGTAGGGAGAGTGTCAGTTTCTTTCACTGTGCCAGTCCTTGTTTCTAGGGACAAAGAAGGAAAGTGAGGGGAATTCTCCTTGTGCTATAGTGTGCTTTAAAAAAACATTTTTTCTAGGGACAGAAAACTCTAGGTAGGGAGAGTGTCAGTTTCTTTCACTGTGCCAGTTCTTGTTTCTAGGGACAAAGAAGGAAAGTGAGGGGAATTCTCCTTGTGCTATAGTGTGCTTTAAAAAAACATTTTTTCTAGGGACAGAAAACTCTAGGTAGGGAGAGTGTCAGTTTCTTTCACTGTGCCAGTCCTTGTTTCTAGGGACAAAGAAGGAAAGTGAGGGGAATTCTCCTTGTGCTATAGTGTGCTTTAAAAAAACATTTTTTCTAGGGACAGAAAACTCTAGGTAGGGAGAGTGTCAGTTTCTTTCACTGTGCCAGTCCTTGTTTCTAGGGACAAAGAAGGAAAGTGAGGGGAATTCTCCTTGTGCTATAGTGTGCTTTAAAAAAACATTTTTTCTAGGGACAGAAAACTCTAGGTAGGGAGAGTGTCAGTTTCTTTCACTGTGCCAGTCCTTGTTTCTAGGGACAAAGAAGGAAAGTGAGGGGAATTCTCCTTGTGCTATAGTGTGCTTTAAAAAAACATTTTTTCTAGGGACAGAAAACTCTAGGTAGGGAGAGTGTCAGTTTCTTTCACTGTGCCAGTCCTTGTTTCTAGGGACAAAGAAGGAAAGTGAGGGGAATTCTCCTTGTGCTATAGTGTGCTTTAAAAAAACATTTTTTCTAGGGACAGAAAACTCTAGGTAGGGAGAGTGTCAGTTTCTTTCACTGTGCCAGTCCTTGTTTCTAGGGACAAAGAAGGAAAGTGAGGGGAATTCTCCTTGTGCTATAGTGTGCTTTAAAAAAACATTTTTTCTAGGGACAGAAAACTCTAGGTAGGGAGAGTGTCAGTTTCTTTCACTGTGCCAGTCCTTGTTTCTAGGGACAAAGAAGGAAAGTGAGGGGAATTCTCCTTGTGCTATAGTGTGCTAAAGCATTCCTCATCAACCATCTTTGAAATCCTTGTTTTTTGGACAGTCAGGGAAATTGTCGTTGTGCTATTCTGTGCAAAAGCAATCATCCTCAACCATATTTAGAAATCCTTAAGTAAAGGGACAGAGAAGGACACCTGAAGGTAGCCCTTATTGCTTTTTTCCCATCTCCCTGCAGGCCATCTATTAGAATGTCTGGAAGGCAAACAAGGAGAGGCAGACAGTCAGGAGGCAATAAAAGAGGGCAAGCAGGCTCTGTGTCTGGGGGCAACAGTGCTGGTCGTGGACGCGGTGCATTGTCATCAGCACATGGCCATGGGACACGCTTGTCCTTCTTTTCGGCAGCTGGACATGTTGAGCCACATCATGCCGAAGACTTGGTAGAGTGGATGACCAAGCCCTCCTCCTCCTCCTCATCCTCTCTCACCCAGGCTCAGGGTACTGGCAAAGCAGCTGCCAAAGCGTCCTCTTCCCTGGTATCAATGTCAGACTCATCATCAGTCACTCCTTCCCTAGACCCACCATGTCCTCCTCCTGAGGAGTCCCCCGAACTGTTTGAGCACAGTGTTGGGTACATGCTCCAGGAGGATGCCCAGCGTTTCGAAGGGTCTGATGATGAAACCCAGCTACAGGAAGGCAGTAGCGTGAGAGCAGACAGAGGGGATGCTCAAGAAGGACACCAATCTGGCAGTCATGTTCCAGCAGCTGCAGCATACTGCCAGATTGGCTCCAGTGATGAGGAGGGAGGGGATGATGAGGTCACTGACTCCACGTGGGTGCCTAATAGGAGAGAGGAGGAGGAGGAGGATGAGGAGGAGGCACATCTCCAACGAGGCAGGATGCCCTTTGGTGGCCAGCGTAAGGGCAGTACACCGACGGAATCACACCGCAGAGCTCTGCCTGTGCAGGGCGCTGCCTCTGCCCGTCATTCAAAAAGTTCTTTGGTGTGGGCCTTTTTTGAGGCTAGTGCATCAGATCGCACAGCTGCTGTTTGCAACATATGTCTCAAGCGTATATCGCGTGGCCAAAACATCAGCCGCTTGGGTACCACATGCCTGACCAGACATATGTTGACCTGCCATGCAGCTCGTTGGCAAGCCTACCTCAAAGACCCACACCAAAGAACAAAGCGGACCTCTCCTTGCACCGCATCAGCTGGGATCTCCAACCCCACTATAACTTCAGTCCTCTCTGAAACATGCACTGAGAGGAATGAAGGTGTAGAATTAGGTGTGTCACAGCCAAGTACTTGCGGCCACTCTGCTAGCAGTACACCGACGTCCGATTCTAGCAGGCAAATTTCCCTGCCCCAGCTGCTGGACCGTCGAAAGAAGTTCACTCCCAGCCATCCACATGCCCAGCGGTTGAATGCTAGCTTGGCTAAATTGCTAGCGCTTCAACTGCTGCCTTTTCAGTTGGTAGACTCGGCCCCCTTCCGTGAGTTTGTGCAATGTGCGGTTCCTCAGTGGCAGGTTCCCAAACGCCACTTTTTCTCACGGAAGGCTATTCCGGCTCTCTACCGGCATGTGGAAGGCAATGTCTTGGCCTCGCTGGACAGGGCGGTCAGCGGTAAGGTGCATATTACCGCTGACTCATGGTCCAGCAGACATGGACAGGGACGTTACCTTTCTTTCACGGCCCATTGGGTCACTCTTTTGGCAGCTGGGAAGGATGCAGGACAAGGTGCAGTAGTGTTGGAGGTTGTTCCACCGCCACGTCTCCAAAATGCTACTACTGGTTGTGACACACCTCTCTCCTCCACCCCCTCCTCTTCTTCTTCCTCCATGGCCTCTTCCTGTGGTTTGTCCTATGAACCAGCGGTGCTCCGTAGCCGTTCACGGGGCTACGCAAGTACGCACGCAAAAAGATGCCATGCCGTGCTTGCGCTGGTGTGTTTGGGGGACAGAAGCCACACTGGGGCAGAGGTCCTGTCTGCTCTGCAGGGCCAGGCCGAGAGGTGGTTGACGCCACGCCAGCTTAAGCCAGGAATGGTGGTTTGCGACAATGGCACCAACCTCCTCTCCGCCCTCCGACAGGGACAACTGACCCATGTGCCCTGTGTGGCTCACGTCCTTAACCTGGTGGTGCAGCGGTTCTTGGGCAGGTACCCGGGCTTACAGGATGTCCTGAGGCAGGCCAGGAAAGTCTGTGTGCATTTCCGCAGATCTTATAATGCCAGTGCTCGCCTGGCTGAGCTGCCAAAGGAGTTGAACCTGCCCAAGAACCGCCTTATATGTGACATGCCCACCAGGTGGAACTCAACGTTGGCCATGCTGCAGCGGCTGCACACGCAGCAGAGGGCCATCAATGAGTACCTGTGCGACTACGGCACCAGGACAGGGTCAGGGGAGCTTGGGTTTTTTTCTCCACGCCAGTGGGGCATGATCAGGGATGCATGCACTGTCCTGGCACCATTTGAGGAGGCCACGAGGATGGTGAGCAGTGACAGTGCATGCATCAGTGACACTGTACCTCTTGTCCACCTGTTGGAGCACACGCTGCGTGGAATAATGGACAGGGCACTTGAGGCAGAACAGAGGCAGGAAGAGGAGGACTTCCTTGCCTCTCAAGGCCCCCTTTACCCAGACAGTGTTCCTTCTGTCCCACCCATCGCACAGGAAGAGGAAGAGGAGGAGGAGGAGGAGGAGGAGGAGGATTGTGTCAGCATGGAGGTGGAGGCTGGCACTCAGCATCATCAGCAGCAGTCTTTTAGGGATGATTTACAGTCCCAAGAAACCAGTGGACTTGTACGTGGCTGGGAGGAGGTGGCTGCGGATCATGTCGTCCTTAGTGACCCAGAGGACTCCGGAGCGAATGCCTCAGCAAACCTACGCTGCATGGCCTCCCTGATCCTGCAAAGTCTGCGGAAGGATCCTCGTATTCTTCGGATCAAGGAGAGGGACCATTACTGGCTGGCCACTCTCCTTGATCCACGGTACAAGGGTAAGGTTGCGGACCTTATGTTACCTTCACAGAGGGAGCAGAGGATGAGACAACTCCGGGAGGCCTTGCAGAAAGGTCTGTGCAACGCGTTCCCAGAGACTGGGAGGTTACAAACTCCTGGTCCTGGACAACGAGTTGCTGAGGCTTCGGACAGTCAAAGAAGGAGCGGTGGGAAAGGTGGCCGTCTGACCGATGCGTTCAGACAATTCTTTAGTCCGCAGCCCCAAAGTATGATCGGTTCCAGCAACCATCGCCAGCGTCTGATAAACATGGTGCAGGAATATCTAGGGGCAAGGTCAGACTTGGACACCTTCCCCACCGAAAATCCTCTGGCTTACTGGGTCTTGAGGATGGATCACTGGCCAGAGCTTGCACAGTATGCAATTGAGCTACTGGCCTGTCCTGCATCCAGCGTTCTTTCGGAACGCACATTCAGTGCTGCTGGAGGATTTGTCACGGATCACAGGGTGCGCCTGTCCACCGACTCGGTTGATCGACTGACTTTCATCAAGATGAACCAGTCTTGGATCACCACCAGCTACCACACACCTGATGCTGATATAACAGACTAATTGATTTCAACATGTCACATCCCTTCAAGACTGATGCTGATGCTGAGTGCCTGTGCTGTTATGTTGACTGGCTATCCTCCTCCTCCGAGTCCTCAATGATACGATTGATGATGATAGCTTGGAAGATCATTTTTGTTTATGGGTGCCGCCACCAGTGGCTAAGGCCCAATTTTTCAGCCCCTGTTTTACAGGGGCGTGTAATTACAATTTTTTTAGCAATAATTTGCCATAGGGCTCATTGCTGTGCTCCAAGTACAGTATCTGTGAGGGGTTGGAGTGTTGTGGCACCAGTGCCTAAGGCCCAATTTTTCAGCCCCTGTTTAACAGGGGCGTGTCATTACAATTTTTGAAGCAATACTTTGCAACAGGGCTCATTGCTGTGCTCCAAGTACAGTATCTGTGAGGGGTTGTAGTGTTGTGCCACCAGTGCCTAAGGCCCAATTTTTCAGCCCCTGTTTAACAGGGGCGTGTCATTACAATTTTTGAAGCAATACTTTGCAACAGGGCTCATTGCTGTGCTCCAAGTACAGTATCTGTGAGGGGTTGTAGTGTTGTGCCACCAGTGCCTAAGGCCCAATTTTTCAGCCCCTGTTCAACAGGGGCATGCAATTACAATTCTTGATCTAATAATTCACAGCAGGGCCCATTGCTGCACCCACCGAGAGTAACTCTGAGGGCTTACAGTGTTGTGGCAACGCCACCACCACCACCACCACCACGAAAGGCCCAATTTTTCAGCCCCTGTTCAAAAGGGGCATGTAATTACAATTCTTGATCTAATAATTCACAGCAGGGCCCATTCCTGCACCCACCAAGAGTAACTGTCAGGGCTTACAGTGTTGTGGCACCAGCACCACCATCAAAGGCCCAATTTTTACTACCACTGTTCAACAATTATATGTAATTAAAATTCCTGATATAATAGTTGACAGCAGGGCGTTCCAGCACCAACCAAGAGTAACTGTGAGTGCTTACAGTGTTGTGCCAACACCAACAACTAAGGGGCCTATTTCTGCAGAGTATATACGGCAGGTCCCTACTTTCAAACATCCAACTTACAAACGACTCCTACTTGCAAACGCAAGAAGACAACAGGAAGTGAGAGGAAATCTACCACTAGGAAGGAAAATTCTTTCCTGTAAGAATAAATATGGGAGAAAGGTGTCTCCTCTGTACTGATGCTTTATCAGCAATCCTTGTTTCAAGAAAAACACCACATTTCAAAAACAGTTGTCATTGGGACGGAAAGTGAGGTGAAATGTTCTGAACAGGGGCACAGACAGCAAAACAAATGTTACAGGGGTGATAACCCTTACCTATGTTTTCCAAAAAGTTTAAAAATAGATTTTTGGGCTGGAGCTACACTTCAACAATGTACCTGTTCAAAATTACAAACAGATTCTACATAAGAACAAACCTACAGTCCCTGTCTTGTATGCACCGCCTGTATACGGCTGTTCAGAGTATATAGGGCCTTTTTTATTTTATGTGCGGGGTTCCCCTTAATATCCATACAAGACCCAAAGGGGCTGGTAATGGGCTGGGGTAGGGGGGGGGGGTCATGGGGTAGCTATGCCATTTTTCTTAAAGATTTTCATCCATATTACCGGGACCAGACATTACATTAAAGCCGCAAGCAGTTTTAAATGGCTTTTTTTCCCTTTAGAAGTGTCATTTTGTGCAGGGACAGTTCTAAACACGGGAAACACGTGGCACTTCACAGGCATACTTTAGACACCCCCCAGGTACGATATTTAAAGGAATATTTGACTTTTTTTTTTTCACTTTATGCATCATTAAAATGACTGCTCCCGAAAAACGACCGTTTTTAAAACTTCTTTTTGCATTGATACATATCCCCTGGTGCAGAACCCGGGTTCCCAAACCCTTTTTAGGACAATAACATGCATAATAGTTGTTATAATTAGCACTTTAGAATTTGAACGTTCGCATCCATTGTATTTAATAGGGTTCTAATGTTCGTACGAACTTTCGGTCCGTTCGCGGGTTCTGGTGCGAACCGAACCCGGGGGTGTTCGGCTCATCACTACTTGCTTACATGTTTCAGCCCTGTTTAAGCCTTAATCATAGCAAGGGTAAGGACGTAACACACTTCAATTTAAAAATGCTACATCCAGCAGCAAAACAGACCAAAGCCTGGAAGAAACATTTTTTTTCCTTTGAGGAAGTTCATCTGTGTATTGACAGGTTCTTTATTAATGAGAAATTGGCCAGCATCCTACTGGGTATGCAAAATAAATTCTCCCAGATATGGACGCCGTGGATACAATATGATCATCCGGCATTGTCCATGGAGAGCTATAACTCATTATAGTAGTCCATTGGGGTGCTAGCTTTGGGTATCCCCGACGCTCACTCCCCTTATCCTACCTCTCTCTCCCATCCTCCTACTGTGGACATCCTTCCTTTCTCTTTCCTTCTTTCTTATTTCCTTGTTGCAGATTTTGTTGTTGATTCAGACTTGACCTCTGGACATGCTTATTGTTTTGCTGCCTGTAGAGATATTACCTGGCTCATCGATATCTACTCTAACTTACATTCTACAAGTTTTGTTTATTATTACTGGTATGTGTTTTATATTGTTGGATGTTTTTACATTCTCTGCAGCTACATTCTAGCTGTCTACTATCTTATTGACAATTTCAAAAGTTCTCACATGCCATGTTTTGTACCTTTTCACTTTCAATGGGATTTTTATTGGAAAAATGTAAAGTACTACAGCCAATAAACATTGTTACACAGCTGTTAAATAATTTCATAATTTAATTACTTTATTAGAAATGTCCTTCCTAAGAAACATTTTGGTGCTGATATACCAGAAACAGATGATGGTACATATAAGCTGGATGATGATTACCTCAATGTTCAATCTTTTATGTTTGAGGAGCTTTGTGTTAACCTTACTTTAGAATCGTTGCAAACGTTATCCACCAGGGGCTCTTGCGGCACTGATGTTCCCTTTCCAATTAAATGTGACAGATACTTTTATCTGATTCAGACCAGAAGCAGGCTGGTAGAGGTTTTTCAGGATGTTATTAAATTGGAGTTAACCGCTCTGGCTGATAGTGTAAGGGGCCAAAAGCAGTCCTGCAGAAATAATTTGTCACAGGATTACTTACAAGCTATACAGACTTGAAGCATTGCAATAATACAGAAATACAGGCTACAGAAAAAAGGGGCGGGGGGGTTTGTGTGAAGCACAATAAAAAAGTAAGGCTTTGCGACAATTAAGCAATACCTCCACTTACCGTACTCTTCAAAATAATCCAGTCTGTGCTTTCCAGACCTTTCTTTTGGATCATGGACAGAACATGGGGGCTATCAGCAATAAATTAGCAGAGTATTTATATGTGGACGATCCAGTTACACGTTCTGTATATTCTACCACTTACCCAAGATACATAAATCCAAAGAGGAGGTATTTACTATCTGGGATTGGCTCCTTTTTGGAGTCACTCAGTGAGTAAGTAGACTATCACCTTCAACCATTAGTAAAATGATTACCTTGATATATTAAAGATGCTAAAATGGTTCTCTAGAAAATTCACGTCCAGTACCACATCCTGTTCATAGAAATCAAGAAAAAACCTAACTAAAGAAAATAAGGATTTACCAAGGTACCACCCATATTATAAAACAAGTACATTTTTTAATTACAAATGTTAAAAGACAATCAAGTTATATTAAAATTGATAGAAATACATGTATTAGACAGTCTCAAATTATTTCCATATCACATCATGTTTTGCTCATCATCCATGACCCCTTAAGTTGCTTTCTGGAACTTCAACGCATTTCACAGGTCAACAGCCTGCTTCAGCAGGAAGACAAGCACAAAGAAACTCAAAAAATTTTGAGAAATATATTGATATCTAATTCAATTTTTTCAACATTTTTGACAACTGTTATCTTGAAGCCACAATTACGTTACATACCTGTTGCAAAGAAAGCAATCACATGTATACAAAGTTGTAATATAGTTATATGACTCCTGAGTGCATTCTCATGAAAGGAAAAGCTCAAAGGCCAGTAGTACATGACCCATGGGTCTGGTAACTGGCCACCGGTTCAAGAGATGAACGTCTTGCCAATATACTGGAAGTGAAAGAGGAGAAAATAAAAAATAGTATGCATGTCACTAAATAAAAAAATAGGAACCAAGAGAGTGCGCATGCGCAGGGCATCCAAGGTGGACGCTTAGACTCGGAGCTCCGTCACGTTCTGCATTCCGTGACCACAAAGCAAACATCAGACAGAGCACCCGCACCTCTCCCCGGGCTGATTCGAGTCACGAACAGCTTGGCGATACTCCCATTTCATCAGGAACGGTGAGGAGGGACCTCTCCCGCAACCCGGGATTCGGCATGTCGGCTGAGGAGAATTCCAAAATGGTGCCGGCAGCATTTCACAATGTGGAGGAGGGGGGTGAGGAGATGGACAAAGCCACGGACTCAGGAGCACTGGCAGATCCTCTGCAGGGCCCTGAGTCATTAGCAGGGAGTAACCTATTCCCTAAAATTCTATCCCCTGCATCCACATAATCTCTATTAGAAAGGACACTGGACAAACTCATAGCCACCCCAGTGAGAGGACATGCGGCCAACCCTGCCATGTCTGCCATGCTCAACCCCCTGTCACCTGCAGGCTCTGGCACAAACAGCTTCCCAAATTACCTCCACCATACAGGCAGACCTGCAGAATCTAGGCTCTAGGATTGAGGCCACAGAACAAAAAGTGGAACAAACAATCTACAGAGCAAACCAGAATACAGCCTGCATCCAGGACTTCTAGGATCAGCTGGACACTGCTATCGCTAAAATTAACGACCTGGAGAACCGCTGAATCTGATAGTACTAATCGTTGGCGATTGAATGAATCGCTGCTAAGCGATCCGGTCCAATGCACCCTACTAGACAAAAATTAAATAGTACTTTAGGGTCAATGACAATGGTGAGATCTCCTCTGTAACGCTTTGGGCCGCACATAAAGCGGTACTATGGGGCAAGATAATCCAAATCTTCACTGAACTCAAAAGGGAAAGACGAGCAGACCTAGTCAAACTAGAACAGGAATTTCAGACACTCTCCAAAAAACACAGACGTAATACCACAACTGACTTGCGTGCCCTGTGGGAATCCAGCAGAGTCGCCCTAAACTTAGCACTGACCACCCAAGCAGAAAAAAGCCTTTGATGGCCCAGTGCTCGCTTTTATCTTCACAAATATAGGATTGGGCCTGGCCTGGCTTCAAAACTGACAGCCAAGCCCAGGACTAGGGATGAGCTTTATGTTCGGGTCGAACATTGGCTGTTCGCCCATTCGCTGAATAGCGAACAATTTGGGGTGTTCGCTGCAAATTTGAAAGCCGCGGAACACCCTTTAAAAGTCTATAGGAGAAATCAAAAATGCTAATTTTAAAGGTTTATATGCAAGTTTTGTCATAAAAAGTGTTTGGGGACCTGGGTCCTGCCCTAGGGGACATGTATCAATGGGAAAAAAAAGTTTTAAAAACTGCCGTTTTTTCGGGAGCAGTGATTTTAATAATGCTTAAAGTGAAAGAATAAAAGTGAAATATTCCTTTAAATTTCGTACCTGGGGGTGTCTGTAGTATGCCTGTAAAGTAGCGCATGTTTCCCGTGCTTAGAAAAGTCCCTGCACAAAATGACATTTCTAAAGGAAAAAAGGTCATTTAAAACTACTCGTGGCTATAATGAATTGTCGGGTCCTGGCAATACAGATAAAAGTCATTGAAAAAAACCACATGGGTTCCCCCCCAGTCCATTACCAGGCCCTTTGGGTCTGGTATGAATGTTAACGGGAACCCCCGAACAAAAAAAAATGCGTGGGGGTCCCCCTAACTTCCATTACCAGGCCCTTCAGGTCTGGTATGGATATTAAGGGGAACCCTGCGCCAAATAAAAAAAAATGGCGTGGGGTCCCCCCAAAAATCCATACCAGACCCTTATCCGAGCACGCAACCTGGCAGGCCACAGGAAAAGAGGGGGAGACGAGAGAGTGCCCCCCTCCTAAACCGTACCATGCCACATGCCCTCAACATGGGGAGGATGTCCCCATGTTGATGGGGACAAGGGCCTCTTTCCCACAACCCTTGCCCCGTGGTTGTGGGGGTCTGTGGGCGGGGGGCTTATCGGAATCTAGAAGCCCCCTTTAACAAAGGGGACCCCCAGATACCGCCCCCTATGTGAATTGGTAACGGGGTACATTGTACCCCTACCATTTCACCCAAAAAAGTGTGAAAAAAGGAAAAAAACACACACACACACACACACACACACACACACACACACACAGCTTGGGACAAGTCCTTTAACCACTTAAGCCCCGGACCAATACGGACCATAATGACCAGAGGTGATTTCACAATTTGGCACTGCGCTGCTTTAACAGGAAATTGTGCGGACATGCAATGTTGTATCCAAACAAAATTTGCGTCCTTTTCTTCCCACAAATAGAGCTTTCTTTTAATGGTATTTGATTGCCTCTGCGATTTTTTTTTTTTTTTTTGCGATATAAACGGAAAAAGACTGATAATTTTGAAAAAAATGAAATTTTCTACTTTTTGTTATAAGAAAAATCAAATAAACTAAATTTTAGTCATACATTTAGGCCAAAATGTATTCAGCCACATGTCTTTAGTAAAAAAAATGTCAATAAGCATATTTATTGGTTTGCGCAAAAGTTATAGCGTCTACAAACTAGGGTACATTTTCTGGAATTTACACAGCTTTTAATTTACGACTGCCTATCTCATTTCTTGAGGTGCTAAAATGGCAGGGCAGTACAAACCCCTCCAAATTACCCCATTTTGGAAAGTAGACACCCCAAGGAAATTGAGAGGCATGTTGAGCCCATTGAATATTTTTTTTTTTGTCCCAAGTGATTGAATAATGACAAAAAAAAAAAAATTACAAAAAGTTGTCACTAAATGATATATTGCTCACACATGCCATGGTTATATGTGGAATTGCACCCCAAAATACATTTTGCTGCTTCTCCTGAGTACGGGGATACCACATGTGTGGGACTTTTTGGGAGCCTAGCCGCGTACGGGGCCCCAAAAACCAAGCACCGCCTTCAAGATTTCTAAGAGCATAAATTTTTAATTCAAAAATGTACACCCTTAGAAAGCCTGAAGGCGGTGCTTGGTTTTCGGGGTCCTGTACGCGGTTAGGCTCCCAAAATGTCTCACACATGTGGTATCCCCGTACTCAGGAGAAGCAACAGAATCTATTTTGGGGTGCAATTCCACATATAACCATGGCATGTTTGAGCAATATATAATTTAGTGACAACTTTTTGTACATTTTTTTTGTTATTATTCAAACACTTGGGACAAAAAAAAAAAAAAAAAATATTCAATGGGCTCAACATGCCTCTCAGCAAATAGCTTGGGGTGTCTACTTTCCAAAATGGGGTCATTTGGGGGGGGGTTTGAACTGTCCTGGCATTTTATGCACAACATTAGGAAGCTTATGTCGCACATCATCCACTCTTCTAACCACTTGAAGACAAAGCCCTTTCTGACACTTTTGTTTACATGAAATTTTTATTTTTTTGCAAGAAAATTACGTTGAACCCCCAAACATTATACATTTTTTTTAAAGCAAAGGCCCTACAGATTAAAATAGTGGGTGTTGCATTTTTTTTTTCAAACGCATTTTTTGGGGAAAAAACACACTTTTTTTTATTTTTAATGCACTAAAACACACTATATTGCCCAAATGTTTGATGAAATAAAAAAGATGATCTTAGGCCGAGTACATGGATACCAAACATGACATGCTTTAAAATTGCGCACAAACGCGCAGCGGCGACAAACTACATACATTTTTAAAAGCCTTTAAAAGCCTTTACAGGTTACCACATTAGATTTACAGTGGAGGTCTACTGCTAAAATGACTTCCCTCGATCTGACCTTCGCGGTGATACCTCACATGCATGGTGCAATTGCTGTTTACATATGACGCTAGACCGACAGGTACTCTTTTTTTGAAAAGAATTGGGAGGTTAAACCCTAGATCTTTCCTCTGCCCTCAAAGCATCTGACCACACCAAGATCGGTGTGATAAAATGCTTTCCCAATTTCCCTATGGTGCTGTCCGGGGGGGAAATTCCCTCCCACTGCTTGTAAAAGCAGTCTAGAGGCTAATTATCTGCTAGGATTGCTTTTACATGAAAGCCGGCCACTGGCTGAAAAGAATGATGCCAAGATGATACCTAAACCCGCAGGCATCATTCTGGTATAAACATTCAAAGTTCAGCAACATACCGGTACGTTGCTGGTCCTTGTTGGACATGTACTGTAATCTTTTTTTTCATGCAGCCTGTTGGCTGAACGAAAAAAAAGAGATTGATCGGTGGGTATGCCCACCATTAGAATACCTCCCTTCATCCACCCACTTCTAATGATGGGCATACATGCACCATTTATATATGCCAAAGCATTGGGGCATCCTCCCGCAAAAAAGTTATGCGCGTACACACGGTCGGACTTTTCCACGGGCAAGCCTCCGTCTGAATTTCGACCGTATGTACGCGGCATTAGGAGCAAAATCGCTCCGCTGCCCCCATGCTTTGGCATATATGCTCTTTTTTTTAACTGTGGTGGTGAAATCACCTCCTACAGCACTGGAGTCACGGCTTTATGTATCGTGGGAGCAAACGCTGTTGCTGTCAAGATAAATAATTCCGCGCTGCAGCTGAATGGCGCACTTGAAAACAAAAAATTACATACCTGAAAAGCAAGCATGATAAAACATTGCAGAATAGAATACAGTAAAAAAGAGCAGAACAATAGAGAGAAAATAGTGAGAGAGAGAGAGAACAATAAAACGACAACTATTTTTATTTATTTTTGGTTTTTAAGTTTTTTTTTTTTTTTTTTTTTTTTACACTTTTTTTTGTAACTTTAACAACTGTAATGGTTCGGGTCTCTCAAAATGCGATGGCATCTTGGGAGACCCTGTGTAAGTGTGTCCTAGTCTGTGAAATGCTGTACCCTACGCTAAAACTTCACTTTTGAGTGGAAGCGTTCAAAACATTTACCAATACAAAGACCAGGATTGTCAGGACAGCGTGGACAAAAATAACGGGTGTCACGCCTAAATCCGCGCTTGCTATAGACACATCTTTTTTGGGGGGCTCGTTGGGTAGGGGTACTCTCGAGGACATACGGATAATGCCTCTCATGCAGCCGGTTTACTGCATTTGGTTGGGGATGGTGAGGTGCAGAACCTCCTGGATACAGGAGTTCTGTGACTATCTGATCCTGGAATTTTAGGAGAGATAACGTCCCGCATGAAGCTCTGTATAGCACATGAGCGTTCAGCAAAGCCAATTGGAATAAGGATAGAGACACTTTTTTGTACCAGCGTCTCGTCTTACGGTCAATTAGATACGGCGCCAACAACTGGTCATTGAGGTCCACCCCTCCCATATTTTGGTTTAATTCTTGGACACAGAGGGGTTTCTCCACAATACCAGTCGCCGTACGAATTTGGACTGTCGTGTCTGCATGAAGGGAGGTAAGAAGGAAAACATTCTTATTATCCCTCCACTTCACAGCGAGCAAATTATTACACTTCAATCAGGCTCTCTCCCCCAGCCTAAGACGGGAATCTACAAGCCTCTGGGGAAAGCCCCGGCGATTAGGTCGCACGGTGCCACATGCTCCAATCTGATGATCAAACAAGTGACTAAACAGTGGCACGCTCGTGTAATAATTGTCCACATACAAGTGGTACCCCTTTCCGAATAAGGGTGACACCAAGTTCCACACTATCTTGCCAGCGCTCCCTATGTAATCTGGGCAGTTGACCGGCTCAACCTGACTATCTTTTCCCTCATAAACCGTAAAGCTCCATACATAGCCTGTTGCCCTCTCACAGAACTTATAGAGCTTGACCCCGTATCTGGCACGCTTGCTGGGAAGGTACTGCTTGAAAGACAAGCGGCCAGAAAATTGAATCAGGGACTCATCAACGCAGACAACTTGATTGGAAATTAACAAGGCTGCAAAACGTTTGTTGAAGTGGTTTATGGAGGGGCCGAATTTTGTAGAGCCGGTCGTATTCAGGGTCTCCACGTGGACGACAAAGTTCATTGTCGTTGAAATGCAAGAACCGCAAGATCTGCTCGTATCGTTTCCTGGGAATGGAGGCAGAGAACTGAACTCCACAGTTGTTTCCGGTGCTGGGTAGAGGTTGCTAGCACTCTGCCCTGTTGCCAGCACTTCTGCTGGGGACTCCACCCCATCTGCTCTGGCTAACTGTTGGGGAGGGAAAAGGGCTGCTTCTCCCCCCTGCATCTCTGAAATCCCCTGGGAAAGAGGAACCATCACCTTCTCATCTCGGGCCTCCAAAACTGCCACAGGTGTAGAGCCGGGTCTGCAGTACTCTGTCCTATTGCCAGTACTTGGGCAGGCGATGCATAATCCATAACATCCTCTGAGCTCCCTGGATTTCCATATCATCCACTTCAGCTTTAGGGATGGCAATCTTCAGATTTTCCACTGCTGATTCTTCAGCCAGGCTAGCTCCCTGGAACTCCGTATCATTCACTTCGGCTTTGGGGATGGCAATCTTCAGATTTTCCACTGCTGATTCTTCAGCCAGGATTTCATAGTTGTCAACTGGTATTTCCTGATAGTCCCAGGCAAAGGTAGCCCCACCCTGCTGCTGAGCCGATTCTAGCAGCTGTCTGTAGGCAATCTCCAGCTCCCATTCCTGAACGGCCAGAAACTCCAAATCTTCCTGTGCCCAGTGCCCTTCCGAGACATTCAGTCTTTGCTCTCTGTGCTCCATTATTTCCTCCAAACGCCACTCCCGATCACTCCCAAAGTCCGGGTCCTCGGACAGCGTCCAATACAACAATCCCAGGCCATTATAGTCAAAGCCTTCCGTGGGGCTGACCACTGGCACTCTTGGACTACATACCACCGGAGGGCTCTGTAGCTCTCGTCCAACCGCATCTCTGCCCGGATCAGCCTGCTTAACTCCGCTGTCCACTCCTGCTTCGGTTGTTCCCCCAATAACAGCATTCGTGCTTCATACTGCGACCAGTACTTTACATGGATGGAGGGGAGAACTTTTCCCTGGTGTTGCTGCTCGAGAGCTAGCACTTTCTTCCAGAGTTCGCAGCGGATTGAATCAGACCATCCCAGCAGGACCTCATCTGATACTGGTCCTCTATGCTGTATCTGCATCTCTCGCAACCTCCTTCTGAATTCCTTTTCCATGTCGGCTGGTATCTGTATCTCTCCTCTCCTTTCAGTTGGTGCTGCTTTTTTAGGTGTTGTCTCTGATTGCCGTATTTCCGCCATTCTCTGCTCATGTTGCCGCTCATCCTGCCGCTCGATTTCTCTAATGGCTTCCTGTATGGCGGTCTCTGATGGGTTAGCACCATATAATGCCAAGCGCTCTCGAACTCGTTGCTGAAACAAATCTTCAACTGACCGGGGTCCTGCATCACCATCCCTCTGGTCCATCTCGGCTCTCAAGTAAGTCTTTCAGCGTGGCTTTCCTGCAGGCTGCATAGCTGGTCATTCACTGTGGTGGCTTGGAGTGTCCCAGGAACTGGAGGGAAAATCCCACTGCTGCCAACCAATGTAACGACACCCCCCAATATGAAAGGGGTTAACGCCGTTTAGAATATTCCCTCTCTGAACACACAACCACTATCAACCCTCCACAGCCAGGCGACCATTTCCCATAGGATTAATCCTTCCAGAGATACGAGACAACGCTCTGTATTTCAAGTTCCAAAACAGGGAAAAATACTTTATTTTCAAAACACATGGTAACACATTTCTCTTCAAAACCCTTCCCTCCCATCCTTGGGGGAACAGGGCGGGTTAAACTGTCCAATGACAATGGTGATACACGTCAGGTGTGTTCAAACTTCTCCTTTGATAACCCCCCCCCTCACAGAAGACACTTAAACATCCCATAATAATAGGCAGCCAGACGGTCTACTAAGCTCCAATCCACATCATCACAATGAAAGGACCTGTAGCATAGGTGAGGTTCATTAGCATTACACAAGCAGATAGGTGACACATCAGCATCTCTCAATTAACCTGTTCATTTCAGAAACAGTAAATAGTCCTTTACAGATATCCTTGGGGATATGGTGGATAAATATTACAGACCAATTTTAGGTAGCCCAAGATATATTTCTTAATGTCCATTATTTCCTGGCTCACCCTGTGTCCAAAGTGACCCTCCTGTCACAAACGGGCATGTGGTCAATTGGGTGCGTGGACCAATAAGCACGCAATGCTTATGTGTGGGAATTTATGTGTGCCCATGTTGAGGGAAAGGCCCAGAAAGGTCTTAAATTCGGAAACCGTAATTGGTTTCCAATCTTTGGCAATGGAAGGCAACTGGGGATTAGCGGCAATGAATTGACCAGCATATAAATTACTCTGGTCCACAATAGATCTATAGAGATCTTCCGTGAAAAACAGTGAATAAAAATCAATTGGCATAAAATCAGCTGTTTCCACCTGAATACCGGGTTGGGCAGTGAATGGGGGAAGTACGGGTTCTGCAGAAGTGGTGGGGACCCAATCAGGATAGGCAAATTCTGCAGGAAGGGCACTATGGGCACGACGGGCCTGCCTTTGTCTTCTTCTTGGTAGCAGCGGGACACTACTTGTGCTTGCCACCTCGCCAGCTTGAACTGCACTTATGGGACTCGCCACGTCACCACGTGATACTGCAGTGCTGGATGTATGCCCAGGCTGTACTAGGCCGCTGGTGCTTGCCAATTCACCAGAAGGAATAGCGGCGCTAGTACTACTCTGCTCCATGATACGAGAGCCCTGCGGTTCTTGCTCCTCAACAACCTCAGAAGATCAGGATCGGGTACGCCTGACCTTAGCAAGGACCTCACCTTCGTCGTCAGAGCTATCTGACATGGAGCCGCTGACTTCACTGTCTTCTACGGGAAGATATTCTGAGCCTGAATCTGACAGATACGTGACCTTCTCTTCACTATCTGTCATGCTCAGAATCTCGTAGGCCTCTTTACTAGTGTACCTTCGATTTGCCATTTTGGGCTCTAAATTTAGGGGTACACTAGTAAGATTCACAGGTAAAAAAGCACCTGACTGTCAGCAAATGTATCAAACGCTTCAAAAAAAACTGTTAGCGATCGCAGGGATCAGGACTGTCTCTGCGAACGCTGCAGTTATGTGTGTTGTGTTTGGTAAGTGACAGTTATCGATCGATACTGCACTTGGGTGGGCTGGGCTGGGCGGAGGGGCTAAACGCAGGTGCTAGCAGGTATCTGGGATGATCCCGCTAACACTGCGTTTTTGGGAACCCTAAACCGCTGGGGACGCTAGTATAGATCTGATCAGATATTGATCTGTTCAGATACTATACCACTAAGGGAGGTGTATGCTTTGTGCGTGGGTGTTAGCGTTACTGGCACTAACCTAACGCTGCCTGGGGCGACGCAGACCCTCTCTGGCACTAAAACCTAATTTAATCACCCGCCGGGCGATCAGGGGGTTAAACCTTTATTGGGTTATATACGGCAGGTGCCCTGATGCTATAAAAAGCAAACTAACCAACCAGTGTCACCCGTAACACTTATATGGTGATCACTGGTGAAAGGGTTAACTAGGGGCAATCAGGGGGTTAAAACCTTTATTAGGTTATATATGGGGGTACCTGACGCTATATAAAAACCTGATGGGTAACCTAAATAACTAACTGGCTAACCAGTGTCACCAGTGACACTTATACGGTGATCACTGGTGAAAGGGTTAACTCTAGGGGCAATCAGGGGGTTAAAATAATATATGGGGGTACCTGACGCTATAAAAACCTGCGGCGAACCTAAAAAGAAATAACTGGCTATCTAGGGCACCACCGACACTAATACAGCGATCGGAAAAACGATCACTTAGTGACACTGGCGTTAGGGGGTGAAAGGGTTACCTGGGGGGCGATCAAGGGGTTAAACCTTTTTTAGGGGGGGTTAGGGGGCTACCCTGGACCTAAAGGGGCCTAAACCTAACTGCCCTGCAACTTTTTACTGTCACAAATGACACTGATTGCAGTGATCAGTAAAAAAATTACCACTGCAAATGGTGCACTGTGACTGGGGGTACTGGGGCCTGGGGGTGATCTGGGGGTGACTGGGGGGTGTAAGTGTGCCTACATGTACTGGTGTCAGTGTAGTGTTGGTGCACTTACTGTGAGATGTCTTCTCTCCTCGCGCCGGATTGAAAAGACCGCCGCATGGAGAGATGACATCACTTCCTCTGCCTGTGTATACATTACACAGGCAGAGGAAGATTCTCATTCGCCGGGAGCGATCGCGAGGGGGTGGCCGGAAACGAATGGCCGTCCCTTCATCACGGATCGCTCCCGAACAGATAACCACCGCTCACTGTATAGAAGGGGGGTCTGATGGGGACCCCCCCAACTATACGAAGGCAGTCACGTACAGGTACGTGATTGTGCCTGTCCGTGCCATTCTGCCGACGTATATATACAGTGAGCGGTCGTTAAGTGGTTAATAAAATAAAAAATAAATAAAAAATCCTACGCCGTAATCCTTCTACGAGTCCGGACCCGCCGCTACGAACGATGCAGCCTCCTCCATAGGAGGCACCGGGCCGAATGACGCGCGAGCCATCTGACGGTTCTTTTATTTTGTTTACAAACGTTTTTATTGGGGCAAGTTAGACATTTTACATGGAAGGAATAGAGCACGTACATTAATCAGCAATGGGAGTATTGTACAGAGCTAAAGTACTTGAAAATGCAAACCGTTATCAGTTGAAAGTGCTAACAGTCAAGAGACTTATAGGTATCACTCGCAGTGCTCCATGTTATAAGATGTCCTTGATGAACTATTTTTTAAACAACAAACAGATGAAAGAGAGAAAGAAGATAAAATAAATAAAAGCAAGAAATAAATAAAGAAAAATTAAAGTAAAGACTGCTACTCGTGTTACAAGCTGTATAAGAAACTCATTGCATATCTATCCATTCTTGTCCATCAGCAGAGGTTCACATATAGTCAAGGCTTTACTGATGTTGTATTGCAAAATAAGCAAGCCCATACCGAGTCCCGCTAAGAGAATCAAAAATGGGTACTGGTGCCCTGGAGGCAAAAAAAAATGTACCCCCAAGCAAGCTAAGAAGTAGGCCATGGGCCCCATTTTTATTCAAAGATTTGCATCAAATCCATAAGGGTATGGTGGATACGTTCCATCAGTTTTATGGACTGCATGCGGAGGAGCACCTGGGACCATGGGACTGAGGGTTTGCGCCAGTTCAGGGCTATAGCCCACTGTATAGCACTAAACAGCGTGTGGACCAATTTCTCCTTAGGAGGTATGACCTCCGGGAGGTCTGCAAACAAAATAGACATTTGGTAAGTCAAGGCGATGTTTGAACCCGTTATTTGGAGTATATTCGTAGCTGTCTGCTGCCATAGAGAGCCCAGTACCTTACAGCTCCAGAAAGTATGGAGTAGAGTGCCCCTCTCCCCACAGTCCCTGAAACATCTGTCCGTGAGGGTTGGGAAAATTTTATGTATTCTAACTGGTGTATAATACCATCTAGTGTGCAGTTTCACCACAGTTTCTTTAATGGCAACTGAGCGGGTACATTTATGCATATTAGTGACCATATCCCTCCAGTCTTCTGCTGCAAACTCCTGGCCCACCTCAGATTCCCAGCCCAGCATTGCCTGGGATTTAGCCTCTGTACGGTGATCATTAAGGTGCATATATAGCGTGCAGATCATACCCCTGTCCCTGGACCCTCCGTGGCGCAAATTTTCAAAGGGTGTTCTAGCAACATCCCTTATTCGGGAGATAGCCTTTTGGAAGAAGTGGCGGATCTGTAGGTATTTGTAAAGATCTGAGTTAGGTATGTCGTAGGTTTGGTGCAAATGTTCAAAAGAACAGAAAGTGGTGCCCTGTAGCAATGAATGCAGCGTCACCAGTCCCCATGAGGACCAGTGTGCAAAGTTTTTGTCAGCATGAAAAGCTACAGGGAAGTTAGGGTCACCCAAAAAAGATGTCAATAAAGAGGGCTTAGAGAAGAGCTCAAACCTGTCCTTATAAAGGGTCCAAAGATACAGGGACTGTCCAACTATACTGTTGAGCTGGGAAACAACTCTGTGGTTCACAGCGGTGGTTCATAGAAGGCCTGGAAGGAAGTAGGGTTTAATGGAAGCCCTCTCAAACTGCAGCCATGGTATGTGAGTTGGGGATGTGTGCCATTGGGCAAGTTGTAGTAATCTACCCGCCAAGTAATACTTCCATAAGTCAGGTCAACCTAGGCCCCCTCCTATTCCGGGACCTATACATCAGTGCCCTGCCCAAGTGCGCATGTTTACCCTGCCAGATAAATTTTAGCAGATCAGATTGTATGGCATGTATGGTGGACCGGGGTACATACAGTGGTAGGGCCCTAAAGTAGAACAATAATTTTGGGAGGATCGACATTTTAATCGCCTGTATTCGGCCTAAAAAGGAGATATGGTATAGGGACCACTGAGAGAGTAACCTCCTAATACTAGAGAAGGCCTGAGGATAATTTATAGCATAAATTCGTTTAAGACTTGGTGCCAATCGTATACCCAGGTATTGTAAAGATTCCATGTTCCAGGAGAAGTCAAACCTGTCCTTCAGGGATATCAACAAGGGCTGTGGTAAGTTTATAGGTATGGCTACGCACTTAGAGGGGCTAACTCCCAGACCCGAAACACTGTTAAAGGAGTTTAATGTTGCAAAAAGATTAGGCAAAGAGATTAAAGGGTCAGTCAGGAATAAAAGAACGTCGTCTGCATAAAGACTTAATTTATATTCCTGATTGTTACTGCAGTATCCTTTAATGTTGGGGTTGTTATTAATATGCTGAGCCAGGGGTTCAATCGCGAGGGCGAATAATAGAGGGGAAAGAGGGCAGCCCTGTCTAGTACCCTTTCCTAGGGAAAAGTATTCGGATGACATCTGGGAAGTTTAATTCTGGTTCGAGGTTGGAGATACAGAGCTTTAAAGCCGCTAACAAATTCTCCCTGGATCCTGAATTTTGATAAGATAGTATCTAAATATGGCCAGAGGACACTATCAAAGGCCTTATTAATGTCCAAACTCAGCATCAATACCCTGCGTGAGTGTAATTCTGCATCTTGTATAATTTTTGATGCAAGGCGTATGTTATCTGTTATTTGTCTTGAGGGGATAAAACCCGTTTGATCAGGGGAGATTAATGTTGAGATGATGGATGCTAGACGATCCGCCAACAGGCGACTAAATATTTTTAAGTCATTATTAATGACCAATATAGGTCTATAGTTCTGGGGAAGGGAGTGATCTTTTCCTGGCTTTGGGATCAGGGACATGTTGGCCATAAGCATATCCGTAGGGAATGAGTTTCCTGCGAGTACCCTATTAAAAAGTTTTGTCAATTTTGTAGTTAATAGTCCAGAAAACTTTTTTATAATATAGGGCTGTTAAGCCATCAGGGCCTGGGGCCTTAGAGGGTTTCAATGTGAAGTTTAATTTAGCTACCTCTTCCTCTGTGCAGGGGGCATTCAGGGCCTGTAGTTGTTCTTCAGTAATTTTAGGTAAGAAAATGGCATCCAACCAGGATTGGGATGAGGGAGGAATGGGGGCCTGAGAGTCAGCCAGCAGTGTTTGATAATAAGAGGTAAACAGACACCTCCTTTGGGTGGGAGGTGAGGTTACCTGTCATGTCGCGCAGCTTATATGTATGCGTGGGTTGTAAAGACTGCTTAAATTTTCTCGTGAACATGGTCGAAGCCGAACTGCTGTGTAGCAGGAAACGAGCTCTGGACCACCTAAGGGATTTTTCAGTTTGCCCAGACAAGAGCACATCCAGAGCTCTCCTCTTCTGGGTAATCTGGTCGACCAATTCTTGTGTGGGGGTTTGACCATGCCTGTGATACAGTTTTTCTAGGTCAGCTGTGAGGGAGGAAATATCAAGGAGCTTCTGCCGTTTAAGCTTCGAGGCAAGCTGCATAATACGTCCTCTCAGTACTGCCTTATGTGCAGCCCACAAGGACGCAGGGGAGATTTCCCCAACCTCGTTGTGGGAAAAGTATTCCAAAATATACTGTTATCTGGGCTAGTGTTATTGGATCAGTGAGCATGGAGTCATTAAGCCTCCAGGCTCCCATATCCCTGGAAAGACCAACGTGAGAAAAGACACATGGTCAGACCATGGGCATGCATGGATCCTGGCTGAGGTAGAGTTCGCTGTCAAAACAGCCATGGAGAATATATAGTCCAGCCTGGAGTAGCTGATGTGGGGATGGGAGTATAAAGTATACTCCCTGCTTCCCACATTATGCGCTCTCCGAGTGTCCAATAGCTGGTGGGTTTTCAGTTGGTATTGTAGCGATTTTAGGAATGCATTGGTGGACTGTTCCCTGCTACTCCTGTCTAGGTCTGAATGTGACACTAGGTTGAAGTCCCCACCTATTAGCATATGGGGAGAGTGGTATTTATCTAATGTTTGGAAAAAGTTTTTAAAGAAAGAAAGCCTGAGAGTCATTTGGTGCATACACTGAAGCAATGGTGATACTTTTTCCCTGAATATACCCCTTTACTATTACAAAGCGACTATCTGGGTCCCTATAAGTGTGTTGTACATAAAACATTACTGTATTCCTTATAAAAATAGCAGTTCCACGTGTCCTGGACTCAAAAGTGGTATAAAAACCTTGTTGAAAGGCTCTATCAAAATAGTGTGGGTGGTTTTGGGTTGAGAAGTGCGTCTCCTGGAGAAGGAGGACATCAGCTCCCAATCTCCTATAATCTCGAAAGGCCTTTCTCTGTTTATTTGGGGAGTTAAAGCCTTTAAGGTTGTGGGAAATTACCTTAAGATTAGGGATGAGCTCCGCGTTCGAGTCTAACATTGTGTGTTCGATCGTTCGACGAAGATCAAAGGTTTTGGGTCATTCGCGCCAAATTCAAGTGACGCGAACGGCCCAAAATCCCAGCGCTGTGATTGGCCAAGCATGCACTGTGACCCCGCATGCTTGGCCAATCACAGCGCCGGCAGCGAGGAGAGCCATAATTGGCCACAGGCAGGATGCCTGTGGCCAATTATAGCTCGGGGGGGGGTTTGGTACACGCCCCACACTATAAAAGGCCGCCAGCGCGGCGGCCTTGTGTAGTGTGTTCCGACGTGCAGGGAGAGAGAAGGATAGGCAGGGACAGTGTTAGTGAAATTGTGTGTATGGAGAGAGAAGGATAGGTAGGGACAGTGTCAGTGTGATATTCTGCTAAACCTTGTGTGTAGGGAGAGAGAAGGATAGGCAGGGACAGTGTCAGTGATATTTTTGCTAAGCCTCCTGCACAGTATACACCTGAAGCCAGCCCTTATTGCTGTGTTTTACGTGTGTGTCACACTAACAGGCATCTGCAGCACTTACAGCAGGCGTAGTGTGCTTCCTGCAAAATATACACCTGAAGCTAGCCCTTATTGCTGTGATTTCCTGTTTGAGTAACACAGGCAGGCATCTGCAGCACTTACAGCGGGCGTATTGTGCTTCTTACAAAATATAGCCCTGAAGCTAGCCCTTATTGCTGTGATTTCCTGTTTGAGTAACACAGGCAGGCATCTGCAGCACTTACAGCGGGCGTATTGTGCTTCTTACAAAATATAGACCTGAAGCTAGCCCTTATTGCTGTGATTTCCTGTTGAGTAACAGAGGCAGGCATCTGCAGCACTGGTGAAAAAAAACCTGTTTGGGGATTTTTAAGGCAACAAAAAAAGAAAAAAGGGAAAATTATATATGTAAAAAAATATATTTATTCACAAACATTACAAAATCGTTTTTATATAGATACAAAAATATGTTTATGACTATATCCATCTCCATAACAATCTGCATTTATGAACAATTATGAATACAATGCCTAGATCGGTGACTCAAGATTTTTGCAGAAATCACTCAGAAACAGGCTTCATCCTTGACGCGTTTCAAATCATAGTAAAAAGACGTTCTTCCTCAGGGTGTTGCATTCATTTATCTAAAGACAGATTTATAGAGTTCTATTAATCACAATATTCTCAATCCCACCTCCAAGAGGTATCAAGAAAAAAGGGAAGAAAAAAAAAAAAGAACTTACTAAATCATATTCATTTAAAATACATATGTTCCATGTTCCAATTTATGTACCAGGGGTGCATCTTCCTCCATCTACCCCTCCCAATGCTGCACCCACCATAGTATGTTCACAAAAGGAGTCAGGATTTAGCAACAAGTGCAATCCAAATGGATGGCGTATTGTGGGAAAGAAGGGAGAAACCAGAATTGTCTAAAAAGAATAAAATAGAGATCAGGTAAGTATAAATGGGAAAAATTGTATATTCCCATTAAAAAAGGAAAACAAATCCATTCAGAATAAGCGGAAAGTCCTATATGCTTACCAGTAATCACTAACAACCCAAAGACAAATCGGGATCCATAAGTTCTTGCAAGGTTCCTTTGTATGGGAGCTTGGTATATTAGATCCTCCGCCTGTGGCAGAGGCAATGGAATGACGCCAATAGACTCCCTGGTGTCCTTTTATACCCCCCTGTGAGTTGTGATTGGTTCCCACCGATCACATGACTCATAGGATGGATGTGTTCACTCTTGAAAAGAAGGGGAGAGGTCCCAGTGCTCACTATGTATATACACTCACACTATGCCTGAAAAATAACAGACGCACAGTGTGACGTTTAGATGGCGGACTCACCAAGTCAGGTGCGGTCTCTGTGGCCTATAGATAGATATATAAAGAAAAACCCACCAGGGAGAAACCTAGAGAGTTGGACTCCCCCTGGATAAAGAAGCCACAGGTGGACCACGCCGCTTATGAAAACAGAACTTTTAATGGTACAAAAAAATTAATTAAATAATAATAGAAAAATCAATACACAAATTACTGATGCTCAAAAAAACCCACACCAGCACCCACAGACAATTAAAATTAATATGATGACGTCATCAATATTAAAACCACAAACTACTTAAATGCGGACGCATGCATGCATTAGAGCAGGGTAATCAACTGGAAAATTGGTCCAGGTAATGGCCCTGTGTATAATAGGGCCAGTCAATAGGGCTAGACCAGTTCCAAAGGAACATGAAAAATGCAGATATAGCTGTGCAATGAAAAGCTGAAACTGGGATAAAAAAGTGACACCATGCAAAAAATACGGTTCTAATTGACTATTTTGGTATGAAATAGCAATGATGAATGAAAATTGGATAGGTCACATTATATCAATCTATTCACTGGTTGAAGCAAGCAAAAAGCAGAAAAAGCAAAAATAGAAAACGCAGGTCAATGCAGGGCAGCAAATTGGCAGCAGACAGCAAAAAACCACTGAGTGTGGATAAGACAGGCAGTTGTGATCATCAAGCGGCTAGATGAAACAGCAGCATGAACAGCGGCCTGAATAAAGTGACATTGCTTGGACCGAAGGTCCCCTCACCCAGCCTGTTAGCAGCAGACACTCGTCCTGTGTTGCAGGGTTTGTTTTCTCTGTATCAATAGGAGGCATTCACAGCAGATAATATGGCCGTAATTGGCATGTTCACCCCGTGCGGGGGTCAAAGGTGCTGATTCTCCTAGATAAGAGGAATATTAGTGCCTTGTATAAGTCTTCCAGGCGTCAGTCATCCGGGATCGGGCAGAGAGCTAAAAGTCCCGCTCCCACAATCACTCAAGCCGCATATAGAGAGCCTGCTACACAGCGTGATGCTTCAGCTCAGCTCAGCTCAGTCCAGTCTCAGTGCAGAGCGCATGCGTCCATACAACGTTACTACAACATGTAATCCGACATGTTTCAGCCCATAGGAGGGGCTTTCATCAAGGGATGAAAGCCCCTCCTATGGGCTGAAACATGTCGGATTACATGTTGTAGTAACGTTCCTCCGTTACACACAGCTACGCTGTATGGACGCATGCGCTCTGCACTGAGACTGGACTGAGCTGAGCTGAGTTGAAGCATCACGCTGTGTAGCAGGCTCTCTATATGCGGCTTGAGTGATTGTGGGAGCGGGACTTTTAGCTCTCTGCCCGATCCTGGATGACTGACGCCTGGAAGACTTATACAAGGCACTAATATTCCTCTTATCTAGGAGAATCAGCACCTTTGACCCCCGCACGGGGTGAACATGCCAATTACGGCCGTATTATCTGCTGTGAATGCCTCCTATTGATACAGAGAAAACAAACCCTGCAACACAGGACGAGTGTCTGCTGCTCCCAGGCTGGGTGAGGGGACCTTCGGTCCAAGCAATGTCACTTTATTCAGGCCGCTGTTCATGCTGCTGTTTCATCTAGCCGCTTGATGATCACAACTGCCTGTCTTATCCACACTCAGTGGTTTTTTGCTGTCTGCTGCCAATTTGCTGCTCTGCATGGACCTGCGTTTTCTATTTTTGCTTTTTCTGCTTTTTGCTTGCTTCAACCAGTGAATAGATTGATATAATGTGACCTATCCAATTTTCATTCATCATTGCCATTTCATACCAAAATACTCAATTAGAACCGTATTTTTTGCATGGTGTCACTTTTTTATCCCAGTTTCAGCTTTTCATTGCACAGCTATATCTGCATTTTTCATGTTCCTTTGGAACTGGTCTAGCCCTATTGACTGGCCCTATTATACACAGGGCCATTACCTGGACCAATTTTCCAGTTGATTACCCTGCTCTAATGCATGCATGCGTCCGCATTTAAGTAGTTTGTGGTTTTAATATTGATGACGTCATCATATTAATTTTAATTGTCTGTGGGTGCTGGTGTGGGTTTTTTTGAGCATCAGTAATTTGTGTATTGATTTTTCTATTATTATTTAATTAATTTTTTTGTACCATTAAAAGTTATCTGTTTTCATAAGCGGCGTGGTCCACCTGTGGCTTCTTTATCCAGGGGGAGTCCAACTCTCTAGGTTTCTCCCTGGTGGGTTTTTCTTTATGTGCTCACTCTTACCTGTGAACGTTCCGCATCAGAGGAAATGCGGACATGGCCATCTTGGATAAGGGAAAAAGGATGGGAAAACTCAAACAGGCAGAAAAAACTGCACAGAGCCAATGGTGATATGGAGAAGCAATCACAGTGGGTCAGAATGGAAAGAAAGCCGGGATAATGATTCAGAGTAGTCCCTGAATATCTTTGGGGCGCTCTGAACCAGGGCCAAAAAAACACCGGTGCCTAAAGGGGTGATGGGCCAAAAATTCCACCTTGGTGAACGCCCCCCCCCCCCGGCACCGGATGTGAACAAAAATCAAAGGATGGGACAGCTGAAGAGGAGGAGAAACACCGGATTGGACGCTAATTCCCCATAGAACATAAAAAAATCTCTGGGTTACACGGAACATATGTATTACATATACATTAATCAATGGTCATATATAATTGAAAAACAACACACATAACCATATAAAAAATCACATTACAAAAATAATAATAAATCAATCAAATACTCATGTTGTGCATTCCTGCGTGTTCCCAACAACCCACACTTCTACAATCCACATATGAAAAAAGGGGGGTTCCCTTGTTTTTAAGAAAAAACAAGAGGGAATTAAAATTAGAACCAAAGATGGAAGGATTAGGTCTGAAGATGATATTGGTGGGAGAAAAAGGGTGAGGCAGAGACATCTCCCGTGAAGGAGGGGGGGCAAGGAGTCCAACCTCGGAAGACAGAGAGCCTCGGCCACCAATTGGGTCTCAGTCCGTCTTGCCAGAACTGAAACCCTCCAAGAAGGGACGGAAACTCTCCACTTCATTGAGACCCGGTGGCGTTGTTGCCCTCAGGTACCTAACCCAGCGCATTTCGCGCTGGAGTAGGACCTTGTTCCAATCCCCACCTCTGCGTGGGATGTGAATCCTCTCCACCACGGAAAAGAGTATCTTTGGCATCCTGTATTTATGTTTTTTAGCCACATGCCTACCAAGGGGTAAATAGAGGTTGCCAATCCTCATACTATGCATGTGTTTTTTCAACCCTTTTGCCTAGTTCTTGACGTGTCTTCCCTATATAGAAGGCCCCACACTGGCATGACATGAAATAGACCACCCCTTGGGTTTTGCAGTTAGCAAAATGTTTGAGAGAAAAATTCTCCCCATTGGGTAGAGCCAGTGTTGGGCCTCCACCGATGACGCCACATTGTGAACAGGCCCCACAGGGATAAGTCCCTAGAGTTTTACAGGGGTCCTTCCTCGACTCGCCCCTGTACTCGCTCTGGACTAACATCCCGCCAATGGACCCTGCTTTTTTAAAGGTAATCTGGGGTTTAGGTGGTACCAGATTTTTAAGGATTGGATCCTCAGTTAGGATAGGCCAATATTTTGTGAAGATCTGTCTGATCTTTGTATGTTCCTTAGAGAAATTTATAATTATTCTCGAGATGTTATTATCTTTGTTCTTATTTTTCTTTATTTTGGATGTTTTAAAGACCAAATCATGCCTTGCCTATGGGTTTCCCTCACTCTGTTGAAAGCCTTCTTTAACGTTGTTCTACTATAGCCTCTAGTCAATAAACGGTTGCTTAATTCGTTAGATTCAGTTTGAAAGTCGGATTCCAGACTACAGTTCCTTCGAATGCGAAGGAACTGACTATAGGGTATGGACTTTTTAAGTGCCACCGGATGAAAACTTGCAGCATGCAACATAGTGTTGCCCGCAGTCTCCTTTCTGTAGAGTCTGCTATTGATCTTTCCATCTGAATCCTTGGATATTTGAATATCCAAAAAGCTAACTGTAGTTGCATCAAAGGACATTGTAAAGAAAAGATTTTGTGTGTTGGCATTCATGAGTGAAAGAACTTTTTTGAGATCCTCTTCAGACCCGTCCCAGACAATAAAGATGTCAGCAATGTAGGGTTGCCACATTAAAATGTGGCAAGCATACACTGAAGCATCTTCTCCTAGGAGGAAATCCTTCTCCCATTCCCCCAGGTACAGGTTGGCGTATGAGGGTGCACAGCACGTCCCCATAGCCACCCCCTGTACCTGGAGGAAATGGGAGCCTTGGAACAAAAAGATATTGTGTTGCAGGATGAAATCCAACATATGTAGAATAAACTGGTTGAATTTCCAGTCTGTGGTAGGGTGCTGGCGTAGCACATTTTGGATAGCACAGATACCTAGATCGTGCGGTATACTGTTATAGAGAGACTCTACATCTACTGTAACCAGTAGGGCTAAAGGAGGCACCACAAGATCCTCCAATATCTGTAAAAGATGAATGGTATCTTTTGTATACGATGGAAGATCCATGACATGTGGTCTGAGGTGCTGGTCGATGACGCGGCTTGCCCCCTCAGAAATGGATCCATTCCCTGAAATTATTGGTCTTCCTGGTGGTCTATGTAGATTCTTGTGGACCTTAGGCAATGCATACATAGTGGGAGTGCGCGGGTGCCTGGTGCGGATATAGTCCCAGGTATCTTCATTTATTGCCTCATCTCTAAATGCTTCATCGACAAGCTGGTAAAATTCACCATTCATTTTGTCGACGGTGCATGCAGATATTTTCCGGTAACATTTTTCATCTCTTAGTATTTTGAGACACATTTCCTCGTAATCTGCATTGTCCATAAGGACAATGTTCCCGCCCTTATCTGATCCCTTTATTGTAATACTGATATTATTTTTCAAACTTTTAAGGGTATGTTCGAGTTCTGAGCTTAAATTGGGATGAGAGCTGTCTCTCCTCATGTTCTCAATCTCTTTAGATGTTTGTCTGATGAAAAGTGCTAGTGCTGGATTTTGATTAACCACTTAACGACCGCTCACTGTATATATACGTCGGCAGAATGGCACCGACAGGCACAATCACGTAGAGTGTACATGATTGCCTTTGTACAGCTGGGGGGTCCAATCGGACCCCCCTTCTATACAGTGAGCGGTGGCTAAGTGTCCGGGAGCATTCCGGGATGAGGGGGCAGCCATTAGTTTCTGGCCACCCCCTCGCGATCGCTCCCGGCGAATGGAAATGCCCCCTCTGTCTGTGTCAGACAGAGGGAGCAGGAGGAAGTGATGTCATCTCTGGTGCGGCGCTCACATATACCGAGCGCCGTACAAGAGAATATATCAGGTCAGTGCACACAACACTACACTGACACCAGGACACATAGGGACATAAATCGCCCCCCCCAGACACCCCAGATCACCCCCCAGATCACCCCCCCAGCCCCCAGTCACAGTGTCACTGATTGCAGTGACCATTTATTTAGTGATCACTGCAATCAGTGACATTTGTGACTGTAAAAGTGTCACCAAAGTTTAGTCTTAGGTCCAGTGTAGCCCCCTAACCCCCCCCTAATAAAGGTTTAACCCCCTGATCACCCCCCAGATAACCCTTTCACCCCCTATCACCACTATCGCTTAGCGATAATTTTTCTGATCGCTGTCTTAGCGTCAGTGATGCCGATCGGCAGCCAGTAATTTTTTTTAGGTTCGCCGCAGGTTTTTATAGCGTTAGGTACCCCAATATATTATCTAATAAAGGTTTAACCCCCTTGATCGCCCCCCCAGGTAACCCTTTCACCCCCTATCACCACTGTCGCTAAGCAATTGTTTTTCTAAACGCTGTCTTAGTGTCGGTGATGCAGATCGTAGCCAGTAATTTTTTTTAGGTTCGCCGCATGTTTTTATAGCGTCAGGTACCCCAATATATTATCTAATAAAGGTTTAACCCCCTTGATCGCCCCCCCAGGTAACCCTTTCACCCCCATCACCACTGTCGCTAAGCAATCGTTTTTCTAAACGCTGTCTTAGTGTCGGTGATGCAGATCGGTAGCTGGTAATTTTTTTTAGGTTCGCCGCAGGTTTTTATAGCGTCAGGTACCCCCATATATTATCTAATAAAGGTTTCAACCCCCTGATTGCCCCTAGTTAACCCTTTCACCAGTGATCACCATATAAGTGTTACGGGTGACGCTGGTTAGTTAGTTTGCTTTTTATAGTGTCAGGGCACCCGCCGTGTATATAACCCAATAAAGGTTTAACCCCCTGATCGCCCGGCGGGTGATATCAATTAGGTTTTAGCGTCAGAGAGGGTCTGAGTCACACCCCAGGCAGCGTCAGGTTAGTGCCAGTAACGCTAACACCCACGCGTGAAGCATACACCCCCCTTAGTGGTATAGTATCTGAACAGATCAATATCTGATCTGATCAGATCTATACTAGCGTCCCCAGCAGTTTAGGGTTCCCAAAAACGCAGTGTTAGCGGGATCAGCCCAGATACCTGCTGGCACCTGCGTTTTGCCCCTCCGTCCAGCCCAGGCCACCCAAGTGCAGTATCGATCGATCACTGTCACTTACAAAACAAAAACACACATAACTGCAGCGTTCGCAGAGACAGGCCTGATCCCTGCGACTCCAGTGCTGTAGGAGGTGATTTCACCACCACAGTTAAAAAAAAAAAGCAAATATGCCGAAGCATTGGGGCAGCAGGGGCGGAGGAGCGATTTTGCTCCTAATGCCGCGTACATACGGTCGAAATTCCGACGGAGGCTTGCCCGTGGAAAAGTCCGACCATGTGTGTGCGGCATAACTTTTTTGCGGGAGGATGCCCCCATGCTTCGGCATATATAAATGGTGCGTGTATGCCCATCATTGGAAGTGGGTGGATGAAGGGCGGTATTCTAATGGTGGGCATACCCACCGATCAATCTCTTTTTTCGTTCAGCCAACTGGCTGCATGAAATAAAAAGATTACAATACATGTCCAACAAGGACCAGCAACGTACTGGTATGTTGCTGGACTTTGAATGTTTATACCAGAATGATGCCTGCGGGTTTAGGTATCATCTTGGTATCATTCTTTTCAGCCTGCGGCCGGCTTTCATGTAAAAGCAATCCTAGCGGCTAATTAGCCTCTGGACTTTTTTTACAAGCAGTGGGAGGGAATGCCCCCCCGGATATAAAAAGCGCCATTGGGAAATTGGGAAAGCATTTTATCACACCGATCTTGGTGTGGTCAGATGCTTTGAGGGCAGAGGAAAAATCTAGGGTCTAGAAGACCCCAGTTTTTTCAAAAAAAAAGAGTACCTGTCACTACCTATTGCTATCATAGGGGATATTTACATTTCCTGAGATAACAATAAAAATGATAAAAAAAAAAATACTTGGAAGGAACAATTTAAAAATAAAATAAAAAAGCAAAATTAATAATAAAAAAAAAAAAAAAAAAAAAAAAAAAAGCACCCCTGTCCTGCCCTGCTCTTGCCCAATGGCGAACGCAAGCGTCGGTCTGTCGTCATATGTAAACAGCAATTGCACCATGCATGTGAGGTATCACCGCGAAGGTCAGATCGAGGGCAATCATTTTAGCAGTAGACCTCCTCTGTAAATCTACTGGGGTAACCTGTAAAGGCTTTTAAAAATGTATGTAGTTTGTCGCCAATGCGCGTTTGTGCGAAATTTTAAAGCATGTCGTGTTTGGTATCTATGTACTCGGCCTAAGATCATCTTTTTTATTTCATCAAACATTTGGGCAATATAGTGTGTTTTAGTGCATTAAAATTAAAAAAAGTGTATTTTTTAACCCAAAAAATGCGTTTGAAAAATCGCTGCGCAAATACTGTGTAGAAAAAAAAATGCAACACCCACCATTTTAATCTGTAGGGCCTTTGCTTTAAAAATATATATATATAATGTTTGGGGGTTCAACATAATTTTCTTGCAAAAAAAAAAATGTTTTCATGTAAACAAAAAGTGTCAAAAAGGGCTTTGTCTTCAAGTGGTTAGAGTGGATGTAAGCTTCCTAATGTTGTGTATAAAATGCCAGAACAGTTCAAAACCCCCCCAAATGACCCCATTTTGGAAAGTAGACACCCCAAGCTATATACTGAGAGGCATGTCGAGTCCATGGAATATTTTATATGTTGACACAAGTTGCGGAAAAACGACAATTTTTTTTTGCACAAAGTTGTCACTAAATGATATATTGCTCAAACATGCCATGGGCATATGTGGAATTACACCCCAAAATACATTCTGTTGCTTCTCCTGAGTACGGGGATACCACATGTGTGAGACTTTTTGGGAGCCTAGCCGCGTACGGGACCCCAAAAACCAAGCACCGCCTTCAGGCTTTCTAAGGGTGTAAATTTTTGATTTCACTTCTCACTGCCTATCACAGTTTCGGAGGCCATGGAATGCCCAGATAGCACAAAACCCCCCAAATGACCCCATTTTGGAAAGTAGACACCCCAAGCTATTTGCTGAGAGGTATTGTGAGTATTTTGCAGATCTCGCTTTTTGTCACAAAGTTTTGAAAATTGAAAAAAATATATATATATTTTCTTTCTTCATTTTCAAAAACAAATGAGAGCTGTAAAATACTTGCCATTCCTCTCAGCAAATAGCTTGGGGTGTCTATATTCCAAAATGGGGTCATTTGGGGGGGGGTTTTGTGCGATTTTGGCATTTTATGGCCTTCGAAACTGTGATAGGTAGTGAGGAGTGAAATCAAAAATTTGTGCCTAGAAATCCTGAAGGCGGTGCTTGGTTTTCGGGGTCCCGTACGCGGCTAGGCTCCTAAAAAGTCCCACACATGTGGTATCCCCGTACTCAGGAGAAGCAGAAAAATGTATTTTGGGGTGTAATTCCACATATAACCATGGCATGTGTGAGCAATATATCATTTAGTGACAACTTTGTGCAAAAAAAAAAACAAAAAAACTTTTTGTATTTTTTTTTTTTTTTTGTCATTATTCAATCACTTGGGACAAAAAAAATTATATTCAATGGGCTCAACAGGCCTCTCAGCAATTTCCTTGGGGTGTCTACTTTCTAAAATGGGGTCATTTGGGGGGGGGGTTTGTGCTATTTTGGCATTTTATGGCCTTCGAAACTGTGATAGGTAGTGAGGAGTGAAATCAAAAATTTGCGCCCTTAGAAATCCTGAAGGCGGTGCTTGGTTTCCGGGGTCCCGTACGCGGCTAGGCTCCCAAAAAGTCCCACACATGTGGTATCCCCGTACTCAGGAGAAACAGCAAAATGTATTTTGGGGTGAAATTCCACATATAACCATGGCATGTGTGAGCAATATATCATTTAGTGACAACTTTTTGTAATTTTTTTTTTTTTTTTTTTTTTTTTAGTCATTATTCAATCACTTGGGACAAAAAAATAAAAAATTCAATGGGCTCAACATGCCTCTCAGCAATTTCCTTGGGGTGTCTACTTTCCAAAATGGGGTAATTTTGGGGGGTTTTGTACTGCCCTGTCATTTTAGCACCTCAAGAAATGAGATAGGCAGTCATAAATTTAAAGCTGTGTAAATTTCAGAAAATGTACCCTAGTTTGTAAACTCTATAACTTTTGCGCAAACCAATAAATATACGCTTATTGACATTTTTTTTACTAAAAACATGTGGCTGAATAAATTTTGGCCTAAATGTATGACTACAATTGAGTTTATTCGATTTTTCTTATAACAAAAAGTAGAAAATATCATTTTTTTTCTAAATTTTCGGTCTTTTTCCGTTTATATCGCAAAAAATAAAAATCGCAGAGGCAATCAAATACCATTAAAAGAAAGCTCTATTTGTGGGAAGAAAAGGACGCAAATTTCGTTTGGGTACAACATTGCATGTCCGCACAATTTACAGTTAAAGCAGCGCAGTGCAAAATTCTGAATTCACCTCTGGTCCTCTAGCTACCAAATGGTCCGGGGCTTAAGTGGTTAAGGGGCGGAAACTTATGTGACTTCCTCTTGAATTTTTTAGACATAATAGTTGTCATGGATATGCAGTAGTGTTTGTCTGTCAGCTTACCTTCCTTCCCATGAGTTCATCTTAGAGGCCTGAGCCCTTTCACCTGGCTTCCTTTATAATCTCCTCCCAGCCTGACTCCACCCCAGGCCCTATCACAGAACACTATATTAACCTGTGCACTGCAAGCCTGCTTTGCTGATCAATGTGTTTGTTAGGCATTGTGTGTTTGGGTTCCTGCCTGCCGTGTGCTACGTCTGTCTCTCTGTTACGTTATTGGCTTGTCCCCGACTATCCCTGTCTGCTCGTGACCCTTGACCTTCGGCTCGTTCTCTTCGTTATCCTTGTCTGCTTGTGGCCCCTGACCTTCAGCTTGTTATTCGGTTCTCCCTTATCTTGTGCTGCTGATTCCCCTCTTTTCCCCTTATCCTACGGGGCGTGAGCTAGGAAACTCCAGGGGCCGCGACCTGGTCCCAGCCTGCAGCATAACATCCTCACCACTAGAGGCCCTGGAGAAGACCAGCTGGGTCTTAGACTCCACGCCATGGGGAATCTTGGCTCTAGCTTCCGTTAGGATCCCGGTTGTGCTCCTCTGGTCCCGCTTTCCACAACCACCCAGTTTCCTATCCGCAGAAGCCAGCCATAGGGTTCACTACCTTGCGGTGCACTCCTGTCCCCCTACGGTGTGCATCTGTCACCTGGCCACAGGTGACCTTGACAATAGTCATCTGATTCTCACCATCATCACTTTCCTCCTCCTCTAGATTATCCTCCCAGGCTTGGCTTAGAGGAGTATTTTCCTCAAGGAGGATATTTAGGTCCCGTAGGGCCCTAAAGTCCTCTGCCTTAAGATTGGGTGCTAATTCTGACTCTTGAATCTCTTGTTTGACAAATAATCTTTTATAGAAGAGCTTCCGAGCAAAAATATGAATATCTTTTATTACATCAAAACTATCTGTACCACTAGTTGGGCAAAAGGAGAGGCCCAAAGATAATACATCATGTTCTAAGTTTGATAGTGTATATGAGGATAGGTTTATGATGTTGAGTTTTCCGCTTGTATTGTCTTGGTTACAAACGGTTCCATGACTAGTTGAGTCATGTGTAGGGGTGATACCAAAGGTATCTTGCCTTTCTCTAAAAAATCCTCCACTAACGGTTGTTGGACCTTGGAGCTCATCCCAGTTTTGGGCTATCGCCCCTAATTCTCGAAGAGAGGCTGTTCTACCTCTAGTGGTGGGTCCCCTTTGATTCCCAGTATGTGAACTCTGCCCATGTCCACTACCTCTACCACTTTGTTTCGAGAATACCTGAGATTCTGTTGTCGCCTTTTTATTGCATTGTTGGACTTCTCCTTCTGCCCCATTGGATCTGGGACATGGACCTTTTCTTTTGGTTCCAAAGGCACGAACTGTGTTTGAAGAAACTGAGGAGGAGGAATTAGACGGAGTGTCAGATGAGTAATCATTGGGTACATTTGTGTTATCCCCTCTATTTTTATTCCTATTAGGTTTATTCCTAATTTTTTTGTCTTGGTTCCATTTGTATGCTCTACCTTCACCAAATGCATTTTTATCCCTCCAATACTTTTTTTCTTTCTTAACCACTTGACCACTGGGCACTTAAACCCCCTTAATAACCAGACCAATTTTCAGCTTTCGGTGCTCTCACATTTTGAATGACAATTACTCAGTCATACAATACTGTACCCATATGAAATTTTTGTCCTTTTTTTCACACAAATAGAGCTTTCTTTTGGTGGTATTTAATCACTGTTGGGTTTTTTATTTTTTGCGCTATAAGAGAAAAAAGACTGAAAATTTTGTAAAAAAATGATTTTTTTTTCGTTTCTGTTATAAAATTTTGCAAATTACTATTTTTTCTTCATAAATTTTGGCCAAAATTTATACTGCTACATATCTTTGGTAAAAATAAGTACAAATTGGTGGATATTATTTGGTCTTTGTGAAAGTTATAGAGTCCACAAGCTATGGTGCCAATATCTGAAAATTGATCACACCTGAAGTACTGACGGCCTATCTCAATTCTTGAGACCCTAACATGCCAGAAAAGTACAAATACCCCCCAAATGACCCCTTTTTGGAAAGAAGACATTCCAAGGTATTCAGAAAGAGGCATTGTGAGTTTTTTGAAGTTGTCATTTTTTCCCACAATTCTTTGCAAAATCAAGATTTTTTTTTTCTCTTTTTTTTTTTTCACAAAATTGTCATATTAGCAGGTTATTTCTCACACACAGCATATGCATTCCACAAATTACACCCCAAAACACATTCTGCTATTACTCCCGAGTATGGCGATACCACATGTGTGAGACTTTTACACAGCGTGGCCACATACAGAGGCCCAACATGCAGGGAGCACCTTCAGGCGTTCTGGAGCACCAAGGCCAATTCTGACATTTCTCTCCTACATGTAAAAATCATCATTTATTTGCTAGAAAATTACATAGAACCCCAAAACATTATATATGTTTTTTTAGCAAAGACCTTAGAGAATATAATGGTGGTTGTTGCAACTTTTTATCTCGCACGATATTTGCGCAGCAATTTTTTTAACGCGTTTTTTACGGAAAAAAATGTTTTGTGCTTAAAAAAAAAAAAACAGTAAAGTTAGCCCAATGTTTTTGCATAATGTGAAAGATGAAGTTACGCCGAGTAAATAGATACCTAACATGTCGCCCTTAAAAATTGCACACACTCGTGGAATGGCGCCAAACTTCGCTACTTAAAAAATCCCCATAGGCGACGCTTTAAATATTTTTACTGGTTACATGTTTTGAGTTACAGAGGAGGTCTAGGGCCAAAATGATTGCTCTCGCTCTAACGTTCGCAGAGATACCTCACATGTGTGGTTTGAAAACCGTTTTCATATGTGGGCGGGACTTACGTATGCGTTCGCTTCTGTATGCGAGCTCATGGGAACAGGGGCGCTTTAAAAAAAAAAAAAAAAATATTCTTCATTTTACTTTATTTATTTTAGTTTGACATGTTTTTCCGCCATAAACATTTTTTTGATCACTTTTATACCTATTACAAGGAACGTAAACATCCCTTGTAATAGGAATATGGCATGACAGGTCCTCTTTACAGTGAGATATGGGGGGGGGGGTGTCAATAAGACCCCACATCTCACCTCTAGGCTGGGAAGCCTGAAAAAAATACAAAAAAAAAAAACAACAATCCTGGCTTTGATCGTAGCGGTGAGTCGGTAGAAGCACCGGAGAGCGGCGGGGGGGGGGGGACATCCCCTCTCGCCTCCCGTAAGAATGATCAAGCGGCGGAACAGCCGCTATGATTGTTCTTATGGTGTAGGGAAGCGCCGGCTGAAAAAGCTAATATCTGAATGATGCCTGTAGCTGCTCCCATCATTCAGATATCCCCGCACAAAGTCAAGGACGTCATATGACGGCCGGAGGGCGGGAAGTGGTTATTGCAGAGTATTGCCGGGCATTGCGGAGTATTGCCGGGCATTGCGGAGTATTGCCGGGCATTGCGGAGTATTGCCGGGCATTGCGGAGTATTGCAGGGCATTGCGGAGTATTGCGGACTATGGCAGGGTATTGCGGTGTATGGCAGGGTATTGCGGTGTATGGCAGGGTATTGCACGGGTATTGCACAGGGTATTGTGGAGGGTATTGCACAGGGTATTGTGGAGGGTATTGTAGAGTATTGTGGAGGGTATTGGAGGGTATTGCAGAGTATTGTGGCGGGTATTGCAGAGTATTGTGGCGGGTATTGCAGAGTATTGTGGCGGGTATTGCAGAGTATTGTGGCGGGTATTGCAGAGTATTGTGGCGGGTATTGCAGAGTATTGTGGCGGGTATTGTGGCGGGTATTGCAGAGTATTGCACCAGGGTATTGCAGAGTATTGCACCAGGGTATTGCAGAGTATTGCACCAGGGTATTGCAGAGTATTGCACCAGGGTATTGCAGAGTATTGCACCAGGGTATTGCAGAGTATTTCGCAGGGTATTGCAGAGTATTTCGCAGGGTATTGCAGAGTATTTCGCAGGGTATTGCAGAGTATTTCGCAGGGTATTGCAGAGTATTGCACCAGGGTATTGCAGAGTATTGCACCAGGGTATTGCAGAGTATTGCACCAGGGTATTGCAGAGTATTGGCAGGGTATTTTGCAGAGTATTGGCAGGGTGTATTGCAGAGTATTGGCAGGGTATAGCACAGGGATGGCTGAGCAGGGATGGATGGATCTGTGACTGCAATTGTCACAGATCCAGCCCACAGTGCTGCTGCTGCCATCCGCTCCCTCCCCCTCCCCTCTCACACTGTACCGATCGGTACAGAGAGGGGAGGGAGGAACCGGCGTCATCAAATGACGCCGGTCTGTTTACAAGTGATTGCTCCGTCATTTGACGGAGCGATCACGTGGTAAACGGCCGCTATCAGCGGCGATTTACCGCGATTCGTGATCCGCCGGGTCCTCTGGACCCGGCGGTCACGGAGTTTCCCGTGTGCGCGCCCCAGGGGGCGCGCGGGAGCGCGATTCTGGGAGGACGTTATATAACGTCCTCCCAGAGTTAAGCAACCACCTTGTCGACGTTATTTGTTGGCAGGTGGTTGTTAAGTGGTTAATTAGTATGGATTTACTGAAAGTTTCCAAATGTTCTTTTAAATTCTTTTCAAAGTTATTATAATCTTTGTGCATTTTCAATGGCGATAGGCGAGCATACAAGGAATCAATTTCTATATCCAGGGCTAGCAACTGTTGTTTATATTCATCCTGTAATAACACCATCAAGTTTTTTGAACATTCATTGAGTTTTGCTTCCCAATTTGTCTTGAGGGTTTTAATAATGCTATCTAGAATGGGAAATATTTGAATCCTTAGACCAATTGGGTTGATTTGTTCCCCAATATACCTATCAAAGGAATTGATGTGCCAATATAATGCTGATTTATTTTCCTAAGATTAAAAAAAAGAGATAATAAATCCGACATGGGTTGTTCAGTCCCTTGGTAACTTCTCTGAATGCCTGCCATAAGTTCCTCCCACCCATCCCCTCGAAAATCCCCCATAAAAGGAAAAGATCAGAGAAAGATCAGAAAACACAAAAACAAAGCTTGGTATAGTTGACTTGCTTTGTCTATGTTATAGACAATTAGCTATCAAAATTTAGACATCAAAACTCCCACTTTCACGAGATAATCCCTGAAAGTAGGTATTTTGGAAAAAATGATGTCCAACAAACAAAATTATAGCACACAAAAATGAGGTTTATGTAGGGGCGCATGAGTTGGGCGAGGTTAATGGGTGTATTGTCCACCCTGAAAATGTTTGAAATTAGGTTAATTTATGCATTCCCACATATGGTTGCCATCATCCCAGGTAAATATGGTGAAAAAAAACCTCTGTTGTTTGGGGATTTTTAAGGCAACAAAAAAAGAAAAAAAGAAAAAAAAGGGAAAATTATGTATGTAAAAAAATATATTTATTCACAAACATTACAAAATCGTTTTTATATAGATACAAAAATATGTTTATGACTATATCCATCTCCATAAAAATCTGCATTTATGAAAAATTATGAATACAATGCATAGATCGGTGACTCAAGATTTTTGCAGAAATCACTCAGAAACAGGCTTCATCCTTTTTTTTCTTTTTTTGTTGCCTTAAAAATCCCCAAACAGAGGGTTTTTTTCACCATATTTACCTGGAATGATGGCAACCATATGTGGGAATGCATGAGTTAACCTAATTTCAGGCATCTGCAGCACTTACAGCAGGCATAGTGTGCCTCCTGCACATTATACACCTGAAGCTACCCCTTATTGCTCGTAGTTTTTTTTCTTTTGTGTTACACTAACAGGCATCTGCAGCACTTACAGCAGGCGTATTGTGCTTCTTGCAAAATATACACCTGAAGCTAGCCCTTATTGCTGTGATTTCCTGTTTGAGTAACACAGGCAGACATCTGCAGCACTTACAGCAGGCGTAGTGTGCCTCCTGCACATTGTAAACCTGAAGCTAGCCCTTATTGCTGTGATTTCCTGTTTGAGTAACACAGGCAGGCATCTGCAGCACTTACAGCGGGCGTATTCTGCTTCTTGCAAAATATACACCTGAAGCTAGCCCTTATTGCTGTGATTTCCTGTTGAGTAACACAGGCATGCATCTGCAGCACTTACAGCGGGCGTATTGTGCTTCTGGCAAAATATACACCTGAATCTAGCCCTTATTGCTGTGATTTCCTGTTGAGTAACACAGGCAGGCCTCTACAGCACTTACAGCAGGCGTAGTGTGCCTCCTGCATATTATACACCTGAAGCTACCCCTTATTGCTCGTAGTTTTTTTTTCTTTTGTGTTACACTAACAGGCATCTGCAGCACTTACAGCAGACGTATTGTGCTTCTTGCAAAATATACACCTGTAGCTAGCCCTAATTGCTGTGATTTCCTGTTTGAGTAACACAGGCAGGCATCTGCAGCACTTACAGCGGGCGTATTGTGCTTCTTGCAAAATATACACCTGAAGCTAGCCCTTATTGCTGTGATTTCCTGTTTGAGTAACACAGGCAGGCATCTGCAGCACTTACAGCGGGCGTAGTGTGCCTCCTGCACATTATACACCTGAAGCTACCCCTTATTGCTGGTTTTCCCATCTCCCTGCAGCCCATTAGAATGTCTGGAAGGCAAACAAGGAGAGGCAGACAGTCAGGAGCCAATAAAAGAGGGCAAGCAGGCTCTGTTTCTAGAGACAACAGTGCTAGTCGTGGACGCGGTGCATCGTCATCAGCACGTGGCCATGGGACCCGCTTGTCCTTCTTTTCGGCAGCTGGACGTGTTGAGCCGCATCATGCCGAAGACTTGGTAGAGTGGATGACCAAGCCCTCCTCATCCTCCTCATCCTCTCTCACCCAGGCTCAGGGTACTGGCAAAGCAGCTGCCAAAGCGTCCTCTTCCCTCGTATCTATGTCATCATCAGTCACTCCTTCCCTAAACCCACCATGTCCTCCTGAGGAGTCCCCCGAACTGTTTGAGCACAGTGTTGGGTACATGCTCCAAGAGGATGCCCAGAGTTTCGAAGGGTCTGATGATGATACCCAGCTAGAGGAAGGCAGTAGCGTGAGAGCAGAGAGAGGGGATGCTCATGAAGGACAGAAATCTGGCAGTCATGTTCCAGCAGCTGCAGCATACTGCCAGATTGGCTCCAGTGATGAGGAGGGAGGGGATGATGAGGTCACTGACTCCACGTGGGTGCCTGATAGGAGAGAGGAGGAGGAGGAGGATGAGGAGGCACATCTCCAACGAGGCAGGATGCCCTCATGGGGCCAGCGTAAGGGCAGCACAATGACTGAATCACACAGCAGAGCTCCGCCTGTGCAGGGCGCTGCCTGTGCCCGTTATTCCGAAAGTTCTTTGGTGTGGGCCTTTTTTGAGTCGAGTGCATCAGATCCCACCGCTGCTGTTTGCAACATATGTCTCAAGCGTATCTCGCGTGGCCAAAACATCAGCCGCTTGGGCACCACATGCTTGACCAGACATATGTTGACCTGCCATGCAGCTCGTTGGCAAGCCTATCTTAAAGACCCACACCAAAGAACAAAGCGGACCTCTCCTTGCTCCGCATCAGCTGGGATCTCCAACCCCACTATACCTTCAGTCCTCTCTGAAACCTGCTCTGAGAGGAATGAAGGTGTAGAATTAGGTGTGTCACAGTCAAGTACTTGCGGGCACTCTGCTAGCAGTACATCGACGTACGATTCTAGCAGGCAAATTTCCCTGTCCCAGCTGCTGGACCGTCGAAAGAAGTTCACTCCCAGCCATCCACATGCCCAGCGGTTGAATGCTAGCTTGGCTAAATTGCTAGCACTTCAACTGCTGCCTTTTTAGTTGGTAGATTCGGCCCTCTTCCGTGAGTTTGTGCAATGTGCGGTTCCTCAGTGGCAGGTTCCCAAATGCCACTTTTTCTCACGGAAGGCGATTCCGGGTCTCTACCGGCATGTGGAAGGCAATGTCTATGCCTCGCTGGACAGGGCGGTCAGCGGTAAGGGGCATATTACTGCTGACTCATGGTCCAGCAGGCATGGACAGGGACGTTGCCTTTCTTTCACGGCCCATTGGGTCACTCTCTTGGCAGCTGGGAAGGATGCAGGACAAGGTGCAGTAGTGTTGGAGGTTGTTCCGCCGCCACACCTCCAAAATGCTACTACTGGTTGTGACACACCTCTCTCCTCTACCCCCCTCCTCTTCTTCTTCCACCATGGCCTCTTCCTGTGCTTTCTCCTCAGCACCAGCGGTGCTCCGTAGGCGTTCAAGGGGCTACGCAAGTACGCAGGCAAAAAGATGCCATGCCGTGCTTGCGCTGGTGTGTTTGGGGGACAGGAGCCACACTGGGGCAGAGGTTCTGTCAGCTCTGCAGGGGCAGGCCGAGAGGTGGTTGACGCCACGCCAGCTTAAGCCAGGAATGGTGGTTTGCGACAATGGCACCAACCTCCTCTCCGCCCTCCGACAGGGACAACTGACCCATGTGCCCTGTGTGGCTCATGTCCTTAACCTGGTGGTGCAGCGGTTCTTGGGCAGGTACCCGGGCTTACAGGATGTCCTGAGGCAGGCCAGGAAAGTCTGTGTGCATTTCCGCGATCATATAATGCCAGTGCTCGGCTGGCTGAGCTGCAAAAGGAGTTGAACCTGCCCAAGAACCGTCTTATATGTGACATGCCCACCAGGTGGAACTCAACGTTGGCCATGCTGCAGCGGCTGCACATGCAGCAGAGGGCCATCAATGAGTACCTGTGCGACTACGGCACCAGGACAGGGTCAGGGGAGCGCAGGTTTTTTTCACCACGCCAGTGGGGCATGATCAAGGATGCATGCACTGTCCTGGCACCATTTGAGGAGGCCATGAGGATGGTGAGCAGTGACAGTGCATGCATCAGTGACACTGTACCTCTTGTCCACCTGTTGGAACATACGCTGCGTGGAATAATGGACAGGGCACTTGAGGCAGAACAGAGGCAGGAAGAGGAGGACTTCCTTGCCTCTCAAGGCCCCCTTTACCCAGACAGTGTTCCTTCTGTCCCACCCATCGCACAGGAAGAGGAGGAGGAGGAGGATTGTGTTAGCATGGAGGTGGAGCCAGGCACTCAGCATCATCAGCAGCAGTCTTTTAGGGATGATTTACAGTCCGAAGAAACCCGTGGACTTGTACGTGGCTGGGAGGAGGTGGCTGTGGATCATGTCGTCCTTAGTGACCCAGAGGACTCCGGACCGAATGCCTCAGCTAACCTACGCTGCATGGCCTCCCTGATCCTGCAAAGTCTGCGGAAGGATCCTCGTATTCTTCGGATCAAGGAGAGGGACCATTACTGGCTGGCCACTCTCCTTGATCCACGGTACAAGGGTAAGGTTGCGGACCTTATCTTACCGTCGCAGAGGGAGCAGAGGATGAGACAACTTCGGGAGGCCTTGCAGAAAGGTCTGTGCAACGCGTTCCCAGAGACTGGGAGGTTACAAACTCCTGGTCCTGGACAACGAGTTGTTGAGGCTTCGGTCAGTCAAAGAAGGAGCGGTGGGGAAGGTGGCCGTCTGACCGATGCGTTCAGACAATTTTTTAGTCCGCAGCCCCAAGGTATGATCGGTTCCAGCAACCATCGCCAGCGTCTGATATACATGGTGCAGGAATACCTAGGGGCAAGGTCAGACTCGAAAACCTTCCCCACCGAAAATCCTCTGGCTTACTGGGTCTTGAGGATGGATCACTGGCCAGAACTTGCACAGTATGCAATTGAGCTACTGGCCTGTCCTGCATTCAGTGTTCTTTCAGAATGCACATTCAGTGCTGCTGGAGGATTTTTCACGGATCACAGGGTGCGCCTGTCCACTGACTCGGTTGATCGACTGACCTTCATAAAGATGAACCAGTCTTGGATCACCACCAGCTACCAAGCACCTGAAGCTGATATAACAGAATAATTTATTTTCAAATGTCACATCCCTTCAAGACTGATGCTGATGCTGAGTGACTGTCCTGTTATGTTGACTGACTATCCTCCTCCTCCTCAATGATCCGATTCCTGATGATAGCTTGGAAGAACATTTTTGTTTCTGGGTGCCGCCACCAGTGGCTAAGGCCCAATTTTTCAGCCCCTGTTTAACAGCGGCATATAATTACAATTTTTGATGCAATACTTTGCAACAGGGCTCATTGCTGTGCTCCAAGTACAGTATCTGTGAGGAGTTGCAGTGTTGTGGCACCAGTGCCTAAGGCCCAATTTTTATGCCCCTGTTCAACAGAGGCGTGTAATTACAATTCTTGATCTAATAATTCACAGCAGGACCCATTCCTGCGCCCACCAAGAGTAACTGTGAGGGCTTACGGTGTTGTGGCAACACCACCACCACCACCACCATAGGCCCAATTTTTCAGCCCCTGTTCAACAGGGGCATGCAATTACAATTCTTGATCTAATAATTCACAGCAGGGCCCATTCATGCGCCCACCAAGAGTAACTGTGAGGGCTTACGGTGTTGTGGCACCAGCACCACCACCAAAGGCCCAATTTTTCCTACCACTGTTCAACAATGGCATGTAAATACAATTCCTGATATAATAGTTCACAGCAGGGCGTTCCAGCGCCCACCAAGAGTAACTGTGAGGGCTTACAGTGTTGTGGCAACCCCGACACCTAAGGGGCAAATTTCTGCAGAGTATATACGGCAGGCCCCTACTTTCAAACATCCAACTTACAAACGACTCCTACTTGCAAACGGAAGGAGACAACAGGAAGTGAGAGGAAATCTACCCCTAGGAAGGGAAATTCTCTCCTGTAAGAGTTAATATGGGAAAAAGGTGTCTCCTCTCTACTGATGCTTTATCACCAATCCTTGTTTCAATAAAAACCCCACTTTTCAAAAACAGTTGTCATTGGGACGGAAAGTGAGGTGAAATGTTCTGAACAGGGGCACAGACAGCAAAACAAATGTTACAGGGGTGATAACCCTTCCCAATAAGCTTAAAAATAGATTTTTTGGCTGGAGCTACACTTAAACAATGTACCTGTTTAAAATTACAAACAGATTCTACTTAAGAACACCGCCTGTATACTGCTGTTCAGAGTATATAGGGCCTTTTTTATTTTGTGTGCGGGGTTCCCCTTAATATCCATACAAGACTCAAAGGGGCTGGTAATGGGCTGGGGTGGGGGGGGGGGTTATGGGGTAGCTATGCCATTTTTCTCAAAGATTTTCATCCATATTACCGGGACCAGACAAGGGGCCGCAAGCAGTTTTAAATGGCTTTTTTTCCTTTAGAAATTTTTATTTTGTGCAGGGACAGTTCTAAACACGGGAAACACATGCCACTTCACAGGCATACTTTAGACACCTCCCAGGTACGATATTTAAAGGAATATTTGACTTTTTTTTTCACTTTATGCATCATTAAAATTACTGCTCCCCAAAAGCGGCCGTTTTTAAAACTTCGTTTTGCATTGATACATGTCCCCTGGTGCAATACCCGGGTTCCCAAACCCTTTTTAGGACAATAACATGCATATTAGTCGTTATAATTAGCACTTTAGATTTCAAACGTTCACATCTATTGTATTTAATAGGGTTCTAACGTTCGTGCGAACTTTCGGTCCGTTCGCGGGTTCTGGTGCGAACCGAACCCGGGATTGTTCGGCTCATCCCTACTTAAGACCCATAATTTAAGAGAACTGGAAAGCGTACCATTGTAAATGAGTCCAGGACACATAGCTAACCATGGATTAACAACATTATACCTCTCTATGGCAATCCCATGCATTAATAAGACGATGCAACAAACTTCATGTGAAACATTGTCCATAAACAATTTCAGATATGTCAAGGCAATTATATTATCAAGCAGCTTGCATGTAAAAAATAAGGTGTGCAGCAGTGAAAAAAACAGAAGTAAAAATAAAAATGAAAATGAAAGTAAGACAAACCCGTGCAGCAACTTCTTGTAAGTGCAAGTCAGGACTGCAAAAAGCAGCTTTTCAACTACGGGGGTCAGGGGAGGAACAATCACCCTGACCAATAAGGAAAAACCTCCTAAATCGGACTAAATGGTCCTGAACTCCAATCAAGTGGTAAAAATTGTCTTAGCAATATGTTGACTGTAAGGGGTACAGTCCTGAGGTATGTTTCAGATGCTCGAACCGACTTGATTGGAGCGGGGGAACAATCAAACGGGCGCAAAATAACTTCTGCCCGGAACAGGGACTCAATTTGGGTTACTGTACATTCGGGCGATATAGTGATCCTAGCAGCATGTGTGCCCCGTGGGGCCTAATGCTGGTTGCGGCGATCCCTCCTGGGAGATGAAGTAGCCCAGATGGCTGATGGGCGTGGGGTGGATGGCATTCTCGAATGATCCGCAGCGTCTAGGAGACTAAGCTTCACCAATAGGCCCTTCCCTTCCTGGATCGTGGTGACCGCGTAGGTGGTGCCGTTATGTGGGACTTGTAGCTTGAAGGGGAAGCCCCAACGGTATCTAATCCTGGCAGCCTGTAGTACTGTTGTTATCTCCTTCATTCTCCTGCTCTTGTCAAGGGTGGTGGGTGAAATATCCAGATATATCTGAATTGCGATACCCTCCAGCTGGATATTAGGCGAGATACGTGAGGCTCTGAGGATCTCCTCTTTAATTAAGTAATCCTTCAGGCACATCACTATATCCCTGGGAGGCCTGTCTGGGGGTGGTTTTGGAAGCAGGGCCCTGTGGATTCTATCACATGTAAAAGACGCAGCAGGGGTGTCAGGGAGAAGTGACTGAAACAATTTCTGCATGGCTTGGGGGAGGTCAGTCACTGTTTCTGGGACCCCCCCCACTCTCAGATTACACTTCCTGTTTCTATTGTCCAGATCTTCAAGGTGGGTTTGTAAGAGCTGCACAGTTTCATTGAGGGTCTCATGATCTTCTCTGAGATCAGAATGAGAAAGGCTAAGCTCATCATGCTTGGTTTCAAGCAGATCAGTTCTAGTACCCAGGGCTGCAATCTCCAGGGACAGGGTGTTTGTGGACTTGTGTAGCTCGGATTGAAATTTTCTGGCTATCTTGTCATACATACATGTAAGGCTGTCCTCCAAGTCTGCCTTCGTGAGCTGTGTATTGTACTCGCTGTCCCCTGTGGAGTGCTCCGGAGATGAGGCTGCGGTCTGTGTGCACGCTGGAGCTGTGTCCGGCTGGGCGCCATCTTGAGGCATCTTGCTCTGCTCCCTCACACAGTGTAAGTAGTTGGTTAGGGATCTTTGGGCCGGTTTACCACAGCGGTTCTTGGAGCCCGGCATGCGCTGTGTGTTCCGCCAGGGGTGCAGGGTCTTTATATGTTTGTGTAGCTGCTTAATAGCCCTGGGGAATCGGCTTTAGTCTCCGGTCTCTGCGGAGCTCTTATCCCCTGCTTCCGTCCAGTTTCGCGCCGCGCATGCGCCCCCCCTGACAGTTCTTTTATAACCAAGGGCAGGGCCACCGTCATGTGGACGGGTGACCCCGCCCCCTCTGACGCAAGGGGAAATGCTGGGGTTACCCAGTGACGTGTACGGGTGACCCCTCTGACGTATCACGGGAAACCCGCCAGAAACCACCGTTGCATCAGAGGGGGCGGGGTCACCCGTCCATGTGACGGGTGGCCCCGCCCTCGGTTATAAAAGAACTGTCAGACGGCTCACGCGTCATTTGGCCCGGTGCCTCCTATGGATGAGGCTGTATCGTTCGTAGCGGCGGGTCCAGACTCGTATTAGGATTAAGGCGCAGGATTATTTATTTTTTTTTTTAATTAAAGGACTTGTCCCAAGCTGTGTGTGTTTTTTTTCCTTTTTTCTCACTTTTTTTGGTGAAAGGGTAGGAGTACCAATTCTCATAGGGGGGCCGGGATCTGGGGGTCCCCTTTGTTAAATGGGCTTCCAGATTCCGATAAGCCCCCCGCTCGCAGACCCCCACAACCACCGGGCAAGGGTTGTGGGGATGAGGCCCTTGTCCCCATCAACATGGGGACATCCTCCCCATGTTGAGGGCATGTGGCCTGGTACGGTTCAGGAGGGGGGGCGCTCTCTCGTCCCCCCTCTTTTCCTGTGGCCTGCCAGGTTGCTGGCTCGGATAAGGGTCTGGTATGAATTTTTGGGGGGAACCCCACGCCTTTTTTTTATTTATTTTGGTGCGGGGTTCCCCTTAATATGGATTTTTGGGGGGAACCCCACGCCATTTGTTTTTAAATTTGGCGCAGGGTTCCTCTTAATATCCATACCAGACCTGAAGGGCCTGGTAATGGAATTTAGGGGGACCCCCACGCATTTTTTTTTTCGGGGGTTTCCGTTAACATTCATACCAGACCCAAAGGGTAATGGACTGGGGGGAACCCATGTCGTTTTTTTCAATGACTTTTATCTGTATTGCCGGGACCCGACAATTCATTATAGCCGCGACTAGTTTTAAATGACTTTTTTTCCTTTAGAAATGTCATTTTGTGCAGGGACTTTTCTAAGCACGGGAAACATGCGCTACTTTACAGGCATATTATAGACACCCCCCAGGTACGAAATTTAAAGGAATATTTCACTTTTATTGTTTCACTTTAAGCATTATTAAAATCACTGCTCCCGAAAAAACTTCAGTTTTTAAAACTTTCTTTTGCATTGATACATGTCCCCTGGGGCAGGACCCATGTCCCCAATCACTTCTTATGACAATAACTTGCATATTAGCCTTTAAAATGAGCACTTTTGATTTTTCATGTTCGTGTCCCATAGACTTTAATGGTGTTTTTGCGTGTTCAAACAACATTTTTGCCTATTCGCATGTTCTGCCGCGAACCGAACCGGGGGTGTTCGGCTCATCCCTACCCAGAACATTCTCCTTCCCTAAAGTACGCAATGCCACTGGCACGCTTACACAAAACCCGAAGCGGATCATGACAGCTTTTCAAGATTTTACACAGATTTATACAAATCAAAGGTAGCCCTCAGACCCCATATCCTCAATGACTTCCTAGATGATATCCCTCTACCTACATTAAAACAGGAACATAGCAAGCAGCTTAATGAACCCATTACTGAGAAGTTTTGGGCGTAATTAAAAACCTCAAGAGGGGCTCAGCCCCAGGCCCAGATGGATTTTCCACAGGTTACTACAAAACCTTTGCAACAACTATATTCCCACAGCTGACACGATTCTACAACGCCCTCTGGGGTAGTTATTCACTGGACAGCTCCGCCAACCTGGTTTGTGCGACTGTCATCCCCAAGCCGGACAAAGATAGCTCTGAAGTGAGCAACTATAGACCTATTTCATTGATCAATAATGATCTCAAAACACTGACCAAAATCATGGCCAATAGACTATCAGATTTTATTGGGGGCTACATTCACAAGGACCAGGTGGGCTTAATTCCGGGGAGGCAGGGTCCCTATCAGATCTGCAGAGCGGTAGACGTCATCTCCCTGCTGAAATCAAAATGGGATGGAGGGCCCTCTCAGGAAGAATTCCTACTTTCAGTGGATCTGCAAAAAGCATTTGACACTGAAGAGTGGCCTTACCTATTTGAAGTGCTACGCAGATGGGGGTTTGGCCCTAACTTCATACAATTACTGAGGGATCTGTACTCCAACCCAAGCGCCCAAGTCAAACTTCAGGGCCACTATTTAAACCCTTTCTCTATACACAGAGGCACAAGACAGGGATGCCCCCTTTCTCCCATCATCTTTGCCATAGCAATTGAAACCCTAGCCACTGCCATAAGAAACCACCCAGATATACACAGGGTTAAATGTGGGCCTCGTATACACAAATTGCGCCTTGTTCGCTGATGATCTGCTGCTCTTCATTACTTACCCCCTCATATCCACCCCAAATCTTTTCAAACTCCTTCAGGAATTTAGCAAGGTCTCAGGGTTGAGAGTTAACATGGCCAAATCAGTAGCTCTGAATGTCACCACCACAACACTTATGGTAGAGCGTCTCAAAAACCACTTTGAATTTGCCTGGGAACCTTCCTCAATCCCATATTTGGGCATCAAACTGACAGCTAGTGTGGACCTACTCTATAATGCCAGTTACCCACCCCATGTACAAAAATCTGAAGGAGGATCTAGCGTGTTAAGGAAAGGGTAATCTGTCCTGGTTAGGCAAAATAAATGCAGTGAAAATGACCCTTTTTCCCAGGATCCTTTACTTATTCCGATCCCTACCCATCCTGATCCTGAGACCTCCCTTGAAAAAATGTCAATCCCAGATAATACGATTCATATGGGGTAATAAGTGTTATTGATGCCCTAAAAGTGTGCTCCTTAGAAGATGCACACAAGGGGGGTTGGGAATATGGAGATACTATCAAGCAGCCCAATTATCCCAATTTTCGGTCATTTACTCCCAGGGTAGTAGGCCGGATTGGTTAGACATGGAGAGGCAAGCTATCCCATTACATACTATTGACTACCTAGCTTGGATCCCCCATAAACACAGACCCCCTATAATGGCCCCTACCTTATCACACTCCGTGGCCCTTTGTGACATCTTATACAAATCTCCCAACCTTATATATGAGCTTCACCCCCTAGCGCACATATTTCACCACCCCAGGTTTCCCCCAGGCCAAGATATCAGGGTGTTTCAGTGGTGGACTAACAAGGGATTATTCCGCATTGGTCACTTCCTCTCCCACATGGGCCCACTTACGGCAGGCCATTGCAGTAGAAATCTGGATACGCCATATTCCGAAAGATTTCATCTACATCAAATCTGACACTTTATCTTTATGGACCACAAAACCCGAACCTCTGCATATACCAGCATAGGAACAATGATGCTCTGGAGTCATGGATCAGAGGGGTGGAATTTCTAAGATTTACACCTCACTTACGGAGAATACTGAGAAACCATCATATGCACTGGGTTGGGAACAGGATCTTCAGGTCTCTTGGAATACAAACACGTGGTTATCCAGATTCCAGAAAGCCTTTAAGGGCATATCCAATGTCGCCCTTATAGAGGCAAACGACAAAATACTCACGCGTTGGTATAACGTACCCCTACGTCTGGCTAAGATTTTTCCAGGCTCTTTCCCACTATGTTTTAGAGGCTGTGGGCTGACTGGATCCCTATACCACATATGGTGGGAGTGTCCCTGTATTCGGGCCTATGGAACAAGGTATTTTCCTTATTGCGTAAAGTGACTAGAATACCTGTACCAAAAACCCCTGAGATTGCTCTACTGAACGGAAGTCTTATAGGTTGTCCCAAGCCTCTCTGGACGCTCATTCATTTCATTTTACTGGGTACTAAAATCACGATAGCCCGAGCTTGGAAACAGCCTACAGTGTCCCTTTGCTGCAGTTAAAAGGAAAATATCATGGGTGATGGTACAAGAAAAAACGGTCAGTATTCTCCAGTCCACTACAGAAAAGCACGACATAGTATGAGAACCCTGGAAAACCTATATACACTAACTCCCACAATATCTTTAACAGATTACAACCACTCTACCCCCAGATATCTCTCTGATGCTTTCATATCTTATCACCTTCACTCCTTTCTATTTCCTTCCTCCTTCTCCATTCCTCTCAACGTTCCCTGATGACCCACTTGCATGACTCAAATTACAATCAACAGGGAACGACATGTCCCAGACGAACCTACAAGCCTAGTTCAGGCAAACCTTTGCATTTGATCATAAGATCAACACATACTTTTTTTTTTTTTTGGTTCTCCGTTCTGTCCAGAATCTCGGCTTTTCATTTATTTATTGATTTATTTATTTTTTTGGTTCCTTGATATTCTGTACAAAGTCTATTAGGACAAGGAACCACATAGAACACATACCTTTGGTTAGTGAGCGTTTTTTTTAGCCTTTGGTTTGCAAAACCTCCCCTCGACACAGTCTGATCCCAATAGGGGTGTCGGAGCGAGGGAGAATAAACACTGTTGGTAAGATGTTAAACAGGAACCCTACAAGTTTCCTTAACCACTTAATGTTGTATGCCTTTGAAAGTTTCTGACTTGTTGGTATAACTGATGTTTGAACAGCTATCTCTTGATTGTTGCTTTTGTCTTTTTCTGTATAATCTCAATAAAAATATTGAAACAAAGAATAGGAACCAACCACCACAAGAAGTAAAGGAATAGTTGACTATTCTTGCATACATACACTACACCCCTACTCCCCACATTGGATATTATGTTAAATGGTCCCTTATTAAATCAATGGATATTGTTGTCAAAATAAGTGGACAAATAAAACACTGACAATGGCAACACAAATTGTATTCCATAAATTTTAAAAAGCCCCCCAGTTCATACATCCTGTCCCAGAGCAGACAGCCCTCCATAGCTGCACAGAGGCAGCACAGAAAAAGTGGCAAATTTAGCTTTAAAAGCATGGCACCTACACCCACAGCAGAATCAGTGCACAGTCCTCAGGCTTAGTAAGGGTCAGGGAGGATTCCCAAATGAGCTCAGAGAGGTCACATAGGGAAGGACTTATTACTGGCTACTGAAGAGGCTTTCCCCCACCAGGGATTATATAAATTTCGGCACATATTATGTAGTGTATACTATTCTTTATGCAAGATATTCTATACAGTGTAGGCTGTACTAGTCATGCCCTCGGAACAAGAGTAGGGGGACATTATATGGCTATAACTAATCTGAATGTAAAACATGTATCCTCTCTCTGGGCCATGGCATTTCAGAGATGTCTGGATCCATATATGCAAAAAACAAAAAGATTGCCAGTAACTCACTAGGGTATAAATGCTGCACAGCTCAATGTATGAGCAAGCATAGTGTGCCTTACATACTGACTCACCAGTCAAGGTGTGATCCAGGTAATCACAGAGTTAAACACAAAAAGAACAAGATGGGGAAGTACCTCGTCTAAAAGAGATTACTAAGGACCATGCAGCTTAAGATAAGGGAACTTTAATACAAAATTACAATTAGTAATACAAAAAACTGGGTAAAAAATTCCCACCACCAGCACCTCAGCCAAAAGAGCTTAAAAATACAACATTGTGTAATCAAAATGCAGCTGCAACATTCAGAACCGCTCACAAACACATATCACAATCACAGCCCATAGAATAGTGTACTGGCTTTGTATAGTGAAGTAAAGATCCACAGGATGTCTGATTAATTGTTGAAGTTACTGCCTGTGTTTCAAACTCATATAAGCAAATGTGTGGATGTGTGACTCCATGAGTATATCAGTCAAAAAAAGGGATCCTTGGGTCACCAATTTATAAACAGCAAGCACTTAATCATAGTATGCTGTTCTGCGTGTCTTCACAGACTGGGAGTTCTCACTGGATACAGGGCTGTGGAAGTATATATTCAGTGAAGTTAGGTATAGATAACACAGTCTCAGTATCATTGATAGCGACCCATAGTGAAATATAAGGTTAATTAACTGTGAATGTAAAAGTGTGGCACTAGTAAAGTAGATCGTGGACCAGTAGGTCCGCTCACCCAGCCTTTAGCAATATAGACTTGAGTCCAGTTTATTTTACTGTGTTAAATAAAGGTGTAGCACTACCCCCATAGGAGCTGCTGGTTTAAAGTTTTTGGCCTACCGTTACCATTCTGTTCACCACACTCGTGTCAGGGACCCCTCTTGAAGGGCTTTCATGAATGTTCACACCAACGCTTAGTTACTTTTTCTTCAAGAGCTTTATTATACCAGTTCCAATAGAGGGGTAGAGGTATAGGGGAGGTTCAAGTACCTTGCTTTGCGGATCATGGTCACAATCTTAGATCCAGAGGACAAATCAGTTCCACGCTGGATTCAGCAACCACCGGATAGGCCTACTCTCACTGACCTAACAACCGCTGCAAAGCTTGCTTAAAGTCTCTGCCGCAGACTTGATGAGTGCCGTCGCGTCGTTCCACAATCTTCCGCCAGAAGATCGTGTAACCACACTGACACTTTGCAAAAAGTTCCTTCAAAAGTACACAGCTCACGGTGCCAGAATCTTTCAGCCAGCCGGCAGCACTGTGAGGCAAACTGGCCAGGATGTGTCCTTCAATTGAGTCCCCAATTGTTCCGCTTCTTCCCACAGGCAAGACTGCGCAGGACCATCCCTGGACTAGTAGGCCCCAGCAACTCCTGGGCCTACTTCTCAGTTGCAGAGCCTCGGGCCAGCAGGCCCCGAGGCCGAAAATGTCTCGCACATCCCTGAGGCTAGGAGGGCCCTCAGGTCAGGATCCGGCAACGAACCCCGATAGAGCAGTCTCTCTCTTAAGTACCCCCTCCCAGAATGCACAGCGGGTTGACCACGCCCCCTGAGCCACTTCTGGGAAAGGAATACCCAATACACCTAGCCTGCTGCATTTCCAACCCTGACCTGTGGTGACAGTGACACCTACTGTCAGGTAGAAAACGCGCAACCATGCTAGACTGAAATAAAAGCCAACAACTTGGCATAATCCTTCTGAGCTAAACTACAGCTCAGATAACTAAATTTAACAAATAGCGCTTACCCAACTGGAGTAGGGTGCTACACACTTCCCCACCTCAAAAAGACGATGTCCTCATCGTTGAGAAAAAAAATATGACTCTCACTCCTGAGAGTCAGTACCTGAGACCCAAAAAACTTGTACAGGAAGGGAGGGGGGTAAAACAGTACAAGAAAATATGGGTTTAACATATACACGCAATGAAATCACATCAATATATATATATACAGTATTCCTATCTCTCTCTCTCTATCTAACCCATCCATTCTCCAGTGTTTTTTTTGATATAAGATTTCAATGCCTGAAAAAGAACAAAACAAGCAAACATATGCAATAATATAAAATATCTCCTGAGAAGCAAAGCCTCACATCCTGGAGAAATGAGCCTTTCTTTCTCTATATATATATATTGTGAGGGGGTTAGCTCGGCAGCGGGTGTGTGTGACCCCCGGGATGGGCTCCCCACACAAAACAGGCCCAGCAAACGGAGGTTGTGGTTTTCAAAATCAAAAAGGTGCGGTTTATTTTCTATTTACAGTGACAAAACACAGCAAAGCAAAAGAAACATAACCAAAATAAATCCTGGTCAAGTTGACCTCTGACTAAACATACAGGTTTCCTAACTAACAACTGGGATCAGCCTAGTGCTGTCCTAGTCCCTAAGTCCCTGGTTTAGTAAAAGTCCAAACAAATAGCCACACAGGCTTTGCCTCACCGCACAGGGGTTCACTCTCCCTAGACAGTCCACACAGGTCTGGTTCCAGGCATGAGCTAACATCTAATGAAGCTGGGAGTTCTTATAGAGGCCTAAATGAGCTGACAAGGTTCAGCTGGTCTCCTCATCTCTGTCTGCACGACGCCCCACACTCTCCCTAGAGGTATGAGTCATCCATGAGCCCACTAGCCTTAGCTGGGCTTATACAACTCTCCACCTAGTTGTATAAGTCAGCGTAAAGCCTGAATCTGGGCGAAATATATCTACCCCCCTGGATGCAACCAGGTGACTTTACCTTCCTGCTGTCACATACCCCCCCCCTCTTGTTTTAACCTCGGGGTTGGAACACCAGCAATCAGGCATTCATGTACTCGAGACAAAGCATCCACATTCCCCATTTGAACGCCAGGGCGATGCTTTACTGTGAAGTTGAATTCCTGGAGGGCCAGGAACCACCTATTCACTCTTCTATTTGTTTCCTTGTTTTGAGCCATCCACTTTAACGGAGCGTGATCCGTAACCATGTCAAAGTGCCTACCTAGCAGGTAGTACCGAAGGGAATCTAGAGCCCACTTCACCGCTAAACACTCCTTTTCAACGGTGGCGTAATTTACCTCATGGGACTTCAATTTCCTGCTGAGGTAAATGACTGGGTGCTCTTCCCCGTTCCAGACCTGGGACAATACTGCTCCTAACCCCACATCTGACGCATCACTTTGTACGACAAAGTCTTTAGAGAAGTCGGGTGAGTACAACACTGGCTGGCTACATAAGGCTTGTTTCAAGAATTGGAATGCTGCCTCAGCCTCGGGGGTCCATTTAATCATGACCGACCCTTTCCCCTTCGTCAGGTTGGTTAGGGGCACAGCCTTAGAAGCAAAGTGGGGAATGAATCGCCGATAATACCCAGCGATTCCCAGAAAGGCTCGTACCTGCTTCTTGCTGTTGGGACGTGGCCAACTCTGGATGGCCTCGACTTTGTTGAGTTGGGGTTTTATTACTCCCCTCCCAATGGTGTACCCAAGATATTTGGCCTCCTCCTGCCCAATGGTACACTTCTTGGGGTTAGCCGTAAACCCCGCTTCCCGAACAGAGTCCAGGACTGCTTGCACTTTTGGCAGATGTGAGGCCCAATCTGTGCTATGGACAATTACGTCATCCAGGTAAGCCGCAGCATACTTCCGATGGGGCCTCAGCATCTGGTCCATTTTCCGCTGGAATGTGGCCGGCGCATTCTGTAACCCGAACGGCATTCTTTTATATTGGAACGCCCCGTCTGGGGTTACAAATGCGGTTTTCTCTTTGGCCGACTTGGCCAGGGGGATTTGCCAATACCCTTTTGTGAGGTCAAGAGTCGTCATGTATCGGGCTGTTCCCAGCCGGTCGATCAACTCATCTATACGTGGCATGGGGTAGGTGTCAAATTTTGTAACTTTGTTCAACTGACGAAAATCGTTACAAAATCGCCAGCTCCCATCCGGTTTAGGCACCAACACGATGGGACTAGACCAATCACTTTGGGACTCCTCTATCACCCCTAAGTTCAGCATTTTCTGTACTTCCTCCCGTATTGCCTCCCGTCGAGCCTCTGGGATCCGATAGGGTTTTAACTTCACCCTTTCACCGGGCGGGGTAATGATGTCATGCTCTACCCCAGATGTTTGTCCCGGCAGCTCAGAGAATACCTCCTTGTTGCGAAGCACAAACTCCTTAACCTCCTGTTGTTGGGGTTGTGACAAGGTGGCTGCTATTCCAACCTCAGGAATCACGCAACCAGTTTGAGCTGGTGACCAAGTGTCTGCGACTAGGGACTCTCTATCCCTCCAGGCTTTCAACAGATTAACGTGATAGATCTGTTCGGGCTTTCGCCTTCCTGGTTGTCTGACCTTGTAATTCACTTCGCTCACTTTTTCCATTATCTCGTAGGGGCCTTGCCATTTGGCAAGGAATTTACTTTCAACCGTAGGGACAAGTACCAATATCCTATCCCCCGGGGAAAAGGTACGGGTCTTGGCTCCACGGTTGTACACTCTCTGCTGTGCCAACTGCGCTTGGGCCAAATGTTCCTTCACGATGGACATTACCTGTGCAATTCGATCTTGCATCAGGGCGACATGCTCAATCACACTCCTGTGGGGAGAACTCTCACTTTCCCAAGTTTCCTTGGCAATATCCAACAGCCCTCTTGGGTGTCTCCCATACAGTAACTCAAAGGGGGAGAATCCCGTAGAGGATTGGGGCACCTCCCTAATAGCAAACATCAAATAAGGAAGTAAACAGTCCCAATCCTTTCCATCTCTATCCACCACTTTCTTCAACATTTGTTTTAGGGTTTTGTTGAATCTTTCAACCAGCCCATCGGTTTGGGGGTGATACACAGACGTACGCAATTGCGTCACTTTGAACAATTTACACAGCTCTTTCATAACCCGGGACATAAAGGGTGTACCTTGGTCCGTAAGCAGTTCTTTACAAATACCCACCCGGCTAAAAACAAGAGATAGCTCTTTGGCTATGGTTTTGGCCGAGGTATTTCGGAGAGGGATCGCTTCTGGATAACGGGTGGCATAGTCCATTATAACTAATATGTACTGGTGCCCCCTAGCGGACTTGATTATAGGACCTACCAAATCCATGGCGATCCTCTCAAACGGGACCTCAATGATGGGTAGAGGGACCAGCGGGCTACGGAAATGTGGCATCGGGGCCAACCTCTGACACACAGGGCAGGAGGAACAATAATTTTCTACGTCCTTCATCACCCCCGGCCAATAGAATCTCTGTAATACCCTCTCTCGGGTTTTCTCTGTCCCCAGATGACCTCCAAGAATGTGCCCATGGGCCAACTCCAACACCAACTTCCTGTAAGGTTTGGGCACCACAAGCTGCTCAACGGTTTCTTCTGCCCTTTTTGCCACCCGATACAGTAGGTCCTTCTCTACGCTGAAGTATGGGTAAGTGCAGGTATTATCTGGGTTCACTAACTCGCCATCTATTTTCACTACGTTTTCCCGTGCCTTTATTAGGGCGGGGTCTTTCAACTGTTCTGTGGCAAAGTTTTCCCTGTGAACCTCAAGATCAGAAAACTCCACAGACGGTAGGTTTTCGTCTGAGGAGGTGGGCTCCTCTCCAGTTTCTTGAGTCTCCCCTGCCAATACTGATAAGGGAAATTCCGGAGAGTCCTCACCACTCTCAGGGGAGTTCTGGCTATCACATTCCTGGTACATAGGGGCACCAGTGAGGGGCTCAGGATCATCCCACAGTTCCCAGAACTTCGGAAAATCCCTTCCCACAATGGCGTCATGCGGTAACTGAGATACTAAGCCCACTGGATGAGAGAGGGTACCTTTGGGGGTCTCGAAACACACTGTAGTCACTGGATACTCTCGGGTGTCCCCATGCACACAAATAACAGCTACCTTGCTATTCCCAGAGACCTCTGTTTTAACTAACTCAGCCTTTATCAGGGTCACAAGGCTACCTGAATCCAGCAATACCACAACATTTCTACCATTAACACACATTTTGCATAAATGTTTCTCAGTTCCTCGAATGGCAGTGCATGCGACTGTCGCACACAGCGACTGACGTCTGCCCGTCAGAAAGTCACACTGCATGGGTTCCTCCACAACCGGGCAATTGGCTGCAATATGTCCCGCTTGCCGGCAGCGGTAGCAAACGATCCTTCTTGCCGCCTCTTGAGCCGCTGATTTCCCAGGCTGTTCTCGCCAAACTTGGGGTAGAGCTCCCACCCTCTCACTCTCTCCACCCTCACCCCTTGGAATCCTCTTATCCGCCCCTGGGGATGGTCTGGTCTTAGGGTGGAAAGTCCGAGTGTCTCTGGAAGAGGCCGTCAGGTTCTCTGTAGCCAAGTATTTCTTCACACGATCCACAAGACCATCGGCCGTCTCTGGGTCTCCATGGCTTACCCACTTTTGGATGGCAGTAGGAAGAGCTCTCAAAAACCGATCCATTACAACACGTTCCACAATCTTTGGTGCGGACAAAGTCTCTGGCTGTAGCCACTTTCTGCTCAGGTGAATGAGATCATACATTTGAGACCTGGGGGGTTTTCCAAGCTGGAAAGTCCAGTTATGCACACGCTGAGCCCGGACAGCCTGGGTGACACCCAGCCTTGCCAATATTTCAGCTTTTAGCATCACATAGTCTTTTGCTTGGTTAGGCTCTAGGTCATAGTAAGCTTTCTGCGATTCACCAGTTAACAGAGGAGCCACCAGTCCAGCCCACTGCTCCTCAGGCCACTTTTCCCTTTCAGCGGTCCTTTCAAATGTGGTCAAAAATACCTCTGGATCATCCTCTCCAGTCATTTTTGTCAATAAACGACTCACCCCAAAGGACGCGGTATTAGTGGGACGGCTTTCCTCACTGGTCTGTGGACGTTGCTGCATTACTGCTTCCATCTGTTGTTGTAGTCTCTGCTCTTGCTTCTGCAACAGGTCTATGAAGCGGGCCTCAGATTGCTGCTGGGCTCGTTGCTGAGCCTCCAGACTCTGTTGCAAAGTTGCGTTTGTCTGCTGCTGGGCTGCAAGGCTCTGTTGTTGAGCTGCAAGGCTCTTTTGCAAACCTGCATTTGTCTGCTGTTGATTGGCATTTGCTAGAGCCAGCTGCTTCAGTATCTCCTCCATGCTGGCTTAAAAAAAACTGCCACTGGTTCTCCACCAACTGTGAGGGGGTTAGCTCGGCAGCGGGTGTGTGTGACCCCCGGGATGGGCTCCCCACACAAAACAGGCCCAGCAAACGGAGGTTGTGGTTTTCAAAATCAAAAAGGTGCGGTTTATTTTCTATTTACAGTGACAAAACACAGCAAAGCAAAAGAAACATAACCAAAATAAATCCTGGTCAAGTTGACCTCTGACTAAATATACAGGTTTCCTAACTAACAACTGGGATCAGCCTAGTGCTGTCCTAGTCCCTAAGTCCCTGGTTTAGTAAAAGTCCAAACAAATAGCCACACAGGCTTTGCCTCACCGCACAGGGGTTCACTCTCCCTAGACAGTCCACACAGGTCTGGTTCCAGGCATGAGCTAACATCTAATGAAGCTGGGAGTTCTTATAGAGGCCTAAATGAGCTGACAAGGTTCAGCTGGTCTCCTCATCTCTGTCTGCACGACGCCCCACACTCTCCCTAGAGGTATGAGTCATCCATGAGCCCACTAGCCTTAGCTGGGCTTATACAACTCTCCACCTAGTTGTATAAGTCAGCGTAAAGCCTGAATCTGGGCGAAATATATCTACCCCCCTGGATGCAACCAGGTGACTTTACCTTCCTGCTGTCACAATATATATATATATATATATATATATATATATACATATATACATACATACATACATACATACATACATACATACATACATACATACATACATTGGGTGTAGGTAGCTAAGGAAAAAGTATGAGAGTCCAATTTTGCTGAGTAAACTCCCACCACCTAGTGGCAGAAATATAACATAATACAGTCATCAGTTTTAAGTACTGGACCCATAGATGAAATCTTGACTCCAACGTCTTCCGATACCCTAGCACTACCTAGCTACATACCCACAGTCCTTTTAGAAAGAAAATCTTCCTTTCTTTTGGCAAGGTGCAAAACAGAACCCAGAACAGTCACCGTAACTTTTCACCAGTAAAATTGTGGATCAGGTAAAGTTAGGGATTTTCCCTGCTTGTCAATGGTGGTGATAAAGTAGACCACATTGTCCTTCCCTGGTCGGCAAATGACCACTTTGTCTCCGTGAATATGTCTACCATAACTCCAGTGTAGCAGGCACCCCTTGAAGCGATCATCCATGGCAAGGGAATAGCCCATCTTCTGGACGTTTTTGTCACTGAAAGATAGTCCCAAACAGCCTCGTGGTACCACTGTTCCCTGTGAGACTCAACTTCCTGCATAATTTCCCTGGAAACATAGGGGAATTCCAGTCCATATTCCCTTTCCACCCGTTTATTAAGCAACCTTTGTGACCGGGCAAGTCTTGGCAGGGATCTGGTACTTCCATATCCAGGAGGTACACACAAGTTTGTGGACTTGTGCACCATAACACTTGCAAAAAGTTTTCCTGAACCCAGCGAACTGGTACCGCGGGCCAGGATTTCATCAGTAACAACCGGGGGTTCCACCCTGGGTGTTGTCTCCCCCGAGTCCATAGCTGTGTACTCGGAGAAAGTAAAAGCCGAGGCGACATCGTCGCTATTTGCCCATAATAGTTCTTCTGACAGTCTCAAACAAATCATCATCCCCGGATATGTCTGACAAAGAGTCTATCTCCGAATCTCCCAGCTCCTCCGCCGGCAGATAATTACATACAGTCCCCAACATATTCCCCTTAGATCTCTCACCCGTTCCTGTCGTGGACTTCTCGGAGATCAGACCTCTCTCCAGTTCTGGTTCGGGTAGTCTCTGGGGTGGGCCTTGACCACGGCCGCGGGAGGCCTTCACGTATCCCACCTTCCTTCGGGCATTTGCAGCGAGAACAGGTGCAGTGGACGTAGATACAGTTGAGGTAACAATAGCGGCACTGTCCGCTGATGACTTTCCCATAGCAGTAACGGCGCCATCCCCCTCGGGATTTCTCACGGCAGCAGATGCGGCAGATGTAGGCCTAACCACTGAATCAAAGGCAGCAACTTCTTCTGTTACGTTGCCCATGGTCCAGTCCACTCTGTAGGCACGAGGCGACATGGTGGGTTGCTCCACAGCAAACAGGTACTCCCCGCACTGTAGACATCGAACAAATGGATGGAGATGAATAGCCAGTCCTTCGCACCTGTTGCACAGTATCCCCAAAGCCTCTACATCACCGATTGTATAGAGCATGAACCGCCCATGCGGCTCCAGAAGAATACCAGTGTCCATCAGTACAGTCCCCGGCAGCATGACACTTGTAGAGGTACCCACAAGAAACATCCTGGGCCCCATAGCAGACTGTGTTGACAGGGTTGAAGACATGGCAGTGCTCCGTCTCTTTCTGACCGCTGGAAACACACGCGGTGTCTCACGTGGCAAGAAGGCAGGAACTCCTCCCACTTGTTCTTTTTGGCACATAGCTCGAGGGCTTTCTCACTTTCTTGGCTTCGCCCACAGCCCATGCGGCCTAGCAGTGATCTCAAAGTTCTCACACTTCTTATTAACGGAAAAAAAATTACACAGTCCAGAGCCCTCTGTAGCATAAGTCCCAGATGAACAGTTCACTTTGGTTGCTATAGGTAACGGCAGATATCCCGGACGAGCCCCCGCCTGTAGCACTACCCCCGTAGGAGCTGCTGGTTTAAAGTTTTGGGCCTACCGTTACCTTTCTGTTCACCACACTCGTGTCAGGGATCCCTCTTGAAGAGCTTTCATGAATGTTCACACCAACACTTGGTTACTTTTTCTTCAAGAGCTTTATTATACCAGTTCCAACAGAGGGGTAGAGGGATAGGGGAGGTTCAGGTACCTTGCTTTGCGGATCACGGGCATGATCTTAGATCCAGGGGACAAATCAGTTCCCTGCTGGATTCAGCAACCACCGGATAGGCCTACTCTCACTGACCTAGCAACCGGTGCAAAGCTTGCTCAAAGTCTCTGCCACAGACTTGATGAGTGCCGTCGCGTCGTTCAACAATCTTCTGCCACAAGATCGTGTAACCACACTGACACTTTGCAAAAAGTTCCTTCAAAAGTACACAGCTCACGGTGCCAGAATCTTTCAGCCAGCCAGCAGCATCGTGAGGCAAACTGGCCAGGATGCGTCCTTCAATTGAGTCCCCAATTGTTCTGCTTCTTCCCGCAGGCAAGACCGTGCAGGACCATCCCTGGACTAGTAGGCCCCAGCAACTCCTGGGCCTATTTCTCAATTGCAGAGCCTCGGGCCAGCAGGCCCCGAGGCCAAAAATGACTCACACATTCCTGAGGCCAGAAGGGCCCTCAGGTCAGGATCCGGCAACGAACTCCGATCGGTCTCTGTCTCTTAAGTACCCCCTCCCAGAATGCACAGCGGGTTGACCACGCCCCCTGAGCCACTTCTGGGAAAGGAATACCCAATACACCTAGCCTGCTGCATTTCCAGCCCTGACCTGTGGTGACAGTGACACCTACTTTCAGGTGGAAAACGCGCAACCCAGCTAGACTGAAACAAAGCCAACAATTTAGCATAATCCTTCTGAGCTAAACTACAGCTCAGATAACTAAATTGAACACATAGCGCTTACCCAACTGGAGTAGGGCGCTACAAAGGAGTATTGGGGTCCCATCAGTGTGTGTGTGTGTGTGTATCGGTCTACAATTTCCCAGGCCAAACCACAATAGCAGACACCTTGCAGGAATCCATGTGCAATTTTCCCTGGGAAATTATGTATCCTAAAAAAGAACTTCAGGAACCTCAAAGACATACAGTATCTCACAAAAGTGAGTACACCCCTCACATTTTTGTAAATATTTTATTATATCTTTTCATATGGCAACACTGAAGAAATGACACTTTGCTACAATGTAATTGAGTGAGTGTACAGCTTGTATAACAGTGTAACTTTGCTGTACCCTCAAAATAACTCAACACACAGCCATTAATGTCTAAACCACAGACAACAAAAGTGAGTACACCCCTAACTGAAACTGCCCAAATTGGGCCCAATTAGCCATTTCCCCTCCCCGGTGTCATGTGTCTTACAAGGTCTCAGGTGTGAATGGGGAGCAGGTGTGTTAAATTTGGTGTTATCGCTCTCACTCTCTTACTGGTCACTGGAAGTTCAACTTGGCATCTCATGGCAAAGAACTCTCTGAGGATATGGAAAAAATAATTGTTGCTCTACATAAAGATGGTCTAGGCTATAAGAAGATTGCCAAGGCCCTGAAACTGAGCTGCAGCACGGTGGCTAAGACCATGCAGCAGTTTAACAGGACAGGTTCTACTCAGAACAGGCCTCGCCATTGTCGACCAAAATAGTTGAGTGCACGTGCCCAGCGTCATATCCAATGGTTGTCTTTGTGAAATAGAAGTATGAGTGCTGTCAGAATTGCTGCAGAGGTTGAAGGGGTGGGGGGGGACAGCCTGTCAGTGCTCAGACCATGCACCACACACTGCATCATATTGGTCTGCATTGCTGTCATCCCAGATGGAAACTGTCATGGATATGCTGTAATGTATGTCTGTCAGCTTACCTTTCCTCCTCATGTGTTCACTTAGAGGCCAGACCCTTTCACCTGGCTTCCTTTATAATCTCCTCCCAGCCTGACTCCACCCCAGGCCCTATCACAGAACACTATATTAACCTGTGCACTGCAAGCCTGCTTTGCTGATCAACGTGTTTGTTTAAGCATTGTGTGTTTGGGTTCCTGCCTGCCGTGTGCTATGTCTGTCTCTCTGTTACGATATTGGCTTGTTCCTGACTATCCCTGTCTGCTTGTGACCCTTGACCTTCGGCTTGTCCTTCGTTTATCCTTGTCTGCTTGTTGCCCTGACCTTGGCCTTTCCCCTCACTATTCTTGTATCCTGTGCTGCTGCTTCCCCTCTTTCCTCCTTACCCTACGAGGTGTGAGCTAGGAGAATCTAGGGGTCGCAACCTGGACCTAGCTGCAGCATAACATCCTCACCACTAGAGGCTCTGGAGAAGACCTGCTGGGTCTTAGACTCCGCGCCCTGGGGAATCTCGGCTCTAGCTTCCTGTAGGATCCTGGTTGTGCTCCTCTGGTCCCGCTTTCCACAACCACCCAGTATCCTATCCGCAGCAGTCAGCCATAGGGTTCACTACCTTGTGGTGCACTCCTGACCCCCTAGGGTGTGCATCTGTCATCTGGCCACAGGTGACCTGACAGTTTTATCAGCCATAGACCCGGCTGACGTGCCGCTCCCCGCAGATGATCCATTGCAGGGCATAGTCCACAGACTTGAGACCCAGGAATCTAATCAGACCCAGGTCATGCGATTTCTTCAGGATTTGGCCTCCCATTTTGAACAGGTTCAGGCCTCATTAGGACCCCCGGTTCAACAACCTCAACCGCTACCTATGGCCGCACCTATTCCGGTCGCAGTCGCAGCCACACATTCACTACAACTGCCAGCTCCATCCCGTTTCTCTGGGGACTCCAAGGTCTGCAGAGGGTTCCTTAGCCAATGCACGATTCATTTTGAGCTCCAGCCCCAAAACTTTCTGTCTGATCGGGCTAAGGTAGCCTATATCATTTCCCTCCTCTCCGGTGAAGCTTTAGCCTGGGCAGCCCCTCTGTGGGAACTGAATGATCCAGTGGTTTCTAGCCTGTCTGGCTTCTTGAAACTTTTTCGGAATATCTTTGAAGAACCAGCTCGTGTCTCTTCAGTGGCCAGCGCCCTTTTACGTCTCTGCCAAGAGTCTGCTTCTGTGGGACAGTATGCCCTTCATTTCCGCATACTGTCGGCTGAGTTGAGCTGGAACAATGAGGCCTTAGTCGCAACCTTTTTGCATGGCCTGTCTGATAGAGTGAAGGATGAATTAGCAGGAACAACCATCCCCACTGATCTGGGCAGAGTTATCTCCTTGTGTAACCAGATCGATATTCGCTTTCAGGAGAGGACCCTAGAAAAGCAATGCCAGCACTCCTTGGTTCTTAGTCAGCCTGAGCTCCCCTCTCTTTGACCCATAGAGCATTTCCTGCCAGCTGAAGAACCCATGCAACTGGGTCGGACCAGGCTATCCCCCGAGGAACGTGCTAGGCGCAGAACTCTTGGCCTGTGTCTCTACTGTGGGGGGCAAAGGTCATTTTCGAGACACTTGCTCTCTTTGTCCAGAAAAACATTCGGGTCCACTTCATCTGGAAAGTGGAGTATTGGACCCAGAAATATCACCTTCCCCTTCTCGTCTTCTGCTTTCTGTGTTCCTTCATGTTGGTGCTTCTTCTCGTTCGGTCTCAGCATATCTGGATTCTGGAGCCGCTGGTAATTTCATGGACTGGGAAATCGCATCGTCCATGAGACTTACTCTTTTGCCCCTCACCACGCCATTGGTGGTCTTGGCGATTAGTGGCACTGTTCTCCCAGGGGGTCCTATCCGCTTCCAGACCCTCCCTGTTAAGATGTCGGTAGGGACACACCACCAGGAGTGGATATCCTTCCTTATCTTACCCAAGGCCTCAATTCCTATCGTTTTGGGTCTCCCATGGTTACGGCTCCATTCTCCACACGTTGACTGGACTACTGGACAGATCCTGGCTTGGGGTTCCTCCTGTTCCTCGTCCTGCCTACCCAAGGTTGCCCCCTGTGAACTTGAGTCGGTCATTCATTCCAGGTTGCATAATCATTTACATTTACCTGTCCCTAATCACCTTTGGACGCACAGGCAGGCTAGCTTGTCTACAAGTTCTGCAGTCGCTACGCCTTGCGATGTGATTCAGGTAGTCGCTACACCTGACTCTGCTATTCACTCGGCCTCTGTACTAGTTATGCCAGTCCAGGCCATGCCCAGTGAGCCTCCTACTTTTTCTTATTCAGGACATTCTGCTTGTCTTTCAGCTATTCAGCTTGACTCCTGTAACATGTCATCTTCTAACCAACCTGACTTCAGGGTTCCACTGACATCTGCCCAGTCTGATGGTCCTGTGCTAGATGCCCAGTTCATCTTTACGGGTCTGGGGGACCCTCCTCAGATTCCTGTTGCTCCTCTCATGCCCTTGCTTATTCCCAGAGAGCCTTTGGTCCTCAATAAATCTTCTCGTCATCTCCCTATCTCAGTTTCGGTCTCTGAGGATAATCTAAAGTACGAGGTTAGACAAGTTCTGGATTCTCAGCTATGCAGAGGCATTCTTCAGTACCTTGTGCATTGGAGAGGTTTTGACCTGAGGAGGCATCTTGGATCGCTGAATCTGAGGTCATTGCACCTCGTCTGTTGAGGAGGTTTCAACTGAGATTTCCCTCTAAGCCTGGGCCCAGGTGGGGGAGGGGGAGGGCCCATAAGAGGGAGGGTACTGTCATGGATATGCAGTAATGTTTGTCTGTCAGCTTACCTTTCCTCCTCCATGTGTTCACTTAGAGGCCAGACCCTTTCACCTGGCTTCCTTTATAATCTCCTCCCAGCCTGACTCCACCCCAGGCCCTATCACAGAACACTATATTAACCTGTGCACTGCAAGCCTGCTTTGCTGATCAACGTGTTTGTTTAAGCATTGTGTGTTTGGGTTCCTGCCTGCCGTGTGCTACGTCTGTCTCTCTGTTACGATATTGGCTTGTTCCTGACTATCCCTGTCTGCTTGTGACCCTTGACCTTCAGCTTGTCCTTCGTTTATCCTTGTCTGCTTGTTGCCCTGACCTTGGCCTTTCCCCTCACTATTCTTGTATCCTGTGCTGCTGCTTCCCCTCTTTCCTCCTTACCCTACGAGGTGTGAGCTAGGAGTCTCTAGGGGTTGCGACCTGGACCTAGCTGCAGCATAACATCCTCACCACTAGAGGCTCTGGAGAAGACCTGCTGGGTCTTAGACTCCGCGCCCTGGGGAATGTCGGCTCTAGCTTCCTGTAGGATCCTGGTTGTGCTCCTCTGGTCCCACTTTCCACAACCACCCAGTATCCTATCCGCAGCAGTCAGCCATAGGGTTCACTACCTTGTGGTGCACTCCTGACCCCCTAGGGTGTGCATCTGTCATCTGGCCACAGGTGACCTGACAGAAACCTCTTCTAAAGATGATGCACAAGAAAGCCCGCAAACAGTTTGCTGAAGACAAGCAGACTAAGGACATGGATTACTGGAACCATGTCCTGTGGTCTGATGAGACCAAGATAAACTTATTTGGTTCAGATGGTGTCAAGCTTGTGTGGCGGCAACCAGGTGAGGAGTACAAAGACAAGTGTGTCATGCCTACAGTCAAGCATGGTGGTGGGAGGGTCAGGGTCTGGGGATGCATGCGTGCTGCTGGCACTGGGAGCTACAGTTTTATTGGGGGAACCATGAATGCCAACATGTGCTGTGAGATGCTGAAGCAGAGCATGATTCCCTCCCTTTGGAGACTGGGCCGCAGGGCAGTATTCCAACATAACGACCCCAAACACACCTCCAAGATGACCACTGCCTTGCTAAAGAAGCTGTGGGTAAAGGTGATGGACTGGCCAAGCATGTCTCCAGACCTAAACCCTATTGAGTATCTGTGGGGCATCCTCAAACGGAAGGTGGAGAATTACAAAGTCTCTAACATCCACCAGCTCTGTGATGTCATCATGGAGGAGTGGAAGAGGACTCCAGTGCAACTTGTGAAACTCTGGTGAACCCCATGCCCAAGAGGGTTAAGGCAGTGCTTGAAAATAATGGTGGCCACACAAAATATTGACACTCTGGGCCTAATTTTGAAATTTTTCACTTGGGGGTGTACTCACTTTTGTTGCCAGTGGTTTAAACATAAATGGCTGTGTTTTGAGTTATTTTGAGGGGACAGCAAATTTACACTGTTATACAAGCTGTACACCCACTACTTTAGATTGTAGCAGTGTAATTTCTTCAGTGTTGTCACATGAAAAGATATAATAAAATACTTACAAAAATGTGAGGGGTATACTCACTTTTGTGAGATACTGTATTTCTCTAGCTTTATATAGAGGTTTGTAACTCAAGACGGCTGAAGAACAGTATGGACATGTTGATGAGAGGAGAGAACACCAAAATATGTTCTAAATAGGGATGAGCCAAACACCCCCCTGTTCGGTTCGCACCAGAACCTGCGAACAGACAGAATGTTCGCGTGAACTTTAGAACCCTATTAAATACAATGGACTCGAATGTTCGAAATCAAAAGTGCTAATTATAAAGGCTAATATGCAAGTTATTGTCCTAAAACGTGTTTGGGGACCCGGGTCCTGCCCCAGGGGACATGTATCAATGCAAAAAAAAGTTTTAAAAACTGACGTTTTTTCGGGAGCAGTGATTTTAATAATGCTTAAAATGAAACAATAAAAGTGAAATTTTCCTTTAAATTTCGTACCGGGGGGGGGGGGGGGGTGTATAGTATGCATGTAAAGTCGCGCTTGTTTCCCATGCTTAGAACTGTCCCTGCACAAAGTGTCATTTCTGAAGGAAAAAAAGTAATTAAAAACTCACTTGCGGCTATAATGAATTGTCTGCTCCCGGCAATACATAGAAAAGTCATTGATAAAAAAAATAAAAAAAGCGTGGGGGTCCCCCCAAATTCAATTACCAGGCCCTTCAGGTCTGGTATGTATATTAAGGGAAACCCTGCCGCAAATTTAAAAAAAAATGCGTGGAGTTCCCCCAAATATCCATACCAGGCCCTTCAGGTCTGGTATGGATTTTAAGGGGAACTCCACCCCAAATAAAAAAAAAAAATGGCGTGGAGTTCCCCCAAAAATCCATACCAGACCCTTTATCCAAGCACGCAACCTGTCAGGCCGCAGGAAAAGAGGGGGACGAGAGAGCCCCCCCCTCCTGAACCATACCAGGCCACATGCCCTCAACATGGGGAGGATGTCCCCATGTTGATGGGGACAAGGGCCTCATCCCCACAACCCTTGCCCGGTGGTTGTGGGGGTCTGCGGGCAGGGGGCTTATCGGAATCTGGAAGACCCCTTTAACAAAGGGGACCCCCAGATCCCGGCCCTTTCCCCTATGTGAATTGGTAAGGGGTACATTGTACCCCTACCATTTCACGAAGAAAGTGCAATTTAAAAAAAAAAACACACAGACACCTAGGAAAAAGTCCTTTATTAACCACTTTACACCCGGGCCAATTCTGACACTTCGCTCCTACATGTAAAAATCCAATTTTTTTTGCTAGAAAATTACATATAACCCCCAAACACTATTTATATTTTTTAGCAAAGACCCTAGAGAATACAATGGAGGTCATTGCAACCTTTTATCTTGCACGGTATTTGTGCAATAATTTTTCAAACGCATTTTTTTGGGGAAAAAAAACTGTTTCATGAATTAAAAAATATTAAAACATTAAATTTTTTTTGCATAATGTGAAATATGAAGTTACGCCGAGTAAATAGATACCTAACATGTAACTCTCCAGAATTGCACACGCTCGTGGAATGGCGCCAAACTTCTGTACTTAAACATCCTCATGGGCGACGCTTTAAATTTTTTTACTGGTCACATGTTTTGAGTTACAGAGGTGGTCTAGGGCTAGAATTATTGCTCTTGCTCTAACGTTCGCTGCGATAGCTCACATGTGTGTTCTGAACACCGTTTTCATATGTGGCCGGAACTTATGTATGAGTTCTCTTCTATGTACGAGCTACCGGGGACAGGGGCACTTTACATTTTTTTTTATTATTTATTGTTAATTTTACTTTAAACTTTTTACTTTGACACTTAAAAAATAAAAAAAAGATCACTTTTATTCCTATTACAAGGAATGTAAACATCCCTTGTAATAGGAATAAGCATGACAGGTCCTCTTTACAGTGAAATATGGGGTCAATAAGACCCCACATCTCACCTCTAGGCTGGGAAGCCAGAAATAAAAAAAATTAAAAAACGATCACCGCTTCCTAGCCGAAGCGGCGCCGTTTTTTTGAATGCAGAGGCCGGGCGTGATGTCATAACATCGCGCCCGGCCTCCGAACGATCATAGAGACTCCGGCGACCATCTGGCCCGCCGGAAATCTCTATGGTAAGAAGCCGGGGCTGGCGGATCCTGTCACCGACTCACCGATTGCACAGGTGAGTCGGTAGAAGCGCCGGAGGGCGGCGGGAGGGGGGGACGTCCCCTCTCGCCGCCTGTAAGAACGATCAAGCGGTGGAACAGCTGCTATGATTGTTCTTATGGTACACAGAATCGCCGTCTCTAAAAAACGATATCTGAATGATGCCTGTAGCTGCAGGCATCATTCAGATATCCTGGCTGAAAGTCCAGGACATCCATGGACGTCCTGGGGCGCGAAGTGGTTAAAAAAAAAAAAAAAAAGCGATGAAATCCAGTGTCCCGCGGCGATCCGATGTCCAGCACTGTCCACACGAGACGTCATTGGCTGAGCCTGAGCAGACCTGATGGGGAACTTCCTCCGCAGTGTAATAAATGAATAGACCCGCCCCTTCTAAAGTTCCCCATCAGGTCCGCTCAGCCAATGACGTAGGTGTAAGGCTAAGCGGACCAGATGCGGAACGTGAGAAGGGGTGGGTCTATTCATTTATTACACTGTGGAGGAAGTTCCCCATCAGGTCCGCCCCCTTGTATGTCAAACCCCGCCTACGTCATTGGCTGAGCGGACCTGATGGGGAACTGCCTCCACAGTGTAATAAATGAATAGACCCGCCTCTTCTCACGTTCCGCATCTGGTCCGCTTAGCCTTACACTTACGTCATTGGCTGAGCGGACCTGATTGGGAACTTAAGAAGGGGCGGGTCTATTCATTTAATACACTGTGGAGGAAGTTCCCCATCAGGTCCGCTCAGGCTCAGCCAATGATGTCTCGTGTGGACAGCGCTGGACATCGGATCGCCGTGGGACACTGGATTTCATCGCTGGATTTTTTTTTTTTACCCCTTACCAATTCACATAGGGGTCTTCCAGATTCCGATAAGCCCCCTGCCCACAGACCCCCACAACCACCGGGCAAGGGTTGTGGGGATGAGGCCCTTGTCCCCATCAACATTCTCCCCATGTTGAGGGCATGTGGCCTGGTACGGTTCAGGAGGGGGGGCACTCTCTCGCTCCCCCCTCTTTTCCTGCGGCCTGCCAGGTTGCGTGCTCAGATAAAGGGTCTGGTATGGATATTTGGGGGAACTCCACACATTTTATTTTTTTATTTGCGGCAGGGTTCCCTTTTATATCCATACCAGACCTGATTTTTTTTTTTATCAATGACTTTTCTATGTATTGCCGGGAGCCGACAATTCATTATAGCCGCGAGTGAGTTTTAAATGACTTTTTTTCCTTCAGAAATTACACTTTGTACAGGGACAGTTCTAAGCATGGGAAACAAGCACTGCTTTACAGGCATACTATACACCCCCCCCCCCCCCGGTACGAAATTTAAAGGAATATTTTACTTTTATTGTTTCACTTAAAGCATTATTAAAATCACTGCTCCCGAAAAAACTTCAGTTTTTAAAACTTTTTTTTGCATTGATACATGTCCCCTGGGGCAGGACCCGGATCCCCAAACCCTTTTTAGGACAATAACTTGCATATTTGCCTTTAAAATTAGCACTTTTGATTTTGAACGTTCAAGTCCATTGTATTTGATAGGGTTCTAAAGTTCACGTGAACTTTAGGTCTGTTTGCAGGTTCTGATGCGAACCGAACAGGGGGGTGTTCGGCTCATCCCTACTCTGAACAGCTGTATACAGGCGGTGCAAACAAGACAGGGACTGTAAGTAGAATCTGTTTGTAATTTGGAACAGGAACATTTTTTAAGTGTAGCTCCAGCCCAGAAATCTATTTTTAAGCTTTTGGAAAACATAGGGAAGGGTTATCACCCCTGTAACATTTGTTTTGCTGTCTGTGCAGTGTGCACCTGTTCAGAACATTTCACCTCACTTTCCGTCCCAATGACAAATGTTTTTTGAAAATTTGGGGTTTTTATTGAAACAAGGATTGGTGATAAAGCATCAGTGGAGAGGAAACACTTTTTTCCCATATTAACTCTAATGCCGCGTACACACGATCGTGATTCACAGAGGTGAAAACACCGCCTTGAATCACGACAGGAAAAACGAGGGAACGGCTTGTTCCCCCACACACGGCCGTTTTTCCCGTCATTTTTTCTCTTGACGAGAAAAATGACCGTGTGTAGGCTCCGCGGCAGTGTTTCCCTATGGGAAAACTGGCTTGGAAAAAAATGACAGGAATCACGACGAGAAAAATTAGAGCATGTTCTAATTTTTCTCGTCGTGATTATTGACGATTTTCCCGTCGGGAAAAACTGCAAAAAGCCCACAGATGATCGTTTTTCTCGTCCAAAGGAAAAAATTTCATTTTTCCCGACGGGAAAAATGATCGTGTGTCCGCGGCATTACAGGAGAGAATTTTTCTTCCTTGGGGTAGATTTCCTCTCACTTCCTGTTGTCTCCTTCCGTTTGCAAGTAGGAGTCGTTTGTAAGTTGGATATTTGAAAGTAGGGGCCTGCCGTATATACTCTGCAGAAATTTGGCCCTTAGGTGTTGGTGTTGCCACAACACTGTAAGCCCTCACTGTTACTCTTGGTGGGCGCTGGAACGCCCTGCTGTGAAATATTATATCAAGAATTGTAATTGCATGCCATTGTTCAACAGTGGAAGGAAAAATTGGGCCTTTGGTGGTGGTGCTGATGCCACAACAATGTAAGTCCTCACAGTTACTCTTGGTGGGCGCAGGAATGGGCCCAGCTGTGAAATATTAGATCAAGAATTGTAATTACATGCCCCTGTTGAACAGGGCCAGAAAAATTGGGCCTTTGGTGGTGGTGTTGCCACAACACTGTAAGCCCTTACAGTTACTCTTGGTGGGCGCAGGAATGGGCCCTGCTGTGAATTATTAGATCAAGAATTCTAATTACATGCCCCTGTTAAACAGGGGCAAAAATTTTTTGCCTTAGGCACTGGTGCCACAACACTGCAACCCCTCGCAGATACTGTACTTGGAGCGCAGCAATGAGCCCTGCTGCAAAGTATTGCATCAAAAATTGTAATTACACGCCCCTGTTAAACAGGGGCTGAAAAATTGGGCCTTAGCCACTGGTGGTGGTGCCCAGAACCAAAAATGTTCTTACAAGCTATCAGTATGATCATTGAGGAAGAAGAGGATAGTCACTCAGCATAACAGGATAGTCACTCAGCATCAGCATAGGCAGTCTTGAAGGGATCTGACATTTCAAAAACAATTATTTGGTTACATCAGCATCAGGTGCTTTGTAGCTGGTGGTGATCCAAGACTGATTCATTTTTGTGAAGGTCAGTCGATCGACCGAGTCGGACAGGCACACCCTGTGATCGGTTACAAAGCCTCCAGCAGCACTGAATGTGCGTTCCGAAAGAACGCTGGATGCTGGACAGGCCAGTAGCTCAATTGCATACTGTGCAAGCTCTGGCCAGTTATCCATCCTCAAGACCCAGTAACCCAGAGGATTTTTGGTGGGAAAGGTGTCCAAGTCTGATCTTGCCCCTAGGTAATCCTGCACCATGTAAACCAGACACTGGCGATGGTTGCTGGAACCGATCATACCTTGGGGCTGCGTACTAAAAAATTGTCTGAACGCATCGGTCAGACAGCCACCTTCTCCACTGCTTCTTCTTTGACTGACCGAAGCCTCAGCAACACGTTGTCCAGGACCAGGAATTTGTAACCTCCCAGTCTCTGGGAACGCGTTGCACAGACCTTTCTGCAAGGCCTCCCGAAGATGCTTCATCCTCTGTTCCCTCTGCGACGGCAAGATAAGGTCTGCAACCTTTCCCTTTTAACGTGGATCAAGGAGGGTTGCCAGCCAGTAATGATCCCTCTCCTTGATCGCACGAATACGAGGATCCCTCCGCAGGCTTTGCAGGATCAGGGAGGCCATGCAGCGTAGGTTTGCTGAGGCATTTGGTCCGGAGTCCTCTGGGTCACTCAGGATGACATGATCCGCAGCCACCTCCTTCCAGCCACGTACAAGTCCATGGGTGTCTTGGGACTGTAATTGATCCCTTGAAGACTGCTGCTGATGCTGAGTGCTAGGCTCCACCTCCATGCTGACACAATCCTCCTCCTCCTCCCCCTCCTCATCCTCTTCCTGTGTGATAGCCAGGCCAGCAGGAACACTGTCTGGATAAAGGGGGCCTTGAGGGGTAAGGAAGTCCTCCTCTTCCTGCCTCTGTTCTGACTCAAGTGCCCTGTCCATTATTCCACACAACGTGTGCTCCAACAGGTGAACAAGAGGGACAGTGTCACTGATGCATGCACTGTCACTGCTCACCATCCTTGTGGCCTCCTCAAATGGTGCCAGGACAGTGCATGCATCCCTGATCATGGCCCACTGGCGTGGGGAAAAAATCCAAGCTCCCCTGACCCTGTCCTGGTGCCATTTTGCAACAGATACTCATTGATGGCCCTCTGCTGCGTGTGCAGCCGCTGCAGCATGGCCAATGTAGAGTTCCACCTGGTGAGCATGTCACAGATTAGGCGGTTCTTGGGCAGGTTGGATTCCTTTTGCAGGTCAGCCAGCCGAGCACTGGCATGATATGACCGGCGGAAATGCATTTCCTGGCCATCTTCAGGACCTCCTGTAAACCTGGGTACCTGCCCAAGAACCGATGCACCACCAAGTTAAAGGGGTTGCTCCACCGGAAAAAAAAAATTAAAAGCCAGCAGCTACAGCTACAGCAGCTGCTGGCTTTTAATATTTGGACACTTACCTGTCCTGGAGTCCACCGACGTCCGCAGCAGAGGACGAGCGACCGCTCGTCGCTCTGCTGCTCCCTCCGCCATCCTCGCTGAGGGAACCAGGAAGTGAAGCCCTGCGGCTTCATGCCCGGTTCCCTACGGCGCATGCGCGAGTCGCGCTGCGCCGTTCTGATTGGTGCTCCTGTGTTCTGGGAGCCGAGTGTCTCCCAGAACACCAAGGGAAGTCTGCGAGAAGTGACGTAACTCCCGCAGATTCCCGGAGACAGGACTCCCGGATGTGGGTGAAAATACCTGTCTTAGACAGGTATCTTCACCCCCCTCCCCCCTGAAAGGTGTCAATTGTGACACCGGAGGGGGGGAGGCATCCAAATAGCAAAAGTTGCTATTTAGGGTGGAGCTCCACTTTAAGGACATGAGCCAAACAGGGAACATGGGTCAGTTGTCCCTGTCGGAGGGCGGAGAGGAGGTTGGTGCCATTGTCGCAAACCACCTTTCCTGGCTTAAGCTGGCATGGCGTCAACCACCTCTGAGCCTGCCCCTGCAGAGCTGACAGAATCTCTGCCCCAGTGTGGCTTCTGTCCCCCAAGCACACCAGCTCAAGCACCGCATGGCATCTTTTTGCCTGCGTACGTGCGTAGCCCATTGAACGCCTACGGAGCACCGCTGGTTCCGAGGGCAAAGCACAGGTAGAGGCCATGGAGGAAGAAGAAGAAGAGGAGGGGGTGGAGGAGAGAGGTGTGTCAGAATCACCAGTAGTAACATTTTGGAGGTGTGGTGGCGGAACAACCTCCAACACTACTGCACCTTGTCCTGCATCCTTCCCAGCTGCCAGCAGAGTCACCCAATGCGCCGTGAAAGGTAGGTAATGTCCCTGTCCCTGTCCATGCCTGCTGGACCACGAGTCAGCGGTAATATGCACCTTACCGCTGACCGCCCTGTCCAGCGAGGCCAAGACATTGCCTTCCACAAACTTATTTCAGCGGTGCAGCAGCTGGGGCAGGGAAATTTGCCTGGTACAATCTGACGTCGGTGTACCAATAGCAGATTGCCCGCAAGTACTTGGCTGTGACACACCTAATTCTACACCTTCATTCCTCTCAGTTCAGGTTTCAGAGTGGACTGAAGGTATAGTGGGGTTGGAGACCCCAGCTGATGAGGAGCAAGGAGAGGTCCGCTTTGTTCTTTGGTGTGGGTCTTTTAGGTAGGCTTGCCAACGAACGAAAAGTCTGGTGAAGCACGTGGTGCCCAAGCGGCTGATGTTTTGGCCACGCGACATACGCCTGAGACATATGTTGCAAATGCCAACGGTGCAATCTGCTGCACACGTTTGAAAAAAGGCCCACACCAAAGAACTTTTGGAATAACACGCAGAGACAGCAGTGCCCTCCTGCACATGCAGAGCTCTGCGGTGTGATGCAGTCGGTGTGCTGCCCTTAAGCTGGCCCCTGGAGGGCATCCTGCCTCGTTGGAGATGTGCCTCCTCCTCCTCCTTCTCCTTCTCCTCCTCCTCCTCTCTCCTATCAGGCACCCACATGGAGTCAGTGACCTCATCATCCCCTCTCTCCTCATCACTGGAGCAAATCTGGCAGTATGCTGCAGCTGGGGGAACATGCCAGATAGCTGTCCTTGTCGGACACCCCCTCTCTCTGGGCTCACATTACTACCCCCTCTCTTTGGGCTCACGTTACTGCCTTCCTCTAGCTGGGTTCCATCGTCGGAGCCTTCAAAACGCTGGGCATCCTCCAGGAGCATGTACCCAACACTGTGCTCAAACAGTTCTGGGGACTCCTCAGGAGGACATGGTGGGTCTAGGGAAGGAGTGACTGATGCCATTGAGCTAAGGAAAGAGGCCGCTTTGGCAGCTGCTTTGCCAGACAAAGTACCCTGAGCCTTGGTGAGAGAGGTAGAGGAGGATGAGGACGGCTTGGTCATTCACTCTACCAAGTCTTCGACATGTTGCGGCTCAACATGGCCAGCTGCCGAAAAGAAGGACAAGCGTGTCCCACGGCCACGTGCTGATGAGTATGCACCGTGTCCACGACCAGCACTGTTGCCTCTAGACACAGAGCCTGCTTGCCCTCTTTTATTGCCTTGTGACTGTCTGCCTCTCCTTGTTTGCCTTCCAGACATACTAATGGCCTGCAGTGAGATGTAGCTGCACAAATGTGGGATATATATATATATATATATATATATATATATATATATATATATATATATACTGATTATAATGCAGCTAATCAACTGCCTGCTGTGGTATTAGTATGAGAAAAGCAGCAATTGTCTTCAGTTAGTTTTAGGTGAAAACTGTGCAGAGGACACAGTACACTAACTGAAAATACTTGCAGTTAGTGGTTTTATTATGAGAACACCACTATTAGTCACTAACTGTTATTCAGGTAAGCTTTAGGGGAACGATATGCAAAGCACACAGTACACTAAGTGAAACACTGACTGCAGCTAGCACAATCACCTGCCTGCCTGTCACAGTATAGAGAATAACAGGAACAGACCTAGCTAAACTACATACAGTGTATAAATATATATACAACACCTAGGATGCATATATATTCTCTACACACTGTAACTGCAGCTAACTGACTCGCCTGCCTGCTCTGACTCAATATAAATGACACTGTCTCTCTCTGTAAGCTCTCTTTAACCAACACCGCAACACACTACACAAGGCTGCCACGGAGGTGGCCTTATATAGGGTGGGGCGTGTACTAAACCCCCTGAGACATAATTGGCCAAAGCCACCCTGGCTTTGGCCAATTATGGCTCTGTTTTTTGCGCACTGTGATTGGCCAAAGTGACCCCGTCCCCCTCTGATGCAACGGAATCCTGCGTTACATCAGAGGGGGGCAGGTTCACCAACATGTCACTGGGGAAGCCCGGGTTTCCCCTTGCGTCAGAGGGGGATGGGGTCTCGTGACGGGTGGCCCCGTCCTCAGCTACATAAGACCTGTCAGGCTGTGGCGAAGATATTCCCAGGGTGTCTCCAGTGGAGACAGGATGCGCTGGACATCTCATCGCTGGAGCCTGGACCTGGATGGAGAGGAGATCATCCACAGCTTGACCCCGGAGAGGAGAGCATCCATCGCAGGATGCCAACAGCGTTGGAGTGGAGACCGAGAGTGGATTACCACCACTGGAATCTTTTTTTTATTTTTATTTTTTTATTTTTAATAAAGGACTTTTCCCAACGGTGTCTGTGTGTTTTTTACACTTTCTTTATGAAATGGTAGGGGTACAATTCATTACAGCCACGAGTACTTTTAAATTACTTTTTTTCCTTCAGAAATTACACTTTGTGCAGGGACAGTTCTAAGCACGGGAAACAAGTGCTGCTTTACAGGCATATTATACACACCCCCTAGGTATGAAATTTAAAGGAATGTTTCACTTTTATTGTTTCACTTTAAGCATTATTAAAATCACTGCTCCCCCAAAAAAACGGTAGTTTTTAAAACTTTTTTTGCATTGATACATGTCCCCTGGGGCAGGACCCGGGTCCCCAAACACTTTTTATGACAATAACTTGCATATAAGCCTTTAAAATTAGCACTTTAGATTTCTCCCATAGACTTTTACACGGTGTTTCGTGGCATTTCGAATTTGCCGCAAACACCCCAAATTGTTTGCTGTTCGGCGAACGGGCAAACAGGCAATGTTCGAGTCGAACATGAGTTCGACTCGAACTCGAAGCCCATCCCTAGTAATCACTATAGATTAAACCTTTGGAAATTGCCAGTATATTTAGGTTTAGGGACAAACATGGACGGTAAGGTCACCGTGATGTCAAGGCAGGGGGCTCACTACAGGGATTGTCAGGGAGGGCGGTAGGGAAACCAACCAGTAGAATTGAGGGGAAAGGAAGGGAGGGGGCGAGAGAAGTGGGGAATAAGGGAAAGGTACGTCCTAAAAAAATAATTAATAACATATCATCTCATTTAGCCCAGGGGGAGGTAACGTTGAGGTGTTCGATCCACAGAGTCTCTTTCTGAAGGATCGTTTTGTCCCAATCACCCCCCCCCAGGGTTCCGTTGGACAACTTTAAGGACCAAAAATTGGACGGCTGTAACGTCATAATGGTGGTATAGGCCGATGTGTCTACCTACAGTGGTAGGTTTGCCATTGCCAGAATAGTATAAATGCTCCCACTTCCTCCTTCCGGCCAGGGACCGCCTAGGTGACTCCTCCTCTCGCCTTAGGCGACCCCTCCCTCTAGGCGATCTCCTGGGACACGTGACAGGTCCCAGGAGAACGCTTGTCCGCTCCTAGAGTGCAGTGCAACTCGCGCATGCGCAGTGCGTGCCCGGCCGTGAAGCCGAAAGCTGTCACGGCCGGGTGCCTACAGTCTGAATGGAGGCGCCGGCGGAGAGGGGGGAGAAGAGTGACGCTCCGGGTGGCCGCATCGCTGGACCGTGGAGAAGGTAAGTGTCTGTTTATTAAAAGTCAGCAGCTACACTTTTTGCTGCTGACTTTTGATAAACATAAAAAGGCTGGAACTCTGCTTTAAGTCCTTTAATCTCAGTAATGGGTAGAATCATGTCATGGGTATACTGTGTGATGAGTGATCTCATCATTTCAAGACTGCAGTTAGAGTGTATTCTCCCAGGATTTTTTTAAATCTGCAGATGGATCTTTGATAGTAGGGAAAATCTGAACCCTCAGACCAATAGGGCAAGTATTTTCAATAATATACAATTTAAAGTATTCAATGTGCCAATGTAGGTGGGATTTTCACTTCAGTATAATAAACATCTTGTTGAAAAACACTTTCACATCCTCATCTGTTTTATGACTACTAAGACAGGCTGTCTGTATGTTCGTCATAAAGCCCGCCAAATCAGTGCTGAGAACATCCATTTTGTCAGGGAAAACCCCCCCAAAAAAAACAATTCCAGGTGTAATCAGGGATTTGGGAATTACATTTTTGGTATAGAAACAATTACGTAGTAGAGGCAACTATGGACAATATGTGGAACTTGTGCACAATCGTCCAAAGATGCAAAAAAGGAGGGGTGTATTATCCACCCAATGAATATGCAAAAAAATTTGAGTGTGGCCTCACATAATATAGACTTAATTAAACATAACAAAGTGCCATCATCCAGATTAGTATAGAGAGAAAAAGGGGGGTGGGAATATAGGGGCAGTTGCTGAAGCTGACCATACAAATTGTTCCCGCCAAAATGGTTATAATGGACTATCTGATAAACAACAACATGGTTCTTATATAAAATAAGATATTTATTACATATAAAAATGACATACAGAATTAATTTAAAAATCAATAAACAAATGCCCAGGGTCCCCCCAAGAGGTATCTGCTGATGCGGTATATCTCATAAATTGGCCTCTCCTCAACTAGTTTTGCAGTACACACACCGCTTCCTCAGGAGGAATAATCTATAAGACAAATTATTAAATAAGACACAAAACAAGTATGTTACAATTAAGAAACTTAAGCAGTAGTAATTCAGCAAAAAACATAAAGAAAAGAGTTGCTCACCCAACAGGTCAGTGGCCAAGTGTAAAACCCAGCTGCTCGAAAAGGGCCCCCCCCCCACAGCGGACAAGGGGGATTATGCAGGATTGATTCTAGATAAAGAGGAATAATGATGGTAGAAGGGCTGTCACGTACCTGGTAGTGGAGCCAAATGTGCAGGGAGCGGCCTCTCGTAAGCCTCTGGCTCAAGAACCCCTGATACAGCAGACAGGAGCTCAAGAGGACAAAGGGGCACAAGTGCCTGGCAGGTAAGCTGTGTAGAGGGCTGATGCAGCAACGGGTGGTGCACTGTAGTCCGGATCAGGCTTGAAGCAGCAGGGAGGTGCACTGTAGTGCAGAACTGGTTAGCAGCAGCAGGGAGGTGCACTATAGTCCAGAACTGGCTTACAACAGCAGGGGGGTGCGAATGGTCAAGTCCAGGCCGGGTCAGTTCATCAGGCGGGCAGCAACCAGGTTGAGGGGTAATCAGAAGAATAGTCAGGACAGGCAGCAATCAGGGGTAGTCAGAGAAGAGCCGGATCAGATAGCAGGTTTTCAAGATCAGGAGTTAGATAGCAGGGGTCTCAGGAACGCTGTCGACCGGACAGCAAGGAGAAGAGTGTCTGAGGGGTTTAAATGGCAAATTCTGGCGCCAAGCGCTGTCACCGCGCGCGAGCACGCTCCCACACGCCCGCGTGCGCATGCGCCGAACGGTTCTTCCAAACACAGGCATTCTCCTGACACTGCTGTTTCTAGGCAGATTACCGAAACGCCTTTCCTGACATTACCCCCCCCCCCACGGTGCAGCCTCCGGATGCCCAGCTGGGCCAACCTGTCTGGGTGAGACCTTTTAAAGTCCCTAATCAGCCTTCCAGCATGGACATTAGTTTATGGTTCCAATGAGTTTTCCTCTGGGCCGTAGCCATTCCACTTCACCAGGTACTGAATCTGGTTGCGTCTCTTCCTGCAATCCAGGATGGACTCCACTTCAAACTCCTCCTCCCCATTGATGAGCACTGGTTCAGGGGGACCGGTGTTACGGTTGGTGAAGGGGTCTGGGACTGCAGGTTCGAGCAGGGCCACATGAAAAACTGGATGAATCCGAAAGGACTCTGGTAGTTTTAATTCGTAGGCCACCTCGTTGATCTTCCTCTTTACTTGGAAGGGACCCACGAACTTAGGACCCAACTTCTTAGATGGGCATGCCAGTTTCAGGTTCAGGGTAGACAGCCAGACTTGGTCCCCAGGTGTTAGGTTGAGCTCCCCTCTCCTCCTCCTGTCAAACACTTCCTTGCTGTATTTCTGAGCCTGAAGCCTCGTACACACGACCGAGTTTCTCTTCGTAAAAAACACGTCGTTTTTTTCGACGAGATTGTTTTTAACCTTGTCGATTTTCTCGTCAAGCTTTCCATGCGTACACACTGACATTTCCCAATTTCCTCGTTGTTCTCCGCGGTCACGTCCAGCACGTACGACGGCACTATAAAGGGGAAGATCTTTTTTCTTGGCGCCACCCCTTGGGCTGCTTTTGCTGATCTCGTGTTACCGCGTGTGAAGTAAAAGTTTGGGAAGAGACGATTCGCGCTTTTCAGTCTTCGTACTTTTCAGATCGTTTTCTGCGGTTCAGTTTGTGCTTGTGGGTTCGTATCTTGACTTTCAGGGCGTCTAGGCAGGTCGTATCTGTTTTACAGTGCGTTCTTGCCTGTTCGTTTCTGTTTTTCAGTTCGTTATTCATAGGCCTTGCTGTTCTAAAGTGCGTTCTGTTCTGTACGTTCTGATAAGACGACCGTTTCTTAGCCATGTCGCCTGGACGTTCTCGTCGTCGAGTTCGTGCTGTGCGTGCCCTTGGTGTTGGTCTGCTTGTTTTGGACCAAGACCAGTCCATGAATGGTGTGAGGAGGAGTTCATGGACCAAGAATTGGTTGCTCCAGCGGGACCAATTCTGCCACATGCCTCTGCTGCGGGAAATCGTCGAGAATAATCCTGAGGACTACAGGAATTTTCTGCGGATGTCTGACCCCGTTTTTCAGGAACTGTTGGCTTTGGTGTCCCCCTATATTACCAGGAAGGACACCGTTATGCGGGAAGCCATCAGTGCTGAGCAGAGGCTCATCGCCACGTTACGTTATCTGGCGACAGGGAGAAGTCTTCAGGACTTGAAGTTCACGACAGGCATCTCCCCCCAGGCTCTGGGCCTCATAATCCCAGACACCTGTTCTGCTATTATACAAGTCCTGCAGGAGGACTATATTAGGGTAAGTTTTCTCCATTAACATCACATTTTATGTATTACATGTATGCTAATGTATTGTATTTCTTTCATCCTTCCCTAATTACCATGATTGTAATATGCTGAGAATGTCCCCTTTGTCCTCATGTATGCCTGAAGCTTTAGATTGCCCCTTTTTTCTCCTCCATGCATATTTCCCTTCACTAACCTTTCCAGCAGGGGCGCCTGTTGCTCCAAATTTTTGGGGGTTCAAACCCCAATTTAGGAAATAAACTTCCTCCTTTTTTGCTCTGGTGCCTATTAAACGCCCCCATTTGTTCCCTCTAATGCAGCCATTTTGTCCCCTCCAATGCAGCCAGTTCCCCCCCAGCCCTGCACTTACCTTCATGTGGTCAGCGCCATCCTTCTTCTGTCCTTGATGTCTTCTCCTTCCCTTGATGTTGCATCAGCCAATCATGTTACCATTAAACAGACTTGGTGAACATGATTGGCAGAGCAGCCTGTCAGTGTTTACCCAAGGAATACCCCCCCCCCTGCGTCCCCTTTTTAACTTTTCTGCAGCCAATTACATCCCTCAGGCTGTAATGTGCAAGACAATTTTCCTTACTGTTTCTGCTATGCAATTTTAAGCCCATGAATGCCGCAGTTCTTCATATGTCGGTTGCTTAACAACTGGCCCTCCACCTGAATAGTGGGCGGCATAGACAATACATAGGTTAATGCAAGGCATAAACCTATGTATTGTTCTGAGTGACGGGCACAGGAGAGAGGGGGCAGTGCTCCAGCGCCCACTCTGGACGCACCGCCACTGCAATGCTATCCTGTGGCCAAACACATCTACCCCCCCTCCCCATTATAATTTATTAATGGACCATCATAGGGGGTGATGAATATGATACATGAGCATTCCATTATACTTATTTAAAACACCTTAATAAACGTAGACTTTGCTTGATGTTGGCCTCTAATGTATTTTCTTAGAATATACTTGTAATGTTTGATTTGTGTATTCTAATATTTTTTCATCTTGTTTGACTCCACAGCTTCCTTCCATGCCACAGGAATGGCAGACTGTGGCATCGGAGTTTGCCATGCGGTGGGACTTCCCCAACTGCGGTGGTGCTATAGACGGGAAGCACGTCCGCATCGTGCCGCCACCCCGTTCTGGGTCCTACTACTTCAATTACAAGGGGTTTCATAGCATTGTGCTGATGGCGGTGGTGTCAGCACGGTATGAATTCCTCTATGTTGATGTAGGGAAGAATGGCCAGATGTCCGATGGGGGATCCTTCATCCAGACGGAGTTTGCCCTCCGTCTCCAGAGTGACGACCTTGCATTGCCACCTGATGCAGGGAATATTGAAGGACTCCCCTTTGTTTTTTTGGCTGATGAAGCCTTAGGGCTCGGACCACATCTTATGAGGCCATTTCCTCAGAGGACCCTGACCCCAGAGAAGAGGGTGTTCAATTACCGGCTGGCCAGGGGCCGAAGAGTCGTTGAAAATGCCTTCGGCATAATGGCCAGCCGGTTCCGCCTTTTTAGGACTCCCATCCACTTGGCGGACTACAAAATAAACTATGTAGTGTTATGCTGCTGTGTGCTACACAATTTTCTTTGCCGCAAATCAAATTCATATATGGCCTCAGTTTTGCCTGAGGCTGGACTTTCCCCTGATAATCCCCTGCCTGGCCTGGAATCTGCCCGTGCTGGCTTGCCCCCCCAAAATGCCTGTGAGGTTCGGGACAAATACATGGACTATTTCACGGGTAGGGGGGCAATTCCTATGCCAGGCTATGTCTAAAGATTGCTGTCTAATGATCCAAATAAAATTCTTGTTTAAACTTCTAACTTTTCTTGGTTTCCTGTCTCCTAGTTTGTCTTAGTGCATTTGTAGTGCCAAGTGTATTTTCCTTTAGTAAATACCAACCATTTCACTATGTAACCTTAAAAAATGTACCAAATAAGGTTAGAGCATATTAGAAAAAGAAGCTACACGTTGTTTGTGTTCAAATCTTTTACTATGTGCAAATTCACACACTTTTTTTTTTTATTTTTACATTTTTTGTTTGCCTGGCCACAAACCGGCAATTGTTTTCTTAGGAAAATACAAAAACAACAGTTGCATTCCAAAAATTACAAAATTGGATACCTCGGAGCAATCTGAGACATTCACTTACACAAACTATATGTCTCTATGTGCCCGTCCTAATATGGGGTCCTGCCACCCCTTGCCCAGCCAAAAATTGAATATGCACACAATTGGGATTATTTTCCTATAGGGATTTTAGACTCCTGATCCCTATTGTCAACATGTGCTATCTGCCATCAGGGGTGATCAATGGACGTGTTTTGGGGGTGCAACCCCTTCCTCAGTTCACCTACTTTAGATACGAGGAAGGGGTTGCACCCCCAAAAGACGTACATGGATATCCCCTGATCGCAGATAGCACATGTTGACACACTGTGTGCAGATTCAATTTTTGGCTGGTTTGATTGTCAAAAAGTTTTTTAAAAGTTGAAGAACAAACATGAAAAAAAAGGGGGTTGGGATGCCTTATTGAATTCTCCCCAAAACATCGAGAATGTCTTTAAATGTTTGATCCATCACATGTATTCTTTCTTTAATTTTGTCCAGTTCCGTGCTACATTCCATCACTTGCTGGATGAGGCGGAGGGCACTGTCAGCAGAGAAACGTGTACTATCCTTCACCCCAACATTCACATCCCCTAAAAACAAAATAAAAAGGTATTATAACTCTGCAGGCCTACCTCTCTTACCTGAAGCTGTGGTGACAGATACTGACCTGTTGTGGTGACCAGTTCCACAACGTCATCCACCTCTCCTTCCTGCACTTCTCCTTCCTCCACCTCAACTTCCTCTACATCCTTCGTTTGTGGGTCTTTGGGAGTTTGGGGTTGTTGTGAAGCTGTGGGGTTCTTGTGCTCCCTGGAGTGTCCTCCTCCCAGTCTTCTCTCCCCTATGAGAATCAAACAAAAGGTAGAGTTATCACACAGAAATTCTCTATGTTAAACAAAAAAAACGGCTAAATTGCTTGGAAGTGGGGTACAAGTGTGTGTTTGGGCGGAAGTTAAAGATGAATGCATTATTTCTGACCAAGAATATGCTTAGTATTCACCTTTGTCTGTCATTTTTTAGACATGTAGGCAACACAAAAATTCTCTGAAGCACCTGTGTGGGACACCCAAAAAAGGCGGGTCTGGTGGCCCACACTATAGTGCTCCAAAGTACAGATGTGGAAGCAGCTGCTGAGTGTCCTCTCCTTTACACTGACAAAAGTTTGCATTTCATTCTCTTTACAAACACATCATCTAGCCTAAAACTTTGTGCCCCAAATTTCCCAAAAAAAGGCAGATGTCTAATTACTTTTGTGGCTCTAAAATAATCCAAAACAGCGGATAGTGGCCGAACGAAGTGTCTGTAACGTAACGAACGATTACTGTGCCCAACCAAGTTCAAAATATAACATTTTGGAAGGGAGTCCAATAAGATAAAAAAAAAAAACAGCAACATGTCAGTTTAGAAAAGGATTAATAGCATAAAAGTGTACATTTTACTTACTTTTAGCGAGCATTCTCTTAATGCTCCTTAACTGCTCTGGCTCCCTCAGTTTGAGGTCTGACCACCTCTTTCTGAGCTGCTCATTTGAGCGTTTCACCCCGAAATTCGTCTTCAGACTCTTCACGACTTTAGTGAGGATTTTGGCCTTCCTTCTATTTGGTTTGCTATACGGCCCATGCTTTGCGTCATAATCAGACTTGAGCAAGATGTCCACCATCTCCGCCATCTCCGCAAAAGACATATTCGATGCCTTGAATCTCCTCCTTGTTCGTGACGTTTCCTCGGTCTCCAGGCTTGTCTCCTCCTCGTTAGTTGCGGAATTATCACACCTGCTGTAACTCCGCCATATCTGTCTGCGCGCCGAAAGAGAAGGGGCGGGGAAAAGATGTTAGTTAGAACGTCATGGGCGGGCGACGTGTGCGGAGCGACGTGTTCGAATTTTGACGCATGCGTGGTGTGTATATAGCAAACACACATGTGACTATAGTACGTTCGGTGTGCGGAGAGAGGAGTTCAAGTGACGGACGTGCGAACGAAGGTATGTGATTTTGTGACTTGTACAAATTGTTGGCCTATACTATTTTGAGAATGTTGTAGGATATATATGGTGACTACGATGTTAAGGAGGTTAGACTGTTTGCCTCACATTAGTTATATATTATTTCTTAAACTTGCAGATACAATATGAATGTCTTTATTAGCGACAAAGAGTTCCTGGCGGAATTTATTGACCGGGTAAGGGAGCTGCCCGCTCTGTGGGAGACGAAAAACCCCATCCATAAAAAAAGAGGGGTGAGAAAAGCAGCGCTGGAGAAGCTGCTCCCATTTGTGCAGACCAAGGTGCCCACAGCCACAGCAAAACAAGTGGACACTAAAATTGGGAGCTTGAGAGGCACCTACAGGAATGAACGCTCTAAGGTCCTGGCTTCTCAGAGGTCAGGAGCAGCAGCAGATGATGTGTATGTCCCGAATTTGTGGTACTACAGCAGGATGTCCTTCCTGGATGACCACATTGAGGCAAGGCCATCACTCTCCACTCTTCCCCCCAGACTTTCCTGCAGCCAACCTGAGCCTTCTCTGGAGCAAGAGGAGGCAGCCATCCTGGATGATCCTGATTTGGCCATCTGGAGCCAGGTATAGTATTAAATGAAAATGTATTGGGATAAAATTAATGTTTGACAAATATGTCAAGATGAGAAACATACAATATTTTGGGTTCCACAAGTGAAATCAAGATCTCGAGACATTAGTCTGCACTTAATTGGGTGCTAAATAGTCAATCTGATGTAGGTGTAAATGATAAAAAATTATTTCTGGATTTACATTCTAATTGCTTCAATCATGTTTATAAAGTTTGAGGCAAAGATTAAACCAACATATTAAACTATGTCCCTTTTTCATACACAGGAGGAAATCAGCCAGGAGGAGGGTCTGTAAACTGTCAGGCAGTAGGAGGAAGGGCCCAGTGGCAGCCAGGAGGTGGCAGGGCCCAGTGGCAGCCAGGAGGTGGCAGGGACCAGTGGCAGCCAGGAGGTCGCAGGGCCCAGTGGCAGCCAGGAGGTGGCAGGGCCCAGTGGCAGCCAGGAGGTGGCAGGGCAAAGGAGAAGCACCAGATCCCAGGTGCCTCCCATCCGGCTTCCCAAAAGAGGCAGGAGGGACAGGACCACCAGTGAGGCAGCAATGGCCCTTATTAAAGAGGCCCATGCCACCCTCAAAGAGCCCACATCCCCTGAAGAGGCCATTGCCAGCCTAGTGGAGGCAAAGTTCAAGGTGATGAGCATGGAGCAACGCCTCCTATGCGAGCCCCTGCTCATCACCTTGCTCAACAAGGGGGTGATGGAAAAAATTACCTCCAATACCGCCATTTGTGAGGTGGCACAATTGTCCCAACCTCAACCTCCTCCTCCACCTCCACATTCTTCTTCTGCCCCACCCCCTTCTCCTCCACCTCCACCTTGTTCTTCCGCCCCACCCCCTTCTCCTCCACCTCCACCTTGTTCTTCCGCCCCACCCCCTTCTCCTCCACCTCCACCTTGTTCTTCTGCGCCACCCCCTTCTCCTCCACCTCCTCCTCCTCCTGACAGGAGTACCCCTCCAGTGGCCCAGCCTCCAGCCAAACGAAGAAGGAAGGCTGCAGGGAAGGCTTCAGGAAAGGTTGCAGGGAAGGTTGCCAGGAAGACGAGGAAGTGATGGCCTTGCTTCATTGTGGTCGGACAGAAGGCAGCCTGTTGTAGTACCACACACTTGGGACATATATATCACCTGCTGCTGTTCCTGACCTCTGGGAGGCCAGCATCAGATTGTGTTCAGAAATGTTGGCCTTCTCAAGCTCCCAATTTTAGTGTCCACACAGGGTTACTGTGTGGTCTGGGGTCCCTGGGATGCACAAATGGCAGCAGCTTCTCCAGCGCTGCCTTCTCTTTATTTTAGTTCAAACATGAATAAATGTTATTTTTCTTTAAGTTCATACTTGACTATGTGTATTTGCAAAAATGTAAAATCTAGCTTTGGAGTAAGCAGATACATTTGACTGACCAAAAAAGGGACAGATAACAACCCCCCAAAAAAATAACTAAATCGTGTTTCCCAAAAAAGTGTGTAAAATTTAAATAATATATATTAAAAGATTCAATGGGAGATCACTACCAAAACATTGCGAAATTACAATTAACATCAGTTAGAAAAATAACAAATTTTTAAATATTCCTAAAAACTTGCACAATATAATACACATAAATCTTCTTAAGAGCAACAAGAAAAATGTTAAAAAAAGATAGTCATAACTCTGTGTGAATATCAGCAGCAAAAGAAGTTCATTTGTTTGGATTAATGTCACATTCTAACGAAGATTTCAATGCACAACATTTAAACGATGCAAAAATTTTGAGCGTGACGAATGTGCTATCTCCATTTCAAAGGCTTGTTTTACCAGAAGATGCACTCCCGTCTCATAGTTGCTTGTGAGCATGCGCACTTTTGGAAGAGTCGTAAAAGCATACACACGAACCTTTTTCTCGTCACAAAACAGGCCGACGAGAAACACGACGAGGAAATCTGGAATCCTGACGAGAAAATAGAGAGCAGGTTCTCTATTTTCTCGTCAAGATTGACGGCAATTTTCTCGTCGTAAAACCATACACACGAACGGTTTTCTCAACAAAAAAGCTCACGCGGCACTATTCTTGCCGGTTTTGGACGAGAAACTCGGTCGTGTGTACGAGGCTTGAGTCATTGTCTCCTGGAGTAATTTGTTATTGGTTGCAAAAATGTTCATGTTTTCTTGAGCAGCTGGTACTGTACATTCCGGAACATTGTTGGATAAAAACAAAGGTTGAAACCCATAGTTTGCAAAGAACGGAGACTGTTTGATGGCGGAGTGAACAGAGTTATTATAAGCGAACTCAGCAAAGGGTAATAGGGAAGCCCAATCATCCTGGGAGAAACTTGAAAAACAGCGCAGATACTGCTTGAGCGTTTGATTCGTACGCTCTGTCTGACCGTTGGTCTGGGGGTGATATGCAGAAGAACAGAAAAGGTCAATCTTCAGGGATCTGCATAGTGCTCTCCAGAACCTTGCTGTAAACTGCACCCCACGATCAGATGTGATGTTAGCAGGTATGCCGTGGAGCCTTACTATCTCCCTGATGAAAACGTTAGCGGTCTCGGAGGCAGAGGGTGTACCCCTCATAGGCAGGAAGTGTGCCATCTTAGAGAGCCTATCAACTACCACAAAGATAGTGGTATAATCTTCTGAGGGAGGTAGCTCCACTATAAAGTCCATAGAGATCATCCTCCATGGTCTCTCAGGAACAGGTAGTGGCTTTAACAGCCCCCAGGCTCTGGTTTTGCTGCCCTTGTTTTGGATGCAGATGGTGCAAGACTCCACGTAGTTTCTGCAATCTTGAAGTAACTGCGGCCACCAAAATGTACGCTGGAGGAGCTCAGAAGTCTTGTGAACACCAAAGTGGCCGGCAAGTTGGTGATCATGACAGGACTTCAAGACCGCTACCTGTAGTTGCTGGGGCACAAAAATCTTGTCCTTGTTCCACAATAGACTATCCTTTAACTGAAGAGCAAGGTCTGATGGCTGAGGGGTTCCTGAAGAAGCTTGTCTGATTTGGGACAAGAGATCTTCCTGCAGTAAGAGGAAGTTTCCGGGGGCTAGGATGATATCTGGAGGTGAGAGGACTTCAGGTTCGCCAAACATCCGGGAAAGAGCGTCCGGCTTGGTGTTCCTTGACCCTGGTCTGTAGGTAATATGGAACGAGAATCGAGTAAAAAGAGTGCCCACCTGGCCTGGCGTGGTCTTAGTCTCTTGCCAATTTTCAGGTACTCAAGATTCTTATGGTCGGTGTAAATCAGGATAGGGTGTGCCGCTCCCTCAGGAAGATAACGCCACTCCTCGAGTGCAGATTTTATTTCAAGAAGTTCCCTGTCCCCGACATCATAATTCCTCTCAGCTTCCGTTAACTTACGGGAAAAGAATGCAACTGGGTGCAGCAGAGCCTTGGGTCCCTGTCTCTGAGAAAGCACCGCTCCAACTGCCACCTCAGAGGCATCCACTACCAAGATGTAGGGTAAGGCCGGATCAGGGTGCTTCAGGACAGAGGCTGAGATGAACAGGTTCTTAAGAGTATTGAAGGCGGCCTGAGCTTCAGGGGACCAATGGAACCGGGTGCCTTGTCTGGTTAGACTGGTGATGGGGAAATGATAGTGGAGAATCCCTTAATAAACTTCTGGTAGAAGTTTGTGAATCCCACAAAGCGCTGGATCCCCTTCTTATCGGTGGGGGCTGGTCAGTCCAAGATGGCCGTGACCTTCTGGGGATCCATCTTAACGCCCTCCACCAAGATGATTAGTCCTAGGAATTGGATACTCTGCCGTTCAAATTCACATTTTTCAGGTTTGGCGTACAAGCCATGTTGGCAAGGCCGGGTCAATACCTTCCTGACGTTCTCTCGGTGATGAAGCAGGGAACAGGAGAAGATCAGAATGTCCTCTAGATAAATTATGACAAATAGATCTAAGTAGTCTCTGAAGATGTCATTTACGAAGTGTTGGAAGATGGCGGGAGTGTTAAAAAGGCCGAAGGGCATGACCAGATACTCGAAGAGCCCAAATCTGGTACGGAACGCTGTCTTCCACTCGTCGCCACTCCGAATGCGGACCAAGTTATAGGCCCCGCGGAGGTCCAATTTGGTAAAGATTACTGCTGCTCCGAGCCTTTGGAACAGTTTAGGTACCAAAGGAAGGGAGTACCTGTTCTTAATAGTAGACTTATTTAAGTCTCTGTAATCTCTGTAAGAGAGTGGTCTTTCTTCTCTACGAAGAATATTCCAGCTCCTGCGGGAGAGGTGGAGGGACGTATGAATCCCTTCTCCAGGTTATCATCCATTTAAGTCTTTAAGGTCCCTAGCTCCAATTCGGACAAGGGAAAGATCCTTCCAAAAGGAACCTCTGCCCCAGGAAGGAGTTCAATAGGGCAGTCATAAGGCCTATGTGAGGGTAGAGTCTCTGTGCCCTTTTTACTGAAGACATCCAGAAAACTGTGGTAGACCTCTGGGACAAGTTGACGGTTCTCAACATCACTTTCCAGGCACAGTAATGGAGACGGGGCGTCGGTAGATTCTTAAAAGCAGTGTTGGCGGCAGTAAGAAGACAGAAAATGGATTCTTCCAGAGTTCCAATCAATCTGTGGGTTATGGGCCCTCAGCCATGGCATTCCCAAAATGATTGGGAAAAGAGGGGATTCGATAATGTCCAGGCAGAGTAGTTCCTGGTGGTTGTTAGCGATGGTAGTGTTCAAGGGAACTGTTTCCTGTGTTACAGGGCCAGATCTGATGGCCAATCCGTCGGCTAAATGGACAGCAAGCTCCTTGGATATGGGTCATAGAGTGACTTGATGTTTTAAGGCAAAGGATAAGTCCATGAAGCCGCTGAAAGCACCAGAGTCAATAATGGCGGGGGCCCGAATATTCCCTCCTGGAAGCTGTAGAGAGATGGAGATTGTCAGGTGAGTGGTATTGTTAAGCTGAGAAGGTGAGACAGAAGAGGAGAGATAGGAGCACTTACGAAGCTTGGCGGGGCAAGTCCTCACATAATGCCCTGGTTCCCCGCAATAGAGGCAAAGATTATTGGCCCGACGACATTGACGCTCCTCGGGGGTGCGTGAGGGTCGGAGCAGCCCTAGTTGTATCAGCTCGGAAGTATCGACTGCGGAGCGTATAGGAGTCGGAGGAGCGGAGTGAGGAGAGTTGGGCACACGTGGTAGCATCCACACCGGGCGAGAGGGCCTCGATGTCCGCTCGGCTCTTTGTTCTCTCAACCGTCTATCTGAATGGACTGGAGGATTAAGGCGTCAAGCGTGGCTGGTATGCCGACCCAGGCTAACTTATCTTTTAGGGGTTCAGAGAGACCCATGCGGAACTGGTGTCGCAGGGCAGCGTCGTTCCAGTTGGTATCGGAACTCCAGCGCCTAAATTCTGACTAGGGATGAGCCGAACACCCCCGGGTTCGGTTCGCACCAGAACCCGCAAATGGACCGAAAGTTCGCACGAACGTTAGAACCCTATTAAATACAATGGATGCGAACGTTCAAAATCTAAAGTGCTAATTATAACGACTAATATGCATGTTATTGTCCTAAAAAGGGTTTGGGAACCCGGGTTCTGCACCAGGGGACATGTATCAATGCAAAAAGAAGTTTTAAAAACGGACGTTTTTCGGGAGCAGTCATTTTAATGATGCATAAAGTGAAAAAAAGTCAAATATTCCTTTAAATATCGTACCTGGGGGGTGTCTAAAGTATGCCTTGGAAGTGCCACGTGTTTCCCGTGTTTAGAACTGTCCCTGCACAAAATTACATTTCTAAAGGAAAAAAAAAGCCATTTAAAACTGCTTGCGGCTTTAATGTAATGTCTGGTCCCGGTAATATGGATGGAAATCTTTGAGAAAAATGGCATAGCTACCCCATTACCCCAGCCCATTACCAGCCCCTTTGGGTCTTGTATGGATATTAAGGGGAACCCCGCACACAAAATAAAAAAGGCCCTATATACTCTGAACAGCCATATACAGGCGGTGCATACAAGACAGGGACTGTAGGTTTGTTCTTATGTAGAATCTGTTTGTAATTTTGAACAGGTACATTGTTTAAGTGTAGCTCCAGCCAAAAAATCTATTTTTAAGCTTTTTGGAAAACATAGGGAAGGGTTATCACCCCTGTAACATTTGTTTTGCTGTTTGTGCCCCTGTTCAGAACATTTCACCTCACTTTCCGTCCCAATGACAAATGTTTTTGAAAAGTGGGGTTTTTATTGAAACAAGGATTGGTGATAAAGCATCAGTAGAGAGGAGACACCTTTTTCCCATATTAACTCTTACAGGAGAGAATTTCCCTTCCTAGGGGTAGATTTCCTCTCACTTCCTGTTGTCTCCTTTCGTTTGCAAGTAGGAGTCGTTTGTAAGTTGGATGTTTGAAAGTAGGGGCCTGCCGTATATAATCTGCTGAAATTTACCCCTTACATGTTGGTGTTGCCACAACACTGTAAGCCCTCACAGTTACTCTTGGTGGGCGCATGAATGGGCCCTGCTGTGAATCATTAGATCAAGAATTGTAATTGCATGCCCCTGTTGAACAGGGGCTGAAAAATTGGGCCTTTGGTGGTGGTGGTGTTGACACAACACTGTAAGGCCTCACAGTTACTCTTGGTGGGCACAGGAATGGGCCCTGCTGTGAATTATTAGATCAAGAATTGTAATTATATGCCCCTGTTAAACAGGGGCAGAAAAATTGGGCCTTAGGCACTGGTGCCACAACACTGCAACCCCTCACAGATACTGAACTTGGAGCACAGCAATGAGCCCTGTTGCAAAGTATTGCATCAAAAATTTTAATTACACGCCCCTGTTAAACAGGGGCTGAAAAATTGGGCCTTAGGCACTGGTGCTGGTGCCACGACACTGCAACCTCTCCCAGATACTCTAGTTGGAGTGCAGGAATGAGCCCTGCTGCAAAGCATTGAATAAAAAATTGTAATTACATGCCCCTGTTAAACAGGGGCTGAAAAATTGGGCCTTAGGCACTGGTGCTGGTGCCACGACACAGCAACCTCTCCCAGATACTCTAGTTGGAGTGCAGGAATGAGCCCTGCTGCAAAGCATTCCATAAAAAATTGTAATTACATGCCCCTGTTAAACAGGGGCTGAAAAATTGGGCCTTAGCCACTGGTGGCGGCACCCAGAAACAAAAATGTTCTTCCAAGCTATCATCATCAATCGGATCATTGAGGAGGAGGAGGATAGTCAGTCAACATAACAGGACAGTCTCTCAGCATCAGCATCAGTCTCGAAGGGATGTGACATTTGAAAATAAATTAGTCTGTTATATCAGCTTTAGGTGTTTGGTAGCTGATGGTGATTCAAGACTTGTTCATCTTTATGAAGGTCAGTCGATCAACCGAGTCGGTGGACAGGCGCACCCTGTGATCCGTGACAAATCCTCCAGCAGCACTGAATGTGCGTTCTGAAAGAACGCTGGATGCAGGACAGGCCAGTAGCTCAATTGCATACTGTGCAAGCTCTGGCCAGTGATCCATCCTCAAGACCCAGTAAGCCAGAGGATTTTCGGTGGGGAAGGTGTCCAAGTCTGACCTTGCCCCTAGGTATTCCTGCACCATGTATATCAGACGCTGGCGATGGTTGCTGGAACCGATCATACCTTGGGGCTGCGGACTAAAGAATTGTCTGAACGCATCGGTCAGACGGCCACCTTCCCCACCGCTCCTTCTTTGACTGACCGAAGCCTCAGCAACTCGTTGTCCAGGACCAGGAGTTTGTAACCTCCCAGTCTCTGGGAACGCGTTGCACAGACCTTTCTGCAAGGCCTCCCGGAGTTGTCTCATCCTCTGCTCCCTCTGCGACAGTAAGATAAGGTCCGCAACCTTACCCTTGTACCGTGGATCAAGGAGAGTGGCCAGCCAGTAAGGGTCCCTCTCCTTGATCCGAAGAATATGAGGATCCTTCCGCAGCCTTTGCAGGATCAGGGAGGCCATGCAGCGTAGGTTAGCTGAGGCATTCGGCCAGGAGTCCTCTGGGTCACTAAGGACGACATGATCCGCAGCCACCTCCTCCCAGCCACGTACAAGTCCACGGGTTTCTTGGGACTGTAAATCATCCCTAAAAGACTGCTGCTGATGATGCTGAGTGCCAGGCTCCACCTCCATGCTGACACAATCCTCCTCCTCCTCCTCCTCCTCCTCCTCCTCCTCCTGTGCGATGGGTGGGACAGAAGGAACACTGTCTGGGTAAAGGGGGCCTTGAGAGGCAAGGAAGTCCTCCTCTTCCTGCCTCTGTTCTGCCTCAAGTGCCCTGTCCATTATTCCACTCAGCGTATGTTCCAACAGGTGGACAAGAGGTACAGTGTAACTGATGCATGTACTGTCACTGCTCACCATCCTCGTGGCCTCCTCAAATGGTGCCAGGACAGTGCATGCATCCCTGATCATGCCCCACTGGCGTGGTGAAAAAAAACAGAGCTCCCCTGACCCTGTCCTGGTGCCGTAGTCGCACAGGTACTCATTGATGGCCCTCTGCTGCGTGTGCAGCCGCTGCAGCATGGCCAACGTTGAGTTCCACCTGGTGGGCATGTCAAATATAAGGCGGTTCTTGGGCAGGTTCAACTCCTTTTGCAGCTCAGCCAGGCGAGCACTGGCAATATAAGATCTGCGGAAATGCACACAGACTTTCCTGGCCTGCCTCAGGACATCCTGTAAGCCCGGGTACCTGCCCAAGAACCGCTGCACCACCAGGTTAAGGACGTGAGCCACACAGGGCACATGGGTCAGTTGTCCCTGTCGGAGGGCGGAGAGGAGGTTGGTGCCATTGTCGCAAACCACCATTCCTGGCTTAAGCTGGCTTGGCGTCAACCACCTCTCGGCCTGCCCCTGCAGAGCAGACAGAACCTCTGCCCCAGTGTGGCTCCTGTCCCCCAAACCCACCAGCGCAAGCACGGCATGGCATCTTTTTGCCTGCGTACTTGCGTAGCCCCTTGAACGCCTACGGAGCACCGCTGGTTCCGAGGACAAAGCACAGGAAGAGGCCATGGATGAAGAAGAAAAGGAGGGGGTGGAGGAGAGAGGTGTGTCACAACCAGTAGTAGCATTTTGGAGGCGTGGCGGCGGAACAACCTCCAACACTACTGCACCTTGTCCTGCATCCTTCCCAGCTGCCAAAAGAGTGACCCAATGGGCTGTGAAAGACAGGTAACGTCCCTGTCCATGCCTGCTGGACCATGAGTCAGCGGTAATGTGCACCTTACCGCTGACCGCCCTGTCCAGCGAGGCCAAGACATTGCCTTCCACATGCCGGTAGAGAGCCGGAATCGCCTTCCGTGAGAAAAAGTGGCGTTTGGGAACCTGCCACTGAGGAACTGCACATTGCACAAACTCACGGAAGGGGGCCGAGTCTACCAACTGAAAAGGCAGCAGTTGAAGCGCTAGCAATTTAGCAAAGCTAGCATTCAACCACTGGGCATGTGGATGGCTGGGAGTGAACTTCTTTCGACGGTCCAGCAGCTGGAGCGGGGAAATTTGCCTGCTAGAATCGGACGTCGGTGTACTGCTAGCAGAGTGCCCGCAAGTACTTGACTGTGACACACCTAATTCTACACCTTCATTCCTCTCAGTGCAGGTTTCAGAGAGGACTGAAGGTATAGTGGGGTTGGAGATCCCAGCTGATGCGGTGCAAGGAGAGGTCCGCTTTGTTCTTTGGTGTGGGTCTTTAAGGTAGGCTTGCCAACGAGCTGCATGGCAGGTCAACATATGTCTGGTCAATCATGTGGTGCCCAAGCGGCTGATGTTTTGGCCACGCGATATACGCTTGAGACATATGTTGCAAACAGCAGCTGTGCGATCTGATGCACTCGACTCAAAAAAGGCCCACACCAAAGAACTTTTTGAATAACGGGCAGAGGCAGCACCCTGCACAGGCGGAGCTCTGCGGTGTGATTAAGTCGGTGTGCTGCCCTTACGCTGGCCCCCCGAGGGAATCCTGCCTCGTTGGAGATGTGCCTCCTCCTCATCCTCCTCCTCTCTCCTATTAGGCACCCACGTGGAGTCAGTGACCTCATCATCCCCTCCCTCCTCATCACTGGAGCCAATCTGGCAGTATGCTGCATCTGCTGGAACATGACTGCCAGATTTGTGTCCTTCTTGAGCATCCCCTCTCTCTGCTCTCACGCTACTGCCTTCCTCTAGCTGGGTATCATCATCCTCCTGGAGCATGTACCCAACACTGTGCTCAAACAGTTCGGGGGACTCCTCAGGAGGACATGGTGGGTCTAGGGAAGGAGTGACTGATGATGACATTGATACCAGGGAAGAAGATGCTTTGGCAGCTGCTTTGCCAGTACCCTGAGCCTGGGTGAGAGAGGATGAGGAGGGCTTGGTCATCCACTCTACCAAGTCTTCGGCATGATGCGACTCAACACGTCCAGCTGCCGAAAATAAGGACAAGCGTGTCCCATGGCCACGTGCTGATGACGATGCACCGCGTCCACGACCAGCACTGTTGTCTCTAGACACAGAGCCTGCTTGCCCTCTTTTATTGGCTCCTGACTGTCTGCCTCTCCTTGTTTGCCTTCCAGACATTCTAATGGCCTGCAGGGAGATGGGAAAACCAGCAATAAATGGTAGCTTCAGGTGTATATTTTGCAGGAAGCACACTACGCCCACTGTAAGTGCTGCAGATGACTGCCTGTGTTACACAACAGGAAAAAAAACAGCAATAAGGGCTAGCTTCAGGTGTTTATTTTGCAGGAAGCACACTCCGCCCGCTGTAAGTGCTGCAAATGCCTGTTAGTGTAACACAAAAGAAAAAAAGCTCCAACAATAAGGGCTAGCTTCAGGTGTATAATGTGCAGGAGGCACACTCCGCCCGCTGTAAGTGCTGCAAATGCCTGTTAGTGTAACACACCAGGAAAACACAGCAATACGGGCTAGCTTCAGGTGTATATTTAGCAGGAAGCACACTCCGCCCGCTGTAAGTGCTGCAAATGCCTGTTAGTGTAACACACCAGGAAAACACAGCAAAACGGGCTAGCTTCAGGTGTATATTTAGCAGGAAGCACACTCCGCCCACTGTAAGTGCTGCAAATGCCTGGTAGTGTAACACACCAGGAAAACACAGCAATACGGGCTAGCTTCAGGTGTGTACTGTGCAGGAGGCTTAGCAACAATGACACTGTCCCCTGCCTATCCTTCTCTCTCCCTGCACACAAGGTTTATCAAAGAATATGACACTGACACTCTCCCTGCCTATCCTTCTCTCTCCCTGCACACAATGTTTAGCAAAGAATATAACACTGACACTCTCCCTGCCTATCCTTCTCTCTCCCTGCACACAAGGTTTAGTAAAGAATATGACACTGACACTGTCCCCTGCCTATCCTTCTCTCTCCCTGCACACAAGGTTTAGCAAAGAATATGACACTGACACTCTCCCTGCCTATCCTTCTCTCTCCCTACACACAAGAATAGCACAAAGAATAGCACAATGACACTGTCCCTGACTATCCTTCTCTTTCCCTGCGCCGGAACACACTACACAAGGCCGCTGGCGGCCTTTTATAGTGTAGGGCGTGTGCTAAACCCCCTGAGCTATAATTATGGCTCTCCTAGCTGCCGGCGCTGTGATTGGCCAAGCATGCGGGGTCACAGTGCATGCTTGGCCAATCACAGCGCCGGGATTGCACTGCGATGGCGCAGTCTATTGTGGGCCGTTCGCGTCACTCGAATTTGGCGCGAACGGCCCAAATAGTTCGATCTTCGTCGAACGATCGAACAGCCGATGTTCGAGTCGAACGTATGTTCGACTCAAACACCGAGCTCATCCCTAATTCTGACACATAGTCCTCCGCTGCCCTACGACCCTGCTGTAGAGAACATAGGGCTGCTTCTGCGGTGGCTGCTAGTTTCGGGTCCTCATAGAGGAGGTCCATTGCCTGGAAGAAGGTGCACAAAAGGTTGAGACAGATGTCCTTATGTTCCAGGAGACGGTGGGCCCATGTCTGAGGTTCGCCTGACAGCAGAGCAATAACAAAGCCCACCTTGGTGGATTCAATGGAGAAGGTCCTGGGCTGAAGAGCAAAGAAAAGTTTGCAAGCATTGCGGAAAGCCCTATACTTGCTGCGGTCCCCAGAAAACCTCTCCGGAGTGGGGACCCTGGGTTCAGGTGGCATCATGACAACTGAAGGTGCAGGGGAGGCTCCAGATGAGCCAGAGGCTGTGGTAGACAGGGTCTGGACCCATTCTTCCAAACGGGTGTAACCTTCCTGCAGGTTTCTGACTGCCGTGGTAAGTCCATCCAGGTGACGGCATAAATCCTCCATGGGAGAGGCTCCCTGCGTGGACTCGGACATGGCTGTCCGGTACTGTCACGTACCTGGTAGTGGAGCCCAACGTGCAGGAAGCGGCCTCTCGTAAGCCTCTGGCTCAAGAACCCCTGATACAGTAGACAGGAACTCAAGAGGACAAAGGGGCACAAGTGCCTGGCAGGTAAGCTGTGTAGAGGGCTGATGCAGCAACGGGTGGTGCACTGTAGTCCGGAGCAGGCTTGCAGCAGCAGGGAGATGCACTGTAGTGCAGAGCTGGTTAGCAGCAGCAGGGAGGTGCACTATAGTCCAGAACTGGTTTGCAACAGCAGGGAGGTGCACTATAGTCCAGAACTGGTTTACAACAGCAGGGGGTGCGAATGGTCAAGTCCAGGCCGGGTCAGTTCATCAGGCGGGCAGCAACCAGGTTGAGGGGTAATCAGAAGAATAGTCAGGACAGGCCGGGATCAAGACAGGTAGCAATCAGGGGTAGTCAGAGACGAGCCAGATCAGATAGCAGATTTTCAAGATCAGGAGTTAGATAGAAGGGGTCTCAGGACCGCTGTAGACCGGACAGCAAGGAGCAGAGTGTCTGAAGGGTTTAAATGGCAAATTCTGGCACCAAGCCTGACACTGCTGTTGCTAGGCAGATTACGGAAACGCCTTTCCTGACAAGGGAAAATCATACAGGGTCATTCCGACAGGGGAACAGGGTAGGGGGAAAGGGAAGGGTATGGTTTAACAATGAAAGGGGGAGGGGGAACAAGAGGGGGAGGAAAGGAAAGAAGGGAAGGGGGGAAAAGAAAAAGAAAATGGGGGAGGGAAAAGGGAAGGGGAGGGGGGAGAAAAGGAAGAAAAAGAAAAGGAAAACAAAGAGAGAAAGCAGGGTATGGGGAGGGGGAGGGGGAAAACAAGAACTAAATGAAGGAGAGGAGGAAAAAAGGAATAGAAAAGGGGGAGAGGCAGAAGAGAAGAAGAGGTTGAATGGTGGGGGGTGGTGAGTAGTAGGTAAGGTAATTAATGAAAGGTGAGAGGTCACATCCAATTTTCATTTTGCATTAAATTTCCCTGTTTAAATAATTTTTACCTCCTTAAATTCTACGTTCCTTATATTGTTCTGATTTCCCTTGCATCCCATGTATTGTAATCCCATACTTCACATACCCTAGCTTCTATGATCAGACATAGTGGCAGCCATAGTGCTCATCCCACCTTCCCTGTCTTACCACATATAAAGTATTCTGTTTTGACTCTCATATCTCTGTTTTGGCTTTTTCTCATGTTTTAGACTTTACTAGCTGTAGTGCCTAACCCTAAATTCATACCACAAATTAACATAAAAATTTCCCTTTCTGTCTAGTGTTAATTTGTCTGCCACCCTTGATCCAACCTGTTCACATAGATAGCTGTTTCTCTAGCTGTTTAATCTACATGATTCTTAGTCCCTGTGGACTTGGTAACCCTGTTATCCATTGTGGATCCCTATCCACTTTATCCTTTATCTAGGGGCTCATTATAGGCGGAATCACACCTTTGGTTCATATATTTTATAGCACTCCTCTTGCGCTGGGCATTTTTTGAGGGTCTCTTACCCTTCATTGCCTTACTTCATTTAATGACCAAAATGACTGGCCAGTATTTTTCTCTTCTCTACGTGTGCCTATACCCTCTTGCCTCTAAACTACTATTACAGCAGAGGTGTACTTCTTATAACCTGTGAACAGCACTATTCTTAATTTTCCTATGTTTAACACTCTGATGGACAGTAGGCAATGACAACAAAACATATAACCACCAATCAATACAGTTTGATTAAGAGTAAAATAGGTACCCTTTGTCCTGAAAAGGCCTTACCGATTAAGGAAGTCTGATAACTCAATGTAAGCAAAGGGCATAACTCAGCCATCTGATTATTAGAAATTACTGGATTGTATCAAGCTCCTCATTTCAGATTCTCAGGGTCACCTATAAATTCCCTCCTAGGCAAAGCTCGCCACAAAAGATACACTCCGCATCTTTCCAAATAACTGTTCTGTTTATTTTGACGCAATTGAAGGTTTTTTATAGATTTGATTATGAAGGTATCACATTAATGTTTCAATTGTACTTGTATGGTAACAAAGGGCGTAACACAGGCAGGCTAATTCTAATCAGGACTCGAAAGAGTGTGCACAGTGAGTGCAGTGTGCAATAAATATTTATGTTTCAGTATTTTTTATTGTGCATTATCAGGTTACAAACATTGTCCTGTTGCTATAATGCATATTAAGACATATATAATCAAAGAAAGCGTGCAACATGAACAAGGTACAGTGGTATAAATATTTGGTAGATGAGCTCAAGGTTTAGCATACTATGTATGATATCTAAATAATTCTGTAACAAAGTTTTACCATTATATATATTATTGTTATAATGCAATACACATTTAAATAGAATATGATTATATACAGAACTTACAAATTTCCTTTACAAGTACAATAGTGTGTAATATCACTATCTAGGGGCTAGTCTCAGTAAATGTAAAAGTACTTTCACAAAAAAAGAAGCTGTCCAATAACCTAAAATTAAAATATTAAATTCACTAAGCTTTAGAAAAGGATAGGTAACAATAATTGGTCAGAAATAAGTTCTTAAGGTAATTGTGGCTTAAGGAATAAACAGGAAACAATTTCCAATAGCAGTGAAGGAGATAATCTCAAAATAAAAATAACTCCAGCAGGAAGGTAGGCATACAGATCAACCTATGGTTCAGTATTTGATGCAAGAGAAAGAAGAAATGTGCCTAAAAAAATCAGTAAAAGCATTCATACCATGGTGTCTGTATACATATATATATATACCGTATATACTCGAGTATAAGCCGACCCGAATATAAGCCGAGGCACCTAATTTTACCACAAAAAATGGGAAAACTTATTGACTCGAGTATAAGCCTAGGGTGTGCCTCACTTTGCCTCACTGTGTCCATGACTAGACTGACGTTTAACATGAGAGTCTATGGAAGGGGTGCCTGGTTTGAAAAATCGGTGCTCCCTAGCAGTAGGTCCTCCGGACAAGAAACTTTGCAAACCTGTAGAGGAAGAGTGGGGCTACATGTGTGCCAAGTTTAGGGTCGAGAGGACCTACTACCGGCCGGTACCGGGTCCCCAAATTCATCAGAGAAATTACCGTTTAACATGGGAGTCTATGGAAGGAGTGCCCGGTTTTGAAAAATCAGTGCTCCCCGGCCGTAGGTCCCCCGGACAAGAAACTTTGTACATTTGTAGAGGAAGAGTGGGGCTACATGTGTGCCAATTTTGGGGTCCAGGGGACCTACGGCCGGCCGGTACCGGCTCCCCAAAGTTCGGGAGATCAGGCGCAAAAAGGTGACTCGAGTATAAGCCGAGGGGGGCATTTTCAGCACAAAAAATTGTGCTTAAAAACTCGGCTTATACTCGAGTATATACGGTATATATTTTAATTTCATAAAAACAAAATAAATACGGTTAGATAATTTCTTAGACTCTACCATGCAATGAATTTTGGCGTAGAATCAGATGACTGATGTATAAGAATTATAATACACCTGAATGAAACCTTAATTATTAACTTATATGCAATTAATATGATTGTATTCAATGATATACTGCACCTAATTGTGTGATTAAAGGAATAGAAACCATAATTATAAAAGTATAAGAAACATTATTATAAGACTGTAAATGTGTATCATTGTTTCATTTGTTGAAATAGCTAATGGCTTTATGTGTTTCTCTTGCTTTATTTATCAAATTAGGGCAGGATTATTTTATCATATCATTGTATCAAATGATATTAATTGCATATAAGTATATCATAAATATTTTATAGATATCTATTATATTTATTTTACATCAATCAGTTGAATCTGGGCTTGGTGGTTATGACAATTACATAAAAGCTCTTTGGAATAGGTGTAGTACTTCTACTCTTCTAAAAATCAAATGGTCTACCTCAAAGGCCATTTCTGGAGATCCCTTGTGTTCTTTAGAACTGCTAAGCTAGAGACATTAAACTCTGTAACAGTCAACTGTGCACTACTAATCAAAATTCAGGATCCAGTGCATCTCACCCACACGGTACATCAGTCATAGTTTTTTCTGTGCCTTCAAAGAAATACCGGTAGTTATTATTCTTAATTACACAAAATGTAGCCCTAAATATGCCTAACATAGTTGCATTAAAAGCATGCCTACATTCCAAAATTGCTTTATTCTTAATATTCTTTTAGTAAACCAAGATGGTGTGACTACATTCTTTTTGTATTAAGGGATCTCTAAGCCCAATCTTTACCTATCTGATATAAATAATTAACTGTTCTGTTCTGAAAGATAGTAAAAGTCTTAAGGGAGAATGGTCATGAGGCGACCTCTAAGATTTTAGGCAATATGTCAAGTGTGCAAATGGTGAGATCAATTTTCAATAAGGTATGATGATAAGATGATTTGTGACATGAAAACACAGTAGTTGCATAACTTTTCCATCTTCTAACATCAACCAGATTCAATCATGTATCGACAAAAATATGCACAGTAAAAATCAGGACAGTTTTTGTAAGTTTTTTGTAGCCAGATTGGGGTTAAGTACTGCAGGAGCACGATCTTGTTAAAAGATTCAAGTAGCATATTAAGTATAATAACTTACAATAAAATAGGGAGGGGATATATGGTAGACAGCAGTAAGTTATAGCATGCAAAATCACTTAGAGTGAGCATCATCCAATCTGACCTCATTTTCTGTTTCAGTGTATACTGCAATGATTTAGTATCATCGATACCTTCTGGAGTATATGGAGTAATTGGCATTGAAGGTCCTCATAATCCAAGGGCACTTCAAAGCTTAAAGTTTTGTACCTCGTAGATAAGTTTTATTCATATTGCAGTTCAACAAGGAGAGAACAATTCCCTAATTTTTAACACATTTTTTTTAACACTCCTTGATCATTAACTTAAATTAGCTATTGACCCTGATCAAAACGTTGTATTGTCGTCCCTAAAGCTATACACATACTTGGTGTTTGTAAAAATATTTTTTGTGCCGGACAATAATATCCAACATATACTGTATGATTTAAAAAATATCTAGACTTAATCACTAAAATGTACTGTATATATTTTAAAATGCTTATGTAATCTTAAAAGTAAGTTTCAATATTTTCAAATCCACAGCTTCCTTTTAAATAAAACCTGGTAATCCTGCTATGAAGGACCTTGTTCAGGCACTTCTTGGTATAGAGTGACAATGCTCTATGTCTGTCTCCTCATTGTGTTTCTATGTTGTTACCCTGTCACAAAAGTTTCTGATGAGGACTACAGGTAGCTCCTTCAAAACACTCTATGCAGGCATGGTCTATTGTTGTCACAATCAGGAAACCTGAGAAATGCTATGCAGCCGTTACTTAAGTGTATGCATATAGACAGAAAGTGACAGTAAAAAGGTTTCCAAAAAAGTGATGGGCTGGCAAACACCAGATACTGCCTAGGTAACCAGACTTGATACAATAGAAAAAAGTGCGCAATCACCAAACCAAAAAATTATTGCAAAAAAAACTCCTATTGCAGGAAAATTATTGTGCAAAAAAAAACCAAAGAATAAATTATCATTCTCTAGGTGTAAAATATATATATATATATATATATATATATATATATATATATATATATATATATCCACACAAAGGATGCATATATAATACAATCCAAAATAATTGTGAAGTGCAATCACAAAATATAGTCCAAATAACTGAATATTAGAATAATTATGTAGTGCAGCCAAAAGAGTGCGTCCCAAATGGATTAGAGTAGTATTTACAATAGATGACCTCTGGAATTCAACTCCAATATAAGACAATCAATGAAAAATTCAGAAGCCTTGATTACTGTGCAGCCAAGATAAATAATATTACTGCCGCTTACCAGATAGTTGGGAACCAGACTTGATAGGCTCAGTATAGGAGACCAGACAAAATTATAATAAAACATAGCATCTTTATTAACAAACACTACATTAGAGTTTATAAAAACATAGGCATAAAAGCCTCCATATAATCCCCATAACAATGTTACATTGGTACCAAAAGTCTAATGGGTGTATGTTTTTTTTTTTTTTTTTAAGTTTTAAAATGTTTATTCAAAAAATATAACAGTTGTTCAAGAAAAAAGGATAAAGATCATATGAGGAGCTGGTGCAATATAAGGGAAATCTCCATCATAAACATAGAGGAAACAAAACAAACAAAACAAAGGAATGAACAGGGTTTGATAGGTAAAACAGTTATAAATGACTCTGCTTAAGGTCACCCCCCGTTCGCCCTTCGTACCCCAAATGGGAGCCTGCTGTGCTTGGGGCAACCGGGGGTATGACCAGGAACTGCAAGGAGAGGGCCTGGCTGCTCCCCTGACCGCTATATAACACACTGGGAGTCATGTTAAGTAGATAAACATGGTAATAACAATAGAAATATATAGTGATCAAGTGGAGATCATAGAGGAGGGTACAAAAATAGTCTCCTTTTTGACTGATGAGCCGTTCCGTGGTGTTAACAAACTCCAGAACGTGTAGTGGGCAGGTTCACAGCTCCACAAAACCACTTCAATTGGATCATAGATGGCTGGGTCTTGTAGTCTCACCAAATGGAAGATCATAGGTGCATACATAAAATACAAGAAAGGCAACTCCTCATGGTGTAGTATTAAAACCAGGCAAAATGTATTTCTAAAAAACAGCCAGGGTACTCATATTTTGTCAGCTAAAAATAGACATATCAAAGGCTGCAGTCTGTCATGAATAGCATTAGTTTCCAACCACAAAGATGGCCGCAGTAAGGTGTGTGACAGTGTCGTGATGTCAGAGCTCCACCCTATGCAGTGTTTAATCCAATGGAACGTCGTCAGGGGCATGACGACGCCTAATAATACCACCATAGATTATGTATCCCTAGTCACCCTTTTTTTCCTGGATCTAAATAGTACCGTCTTGGAAAGACGATGTCCCTTACTGCCCCAGATTAAACATATAATCGTCGACTGCAGTTTATCTAAGAGACGCTTTGTTATGGGTAATGGGAGGGAGCGGACGAGGTACAAAATCCTGGGCAGTAAGGTCATCTTGACCTCATTTACTCTCCCCAGCCAGGACATTTTATATAGGGAACATTGAGAGAGGTCTTCCGACAATCTGTTAAACATAGGGGGATAGTTGCATTGGTGTAATAGCTAAATTTTAGGAGTGAGATGAACGCCCAGGTAGGGGAGAGAGGATGGGCTCCAGGAGAAGGGGAAGTGTTTTTTTAATCTATCAACTAAGTCTTGGGCGGTGGAGATGTTTAGGGCTGTTGATTTGGTCATGTTAACTTGCAGGCCTGAAACTGATCCAAATGTTTTTAGGAATTGGACAATAGCCCTACAATAGTAGGGGGGATGGGCTACCACTGACATGACAGCGATCACTGCTTCCGATGACAGGGAGAAGTAGATCCCTGTCATGTCACTAGGCAGAACAGGGAAATGCCTTGTTTACATCGGCATCTCCCCATTCTGCCTCTCGGGCTCACGATCACGGGCCCGCCGGCGAACATCGAGTTTGCGGGATCTGCGGGCACGCTCCCGCGGCATGCGGTTGGCTCGCGTGCCCGCAAGGTGGCAAATTCAAAGAGATGTACGCCCATTTGCCTGTCTGTGCCATTCTGCCGACGTATATGTGTGCGGTGGTCGGCAAGTGGTTAACAGGCACATACAATTAACTTATTGGAGAGTATTAGACAGTGTGCACAGAGAGACACTGTTGGGCCACAAGATATTAGAATGGTTCCAGGGTTTCAAAAACCTACAATCAGGAAAAACACCAGAAAGATGTTGTAGGGATCCAAATGAAAACAAAAGCAAAAGTACTATAGTGGGAAGGCACTTTAATGAGACCCCAAAATTGCCATATAACACTCACTCCAGTTCAGGATAGAAAAAGCCAGCCAGTATCACAATGGAGGAAATCCATAGATTCAATCAGACAATTGGAGACTAAGTCGGGTTTATAGGAGGAAGTAAATAAATATACTAATGCCGTGTACACACGATCGGTTTTACCAATGAAAACAGTCCGATGGACTTTATTCATCGGACAAACCGATCGTGTATGGGCCCCATCAGTCTTTTTTCCATCGGTGAGAAAAAAAAGAACATGTTTTAAATTTATCCGATGGGAAAAAAAAACAATAGCAAATTCCGATCGTCTGTGTGGATCTCCATCGGACAAAAAACCCACGCATGCTCAGAATCAAGTCGACGCATGCACAGAAGCATTGAACTTAATTTTTCTCGGCTTGTCGGAGTGTTTTACGTCACGGCGTTTGGGACGGTCGGATTTTTGACTGATGGTGAGTAGGCAAGACTGATGGAAGTCAGCTTCATCGGATTTCCGATGGAAAAATTCATCGGACTAGAATCCATAGGAAATCCGATCGTGTATACAGGGCTTAAGTGTACTGTACTTCATAGTGGATGGATGTAGAGAATCCACATACGAAATGAGGCCCAAGCAATACAGTAGCATTTTGCGGCTTACCTGTCCTGTACTGTAGCCAAAAGCATGCCGCCCACCAAGCGGAATGGTCTCACTCTGACAGTGTGGCCTATTATACCCCTGCCCTGCACTGTCAAGGCCAAATGACAGCATAACAACACAAAGGTTTCAAAAGGCAGCACTAAGATGTAATAATAAGTAAAAAATAAGAAAAGAAGGATTTTATTTAAAAATGGTAATTATTCATAAAACACAGTGCTTTATTGAACTAAATGTAATTCAGTTTGGGTTTATATTTACTTTAAAAATACCTCAAGCACATATGATAAAGTATGGTATATAAGTACTATCCTTTCACTGAATAATACATAGGAAATGCAGCGCCTCCATAACTGAAATTCATGCCAATACTGTACAATGGCATTGCACAGGTCTAATGAATATCAAGGGCTCCCACTGCTGGTGCTCGTACACAGCCTCGGGGCTGCACAGAGGTGCGATCTGTGACTGCTGTGTTCATCAGTCACTGTAGATCACTGATCAAGGTACCAAGCCATTGTGATTGGCCCTAGTACCATGTGATCGCTGTGACCAATCACAGTAATCATATGAAAAGTAGTAAACAATGACTGTCATTCATGGGGCCATTGCTTACTACTGTGATCTCTGCGATTGGTCACAGTGATCACATGTTACAGGGCCAATAATAGCTAGGGCTAATCACCAAAAATCACAATTGCTATCACTATGGTAATATCGGACTACTCTGAGAACAGTATGTAAAAAATAAAAGTAAAGTTGTATTTTTTTACAAACAGTCACTAGAGCAAGTGCAGTGTCACTATGGTTGCTTTGATGTCATTGTATGTCATTGCCACCAGCCATTGTCTCTGATCAAGGCCACAGCAATACAATGTCACCAGACCAGTGCTATCAGTGAGTATCGCTTATCACTGCCACACCAGTCAGTGTCCCTAATCACTGCTGCCCACTCACAGTGTCCCTAATCATTGCCACACTAATCACAGTATCCCTGATCATTGCTACACTAGTCATACTGTCCCTATTCACTGGCATAACAGCCATATTATCCCTAATCACTGACACACCAGTTACAGTGTCCCTAATCACTACCACATCCATCCAAGTGCCACTAATCACCACCATACCAGTCCCAGTGTCCCTGATCACTACCATGTGGTTCATAATCCCTGCCACAGCAGTTCCAGTGTCCTTGATCATCACCACACCAGTTAAATCCAGATCACTGCCACACCAGTTACACTGTCCTCGATCACTGACACACCTGTCCCAATGTCACCAGACCAGTGTATTCTAGCAACAGTATTCCTTATCACCTCCACACCAGTCACAGTTACCACAACAGTGTAAACCATCAACAGCATCTCTGATTGTTGCCATATCAGCCGCAGTGTCACCAGACCAGTGTATGTCAGCAGCATTGTTTCAGGTTGCTGCTACACTAGTCCCAAGACCAGTGTAAGCAACCAGATCAGTGCAGCCAGCAACAATGTTCCTGATCACCACCACTAGGGATGAGCTTTATGTTCGAGTCAAACATGAGTTTGACTCGAATATTGGCTGTTCGCGAACAGCGAACAATTTGGGGTGTTCGCGGCAAATTCGAAAAGCCGCAGAACACCCTTTAAAAGTCTATGGGAGAAATCAAAACTGCTAATTTTAAAGGTTAATATGCAAGTTATTGTCATAAAAAGTCATTTGGGGACCCGCGTCCTCCCCCAGGGGACATGTATCAATGCAAAAAAAAGTTTTAAAAACTGACGTTTTTTTGGGAGCAGTGATTTTAATAATGCTTAAAGTGAAACAATAAAAGTGAAATATTCCTTTAAATTTCGTACCTGGGGGTGTCTATAGTATTCCTGTAAAGTAACGCATGTTTCCCGTGTTTAGAACTGTCCCTGCACAAAATGTAATTTCTAAAGGAAAAAAAGTAATTTACAACTACTCGCGACTTTTAAACTAATTGTCGGTCCCGGCAATACAGATCAAAGTCGTTGAAAAAAACAGCAGGGGTTCCCCCCAAGTCCATTACCAGGCCCTTTGGGTTTGGTATGAATATTATGAACCAAAAAAAAAAAAGCGTGGGGGTCCCATCCAAATTCCATATCAGGCCTTTCAGGTCTGGTATGGATATTAAGGGGAACCCTGTACCATTTTTTTTTTAAATGGTGTGGGGTTCCCCCAAAAATCCATACCAGACCCTTCAGGTCTGGTATGAATTTTAAGGGGAACCCTGCACCAAAATGTAAAAAAAAAATAGTGCGGGTGTTCCCCCCAAAAATCCATACCAGACCCTTATCCGAGCACGCAACCTGGCAGGCCACAGGAAAAGAGGGGGGATGAGAGAGCACCCCCCCTCCTGAACCATACCAGGCCACATGCCCTCAACATGGGGAGGATGTCCTCATGTTGATGGGGACAAGGGCCTCATCCCCACAACCCTTGCCCGGAGGTTGTGGGGGTCTGTAGGCGGGGGCTTATCGGAATCTGGAAGCCCCCTTTAACAAAGGGGACCCCCATATCCCGGCCCCCCGTATGTGAATTGATAAGGGGTACCCCTACCATTTTCCAAACAAAGTGTCAAAATTTTAAAAACCACAGGAGACAACTTGGGAAAAATGTATAAAAAAAAAAAAAGAGATTCCAGAGATGTAACACGCACACGCACAGGATCCTGCCTCCACAGAAGGCACCTGGCCAATGACGCGGTGCCATGGGGCAGGGTCACCCGTCGATGTGATTGGGTAACCCCCGGCTTTCTCCTTGTGTCAGAGGGGGACAGGATCACGTGATGGGTGGCCCCGCCCTCAGCTACATAAGAGCTGTCAGGCTGGCGCCGCGTCATTGGCCGGGTGCCTTCAAGGGAGGCAGGATCCTGTGCGTGTTCCTCGCTGGAGTCGCGGAGATCATCCATTGCTGGAGAACGAGAATTGGATTACATCGCTGGAGATCGAGGATGGATTTATTGGATTACATCGCTGGAATCTCTTTTTTATTTTTTATTTTTTTTATTTTTAATAAAGGACTTGTCCCAAGCTGTCTTCTGTGGTTTTTAACATTTTGCCACTTTTTTTGGTGAAATGGTAGGGGTACGATGTACCCCTTACCAATTCACATGGGGGGGCAGGATCTGGGGGTCCCCTTTGTTAAAGGGGGCTTCCAGATTCCGATAAGCCCCCAGCCCGCAGACCCCACAACCACCGAGCAAGGCCCTTGTCCCCATCAACATGGGGACATCCTCCCCATGCCATTTTTTTTTATTTTGGTGCAGGGTTTCCCTTAAAATCCATACCAGACCTGAAGGGCCTGATATGTAATTTTGGGGGACCCTCACACTTTTTTTTGGGGTTTGGGTTAGTTTTTTGACTTTGATCTGTATTGCCGGGACCGACAATTCATTAATAGCCGCGTAGTAGTTTTAAATGACTTTTTTTTCCTTTAGAAATTAAATTTTTTGCAGGGACAGTTCTAAACACGGGAAACATGCGCTACTTTACAGGCATACTATAGATACCCCCCAGGTACGAAATGTAAAGGAATATTTCACTTTTATTGTTTCACTTTAAGCATTATTAACCACTTCCATACTGGGTCATTGTAAAATGACGCCGGCAGGAACCCTCTCTCCCTCCGGGTGGACGTCATATGACGTCCTGGGTTTGTGAGGGGATATCTGAATGATGCCTGCAGCTAGAGGCATCATTCAGATATCCTTCTCTTCTGCCGGCGATTCTGCGCACCATAAGAATGATCATAGCGGCAGTTCCACCGCTTGATCGTTCTTACAGGCGGCGGGAGGGGACTTCCCCCCTTCCCGCCGCCATCCGGTGCTTCTCCGGGCTCTCCTGTACCATCCGGGACCCGGAGAGAATCGTCCGGCACCGGTGGTGGGTCGCGTGATGAGCATAGAGATGACTGGTGACCAGATGGTCACCAGTCATCTCTATGACCGTCGGAGGCCCAGGCGCGATGTGATGACGTCACGCCCGGGTCCTCAGAAGTAAGCAAAGCCGCCATTGCGGCTAGTAAGCATGAGATCCGTGATTTTTTTTTCATGATCTCATGCTTTCCAGCCCGGAGGAGAGATGTGGTGTCTTATTGACCCCGCATCTCTCCATAAAGAGGACCTGTTACACACCATTCCTATTACAAGGGATGTTTACATTCCTTGTAATAGGAATAAAAGTGATCAAAAAAAAAATGTAAAAAAATGTGTAAAAATTAAAAAATTAAGTAATATAAAAAAATAAATACTATTTTTTTTTTTTTTTTTTTAAATGCCCCTGTCCCCAATATCTCGCGCTCAGAAGCGAAAGCACACGTAAGTCCCACCCACACATGTAAACGCCGTTCAAACCACATATGTGAGGTATCGCCGCGTGCGTTAGAGTGCGTGCAACAATTCTAGCTCTAGACCTCCTCTGTAATTCTAACCTGGCAACCTGTAAAAAAATTCAAAGCGTCGCCTATGGAGATTTTTAAGTACCGAAGTTTGGCACCATTCCATGAGTGTGCGCAATTTTAAAGCGTGACATGTTAGGTATCTATTTACTCGGCGTAACATAATCTTTCATATTTTACAAAAAAATTGGGCTAACTTTACTGTTTTGTTATTTTTTAATTCATGAAACCATTTTTTTTTCCCAAAAAAAGGCATTTAAAAAATTATTGCGTAAATACCGTGCAAGATAAAAAGTTGCGTCATTTTATTTCCTAGGGTGTCTGCTAAAAAAACATATATAATGTTTGGGGGTTCTGAGTAATTTTCTAGCAAAAGAATGATGATTTGTACATGTAGGAGATAAGTGCCATAATAGGCCCGGTATGGACGGGGTATAAAAAGCCCTGTATGGAAAGGGTTAAAATCACTGCTCCCGAAAAAATGCAGTTTTTAAAACTTTTTTTGCATTGATACATGTCCCCTGGGGCAGGACCCGGGTCCCCAAACACTTTTTATGACAATAACTTGCATATTAACCTTTAAAAGGAGCACTTTTGATTTTTCATGTTCGTGTCCCATAGACTTTAAGAGTGTTTGTGTGTTCAAACTAATTTTTTGCCTGTTCTGGTGCGAACCGAACTGGGGGGTGTTCGGCTCATCCCTAACAACCACCACAGTAGTGCAGTGTTGCCTCTGCCTGCTGCCTGTACTAACTCTGGCCTGTTTATTGATCACATTTTTGCCTGCTGCCTGGACAATCCTTTGCCTATTTGTTTACCATGTGTCTGCCTGCACCTGAATTGACCCATCTACACATCCTGCTGACTACGTTTCTACAAGACCATGCCCTGAGGACAACTGCACTCCTGGAACTACAGGAACTTTTTTGTTTTTTCTTTCTTCAGCATCCTGTATTTCCTGGCCAGTGAACATAGCATTCCTGCTGACAGCCAGGTACCAGTAGGCTAGGTTGGCTTGACTTATAGGAATTGGGACTTCTATAGGTGACGCTACACTAAGCTATATTCAATGATCACTTGTATAGAAGCGAGAATTACAGTACATTGGTTTTGATACAATTGGTTGATTTATGTCAGGAGTCGGCAACCCATTGATCGCAGGTTGGTGACGGATCACACCCCCTTCTTGCTAACCCTCAGAACCTAGACAGGAGCAGCGGCAGAATTTATTGGAACCATTCTGTGTATTTTCCAACTGCAGCTGCTGAAAGCCTGCTTCTCCTCCTTTCCCTCTCACTGGCATTCAGTGGCTGCATGAAGACAATATAGGGTATTGGTTGTAGTTTATGTTGTTCCTGCTGCCCCTCTTTTCCAGTTTCTGCTTCCTCCTGCTGACTGGGCCCCCTGTGTGCTCCCTTTTGCAGGGCTGCTGGTTTCCCCACTTCACTCCTGGCCGCTTTCTGTAGGGGATGGTTTCAGAATGGAGAGTGGAGACATTAACTGGCCCTTTCCTAGTTTGAATAAACACAGGGAGTGATTGGTACCAATTAGTAATGTGTTTACTATGCTTTGGTTTGTGAATAAAGAGGGAGACAGTGCAGAGTTCTTCCTTTTGTTTAGACCCCGCTATTTCACCAAAGTCCCCCAACAGGGCTGTGTCACAGATCAGCTGCGGAGCTGATCTGTGTCTTACTGGCTGCATACGTGTTTTACCTTTCACTGCTGTAGGTCGGCTGGCACCTGTGGTTCCACAAGCTTGTGTTCAGCTCTTGCTGCACTTAGAAGCTATGGGTGTCCCTGGCTTCACCTGATGCTTCATATATCTTCCTCCCTGCTATTTCCTGTCCAGCCTCCCATGTGCTCTCTATTTAAATTCCACTCAGACCAGTTTCTGGTTGCTTGAGCAACACTTGTTCCTGAGTGCCTTTCGAGCAAACTTTCCTAACCTGACTTCTCGTGAACTGATCTTGTGTGTACCGACTCGGCTAGTTCTCCTGATTCCGTTGTCTGCTGCCGCCCTGACCTTGGCTCGCTATCCGGATCTTCTTTTGCTCCATCCCTCCACCCATCCATCCATCAATGTCTGACAGTGTCTTCAGGTAATCTCCTCATGAGCAGGGTGAACCTGGGGGTCGAGACCTGGGGTCAGCACGCAGCTAAGTCCAAACTCCTGTGAGGGGGTCCCTGGCAGAATACCAGCTGGCCCTTAGATTCCATGCCCTGGGGGATCCCGTGTCACCTGCTCGCCTGTGGGCTCACACCAGTAGCACCGTAACAGGCTGATAAAAATAAAAAATAAACTAATAAAAACGAAAATTGTAAAAAACTAATTAAAAACGAAAATTGGGACTTTAAATTAAATTGACAACTTTGTGTAAAAAAAACAAAAAAAACAAATCATTATCTTTCTGCATTTTCCAAAAGCTTGTGGCAAAAAATTAAGCTTTCAAAAGACACATCGTGCCTCTACATTTCAGTGTTTACTTTACAAAATGGGGTCGTTTTGTGGGTGTTTCCACTGTCCTGGTGTTCCATGGCCTCCAGAAATGTGATACTGTAGGTAGTCAGGAAATTAGATTAGAAATAAGAGTGTAATATATGCAACTGGAATATCTGAAGGTGCTCCTTCTATTTTGGCCACCCTGTGTGTGGAGAAGCTGTGAAAAAGTCCCATGCATATGATATTTACATACTTGGGAGAAGCAGCAGAATGTGTTTTGAGGTGTAATTCTATGTATGCCTGTAATGTGTGTTAGAAATTCTTTATTAATTGACATTTTCATTTTCCTTCCTGCATTTTCCAAAAATGTGTGGCAAAAAAAATACAATTTCAAAAGACTCACTATGCTCTTCAGAAAATACCTTGGAGCTTTATGAAATGGGGTAATTTTTTTGGGTGTTTCCACTGTCCTGGTGCTCCAGGTCCTCCCAAAAAAGTGATCGGTAAGGATGGTCCCTGATGTCCGAAACGCTGATTGGCCAAAGCATGCACCTGACCCTCAACATGGGGGATGGGTCCTTTGGGGCGGGGGGCAGAGCACCTTGTCCCCATGTTGAAGGGCCTCTTCCTGACAACCATGGGCTGTGGCTGTCGAGGTCTGCACTCAGGGGGCTTATCGGAAACTGGAAGCCCCCTTTAACAAGGGGGCCCCAAAACCCGCCCCCCCGTGAATGGATATCGGGTACATCGTACCCATTCACCAAAAAAGTGTACAAAAGTAATAGACAAGAAACAGTTTTTGATAAGTCCTTTATTCAAAAATAAAAAAATAATAAAATAGATCGATGTACATCCATCGTCAATCACGATGCCTGTCGGACCCAAAAAAAAAAACGCTCCACCTAATGGGAGGCCTCCCGCGGTCTGTCCGATCTGCACTTTGACAGTTCTTATATAGTTAAGGCCACCCGGCTACGTCACCTGGTGGCACTGCCCCCTTCTGACTTGGAGGAATAGGCTACCTCCTGAAATACCTGTCCTAAATTATTTATTGCAAATATAAGAAACTAAAACCTCTATTTTTAACATTGAAAATCCATACATTCTGGTCCTGTAAACAAATTTAGCTTTTACATACAAAGCCCAAGACCTCTTCCTTTGCCTTACTAATATAAATCTAAGAAACCTGGACAAATACTTTTAACACCTGAATAACACACCAATAAAAAACTACAAAGCCTCACTTAAAGAAATGGAGGTCTTATTGTCAGACCGTGATACCTATAAAGTCCTAGACAAAGATCCTACTGAAAAGTATAAAAAATCTCTCAGTATTATTGTACAGGCAGGCCACCGTAAGGGAGTGATTAATGAGAGAACTTGAATTTCTTGTCCCCCTGGCCCCCCGTACCCCATTATATATTATATCCCCAAAGTCCATAAAAATACAGTACAACCCCCTGGCCGCCCAATTGTAAGCGGAATTGATTCCCTTACATCGAGAGTGGGAAAATTCATAGATGTTTTTTTTACAACCTGTGGTAACTAAAACACCGGCCTTTCTGAAGGATTCCATGCAAGTGATCAGAGAGCTGTCGGAATGTACAGTGGAGGAGGATGTCTTGCTGGTCACAGCAGACGTAGCCTCCCTGTACACGATAATACCTCACGAATTGGGGTATAAAGCAGCGGAATTTTTTCTTAGAAAGGAACTTTCAGTGAAAACATCTACTTTGGAATTTGTTATGAAACTGCTGAGCTTTGCAATGGAACACAATTATTTTTATTATAGTGGCCAGTTCTTCCTACAAAGTACGGGAGTTGCTATGGGGGCCAAGTTTGCCCCCAGCCTCGCTGGCCTATTTATGGCCTTATGGGAAAATGATCAACTGTTTCCACTAGAGGAGCCCCGCCTCCTTTTTTGGCGTTGTTACATTGACGACGCCTTTTTTCTGTGGAAAGGAGATGTAGGATCACTGAGTGAATTTATGACCACTTTAAATTCAAATAATTGGGGGATTAAATTTACATATGAATATAGTTCCACTTTTGTTAATTTCTTGGACCTGGTGATATTTAAAGAAAATGGTGCTCTGTTGACCAAAACCTTCTTTAAGGGTACTGATCGCAATGGGTATATTCCAACAGATAGTGGACATCACCCCAATTGGCTCAAGGCCATACCAAGGGGGCAGTTTCAACGAATCAGGCGAAACTGTTCACGTCTCGAGGACTTCGAATCACAGGCTACAATACTCAAGGATCGTTTTTTGGAAAAAGGGTATCAGTCATCCGTATTGGATAAAGATCTCCGGGAGGTTATGTCCATGGATAGACAAGCCCTTCTGATTCCTAAAACAAAAGAAAAAAATTCTATGCCGAATGATTTCCAATGGTCCTTTTTGACCACTTTTTCTTCCCATTTCTGGTGGGTCAACAAAATAATTAAGAAGCACTGGCCAGTTTTGAAAAGCGATAAGATTTTGGGCCCCACGCTCCCTGACTGTCCAAAGATCTTGTACAGAAGAAACCAAAATTTAAAAGACCTTGTGGCACCAAGTGTGGTTGATCCTCCACCCAGGGTTCTTATGTTTGGTCATCTAAAGGGTTTCTTTCCGTGTAAGAGATGCAAGATGTGCAGAACATCCAAAACTTTGAAAACCTCCACCTTTACTTTGCATACTACCTCCCAAGAATACAATATATCTGACTTCATAACCTGCGGCACTATAGGGGTTATTTAACTTTTACGATGTCCGTGTGGTTTTCAGTATATTGGAAGGACCACCCGTGCCCTTAAAATAAGGATAGGGGAACACCTGTCCAATATACGTAGGGGTTTCAGAAAACACAGTGTATCATGGCATTTTCGTCAGCACCACAACAGAGATCCCTCAGTACTGGAAGTAGTGGGCATTGAGAAGTATGTGCCACACTGGAGAGGTGACAACCTGAAACGTCAGATCTCACGTAGAGAGACTAGGTGGATTTTTGATATGCGGTGTTATAGCCCCTGGGGCCTTAACATCGAATGGGACATCAATTGTTATATAAATAACAGTTGATGGGTCTCATTATAATCACCCGTCTCACTTTTAGTGTCCCCTTTTTTTCATCTTATTCCTATGACCCATTATGTGCATCTACGTATGTATATGTGTGCCCACATATATCTTTGTGTGCATATATATATATATATATATATTTATATGTGTTCTTCCCCGCAGTTCTGTAGTTCCTTCCTATGCGGCCATCCCTTTTTTCCTTTTCCCCTTCCTGGTTTTGGTGCACTCAGATATGCACTGGGCTTGTGATAAGGGTTTTTTGTCCCTCTCCTTTTTTTACAAGTAAATTTGTAGGAGAAAGGGAATATGGTCTGGGGGCTCTTTTTTCAATATAGATAAATATGAAAAGTAAGAAATTATTCTTCATAATTTAATTTTATAAATTCAGTTTTTTAATCTCTTAGTTTTAGTTTGACATATGGGGATATATGTATGTAGTAATGTTTGATTTTTATATCAAGTATTATGTTTTTGGTTTAAATGTATATACTTTTTGTTTAACCCTCTCAGTGCCCGTTTTGCGTTACGGACATTTTGTGGGTGAGCAGAAAAGTATTAGTCATTTTTAATGTATGAATTAATGATATGGGTATAGATATTTTTGAGCAGGGTTGCTAGCAATGTTTAGTGGCATTTTTTCTATAAGGTATTTAGTTGCCACCGCTGCTCTATTAATATATGTTTTCTGAAAAACACATCGTTTATTATATAGATATATATATTCTTTATGTTTTTATGTTTACTAATTTTTTAGGATAACATGGGAAGATTCCCGCATATGTATATATGTCATGTGGATAAAATTTGCATGGTAGGGGCACAGTAGGTATTCAATATTCTCTGTGCGCCTGCCATGTAGTTAGTTTTGTGCGCCGTGGAACCGATGAAATACATCGGGACTTCCGGTGTCACTCTCCTGCTCTTCGCAATATAAGTGTGGTGAGTGACGTCCTGGTCCAAGCCTCCTTTCCCAGACGACGCCTCTTAAGGGGAAACGCCGCATAGGGTGGAGCTCAGGACCCTGACGTCACCACGCCCCCAGCTGACTGGCTGCCGCCACAGCGGGGTTTCAGTGCTCTTTTGAAAATTTTTTGTTTTTTCTCCATATGGATGTCAGTTTACCCGTTTTAAGAATAAAGGGTACTTCGTTTTTTACATGCTGCACCATGAAGTCTTCTTATTTTCTCTCCTAAATTGGTATCCTTTACATCGTATGAGCGTGCCTGCAGTCACAAGGCAAACCAGGAGTCGGAGTTTCAACGAGTGGAGTGAGGACACAGAGGACTGCATCGTTGACATCTTATTCGGTGTAGTTGCTGAGCCCTTTTGGTCCCTGTAATAGGGACCCACCTGGTCTGGTAAGCCTCCTGTCTATACATCTTGATTGAAGTATATTCCAACTTTTGAAGATCTGTCATCATTTTGATACATGCTGGCTGGCTCTGCATCATCTATGGACTTTTTCTTTTGTTTGTTTGTTTATGGTTTATTGCTTCTCCTACTGCCGTGAGAGTCAGGCAGTTGAAGCTTATGGACTTTCTTGGTGTGTTTATATACTTACCTAGTAGGGAATATATATATATTTTTTTGTTTAATTATTTTTTGTTTTTGTTTAATATTTTTTATATATATATAAAAAACTTTTTTGTGTGTTAGTTCATACATATATCACTTTTTGGCACGTTGGTTGCCACTTATACGGTTGCGCATTTATTATTTATTTTTGCACCTTTTTCTAGCTGCATATTCCAGCTTTTTTTGTATTTGCAGCACCATCACTTTTTTACTTCATTGCACAATTATATCATTTAATTTTCTTGGCGTAGTGTGTTAACACTTGGGTATTGATACCGCCTAGGGAGATAGCGCGGATTTTTCACATACAATTAAAGCCTCACTTAAGCCTCATTTACACTGCAGCTGATAAACGGACATTTTGGAGCAGTTGGGTGTTTTTTTTTTGTAGCACATCACCATACATAATATATAGTGCAACATAAATAAGGTACCATGCTCAAAGAGTGCTACATAAACGAAAAAAAATCTCCTATAGTCCGACGCATTTCGGGAGGTTTAGCACGTATCCCTTCTTCAGGGAAATGGAGACGTTGGTATAAAGGTACTCTAAAAAAGAAGCAAAATATACAGTTTCAGAACATGGACAGAACAGATATTTCGTCAAGATGTGGAACATAGCAGCCATGACAAAACGCATACATGCTAATGCTGTGTCATAGAATCACATATTTCTTAAAAAATTTGAAACAAGCTGAGCAAACTAGGAGACAAATCTCCTTGTTAGACAATGACCAGGTGGATGAAGACCCCTCTAGGCTCGCAAAGTCCCACACAAGGATCCCCAAAAAAGATCTTCGCAGCTGATCCAAAGGGGGGCCTGATGTAGGATGAAATAATTAGCCCTGGGAACAAGAAAGAAATATGGACATAGCAGAAGTGTATAGGGAATGATAAAAAGGAGTAATTGATGTAAAAAGCAAAAGAGGAGGGAAGAGATATATGGCAAAGCCAAAAAACTCGTACAGATATTATTTAAATTATATAGAGTAGTCTTCCACATATATGTACATATATGTCCTGCATATGTATGGGAGCAGGGTAATATTATTATTATAGGAGCTATTTGCTCAATAAATAACCGATGAAGAAAAAAGGGAGACGCCTCCATGTACTCCCCCAAAACAGAAAATAAACGAGGAGCCAGAAAAGGGGGACTTAAATTAAAGAGGGTAATAAGATATGTCCAATACCACATGCCTGCCTTGATCAGAAACGAATCAATGAAACGCTGGCTAGGTCTCCTGAAAAATTCCAGAGCAGCAGCATCCGCATGAAGCAGACGCGCCATCTGGAATTATAAAGGGACGCCAGCACATGCGCAGTGCTCCCGTTGGGTGGTGTCATGGCATCACGCACCGCCCCAGCAGCTCAATGATGTCGTGGGTCAACTGCGTCATCGCGTCATGATACGCGATGCAGCCGGACATAGCATTAACGATGCCAGTACCTACGTCAGTGGCGTGAAGATGCTGCATTTAACAGCCCACAGCGTGGCAGCATCACATGCCGACAATGTCACTGCACAACATCCTGTGGTGCTGTCAGCACCTGGAAATAGGTTGGAAATGGATTCTGGAAGTGTGTGCAGATATAAGAAACTGCACATTTGGCTTATATAGTAGCCAAGCATTGGAGGCGGCTACAAAAGTACCGCTCCAGGCACAAAGGCACATATAATGCAGGGGGCTGTCCAAGAATCACCATAATGTCATTAAATTTACAACGGGGCTGGTAGGGGTGAAAAGCTGCAGAGAAATGGGAGGAGAATCCCCAGAGCCATGCCTGCACGCCAACCCCCCCCACTCAAAAGAGCGGGAGGACGTCATGCAGATATGGCCCACCGGCGCATAATAAGCAGCAGATGTGTGGGAAACAGGGCCTCACCAAAGGTTAGGACCGTGTAATGCCCCGCAATTCCGCGTGCAGCAAAGGCCCACTTCATGAAAAGGGACAAGGCGAGCCCAAGAAAGAGAGGGAACAGGCAAAAGCCTGAACCTCAAAACAATATATCAAAAGTTCACCCAAAAAGGAAGCATGATTATAAAAATGAAAAACAAAAATAGTGATTATGCCAAAGCACTGGCATAAATGTAAATGAAAACATGGCTGATATGTGCCCATGGGGCGCATGGGAATGATGACCCCGGCAGCAGATGGTAACATAAGCAATAAAACAATTTCTTGATACTTTGATGGTAAAAAAATATAAATGTAGGGGACCAATATGAAATTGACAACAATACATTGATTGAGAAACAAAATTACAACGTATAAACTGTTAGCATAAGAATAGACAGGGACCCACATCTAGGGCACCACCATCTCCCACAGAAACCTCAATGCGAGGCCCATAGAAACGTAAAGTCACTCTAATGCAGTTGCAGTGGTCTGCAAACATATCTTTCACCACACCAAAAGTTTTCAAATAGACAAATGTTAATGTATTCTAAAATTTTTTATGAGATTTGAATATGTCCATGCTGCAGAAACCCAGTTTCCCACTGTTGTTTGGATTACAAAATAAAAGTAGGCATATAAAGAGAGAGAGAAAGTCAAGTCAACCCAAAAAATAACTGTATATTGAAGGCAATGCCACCTGGCAGCTAAGCAGTTATTTCCTCTGTGTGTAATAAAAGCAGATTTAGTATGGAGTGCAGAAGTTAGCGCAGAGTAGCATAGAGAAATGAGATAAGCTACAAAGGTGACAGGGATAATCCAAGCATGAAATCCTGCAGAAGTAAAAAGAATTTTATTAATAGAGAGACTTTAAAGTGTATTTATTCAAAAATTAGATTGTAAAGAGGCTATTTCACAGTGAATGTGCTGCCTTTAGACTTCATGTGAAGTACATCTCTTGTAGCACTGAACTGTGAAAAAATACTAAACAATGAAAAAATGAGAAAAGTAATGCAAAGGGAATTTGCCGTGATATACCTGCTATAGTTTCAAATAGACAAAAAGGTAGAACAAGGTTAATGTGTTAATGCATTTTGATATCCGTGTGAATCACTGGGGTTGAATTACTAGAGAAATAGTATACCCTTCCTTCATTTAGCAAAGCGAACACTTACTGAGCTTAGGAAATAGGCTGAAACCATTCACTTCAATCAAACAACTGTGTGCTAGCTAAAATCCATTTTTCTTAGGTTTCCCTTGCACATTATTGGGTTTTAAAAGTGAATACAGTTACACCTTATTAGTGAGAATGCTCAGCAGCATTCCCACTATTGTTTTCGTTTTTTTATTCCGTACGTTTTTTGGCTCTGCGTAACTCCTGCATACTTTCAGCTATTAAAACCAGTCAACTTTTAAAATGTTTAACTCTTTCCGCTAATGATGGGACTTCTTCAACTTTTTTCTACTATTTATACTTTTTTAAATATTAAGCTTTTTAACACTTTTTTTTAACATTGAAGTGAATTAGAGCATGCTTCAAATCCTTAAAATCTTCTTCCGCTCCCAAAAGTTTCAGCTCTTTCATACTTTCACCTACAGATGCCAAACAAACTTTAAAATGTTCACAAAATATTCAGCTATCCGGCTCTATCTTTTCAGTTTGATATCTTTTACAGTTTTTGTGAAAAAGCTAAGCTAAGTTTAGCGATCATTTCAGGAAATTTTATTGATTAAACAGAGTGTGTATTGGGCTTATTCTTTGCAAACTTTTAAAGCCAAAAATTCAGTTTAGCGTCAGCTTTTCTTTAAAAACCTTTAAATATTCCACATCTTTCATACATTAGTGGTGTTGTTGAACTTTTTTAATGAAATTCATGTTTATTTCAAAACCATTCCTACTTTTCCAACTATTCTCACTACTTCAACTTTTTCTCACAAAACAGCGCTAAAATATGAAATCATGAAAAGACCGTGGACAATGCCACTGTAAAAAAGTCCAGAACGTAATAAAAAGATAACCAGTTCAGAGTAATGAGGTGAGTATCAGCAAATGTCCAAGTGAGCACCTTCCACCACCAAAGACATAAATTTGCAATCCACCGCGTGATGAAAAAATCCCCACAGGGGTTTACACTCACCAGAGGCAAGATATAAATGAGCCTTAAGCAAGAAGTAACATCAGCTACTCTGTGTGGAAAATCTTCTCCAATCAAGGTCCACCAGTGTAATTGGGCTCCAAAGCAGATCATAAAATAACGAGAAAATAGCAACACAATAGTGTAATCCTGTGTAAAAGGAATACTACTGCGCAAATCAAAAAAGATTAAAGTACATAAAATAATACCACCAATGAAATTGTAGTGGCCGCTGCTGTGACTGAAAATGTGGATACACACAAATGGAAGCAATATAGAAAAATACCAATAGCGCTGCGTGATATTATCACACTAGTGACAATAAAGCATGACACCCTATAAGTGTGACATTGATGTGATACACCATATGACATACAAAGAAAAAGAAAAAACAAATATAAATGAAATATCTGACCAAACTATACCCAAAAACTCTGTGATTTCTAACCATGTCGGTTAGTAATTTCAATATTCAAAAATAAAAACTCAATTGACATGTAGTTCGACTCATGAATGTCCAAAACAGGGCTGAGAAATGACATATCTCATGGTACAGAAAGTTCCAAGATAACGTTGATTCAGAGATATTCAGTGTAGGTAAGTGAGTATTGGTGACTTCACACTTAAACACCCAAGAAAAAGTGAAGCGTTGGTAAAGACAAAGATCCTCCACCTTCAATATCAAATCTCCTTACCAGCTCATGTGGATCCCTGGTAAAAGAGATCATAAACACCTGTGGCTATTTCCCCCGCCTAGGGTCTTTCAGTAGTGTATCACCAAAAATCCTCTTCCTCCACATTAAAGGCTCCTCCACATAGTCCCCGGATGCATGATTCCAAGAGAGACATAAAGGCCACCATAGTGAAGTACTTCATAACAGTTTTAATTGTAAAAAATGAAAATACACTTACAAGAAAGTTGTACTTTAAAAGCATAAGTAAAAGTTTGTTCGTAAGCCGGCCGGCTTAGACTATCCGCCCGTCCTTCCGGGATAGCGCTGTTTGTTTGTTGGTGACGTCAGCACGCCGCTACTCCCTACGCCGTTTAGTCAAAAATGACGTCTTTCAGGGGCACGAGCGGCGCGCTGACTCACCGCTTTTTATCATACAGGATGCAATAGACACGCCCGGCTCTGACCTCCAGGAAGCACCTGCATCGATCCACCATCTTTGATGGGGGATTCCTGCCCATATCATGCGATACTCCCTGCTGCACAATGATGAACAAGAGCGACATAACGCTATAAAAGGGCGGAAGTTAATAATAATTATGTAAGTTTAAAAACCTATCCAACCACCATTTTGCAATATGAAATTACAAATGGTGGAAGAAATAGGAGATAAAAATAATTTATTTGGATATAAAAATAAAATTAAAAGGTGTCAAATAGATATTGAATTGAAATGACCTTTGCTAAACAGAAGTGGATAAGGGAAAAGGCTATTCATAAAAAGGAATTGCATGCCAATAGCATATCACCATACTAATGTTTAAACCCCCATAATTAAATAATGGATAAACACCATATTTAGTGCCAAGTGACATGCTGGCAAATAGTACATCCGGCAGGACCAAATCCTACACCAGATGTCTACTCTATAATTCTTAACCCCATCAGGCGTATGCGCATCATACCGATCATTTCTCTGATAGGGAATAACGACATGAATACGCAACGCCGGACATGAGGCAAAAATAAAAAAAATTGAAAAGTGTAATAGATTCAAATGTATCACATCCAGCTGCTGTCCTATACTAACAGGACGGCGCTGGAAGGAAGGCAGTATAAAGTGGTAAATGGAAGAAGCACGCTGATAATTCCACATACTCCCCATGAGGAGTTGATGCCCATCTTCTTACATAGATAACATCATTACCATCATTATATGCATAAAGGCTAATGTTGAAAAAAGTAATAAACAATATATTATAGGTGGACCCAGAAATCAGAGCCGGTTCACATAAACATACAACATCACATACTTGTACATGATTGAATAAATATCCAATCATCCATTATCAATGAACGCATTGACATCTGTGTCAATGTTCAAGCCATAGGGACTATAACAACAAACCCGGTATATCCAGGCCATTTCTAGCCTCGATAGCTCCCTCACCAGAGAGCTACCCCTCCAATGCGGCTCGAATTTGTCTATCCCTAAGAATAAAGTATTCGCTGGTTTGCGATCATGGTAAGTGTCATAATGTTTTGAGACCGAATGGTTTTGAAAACCTGTCTTGATGTTGGTGATATGCTCACCTAGTCTGACCTGCATTGATCTTTTTGTCCTACCTATATACTGGAGCCCGCATGGACATTGTAATAAATAAAGAATGCCCGTTGAACTACATGTAATGAAAGGCTCGATGGAGTGCTCCTTCAATGTACTGGTAGAATGAAAGGATTCAGTTTTCTTTATTTTAGTCTTATTAAGACTACGTACCTGGCACCTTCGACACTGGTGGTACCCAGATAATCTTCTTTGAAAAAAAGATACTTTTTGGTCGGAGGGTCCACCACATTAGGAGCCACCCTATCTCGAAGAGAGGGTACTCCTCTAAAGATTATCTGGGGTTTAGATGGTAAAAATTGACTAATAATTCTATCATTACCCAACAGATGCCAATGTTTTTGGATAATTTTCTTGATAGCATAATGCTGTGTAGAAAAAGTGGTAACAAAAGGTATTAAGGGTCTATCTCTCGTTACCTTGGAGCGATCTTGCAATAGTAGGGTTTTATCCAAACTGGCGACCTCCTCTATTGTCTTCTCCAGAGATTCCAAATTATAACCCTTCTCACAGAGTCTTAATTTCAAGATAGCCAACTGAGATCTGTAATTTTCCAAAGAAGTACAGTTTCGCCTCATCCTGACGAACTGGCCTCTGGGCACAGATTTCAGCCAGGGGTCATTATGGCAACTACCAATAGGGATGAAAGAGTTACGATCCGTCTGTTTGAAAAAAGACTTGGTAACCAAAGAACCATCTTCCCTCATTATAGTGAGGTCAAGAAAATTGATGGTCTTCTGACTCGCTTCATGAACAAATCTAATTCCTCTCTCGTTATCATTCAGAACGGAAAAATAACTGTCCAATTGGTCCTTGGTGCCATCCCATAGGAGGAGGACGTCATCAATATACCTAGCCCAGAGTACCAGGTGGGGACTCTGATCCCCAAAGACGATGTCCTCCTCCCACTTAGCCATGAAGAGATTGGCCAAGCTGGGGGCATACTTAGCCCCCATTGCGACACCACGCGTTTGGCGATAATATTGACCATCAAACCAAAAGTACTTCTGACCTGCTGCATATTCCAACAGGTCTAAGATGTAATCCCTTTGAAGCTGGGATAGTGTAATCCTGTTTATTTTAAATCTGTTACTCAAACAGTAGAAGACCCCTTTAACCTTACTACGTACAGAAAATGAGCAATGAATGGCCCAAGAGGGCGCTATCACCATTTCCAGCATCCCATGGAGAGTGTGTGTGTCCTCACAGATCCTGCAGACACTTCCGGGTGGTAGCTATGGGCGGTGGAGTGCAGACTTGGAAGTCAGATGACAAAACGCGTCAGCCCGTAACCACGACAACCCGCGACCCAGAAGTGACGTCTGTGTTCCAAGTCTGTGCTCCACCGCCCATAGCTACTACCCGGAAGTGTCTGCAGGATCCGCAAGGACACACACACTCTCCATGGGACGCTGGAAATGGTGATATCGCCCTCTTGGGCCATTCATTGCTAATTTTCTGTTATTTTATGTGCGTAGTTAGGTTAAAGGGGTCTCCTACTGTTTGGGTAACAGATTTAAAATAAACAGGATTACACTATTGTGTTGCTATTTTGTCGTTATTTTATGATCTGCTTTGGAGCCCAATTACACTGGTGGACCTTGATTGGAGAAGATTTTCCACACAGAGTAGCTGATGTTACTTCTTGCTTAAGGCTCATTTATATCTTGCCTCTGGTGAGTGTGAACCCCTGAGGGGATTTTTTCATCACGCGGTGGATTGCAAATTTATGTCTTTGGTGGTGGAAGGTGCTCACTTGGACATTTGCTGATACTCACCTCATTACTCTGAACTGGTTATCTTTTTATTACGTTCTGGACTTTTTTACAGTGGCATTGTCCACCGGTCTTTTCATGATTTCATATTTTAGCGCTGTTTTGTGTAAAACCTACGATCCGGTATTTTGAACTGTTTTATTGTTTTACCACCACAACAAAACATAAAAAATTTACTTTTTCTTGCTTTGATCTGTATTGCTTTAAAAAAAAATTGTGTTGCTATAGATCAAAGTGTATACATTTTTTTCAATTTTGTCATCTCATTATTATATTATTTATACATGAAATAAATGTATTTTTTTTTCTAAATCTGTGTTTTTTTTTAAATGTGACAAAATTAACCAACAAAATGAATAACAATGAAAAAAGTGTAAATATTTTTGGTTAGAAAACGAAACACACACAAACAATTAGCAGAAAAAATAATAGCCAAGGGAAAAAGGGGAAGAAGCAGTTAATTAGGACTGACTATAGTAAACTAAGAGTTAAATAGGTACACATTTTATTTTAAATGTTTTTTTTACTGTTTTTGCTTTAACTGACATCATATGCAAATTGAAGCTCAACACTTTGATCTGCAGGTGAATGGAACAGAGTAAATGCAAAAAAATTATAATAATTTTTACATCTGCCTCTGTAAAAGTTCATCTTAATAGCTAAGATTTTTACATCTGGGCATTTAAGGTAAATGCTCAGGTGGTGTGGCAGCAGGGGAAAATGACAAGGGGTGTTACACATGCCTTATGTGCTTCCATTAAGTTTTTTTTTACATATATAGCACACCCAATTTCCACAACTAGTTAAAAGACAACAGGGGAAATACAACGTTTAGCTTTAAACAAGCCATAAGAATAGGTATGTCTGCATTTCTTTTTTTGGATGCACTGTAACACCATTTTCACTGAAATGCAAAGTGAGGGAAAATCCAAAATTTCTGAGATAGCATCAGAACAAAGGGTGAGTGGAAATCTTCCTTTTAGGGATATATGCTCCAGCAACATCTATTTAAGAATAGGGATTCTCCTAGCTTTGTAGCGATTTCCTTCCACCTCCTGCTGGATTTTTGGCACAGTAAGTGAAGTCTCCCCAATGGCACACAGGCAGCAAAACATAAACTGACAGGGGGTTTTAACTATTCTCTACTCTATACAAAACAAGCTTCACCATATTCTCTGCAAGTCAAATAAAATTAGACCTGATGATAAATAAGTTTACTGGGGATCAGTGTTGGTCATCTTACTTTAAAAAAGTAATTAGTTACAGTTACAAATTACTTCTCCCAAAAAGTAATTGCGTTAGTCACTCAGTTACTACATTGAAAAAGTAATTAGTTACTCAGCAAAGTAACTGACTTTTTTTTTTGAGGGCACATAGCACATCAGGGCACATAGCACATCAGGGCATGGGGCACATAGCAGATAGCACATCAGGGCATGGGGCACAGGGCACATAGCACATGAGGGCACATCAGGGCACATAGCACATCAGGGCACATAGCACATCGGGGAACATAGCACATCAGAGCACATAGCACATCAGGGCACATAGCACATCAGGGCATGGGGCACATAGCACATCAGGGCACATAGCACATCAGGGCACATAGCACATCAGGGCATGGGGCACATCAGGGCATGGGGCACAGAGCACATCAGGGCATGGGGCCCATAGCACATCAGGGCACATGATAGCACATAGCACATCAGGGCACATAGCACATCAGGGCACATAGCACATCAGGGCATGGGGCACAGGGCACATAGCACATGAGGGCACATCAGGACATGTGGCACATAGCACATCAGGGCAGGGCACATAGCACATTGTTTACCAGCCATGCAGAGTAGCGCAGGAAGCGTGTGTAATAAGTGCTCTCTCATGTCACGGCACTGATGGCAGTCACGCTACTCCCCACGGCCCCTCCTCTCTTCTTGTCCATCCCAGATGATGTCACAAGCAAATAGGGATAGAAGAGAGGAGGGGCCGCGGGGAGCAGCGTGACTGCCGTCAGTGCCGTGACATGAGAGAGTCATAGAGGAGAGGAGGAATTACACTACTGCCATCTAGTGGCGGTAGATGTAATTGGGGTAACGCCGCCCAAGTAATGGTAACTGCGTTACCATGAGGGGAAGAGTAATCAGTTAGATTACTCGTTACCCTCTAAAGTAACTGCGTTACGTAACTCCGTTTATTCTAACTCGGTTACTTACATCACTGCTGGGGATGTTATTTCTTTTCTCTTTTGTGCAACAGAATATGTTGTAATATATGTCATAATTACTGTGCAGTTGGATACCTTGTATTTCTGTCTTGATAGATTTTATTCATACTGATAAGTAAGATCCTGAATACCCCATTTATTGTCACAGATTATGCTTACTTTGTTTTTTATATAAGGAATGAAAAAACACCCCAACCTGCATCAAAGTTTATTTTCAGGCTCTGGTCACCTACTGTACATCTGAAGTATATGTAAACCCTAGAACAAAAAAAGTTATATATTTCTGCTTACCAGTCATTAGATGTGGTGGTTGGATTTGTTTTCATTTTTAAAGCATTTTTAGCAAGTACAGAAAATACATGTTGATCTTGACAGAAACGCAGTGTCAAGAAGATGCTTTTTACAAAACTATTCACTGGTTAAGATCAAAGTTTTATCTCTTTTATATACCATTTTAAATGTGAATCCTGAACCATCCACTTTAACAACTTACCAGAGGTATTGACCCTGTATAATATGAATCTTTTATCATAAAATTTTCAAACTCCCAGTGATTGGCTTTTTTTCAGAGGATGTGCTCTCTTATAAGAATCCCAGAATCAATTTTAATACTCAGATGATATAGATGAAAAATAAAGAACAAGGAACTCCCATAATGTAAAACTATTTTATTTAAAACTGAATTAGAAAGCAATCTGAATCAGGGGTTATCTAGGAAGGGACATAGGCCCTTATGGGGGTAAAGAAAGGAATATCCAGGTATGTGGGGCGCCTACATTACACATAGCACAAGAGGGGGATATAGGGGGGCACGAGGATACATCTATACATTATTAATTAATGAGGAAACACTAGGAGGAGGGAGGAAGGGATTTTCTATATAGGCCACTGGGAGGAGAGGTAAGGTTTAAATAAAGGAAGACACAGGAAAAGAGAGGTAGATAGGGGGAGGGGGAGGTTCCAAATAAATAATTAAGTATTACAAGGGGAGTAGAAGGAATAGGGGGTACTATTTTCAATGGGTAATTTTTGGTTTAGGGCGCACACATATTATGGATATATTTGGTTAGAAATGGATGTTTAAAGGAAAAAGGAACCCCTGGGAATTGGGTAAAGAGGTTCTAGAAGTGGGACATGCAGGCGGCTAGCCCCGCCCCTCAAACTGGAGGATACCTTAGAGTAATAAATAGGGCTCAGGCCCTGGAAGCTCTAAAATCTAGAAAAGTCAGGTTAATTAACCCCCCTGAGGGTAGGAATATAAGAAGTTCCACCACTGGATGACTTACAAACAACTAGAAGAGGTGCGGTTCCGGACCACTCATTATGGGGGGGTCCGTGACCGTGACCGCACCCCACCATACTAGAAGTAGTGTATAGAATACTTCTGGGAAATGTGATGTATTGAATTATGTGACTCCTTGGGAGTAAAGGGAACTCTTGGAATTAATATCCTCCTATGAAATGGAAGGGGCCGGGTAAATGGGGTGGGGAGAATCTGGGGGTAAGTGGGGTGGAGGGAAATGGGAGGAGAGCACCTCGGTCACTTCAAGCCAAATCCCCAATTAGACCTGCACCCACGGGAACCGCAAGTAGTGAGGTCCCGTAGTAGGTGCCTCTCCTTAGGGGCTGGGGGAGGGGGGGTGGGGGTTAGTCGTATTGTAGAGGGAAGGGAGATTTAAAGGGAGGGGGAGGTTTATATATATATATATATATATATATATATATATATATATATTTTTTTCTCCTTCCGTCTCCGAGTCCCCACCCCCAAGATGGAGGGAATAAGGGTAACTACTATTATTGCTAAAGGACTTAATGTTCCGGAAAAAAGGAAAATGCTCCTCAATGAGCTTAAACGAACTCGCACAGACATAGCATTCGTGCAGGAGACTCATTTTAAGACAGGCGGACTCCCATACCTACAAAATAGATTCTTCCCATGTACTTACCACGCACATAACCCAATATCAAAATCTAAAGGGGTGTTTTAATTTAATTTCTAATCAAATTGCATGGTCCTTGTTAGACAAATGGGTAGATGGATATGGACATTTTTTATTTTTAAAAGGATGTATTGGGAGCGTGAAGGTGACATTGGCCTCCGTATACGCACCAAATATACACCAGGATACCTTTTTGAGAAAAACCCTGTCCAAACGTGCTAAATTTGTGGAAGGGAAAATGATCCTGGGAGGACACCTTACCATACCATTCGATCCAAAATTGGATACATCATCAGGTTTCTCCTCCACATCAGGGGGCACCAGGAGGGGAATTATGCGGAAGTTGCAGGAGATGCAATTGGTAGATGCGTGGAGATTACTACATGGAGGTGAGAAAGATTACACATTTTTTTCCAATCCGCATCAACTGTACTCTCGCATAGACCTCTTTCTGATGCTACACTATCTACTGGCAGCGGTACATGATGTAATCATTGGGAATATAACATGGTCAGACCATGCGCCAGTGACACTTTATATTTCCATATCAGGCATGGCTCCCACCCCGGGCGCCGTTGGCGTCTAAATGAAAGTCTGCTGCAGATTCACGAAATCGACGTAGCAAAGGAAATGGAAGCATATTTTCAGACAAACACCCCGGGGAGTGACCCAGGCATGGTCTGGGAAGCGCATAAGGCAGTAATGAGAGGGGTGTTGATAAAACATGGCTCCCGACTAAAGAAAGCACGGGAAGCGCAGGTAGTTAAACTGACAGAAGAAATTCAGACATTGGAGGTCCAACATAAGAAGGTACAGACACCACTAATAGGGAAAGAGTTGGCGCACAGGAGGAGACAACTGACAGACCTACTTAGGTATAAAGCGAAAGCAGCAATACAGGCAGGAAGGTATGTAACTTATGAACTAGGGCAGGGATATACAATTAGCGGACCTCCAGCTGTTGCAAAACTACAAGTCCCATCATGCCTCTGCCTCTGGGTGTCATGCTTGTGGCTGTCAGAGTCTTGCTTTGCCTCATGGGACTTGTAGTTCTGCAACAGCTGGAGGTCCACTAATTGCATATCCCTGAACTAGGGGATAAATGTAGTAAAGTAGGCAGGGAAGCTTAAGGATAAGGGGAAGACAGTATATGTGCCACATATAAAGGGGGGAAAAGGACAACTATTCTCACTCCCTGGAGACATAGCACAAAGTTTTAGAGAGTACTACTTCTCCCTCTATAATTTGGCCCCCACGCCGGTACCCCGGGTTAAGTTGGAAGAATACCTCTCCTCAACACATCTTCTCAGGTTGTCATCACCAGAACGGGACAACATGGAAAGACCCATGTCAATAGAAGAGTTAAAAGTAGTAATGAAATCAGTTAAGCATGGGAAGGCCCCAGGCCCAGATGGGTTTACTATACAATACTACAAACATTTTTTTCCCATATTGGGGTACATATGAAGAAAGTATTCAATGAGATTGGCCGGTCTGCCGCCCTCCCGACAGACGCACTTTTGGCACACATTTTGGTTATCCCGAAGGAAGGGAAGGATCCGGCGGAGTGCGGGAGTTACCGGCCAATCTCATTGCTGAATATAGATTTAAAACTTTTTACTAAACTGTTAGCCTCCCAACTCCAGCCATTGTTGAACCAATTGATACACCTGGACCAAGTTGGGTTCGTCCCTACCCGGGAGTCTAGGGATAACACTATCAAGGTACTCAACCTGGTCCACTGGGCCAACGATACAAAAACGCCCTCTATTTTTCTTGGTACTGATGCAGAGAAGGCGTTTGATAGGGTAAGTTGGGATTTTATGTTTCAGGTACTGAAATATATGGGACTGGGGGAGTATATGCGAAGATGGATAGCGGGTGTGTATACCTCACCCCAGGCATTAGTTAAAGTAAATGGAATACTCTCAGAACCAATTAAAATCTCAAATGGAACGCGGTAGGGATGCCCATTATCCCTGATGTTATTTGCCCTTTTTTTAGAACCCTTATTAAATAGAATTGGGCAAAACCCAGATATCAAGGGACTACATATAGGAGACCAAAACTAATAATAACATTTCTGCTTTTGCAGATGATTTGTTGTTTTCTATATCCAGTCCCCAAATTTCATTGCCAAATCTGATGAAAGAAATAGACGAATACGGGGCGTTAGCAAACCTAAAAATTAACTATGCTAAATCAGAAGCGATGGGGGTTCCACTTCCAATGGCAGTACAGCAAACTATACAACCCAATTTTAAATTTAAATGGGTAAGATCAGCGCTAAAATATCTGGGTATATACATACCATCAAGATTAGAGAAGATTTTTGTGGTAAATTTCCCCCCGTTGGTGAAGACAGTTAGTTCCCTGATGGATAAATGGCAGCGGGGATTTCATTCATGGTTTGGTCGGTGTAATACCATCAAAATGAGTATATTAACAAAATTCTTGTATTTGTTTCAAGCAATACCCATACTAAACCCTGCTGCCTTTTTCTGCCAGGTAAACACGCTTTTTACTAAGTTCATTTGGGCCAATAAACGACCGAGCATCAGCAGAGGGTGTATGACCCTGCCCAAGTGCTACGGAGGTCTGGCAGTCCCAGACATAACTAAATATCATCAAGCGGCGCACTTGGGGAGGGTCATAGATTGATGTAGAAACACTGAATTAAAATTTTGGATAGAATTGGAAGAGGAGGTTAGCCAGGTCCCACTGAGAAAAACACCATGGTGCTATGCAAAATTACCAGACCCACTTAAAAAACATCTCTTTATAGGCTCGACATTAGCTATAAGCTCTAAAATCTGTCAGAAGACAAAATATTCATCGGTGCAATCTCCATTGTACCCAATACTGGGGAACCCAAGTTTTCAGCCAGAGATGGAGGGAGGGGCCTATCAGAAACTCAGAGAGAGGGGATATACGCAGGTCTCATACTTCTTACATTTGGATTCTTGGCCTACAGTTGCCTCTTTGACACAACTGGGAGGCCGATTCAAAATAAAATATTGGCAGGCCTTACAACTCTGCCATTTCCTAACTTCATTAGGCCCAGCGAGAAGTTTTAGATGGGAATTGACACAGTTTGAAACATACTGTGAAGAGAAGGAACCTCTCACTCGAACAATATCTAAGCTTTACAGGTTGTTGATAGCACCCCCAGATAATTACGAGATGCCAGTAATGGGAAAATTGGCAAGGGACCTTGACCAGAACCTCACCCAGGCCCAACAACAGAAGATAATATATCTCTCATGGAAATCATCAACCTGTACTAAAACTCAGGAATTAAACTATAAACTTCTAAATAGGTGATATTATACACCATCGAGACTAGGTAGGTTCTCCCCTGAAATTTCAGATCAGTGTTGGCAATGGAACAGGGAACATTGTTCCATATATTTTGGACATGCCCTAAGATCAGACAATACTGGTTAGAAGTACAAAGGGTCTGTCAAAAATGTACACCCTACCCAGTTTTGGATGACCCTGCTTTCCTTTTGCTACACCTCTCACAAATAGCAACAAAGACATATACAAATTTAGTTATTTGCCATCTGATTAACGAGGCCAAGGCAGATATTGCTCGAAATTGGAAAAACCCTAGGCCACCGTCGATTGCAGAATGGCTTAATAGAGTTAGAAATGTGGGGGCCATAGAGGACTTAGTGTTCTTGGCCCAAGATAGAAAAGAGCAATATAATAAAACTTGGACATCATGGAATGTACCTGTATACTCAGAAGAGGGAAAGAGATTGCTAGGGAACATAAGTGGGAAATAAGACCGCCAGGCATATATTATGGTTTGGAAACCCTGTTCCTTCAATGGGGGGGGTGTGACTTGGAGAGGGGCAGGAGAGGGTGGAGGGTGGGGGGGCTGGGTTTTTTTTTTTGGGTTTGGGGAAGGGGAGGGTTTCCTTTTGGGGGAAAATAAGAGGGACGAATGGGAAGTACATGGCTATTTAAAGAATACGATCATCGAGACTCAGAGGGACATCTGAAATTAAGATAAGGAGGGCATAGAACCCAACCTGCTGGTACTGGAGGATATAGGCTGGGCTATGTAAATGTGAGATTGGATGAGAAATATATATATATATATATATATATATGTATATGTAATGGAAAATGTTGCAATACATGTACATCCTTTCTTTTGAAAATATAAATAAAGAATATTTAAAAAAAGAAAGCAATCTAATAAACTCGCATGTATAAAGTGTCTCCCGACAGCTAAAGGATCAACCTTTTGGGAATCTATGCAGTGCCAGCTCCAACCGCACACTCTGGCTGTGAGCAGGAACAGCTGATGGGTTGACGTCACGCTGGACCTATTCGTCAGTGACACTTGGCGGGAAGTGTGTGTGATGTTTACAGGATTAACAGGTAAAGATAAAGAAAATCATCTGCAAAAAAAAAAAGGAAAATAATACAGCCACCACATCTACGAACTGGTACGCTGCAATATGTTACATTTTTGTGTGTTTGGGTTTAGTGATCAGTTTGTATAATCCATATAAATTGCATTGTTTGCAAAACTTGGGGTCTGAATGTCAACCATAATGGTACATGTATTGTATTTTCATTTATTTTCCAGTATGTGATACTGTACTTGTTTTTACTAAATGTTTTATTAACCACTTAAGCCCCAGACTATTAACTGACAATTGCGCGGTCGTGCAACGTGGTTCCCAAACAAAATTGACATCCTTTTTTTCCCAGAAATAGAGCTTTATTTCGGTGATATTGATCACCTCTGCGGTTTTTATTTTTTGCGCTATAAACAAAAATAGAGCGATTATTTTGAAAAAAATTCAATATTTTTTACTTTTTGCTATAATAAATATCCCCAAAAAATGTATAAAAAAACAAAACATTTTTTTCCTCAGTTTTGGCCGATACGTATTCTTCTACATATTTTTGGTAAAAAAAAAAACACAATCGGCGTTTATTGATTGGTTTGCGCAAAAGTTATAGCGTTTACAAAATAGGGGATAGTTTTATGGCATTTTTATAAAAAAATTTTTTTACTGGCAATGGCGGCGATCAGTGATTTTTTTCGTGACTGCGACATTATGGAGGACACATCGGACACTTTTGACACATTTTTGGGACCATTGTCATTTTTACAGCGATCAGTGCAATAAAAATGCACTGATTACTGTAAAAAATACACTGGCAGTGAAGGGGTTAACCACTAGGTGGCGCTGTAGGGGTTAAGTGTTCCCTGCATTGTGTTTCTAAATGTAGGGGGGATGGGCTCTGTGTGACATGACACCGATCTCCGCTCCGAGTACACAGAGCCGAGATCCGTGTCATTGTCACTAGGCAGAGCGGGGAGATGCTTGTTTACACAAGCATCTCCCCGCTCTATACCTCTGTGAGACGATAGCGGAGATCCCCGCGGCGAATGAGTCCGCGGGACCCGCGGTCCGACTCACGGGGAAGGCAGCAGGCTAGCGAGCGCGCCGGCGGCGGTGCGTGCGCGACCACACGTCAGGCAGTTAAAGGGGACGTACAGGTATGTGGATGTGCCTGTACATGCCATTCTGCCGAGGTATAAGTACAAGAGGCGGTCGGCAAGTGGTTAACAGTTAGGCCTATCTACACTCCTAAAAAAATTCCTCACATAAAAATTATTTTTACTTTTCTACATGCCAAGAAAGCTTGTATTGCTGACTGCTTGATGTATAATATATTATCTTGTATAAAAGGTAAGCTATTTACTCTTTCAGAAGAGCTGGTTGTCCATGCATGTCATCCACACGTCAGCTTATTTTCTGTATTCCATAAAGAGCACCATTCTGTAACATGGTAAAATAGAGCAACATAAAGAGACTTATTGATCTTTATACTGTGATGCTTTCACTCTCCACAGGGACAGAAGTGATATCAATGGATCAGTGGAGACAGAAGGAAAATAACGCAAAGATTATTTTCTGTTGTTGTATCCTTAAACTTACCCTTAAACTAGCAGTGGCATTTTATATAGATTAGAGAAGGCTGAAAGATAAATTCATACAAGCTTTGCAAGAATATAGCAAAATCCAATATGCTGATAAGTATTCTATCTATGTGCAAAATGGTCAATAAATAGGATGATACACAGAATGCAATGAATAGCACATACTTAACTTGAGTAAAACGATAAATAAAACAGACAACAAGAGTATGTTTATTGGCTGAAAAGGCATCAAGGCCCATTTACTTTTTGGTGATGTGTGTTAATATGAGTTGAGTTATGTTGTGTGTTAACATGAGTTGTGGTAAAGCAGACCATGGACGATGAATGGGCTGTTAACACACCCTAATGTGCCTAAAATTGCACATACCGGTAACCCTTTTCCTGTAATACAACACATGGCAAAGCGCTACAAAGCTTTGATATGTGGTGAGCAACAAAGTAGATGCAAAGAAAATAGTCTATGCAGTCAAGGAGCCCCAGTAGATATTAACAATCTGTGCAACTTTGTAAAGTCATCATTAATTTTTTTATTTTACTTGTAGGCCATTTAGGTCCCCTCAGAAGCCTGGCTAAAAAAAACTACTTGTTAGCAACCCCCACATTCTAACTTGTTGCTTGGATGAAAAAAAAAATTTTGGTTTTCACTCCTGTAATGATGGGAGTGAGCATGCAATGGCTTTCATGTCCTAGCAACAGGGAAGGATGTAGGAGTTGCTAACTGACAGGCTTCTGAGGGAGCCTACAGGTAAAACAATAAAATGAATGATAATTTTACAAAGCTGCACATATTTAGAATCCCTATCACCGCACTACCAGCCTGGAGTTTGCATGCTCTCTCTGTGCCTGCATGGGTTTCCTCCAGGTACTCCGGTTTCCTCCCACACTCTAAAGACATGCTGTTAGGTTAATTGGCTCCTGTCTAAAGTGATCCTAGTATGTGTTTGCATGAATGTGAGTTAGGGACCTTAGATTGTAAGCTCCTTGAGGGCAGGGACTGATGTGAATGCACAATTTACTGTATGTGTAAGCGCTGCATAAATTGACAGCGCTATGTAAGTATCTGTAATAATAATAATAATAATATTTTTAATGTCTACTGGGAAAAAGTAAACTTAGCCTCTAATGTATTGGGGTGAGTGGAACACTAATACTGTTAACATATAACAACAGCACGGAAGTGTGAATATGGGCTCAATATGTTTTATGGGGTACCTTAACCACTTCAGCCCCGGAAGGATTTACCCTCTTAATGACCACACCATTTTTTGCGATACGGCACTGTGTTGCTTTAACTGACGTTGTTCGATGTTGTACCCAACAAAATGTATGTCCTTTTTTTCCCCACAAATAGAGCTTTCTTTTAGTGGTATTTGATCACCTCTGTGATTTTTATTTTTTGCGCTATAAACAGAAATAGACAGACAATTTTGTAAAAAAAAATTTTTACTTTTTGCTATAATAAATATCCCCCAAAAATTAAAAAAAAACAAATTTTTTCATCAGTTTAGGCCAATATGTATTCTTCTACATATTTTTGGTAATATAAAATAGCAATAAGCGTATATTGACTGGTTTGCGCATAAGTTATAGCGTTCTACAAAACGGGATAGATTTATGGATTTTTTTTTTTTTTTACTGGTAATGGCTGCGATCAGCGATTTCTAGTGGAACTGCGACAGATTGGACATATTTGACACTTTTTGGGACCAGTCTCATTTATACAGCGATCAGTGCTATAAAAATGCACTGATTACTGTGTAAATGTCACTGGTAGGAAAGGGGTTAACACTAGGGGGCAATCAGGGAGTTAAATGTGCTCCCTTGGTGGTGTTTCTAACTGTGGGGGGAGGGGACTGACAGGGAGTAAGGAGTGATCGCTGTTCCTAATCACTCTGAACAGACGATCTCTCTCTACTCCCCTGACAGAACGGAGAGCGATCACGGGTGGCCATCGAATGTACTGCATGAAGCGACGTACACCGACGGCGATTCGTGCAATAGAGCCGACCTGCCGCCGTATAACTACAGCAGCTGGTCAGCAATTGGTTAATAACATAATTAAAATGAAATGGGTCAAGTTACAAATGTGTAAAGTAATAACAAATAAGTACTGGCTTGGTTCTTACAGCTAAGGCCACAAACATTATAAACTGATGCATACATATTAGGCTTTTTTAGGCTCTCATAGCCAGTCAGCAGATTTTTACTTGCTAAGATGGATCAGTTCTTTAACCACTTCAATACTGGGCACTTTCGCCCCTTTCCTTCCCAGGCCAATTTTCAGCTTTTATTGTTCTTGCACTTTCAATGAGAATTGCGCGGACATGCAACACTGTACCCAAATTACATTTTATCATTTTGTTCACACAAATAGAGCTTTCTTTTGGTGGTATTTATTCACAAATCAGTTTTGAATTTTTTGCAATATAAGCGAAAAGAAGAGCGTAAATTTTGAAAAAATAATATATTTTCTACTTTCTGTTTTTAAAGAAATTCAATCAAATCAATTTTTTTCATAAATTTAAGCCAAAGTGTATTCTGCTATGTGTCTTTGGTAAAAATAATCCCTTTAAGTGTATAATAATTGGTTTGTGTGATCACGGACAGACGTACGCAGATGATCATGTACAGATGTGCACAGACGATCACGGACATATGTGTGCAGATGATCATTGGGACATATGATTTTACTGTTACATATGTGGGGGACTGGTGTTTTTACTGTGTGGGGACATGTGTGGGGACACTGGGATAGTGATCAGTGTGTAAAAAGCTGTAAAAAACAGCTCATACTCACTGATCACTGGCCGGCTGCAGCGATCCACTTTCCTCTCCTCACTGACAACTTCCGTGTGAGGAGAGGAGAGGAGAGCCGATCGCCTAGCAAGCGGCTCTCTATTTACAACACATGACGGCTGTGATTGGAAACAGCCGGCATGTGATCAGGAGGGCCAATGACAGATCCCTCCTGCCAATCGGAGATGCGATGTGTCCAGGTGACACTAGCGCATCAGGATCGTGCCCCTGCCCCTGCGCTGGCACGCGCGCGATCCCCCTTCTTCTGAGGGACGTTCCTTAGACAGGTACGGAAAAATTGGTCTTTGGGTGGTAATTGTGCCCATGAAACCTACACCAAATACATTCTTCCAGATGAAATCAACACCCACAACACTAGGCAGTCTAGAAGTTCTGCAGAGATTCCACATCCCAAAAACACTTAATCAGCAACATCGGCATCAGGGGCTTCATAGCTGCTGGTAATCCAAGACTGATTTATTTTGATTAAAGGTCAGGCGGTCCACGGAGTCTGTGGACAGACACGTTCTATGATCAGTAACAAAACCTCCAGCAGCACTGAATGCCCGTTCGGAAATCACGCTGGTTGCAGGGCAGCCCAGCAACTCAATAGCATACTGGGCAAGTTCTGGCCAGTGGTCTATTCTCATGACCCAGAAAAGCCAGTGGATCATCGACTGGAAAGCTCTCCATCTCTGTTTTCACCCCTAGATAATAATCCATCATGTGATACAGACACTGCCGATGGGATGTGGAAGCTGACAGCCCTGGGCAGCAAGGACTAAAACAATTGAGAAATGCTCCTCAGCGGCGCAGTGCATTGTGGTCATTCGGCGGGCCGAACAAATAGTCGAACGACCGGTAATTCAGTTGTTTGGAGAACAGTGAAACAGTCAAAGTGTGGCCCAAACTCATGCTCGGGTCGAACCGTTCGCCCATCCCTAGTGCCAAGTCGGATATCACACAAGGTTGTTTTGACCTTGGTTCAACCTTTAGTGTGAAGACTGGCCTGTGCATTTCTAAAGTCAAGGTACTATGTATTCTTATTGTACCACTGGACTGGACCCTGCTACACTTACAGTAGCACAGACATGCCCCCAAATCTGGACTTACTGTTTGCAACCCCAAGGGCTTGCTTTGACTTTATAACATACTTTGGTGAGTTATTTGTTATTTTCCATGTAGTGGCAACATCTCCTACAGTGCTCTGTAGAATGCGTTAAACAATTCATATACTGTAAGTCCCTGCCCCTGAGAGATCTTACAAACTAAGACCCTTAGTAAATGGAAAAAATCCAGCGCTGCCTTAAACAGTTACAAAATTAAATAAATAATTTAAAATTTAAATGTTTTAAAATACAAATTAAGTGTAATGCTCTAAATGTGTGAGAGAAGGGTGAATGGTATGACCTTCACCTGACGGGCGGGTGCTGCTATTCAATTAGCCTGAAAAGGACTCAAAACATATGGAAAAAATAAATAAAAAAAGCGCAACCCAATGTGATTGATAACAGTAAATCTCTGAAACAATGTGAAATTCCAACCAATATCCCAACCGATATCTCAAAGCTGGAATATAAGTGAAACAAACATATATAAATGGAAAAAAATAAATTTATCAAAATAAAAACCCTTGTAAGACCCTTACAATGCCCAATAAATCTACCAGCATGTGTTTGAATTGTGGGAGGAAACCAAAACACCCAAAGAAAACCCATTCTAACATGAGGAGAGAGTACAAACTTTATGCAGATAGTCAGGGCTGCTGATAGGGCAGTACAACTGGCCCTGGTGTACCGGGCCCCATGAGCTCAACTAGGGGCCCTTGAAGCTTTAAAGTTAATTTCTGAATAAATACATAGAAGGACTTTAAATTCCAACCCCACTCCAACTTGCTTACCATTGTGTATAAATATATTTTTCTGGGCCCCATCAGGTCAACAGAGGGGCCCAGGAGGTGATAGCATAGGAGGGACTTTATTTCCATTTTCGGGTGCGTAGGCACCAGAGCCATGCCACATGCTGCATGAGATAAATAGTTCCAGCCGCGGCCGCCCACTGCCTACTATGCCTGGCGGAGTGATTCATTTGTACATCGCTTTCCCTCAGTAAAGGCTGTGAACTGAGGGAGAGACTAATGAGAGAGACAGCTGAGAGGGTTCGGCAGGGCTCTTCCAAGTAGCGGGTGGCGGTGCACAGACAAGCGGCACACAGTGACACTGTCAGGAAGGTACAGCTCCCAGACTTTCCGACTGTGTGCTTTATCATTGTCATTATGATGATCACAGCACAGCACATACTTTACTGGGTCAGTGTCACATCATGGCTATTAGGTACTGACTTTGTTAACTTTATGGCTGTACTGTGTGTTACAGACTAACACTGTACAGCCATAAAAGTCAGTACCTAAAAGCCATGATGTGACACTGACCCAGTAAAGTATGTGCTGTGCTGTGATCATAATAATGACAATGATCATAAGCATGAGATGCTAGTTTACACGTTTTGTTTCCTGTTTTTTGTTTTGTCCTTCCCTTAAATAACCTTTCAACCAAGCTTTCCAATAAGGTCCGCCTTTTCAGTTTTTCACGCGGACCTGATTGAGTGCGCCATGTAGGTCTACGGGAGTTTGGATGTAAATGGACTTTTGTCCATTTACACCCACCTACCTCCAGGTCTGTGCAGGTCTAGAAAAAAAATGGAAAAGGACTGCGTCCTTTTCTATTTTTCCAGACCTAAATGTGAAATGTGACAGATCAGAGGTAGCCTGATGTAAATGGTTAAGAGTGCATTTACATCTGGCTACCCATATAGACATCAAAAGTCCACCCCTGTCTGCTGTGTGGTATATGTGGACACAGAATGAGGAGGCATGGATGTTAAAACACTGACATCTGCTCCATTTGGCTCCAATTCAGCAGGGAATCTGCTAACAAATCCTCTGCTGAGGAGTTCATAACAGACTAGAGAAAGATAAACATCACTTCAAGACAAAGCTAAAGTCCTATACACACAATCAGAATTTCAGACTAAAAATACTGCTTTCGAATCGATTGTGCGATAAACTGATCGTTAGTACACAGCTCATCTGAAATTATCCGAAAGGACAAACACAAAAAATGTTCTACCATCATACAATAATTTTTGTACTTTAGTAACCTCTTCTTTTTAGATATGAGATTAGCATGCAAAAAAAACTGAATGATCATTCATCCGATAATATCATCGTTTTTTCCCAGGCTTTAGTTTTTTTGAGTAGGGTGGGCGGGGTTAAGGGTGGGGTCGAGAGCGGGGTTGGGGGGCCCCGTTAGGTAGGCTGTACAGGGCCCCATGATTTCTAACAGCAGCCCTGTAGATAGTGTTCGTAGTTATTTTTATACTTAGCATCTACGGTATGCAGTTGCATGGCAAGAATGTTACCCACTCTACCATCAGACTGCCCATTGCCCATGCACAACAGTAAAGGTAAGTATTTCTACCTGAAACTGCCACATAGGATATTGCTTTGCTACAGCTAAGGTTCAGAAAACGGTTGTTTGTATCAAAGCACAGTTGAAGGAAAGGCATGCATGTATCCTATTGTCTAAAATCAGAGAACAATTATGCTTTCATGTGATTGTTACATAATAACCGACTATTATAGAACCTACTCCAGCTTGTGACTTATAAAGGTGTTAAAATGCATTATTTTTCTAAGTAATAGACAAACTCAAATAACAATGGGTATTTAAACTGATAAGTGTATGGTAAGTAACTCTTGACAGAATAATTATTGTTACATAAAAGGGAAATAATCCAAGATGTGTCTGTCATTCCCTGACATTGTTGGCATTTATGCAGTAATTCTTCCTGTGTTTTGTTCCTAACGTTCTTTTGGTTTCAATGAAGTGTGAGAAGAGCAGTTTGTAAGCTATTAAAAGCCATGCAAATTAGAAATAAAAGATAAACATGTACACTCAATTTTAATCTGTTCTAATCTTTTGTGAACACACAAAATTATTATTTTATTTTCTATATTTTAAAATGACATGGACTTTAAAATAAATTACATTGCATAAGAAAAATAGTAATAATAATTACAGCCGCCCTTTTCCAAAATGTCGTAGGTGGTATTTCCGGTTCCGGTCCCGACAATCTGGCGCGGCTGTTGGTGTCTCTTCCGGTGGGGCCCGCTATTGGATTACACAGCGGGGGGATAGAGGAGACAGACAGATGGCTCCTATTAGCCTGGTGATTAGGCATCCACTTCAAGCTGCCAGGTTTACTTTGGTGCCATTTTGCACCATTTGTATTGGCTTTTTTTAGCCCCATGATCCTTTCACTTTTTATTTATAACATGCACCGCTGCAGTCTGGTTTATAGCTGTTGGTGCATGAAGGATCATCGCTTTTGGCTCCCTTTTTGGATTAAACTCAAGACTTCATATCAGTAAGACCAGTTTTTCAGGACTGAGTGTTATTCCTCTTCCCTTTCCTAGATTTACCCAGGCAGCAATCTAGATCACATATGTTCATGTTTTTTAGATCCTTAATGTTGGGCATTTTTCTGGTGGGTGCCCCCCTCCATATGCTAGAGGCTTTATGTTATCTCCTGTCCCCACTGTGATGTAACCGACTCATCAAAGGTCCTATACATCAGGTATGGGTTATTTTTCCTTTCTTTCTTCTTTGAGTGTCATATTATACACACATACAGTATGAAAGTTCCAGTTACACAGGCCATTTGCTTCCTTTTTTCCCCTCTCCCCCTTCTTTGATGTTAGGAATTACTAGACCTAGGGCTCAATCTTGTGTGCTTGGGACACACATACCAGGGGTCAGGCACACTCTGTTTGCTTCCTCTTTTCTCTGTGGACCTCCGACATCATATAATATGTTCTTTTTGTAAAAAATGTGAACCATGTAAGTGTATCTCAATAAAAGCTTCATTGTGTGGGATACTGCATACATGTCTCTTTTTGCTTATTGACTTTTTATATATATTTATCATATTTTTTGTACTCTAGAGAGCTTCCTGATTTGCCACTCAACGCCACCCCCATGAGGAAGACCATAAGGGTCGAGACGCAATGGGGCTCTGAAATTTGCAAACAGAATTATTTAACAATGCTTTATGAAGTTTCTCTTTATGCTTAATATCTCCAATGCACTGAGTCACCCAACTTTTTATTCTGTACAGGGTGTACCGCACCTGGAGCTGCTGCACAGGGTAGACAGGAGGGAAAATTCTCAATGTGCAAGATGTGCAAAATCCCCTGGTTCTGTTATACACCTGTTTATATACGTGTTTTGGAGATGCCCAAGTTAAGGTAAGTATAGTAGCAAGTCCTAGTTGCAATCTCGGAACACCCAAGGGGATAGTATGTGACCGGTCAAAATATATTAATGCATTAAAGTGTTTGTTCACCAATGCCAGAAGTCTGCCAAGCAAAATATGTAAGTTGGAAGCTCTGGTGCATGAGGAGAGCTATGATGTAAGCGGTATTGCTGAAACTTGGCTTCATTCCTCACATGACTGGGCTATTAATATTCCTGGCTATGCACTCTTTCAGAAAGACAGGGTAAAAAGGAAAGGTGGAGGGGTCTGTCTCTATGTGAGAAGTGATCTCAAAGCGAGTGTGAAAGAGGACCTGGTGGAAGTAGAGTGGTATGTGTCTGAAGCATTATGGGTGGAACTGCATACAGATGTGCGTAGTTCAAAGTTAATCATTGGAGTTTGTTATAGACCACCCAATGTTAATGAGGAGGTGGAGACTCAGCTCCTTGCACAGATGGAAAGGGCTGCAAGGGCTGGGACGGTGAAAATAATGGGAGTTTTAACTACCCAGAAAATGACTGGAGTAATGGCACTACTGGGACAGTTAAAGGGCAAACATTTATAAACCTATTGCAGGACAATTTTATGGTCCAGTTTATTAAGGACCCAACTAGGAATGATGCTCTGTTGGACCTAGTAATCTCAAACCATGCAGATCGTATTACTAATGTTCAGATAAAGGAACACCTGGGTAGCAGTGACCATAACATGATTTCATTTGATGTTAGCTTTAAGCAAAAATCACATACGGAAAAGATAAAAACAGTTAATTTCAAGAGAGCAAATTTTCCAAGGATGAGGGCTGCTCTCCAGGACTTAGACTGGGAGGGAATATTGGCATCAATGGGCACAGAACAGAAATGGGAATTCTTCAAAAAGACTGTTTGTGAACTCACTGCAAAGTATATTCCCATGGGCAATAAGTTTAAAAGGCTAAAAATAAAACCTCTGTGGCTCACGGCCAAAGTTAATAGCCAAAGCTATAAACTACAAGAAAAGAGCTTTTAAAAAATATAAAAATGAGGGAACACTAGTGTCATTTAAATGTTACAAAGAATATAACAGGATATGTAAAAAGGAAATCAAGGATGCAAAAATTCAAAACGAACGACAGATTGCAAAAGATAGTAGGACCAACCCCAAAAAATTATTCAAATATATTAATAGTAAAAAGGTCAAGTCTGAGCATGTAGGCCCTTTACAAAATAATCTAGAGTGGGTGACTGGGGACAAAGAGAAGGCTAATGTATTAAATACTTTCTTCATCTCTGTGTATACAATGGAGCATGGGGGAGCTCATGTCCAAAATGGGGGTGGTAGTGACACAGCCCCAAATCCACAATGGCTCAAAAGTGATATGGTCCAGAAATATTTAGACAGAATAAAGGGGGATTAAGCACCTGGACCAGATGGCATACACCCACGAATCCTAAAAGAATTGAGCTCTGTAATTTCAAAGCCATTGTTTTAGGGACTCATTAATGACAGGAATAGTACCACTGGATTGGCGCGGGGCCAATGTGGTGCCTATATTTAAAAAGGGAACAAAGTCTTTACCAAGTAACTATAGACCTGTTAGTTTAACTTCTATAGTTGGGAAGATACTGGAGAGATTAATAAAAGACCACATAGATGAGTTCTTGCTGGAAAAAAATATTTTAAGCAACAGACAGCATGGATTCATGAAAGACAGAAGTTGACAGACAAACCTGATTTCTTTTTATGAAGAGGTAAGTAAGACCTTGGACAGAGGGGTGGCGGTGGACGTGGTATACTTGGATTTTGCAAAAGTGTTCGATACAGTTCCCCACACATGGCTCATGTGCAAGGTAAAGTCTACAGGATTGGAAATATCAGTTTGTAAATGGATAGAAAACTGTCTAAAAGACAGAATTCAGAGAGTTGTGGTTAATGATTCTTACTCTGAATGGTCTAAGGTTGTCAGTGGTGTACCCCAAGGTTCAGTATTGGGACCCTTACTTTTTAATATCTTTATAAATGATATTGGGTCTGAGATCAAAAGTAACATTTCTGTCTTTGCAGATGACACTAAGCTTTTGGAATAACGTCCTTACAGGATGTCGCCAATTTACAAGCCGACCTCAGTAGACATGTGCACTGCCGAAAAAATTTTTGTTTTTTTGTTTTTTTGCTTTTTTCGGAAATTCAGCAAATTCGGAAATTCGGAATTTTCGAATTTCCGAATTTCCAAAAAAACGAATAAAATGAAAACGAAAACAACAAATTTTTTGAATTTCCGAAAAAAGCAAAACAACGAAAGAAAACAGAAATTCTAGATATTCGGAAATTCAGCTTTCCAAATTTCCCATTTTCGAATTTTCGAATTTTAGATTTTCGAATTTTGCAATTTCGAATCTCGAATTTTAGAAATTTCCAATTTTAGAATTTTAGAAATTCGGAATTTCGGAAATTTGAAAATTTGAAAATTCGAAAATTCGAGATTTCGGAAATTCGGAAATTCGGAATTTCGAAAATCCGAAATTCGGAAATACGATATTTTGGAAATACGAAAATTCTGAATTTTTTTTCTGAAATCCGAAAATTAGATAATTGAAAAATTCGGAAATTCGGAATTTCGATAATCCGAATTTCCGAAATTCGGAAATACGATATTTCAGAAATACGAAAATTCTGAAATTGAAAAATTCTGAAATTCGATAATTGAAAAATTCGGAAATTCAGGAAATTCAGAAATTATAGATTTCAGAAATCCGAAAATCTGAAAATTCGGAAATTTAAAAATTCGGAAATTCAGAAATTTCGTAATTAACGAATTTCTCTAAATTTGTGAAAAACAAATTATAAACTAAACGAATTGCACATGTCTAGACCTCAATGCTCTGTCTAATTGGGGGACTATGTGGCAGATGAGGTTTAATGTTGATAAATGTAAAGTTATGCACTTGGGGTCTAAGAATATGAATGCATCATACATACTAGGGGGAGTACAACTGGGGGGATCCGTAGTGGAGAAGGATCTGGGGGTTTTGGTAGATCATAAGCTCAATAATAGCATGCAATGCCAAGCTGCGATTTCCAAAGCGAGCAAAGTCCTTTCTTGTATTAAGAGAGGTATGGACTCCAGAGTGAGAGATATCATTTTGCCCCTGTAAAAATCATTAGTAAGAACTCATCTGGAATATGCAGTTCAGTTTTGGGCCCCAGTTCTCAAGAAGGATATTGGGGAACTGGAGAAAGTGCAGAGAAGGGCAACCAAACTGATAAGAGGCATGGAGGAGCTCAGCTATGAGGAGAGATTAGAGGAACTGAATTTATTCTCTCTTGAGAAGAGGAGATTAAGGGGGGATATGATCAACATGTACAAATACATAAGGGGTCCATATAGTGAACTTGGTGTTCAGTTATTCACTTTACGGTCAACACAGAGGACAAGGGGGCACTCTTTGCGTCTAGAGGAAAAGAGATTTCACCTCCAAATACGGAAAGGTTTTTTCACAGTAAGAGCTGTGAAAATGTGGAATAGACTCCCTGCAAAGGTGGTTCTGGCCAGCTCAGTAGATTGCTTTAAGAAGGGCCTGGATTCTTTCTTAAATGTACATAATATAACTGGGTACTAACAATTATAGGTAAAGTTGATCCGGGGAATATCCGATTGCCTCTCGGGGGATCAGGAAGGAATTTTTTCCCCTTATGTAGCAAATTGGATCATGCTTTGCTGGGGTTTTTCGCCTTCCTCTGGATCAACTCTGGGTATAGAATTAGATATATGGGATTGTATGATATTATTATTTTATTTTTTTATGGTTGAACTTGATGGACTTGTGTCTTTTTTCAACCTGACTAACTATGCAACTCCACCGGTATTGGTAAGATGTCATAGATATGATAAACTCTATATATGACATTTCACTGAATCGTGATCCTGTCCTATGTCTCCTTGGGTACATAAATTCTAATAACTTAGAATACAATCAGGCAGTGGCCATGTTGAGAATATTCCATTTTGGCGAGTGAATTAATAGCCTCTTGATGGATATCACCTAGCCCTCCTACCCTAGGGGACTGGGTACAGGAAATGAATAAACATGTATTATTTGAGTAAAATACTTATCCTTAATGTAAAGCATTTCAGAAGTTTGAGAAAATATGGCAAACAATGGATAGATGTCCCATGTTCCAATTTGGGCTGAAAAGGTAGAGTGGGGAATACTTGTCATGTATTTTTGCTCTTTGGTTTTTATGAATGGCTGCCGCTCCTTTCCTTGATTACTTGATGCAGGCAAGGGGTTAAATTAAATGTACTATTTACCATATGAGTGTAGCGGTTGCTCCGGGATATTGCATTCAAAGATTAAATGTTAGATGATATGGGGGTGGGGAAGAGAGAGAAAAGGGTATTTATTTCCTTTTTCTTATCTTTTTCTTCTTGGTTGTTTCTTCCTCTTCCCTCTCCCGAATAAATTTTGAGGGAATGGACGATAAATGAATTAAAAAACACTGTTATTGATGCTGATCTATTTGCTAAGGGAAAGAAGGAAAGAAATAAACGGTTTATTGTTTAAATTTTTGTTATTTTTTATTATTATATATATATTTTTTTTGTTTTGTCTTTTTTTGTTTGTAATTTGCTATAAAAATTTTCAAACATAAAATCTGAATAAAAAAAAAGAAAAGATGTTTAAGATGTTTATATATTTCCCCTAAATTGTGTGGTGTAGGGGTTATTTTTAAAATTTTTCAATAAAAATTTGGTTTTATGCTCGATATTTATATTATAAACTGGTATCGCAAAGTCCCACTAATCTTTTCCCCAGTTCCCTTGTGGACTTTTTTGTTCAAAAATGTGGGGCTGATATCAGATATCACAGATATATATCAGATATCATAGCTGCACAATTGATATTTACGGTAAATAAAAATAAAACAATACATTCAAAAAACTGTACATTGATAAATGACAGTAAAACAAACTTTTAGATATAATCATTCCACAAATATCCCTTAAAGCAAATGTCATTACAGTGTGACCAAAAGTAAACACAGATACTAAAGGGCCCCGATGCAAGAACAATTTTTTTTGGCCCCTATTCATAGATAGATAGACAGACAGACAGATTTTGCAACATTATGCAACATTTTGCAATACTACTGATAAAAGTAAATCAATGTCTGTGTTACAGAGGGAGAGGACACAGCACTTATCAGATCACCTTGAGTATGATGCCTTGCATTCTCATTAAGTCTCTGTTTCCGCTAGTGCGACTTGTCATGAAACTTTGGACACATAAAAGCGCATGACAAGTCACTGCCCATTGATTTCAATAGCACCCGTTCCAATCTATGCAACTTAAAGTTGCAGCAACTTTAAAAAGGTACCTGCACTACTTTGGTGCAACTTTTGATGCTACTTTGATTCAGAGAGTGTAAATTTGGATCAAAGTCACACCCAAAGTCGCATCAAAGTCACGCTCCAAAGTCACACTCTAAATCACACAACTTTGGAGTGGCACTAATGGAAACATAGCCTAAGTGTTAAAGTACACACTGTGAGGGAGATTTACTAAAATTTGTGCACACAGAATCTGGTGTAGCTGTGCATAGTAACCAATCAGCTTCTAAGTTCAGTTTGTTCAATTAAGCTTTGACAATAAACGCTAGGTGCTTATTGGTTACTATGCACAGATGCACTAGATTATGTGTGCACCAGGTTTAGTAAATCTCCCCCTATGACAGAACTCCACCAATTTGCCATATTGCATTACATTTTTAAACCACTTTAGAAAACTACAACAGCTACAGATTGAAAACATGGGGTAATTAGTAAAACTCACTGACGACTTACTAACTGCTAAATCCAATGGCCACTACTAGGTACTCTTACAATTAAACCTTTCAGGCCCCTTTAACACAGTTGACCACCTGTTTCTTTAAAAAAAAGTTCCACACTGTTGGCCCCCAAGACTCTGCTCTTTCCTGATTTTCTAGTGCTTCTTCAGTGTCCTCAGTGTCCTGTACTCTACCATCCCCATCACACCAATAAAAAAACCTACGTCCGGCGCCAGCACCCCCCCCCCCCCCCGCTCAACAACTCTGAATAGCAGGCTAAAAAGCAAACATCCGTCCCGCGGCAACGCTCCCCCTCAACAACTCTGATTCCATGATGTCGCAAAAACCATACCTCCGCCCCGCGGAACACCCCCCGCTCAACAACTTTAATGGGGAGTGGGAAAAAATGTGAATAAATGTCCCGCAGTGGACATTTGAAAACTTGGGAGGTATGTACCATATCTGTGCTGATGACACACAAATCTATCTTTCTACTCCTCAGGTTTCTCCTTAAAGTGTCACTAAACCCACATCATAAAAAAAGCTAAAAAAAATGCAACAATCCTGCGAGCTACCACTCCTATCAGCTAAGATATAAAAGTAAAGCTGCTAGCGTGAAACACGTCTCATAAATCGTGCCAAAGACTAAATAAAATGAACAAAACGCAGCGCTAATGGAATGATAGTGCACCCACCACTATACAAAGTAAAGGAGATATGTGTCCAGTAAGTGATGTAGATATGTGCAAACAAATAGTACAAATAAATATATATAAATGATGATTCAACAAAAAATAGAATCGCATCAAAAAAATTGCATCACATTAAACTGCATAAGTGTATAAAACATGCATAATAAATAATAGTGATAAACAGTCCAATCCTTGAAAATGACACACAAGTCCATATAAAAGTATTCTAAAGTGCTTCAGTGTGGATAAAAAATGAATGAAAAATTCCACAGTGCTTTAGTGCATGTAATCAGTAGCAGCAATCCAAGGGTGATGTATAATGCAGTTCATACAGCAACGCATGGCCCAGTGAGTGATCCAAAAGTCATGCCAAGATGTAGTCACACAGGTGCTCCCCTATGGTAATGGACGCTCACCTTAGAGCGTGCAACCTTGCAGCTAAGCTTGGTCTGTGCACGCTTATGAACCACACCTGGGTTCTAATGGATAATCCTGGGTTCCTGGTTCCTTGGCAGGCAGCTCCAGATCATAGAATATTTAAGACAAAAAAACCTGGATGGTGCAAGTAACGTTTTAACAATATTTATTTAAATAAAGAGAGATCCCTTCCCAGGGTACTCACATACTGCAGGTGCAACAGTGCACCACTCTATAACAGGCTCGTAGCGAGATGTACAGATCGGGCTATGGTACACAGGAGCAAGCTGTTAGAATACAATGTTCATTTGTATTTTGTGCAACAACTATATCAGCCAGTAGATGGCAGTGTTTAGAAGTTTTTTTTCCCCCAAATCTCTTTATTAATTTTCCTTTTTTTTTTCTATACAAAAAGTCATACATATACATTTCACATTTCACAATTTACATTTATCTGCTCCCTCCGGAGCCTCCGTAAAATTCCACTTAACCTTCCTTTCACCTAACACAAATACCTTTTATGCATTCATCTCTCTCCCTTTATTCCATGGTGTGGTTATCCTCTCCTTATACCCTATTTATCCTGAATCTGTCATAGGATTCTCTATCCAACTTGCCCACACTCTCTCATATTTCTCCCCGTATCCTCTATTACAGTATGTCTCCCTATACAATGGCAGGTTATTGTTTACTAGGTTTTTCCAATGTACCACCGAGGAAGCTTCCGCTTTCTTCCAATTTATATTGTCTTTCCAGCATAGAACAATAATAGGCCCACCTGTGTTTTTTTTTCCCGTAGAGATGTTATTCTTCCCTACTAATCCTAATAGGCAGATCTCTGCCTCTTGTTCCAGAACTATTGATGTTACTATAGCAATTATTCTCAGGACCTCTCCCCAAAATACCACTATCTTTGGGCATGACCAAAATATATGCATGAAGTTTCCTGGTATGTCTGCACATCTCCAGCAATTCTGAGGGTTTGATGGGGAAATCTTGTATAGCTTATATGGTGTATAGTGGCTCCTATGTATTATTTTATATTGTATTAATTTATCTCAACATGATACTAGTATCTGAAATGGGGACCTCCATACTTCCTCCCAATTCTCCTCCATTAAATATGGAACATCTCTTCTCCAGTATTCACTTAATGTACTTATATCTTTGTAGTCCTTAACAAATATGCATACCTCCCAACTTTGGAACTTGAGAATGAGGGACACCTTGGGATGGAAAAGACATGCGAAGACAATAATGGGCGTGGCTTAAATAAGTTGAATATTGAGGTGGCTTAAAGGAACATGGTTAAATAGAGTCTAAAGCGGTATTAAACCTACAAACATTTATTATATTTCAGCTTACCAATTCTTAGATGTGATGGCTGCATTTGCTTTCTTTTTTAGGCTTACTTCTATTTTCACCTGGTGATCCAGCCAGTATGTTTTTTGTTTTTCAAAAGAATAAGCTGTCCTGCAGATGTAGCAGTTAGAGAGTTGAGACAAACCATTTACCACTGACAGGGGTGCTTACAATGATCAGCTTTTATTTCTTTATGCAAGACCTTTATCCTGAAAGAAAAAAATCTGTTTGCTGCAACTGCTTATAAAGTGTTAGTGCATCTAAATCTGCTAGTCCATCTAACACTCCCGTCCATCCAGATTGTAAATTCTGCTGTTCAAAGGTGCCCCCATTACTCCTTCATACAGAGTTGTGTCTCACTAATACAGGAGGTATGCTACTGAACAGATCACCAGGTGAAAAAGCCTAGAAAGAAACAAAAACTAATGCAGCCACCACATCTAATGATTACTGAGCTGCAATATAATACATTTTTGATTTTGGGTTTAATACGGCTTTACAGTGTTATATACTGTACACAGTCCGCAGTCCTTGTACCCACAAAATACTCCCTAATTTCTGTGCTATGAGTGAAGGGCTCACTGACATCAACCTGTCATGTATACACTTAGATACAGTCAAGGGCTGAGGTATACTTAGTCACCCTTTATATCAGAATCTCCCCTTCACATTAAAGTCCCCTCCTTCACATCAGTAGTTCCCCTTCACATCAGAAGACCTCGAACATTAAGAGCCACCCTTTCACATTAGAGTCCCCTTTTACAGCAGGAGTCCTCACATCAGCAGTGGCCCTTTAAATCAGGAGCTCCCTATACTTATGTAGCGGCCTCACCCCATCTCCTTTTGCTAGGGGTATGTCACATGACAGGGTGAGATGCGCTACGGCCCATGTCCTCCCCATAGCTGTGGGTGAGGTGAAGGCCAGTATCAATACATTCCTCGGGCCAATGTGGGTTAGTTATGAAGCTCAATCCTGCTATGCTGAAACCTCCCTTGCTCCCATTAACCAGAGTCCATACACCGATGCAGGGTCCAACACTTGTTTATTATACTTCCACAACAAACAGTTCTTTCACAGCCGACTGGTTGCGACCCATAACATAACGCAAACGGTGGGATGAGCAGGCCGAGGCACTATCCTGATTCCAATCTAAACCCCTGTGGTTTCACCAGGGGTTATAGCAGCCTTGCTTAGCACAGAACATAGAACTCGTGAGTCTCTACCAGTGACTCCATAGAACATAGATGGGAGTACCTTCGCTGCGTTGCGGCCCCTATCAGGGGAAGATGTCCCTCTAAGGGAGTTACCAGAGGCCCATCCATCACCGGGTTGATGCTGCTCCGGAATCTCCGGACGGGTGACCTCCCCGGCCTCCTCACCTCAGATGCGGGTCCCCTCGCAAGGCGGCACCCTCGGATCACTTCGCCCTCGCGGGACCCAGTCGAAGTTACTGGGCCCCAGGCCTACGATATAGTACCTCACCCCAGGCTGAAGGTGCCTGGGATGGGCCCCAACTTCATTCCGGTCAGGCCTAGGGCGCCTGGGCCGGAACCTTTTGAACCGCCCGCACCCAGGCCTAAGGTGCCTGGGTGCGTGAAGAGAGAATCCTCCAAGACCTCGTGGCGAGGGCGTCTCCCCCTTTTATCTCCTCCCTTCAACACCACGGCGGGTTCCCCGCCCCAGCCGTACCATCTCCGGAAAGGGACAAAAAGGGTAGCACTGCGGCAGTGATTCTACCTTGGGCCTGTAGGTACCCCGCCACCCACAGGCCAAGGAGAATAATACACCACCCAATCCTCCACGAATTACAAAAAGGGGTCCAGAACCTTTACAATTACACACCTGGGTCACACTACCCCCAGATGTACCCCAACTAAATTTAAAGACCCCGCTACATACTCCCCCTGTGATTTGACGCTGGTCCCCAGCGTCTGGTGCAACCCCATGTCTCCCAAGGAGTGATGACATGGATCCCGTGTGTGCCAAGACCTGCTCAAGGGGAAAGGGAACTATAAAACAATAAAACTTTTGTATAAAACATCTATCATGTACACATATACAATCCCTCCCGTCACTGTCCAAGAACCACCCTATACTCAGTAGTCTTGACCGACGAATCTCCTGCAGAAGGGAAACAAAAAAAAACAGACAACATCCTAACATCATGTGAAAATTTGGAATGAATGGGTCCATCAGCCGAGGGACCCATTTGCTCCAACGAGTGTGGTGTAAAAGTGTGCAGAAAAACAAACGTTGCACAACACTGCCACCTGGTGACAGCGCCGCGGTAATGACACTTGGTGCTCCTTCATTCTTCATGCGTCCCTACACTAATTCTACCCCAAAGTCTGTCCTTGACTCGTAGGAAAAGAGAGTGGGAAGAAAAAAAAACAAATAAAAAACAGGGTATTGTTCAGACGTTCTAGCAAAGGCTCTTCCAGGAAAATTTGTAGCTGAAAACATACTCATGAGTCTCTCCTCACAAGTAAAACCTCGGATCAGGTAAGAACAACGGCTTCAGATGCTTATCAAACACTTCGACTGAATATTCAACATCCTCTCCCTCCTTTCTGCAGATAAGCACTTTATCAGCATGAATATGGCGCCCCAACTTCCAGTCCGCTCTGCAGTCCTTGAATTTCTTGGACACAGGCGGCGAACAGGACAAGTATCGCCGGGCCTGAGGCACTTTGAGCTTCTCCCAGACAAATTTGTCGTACCATCTCTGTCACAGGACCTCAACTTCGTAAAGTAAGTCCCGAGGCAAGTAGGGATACTCCCATCTGTACTCACGGGCGACTCTCTGGGAGAAAAGTCGTTGCAATCTGGCCAAAGGAGGCATGACATCCCGCTCACCTTCTCCTGGCTGCACGATGGCCTCCGGGTGCCGAGGTACCTTCACTACTTCGGGTGGCTTTGCCTTTGGCGCACGCAATGACGCGCGCTGCATCCCCACAACCAAAGCAGGTGATGTTGTGGAATGTGGAAAATCAATCAAAGGACTAGACTCCCTCCTAAGCTCCGGGGCCTGCGCCCGGGGCGTGCTGTCTCCTATAGACATAGGGGAATCCTGCGGTTCACGTAGCACGGGTAACGGGCGTTTGTCCCAGCCCTTCCGGTGAAACAGTTCATCTATTTCCCCGCCATCCCCACAGTCCGACAGCGATTCCAGGTCGGAGGTGTCATACATCTCGGCGGGAAGGTAGTCTTTAGTAGACGGAGAACTACCCTCCCTTGCGGGCTCCACCTCCAGTGGACCCCCGACACCTCCAACCACCACCACAGTCCCAGCCCCTGGCTCACCTGGACCTTTTTCAGCACTGGGATGTCCAGGACTCTTCCAACCGGATCCATCCAGGTCCGGCAAGCGGCGGGGTGAAGCTCGACCACGACCACAGGAGGCCTGCACCAGGTCTATCTTCCTCTTTGGAGGTGGCAGCAGGGAATCTGTGGTGACCGAAGCAGCATCCTCGGATTTTTCTCTCTCAGTCTCTGGTTGGGCAGTCCTGTCGCCCTGGTCAGCGCGTACGGGGACCTCCGCAAAGGCCTGGATCTCCCCTTCCGGAGTGACGGTACCTGTGAGGCAATTGAGGCGAAGGGCCCGGGGCCTTACTGTGGATGATTCGACCTCAAACAGAAATTCTTTACACGCTTCACAACGCCCAAATGGCTTTAGTTGGACCACCAGTCCCGAGCATCCGGGACAGATCACACCGAGGGCCTCCGTGTCTCTGCATGAGTACAAAGTCAACTGTCCTCGGGGCCTGAGTCTTATCCCCGTGTCTGTAAGGGGAGCAGCAAAAGCAGTCATCTTCGTGGGGTATGATACCGGCATCCACGGGGAGCTTGAGGCCATCCCGACCACCTGCTGTTCCATCACGCGCTGACCACGCGCCGGAGTCTCCACGTGTATCTCCACATATGGCCAGACTCCTCCCTCGACTTGCACGTTTTCGCAGGCTTCCCACAGTCCCCGCCCATGAATTGCGCAGTCATGGGGTGCCTCATGGCGCAGTGCAGCAAACACCCCCACATGTAGTACGTCACACGGCTGGGCTTTTCCCTCTTCCCGCTCTTTCTGCATGGGCCTTTCCCGTCTTGGGGTCATTTCCACGACTTCGAGCACAGGGACGCATTTTGGCCAATCACATGGCCGACCTGCTCGGACCTCCTCCGGGCAGCAAAGTCCAGACACAGCCATTTCAAATTTCAAAGTCAACACACATTTTATACCGGACGAGCCCCCACGTGTAGCGGCCTCACCCCATCTCCTTTTGCTAGGGGTATGTCACATGACAGGGTGAGATGCGCTACGGCCCATGTCCTCCCCATAGCTGTGGGTGAGGTGAAGGCCAGTATCAATACATTCCTCGGGCCAATGTGCATTAGTTATGAAGCTCAATCCTGCTATGCTGAAACCTCCCTTGCTCCCATTAACCAGAGTCCATACACCGATGCAGGGTCCAACACTTGTTTATTATACTTCCACAACAAACAGTTCTTTCACAGCCGACTGGTTGCGACCCATAACATAACGCAAACGGTGGGATGAGCAGGCCGAGGCACTATCCTGATTCAAATCTAAACCCCTGTGGTTTCACCAGGGGTTATAGCAGCTTTGCTTAGCACAGAACATACCAGTGACTCCATAGAACATAGATGGGAGTACCTTCGCTGCGTTGCGGCCCCTATCAGGGGAAGATGTCCCTCTAAGGGAGTTACCAGAGGCCCATCCGTCACCGGGTTGATGCTGCTCCGGAATCTCTGGACGGGTGACCTCCCTGGCCTCCTCACCTCAGATGCGGGTCCCCTCGCAAGGCGGCACCCTCGGATCACTTCGCCCTCGCGGGACCCAGTCGAAGTTACTGGGCCCCAGGCCTACGATATAGTACCTCACCCCAGGCTGAAGGTGCCTGGGATGGACCCCAACTTCATTCCGGTCAGGCCTAGGGCGCCTGGGCCGGAACCTTTTGAACCGCCCGCACCCAGGCCTAAGGTGCCTGGGTGCGTGAAGAGAGAATCCTCCAAGACCTTGTGGCGAGGGCGTCTCCCCCTTTTATCTCCTCCCTTCAACACCACGGCGGGTTCCCCGCCCCAGCCGTACCATCTCCGGAAAGGGACAAAAAGGGTAGCACTGCGGCAGTGATTCTACCTTGGGCCTGTAGGTACCCCGCCACCCACAGGCCAAGGAGAATAATACACCACCCAATCCTCCACGAATTACAAAAAGGGGTTCAGAACCTTTACAATTACACACCTGGGTCACACTACCCCCAGGTGTACCCCAACTAAATTTAAAGACCCCGCTACACTTAACATCTGACAAGAGTCCCATTTTACAGCAGGAGTCCTCCTTTACATCTGTAATGGCCCTTAAATGTGGGGCTGCCTTCCCATCAGAGTCCCCCTTTAACATTGGTATTCCTCCTTTAACATTAGTATTCTCTCTTTACATCTGGAGACCCCATTACATCAGCAGTCTTCCATTTTCACATCAAGAGTTCCCCTTTACATCAGGCACTGGGGGGGGGAGTGTTAGGAGGGGTGATCCATGGATATGAATGAAATAGACAGGGATCCAAAGACTAGGATACAGACAGCTAAGAGGGAGATAGTGCAGGCTGGATTACAGTGTGAAGTGGAGGGAGTTGGGCTGTGGATGGGAGAAGTATCCGGAATGGAGGAGCTCAGGAGTCTATCAGGAACTTCTGTCAGGGAAAGGGTGCAGGCATTTAGTGAAGAAAGAACTGAGGTTTGCTGTGTTGGGACAGGAGTGGCTGATAACGGGGAAGAGGAGATATGCATTAGGATTGGAGATGCAGTAATCAGAGCTGGGGGACTTAAATCACTGATTACAGGGAGAGGAGTAGTGGAGCTGTCAGTGGTGGGAAAGGAGTGGAGAAAAGAAGATGAGCCGGACTGAGAGGAGAGTTTGCAGGCAGGGGAAAGTGTGTAGGTGCAGCCGTGCAGGAGGAGCAGAAAGGTCACCTACCTGTCAGATGTCAGAGAAGCCCTCCATGTACCTTTCTGGTGGATGGCTACTATGGTCCCTCACAGTCACCGCTGGCTGCAGTCCCGCCTTTTGCCCTCAACACTTACTGTGGGAGTGAGGCAGACAGGCATCCCGTCCATATCACTCCGCCAGAGACAGACAGGCTGGGGGCCGGAACTTTAAACTAACTGTTGACAAATGCGGCTTAGCTGCCTCTGCCCCTACAGTAAAAAAAAAAAAGAGTCCCACTCTGCTACTGCCTCCTGGGGCCCCACTGATGGAAGGATGGGGCCCCAGCAAATGTAAATTAAATGATTGGTCAATCTATAAGCTGCTCACAAGCTTTGAAAACTGCCTGCACTCTACAAGAGTGAGTGGCAGTGGAGGGAATGCGGGAAACAGCTCAGCTGAGCGGGACTGCGGGACATAAGTCCGAATGCGGGAATGTCCCGCAGAATCCGTGACTGTTGGGAGGTATGAATACGTATATAGGATTGAGGTTGACTTCTTTTCACTTTTTTCTTTACCATTTGCTCCAAACCTGATTCCATTAATTGTGGGGGTCCCCCCCGGGAACTGTGCTGATAAAGCATGGATAAGTTGCATATACCTGAAAGTGTAACTCTGAAGCCTCGTACACACGACCGAGTTTCTCGTCCAAAACCGGCAAGAAAAGTGCCGCGAGAGCTTTTTTCTCGAGAAAACCGCTCGTGTGTATGGTTTTACGACGAGAAAACTGCCGTGAATCTCGACGAGAAAATAGAGAACCTGCTCTCTATTTTCTCGTCAGGATTCAAGATTTCCTCGTCGTGTTTCTCGTCGGCCTGTTTTGTGACGAGAAAATGGTTCGTGTGTATGCTTTTACGACTCTTCCAAAAGCGCGCATGCTCAGAAGCAAGTATGAGACGGGAGCGCATCTTCTGCTAAATCAAGCCTTCGTAATGGAGATAGCACATTCGTCACGCTCTAAATTATTGCATCGTTTAAATTTTGTGCATTGAAATCTTCTTTAGAATGTTACATTAATCAAAACGAATGAACTTCTTTTGCTGCTGATATTCACACAGAGTTATGACTATCTTTTTTTAACCTTTTTCATGCTGCTCTTCAGAAGATATATGTGTATTATATTGTGCAAGATCTTCAGAATATTTTACTGTTTTATATTTTTCAAAGAGATGTTAATAGTAATTTGCCAATGTTTTGATAGTGATCTCCCATTGAATATTTTAATTTATTTTTGGTAAATTTTACACCCTCTATTTTCAAAAATATATTTTAATTGTTTTTTTGGGGGTTGTTATCTGTCCCTTTTTTTGGCTGTCAAATGTATCTGCTTACTCCAAAGCTAAATTAAAAAATTGTAAAAATAAACATAGTCAAGTATGAACTTAAACAAAAATAACATTTATTCATGTTTGAAACAAAATAAAGAGAAGGCAGCGCTGGAGAACCTGCTGCCATTTGTGCATCCCAGGGACCCCAGACCACACATCAACCCTGTGTGGACACTAAAATTGGGAGCTTGAGAAGGCCAACAGTTCTGAGCACAATCTGATCCTGACCTCCCAGAGGTCAGGAACAGCAGCAGGTGAGATATATGTCCCAAGTGTGTGGTACTACAACAGGCTGCCTTCTGTCCGACCACAATGAAGCAAGGCCATCACTTCCTCGTCTTCTTGGCAGCCTTCCCTGCAGCCTTCCCTGAAGCCTTCCCTGCAGCCTTCCTTCTTCGTGTGGCTGGAGGCTGGGCCACTGGAGGGGTACTCCTGTCAGGAGGAGGAGGAGGTGGAGGAGAAGGGGGTGGCACAGAAGAAGAAGGTGGAGGAGGAGGTGGAGGGGAAGGGGGTGGGGCAGTAGAACAAGGTGGACGAGAAGGGGGTGGGGCAGAAGAACAAGGTGGAGGTGGAGGAGGAGGTTGAGGTTGTGAGAGTTGTGCCACCTCACAAATTGCGGTATTGGGGGTAATTTTCTCCATCACCCCCTTGTTCAGCAAGGTGATGAGCAGGGGCTTGCATAGGAGGCGTTGCTCCATGCTCATCACCTTGAACTTTGCCTCCACTAGGCCGGCAATGGCTTCTTCAGGGGATGTGGGCTCCTTGAGGGCCTCTTGAATAAGGGCCATTGCTGCCTCACTGGTGGTCCTGTCCCTCCTGCTTCTTTTGGGAAGTCGGATAGGAGGCACCTGTGATGTTGTGCTTCTCCTTTGGCCGGCCACCTCCTGCCTGCCACTGGGCCCTGCCACCTCCTGGCTGCCACTGGGCCCTGCCACTTCCTGGCTGCCACTGGGCCCTGCCTCCTTCTGCCTGACAGTTTCCAGACCCTCCTCCTGGCTGATTTCATCCTGTGTATGAAAAAGGGACATAGTTAAATTTTTTGTTTTATTGTTTTCATCCAACTTTCAGCTCATGTTTGAAGCAATTAGAATGTAAATCCTTTAAAAAAAATTTACAATTTACAACTACATCAGATTGATTTTTTTGCACCCAATTTAGGCCAGACTAATGTCTAGAGATCTTGATTTTACGTGTGTAACACAAAATAGTTTATGTTTGTCATCTTGACATATTTGTCAAACATTAGGTTTATCACAATACATTTTCTATAAATACTATACCTGGCTCCAGATGGCCAAATCAGGATCATCCAGGATGGCTGCCTCCTCTTGCTCCAGAGAAGGCTCAGGTTGGCTGCAGGGAAGTCTGGGGGGAAGAGTGGATAGTGATGGCCTTGCCTCAATGTGGTCATCCAGAAAGGACATCCTGCTGTAGTACCACAAACTGGGGACATACACATCATCTGCTGCTGCTCCTGACCTCTGAGAAGCCAGGACCTTAGAGCGTTCAGTCCTGTATGTGCCTCTCAAGCTCCCAATTTTAGCGTCCACCTGTTTTGCTGTGGCTGTGGGCACCTTGGTCTGCACAAATGGGAGCAGGCTCTCCAGCGCTGCTTTTCTCACCCCTTTTTTTTATGGATGGGGTTTTTGGTCTCCCACAGAGCGGGCAGCTCCCTTACCCGGTCTATAAATTCCGCAAGGAATTCCTTGTCACTTATAAAGACATTCATTTTGGGTCTGCAAGTCAAAAAAAATTAACTAATGTGAGGCACACAGTCTAACCTCCTTAAAATCTTATTCACCATATATATCCTCCAACATTCTCAAGACAGTATAGGCCAACAATTGTTCAAAGTCACAAAATCACATACCTTCGTTCGCACGTCCGTCACTTGAACTCCTCTCTCCGCACACTGAACGTAGTATAGTCACATGTGTGTTTGCTATATATACACCACGCATGCGTGTAACTACGCACACGTCGCTCTGCACACGTCGCCCGCACATGACGTTCTAACTAACATCTTTTCCCCGCCCCTTCTCTTTCAGCGCGCAGACAGATATGGCAGATTTACAGCAGGTGTCTGATAATTCCTCAAATAACGAGGCGGAGACAAGCCCGGAGACTGAGGAAACGTCACGATCAAGGAGGAGATTCAAGGCATCTAATATGTCTTAGGCGGAGTTGGCGGAGATGGTGGACATATTGCTAAAGTCGGATTATGACGCAAAGCATGGGCCGTATGGGCCGTATAGCAAACCAAATAGAAGGAAGGCCAAAATCATGAAGAAAGTCGTGAAGAGTCTGAAGAAGAATTTTGGGGTGAAACGCTCAAATGAGCAGCTCAGAAAGAGGTGGTCAGACCTCAAACTGAGGGAGCCGGAGCAGTTAAGAAGCATTAAGAGAATGCTAGCAAAAAGTAAGTAAATTTTTCACTTTTATGCTATTAATTTATTTCTCAACTTCCATGTTGCTCCATTTTTTTTAATTTCCTATTGTACTCCCTTCCAAAATGTCATAGTTTGAACTTGGTTTGGCACAGTAATCGTTCGTTACAGACACATCGTTCGGCCACTCTCCTCTTTTTTGGGTTATTTTTCACCCTCAAATGTAATTAGACATCTGCCGGATTTCTTAAAATTGTTGGCTAGATGATGTGTTTGTAAAGAGAATGAAATGCAAACTTTAATCAGTGTAAAGGAGAGGATACTCAGCAGCTGCTTCCACATCTGTACTTTTGAGCACTATAGTGTGGGCCACTAAAACCGCCTTTTTGGGGGTCCCACACAGGTGCATCAGTGAATTTTTGTGCTGCCTCCATGTCTGAAAATTTACAGCCAAAGGTGAATACTAAACCGATTCTTGGACATATATAATGCATTCATGTTTAAATTCCGCACAAACACACACTTGTACACCACTTTCAAGCAATTTAGCCTGTTTTCATTTTTCATAGAGAATTTCTCTGTGATAACTAGACCTTTGGTTTGCTTCTCATAGGGGAGAGAAGACTGGGAGGAGAACACTCCAGGGAGCACATGAAACCCATAGCTTTGAACCAACCCCAAACTCACAAAGACCCACAACCTGAGGGTGTTGAGGAAGTTGAAGAGGTGGAGGAAGGAGAAGTGCAGGAAGGAGAGGTGGATGACGTGGTGGAACTGGTCACCACAACAGGTCAGTATCTGTCACCACAGCCTCAGGTAAGAGATGTAGGCCTGCAGAGTTATAATACCTTTTTATTTTGTTTTTAGGGGATGTAAATGTTGTGGTGAAGGATAGTACACGTTTCTCTGCTGACAGTGCCCTCCGAATAATACAGCAAGTGATGGAATGTAGCACAGAACTGGACAGAATTAAACAAAGAATTCATGTGATGGATCAAACATTTAAAGACATTCTCAATGTTTTGGGGAGAATTGAATAAGGCATCAAAACCCCAAATTTTGTTTAATGATTGTTCTTCCCCCTTTTTATTACCTTTTTGACAATCAAACCAGCCAAAAATTGAATATGCACACAGTGTGTCAACATGTGCCATCTGCCATCAGGGGATATCCATGTACGCCTTTTGTGGGTGCAACCCCTTCCTCGTATCTCAAGTAGGTGAACTGAAGAAGGGGTTGCACCCACAAAACACGTCCATTGATCACCCCCGATGTCAGATGGCACATGTTGACAATAGGGATCAGGAGTCTAAACTCCCTATTGGAAATGACTTCAAAATGTGTGCATATTAAATTTTTGGCTGGGCAAGGGGTGGCAAGACCCCATATTAGGACGGGCACATAGAGACATAGTTTGTGTACGTGAATGCCTCATTTTGCTCAGAGGTATCCAATGTTGTACTTTTTGCAATGCAACTGATGGTTTTATATTTTCATATTAAAAAAATTGCCGGTTTGTGGCCAGCCAAAATCCCCAAAAAAAATAAATATTACCATGTGTGTGAATGTGCACATGTAAAATGTTTGAACACAAACAACGTGTAGCTTCTTTTTCAAATACGCTCTAACCTTATATTTTTTTTTGTGGGGTTACATAGTAAAATGGTTGGTATTTACTAAAGGAAAATACACTTGGCACTACAAATGCACTAAGACAAACTAGGAGACATGAAAAAACAAAATTTAAAAGATTATATCAGATTTTTATTGAGTTCGTTCTCCATGCATCTTTACACATGGCCTGGCATAGGAATTGCCCCCCTACCCGTGAAATATTCCAGATACTTCTCACGAACCTCACGGGCATTTTGGGGGGGCAAGCCAGGACGGGCAGATTCGAGGCCCGGCAGCCGATTGCCAGAGGAAAGTCCTGCCTCCGGCAAAACTGAGGCCATATAAGAAGTTGATTTTCTGCTGAGAAAGTTATGGAGCACACAGCAGCATAAAACTACATAGTTTATTTTGTAGTCCGCCAAGTGGATGGGAGTCATAAAAAGGTGGAACCGGCTGGCCATTATCCCGAAGGCATTTTCAATGACTCTTAGTGCCCTGGCCAGCCGGTAGTTGAACACCCTCTTCTCTGGGGTCAGGGTCCTCTGTGGAAATGGCCTCATAAGGTGCGGTCCGAGTCCAAAGGCTTCATCAGCCAAAAAAACAAAGGGGAGTCCTTCAACATTCCCTGCATCCGGTGGCAATGCAAGGTCGTCACTCTGGAGACGGAGGGCAAACTCCGTCTGGATGAAGGATCCCCCATCGGACATCCGGCCATTCTTCCCTACATCAAGATAGAGGAATTCATACCGTGCTGACACCACCGCCATCAGCACAATGCTATGAAACCCCTTGTAATTGAAGTAGTAGGACCCAGAACGGGGTGGCGGCACGATGCGGACGTGCTTCCCGTCTATGGCACCACCGCAGTTGGGGAAGTCCCACCGCGTGGCAAACTCCGATGCCACAGTCTGCCATTCCTGTGGCGTGGAAGGAAGCTGGGGAGTCAAACAAGATGAAAAAAAATTAGAATTTAAAAATAGAACATTACAAGCAGATTATAAGAAAATACATTAGAGGCTAACATCAATAAAAATCTCAGTTTAAGGTGTTTTTAAGAAGTATAATGGAAGGCTCATGTTTCATATTCATCACCCCCTCTGATGGTCCATTCTTAAAATATTTTGGGGGGGTAGATGTGTTTGGCCACAGGATAGCATTGCAGTGGCGGTGCGTCCAGAGTGGGCGCTGGAGCACTGCCCCCTCTCACCTGTGCCCGTCACTCAGAACAATACATAGGTTCATGCGTTGCAGTAACCTATGTATTGTCAATGCCGCACAATATTCAGGTGGGTGGCCCCCTATTAAGCGACCAACATATGAAGAACTGCGGCATTTATGGGGTGAAAATTGCATATCAGAAACAGGGGGGCAAATAGGCTTGCAAAATCCAGCCTGAGGGATGTAATTGGCTTGATAAAAGTAAAATTGGGGATGCAGGGGGGGGGGCATTCCTTGGGTAAACACTGACAGGCTGCTCTGCCAATCATGTTCACCAAGTCTGTTTTACGGTTACATGATTGGCTGATGCAACATCGAGGGCAGGAAAAGACATCAAGGACAGAAGAAGGATGGCGCTGACCAGAAGAAGGTAAGTGCAGGGCTGGGGGGAGAATGGCTGCATTGGAGGGGACAAAATGGCTGCATTGGAGGGGACAAAATGGCTGCATTAGAGGGGACAAAATGGCTGCATTGGAGGGGACAAAATGGCTGCATTGGAGGGGACAAAATGGCTGCATTGGAGGGGACAAAATGGCTACATTGGAAGGGGCAACTGGTGGCGTTTAATAGGCACAGTCGCTAAAAAGGAGGAAGTTTAGTTCCTAAAATTGGGGGTGGACCCCCAAACATTTGGAGCAGCAGTCACCACTGATGGAGAGGTTAGTGAAGGGAAATATGCATGGAGGAGAAAAAAGGGGCATTTAAAAACTTCCAACATGCATGAGGACAAAGGGGACATTCTCAGCATATTACAATCATGGTAATTAGGGAAGGATGAAAGAAATACAATACATTAGCATACATGAAATACATAAAATGTGATGTTAATGGAGAAAACTTACCCTAATATAGTCCTCCTGCAGGACTTGTATAATGGCAGAACAGGTGTCTGGGATTATGAGGCCCAGAGCCTGGGGGGAGATGCCTGTCGTGAACTTCAAGTCCTGAAGACTTCTCCCTGTCGCCAGGTAACGTAACGTGGCGATGAGCCTCTGCTCAGCACTGATGGCTTCCCGCATAACGGTGTCCTGCCTGGTAATATAGGGGGACACCTAAGCCAACAGTTCCTGAAAAACGGGGTCAGACATCCGCAGAAAATTCCTGTAGTCCTCAGGATTATTCTCGACGATCTCCCGCAGCAGAGGCATATGGCAGAATTGGTCCTGCTGGAGCAACCAATTCTTGGTTCATGAACTCCTCCTCACCCCGTTCATGGACTGGTCTTGGTCCAAAACAAGCAGACCAACACCAAGCGCACGCACAGCACGAACTCGACGACGAGAACGTCCAGGCGACATGGCTAGGAAACGGTCGTCTGATCAGAACGTACAGAACAGAACGCACTTTAGAACAGCAAGGCCTATGAATAACGAACTGAAAATCAGAAACGAACGGGCAAGAACGCACTGTAAAACAGATACGACCTGCCTAGACGCCCTGAAAGACAAGATACGAACCCACAAGCACAAACTGAACCTCAGAAAACGAACTGAAAAGCACGAAGACTGAAAAGCGCAAATCGTCTCTTCCCAAACTTTTACTTCACACGCGGTAACACGAGATCAGCAAAAGCAGCCCAAGGGGTGGCGCCAGGGAAATCGATCTTCCCCTTTATAGTGCCGTCGTACGTGCTGGACGTGACCGCGGAGAACAACGAGGAAATTGGGAAATGTCAGTGTGTACGCATGGAAAGCTTGACGAGAAAATCGTCAAGGTTAACAAGAATCTCGTCGTAAAAATCGGCCGTGTGTACGAGGCTTCAGGCTCATTCCAAAATTGCCTCATTTCTGCAAATGAAAAAAAAAATTCCCACTGTAATACTTGCAATAGTTTTTTCACCCCAAATTTAGTCCATGCCCCTGGATCCTGAATGGAATTTAAGTGTGGCAATTCGGGATTTCTCCACAATGGGGTATTCTGGCATAGATTCGTTTTCGAATATCCCTCTTTTACTATGGCAGCTTTCCATATTTGTACTGTTGTTATCATTGGAGGGGTCAGATCTTGCCTAGATTTTAGCCTCCTATACAGCAATCCCTGCAGTGCCTCCACCGATTGGAACACTGCTGCCTCCAACATTGTGGCAGAGTCAAACCCATCAGGGTTCAACCATCTCCCCACAGTCACTAACTGTGTGGCTAAATAATACTTATACAAGTCTGGGAAGGCCAACCCCCCTTGTTCTGCGGGTCTCATAAGTGTACTTAATTTAATTCTGGCTGGTTTATTTGCCCCTGTGGAAAGCATACCATGTAATTGTACGAAAAAACATTTTGGCAGCCATTGTGGAGAGTTCCTGAATAAATACAGAAATTTAGGGAGAATCTTCATCTTTACCAGATGTATACGTCCTAATAATGACAGAGGCAGCGTTGCCTATACCTTTAATTTCTTCCCAAAATCCTGTATCACTGGATCCAGGTTCATCACTCGGAAACCCTCAACCTGTCTAGATATTATTATACCAAGGTACTTAAATTCCGTCACCCATTTCAATGGTAGATCTGGAACAGCGGTATCCTGTGCTCCCTATTCAATGGGGAATAGTAGGGACTTGCCCGAGTTTACTTTGAGCCCTGTGAAAAGTGAAAAAGTATTTAGTAATTATAAAGCTCCCTCTAAAGATGGACCCGCATCTCTCAAGAACAACAGCATATCATGGGCATACATGGCTACCCTCTCCTCCAGCCCTCCCACTCGGAGTCCTTGAATATTTGGCGAAGTCCTGAGAGCCTCTGCCACTGGCTCTATTGCTATTGAGAAAAGTGCTGGAGAGAGAGGACAGCCCTGACTCGTACCTCTATATAACTGAAAAAAGATGAAAGCTTTCCTCCCAATTTAACTGCTGACATGGGTCTCCCATATATTATTTGGTAGGCTTGTGCACAACGGAAAAATTCGGTTAGTTTCGGTTCGTTTCTTTTCGGTCCTGTTGATTCGTAATCATTCGTAATTTTGCTAGACGGGATTTTTCGTGTTCGGACTAATTCGTATTTTCGCAAGCGACATTTTTCGTTGAATTTTTAGTTGATTTATAATTCGCACTTTCGGTAGAGTACATTGTTTTTCGTTGATTCTGGACACAACTCCTACTTTCGTAACTTTTTTTGGGTTCGTTGATTCGTAATTTTCTGTGTCTCTCTCACGACGACGCTGCCTATTATGCCTAATGTGCTTCGAATGGATTTGTACTTTTCTAAATACATAGCGGTTATTTGTAACGATTCGAAATCTCGCATTTTACTTTCGTTTTTTACATGCGGCTATAGCCTCCGCCCCTGTACACCATTTTGAGAGGGTTCAGCACGGTGAGGGAGAAGCAGAGAGCAGAGCAGAGTGTTATTGTGCTTCGAATGGATTCGAAATCTCGTATTTTACTTTCGTTTTTTACATGCGGCTATAGCCTCCGCCCCTGTACACCATTTTGAGAGGGAGTTCAGCACGGTGTGGGAGAAGCAGAGAGCAGAGCAGAGTGAGTGTTATTGTGCTTCGTATGGATTCGTACATTCGTAACTTTTTCATAACGAATTATGCCGAAGACATTCGGGCATTCGCTATTTGCGGTATAATTTATTTCGGATTCGGTCTTATTCGTAATTGCTTTGTTCGGAAATTCGAATGCTTCTGAATGTCCGAAAGTTGCTAAATTCGGACGAATTTCGATTCGTTACGAAACGAATTGCACAAGCCTATTATTTGGATCCACTTAATGAATACTAATGGGAATCCCATCCTTCTAAGTATTTCCTATAGAAAAGGCCACTCAATTGTATCAAAGGCCTTCTCTATGTCTAGGGAGGACACCGTCCTGGATCCCTCCTGCATATGGTGGGTGTGTATATTCGTATATAGCCTACGTAGATTAACATCCGTTGTTCTCTGTGTCATAAATCCTGTCTGATCGGAATCTATAATATTTCTTAGCAGGGGTTGTAGTCTTATGCCCTGTACACATGATCGGATTTCCGATGGAATAAAATCCGATGGAATTTTCAGTCGGAATTCCGATGAAGCTGACTTTCATCAGTCTTGCCTACACACCATCAAACAAAATTCTGACCGTCCAAAACGCGGTGACGTAAAACACTCAGACGAGCCGAGAAAAATTAAGTTCAATGCTTCTGAGCATGCGTTGACTTGATTCTGAGCATGTGTGGGTTTCTTCTCCGTTGGAGTTCCACACAGACGATCGTAATTTCCTATCGTTTTTTTTTCCATTGGAAAAATTTAAAACATGTTCTATTTTTTAACACCGATGGAAAAGAGTCCGATGGGGCCCACACACGATCGTTTTTTCCGATGAAAAAGGTCCATCAGACTTTTTTCATCTGAAAAAATGATTGTGTGTAAAGGGAATAAGTGTTAGTATCTTTGTCAGTATTTTAAGATCTATATTTAATAAGGCTATTGGCCTATATGAGGAACATAGTTTTGGATCCTTCGTTTCTTTATATATCAATGTTATACAGTTGCAATAAAAAGTATGTGAACCCTTTGGAATGATATGGATTTCTGCACAAATTGGTCATAAAATGTGATCTGATCTTCATCTAAGTCACAACAATAGACAATCACAGTCTGCTTAAACTAATAACACACAAAGAATTAAATGTTACCATGTTTTTATTGAACACACCATGTAAACATTCACAGTGCAGGTGGAAAAAGTATGTGAACCTCTAGACTAATGAGATCTCCAAGAGCTAATTGGAGTGAGGTGTCAGCCAACTGGAGTCCAATCAATGAGATGAGATTGGAGGTGTTGGTTACAGCTGCCCTGCCCTCTAAAAAACACACACCAGTTAAGGGTTTGCTTTTCACAAGAAGCATTGCCTGATGTGAATGATGCCTCGCACAAAAGAGCTCTCAGAAGACCTACGATTAAGAATTGTTGACTTGCATAAAGCCGGAAAGGGTTATAAAAGTATCTCCAAAAGCCTTGCTGTTCATCAGTCCACGGTAAGACAAATTGTCTATAAATGGAGAAAGTTCAGCACTGCTGCTACTCTCCCTAGGAGTGGGCGTCCTGTAAAGATGACTGCAAGAGCACAGCACAGACTGCTCAATGAGGTGAAGAAGAATCCTAGAGTGTCAGCTAAAGACTTACAAAAGTCTCTGGCATATGCTAACATCCCTGTAGAACACTAAACAAGAATGGATTTCATGGGATGATACCACAGAGGAAGCCACTGCTGTCCAAAAAAAACATTGCTGCATGTTTACAGTTTGCACAAGAGCACCTGGATGTTCCACAGCAGTACTGGCAAAATATTCTGTGGACAGATGAAACCAAAGTTGAGATGTTTGGAAGAAACACACAACACTATGTGTGGAGAAAAAGAGGCACAACACACCAACATCAAAACCTCATCCCAACTGTGAAGTATGGTGGTGGGGGCATCATGGTTTGGGGCTGCTTTGTTGCGTCAGGGCCTGGACAGATTGCTATCATCGAAGGAAAAATGAATTCCCAAGTTTATTAATACATTTTGCAGGAGAACTTAAGGCCATCTGTCCACCAGCTGAAGCTGGACAGAAGATGGGTGTTGCAACAGGACAACGACCCAAAGCATAAAAGTAAATCAACAACAGAATGGCTTAAACAGAAGAAAATACGCCTTCTGGAGTGGCCCAGTCAGAGTCCTGACCTCAACCCGATTGAGATGCTGTGGCATGACCTCAAGAAAGCGATTCACACCAGACATCCCAAGAATATTGCTGAACTGAAACAGTTCTGTAAAGAGGAATGGTCAATAATTACTCCTGACCGTTGTGCACGTCTGATCTGCAACTACAGAAAACATTTGGTTGAAGTTATTGCTGCCAAAGGAGGTTCAACCAGTTATTAAATCCAAGGGTTCACATACTTTTTCAACCTGCACTGTGAATGTTTACATGGTGTGTTCAATAAAAACATGGTAACATTTAATTATTTGTGTGTTATTAGTTTAAGCAGACTCTGATTGTCTATTGTTGTGACTTAGATGAGGATCAGATCACATTTTATGACCAATTTATGCAGAAATCCGTATCATTCCAAAGGGTTCACATACTTTTTATTGCAACTGTATGTGCCTCTCTCATTGGGTCTGGGAGGGCCCCTTTCAATAACCTACTTGTGTATACTTCTGCAAGTTTTGGGGCTATTGAAGCTCCATATTTTTTATAGAATTCCACCGGAATTCCGTCTGGGCCTGGTGCCTTTTCCCCCGGAAATGTACGTATAACCTCCATGATTTCCTCGCTCATAATGGGACACACCAATGCCTCCCTCTCCCTATCCGATAACCACCCAAGGGCTACCCGGTCTAAAAGATCCATCATAGCCTCCGGGCGGAAGTCGGAGGGGAGAGAAGAGGCATATAGCGAGCTATAGTACTCCCTGAAGGTCACCAATATCTAATCAGGTTCTTTTACTCTCTGTCCTTTTAAGGTCTCGATTTCTGATATAATTGTAGCTTGATATTCTTGTTGTGCTAATCTCGCTAAAAATCTTCCACTTTTATCCCCCTGCACAGAAGTTTTTAGCTGTATCTATGGTAATACTATATGCATTTTATCTGTAATTAAACGTCCTATTTTCCTGTCTGCAGTTAGGCAGCAAAGCCAATGTGTCTGTCTGTTTTGTAGGGCTATATACAGAATTTCTAACAGATTATGGGCCCAGGAATAGCCCAGTAACCCACCCAGAGAAAAGCTGAGAACCCAGTCATAGCCCAGTCATAGCCAGCTACAGCAAATAAGTGCACAGTACAGCAACAGAAAGACGACTGCAAAAGAATAAAATAAAATAGCCAGTAACACAGCTGCAATAAATGTTTTACTTGCAAACCTGACAAATCAGAACTACTCATTTTGGAAATTTAAGATAAAAATGCTGCTAATAGGAGAAGGTATGTGGAAATGTATAAATTAAGTCAAGCCAGAACACCCTTCAGATGAGTGGATAGAGAAGGACCAAAAAGCTCAGAGCACAATCTTTCTTAGCATAGAAGATGATCAAATCATATATATATGTAAGTGTGATACTGCTAAAGAAATGTGGGAAGGATTACAAAAGAAGCATAAAAGAGCTAATCTCAGCAATAAACTGTATTTAATTAGAAAGTTATACCAAAACAAGCCGAAGAAAGGTCAGGATATGTAGGATTACATGAGGCACACCTTGGAAATGATTGAACGCCTGAGAGGTATAGAAGAAGATATAAAATAATTTCTAGCAGATTTTTATGTTGCACCACTATTACTAAATGGCTTAACCAGAAAGTTATAAAATGCTTATCATAGCACTTGATGCACATCCAGATGATGAGCTGACTTTGTAATATGTTAAGGACAAGCTTCTGGATGAATATAATCGTAAAACCGAAAGCATTAATAGTGACAGTGTTTCTTTCACAGAGTCTGCTTTAAAGACAGAAAATAGGAATAAAAACAATAACATGCAACAAGAAACACATGAATGTTTTGTGTGCAAGAAACAAGGTAATTTAAAAGCAGATTGCAAAATCTGGAAAGCTAGAATGCAAAAACAAACTAAACTACAAAAGGCCAAAAGTGTGAAGGTAGAAATCTGTGGCGGCCCGTCAATAGGGGGCGCAGGGGCGTTCCTTTGCTCCTGTGCTTCCAGAGACCAGGGGCTAGAGTTGCTTCTCTGCCCCAGGAAGGATGCTGGATCCTGGGGAGGACCCTGGCGGGGCCCCCTGGATAGGCCTGTGGAAGATTCTGGGCCTAGCCAAATGAGAGATGAGTCCTTATCTGCCTTTAGACAGAGGACTGTCAGCAAACTAAAGAGGATTGAGAAGGAAGAGGAGAAATTGATGGTTTTGATGGCTGAATTCAGAAAGAAAAATCAGATCTGTGCAAAAGTGTACAGTAAGAAAAGACCGGCTCTGAGGCCTGAGTTGAAGGACCTGGAACAAGTTGTGAGGAAGCAGAAGGATTTGGTGAGTTCTCTGAAGGAGAATAGCAGAATTTTTAAAGAAAAATATAAGAATGAGGAGCGATTTAATCGCATGAGGAGAGGAGCCGCTTCCTGCATGGAGGGTAAGGAGACCAGTGAGGAGATGCAGGAACAGACAGACTCAGCAGAGAGTGAGAAAGTGGGCCCAAAGGATGAGCCCAGCTCTTCAACACCTCAGACATCTGCCGAGCCCTTAATGGCGGAGGCCTCTGTCCCCTTCCCACCCCAGCAATGTGGAACATCTCAGGAAGGTGAAGGTTCTGGCTTGCTGGAGTTCATCACCAAGCTGGAATCCCCTTTGGATGCGGCTTCCCCGGATGATGATGAGAAGATGGACACCATTCCTAGTCCTGTGAAGGATAAACCTGTGGCAAGAGCAAGATCCACCATAAAATCTGCAGCAGCTGGGGGGAAGTCCGATCCCACCTTCAGCCATAACATTGTAAAGATAACAACACAGCAAGCAGGTACAGTGTGTGTGCAGGATGGTGGTGTGAACTTTATTGGTGACAATGGGCTTGCTGGGGGTTGTAGTACTATGGACAGTCAGCCCAATCCCATAGACAATGTACAACATACAATGCAGTCTGATTTACCTGTTCAAAACAAAGCTTCAGCTGAAACTGCTGAGAGCAATAGTCAGCTTCTGAGGGAAGAATCTGCAGAGAGGTCCATGGACAATACAGAGACTTTGCCTGGACCAGGCGCAACGGCTGTTCCTGTGAATGGTGGAGGAGATGCTGGGTGCAGTAGTGCCACGTCTCCAGGAGTCTGCAGTGGACAGGATTGGAGCTGTGTGCTCAAAGCAGAGGGCGGGTCCTGCCTCTGCTAGTACAGTGACTGCTATCCCATCTGAATTAGACTCTCTGCCAGCAGCTTTGAATGTGTCCAAAGACAAGATTGCAAATACTGGGGGTGTTAAAAAAACTTATGCTGGTATTGCTGCTACAGGATCTGGGAAGGGGGATCAAGCAGGGAAGGAATATGGGAATGTTTTGTCTTCCTCCCTATTTAAAAGGAGGAATGTTGTGCAGTTAAAATGGGAGGGCGGTGGAATTCCCCCACATAGGACGGTGGTGGATAAAATCCTGCAGATGGGGTTTACGCCCGTAGATATCTTCGCCCTGATCAGTCCGGCAGGTTCCTATGAATATGATTTGTCCTTTATCCATCCAGAGTCTTTGGACATATTTTGGGAAAAATATGAGCATGTGTGTAGGGGCCTGCCGGACTGGAAAGGGCTCATCCCCAAGCTTGTATCCTGCCAGCCACTCATTAAAATGGTGACAATTCTTGTCCGTAATGAGTCCATAACACAGGGGGATTTATGTGTTTGGTTGAGGAGGTATGGAGATGTCCTGAGCCCCCTAAAAAAGATTTTGGACGATCTGGGAATATGGACAGGGGATGGTCTGTACAGCTAAAATTAAAAGTCATTGACAATATCGTCCAGCATCTGCCATTCTCAGCTTTCCTGGGGAGGGACAGGCTGACCATCTTTTATCCAGGCCAGCCAAAGCTGTGCAACAAATGTGGAATCAAAGGACATTTTGCATCCTCCTGTCCAGTGATGAAGTGCTCTCTGTGTCAGGAGGAAGGACATTTGGCTAAGGACTGTAATATTATAAGGTGTAATCTGTGCAATGCGGTGGGACATCCTTACAGTCAGTGTCCTGAGGCAATGCACAACAAGCCTGAGCTCATGAGAGAGTTCTTCCGCCTGGACATGGAGGATGCTCAGAGCTCAGCAGCTGGAGTGCCTGTGAGTCCATCTGAGTCTGTGCCAACACCCAATGTGTCTGTGTCTCCCCAGTCTGTGGTGCCCCAGTTTGTGCCAACACCCAATGTGTCTGTGTCTCCCCAGTTTGTGGTGCCCCAGTCTGTGCATTTACCTAGTGTGCAAGTGTCTTCCCAGTCTGTAGGTAAGGTGTCAGTTGCAGAGAATGTGTCCAATCCTTCTGTGTCTGTGTCTTCTAAAATTACAGAGGCAGCAAGAGGTGCTGAGGCAGGTGCATCAAGTGCGGGGCCAGTCCCCCTCCCTCGACGCTGCAGGGTTCCTGTTAAGGATCGTGGGGTGCAGAGGAGTGGGGAGGATGGTAAAGAGGCTGGCCTAGTAGTAGATAAGGGAAGGGAGTAGGGGGGGAGGGGGAGGATAGGTGTGGGGAGGCTGTTGACTCCGGTTTGTCTAAGGATGATATGGAGTGGTTGGAGGATAAAAGGAGGAGGGGCAAAAGGAAGAAAAAAAAGGGGGTACAGTTACCTTAAGTCCTAAGGTTTTGCCTTTGGCGAATAAATTTAAGGTACTGTCTGATAATGATGGTGATGATAATCATCATGATGATGAATGGACTCATTCAGTTCAGCATCCTCTATGGATGATGAGTGCCAGGGTGCAACGAAGCGCGCTGGTTCTCCAGGGAGAGGGAGTAGTCAGGCTAAGAAACGGCTGCCTCAACTACCCTAATGGCAGTTCCCATTCCATTAAAAGTGGCAACCATTAATGTTGCCAGCTTAGGATCAGTAAGTGCTCATCATATGGCCTTATTTTTGCTCAGCGAGTTTGATGCTGACATTTTGTTTTTGCAAGAGACCCCTCTGAGATGTCTGGCTGATATACATCTGGCAAAGAAGGAGTGGAGACGTGGTCCCTCATTTTGGTCTCTTACGGCGGAGCCTTACAGCGGGGTTGCAGTCCTTTTTTCTGATATGGTAACGTGCCGGCGGGTAATTGAGGTAGAGATAGGGAGATGCATGGTCATGGATGTCTCTGTGAAGGGGCAGGACCTGCGCCTGATTAACATCTATGGTCCCCAGACGAAGTGGGACAGGAAATGCCTCTTTACAAAGATTTTTCTTTTTACAGCCCAGCAGGTTATCTTTGGAGGTGATTTCAACACCATTACTAGGTCTAAAGACAGGAGAGGTGTCAGAGATAAGCTGGGCTATGACACCCTTTTTCTCAATGTGATAGTTAGGGAAGCAGGTCTGGTAGATGCGCACATTAAGCGCTGCCCAGACAGCACGGGGGTTCACTTTTCAGCGAGGTAGTAGTCAGAGTAGGATAGATAGTTTTTTTTTAAAGGGAGACTCTGCTTGTTCGGCACCTGTGTGTCAGGCAGTGGAGTTTTCTGATCACTGTATTCTATCTGTGACTCTGAATGCCCCAGACATGCCGCCTAGGGGGAGGGGTATCTGGAGATTGAATTCGGCCCTCCTGGAAGACGAGAGAGTAAAACAATCCTTTGAGGATTTTTTTCAAGCACAGGTAACGATCCTAGACTTTTGCAACAGCAAGTCAGAATGGTGGGAGCTTGTAAAACAGCGGACTGTTGGGCTTTTCAAGGTCATAGGAAGAAGGAAGCAGCAAGATAAGTATATCACCTACCAGCGTTTGCGGAGGAAACTTGACCGCCTTGTTTCAAATGAAAGAGATTCTGGGGTGATCTCTGAGGTGGAGCTCCTCCTTAGGAGACATCAATATGACCGGCACGCCTCTTTGGTTCAGGAGAGGGATTACGGGAAATACCATTCGCCTGACCCTTACCAGAACTGTAAACAGAGCGTAGCAGTTAAGACGGTCAATGGCCTGAAGGACAGTACGGGCTCTCTGACGAAGTCTAGGTCAGGGTTCCTGGAGGTTGTCAGGTCATACTATGCTGATCTCATGGGAGGAAGGAACCTTGATCGGACAAGGATGTTGGGTTTTTTGGACTCTACACCAGGACTGGAAAGTAATGTTCCTTTGATGAATTTGACAGATGAAATCACTGCAGATGAGGTAATCCAGGCTATTGATAAACTGGCCATCAAGAAAATGCCAGGGCCAGATGGTTTGACAGCCAAATTTTATAAATGTTTTAAGACGATCCTGGCTCCCTACCTTGCGGAGGTTTTTAATGGCTGTTTGCAAGAGGGTTCTCTCCCTCCCTTCATGAGGCAGTCTGCAGTGATCCTTCTGTCAAAGGGTAAAGATCCTTTGATGATTGGGAATTGGCGCCCCATTAGCCTTCTTAATGTCGATAGAAAGATACTGGCAAAGATTTTTTTCTGGCAATTATCACCAGTGGCGGGCAGTTTGTTATCCCACCACCAGCACTGCTCGGTCCAAGGTAGAAGTACTTTCTCAGCAGTGTTAGCTGTCCGGGAGGCCTTGGAGCGTTGTAGGGCTTCTGGTTGGGGTAAATTTTTGCTGACATTGGATCAGGCTAAGGCCTTTGATCGGGTTAATCATGAGTACTTATGGCTCCTTCTTGGCAAATATGGTCTGAAGGGGTGTTTCATTGATTGGCTCAAGATTTTGTACAAAGGGGCTGAAAGCTTTCCTCTGGTTAATGGTTGGGTCGGGCAGCCCTTTGTGGTCGGCTCGGGTGTGCGTCAGGGGTGCCCTTTGAGTCCTCTGCTATATGTGTTTGCAATCGACCCCTTCATCAGAAGGCTAGAGAGTGGACCATTGTGTGGGGTACCTTTGGGCATCGCTGGTGAGCCTCCTTTGAAGGTTGTGGCCTATGCTGATGATGTTTCTGTTTTTGTCTCTGGGACTGTGGAGGCACAGGAGGTGGTCTCAGTGATAAGGCAGTATACAGAGGCATCAGGTTCAAAGGTCAACCAGGACAAGTGTGAAGCTTTCTGGATGGGCGTGGAAGGTGAGAGCTTTGTTCTCCTGGATGACTTCCCGGAGCCCCAACAAAAAATTTGAGTCCTAGGCATTGAATTCGGCCCAGGTGACTATGGCCGTGCAAATTGGGTAAACAGGCTGGAGAATGCCGATGCCAAGGTGGCAAGCTGGAAAGGTTGGCGGCTTTCCTTAAGGGAAAAGGTTGATCTGATCAAGACTTATCTGATTCCGATTTTCCTGTATGTCAGTTTTGTTTGCGTTTTGCCAGTTTCTCTCTATACCAGGGTCTATGGTTGTTTCTTCCAGCTGTTATGGGGGAACAGAATAAACCTCGTCAAAAGGAATGTGACTTACCTTCCTAGGCGGGAGGGTGGTCTAGGGATGATCAATCCTGTAGTCTTTTTCTCTCTAATGTTTTTGAAGTATAATCTTGGTAACATGTTGGCAGAGAGACCGCCTGGGTGGGTTGGTATTTTCCAGTCCTGGTTTAGGCCCTTTCTGCGAGACTGGGAAAATGGTGGGCCAGTGAAAAGCCTGAGGGTCAAGCATGATAAGCTCCCGACTTATGTTGCCCGTGTTTGAAAATGCTTCGGCAGTGGCAAGTAACAGCAGGCAAAGTCAGATCTCTTCCAAGGAAACTTCTTGAGAAGCGGATCATGAGCTCTGCTTTTTGCGAGCCACTGGCCTTGAGGGATTGCCCAAGCCTGGTTTTGAGGGCGGGTTTGCGATTGATTAATTTGGAGAGAATCCCAATGAAGTGTAGGGATCAGGCTTGGCTTGTCTTTCATGGAAAACTATATGTGAAGGGCAACTTGAAGTTTCTTTCCATGAGTGATCGGGGTTGCCCGAGAGTGGAGTGTGGAGGAGTGGTGGAGTCAATGGATCACTTTCTACTTCAGTGCCCTTTTAATATAGAGGTGTACAAGAGGGTGGGGAGGGCTCTGAGTATACCCTTCCTCCCCCATATGAGTTATGCAGAGTGGGTGTATGGGGCATTCCAGACTCGTCGGGATTATGATTTGGAAACACTTTTTCTATCTAGTCTAGTAGTCTGTTATTTCACGTGGAGTGCACTGTGTCAGGTATCCTTACGGAGTAAAATCCTCCCTGTCGAAGTGGTGGTGCAGGACATTCTGGGTGAGGTTGGGAAGATTTGGGGTCTCTTGAGAAAGACAGGTGGCAGCAGGAGGCCTGGATGAGGGCATGGAGGAATATCAGGACTCTTTAGCTGCTGCCTGTTGATCTCGGGGTGTGTGGCTTTTCTTTCTGTCCTTGCTTCACTCCCCTAGATTTTCAGATCAAATATATTTTTGATAAAAGGCTACATGCATGGTGACGGTGATGTTCCTTAGTCTGGCTCTCTCATAGGGATTATGTTGCGCGCAATTTGGTTTGCACAGTTTATTTTGTTCTTGTTCTTTCTGTTTTGTATAGTCCTATTCAATTATTTTGTAAATATGTTTTATTTATTTATTATGGTTTTATTGTATATAAGTTGTTGTTTGTAAGATTTTCAATAAACAAAATTAACCCCTCATAATGGGCACAGCAGGTGTACAGACCCAGGGAACTCAGCACAGGGATGGTGGGAACCCTCATAATGGGCACAGCAGGTGTACAGACCCAGGAACTCGTTACAGGGATGGTGGGAACCCCTCATAATGGACACAGTAGGTGTACAGACCAAGGAACTCAGTACAGGGATGGTGGGAACTCTCATTATGGGCACAGCAAGTGTACAGACTTGGGAACTCAGCACAGGGATGATGGGAACCCTCATAATGGGCACAGCAGGTGTACAGACCCAGGAACTCATTACAGGGATGGTGGGAACCCCTCATAATGGGCACAGTAGGTGTACAGACCCAGGAACTCAGTACAGGGATGGAGTTAACCACTCATAATAGGCACAGTAGGTGTACAGGGATGGTGGGAAGAACCCTCATAATGGGCACAGCGGGTGTACAGACCTGGGAACTCAGTACAGGGATGGTGGGAACTCCTCATAATGGGCACCTCAGGTGTACAGACCCAGGAACGCTGCACAGGGATGGTGGGAACCCCGCATAATGGGCAAAGTAGGTGTACAGACCCAGGAACTCAGTACAGGGATGGTGGGAACCCCTCATAATGGGCACCGTAGGTGTACAGACCCGGAAAATCAGTATAGCCTGTCCTTATACGTTTACTTGAAATCACTTAGACCCGGTGGGTCTCTATAGTGGGAGGTAGTGCCAACATCCCATTCTTTTATATTATATCCTATTCTCCCTAGGGAGTTTTTAGGGGGGCTGCAACCTCTGTCTGGTGTTTTCCTGAGCGCAGATTCCCTACTTCTTTAATAATAGTCTAATGTCCATAACATTTCATAATCTACCCAATAGACCTCATGCACACAGGGTGTTTGCTTTGCTCCTCTAAACATCAGAACTCCTGGCAGGAGAAAAGCCCACTGCAGGCGCATCATGCATTTTATCGTAAATGTATCCTATTGGCCAAAATATTTATTTGTTCTGGCCATTAAAATGCATTACCTCTCAAATGCGCCTCAATGCGTCTAGCGTTTCAGTGTGTTTAGCTTTTTTCTTCGCTTCACCTCTTCTCCTAAACGTGCTTTCCATGTTTGTTTTTTTTCAGACTGTAATTGCTCTGCTTCTAATATGTCTATAAACGCTTGTGTGCACATGGACACGTAAGCTAACATACAGGTGCTTTTACAGGCTGAGAAAAAAAAATGTCAAATGCCAGTATTTTTTAAGCTTTAATCGGAGCCCTTTGTAATCTCATGTAGCCATATTCCTAAGCGATCATCACAAGTCTTTTTCTGTGCTTGATATACCATCAGTCCGATTCATGCTTCAGAGTAAGTTTAAGGCCCCGTTCAGGCTAGATTCACACTGTTATGCAGAGAGGCTCACAGCAGGGGTCGGGTGCGTCCCTGTTCTCCATTTCAGGGATGAATCGGGCCCGAATTTTTGCCTGCATTTGGACCTAAAACAAAGCATATTTCCAGGTTGTAAGTTGGCAAATGTCATTGCAGATCCCTACTTGTTATTGCTTGTATTGAAACTTACATAACACAGTTGGTGTTCTGTACATTGACCGCGTACAAAACACCACCCTACATGTACACCATGTTTAAACATTTGCCAGTTTTATGAGTCATAGCGGGCAGCAGATGAAACTACATGGGTAATTGTAATTGTAAAAATACAAAATGTAGTGTAGTACTTAATTTTTTTTCTTATCAAAAGCGAAATTACCTTTTAAATGCAACCCCTGTCGTCTAACGTTTAATGTTGTAGAGAGGCTATGCAATGGGTTAATAAATTCAGAACTTAAAATGCAAGTTTAAACCATTTCCTAGTCTGTGATCTCCAGATATCGTCTGGGTTTTAAAACAAATTGAAGCTTCGTCGGTGCATAATGTGCAGCCTGGTATATGATGTGCAGAGCCCTGTGTATAATGTGCAGCCTGGTATATGATGTGTAGGGATGAGCTGTGGCGTGTTCACACACTCCACGTGCAGGGCCCACTAGGAAGTCAGCACGGTGCTGCGCTGCGCTAATCACAGGCAGGGAGACATTGTCCCGATGCTCGGCTGCAGAGATCGGGAAATGTCTCCCTGCCTGTGATTAGCGCAGCGCCGTGCCGACTTCCTGGCGGGCTCTGCACGTGGAGTATGCGAACGCGCCAGAACTCATCCTTAATGATGTGCAGAGCCCTGTGTATAATGTGCAGCCTGGTATATGATGTGCAGAGCCCTGTGTATAATGTGCAGTCTGATATATGATGTGCAAAGTTATGTGTATAATGTGCAGCCTGGTATATGATGTGCAGAGTCCTGTGTATAATGTGCAGCTTGGTATATTATGTGCAGAGCCCTGTGTAAAATGTACAGCCTGGTATATGATGTGCAGAGCCCTGTGTATAATGTGCAGCCTGGTATATGATGTGCAGAGCCCTGTGTATAATGTGCAGCCTAATATATGATGATGTGAAGAGCCCTGTGTATAATGTACAGCCTGGAATATGATGTGTAGAGCCCTGTGTATAATGTACAGCCTGGTATATGATGTGCAGAGCCCTGTGTATAATGTGCAGCTTGGTATTTTATGTGTAGAGCCCTGTGTATAATGTACAGCCTGGTATATGATGTGCAGAGCCCTGTGTATAATGTGCAGAGCCCTGTGTATACTGTGCAGCCTGGTATATGATGTGCAGAGCCCTGTGTATAATGTGCAGCCTGGTATATGATGTGCAGAGTCCGGTGTATAATGTACAGCCTGGTATATGATGTGCAGAGCCCTGTGTATAATGTGCAGCCTGGTATATGATGTGCAGAGCCCTGTGTATAATGTGCAGCCTGGTATATTATTTGCAGAGCCCTGTGTATAATGTACAGCCTAGTATATGATGTGCAGAGCCCTGTGTATAATGTACAGCCTGGTATATGATGTGTAGAGCCCTGTGTATAATGTGCAGAGCCCTGTGCATAATGTGCAGCCTGGTATATGATGTGCAGAGCCCTGTGTATAATGTGCAGTCTGGTATATGATGTGCAGAGCTCTGTGTATAATGTGCAGCCTGGTATATGATTTGCAGAGCCCTGCGTATAATGTACAGCCTGGTATATGATGTGCAGAGCCCTGTGTATAATGTGCAGCCTGGTATATGATGTGCAGAGCCCTGTGTATAATGTGCAGCCTGGTATATGATGTGCAGAGCCCTGTGTATAATGTGCAGCCTGGTATATTATTTGCAGAGCCCTGTGTATAATGTGCAGCCTGGTATATGATGTGCAGAGCCCTGTGTATAATGTGCAGTCTGGTATATGATGTGCAGAGCTCTGTGTATAATGTGCAGCCTGGTATATGATTTGCAGAGCCCTGTGTATAATGTACAGCCTGGTATATGATGTGCAGAGCCCTGTGTATAATGTGCAGCCTGGTATATGATGTGTAGAGCCCTGTGTATTATGTACAGCCTGGTATATGATGTGCAGAGCCCTGTGTATAATGTGCAGCCTGGTATATGATGTGCAGAGCCCTGTGTATAATGTGCAGTCTGGTATATGATGTGCAGAGCCATGTGTATAATGTGCAGCCTGGTATATGATGTGCAGAGCCCTGTGTATAATGTGCAGCCTGGTATATGATGTGCAGAGCCGGTGTATAATCTGCAGCCTGATATATGATGTGCAGAGCCCGGTGTATAATGTGCAGCCTGGTATATGATGTGGAGAGCCCTGTGTATAATGTACAGCCTGGTATATGATGTGCAGAGCCCTGTGTATAATGTGCAGCCTGGTATATGATGTGTAGAGCCCTGTGTATAATGTACAGCCTGGTATATGATGTGCAGAGCCCTGTGTATAATGTGCAGCCTGGTATATGATGTGCAGAGCCCTGTGTATAATGTGCAGTCTGGTATATGATGTGCAGAGCCCTGTGTATAATGTGCAGCCTGGTATATGATGTGCAGAGCCCGGTGTATAATGTACAGCCTGGTATATGATGTGCAGAGCCCTGTGTATAATGTGCAGCCTGGTATATGATGTGCAGAGCCCTGTGTATAATGTGCAGCCTGGTATATTATTTGCAGAGCCCTGTGTATAATGTACAGCCTAGTATATGATGTGCAGAGCCCTGTGTATAATGTGCAGCCTAGTATATGATGTGTAGAGCCCTGTGTATAATGTGCAGAGCCCTGTGTATAATGTGCAGCCTGGTATATGATGTGCAGAGCCCTGTGTATAATGTGCAGTCTGGTATATGATGTGTAGAGCCCAGTGTATAATGTAAAGCCTGGTATATGATGTGCAGAGCCATGTGTATAATGTGCAGAGCCCTGTGTATAATGTGCAGAGCCCTGTGTATAATGTGCAGCCTGGTATATGATGTGCAGAGCCCTGTGTATAATGTGCAGTCTGGTATATGATGTGCAGAGCCATGTGTATAATGTGCAGCCTGGTATATGATGTGCAGAGCCCTGTGTATAATGTGCAGCCTGGTATATGGTGTGCAGAGCCGGTGTATAATCTGCAGCCTGATATATGATGTGCAGAGCCCGGTGTATAATGTGCAGCCTGGTATATGATGTGCAGAGCCCGGTGTATAATGTGCAGCGTGGTATATGATGTGCAGAGCCCGGTGCATAATCTGCAGCCTTGTATATGATGTGCAGAGCCCTGTGTATAATGTGCAGCCTGGTATATGATGTGCAGAGCCCTGTGTATAATTTGCAGCCTGGTATATGATGTGCAGAGCCCTGCATATAATTTGCAGCCTGGTATATGATGTGCAGAGCCCTGTGTATAATGTGCAGCCTGGTATATGATGGGCAGAGCCCTGTGTATAATGTGTAGCCTGGTATATGATGTGCAGAACCCTGTGTATAATGTGCAGCCTGGTATATGATGTGCATAACCCTGTGTATAATGTGCAGCTTGGTATATTATGTGCAGAGCCCTGTTTATAATATAAAGCCTGGTATATGATGTGCAGAGCCCTGTGTATAATGTGCAGCCTGGTATATTATGTGCAGAGCCTGGTCTATAATGCTGACACTATGAGTGGAATACAAGGGACAGAGTAGGTGGATTCTATAAGGGGTGTGGCATATGAGGAGTGGGAAGGGTCAACCATGGAGGGGCGGGGTCTTGCGCCCCCCATCCTAAAACTTCACCAGCCGTCACTGCTTCAGATAATGAATATGTTTTTCAATCCAAAAGTCGCACCACATTTTTGCAGGCATGGTGTGTTGATTCAGGAGCTACAAGTCAAATGACAGAAATTTCTTTATTCACCTTGACCAGAGTATAAAAAAAAAGAAAAAATCGCCAAAAATGAAAAATGTCCTCTATGTCCCTGCGCTTGAAACAAATCTTTTGTCAGTAAAGAAGCACACATAACAAGGCAATGTAGTGACCTTTCAACATGACAGTTATGCCATCACAATAGGGGATATCTTACTTGCAACGGCTAAAATTACAGATGAACTGTATCAGCTGAACTGCAGTGAGGTGGTTAATACCGCCAAGGAGGAAAAACATTTAAACTGTATTCACACATGGCACAGGCGACTTGGGCACAGAAGTCCTGACATAATAAAGAAATTAACTGAGAATGACTATGCAAGTAGAATAAAAAGTAGTCCATGTAATCAAACAATGGAATGCACCAGCTGTATAAAATGAAAAAAATACAAGAAAAGCCTTTCCAAAGCAGAGTAACAGAAGAGCTAAGAAACCTCTGGACTTAATTCATTCAGACATTTGTGGTCCAATGGAGACATTGACTCCAGAAAAGAAGAGGTATTTTCTCACTTTTGTAGGTGATTGCTCCAGGTATACTACACTATATCTGTTATGCTACATACACACGACCGTTTTTCATGACGAGAAAAATGCCATTTTTTAATTTGGTAATTAAAAACTATCGTGTGTGGGCTCCAGAGCATTTTTCACGACGTGAAAAATGGGCATTAAAAATTTGGAACATGCTCTAATTTTTCTTGTCGTTTTTCACGTCGTCGTTTTTCTCGTCATGAAAAACGGCCGTGTGTAGGCTTTAACGACGTGAAAAAACGCGCATGCTCAGAAGCAAGTGATGAGATGGGAGCGCTCGTTCTGGTAAAACTAGCGTTCGTAATGGAGATAGCACATTCGTCACGCTGTAACGGACTGAAGAGCACGAGGCTGAAAAGTGCGAATCGTCTCTCACCAAACCTTACTAACACAAGGATCAGCAAAAGTAGCCCAAAGGGTGGCGCCATCGAATGGAACTTCCTCTTTATAGTGCCATCATACATTTCGTACATCACCACGCTTTGCTCAAGCATTTTTTTTCATGATCGTGTAGGCAAGGCAGGCTTGAGAAGAATCACGTCGAGAAAAACTGTTTTTTTCAATGACATTAAAAACGGTCGTGTGTACGCGGCATTACACAGCAATAGTGAAGTACCAGAGAAACTTGAACTGTATTTGGCTCAAGTAAGCAACACATTTGGCTCGATGCAGAAACTAAAGAAAAGCTTGGACAGCCGCACTCCAAAAAATTTGTTGGTTCTTTATTTAAAAAAACAAGGTCACATCAACACATATGACAGCAAAAAACAGCAAGAGGAGCTGACATGTTTCACACTGCAAATCAGTGCTTAATCATAGCTATGATGAGCAGATCAACAGCCACGTCTGAGCGGTAACTTCTTTCTTTCTTTCTACATTTGGCTCAATGCCGATGTATTGCACACAGACAATGGAACTGAATATACAGGTGATAACACACAGGCACAGGCGATTCTCAGAAAGCATGGCATAATAGTTCAAACTATTGTACCATACAATCCAGAACAAAATGGGGTTGCAGAAAGAATGAACTGTACTCTATGTCAGAGTGAAAGAAAAATGCTGTTTGATGCAGATATGCTAACCACATACTGAGGGAGGCAAATATGACTGCATGCTATCTCCAAAATCGACTACCAGGAAAATCAACTGAGAAAACTCCATATGAATTGTGGAATGGAAAAGCCCCACATTTGAACCATCTAAAAAAATTGGGAAGCAAAGCCTATGTGCACATCCCAAAAGAAAAACTTACAAAATGGGATGCTTGCTTAAAGGAAGGTGTACTTGTGGGGTACAGTGAATCTCAAAAGGGCTCCAGAAATCTACATTAAGACACAAACAAGGTAACCATCGGTAGAAGTGTAATTGTTGATGAAACTTCAGTGTGTTCAAAATTTCATGAACTAACACAAACACTTTAAACTGAGGGACATTCCACATCAGTGTCACATGAAGATAAGCAAGTGACACAGAAATAGAAATGAACACAGACAATCCAAACATTGTAAAAGAAGAAATCAGACCACAAGAGGCTTTAATTGGGAAATCCACCAGAAGCAATAAAATAAAGGCATTCCAGCCAAATGTCTGTCCTGCGTTGTCTGCGGAGAATTAAAACCAGAGCCAGATTTATGAGATGAGATGCAAAGACTTCCAACTCATGAGAAACAAAGCGAATCAGAAGCTTTAAAAAACTGCTCACAAGAAACAGATTTATAGAACTGAAATCCGAAATGGGACAAATATAAGGAGCAGTTGTTGAGTGGGGGTGTTGGAATAAAATGTTAATTTCTATTTTGTGCAACATCTATGGTAATACTCTTTTCTCTGTAATAAAGTTTCCTGTTTTCCTGTCTGCAGTTAAGCTGCAAAGCCAATATGGACTGTGCACTGTGTGTCTGTTCTGTACAGCTATATATAACATTTTTAACACAAGCACACACGAGTGCACGAGGGAGGAGCCAAGAGTGCCAGTGTGGGCCAGAGAAGAGAAGGATCGGGGCTGCTCTGCGCAAAACCATTGTACACAGCAGGTAAGTATGACATGTTTTCAAATAAAATAAAATAAATAAAAACGGAGCCTTTAGTATCACTATAACTTCCAAGTTCTGGTTCTATCTGAATTACAGTTCTTTCAAGGATCACACTATTGTACAGGAGGTGTGCTGTGGTGTACTTAGGTATTTGATTGGACTTTCTCAACTGAATAATTAAAAAGAGCAATTTTTTGATAAAGTTTTGATGGAAACAGAAAATGTTCATGAAGCAATGCAATTGCAAAGCAAGATTCAAAGTTGCTGGATGCAATCTCTGACTGCAGTGCATGCATTGGGAAGTTGAGCTATGTATTTTAGCTATTGGCTTTAAAATGCTTAACTGATAATAAAATGTTTCCCACATACATCAGTTCCATGTGTAGAGCCACTTTTCTGAATTTAAGTTTTATACCATATAGAATGATATCCCTATTGGTAGTATCTACTAACGGGATTGTCATTGAAAAAAAATTACCACTTTGGGGAAAATGGAAATGTTACCCCACAACTCTCTGTTTTGAGGGGCACCTTGACACACTACCCACTAAATGTAATATTTACCTCACAAATTAAACAACTGTGTTCCACATACCTTTATGAATAGCAGCAATCGGTCTCTTTGAATACAAGAGATCCCCTCAGCTTAGCAGTCTTTCTCTTCCGAAAGCTCTCTCCTCAAATATTAGCCAATGCAGCTGAGTTTGCGCCTCTAGGTGTTAAAATCGTGATACCAGTCTTCTGGTTGGTCTGGATACCTCTTTCACTACTGTGATTTGTACAGGTATGCATAGTGAAGGTGAGCAGGGATTTTCAATCTAGCTCAACTACTTCCAAAACTATTTCAGGCAAAAGCACCCGATTAGTTACTGCCCCTTCAACCTAATTGGAGAATGGAAGGGTAACACTGTAAAATATTCCTTCTGTTAGGTCTATCAACATTGTTAAAGTTCTTATCTTTTCATTGTGTCCATCCACCAAAAGCTAATTGTCACCATTAAGGAGGGAAGGAAATGGGGAAGCGCCACCTGGGTGCAGAGATTAAAAAGCTTTTAATAGAGAAAGGTAAATGACACTTACAGGATGGAAGTGATTGCAGGCTCATAAGTCCAATGCCTCGTACACGCAGTTGGAATTTCCGACAACAAATGTTCGATGTGAGCTTGTTGTCGTAAAATCCGACCGTGTGCATGCTCCATTGGACATTTACTGTCGGAATTTCCTACAACAAAAATTTGAGAGCTGGTTCTCAAATTTTCCGACAACAAAACTTGTTGTTGGAAATTCCGAGCGTGTGTAAACAATTCTGACGCACAAAATTCCACGCATGCTTGGAATCAAGCAGAGCACTGGCTATTGAACTTTATTTTTCTCGGCTCGTCGTACATGTTGTACGTCACCGCTTTCTTGACCTTCGCAATTTCCGACAACATTTGTGTGACCGTGTGTATGCAAGACAAGTTTGAGCCAACATCCGTCGGGAAAAAATCCACGGTTTTGTTGTCGGAATGTCCGATCGTCTGTACGCGGCATAAGGGTAGGAAAGATATATGCCTTCTGCGTCCATGGGGGTGTAGATGTCACTCTCCAGGCTGTGCAGGTGGATGGGTGTTGGATGTCTTCAGCGTTCCCACCCTTTGACTTATGATCTCTCTGAGGACAGCTGCCGCCTACCCCGGGTAATACACACATCCACATGTGCATTCACCACGGATGTACAATGGACTAATTCGTTTTTTGGACTCTTATGTGTGTTTAATGCCCTAATCAATACTACTATTTTGGATCCAGTTTTTTTTTGCGCCAGATACAATTGTATATTTAATTGTCACCATTGTAGTGGAGTGACAACTGAGCTACCAAACACCACTGATCGCTCAGTTCTCCCTGCCACTTTTAAGCCGTGTACACATGGACTGTTTTCATCGGACGAACCGATCGCGTATGGGCCCCATCTGTCTTTTTTCCATCGGTGTGAAAAAATAGAACATGTTTTAAATTTTTCGGAAGGGAGAAAAACCGATAGCAAAATCCGATCGTCTGTGTGGAACTCCATCAGATAAAAAACCCCACGCATGTTCAGACTGAATTATGAGACGGGAGCGCTCGTTATGGTAAACCTAGCGTCATGCTGTAACGGACTGAAAAGCACGGAGACTGAAAAGCGCAAATCGGCTCTCACCAAACTTTTACTAACACGCGGTAACACAAAATCAGCAAAAGCAGCCCAAAGGGTGGCGCCATTGGATTTGAACTTCCCCTTTATAGTGCCGTCGTACGTCACAGCGTTTGGGACAATCGGTTTTTTGACTGATAGTGTGTAGGCAAGACTGATGAAAGTCAGCTTCATCGGATTTCCAATGGAAAAATCCATCGGATTAGAATCCATAGGAAATCCGATCGTGTGTACAGGGCTTTAGAAGAGAGTGGTGACTGTCAGTCACTGATGTCTGCTCTGCACCCCAGCGCTTACTAAAGCCCTGGGTTGGGGAAATCGCTGAGAGGCTGAGCCAGGTGCTGGTCCAGGCTCCTTGGTCGATCCCGACCATTTGGTCAGGATCTTTCCCCAGCCTGGACTGGGTCTATGATATCAGCCAACAGCGGGCTTTAGCTGAAAAGGGGTCACAGGAGTGCACAACTGCAATCCTGTGATCCAAACGAGCTTAGGCTGTACTACCCCTTTAATATACTTAATACTTATACTTAAAGGGGTTGTAAAGGCAGAAGGTTTTTTATCCTAATGCATTCTATGCATTGGCTCCCGCTGCTGTCAATCAAAGTTAGTCATGAGGAGAGAAAGGGGGTGGGACCGGGCTGCGGCTCCACGTCTAAATGGACACAGGGAGCTGTGGCTTGATTCGGGTGCCCTATAGCAAGCTGCTTGCTGTGGGGGCTTTCAACAGGAGGGAGGGGCAAAGAGATCCCAAGAGGGACCCGAGAAGAGGAGGATCTTGGCTGCTCTGTGCAAAACCAACTGCACAGAGGTGGTAAGTATACACATGTTTGTTATTTTTAACTAAAAAAAAAAAAAAAATGGGACTTTAGTATTACTTTAAGAAATATAAAATAATACATTCTGGTTGACATTCAATGAAAATCAATTAAAAGTGAAGAGTTCCACACTACAAACAAGAAAGTAGATACAAGACAGCAATAATGCAAATAAAAATAAGTCAGAAATAAAGTCCCAAAAGCCACACGTGTGAAATATGAAGTGACTAAGTGAAAATCCCATATACAGTCCAATTTAAATCTTTACGCATTCTTGAACTGGCAAATAGCTCCACGCTACAAACATAAAAGTAAATATGAAACAGTAAAATAATACAATAATGCAAATGTAGCGGGAACTCCAAATTTAGGGGGTCTTTATGTCCAAATTTAGGGGGCTGACCCGAGCACTAGTATGGCTCGGGCCTTCTAATTGTGCTGGACTCTGCTTTGTTGCTGTGTGCCTATTTAGAGTTCCCTGTGGCCTGCAGGTGGCGCTGCCATGTTGGGTCAGGGTTGAACCATAGGTTGCATTGGCGCGATTGGATGTCCTCTCTCGGCCACCATGCAGTGGGCTGGTTCTGCCTGCTGTGCATGCTGGGAGAGGATATAAAAGAGGCAGACGCCATTATTCAGGGAGAGACCCGGGAACAAGTACCCAGAGGAGTGTGCCCCCTAAGGAGGGGGGCGCGTACACCGTCTGAAGAGTCTCGGGCACCTTGAGCCCGAGACCGCAACGTTCCGGGTAGGCCCAGTACCATCAACTGGGTCTACAGGCAGAACTTTGGAGTCCTAGGATGCCCGGGTGAGGGTATCCGCTCTGACCAAGAGGAAGCCAGGGAAGGATCGGCCCCATAACAGGAGATGAGTGATAGTTAGATTGCTGTCTCGGGAAAGGCCTGGTGACCTGTCGGAGGGAAGGATCCTATGCTCCGCAGAACTGACCCTGCGGAGTGCTGCTGCTCTTCGAGGACATACTGAACTTGTCCTTGGAGGATTTAAATTGCTTGTTCGAGCTCCACATCGCCTGCTAGGACCATTGAGGGACTATCCGGGTGAGCTGTACCCACTCGGGACCGAGTGGTGATGAATCTGGGAGTTCTGTGCCTGAATCTGCTTTAGTTCAACTATTATCTCTCTCATATACTCTCTCTTACCTATGTAGCACATGGACCCTTTTTACTACCTTTGGCTCACTTGCAGGAAAAGGGCACACCGTACTATATGCCCGTACCCTCCTGTTTGAAGAGGTTGAGCGGTGTCATGTATTTGGGTCCCACAGCTAGGTTCTTCATCGGTTGGTTCTCATCTCCTAGGATATAGGGACAAGTCTCTGTTTTCCCCCCAAGTAATTCCAATGTCCACACCACTCTAAACTCCAACGTTGAGTTTATTTTTCTTCAATGTTCAGCAGATAGAAAATGGTGGATAGGGATGAGCTTCGTGTTCGAGTCGAACATACGTTCGACTCGAACATCGGCTGTTCGATCGTTCGACGAAGATCGAACGATTTGGGCCGTTCGCGCCAAATTCGAGTGACGCGAACGGCCCACAATGCACTACGCCATCGCAGTGTCATCCAGGCGCTGTGATTGGCCAAGCATGCACTGTGACCCCGCATGCTTGGCCAATCACAGCGCCGGCAGCGAGGAGAGCAATGATTGGCCACAGGCAGGATGCCTGTGGCCAATTATTGCTGAGGGTGTTTAGTACACGCCCCACACTATAAAAGGCCGCCAGCACGGCGGCCTAGTGTAGTGTGTTCCGGAGCAGGGAAAGAGAAGCATAGGCAGGGACAGTGACATTTATTTTTTTCTTGCTTAACCTGGATTCCTTTAGTTTAGGGAAAGAGAAGGATAGGTAGGGAGAGTGTCAGTGTGTTTTACTGTGCGAATCCTTGTTTCTAGGGACAGGGAAGGACAGTGAGGGAATTCTCTTTGTGCTATAGTGTGCTTTAAAAAAACATTTTTTCTAGGGACAGAAAACTATAGGTAGGGAGAGTGTCAGTGTGTTTTACTGTGCGAATCCTTGTTTCTAGGGACAGGGAAGGACAGTGAGGGAATTCTCCTTGTGCTATAGTGTGCTTTAAAAAAACCTTTTTTCTAGGGACAGAAAACTATAGGTAGGGAGAGTGTCAGTTTCTTTCACTGTGATAATCCTTGTTTCTAGGGACAAAGAAGGAAAGTGAGGGAAATTCTCCTTGTGCTATAGTGTGCTTTAAAAAAACATTTTTTCTAGGGACAGAAAACTATAGGTAGGGAGAGTGTCAGTGTGTTTTACTGTGCGAATCCTTGTTTCTAGGGACAGGGAAGGACAGTGAGGGAATTCTCCTTGTGCTATAGTGTGCTTTAAAAAAACATTTTTTCTAGGGACAGAAAACTATAGGTAGGGAGAGTGTCAGTGTGTTTTACTGTGCGAATCCTTGTTTCTAGGGACAGGGAAGGACAGTGAGGGAATTCTCCTTGTGCTATAGTGTGCTTTAAAAAAACATTTTTTCTAGGGACAGAAAACTATAGGTAGGGCGAGTGTCAGTGTGTTTTACTGTGCGAATCCTTGTTTCTAGGGACAGGGAAGGACAGTGAGGGAATTCTCCTTGTGCTATAGTGTGCTTTAAAAAAACATTTTTTCTAGGGACAGAAAACTATAGGTAGGGAGAGTGTCAGTGTGTTTTACTGTGCGAATCCTTGTTTCTAGGGACAGGGAAGGACAGTGAGGGAATTCTCCTTGTGCTATAGTGTGCTTTAAAAAAACATTTTTTCTAGGGACAGAAAACTATAGGAAGGAAGAGTGTCAGTTTCTTTCACTGTGATAATCCTTGTTTCTAGGGACAAAGAAGGAAAGTGAGTGAAATTCTCCTTGTGCTATAGTGTGCTTTAAAAAAACATTTTTTCTAGGGACAGAAAACTATAGGTAGGGAGAGTGTCAGTGTGTTTTACTGTGCGAATCCTTGTTTCTAGGGACAGGGAAGGACAGTGAGGGAATTCTCCTTGTGCTATAGTGTGCTTTAAAAAAACATTTTTTCTAGGGACAGAAAACTATAGGAAGGAAGAGTGTCAGTTTCTTTCACTGTGATAATCCTTGTTTCTAGGGACAAAGAAGGAAAGTGAGTGAAATTCTCCTTGTGCTATAGTGTGCTTTAAAAAAACATTTTTTCTAGGGACAGAAAACTATAGGTGGGGAGAGTGTCAGTGTCTTTTACTGTGTGAATCCTTGTTTCTAGGGACAGGGAAGGACAGTGAGGGAATTCTCCTTGTGCTATAGTGTGCTTTAAAAAAACATTTTTTCTAGGGACAGAAAACTATAGGTAGGGAGAGTGTCAGTGTGTTTTACTGTGCGAATCCTTGTTTCTAGGGACAGGGAAGGACAGTGAGGGAATTCTCCTTGTGCTATAGTGTGCTTTAAAAAAAAACTTTTTTCTAGGGACAGAAAACTATAGGTAGGGAGAGTGTCAGTTTCTTTCACTGTGATAATCCTTGTTTCTAGGGACAAAGAAGGAAAGTGAGGGAAATTCTCCTTGTGCTATAGTGTGCTTTAAAAAAACATTTTTTCTAGGGACAGAAAACTATAGGTAGGGAGAGTGTCAGTGTGTTTTACTGTGCGAATCCTTGTTTCTAGGGACAGGGAAGGACAGTGAGGGAATTCTCCTTGTGCTATAGTGTGCTTTAAAAAAACATTTTTTCTAGGGACAGAAAACTATAGGAAGGAAGAGTGTCAGTTTCTTTCACTGTGATAATCCTTGTTTCTAGGGACAAAGAAGGAAAGTGAGTGAAATTCTCCTTGTGCTATAGTGTGCTTTAAAAAAACATTTTTTCTAGGGACAGAAAACTATAGGTAGGGAGAGTGTCAGTGTGTTTTACTGTGCGAATCCTTGTTTCTAGGGACAGGGAAGGACAGTGAGGGAATTCTCCTTGTGCTATAGTGTGCTTTAAAAAAACATTTTTTCTAGGGACAGAAAACTATAGGAAGGAAGAGTGTCAGTTTCTTTCACTGTGATAATCCTTGTTTCTAGGGACAAAGAAGGAAAGTGAGTGAAATTCTCCTTGTGCTATAGTGTGCTTTAAAAAAACATTTTTTCTAGGGACAGAAAACTATAGGTAGGGAGAGTGTCAGTGTCTTTTACTGTGCGAATCCTTGTTTCTAGGGACAGGGAAGGACAGTGAGGGAATTCTCCTTGTGATATAGTGTGCTTTAAAAAAACATTTTTTCTAGGGACAGAAAACTATAGGAAGGAAGAGTGTCAGTTTCTTTCACTGTGATAATCCTTGTTTCTAGGGACAAAGAAGGAAAGTGAGTGAAATTCTCCTTGTGCTATAGTGTGCTTTAAAAAAACATTTTTTCTAGGGACAGAAAACTATAGGTAGGGAGAGTGTCAGTGTGTTTTACTGTGCGAATCCTTGTTTCTAGGGACAGGGAAGGACAGTGAGGGAATTCTCCTTGTGCTATAGTGTGCTTTAAAAAAACATTTTTTCTAGGGACAGAAAACTATAGGAAGGAAGAGTGTCAGTTTCTTTCACTGTGATAATCCTTGTTTCTAGGGACAAAGAAGGAAAGTGAGTGAAATTCTCCTTGTGCTATAGTGTGCTTTAAAAAAACATTTTTTCTAGGGACAGAAAACTATAGGTAGGGAGAGTGTCAGTGTGTTTTACTGTGCGAATCCTTGTTTCTAGGGACAGGGAAGGACAGTGAGGGAATTCTCCTTGTGCTATAGTGTGCTTTAAAAAAACATTTTTTCTAGGGACAGAAAACTATAGGTAGGGAGAGTGTCAGTGTGTTTTACTGTGCGAATCATTGTTTCTAGGGACAGGGAAGGACAGTGAGGGAATTCTCCTTGTGCTATAGTGTGCTTTAAAAAAACATTTTTTCTAGGGACAGAAAACTATAGGAAGGAAGAGTGTCAGTTTCTTTCACTGTGATAATCCTTGTTTCTAGGGACAAAGAAGGAAAGTGAGTGAAATTCTCCTTGTGCTATAGTGTGCTTTAAAAAAACATTTTTTCTAGGGACAGAAAACTATAGGTAGGGAGAGTGTCAGTGTGTTTTACTGTGCGAATCCTTGTTTCTAGGGACAGGGAAGGACAGTGAGGGAATTCTCCTTGTGCTATAGTGTGCTTTAAAAAAACATTTTTTCTAGGGACAGAAAATTATAGGTAGGGAGAGTGTCAGTGTGTTTTACTGTGCGAATCCTTGTTTCTAGGGACAGGGAAGGACAGTGAGGGAATTCTCCTTGTGCTATAGTGTGCTTTAAAAAAACATTTTTTCTAGGGACAGAAAACTATAGGTAGGGAGAGTGTCAGTGTGTTTTACTGTGCAAATCCTTGTTTCTAGGGACAGGGAAGGACAGTGAGGGAATTCTCCTTGTGCTATAGTGTGCTTTAAAAAAACATTTTTTCTAGGGACAGAAAACTATAGGAAGGAAGAGTGTCAGTTTCTTTCACTGTGATAATCCTTGTTTCTAGGGACAAAGAAGGAAAGTGAGTGAAATTCTCCTTGTGCTATAGTGTGCTTTAAAAAAACATTTTTTCTAGGGACAGAAAACTATAGGCAGGGAGAGTGTCAGTGTCTTATACTGTGCGAATCCTTGTTTCTAGGGACAGGGAAGGACAGTGAGGGAATTCTCCTTGTGCTATAGTGTGCTTTAAAAAAACATTTTTTTTCTAGGGACAGAAAACTATAGGAAGGAAGAGTGTCAGTTTCTTTCACTGTGATAATCCTTGTTTCTAGGGACAAAGAAGGAAAGTGAGTGAAATTCTCCTTGTGCTATAGTGTGCTTTAAAAAAACATTTTTTCTAGGGACAGAAAACTATAGGTAGGGAGAGTGTCAGTGTCTTTTACTGTGCGAATCCTTGTTTCTAGGGACAGGGAAGGACAGTGAGGGAATTCTCCTTGTGCTATAGTGTGCTTTAAAAAAACATTTTTTCTAGGGACAGAAAACTATAGGAAGGAAGAGTGTCAGTTTCTTTCACTGTGATAATCCTTGTTTCTAGGGACAAAGAAGGAAAGTGAGTGAAATTCTCCTTGTGCTATAGTGTGCTTTAAAAAAACATTTTTTCTAGGGACAGAAAACTATAGGTAGGGAGAGTGTCAGTGTCTTTTACTGTGCGAATCCTTGTTTCTAGGGACAGGGAAGGACAGTGAGGGAATTCTCCTTGTGCTATAGTGTGCTTTAAAAAAACATTTTTTCTAGGGACAGAAAACTATAGGAAGGAAGAGTGTCAGTTTCTTTCACTGTGATAATCCTTGTTTCTAGGGACAAAGAAGGAAAGTGAGTGAAATTCTCCTTGTGCTATAGTGTGCTTTAAAAAAACATTTTTTCTAGGGACAGAAAACTATAGGTAGGGAGAGTGTCAGTGTCTTTTACTGTGCGAATCCTTGTTTCTAGGGACAGGGAAGGACAGTGAGGGAATTCTCCTTGTGCTATAGTGTGCTTTAAAAAAATATTTTTTCTAGGGACAGAAAACTATAGGAAGGAAGAGTGTCAGGCCTCGTACACACGACCGATTTTCTCGTCGTAAACAGTCAAGAAAAGTGCCGCGAGAGTTTTTTTGTCTAGAAAAACGTTCGTGTGTATGGTTTTACGACGAGAAACTTGACGAGAATCTCGACGAGAAAATAGAGAACCTGCTCTCTATTTTCTCGTCAGGAGTCCAGATTTCCTCGTCGTGTTTCTCGTCGGCCTGTTTTGTGACGAGAAAATGGTTCGTGTGTATGCTTTTACGACTCTTCCAAAAGTGCGCATGCTCACAAGCAACTATGAGACGGGAGCGCATCTTCTGGTAAAACAAGCCTTCATAATGGAGAGAGCACATTCGTCACGCTCATAAATATTTCATCGTTTAAATGTTCTGCATTGAATTCTTCGTTAGAATGTTACATTAATCAAAACGAGAGACCTTCTTTTGCTGCTGATATTCACACAGAGTTATGCCTTATTTTTAACCTTTTTCATGCTGCTCTTTATAAGATTTATGTGTATTATATCGTGCAAGTTTTTAGGAATAATTTAAATGGTTATATTTTTCAAAATGATGTTAATTATAATTTCTCAATGTTTTGATAGCGATCTCCCATTTAATTTTCTAATCTATATTTTTAAAATTTCACACCATGTTTTTGAGCTAATCAGGTTTAGTTATTCTTTTGGGGGGGTGATATCTGTGCCTTTTATTGTCAGTCAAATGTATCTGCTTACTCCAAAGCTTGTTTTTTTTTATTTAAAAATACACATAGTCAAGTATGAACTTAAACAAAAAACACATTTATTCATGTTTATAAATTAAATAAAGAGAAGGCAGCGCTGGAGAAGCTGCTGCCATTTGTGCATCCCAGGGACCCCAGAGCACACAGCAACCCTGTGTGGACACTAAAATTGGGAGCTTGAGAAGGCCCACATTTCAGAACACAATCTGATGCTGGCCTCCCAGAGGTCAGGAACAGCAGCAGGTGAGATATATGTCCCAAGTGTGTGGTACTACAACAGGCTGCCTTCTGTCCGACCAGTGCGACCACAATGAAGCAAGGCCATCACTTCCTCTTCTTCCTGGCAACCTTCCCTGCAGCCTTTACTGAAGCCTTCCTTCTTCGTTTAGCTGGAGGCTGGCCCACTGGAGGGGTACTCCTGTCAGGAGGAGGAGGTGGAGGTGTAGCAGAAGGGGGTGGGGCAGAAGAAGAAGGTGGAGGTGTAGCAGAAGGGGGTGGGGCAGAAGGTGGAGGTGTAGCAGAAGGGGGTGGGGCAGAAGGTGGAGGTGTAGCAGAAGGGGGTGGGGCAGAAGAAGAAGGTGGAGGTGTAGCAGAAGGGGGTGGGGCAGAAGGTGGAGGGGTAGCAGAAGGGGGTGGGGCAGAAGAGGAAGGTGGAGGTGGAGGTTGAGGTTGGGTCAGTTGGGCCACCTCACATATGGCGGTATTGGGGGTAATTTGCTCCATCACCCCCTTGTTGAGCAAGGTGATGAGCAGGGGTTCGCATAGGAGGCGTTGCTCCATGCTCATCACCTTGAACTTAGCCTCCACTAGGCCGGCAATGGCCTCTTCAGGGGATGTGGGCTCCTTGAGGGTGGCATGGGCCTCTTTAATAAGGGCCATTGCTGCCTCACTGGTGGTCCTGTCCCTCCTGCCTCTTTTGTGAAGCCTGATGGGAGGCACCTGGGATCTGGTGCTTCTCCTTTGCCCTGCCACCTCCTGTCTGCCACTGGGCCCTGCCACCTCCTGTCTGCCACTGGGCCCTGCCACCTCCTGGCTGCCACTGGGCCCTGCCACCTCCTGGCTGCCACTGGGCCCTGCCACCTCCTGGCTGCCACTGGGCCCTGCCACCTCCTGGCTGCCACTGGGCCCTTCCTCCTCCTGCCTGACAGTTTCCAGACCCTCCTCCTGGCTGATTTCATCCTGTGTATGAAAAAGAAACATAGTTTAATATGTTGGTTTAATCTTTGCATCAAACTTTGTAATCCTGATGGAAGCAATTAGAATGTAAATGCATAAATCCTTGCTTTAAATTTACCACTACATCAGCTTGACTATTTACCACACAATTAAGTGCAGAATAATGTCTACAGATCATGATTTCACTTGTTGAATACAAAATAATGTATGTTTCTCATCCTGACATATTTGGGAAACATTAATTTTATCCCACTACATTTTCAGTTAATACTATACCTGGCTCCAGATGGCCAAATCAGGATCATCCAGGATGGCTGCCTCCTCTTGCTCCAGAGAAGGCTCAGGTTGGCTGCAGGGAAGTCTGGGGGGAAGAGTGGAGAGTGATGGCCTTGGCTCAATGTGGTCATCCAGGAAGGACATCCTGCTGTAGTACCACAAAACCGGGACATAAACATCATCTGCTGCTGCTCCTGACCTCTGAGAAGCCAGCACCTTAGAGCGTTCAGTCCTGTAGGTACCTCTCAAGCTCCCAATTTTAGTGTCCACTTGTTTTGCTGTGGCTGTGGGCACCTTGGTATGCACAAATGGGAGCAGCTTCTCCAGCGCTGCTTTTCTCACCCCTTTTTTTTTATGGATGGGGTTTTTGGTCTCCCACAGAGCCGGCAGCTCCCTTACCCGGTCAATAAATTCCGCCAGGAACTCTTTGTCGCTAATAAATACATTCATATTGTATCTGCAAGTAAAATAAATTATATTTAAATAATGTGAGGCAAACAGTCTAACCTCCTTCACATCCTAGTCACCATATATATCCTCCAACAATCTCAAGACAGTATAGGCCAACAATTTTAACAAGTCTCACAAAATCACATACCTTCGTTCGCACGTCCGTCACTTGAACTCCTCTCTCCGCACACCGAACGTACTATAGTCACATGTGTGTTTGCTATATACACACCACGCATGCGTCCAAATTCGAACACGTCGCTCCGCACACGTCGCCCGCCCATGACGTTCTAACTAACATCTTTTCCCCGCCCCTTCTCTTTCGGCGCGCAGACAGATATGGCGGAGTTACAGCAGGTGTCTGATAATTCCGCAACTAGCGAGGAGACAAGCCCGGAGACCGAGGACACGTCACGATCAAGGAGGAGATTCAAGGCATCGAATATGTCTTTGGCGGAGATGGCGGAGATGGTGGACATCTTGGTCAAGGCTGATTATGATGCCAAGCATGGGCCGTATAGCAAACCAAATAGAAGGAAGGCCAAAATCCTCACTAAAGTTGTGAAGAGTCTGAGGGCGAAGTTCGGGGTGAAACGCTCAAATGAGCAGCTCAGAAAGAGGTGGTCAGACCTCAAACTGAGGGAGCCAGACCAGTTGAGGAGCATAAAGAGGATGCTCGCTAAAAGTAAGTAAAATGACGACCTTTCTGCTATTAATCTTTTTAGAAACTGACTTTTTTTTTTTTTAAAGCATATTGGACTCCCTTCCAAAATGTATTATTTTGAACTAGGTTGGGCACAGTAATCGTTCGTTACGTTACCGACACTTCGTTCGGCCACTATCCGTGGTTTTGGCTTATTTAAGACCCCCAAAAGTAATTAGACATCTGCCATTTTTGATCAAGTATTGTGGATAATTTTAAAGTCTAGATGATGTGTTTGTAAGGAGAATGAAATGCAAACTTTAATCAGTGTAAAGGAGAGGACACTCAGCAGCTGCTTCCACATCTGTACTTTGGAGCACTATAGTGTGGGCCACCAGACCCGCCTTTTTTGGGTGTCCCACACAGGTGCATCAGAGTTTATTTGTGGTGCCTCCATGTCCAAAAAATTACATCCAAATGTGAATAATAAACATATTTGGGGTCATAAAGAATGCATTTTTTTCTTTAAATTCCGCACAAACACACACTTGTACCCCACTTCCAAACAATTTAGCCTGTTTTAAGTTTAAAAATGAGATTTTTACAGTGTGATAAATAGACCTTTGGTTTTATTCTCATAGGGGAGAGAAGACTGGGAGGAGGACACTCCAGGGAGCACATGCACCCCACAACTTCCAAGCAACCCCAAACTCCCAAAGATCCACAACCGAAAGATGTGCAGGAAGTTGAGGTGGAGGAAGGAGAAGTGCAGGAAGGAGAGGTGGATGACGTTGTGGATCTGGTCACCACAACAGGTCAGTATCTGACACCACAGCTTAAGGTAAGCGAGGTAGGCCTGCAGAGTTTTATTAATTTTTTTTTATGGTTTTTAGGGGATGGAAATGTTGTGAAGGATAGCACACCGTTCTCTGCTGACAGTGCCCTCCGCCTCATCCAGCAAGTGATGGAATGTAGCACGGAACTGGACCTAATTAAACAAAGAATCCATGTGATGGAACAAACATTTAAAGACATTCTCGATGTTTTGGGGAGAATTCAATAAGCCATCCAAACACATTTGTTTTTACATGTTTGTTTTTATATTTTTACTAATTTTTTGAGTAACAAAGCAGCCAAAATTTGAATATGCACACAGTGTGTGAACATGTGCTATCTGCCATCAGGGGATATCCATGTACGTCTTTTGTGGGTGCAACCCCTTCCTCGTATCAAAAGTCGGTGAACTGAGGAAGGGGATGCACCCCCAAAACACATCCATTGATCACCCCTGATGGCAGATAGCACATGTTGACAATAGGGATCAGGATTGTAAACTTCCTATTTGCAAAAAAGTAAAAATGTGTGCATATTGAATTTTTGGCTGGGCAAGGGGTGGCAGGACCCCATATTAGGACGGGCACATAGAGACATAGTTTGTGTAACTGAATGTCTCAGATTGCTCAGAGGTATCCAATGTTGTCATTTTAGAAATGCAAGTGGTATTTTTGTATTTTCATAAGCCAAAATTTGACGGGTTGTGGTCAGGCCAACCCCAAAGTAAAACAAAAAAAAATGTGCAGAGAGTAAAATATTTGACCACAAACAACGTGTAGCTTCTTTTTATAATACTCTCTAAGCTTATTTGGTTCTTTTGTAAGGTAACATAGTGAAATTGGTTGTTATTTACTAAAGTAAAATACACTTGCCACTACAAATGCACAAAGACAAACTAGGAGACAGGAAAGAACAAATAATTAAAGGTTTAAACAAGATTTTTATTGGGATACTTAGACATAGGCTGGCATAGGAATTGCCCCCCTACCCGTGAAATACTCCATGTATTTGTCCCGAACCACACGGGCATTTTGGGGGGGCAAGCCAAGACGGGCAGATTCCAGGCCCGGAAGGGGATTTGCAGGGGAAAGTCCAGCCTCTGGCAAAACTGAGGCCATATATGAATTCGCTTTGCGGCAAAGAAAATTGTGTAGCACACAGCAGCATAACACTACATAGTTTATTTTGTAGTCCGCCAAGTGGATGGAAGTCATAAAAAGGCGGAACCGGCTGGCCATTATGCCGAAGGCATTTTCAACGACTCTTCGGGCCCTGGCCAGCCGGTAATTGAACACACTCTTCTCTGGGGTCAGGGTCCTCTGTGGAAATGGCCTCATAAGATGCCGTCCGAGTCCGAAGGCTTCATCAGCCAAGAAAACAAAGGGGAGTCCTTCAATATTCCCTGCATCCGGTGGCAATGCAAGGTCGTCACTCTGGAGACGGAGGGCAAACTCCGTCTGGATGAAGGATCCCCCATCGGACATCCGGCCATTCTTCCCTACATCAACATAGAGGAATTCATACCGTGCTGACACCACCGCCATCAGCACAATGCTATGAAACCCCTTGTAGTTGTAGTAGTAGGATCCAGAACGGGGTGGCGGCACGATGCGGACGTGCTTCCCGTCTATGGCACCACCGCAGTTGGGGAAGTCCCACCGCGTGGCAAACTCCGATGCCACAGTCTGCCATTCCTGTGGCTTTGAAGGAAGCTGTGGAGTGAAACAAGATGAAATAATATTAGAAAAACAAAGGCATACATTACAAGCAAATTCAAGACCAAAAAATTAGAGACCAACATCAATCTAATTATACGTTTATTAAGGTGTGTAAAAAAAGTATAATGGAAGGCTCATTTATCATATTCATCACCCCCTCTGATGGGCCATTACTAAATTATTTTGGGGGGGGGGAGATGTGTTTGGCCACAGGATAGCATTGCAGTGGCGGTGCGTCCAGAGTGGGCGCTGGAGCACTGTCCCCTCTCTCCTGTGCCCATCACTCAGAACAATACATAGGTTCATGCGTTGCATGAACCTATGTATTGTCTATGCCGCACACTATTCAGGTGGATGGCCTCTTGTAAAGCGACCGACATATGATTAATTGCGTCATTTAGGGGGTTAAAATTGCAGAGCAGAAACAGGTATTAAAAAAGTCTTGCAAATTACAACCTGAGGGATGTAATTGGCTTCCTCAAAGAAAAATCGGGGACGCAAGGAGGGGGCATTCCTTGTGTAAACACTGACAGGCAGCTCTGGCAATCATGTTCACCAAGTCTGTTTAATGGTAACATGATTGGCTGATGCAACATGAAGGGAAGGAGAAGACATCAAGGACAGAAGAAGGATGGCACTGACCACAAGAAGGTAAGTGCAGGGCTGGGGGGAAACTGGCTGCAATAGAGGGGACTAAATGGCTGCATTGGAGGGGACAACTGGGGGCGTTTATTAGGCAACAGAGCAAAAAAGGAGGAAGTTTATTTCCGAAATTGGGGTTGTAACCCCCCAACATTTGGAGCAACAGGCGCCCCTGCTGGAAAAGTTAGTGAGGGGAAATATTTAGGGAGGATAAAAAAGGGGCATTTAAAAACTTCCAGCATGCATGGGGACAAAGGGGACATTCTCAGCATATTACAATCATGGTAATTAGGAAAGGATGAAAGAAATACAATACATTAGCATACATGTAATACATAAAATGTGATGTGAAGGGAGAAAACTTACCCTAATATAGTCCTCCTGCAGGACTTGTATAATAGCAGAACAGGTGTCTGGGATTATGAGGCCCAGAGCCTGGGGGGAGATGCCTGTGGTGAACTTCAAGTCCTGAAGACTTCTCCCTGTCGCCAGGTAACGCAACGTGGCGATGAGCCTCTGCTCAGCACTGATGGCTTCCCGCATAACGGTGTCCTTCCTGGTAATATAGGGGGACACCAAAGCCAACAGTTCCTGAAAAACGGGGTCAGACATCCTCAGAAAATTCCTGTAGTCCTCAGGATTATTCTCGACGATCTCCCGCAGCAGAGGCATGTGGCAGAATTGGTCCCGCTGGAGCAACCAATTCTTGGTCCATGAACTCCTCCTCACACCATTCATGGACTGGTCTTGGTCCAAAACAAGCAGACCAACACCAAGCGCACGCACAGCACGAACTCGACGACGAGAACGTCCAGGCGACATGGCTAGGAAACGGTCGTCTAATCAGAACGTACAGAACAGAACGCACTTTAGAACAGCAAGGCCTATGAATAACGAACTGAAATTCAGAAACGAACAGGCAAGAACGCACTGTAAAACAGATACGACCTGCCTAGACGCCCTGAAAGTCAAGATACGAACCCACAAGCACAAACTGAACGGCAGAAAACGATCTGAAAAGTACGAAGACTGAAAAGCGCGAATCGTCTCTTCCCAAACTTTTACTTCACACGCGGTAACACGAGATCAGCAAAAGCAGCCCAAGGGGTGGCGCCAAGAAAAAAGATCTTCCCCTTTATAGTGCCGTCGTACGTGCTGGACGTGAGCGCAGAGAACCACAAGGAAATTGGGAAATGACAGTGTGTACGCATAGAAAGCTTGACGAGAAAATCGACAAGCTTAACAAGAATCTCGTCGAAAAAAACGACGTGTTTTTTACGACGAGAAAATCGGTCGTGTGTACGAGGCCTCAGTTTCTTTCACTGTGCGAATCCTTGTTTCTAGGGACAGGGAAGGACAGTGAGGGAATTCTCCTTGTGCTATAGTGTGCTAAAGCATTCCTCATCAACCATCTTTGAAATCCTTGTTTTTTTGGACAGTCAGGGAAATTGTCGTTGTGCTATTCTGTGCAAAAGCAATCATCCTCAACCATATTTAGAAATCCTTAAGTAAAGGGACAGAGAAGGACACCTGAAGGTAGCCCTTATTGCTTTTTTCCCATCTCCCTGCAGGCCATCTATTAGAATGTCTGGAAGGCAAACAAGGAGAGGCAGACAGTCAGGAGGCAATAAAAGAGGGCAAGCAGGCTCTGTGTCTGGGGGCAACAGTGCTGGTCGTGGACGCGGTGCATTGTCATCAGCACATGGCCATGGGACACGCTTGTCCTTCTTTTCAGCAGCTGGACATGTTGAGCCACATCATGCCGAAGACTTGGTAGAGTGGATGACCAAGCCCTCCTCCTCCTCCTCATCCTCTCTCACCCAGGCTCAGGGTACTGGAAAAGCAGCTGCCAAAGCGTCCTCTTCCCTGGTATCAATGTCAGACTCATCATCAGTCACTCCTTCCCTAGACCCACCATGTCCTCCTCCTGAGGAGTCCCCCGAACTGTTTCAGCACAGTGTTGGGTACATGCTCCAGGAGGATGCCCAGCGTTTCGAAGGGTCTGATGATGAAACCCAGCTAGAGGAAGGCAGTAGCGTGAGAGCAGACAGAGGGGATGCTCAAGAAGGACACCAATCTGGCAGTCATGTTCCAGCAGCTGCAGCATACTGCCAGATTGGCTCTAGTGATGAGGAGGGAGGGGATGATGAGGTCACTGACTCCACGTGGGTGCCTAATAGGAGAGAGGAGGAGGAGGAGGATGAGGAGGAGGCACATCTCCAACGAGGCAGGATGCCCTTTGGTGGCCAGCGTAAGGGCAGTACACCGACGGAATCACACCGCAGAGCTCCGCCTGTGCAGGGCGCTGCCTCTGCCCATCATTCAAAAAGTTCTTTGGTGTGGGCCTTTTTTGAGGCTAGTGCAACAGATCGCACAGCTGCTGTTTGCAACATATGTCTCAAGCGTATATCGCGTGGCCAAAACATCAGCCGCTTGGGTACCACATGCCTGACCAGACATATGTTGACCTGCCATGCAGCTCGTTGGCAAGCCTACCTCAAAGACCCACACCAAAGAACAAAGCGGACCTCTCCTTGCACCGCATCAGCTGGGATCTCCAACCCCACTATAACTTCAGTCCTCTCTGAAACATGCACTGAGAGGAATGAAGGTGTAGAATTAGGTGTGTCACAGCCAAGTACTTGCGGCCACTCTGCTAGCAGTACACCGACGTCCGATTCTAGCAGGCAAATTTCCCTGCCCCAGCTGCTGGACCGTCGAAAGAAGTTCACTCCCAGCCATCCACATGCCCAGCGGTTGAATGCTAGCTTGGCTAAATTGCTAGCGCTTCAACTGCTGCCTTTTCAGTTGGTAGACTCGGCCCCCTTCCGTGAGTTTGTGCAATGTGCGGTTCCTCAGTGGCAGGTTCCCAAACGCCACTTTTTCTCACGGAAGGCTATTCCGGCTCTCTACCGGCATGTGGAAGGCAATGTCTTGGCCTCGCTGGACAGGGCGGTCAGCGGTAAGGTGCATATTACCGCTGACTCATGGTCCAGCAGGCATGGACAGGGACGTTACCTTTCTTTCACGGCCCATTGGGTCACTCTTTTGGCAGCTGGGAAGGATGCAGGACAAGGTGCAGTAGTGTTGGAGGTTGTTCCACCGCCACGCCTCCAAAATGCTACTACTGGTTGTGACACACCTCTCTCCTCCACCCCCTCCTCTTCTTCTTCCTCCATGGCCTCTTCCTGTGGTTTGTCCTCGGAACCAGCGGTGCTCCGTAGGCGTTCAAGGGGCTACGCAAGTACGCAGGCAAAAAGATGCCATGCCGTGCTTGCGCTGGTGTGTTTGGGGGACAGAAGCCACACTGGGGCAGAGGTCCTGTCTGCTCTGCAGGGCCAGGCCGAGAGGTGGTTGACGCCACGCCAGCTTAAGCCAGGAATGGTGGTTTGCGACAATGGCACCAACCTCCTCTCCGCCCTCCGACAGGGACAACTGACCCATGTGCCCTGTGTGGCTCACGTCCTTAAACTGGTGGTGCAGCGGTTCTTGGGCAGGTACCCGGGCTTACAGGATGTCCTGAGGCAGGCCAGGAAAGTCTGTGTGCATTTCCGCAGATCTTATAATGCCAGTGCTCGCCTGGCTGAGCTGCAAAAGGAGTTGAACCTGCCCAAGAACCGCCTTATATGTGACATGCCCACCAGGTGGAACTCAACGTTGGCCATGCTGCAGCGGCTGCACACGCAGCAGAGGGCCATCAATGAGTACCTGTGCGACTACGGCACCAGGACAGGGTCAGGGGAGCTTGGTTTTTTTTCTCCACGCCAGTGGGGCATGATCAGGGATGCATGCACTGTCCTGGCACCATTTGAGGAGGCCACGAGGATGGTGAGCAGTGACAGTGCATGCATCAGTGACACTGTACCTCTTGTCCACCTGTTGGAGCACACGCTGCGTGAAATAATGGACAGGGCACTTGAGGCAGAACAGAGGCAGGAAGAGGAGGACTTCCTTGCCTCTCAAGGCCCCCTTTACCCAGACAGTGTTCCTTCTGTCCCACCCATCGCACAGGAAGAGGAGGAGGAGGAGGAGGAGGATTGTGTCAGCATGGAGGTGGAGGCTGGCACTCAGCATCATCAGCAGCAGTCTTTTAGGGATGATTTACAGTCCCAAGAAACCAGTGGACTTGTACGTGGCTGGGAGGAGGTGGCTGCGGATCATGTCGTCCTTAGTGACCCAGAGGACTCCGGAGCGAATGCCTCAGCAAACCTACGCTGCATGGCCTACCTGATCCTGCAAAGTCTGCGGAAGGATCCTCGTATTCTTCGGATCAAGGAGAGGGACCATTACTGGCTGGCCACTCTCCTTGATCCACGGTACAAGGGTAAGGTTGCGGACCTTATGTTACCGTCGCAGAGGGAGCAGAGGATGAGACAACTCCGGGAGGCCTTGCAGAAAGGTCTGTGCAACGCGTTCCCAGAGACTGGGAGGTTACAAACTCCTGGTCCTGGACAACGAGTTGCTGAGGCTTCGGCCAGTCAAAGAAGGAGCGGTGGGGAAGGTGGCCGTCTGACCGATGCGTTCAGACAATTCTTTAGTCCGCAGCCCCAAAGTATGATCGGTTCCAGCAACCATCGCCAGCGTCTGATAAACATGGTGCAGGAATATCTAGGGGCAAGGTCAGACTTGGACACCTTCCCCACCGAAAATCCTCTGGCTTACTGGGTCTTGAGGATGGATCACTGGCCAGAGCTTGCACAGTATGCAATTGAGCTACTGGCCTGTCCTGCATCCAGCGTTCTTTCGGAACGCACATTCAGTGCTGCTGGAGGATTTGTCACGGATCACAGGGTGCGCCTGTCCACCGACTCGGTTGATCGACTGACTTTCATCAAGATGAACCAGTCTTGGATCACCACCAGCTACCACACACCTGATGCTGATATAACAGACTAATTGATTTTAACATGTCACATCCCTTCAAGACTGATGCTGATGCTGAGTGCCTGTGCTGTTATGTTGACTGGCTATCCTCCTCCTCCGAGTCCTCAATGATACGATTGATGATGATAGCTTGGAAGATCATTTTTGTTTATGGGTGCCGCCACCAGTGGCTAAGGCCCAATTTTTCAGCCCCTGTTTTACAGGGGCGTGTAATTACAATTTTTTTAGCAATAATTTGCCATAGGGCTCATTGCTGTGCTCCAAGTACAGTATCTGTGAGGGGTTGGAGTGTTGTGGCACCAGTGCCTAAGGCCCAATTTTTCAGCCCCTGTTTAACAGGGGCGTGTCATTACAATTTTTGAAGCAATACTTTGCAACAGGGCTCATTGCTGTGCTCAAAGTACAGTATCTGTGAGGGGTTGTAGTGTTGTGCCACCAGTGCCTAAGGCCCAATTTTTCAGCCCCTGTTCAACAGGGGCATGCAATTACAATTCTTGATCTAATAATTCACAGCAGGGCCCATTGCTGCACCCACCAAGAGTAACTCTGAGGGCTTACAGTGTTGTGGCAACGCCACCGCCACCACCACCACGAAAGGCCCAATTTTTCAGCCCCTGTTCAAAAGGGGCATGTAATTACAATTCTTGATCTAATAATTCACAGCAGGGCCCATTGCTGCACCCACCAAGAGTAACTCTGAGGGCTTACAGTGTTGTGGCAACACCACCACCACCACCACCACCACCACGAAAGGCCCAATTTTTCAGCCCCTGTTCAACAGGGGCATGCAATTACAATTCTTGATCTAATAATTCACAGCAGGGCCCATTGCTGCACCCACCAAGAGTAACTCTGAGGGCTTACAGTGTTGTGGCAACGCCACCACCACCACCACCACGAAAGGCCCAATTTTTCAGCCCCTGTTCAAAAGGGCATGTAATTACAATTCTTGATCTAATAATTCACAGCAGGGCCCATTCCTGCACCCACCAAGAGTAACTCTGAGGGCTTACAGTGTTGTGGCAACACCACCACCACCACGAAAGGCCCAATTTTTCAGCCCCTGTTCAACAGGGGCATGCAATTACAATTCTTGATCTAATAATTCACAGCAGGGCCCATTCCTGCACCCACCAAGAGTAACTCTGAGGGCTTACAGTGTTGTGGCAACACCACCACCACCACCACCACCACGAAAGGCCCAATTTTTCAGCCCCTGTTCAACAGGGGCATGCAATTACAATTATTGATCTAATAATTCACAGCAGGGCCCATTGCTGCACCCACCAAGAGTAACTGTCAGGGCTTACAGTGTTGTGGCACCAGCACCACCATCAAAGGCCCAATTTTTACTACCACTGTTCAACAATTATATGTAATTAAAATTCCTGATATAATAGTTGACAGCAGGGCGTTCCAGCACCAACCAAGAGTAACTGTGAGTGCTTACAGTGTTGTGCCAACACCAACAACTAAGGGGCCTATTTCTGCAGAGTATATACGGCAGGTCCCTACTTTCAAACATCCAACTTACAAACGACTCCTACTTGCAAACGCAAGAAGACAACAGGAAGTGAGAGGAAATCTACCACTAGGAAGGAAAATTCTCTCCTGTAAGAATAAATATGGGAGAAAGGTGTCTCCTCTGTACTGATGCTTTATCAGCAATCCTTGTTTCAAGAAAAACACCACATTTCAAAAACAGTTGTCATTGGGACGGAAAGTGAGGTGAAATGTTCTGAACAGGGGCACAGACAGCAAAACAAATGTTACAGGGGTGATAACCCTTACCTATGTTTTCCAAAAAGTTTAAAAATAGATTTTTGGGCTGGAGCTACACTTCAACAATGTACCTGTTCAAAATTACAAACAGATTCTACATAAGAACAAACCTACAGTCCCTGTCTTGTATGCACCGCCTGTATACGGCTGTTCAGAGTATATAGGGCCTTTTTTATTTTATGTGCGGGGTTCCCCTTAATATTCATACAAGACCCAAAGGGGCTGGTAATGGGCTGGGGTAGGGGGGGGGGTCATGGGGTAGCTATGCCATTTTTCTTAAAGATTTTTATCCATATTACCGGGACCAGACATTACATTAAAGCCGCAAGCAGTTTTAAATGGCTTTTTTTCCCTTTAGAAGTGTCATTTTGTGCAGGGACAGTTCTAAACACGGGAAACACGTGGCACTTCACAGGCATACTTTAGACACCCCCCAGGTACGATATTTAAAGGAATATTTGACTTTTTTTTTTTCACTTTATGCATCATTAAAATGACTGCTCCCGAAAAACGACCGTTTTTAAAACTTCTTTTTGCATTGATACATGTCCCCTGGTGCACAACCCGGGTTCCCAAACCCTTTTTAGGACAATAACATGCATAATAGTTGTTATAATTAGCACTTTAGAATTCGAACGTTCGCATCCATTGTATTTAATAGGGTTCTAATGTTCGTACGAACTTTCGGTCCGTTCGCGGGTTCTGGTGCGAACCAAACCCGGGGGTGTTCGGCTCATCACTAATGGTGGATAAGAGACAGGACAGCAAGGTTTTGGGAGGTAGTTCCAGGCACAAGTAAATGTTACAATCACCACTCAATCCCTGGGTGGGTTCAGCTCACCCAGATAGTCTCCTGTAAAAGTGGATCCTAGCAGTCGTAGTGATGCTCACATGCTCAATTAGGTTCTTTTCTTGGAAACAATCGGGAGACCCTCTGCCACAGAATCTATCATGTCCCGAAGTTCTTAGCTTTTGAAATACAAGGACAGGTGCCAGCAACAGCACATTACTAGGCCCTTGGTGGATAGATGAATCCCTCCAGAAAGTTACCGGGCCCCTTCCTTCACGTGAACTCTCACCGGTCCCTCAGAAAGGTCCTCCCCCGGCCTCCTCTTCTTAGAGCGGGTCCCCTCGCAAGGGGCACCCTGGGATTCCTCTTTCCAGAAGTGGGCTCCAGCTAAAGGTGCTTAGCCCAGGGCTGAAGTTGCAGCCCCAGGGCTAAAGGTGCCTGGGACTGATGCGCACGTGGCCCCATGGCCTGGAGGGCCAGGCGCCACGCACTTGGACTCCTCGCTCTCTCAGAACACCTGCCAGGTGGCATCTGCCCCTTATGTATCCTCCCCCAGAATGCACAGTAGGCCAACCACGCCCACTGTACCGCTGCTGAGAGAGGACACCCTGAGATACAGCACTATTACTAGTGGTTCAACCCTGACCTGTCATGGCAGCGCCACCTACAGGCCACAGGGAACTGCACACCGTTATGCCACCTGCGGAAACAAAATAGCACAACCTATAAATGAGAACGGTCTGAGCCTAACCACTAACTCAGACCAGCCCCATAAATTTGGGTATATAGCACTCCTAAAAGGGGGTGGGCGCTACACCTATCAAGCAAAGATACAAAATAAACTCAAAGTTGGAGTTTAAATGGTTTGGACGTTGACTTTAATAAAGAGGGAAAAGTACAGACTCGTCTCTACATTCTGGAGACGGGAACCAGTGGAAGGAGGTAACTCGCTGCGGGACCCAGGTACATATACACCGCCTGACCTCTAAACTAGGGGACACAGGCTTGTGGCATGGGTGCCTCTTATTTCCCCTAAGAGGAGAGGGTAGTGCTACACAAATAAAAATAAGTCTGAAATAAAGTCCTAAATGCCACAAACGTGAAATATGAAGTGACTAAGTGAAAGTCCCATATACAGTCCAATTTAAATCTTTAAGCAATTTTGATCTGGAAAACGTGTGCAAAACACCCTGGACAACAGTGACCACCACCATTGACAGTGAAGATGTCTCCTCACCTTTTAACACAGACCTAATTATTGAAAAAAAGGTCAATAAGTGCTTTTTTGTGCAGCCAGCAGGTCTACATACAGTATACAGATATCGCTTCCAGCTCTTCAGTCGTTAGCCTGCATTAAACATCTAAATCACAAAAAAGGGGGCTTCATAGTGTAAACTGCTTGGTTTATTTAAAAATGGAAGCTAAAATAAGACTCACAGAATAAAAAAGAATACATTGCATATGTGGTAATAAGCACAGTATACTCTCACAATGGCAGATTAGATACCGGCAAGATGGCGCCTTAGATTTCGGGCTTTCTCAAAGGATGGATGAGTGAAGTTGCTATCATGCTATAAAAATGCCTAAGGGGACCGGTCACCGTAGAAACAAATGCAAAATAATAAACAACATTTTACTAGAGTCCAAAAAACAGCATAAGGCTCTCCATGCAATTCACACATTGAAAAACAACCCACAAGACTATTACGTATAAATTCATGACAAATATTAAAGTAGAGAGCAACATATAAGCAAAAATTAACATAAAAAACAGCATATCATTATTCTGGATTTATTATTATTCAGGATTTATATAGCGCCAACAGTTTGCGCAGCGCTTTACAACATCAGGGAAGACAAAAAAGTTACAATACAATTCACTACAGGAGGGATCAGAGGGCCCTGCTCTTTAGAGCTTACAGTCTAGAAGGGACAAAGGGTAGTAGCTGTGGGGGATGATCAGATGGAAAAAATGAAAATATAGTTGTTAGGTGTGGGTGGGATAGGCTCCTCTGAAGAGGAAGGTTTTCATGGATCGTCTAAAAGCTAATAGAGAAGGATATAGACGGACAGGTTGGGGTAAGGAGTTTCATAGGCTTGGAGAGGCTCTGGAAAAGTCCTGGAGACGAGCATCGGAGGAGGTGATGAGAGAGCCAAAGAGCAGAAGGTCTTGAGAAGAACGAAGAGAACGATTAGGTTGGTATTTTGAAACTAGGTCAGTGATGTAGCTGGGGGCAGAGTTGTGGATGGCTTTGTAAGTAGTTGTTAGTATTTTGAATTTAATTTGTTGGCTGAGCAGAAGCCAGTGGAGGGATTGACAGTGAGGAGTAGCAGAGACAGAGCGGTTGGAAAGGTGGATGAGTCTGGCAGCAGCATTCCTGATGGACTGAAGGGGGGATAGAGTATGCAGAGGTAAGCCAATGAGGAGGGAGTTTCAGTAATCGAGGTGAGAGATGACCAGGGAGTGAATTAAGAGCTTTGTTGTGTCATTGGTTAGAAAGGGGCGTATTTTGGAGATTTTGCTGAGTTTGAGGTGGCAAGATTTGGACAGTGATTGGACGTGGGGCTTAAAGGAGAGTTCAGAGTCCAGGACTACTCCTAGGACTTTGGCATGTGGGGATGGGCTGATAGTTGTGCCTTCAAGTGTGACAGGGAGATCAGGGGAAGAGGCACGTGGGGGAGGAAAAATTATAAGTTCAGTTTTGGATAGATTGAGTTTCAGGAAGTGGTGTGACATCCAAACTGATATATTTGATAGTAGATTAGCGATATGTGAGGAGACTGAAGGAGTGAGTTGAGGGGTAGAGAAATAGATTTGAGTGTTGTCAGCATAGAGATGGTATTGGAAGCCGTGGGAGGCTATCAACTGACCAAGGGAGGAGGTGTAGATTGAAAATAGGAGAGGTCCAAGAACAGAACCTTGGGGGACCCCAACAGAGAAAGGAAGAGGAGATGAGGAAGTAGAATTGTAAGTAACGCTAAAGGTGCGGTTAGATAAGTAGGTAGAGAACCAGCGAAGAGTACTGTCATGATCAGTGTCATTCTCTGGGTCACCTGCTGGTGGTGCTATTGCTTTCAGCACCAAAGGGTGCAGTTTTGGTGGCCACCAGCGGGTGTCTCCCATTTGTCTGGAGCCAAAATCATCTCCTGCTATCAGGCGTCACCTGAGACTGATTGCAGGAGGTGTGTATAAATACCCAGCAGACACTAAAGCATTTGCTCTGGTATTGTCTTGAAACCTAGACCTGTATTTCTGAACCTTGTGACCTGTTAGCTTGTACTTTGTGTCCTGTGTTCCTGAACCCTGCATCCATCCCTGGACTCCTGCCTCTGTACCTGGTGACTTATTATCCTGTACCTTGTGTCCTGTGTTCCTGAACCCTGCATCCATCCCTGGACCCCTGTCTTGCAGACTCATCCCTTCCTCCTGTTGTCCCTTCCGGCTCCCTGTTCAATCGGACTGATCTCTCGTGTATGACCCTGGCTTGATTACATTTATGCTTTAATCTCAAACCTATATTCACGTTGGTGTAGGGAGTTGTTTTGTGTGTCACTGTGGTTGTTTGCTGGTTGCCTTAATGTTTATGAATTATCCTTTCAATAAACGCATATATATATTTACTTACCTTGTGCCTAATTCCTTTAGTGCAGCCCACTGATCTGCGTACCCTGTGCTGGATGCTGTGTTAGGCATCCGTGACAGAATACCAGAGCCATTCAAGCAGATCGGCTGCACTTGGGAATTGGGTCTGGGCACTTGCTATTGCTTAAGAAATGCAGCTTGAAGATATTCTGTATTTGTCGCTCCTGGCAACAGAGGACAAGGAATTTTGTTCTCAGACATTAAGTGAACACACTAGAGAGCAGTTGCTGGAATACATCCGCCTAGCTCATGTTTTTGTGGATCAGGGCAGGTTCCTGTTTGAGGATGTGCATCCATTGATTCGGATCTGTACAGAGTTGGCCCTGTCTGATGCCTCCAGTGGAGACGATGACTATACACCCCCTTTTAGGGCAGCTCAGGTAGAGTCCTTGGTGTGGCTGTTGGAAGATGACTCAGTCTTTTTCCTTGAGCAGTACTCAACTTGTCCTACACAGGTGCTTGCAGCGTGTATTGAGTCAGTGCAGTCTCTGGTCAGACAAGCAGTGTGCAAACCTAACTTTGTGCAACCATTACTACAGGCCTGGTCAAGTTTATTGTACTCAGCCCCTGTCGGCTCCCTGCCACCCATTTCTGTGTCTAGACACCAGCCTGCTGGGATGTCTGCGTCTCCTTTACCCCCAACTACCACAGTTGCCAACCAATACACCCCCCTACCAATGAAGTACCAGTACCCTGTTTCCCCCTGCTGCACTTACCCTGCCTTTAATCCTCCTGCTTCTTCTCGGCTGCCTCCATCAGTTCCCCTAAGACCCCCTTCAAAATCTGCACCCTCTGCTTCACCATCCTTCCGCTCTTCGCCTCTACCAGCTGCATCCACCACCTACAGCCCTGTATACATATACAAATCTTCGGTGGCTAAACCAAAGAAAAAACGGAAGTTCTTTCCAACTCACACGATCCTGCCAGTAATCCAGCCTGTTTCCACACCAGCCGACCTGTTCCAGCCTGTCTCCGCACCAGCCGACCTGTTCCAGCCTGTCTCCGCACCAGCCGACCTGTTCCAGCCTGTTTCCGCACCAGCCGACCTGTTCCAGCCTGTTTCCACACCAGCCGACCTGTTCCAGCCTGTTTCCACACCAGCCAACCTGTTCCAGCCTGTTTCCACACCAGCCAACCTGTTCCAGCCTGTTTCCACACCAGCCAACCTGTTCCAGCCTGTTTCCACACCAGCCAACCTGTTCCAGCCTGTTTCCACACCAGCCAACCTGTTCCAGCCTGTTTCCACACCAGCCAACCTGTTCCAGCCTGTTTCCACACCAGCCAACCTGTTTCAGCCTGTTTCCACACCAGCCGACCTGTTCCAGCCTGGATTTTCGGTGCCCGTCACCCAGCCTGACGTTTTGGTGCCCGTCTTTCAGCCCGCTGAACCAGTGCCTGCCATCTGGCTTGCTGAACCGGTGCCCGGTGGCCAGTTTGAAGTGCCTCTGCCCGGTGGCCAGTTTGAAGTGCCTCTGCCCGGTGGCCAGTTTGAAGTGCCTCTGCCCGGTGGCCAGTTTGAAGTGCCTCTGCCCGGTGGCCAGTTTGAAGTGCCTCTGCCTGGTGGCCAGTTTGAAGTGCCTCTGCCCGGTGGCCAGCTTGAAGACCCAGCGCCATTTGCCCAGCCCACTGACATGGTGCCTGCTAAACCAGTTCTCGATGCCCGGCTTGCCGCTGATTTTGCCCTGCTTGATTCCCAGCCTGACTGTGATGCCCTTGTGTTGTTCGCCTCCGTTAGGTTCATGCACATTGCCCTGCCTGTTTTCATTTCCAGATCCCAACTTCCAGACCCTGGTGGTGGGGTGCGTGTTCCATTGCCGGACTCAGGTGCCACGCCTCCCAGTAGGTTTAAGGACTCTGGCCGGAGGAGCACAAGTAGTCCGCAGACACAGGGGAGACTTTTTGGGACCTTTCCGCACCTACCAGCACTGCCAGATCAAGGGCAGAATGGAGTGTCCGGAGGCCACTCCTTGGGAGGGGGAACTGTCATGATCAGTGTCATTGCCTGGGTCACCTGCTGGTGGTGCTATTGCTTTCAGCACCAAAGGGTGCAGTTCTGGTGGCCACCAGCGGGTGTCTCCCATTTGTCTGGAGCCGAAATCATCTCCTGCAATCAGGCGTCACCTGAGACTGATTGCAGGAGGTGTGTATAAATACCCAGCAGACACTAAAGCATTTGCTCTGGTATTGTCTTGAAACCTAGACCTGTATTCCTGAACCTGAACCTTGTGACCTGTTATCTTGTACCTTGTGTCCTGTGTTCCTGAACCCTGCATCCATCCCTGGACTCCTGCCTCTGTACCTGGTGACTTATTATCCTGTACCTTGTGTCCTGTGTTCCTGAACCCTGCATCCATCCCTGGACCCCTGTCTTGCAGACTCATCCCTTCCTCCTGTTGTCTCTTCCGGCTCCCTGTTCAATCGGACTGATCTCTCGTGTATGACCCTGGCTTGATTACATTTATGCTTTAATCTCAAACCTATAGTCACGTTGGTGTAGGGAGTTGTTTTGTGTGTCACTGTGGTTGTTTGCTGGTTGCCTTAATGTTTATGAATTATCCTTTCAATAAACGCATATATATATTTACTTACCTTGTGCCTAATTCCTTTAGTGCAGCCCACTGATCTGCGTACCCTGTGCTGGATGCTGTGTTAGGCATCCGTGACAAGTACATTCATGGTGCCCAAAGGCGTGGAGTTTTTTGAGGAGAAGGGGGTGGTTACCCATATCGAAGGCAGCAGAGAGGTCCAGGAGTAGGAGTACAGAATAGTGTCCCTTAGTTTTGTCCGTTAGTATATTGTTTGTTAGTTTTAGGAGAGCAGTTTCTGTGGAATGTTGAGGACAAAATCCAGACTGAATGGGATCAAGAAGGCTATTAACAGCAAGGTGGACGCTCAGTCGGTTGTAGACTAGACGTTCAAGGAGTTTGGATAAAAAGGGGAGCAAGGAGATGGGGCATAGGTTGTTAAGATTGGATGGGTCCAGTGAGGGCTTTTTAAGTATGGGGCTGACAAGTGCATGTTTTAACCACTTAACGACCGCCCACCGCCGATTTACGTCGGCAGAATGGCACGGACAGGCAGAATCACGTAGATCTACGTGATCGCCTTTGTGCAGTTGGGGGGTCCATCCGGACCCCCCTTCACTGCAGTGAGCGGCCGTTGAGTGTTCGGGAGCGATCAGGCATGAGGGGGCGGCCGCTCGATTCCGCCCCCCCCCCTCGCGATCGCTCCCGGCCAATGAAAATGCTTCCTCCGCCATGTGATGTAAACAAGGCTGGAGGAAGTGATGTCATCTCCCTCGCCGCGGTCTTTTCGTTCCCGGCGCCGAGGAGAGAAGACAGAGGTTAGTGCTCCAACAGTCCACTGACACGTAGGTACACATAGGCACACAAATCACCCCCCAGTCACCCCCAGATCACCCCCCAGGTCACCCCAAAGCCCCCAATCACAGTGTCACTGATTGCAGTGATCATTTATTTTACTGATCACTGCATTTAGTGTCATCTGTGATTGTAAAAAGTTGCAGGGCAGTTAGGATTAGGCCCCTTTAGGTCCAGGGTAGCCCCCTAACCCCCCCTAATAAAGGTTTAACCCCTTGATCACCCCCCAGGTAACCCTTTCACCCCCTAACTTCAGCGTCACTAAGCGATTGTTTTTCCGATCGCTGTATTCGTGTCGCTGGTGTTTTAGATAGGCAGTTATTTTTTTTTTAGGTTCGCCGCAGGTTTTTATTAGTGTCAGGTACCCCCATATATTATTTTAACCCCCTGATTGCCCCTAGAGTTAACCCTTTCACCAGTGATCGCCGTATAAGCGTCACTGGTGTCACTGGTTAGCCAGTAAGTTATCTAGTTATTTAGGTAACCCGTCAGGTTTTTATATAGCGTCGGGTACCCCCATATTTAACCTAATAAAGGTTTTAACCCCCTGATTGCCCCTAGTTAACCCTTTCACCAGTGATCACCATATAAAGGTTACGGGTGACGCTGGTTGATTAGTTTGCTTTTTATAGCATCAGGGCACCCGCCGTATATAACCCAATAAAGGTTTAACCCCCCTGATCGCCCGGCGGGTGAGATCAATTAGGTTTTAGCGCCAGAGAGGGTCTGCGTCGCCCCAGGCAGTGTTAGGTTAGTGACAGTAACGCTAACACCCACGCGCAAAGCATACACCCCCCTTAGTGGTATAGTATCTGATCAGATCTATACTAGCATCCCCAGCGGTTTAGGGTTCCCAAAAACGCAGTGTTAGCGGGATCAGCCCAGATACCTGCTAGCGCCTGCGTTTAGCCCCTCCGCCCAGCCCAGCCCAGCCCACCCAAGTGCAGTATCGATCGATCACTGTCACTTACCAAACACAACACACATAACTGCAGCGTTCGCAGAGACAGGCCTGATCCCTGCGATCACTAACAGTTTTTTTGTAGCGTTTGATATATTTGCTGACGACAGTCAGGTGCTTTTTTTCCTGTGAATCTTACTAGTGTACCCCTAAATTTAGAGCCCAAAATGGCAAGACGAAGGTACACTAGTAAAGAGGCCTACGAGATTCTGAGCATGACAGATAGTGAAGAGGAGGTCACGTATCTGTCAGATTCAGGCTCAGAATATCTTCCCGTAGAAGACAGTGACGTCAGCGGCCCCACGTCAGATAGCTCTGACGACGAAGTTGAGGTCCCTGCTAAGGTCAGGTGTACCCGATCCCGATCTTCTGAGGTTGTTGAGGAGCAAGAACCGCAGGTCTCTCGTATCATGGAGCAGAGTAGTACTAGCGCCGCTATTCCTTCTGGTGAACTGGCAAGCACCAGCGGCCTAGTACAGCCTGGACGTACATCCAGCACTGCAGTAACACTTGGTGACGTGGCGAGTCCCATAAGTGCAGTTCAAGCTGGCGAGGTGGCAAGCACAAGTAGTGTCCCGCTGCCACCAAGAAGACAAAGGCAGGCCCGTCGTGCCCATACTGCCCTTCCTGCAGAATTCGCCTATCCTGATTGGGTCCCCACCACTTCTGCAGAACCCGTACTTCCCCCATTCACTGCCCAACCCGGTATTCAGGTGGAAACAGCTGATTTTATTCCAATTGATTTTTATTCGCTGTTTTTCACGGAAGATCTCTATAGATCTATTGTGGACCAGAGTAATTTATATGCTGGTCAATTTATCGCCGCTAACCCCCAGTTGCCTAAAATTGCCAGAAATTGGAAACCAATTACGGTTTCCGAATTTAAGACCTTTCTGGGCCTTTCCCTCAACATGGGCACACATAAATTTCCGTCATTGCGTGCTTATTGGTCCACGCACCCAATTGACCACATGCCAGTGTTCTCTGCCTCCATGTCCAGGGCACGATACGAGCAGATTTTGCGGTTCATGCACTTCAACGACAATGAACTTTGTCGTCCACGTGGGGACCCTGAATACGACCGGCTCTATAAAATTCGGCCCCTCATAAGCCACTTCAACGAACGTTTTGCAGCCTTGTTTACTCCCGATCAAGTTGTCTGCGTTGATGAGTCCCTGATTAAATTTTCTGGCCGCTTGTCTTTCAAGCAGTACCTTCCCAGCAAGCGTGCCAGATACGGGGTCAAGCTCTACAAGTTCTGTGACAGGGCAACAGGCTATGTAGTGAACTTTACGGTTTATGAGGGAAAAGATAGTCAGATTGAGTCGGTCAACTGCCCGGATTACATAGGGAGCGCTGGCAAGATAGTGTGGAACTTGGTGTCACCCTTATTCGGAAAGGGGTACCACTTGTATGTGGACAATTATTACACGAGCGTGCCACTGTTTAGTCACTTGTTTGATCATCAGATTGGAGCATGTGGCACCGTGCGACATAATCGCCGGGGCTTTCCCCAGCGGCTTGTAGATGCCCGTCTTAGGCTGGGGGAGAGAGCCTGCTTGAAGTGTAATAACTTGCTCGCTATGAAGTGGAGGGACAATAAGAATGTTTTCCTTCTTACCTCCCTTCATGCAGACACGACAGTCCAAATTCGTACGGCGACTGGTGTTGTGGAGAAACCCCTCTGTGTCCACGAATATAACCAAAATATGGGAGGGGTGGACCTCAACGACCAGTTGATGGCGCCGTATCTAATTGACCGTAAGGCGAGACGCTGGTACAAAAAAGTGTCTCTATCATTATTCCAATTGGCTTTGCTGAACGCTCATGTGCTATACAGAGCTTCAGGCGGGACGTTATCTCTTCTAAAATTCCAGAATGAGATAGTCACAGAACTCCTGTATCCAGGCGGTTCTGCACCTCACCATCCCCAACCAAATGCAGTAAGCCGGCTGCATGAGAGGCATTATTCGTATGTCCTCCCGAGTACCCCTACCCAAAGCCACCCCCAAAAAAGATGTCGTGTCTGTAGCAAGCGCGGATTTAGGCGTGACACCCGTAGTTTTTGTCCACTCTGTCCTGACAAGCCTGGTCTTTGCCAAGGTGAATGTTTTGAACGCTACCACTCAAAAGTGAAGTTTTAGCGTAGGGTACAGCATTTCACAGACAAGGACCCACTTACACAGGGTCTCCCAAGATGCCATTACATTTTGAGAGACCCGAACCATTACAGTTGTAAAGTTACAAAAAAAAGTGTAAAAAAGAAAAAAAAAAAACATAAAAAACAAAACACAAAAAAAATATAAAATAAAAAAACCAAAAATAGTTGTCGTTTTATTGTTCTCTCTCTCTCTATTTTCTCTCTATTGTTCTGCTCTTTTTTACTGTATTCTATTCTGCAATGTTTTATCATGCTTGCTTTTCAGGTATGTAATTTTTTGTTTTCAGGTGCGCCATTCAACTGCAGCACGGAATTATTTATCTTGACAGCAACAGCGTTTGCTCCCACGATACATAAAGCCGTGACTCCAGTGCTGTAGGAGGTGATTTCACCACCACAGTTAAAAAAAAGAGCATATATGCCGAAGCATGGGGGCAGCAGGGGCGGAGGAGCGATTTTGCTCCTAATGCCGCGTACATACGGTCGAAATTCCGACGGAGGCCTGCCCGTGGAAAATTCCGACCGTGTGTACGCGGCATAACTTTTTTGCGGGAGGATGCCCCCATGCTTCGGCATATATATATTTTAGGCACAGGTTGCGTTAAAACATGTTTTTATTTTTTACTAGGTTTTGTTTTGGTATTTGCTTTGCAGGTATGGCATGGTAAGGTCTTACTGTTGTACTGTAATGTTACTTTGTTTTAATGTTAACCACCATTTGCTTAGCAGGTACGCCATTCAGTTGCAGCGCGGATCTATTTATCTTGACAGCAACAGCGTTTGCTCCCACGATACATAAAGCCGTGACTCCATCGCTGTAGGAGGTGATTTCACCACCACAGTTAAAAAAAAGAGCATATATGCCGAAGCATGGGGGCAGCAGGGGCGGAGGAGCGATTTTGCTCCTAATGCCGCGTATATACGGTCGAAATTCCAACGGAGGCTTGCCCGTGGAAAAGTCCGACCGTGTGTACGCGGCATAACCTTTTATGCCGCGTACATACGGTCGAAATTCCGACGAAGGCTTGACCGTGTGTACGCGGCATAACTTTTTTGCGGGAGGATGCCCCCATGCTTCGGCATATATGCCCATCATTAGAAGTGGGTGGATGAAGGGAGGTATTCTAATGGTGGGCATACCCACCAATCAATCTCTTTTTTTTTCGTTCAGCCAATAGGCTGTATGAAAAAAAAGATTACAATACATGTCCAACAAGGACCAGCAACGTACTGGTATGTTGCTGGACTTTGAATGTTTATACCAGAATGATGCCTGCGGGTTTAGGTATCATCTTGGTATCATTCTTTTCAGCCAGCAGCCGGCTTTCATGTAAAAGCAATTCTAGCAGATAATTAGCCTCTAGACTGCTTTTACAAGCAGTGGGAGGGAATGTCCCCCCCCCCGGATATAAAAAGCGCCATTGGGAAATTGGGAAAGCATTTTATCACACCGATCTTGGTGTGGTCAGATGCTTTGAGGGCAGAGGAAAGATCTAGGGTCTAACCCCCCAATTTTTTTCAAAAAAAGAGTACCTGTCACTACCTATTGCTATCATAGGGGATATTTACATTCCCTGAGATAACGATAAAAATGGTAAAAAAATAAAAAATGGAAGGCACAGTTTAAAAATAAAATAAAAAAGCCAAATAAATAATAAAAAAAAAAAAAAAAAAGCACCGCTGTCCCCCCTGCTCTTGCGCAAAGGCGAACGCAAGCGTCGGTCTAGCGTCATATGTAAACAGCAATTGCATCATGCATGTGAGGTATCACCGCGAAGGTCAGATCGAGGGCAGTCATTTTAGCAGTAGACCTCCTCTGTAAATCTAACGTGGTAACCTGTAAAGGCTTTTAAATGCTTTTAAAAATGAATGTAGTTTGTCGCCGCTGCGCGTTTGTGCGCAATTTTAAAGCATGTCGTGTTTGGTATCCATGTACTCGGCCTATGATCATCTTTTTTATTTCATCAAACATTTGGGCAATATAGTGTTTTTTAGTGCATTAAAAATAAAAAAAGTGTGTTTTTCCCCCAAAAAATGCGTTTGAAAAATCGCTGCGCAAATACTGTGTGGAAAAAAAAATGCAACACCCACTATTTTAATCTGTAGGGCCTTTGCTTTAAAAAAATATATAATGTTTGGGGGTTCAACATAATTTTCTTGCAAAAAATTTTTTTTTTTCATGTAAACAAAAAGTGTCAGAAAGGGCTTTGTCTTCAAATGGTTAGAAGAGTGGATGATGTGTGACATAAGCTTCCTAATGTTGTGCATAAAATGCCAGGACAGTTCAAAACCCCCCCAAATGACCCCATTTTGTAAAGTAGACACCTCAAGCTATTTGCTGAGAGGCATGTTGATTGTTGAGCCCATTGAATATTTTTTTTTTTTTGTCCCAAGTGATTGAATAATGACCAAAAAAAAAAAAAAATGTACAAAAAGTTGTCACTAAATTATATATTGCTCAAACATGCCATGGGCATATGTGGAATTACACCCCAAAATACATTCTGTTGCTTCTCCTGAGTACGGGAATACCACATGTGTGGGACTTTTTGGGAGCCTAGTCGCGTACGGGACCCCAAAAACCAAGCACCGCCTTCAGGATTTCTATGGGTGTAAATTTTTGATTTCACTCCTCACTGCCTATCACAGTTTCGGAGGCCATGGAATGCCCAGATGGCACAAAACCCCCCCAAATGACCCCATTTTGGAAAGTAGACACCCCAAGCTATTTGCTGAGAGGTATGTTGAGTATTTTGCAGATCTCGCTTTTTGTCACAAAGTTTTGAAAATGTAAAAAAAGAAAAAAAAAAAGAAAAAAAAATGTCTTTCTTAATTTTCAAAAACAAATGAGAGCTGTAAAATACTCACCATGCCTCTCAGCAAATAGATTGGGGTGTCTACTTTCCAAAATGGGGTCATTTGTGGGGGTTTTGGGCTATTTTGACATTTTATGGCCTTCAAAACTGTGATAGGTAGTGAGGAGTGAAATCAAAAATGTATGCCCTTAGAAACCTTGAAGGCGGTGCTTGGTTTTTGGGGTCCCGTACGCGGCTAGGCTCCCAAAAAGTCCCACACATGTGGTATCCCCGTACTCAGGAGAAGCAGCAGAATGTATTTTGGGGTGTAATTTCACATATAACCATGGCATGTGTGAGCAATATATCATTTAGTGACAACTTTTTGTACATTTTTTTTTTCTTTTTGTCATTATTCAATCATTTGGGACAAAAAAAAAAAATATTCAATGGGCTCAACATGCCTCTCAGCAAATAGCTTGGGGTGTCTACTTTCCAAAATGGGGTCATTTGGGGGGGTTTTGTGCCATCTTGGCATTTTATGGCCTTCAAAACTGTGATAGGTAGTGAGGAGCGAAATCAAAAATGTATGCCCTTAGAAACCTTGAAGGCGGTGCTTGGTTTTTGGGGTCCCGTACGCGGCTAGGCTCCCAAAAAGTCCCACACATGTGGTATCCCCGTACTCAGGAGAAGCAGCAGAATGTATTTTGGGGTGTAATTTCACATATGCCCATGGCATGTGTGAGCAATATATCATTTAGTGACAACTTTGTGCAAAAAAAAAAAGTTTGTCATATTCCCGCAACCTGTGGCAAAATATAAAATATTCCATGGACTCAACATGCCTCTCAGCAAATAGCTTGGGGTGTCTACTTTCCAAAATGGGGTAATTTGGGGGGGTTTTGTGCTATTTTGGCATTTTATGGCCTTCGAAACTGTGATAGGTAGTGAGGAGTGAAATCAAAAATTTACGCCCTTAGAAATCCTGAAGGCGGTGCTTGGTTTTTGGGGCCCTGTACGCGGCTAGGCTCCCAAAAAGTCCCACACATGTGGTATCCCCGTACTCAGGAAAAGCAGCAGAATGTATTTTGGGGTGCAATTCCACATATAACCATGGCATGTGTGAGCAATATATCATTTAGTGACAACTTTTTGTACATTTTTTTTTTTCTTTTTGTCATTATTCAATCATTTGGGACAAAAAAAAAATATTCAATGGGGTCAACATGCCTCTCAGCAAATAGCGTGGGGTGTCTACTTTCCAAAATGGGGTCATTTGGGGGGGTTTTGTGCCATCTTGGCATTTTATGGCCTTCAAAACTGTAATAGGTAGTGAGGAGTGAAATCAAAAATTTATGCCCTTAGAAACCTTGAAGGCGGTGCTTGGTTTTTGGGGTCCCGTACGCGGCTAGGCTCCCAAAAAGTCCCACACATGTGGTATCCCCGTACTCAGGAGAAGCAGCAGAATGTATTTTGGGGTGTAATTTCACATATGCCCATGGCATGTGTGAGCAATATATCATTTAGTGACAACTTTGTGCAAAAAAAAAAAAGTTTGTCATATTCCCGCAACTTGTGGCAAAATATAAAATATTCCATGGACTGAACATGCCTCTCAGTAAATAGCTTGGGGTGTCTACTTTCCAAAATGGGGTCATTTGGGGGGTTTTGTGCTATTTTGGCATTTTATGGCCTTCGAAACTGTGATAGGTAGTGAGGAGTGAAATCAAAAATTTGCGCCCTTAGAAATCCTGAAGGCGGTGCTTGGTTTCCGTGGTCCTGTACGTGGCTAGGCTCCTAAAAAGTCCCACACATGTGGTATCCCCGTACTCAGGAGAAGCAGCAGAATGTATTTTGGGGTGCAATTCCACATATAACCATGGCATGTGTGAGCAATATATCATTCAGTGACAACTTTTTGTAATTTTTTTTTTTTTGTCATTATTCAATCACTTGGGACAAAAAAAAAAAAATATTCAATGGGCTCAACATGCCTCTCAGCAATTTCCTTGGGGTGTCTACTTTCTAAAATGGGGTCATTTGGGGGGGGGGGGTTTGTACTGCCCTGCCATTTTAGCACCTCAAGAAATGAGATAGGCAGTCATAAATTTAAAGCTGTGTAAATTTCAGAAAATGTACCCTAGTTTGTAAACGCTATAACTTTTGCGCAAACCAATAAATATACGCTTATTGACATTTTTTTTACTAAAGACATGTGGCTGAATACATTTTGGCCTAAATGTATGACTAAAATTGAGTTTATTCGATTTTTCTTATAAGAAAAAGTAGAAAATATAATTTTTTTTCAAAATTTTCGGTCTTTTTCTGTTTATATCGCAAAAAATAAAAATCGCAGAGGCAATCAAATACCATTAAAAGAAAGCTCTATTTGTGGGAAGAAAAGGACGCAAATTTAATTTGGGTACAACATTGCATGTCCGCACAATTTACAGTTAAAGCAGCGCAGTGCCGAATCCCAAAAACAGGCCTGGTCCTAATGGCCCGAAATGGTCCGGGGCTTAAGTGGTTAAAGAGTTGGGGAAGATGCCAGAAAAGAGGGAGAGATTGAAGATGTGTGTTTAGAGAGTGTAGAATAGAGCTAGAGGGTGAACGTAGCATTTGCAACGGAACAGGATCCAGAGGGTGGTGGTAAGATGGACATTAGCAAGTAGTTTAGCAACCTTGTCTATAGTGGTGGGGTTGAAATAGGGAAGTAATGATTGTACCTGTGGGCATGAGGTGTGAAGCATGGAGGGTATCTGAACAGTAGAGATCTCCTTGCGAATTGTATCAATCTTCTGTTTGAAGTGATTGGCGATATCCTGGGCAGTGCATGAGTTATATAAGTAGATACAAATGCTGTTTCATAACAAAACAATAAAACGATTGATTAATATCATAAAATGTTGGTATTTGGTCAAATGACTTCCAATGTCTGCGCGGGGTATCTTCAACATGGGTAAGACATTCCAACGCATTTCGTAGGAAACCCGCTTGTTCCTAAATATGAAGATTTTCAATCTCTCCTAAATAGGCAGCACTGTAATGATTTAGCGGGCCCTTCTGGACACTTACTCTTTATGGTTTATGATGCTTTATGACTTTAGCTATTTTAGCTATGTTTGCCCCTATGATTAAGCCCCTACTGGGCAAAATATGTTAGAAGGGGTTCTTTCATGCTGATGTCATTTTTTTACTAAGAGGAGTCACAATATTCTGTGTACGGACAGGTGTCATTTTGTTGTACTTCTGCAAACATTGTGGCAAGTCGGCTGGGAGAACAAATTGGGGCAATTGAGCAGGATCAATTTTTTTGGGATTTTGGTCTACTAAAAAAGAGGTGATAAAACACACTAAGAGCCTATGAACTGCAACCATTTTGGTGATGAAGATTGATGACATGCTCTACTTTTGTGTGGACTGTACTGAATACTCTTACTATGAGGGTCACCTATCGTCTTCCATAGACTGAGGAATTCCTCAATGGCTCAAGACATACCATTTTTTTTCTGGATACTTGATCTCACCAGTGGGTATTGCTAGATCCCTATCACCAAGGTGGACTGGCCAAAGACCACTTGCATTTCTCTCATGGGGTTGTGCCAGTTTAAAATTATGTCCTTTGGGGCAAACAGCATGCCCGCCACTTTCCTGAGCATGATAGAACACTCCCTTGAGTGTATAAACCTTTATAGTATCCTAATCTGTAGTGGTGTTTTCTGCCGTATTGCTTCGAAGATTCCATGTTTATGCGGTTTTCCTAATCTGTTGTGTATTATTCTGTGGTGTATGCATGCTCTTTGTCATTCTGACCCTGTTTTTAGATTTGTGATTCTAACTTTGTACTTGTTTAGAAAACTGCAAGTTAAAATTATTCTCTGTCTGATCATTTGGACAATAATCCATTCTATTACAAGTATCCTTAAATCATCATTGTTGCCATTAGAGAAATGTAAGTGTCAACGCTGTTTGAGAGGGAAACTGTCTTCTTATGCCGCGTACACACGATCATTATTCACGGCGGTTAAAAAACCGCCATGAATAATGACAGGAAAAATGAGGGAACCGCTTCGGTTCCAAGGGTTCCCTACACACGGTCGTTTTTCCCGTCATTTTTTCTCTTGACGAGAAAAACGACCGTCTGTGGGCTCCGCGGCAGTGTCTCCCTATGGGAAAACTGCCGCGGAAAAAAATGATGGAAAAAACGATGAGAAAATTTAGAACATGTTCTAATTTTTCTCGTCGTTTTTTATGCCGTTTTTCTCGACGAGAAAAACGACATAAAGCCCACAGACGATCGTTTTTCTCGGTGAAAAAAAAAATTCAGTTTTTCTCGTCGAGAAAAGCGGTCGTGTGTACGCGGCATTATAGTCTTATTTTCACTTTCTAGCCTGCACAGGTAAATTAGGATGGAAATGGATTGGTAGCTATAGCAGACTTTTTCACATGGTGGGAGGCTTGTTAAAGTGTATGTAAATTCCCAAAAATAGTACAATTTTGTTTTAGTTTACCCTCCTATAAACCTGGCAAATCTTTTTCCACAATTACGTACCAGTAAGTCTAATTGGTTAGAGGGTTTACTGATACTTTTTGATTTATTTAATAATAAACATGTTATACTTACCTGCTCTGTGCAATGGTATTGCATAGAGCAGCCCCGATCTTTCTCTTCTAGGGGACCCCACTGGTGCTCTGGGCTCCTCTGGCGCTTGGGGCTTCTTCCTAGGTGTCATATGTGTGGACTCCATCCTGAGCCGCATTGTGTATTTATTGACACCGCCCAGCCTCTTCTCCCTTGCCACTTGGTTTGATTGATTGAAGCAGGAGCCAATGGCTTCCACTGTACTCATAGAGCCCAGTGAAGGGGGAGAGAGAAAGCAACTCTGCTGCTCTCAGTCACAGCGCTGGATCAAGATTGGGCTCATGTAAAAATTTAGAGGTGCTGGGTGGGGGGGGGGGGATGTCGAGCTGCACATAAAAGGTTTTTTACCTTAATGCAGCAAATGCATCAAATGACGGAGCGATCACTTGTAAACAAACCAACGTCATGTCCGGTTCCTCTCTCCCCTCTCTGTACGGACCAGTACAGTATGAGCAGAGAGGGGAGAGATCAGTTGCAATCAGTGCTGTGGGCTGGATATGTAGTGCCCACAGCGCTGCTCTGTTCCCATTGAAGGAATCCTCCATTCATCTATGCTCACAGCCATCCCTCAGTCATACTCATCCAGCCAGCCATCCATGCTCATCCCTCTGTCATACTCATCCATCCCTCTGTAATACTCATCCATCCATCCATGCTCAGCCATCCACACTCAGCAATACTCATTAATCCATGCTCAGCCATCCCATCCACTCCCAGCCATACTCAGCCATACTCAGCAGTACCCAGCCATACTCAGCAGTACCCAGCCATACTCAGCCGTACCCAGCCATACTCAGCCATACCCAGCCATACTCAGCCATACCCAGCCATACCCAGTCATACTCAGCAGTACCCAGCTGTACCCGGCCATACTTAGCAATACCCAGCCATACTCAGCAGTACCCAGTCATACTCGGACATACTCAGCAATACCCAGCTGTACCCAGCCGTACCCAACCAAACTCAGCTGTCAGGGCCAGATTAAGAACATCGTGGGCCTGGTGCTTAGGATTTTGGTGGGGCCTTTTATCAATAATAATAATTAAAAAAAATTGTTACAGTGGAACCTTGGATTACGAGCATAATACTTTCCAGGAGAATGCTCGTAATCCAAAGTACTCGCATATCAAAGCGAGTTTTCCCATTGAAGTCAATGGAAATGAAAATAATTTGTTCCGCATTGACTTCAATGTGATGCAGTACCGCGTTTGGTCTGAGGTGGGGGGGGGGCGCTGGAGAGCCTCGGAAACTGCCGAAAAGGCCCAAGGACACCTCGGCTGACCTCGGCAAACCTCGGAAAGACTTTGTTCCCGAGATTTGCCGAGGTCTGCTATGTTGTCCTCGGGCCTTTCCGTGCATTTCCGAACGGCGCCGATCAGCTGAGATCGGCGACGTTTGGCTCTGCTCGGCTCCGGCGCCCCCCACCTCAGGCTAAACGTGGTACTGCACCCGCTTTGGCCTGAATCGTGCTCGTTTTGCGAGACAACACTAGCAAACCAAAGTCACAATTTTTAAAAATACAGTGCTCGTATTGCGAAACGCTCGTTAACCATGTTACTCACAATCCGAGGTTCCACTGTATAACAAATTAAATTAAAGAGAGAGAGGGAGGATGAAAGAGGGGGAGAGAGAGAGAGAAAGGGGTGAGGGGGGATTGAGGATGAGAGAGAAAGGGGGGATGAGAGAGAGAGGATGCGCATGAGCATGCGTGGGAATGACATCAACGCAGTCCGGCCTGTACAGAATCCGGCCTGACCGAAGGCACAGAACCCAGAAGGAAGACCGGGTGAAGATGGAAGCGCCCGGTCCCCGCCGGATTGATCACAGTGCAGCACTGGATTGCTCAGTCTGACAATTTAAGTGTACCCTAATGTGCTAATATGCTGTGCATACTTGTACATTGTGGCATAACCTACCTCAGGGCCTCTAAAAAGTAGTAATGTTAGTGAACTTTACTACCGCTTTAATATCACAGGATCTTAGGAGCCTCTCATGGGGCCCCCTACTGACCCGGTGGCCCTTGGGCAGTGCCTAAGTGCATAGTTGCCAACATTTCAAAAATATTTTCAGGGACACTTTTTTTTACAAGTGCTATATTTAGAGTAGCTTAGATCCCCTATGTTCCTCTATACATCACAGTAGTAATCACAAAATTAAATGAGTACTAATAATGGGGCAGAACAAATATAAGGACTGAGAAGATTTCCTTTAGTTGAACTAACAAAAGTGTGCCCATTCTAGAACTGGTAACATTGAGGATATTCTGTATAATTTTAAAGAACTGTTTTTGTGGGTAAGAGGCATAGGGGAGGAGTATGGATGGTATAAAAGTGGGAAGTATGTGCAGGTGAGGGAGAGGAATGTGGAGGGTCTAACAGTGGACACTATGTACAGGAGAGGAGTGCGGAGGGTATGGCAGAAAGCACTATGTACAGGAGAGGAGTGTGAAGAGTATGACAGTGGGCAGTATGCACAGCAGAGAAGTGTGGAGAGTAAGACAGTGGGCAGTATGTACAGGAGAGGAGTGTGGAGGGTATGATGGGGGCAGTATGTACAGGATAGGAATATGGAGAGAAAGATAGTTGGCAGTATGTACAGGAGAGGAGTGAGGGAGGTATGACAGAGGGTAGTATGTACTGGAGAGGAGTGTGGAGGATATGACACTGGGCAGTATGTATAGGAGAGGAGTGTGGAGGGTATGGCAGTGAGCAGTATGTATAGGAGAGGAGTGTGGAGGGTATGACAGTGGGCAGTATGTAGAGGAGAGGAATGTGGAGGGTTTGACAGTGGGCACTATGTACAGGAGAAAAGTGTGGAAAGTAGGACAGTGAGCAGTATGTACAGGCGAGGAATGTGGAGGGTATGACGGTGGGCACTATGTATAGGAGGGGAGTGTGGAGGGTATGACAGTGAGCAGTATGTACAGGAGAGGCATGTGGAGGGTACGACAGTGGGCACTATGTACAGGAGAGAAGTGTATGACAGTGGGCAGTATGTATAGGAGAGGAGTGTGTAGGGTATGACAGCGGGCACTATGTATAAGAGAGAAGTGTGAAGGGTATGACAGTGAGCAGTATGTACAGGAGAGAAGTATGGAGAGTATGACAGTGAGGAGTATGTACAGGAGACGAGTGTGAAGGGTAAGACAGTGGGCAGTATTGTACAGGAGAGGAGTGTGTAGGGTATGACATAGGGTAGTATGTACAGGAGATGAGTGTGGAGGGTATGACAGTGGGCACTATGTACAGGAGATGAGTGTGGAGGGTATGACAGTGGGCACTATGTACAGGTGAGGAGGATAAAGGAATCTGGGAAGGAAAAATGTAAAGGTTTATGGAAGGATGTTTAGGGACTGCGTAGTGGTTAAGCGGGCCATACATGGATTGAAATTACGCCAATTAAGCAGAGACCAACCATAGTCGATCTATGTATGTGCTAGCTGGTTTTACACAAGTCAATCTATTAACCGACTTGAGTACATCCAGCCTGTCAGGTTTTTCCCAAAACAATCAGTGCTGCCAGCTATAGTTAGCAACACTGATCATTATATTCACAGGTAGAACACAATAACACTGCAGGAGTTATTCCCCCACCCACAGGTCAGCAGATGAGGGTGTGTGGGGACAGGCTGGGGAAAGATATTAGTCAGTGGCTGGGTAGGCACTTGCTAGTATCAGAGCCAGATACACACAAAATTTAAAGCATCGCTTAGTATACAAAAAAATTGTGCTAACTTTAGTGTTTTTTTTTTTTTTTTTAATGAATGAAACTGTTTCTTTCCCAAAAAAAAACATGTTTAACAAATTGCTGTGCAAATACAGTGTAACATAAAAAGTTGCAAAGGCCACCATTTTATTTCATGGGGTGTCTGCTAAAACAATGTATATAATGTTTGAGGGTTCTGAGTAATTTTCTAGCAAACAAAAATTATGATTTTTACATGTAGGAGAGAAGTGTCAGAATCGGCCTGGGTGGCAAGGGGTTAATTACCATAAGTAATATACAAATAATTATTATAAGCACTGTGAGCTCATCCTCTCAGTCTGCTGCAGAGTGTGTCAGTTTGTATTTAAACTGGCCGCTCTGCATGTAGCTTCTGACCGGCTGCGCAAGCATCCCCGTATCTCCGGAACCATAATGATAGGAGCCCCATATTTTGGCCAGTGGTGGGATAGGTCTTCAGCTACATACCAGAATGTTGGGCCTCTGTGACTCCTGGTTGCTGAGCTACAACCCTCAAAGTCAATCTTCTTTTTTTTTTTTTTGGGCAAATGGGCCTATCTTGAGAAAGGGGCCTGGAGCTGCAGCTCCAATAGCTCCTATGTTAATCCGGCCCTGTCAGCTGTACTCAGCAGTACCCAGCCGTACTCAGCCATCCACATTTATGGCTCAACCATGCTCAGCCATCCCCATCCACGACTCATCCATCCCCATTCATGCTCATCCATGCCACATCAGTTCTCATCCATGCCACTACAGTGCCTCACAAAAGTGGAATTGGTAGTTAAATTAGATTTGAGAAATGAATGCCCCTAGAACACCTGATGGTTCTCCCTGCATGTTGGGCCTCTGTATGTGGCCACGTTGTGTAAAAGTCTCACACATGTGGTATCGCCAGTCTCAGGAGGAATATCATAATGTGTTTTGGGGTGTAATTTGTGAAATGCATATGCTGTGTGTGAGAAATAACCTGCTAATATGAGAACTTTGTGGGAAAAAAAAAAAAGAAAAACAAATCTTGATTTTGCAAAGAACTGTGGGGAAAAAATCACAACTTCAAAAGACTCACCATGCCTTTTACTAAATACATTGGAATGTCTACTTTCCAAAAAAGGTGTCATTTGGGGGTATTTGTGTTTTCCTGGCTTGTAAGGGCCTGAAGAAATGAGATAGGCCGTCAGTACTTCAGGTGTGATCAGTTTTCAGTGATAGCTTGTGGACTCTATAACTTTCACAAAGACCAAATAATACACACCAATTTGGATTCTTTTTACCAAAGATATGTAGCAGTATAAATTTTGGCCAAAATTTATGAAGAAAAATTACTAATTTTATAACAGAAACAAAGAAAAATGCATTTTTTTACAAAATTTTCCGTCTTTTTTCATTTAACCACTTAAGCCCCGGACCATTTCGGACCATTAGGACCAAGCCTGTTTTTGGGATTCGGCACTGCGCTGCTTTAACTGTAAATTGTGCGGACATGCAATGTTGTACCCAAATGAAATTTGCGTCCTTTTCTTCCCACAAATAGAGCTTTCTTTTAATGGTATTTGATTGCCTCTGCGATTTTTATTTTTTGCGATATAAATGGAAAAAGAACGAAAATTTTGAAAAAAAAAGATATTTTCTACTTTTTGTTATAAGAAAAATCAAATAAACTCAATTTTAGTCATACATTTAGGCCAAAATGTATTCAGCCACATGTCTTTAGTAAAAAAAATGTCAATAAGCGTATATTTATTGGTTTGCGCAAAAGTTATAGCGTTTACAAACTAGGGTACATTTTCTGAAATTTACACAGCTTTAAATTTATGACTGCCTATCTCATTTCTTGAGGTGCTAAAATGGCAGGGCAGTACAAAACCCCCCCAAATGACCCCATTTTGGAAAGTAGACACCCCAAGGAAATTGCTGAGAGGCATGTTGAGCCCATTGAATATTTTTTTTTTTTGTCCCAAGTGATTGAATAATGACAAAAAAAAATAAAAAATTACAAAAAGTTGTCACTAAATGATATATTGCTCACACATGCCATGGTTATATGTGGAATTGCACCCCAAAATACATTCTGCTGCTTCTCCTGAGTACGGGGATACCACATGTGTGGGACTTTTTAGGAGCCTAGCCACGTACGGGACCCCGGAAACCAAGCACCGCCTTCAGGATTTCTAAGGGCGCAAATTTTTGATTTCACTCCTCACTACCTATCACAGTTTCGAAGGCCATAAAATGCCAAAATAGCACAAAACCCCCCCCAAATGACCCCATTTTGGAAAGTAGACACCCCAAGCTATTTACTGAGAGGCATGTTCAGTCCATGGAATATTTTATATTTTGCCACAAGTTGCGGGAATATGACAAACTTTTTTTTTTTTGCACAAAGTTGTCACCAAATGATATATTGCTCACACATGCCATGGGCATATGTGAAATTACACCCCAAAATACATTCTGCTGCTTCTCCTGAGTACGGGGATACCACATGTGTGGGACTTTTTGGGAGCCTAGCCGCGTACGGGACCCCAAAAACCAAGCACCGCCTTCAAGGTTTCTAAGGGCATACATTTTTGATTTCACTCCTCACTACCTATCACAGTTTTGAAGGCCATAAAATGCCAAGATGGCACAAAACCCCCCCAAATGACCCCATTTTGGAAAGTAGACACCCCAAGCTATTTGCTGAGAGGCATGTTGACCCCATTGAATATTTTTTTTTTTGTCCCAAATGATTGAATAATGACAAAAAGAAAAAAAAATGTACAAAAAGTTGTCACTAAATGATATATTGCTCACACATGCAATGGTTATATGTGGAATTGCACCCCAAAATACATTCTGCTGCTTTTCCTGAGTACGGGGATACCACATGTGTGGGACTTTTTGGGAGCCTAGCCGCGTACAGGGCCCCAAAAACCAAGCACTGCGAACGCTGCAGTTATGTGTGTTGTGTTTGGTAAGTGACAGTGATCGATCGATACTGCACTTGGGTGGGCTGGGCTGGGCTGGGCGGAGGGGCTAAACGCAGGCGCTAGCAGGTATCTGGGCTGATCCCGCTAACACTGCGTTTTTGGGAACCCTAAACCGCTGGGGATGCTAGTATAGATCTGATCAGATCTGATCAGATACTATACCACTAAGGGGGGTGTATGCTTTGCGCGTGGGTGTTAGCGTTACTGTCACTAACCTAACACTGCCTGGGGCGACGCAGACCCTCTCTGGCGCTAAAACCTAATTGATCTCACCCGCCGGGCGATCAGGGGGGTTAAACCTTTATTGGGTTATATACGGCGGGTGCCCTGATGCTATAAAAAGCAAACTAATCAACCAGCGTCACCCGTAACCTTTATATGGTGATCACTGGTGAAAGGGTTAACTAGGGGCAATCAGGGGGTTAAAACCTTTATTAGGTTAAATATGGGGGTACCTGACACTATATAAAAACCTGACGGGTAACCTAAATAACTAAATAACTTACTGGCTAGCCAGTGACACCAGTGACGCTTATACAGCGATCACTGGTGAAAGGGTTAACTCTAGGGGCAATCAGGGGGTTAAAATAATATATGGGGGTACCTGACACTAATAAAAACCTGCGGCGAACCTAAAAAAAAAAAACTGCCTATCTAAAACACCAGCGACACGAATACAGCGATCGGAAAAACAATCGCTTAGTGACGCTGAAGTTAGGGGGTGAAAGGGTTACCTGGGGGGTGATCAAGGGGTTAAACCTTTATTAGGGGGGGTTAGGGGGCTACCCTGGACCTAAAGGGGCCTAATCCTAACTGCCCTGCAACTTTTTACAATCACAGATGACACTAAATGCAGTGATCAGTAAAATAAATGATCACTGCAATCAGTGACACTGTGATTGGGGGCTTTGGGGTGACCTGGGGGGTGATCTGGGGGTGACTGGGGGGTGATTTGTGTGCCTATGTGTACCTATGTGTCAGTGGACTGTTGGTGCACTAACCTGCTTCTTCTCTGCTCGGCGCCGGGAACGGAAAGACCGCGGCGAGGGAGATGACATCACTTCCTCCAGCCTTGTTTACATCACATGGCGGAGGAAGCATTTTCATTGGCCGGGAGCGATCGCGAGGGGGGGGGCGGAATCGAGCGGCCGCCCCCTCATGCCTGATCGCTCCCGAACACTTAACGGCCGCTCACTGCAGTGAAGGGGGGTCCGGATGGACCCCCCAGCTGCACAAAGGCGATCACGTAGATCTACGTGATTCTGCCTGTCCGTGCCATTCTGCCGACGTAAATCGGCGGTGGGCGGTCGTTAAGTGGTTAAAGCAAAAAATTAAAAACCCTGCGGTGATTAAATACCACCAAAATAAAGCTTTATTTGTGTGAAAAAAGGACAAAAATTTCATATGGGTACCATGTTGCATGACTGAGTAATTGTGATTCAAGATGTGACAGCATCGAAAGCTGAAAATTGGTCTGGTTTGGAAGGGGGTTTAAGTGCCCAGTGGTCAAGTGGTAAAAAAACGAAAACCTTTACAACTACTTCAACAACTCTTGTCATGAAAAAAAAAACAAAAACAGAAAGCAACCACTCTAAAATTTCTTTGCATAGTTTATAATAAAAGTATAGCTTTTGAAAAACTACCGGTAAATGACATATTCACTGAATTAATAAAGTGGCCTCTAGATAAAAACCCATCAACATGACACATGTTGTTTTTGTTGTACATGCTGTTTTACTAGAAGTAAAGAACACAGTCCACTTTATTCTGCAAATTAAATTTTCATTTGTGCTTTTCATATTTTTTAAAGTTTCTGTGTGACATGAATCCCTAAATCCCATCTGTTCATTAAGTGGCTCAATAAAGCTAACTGAATTAGATAACGCTTTTCTCTACAGACTGTTGTTGTTTGATTGATTCCAAGATCATGCAGAAAACAGATAAAGCCGCTCAAGAAAGTATCCACTGTCTATTGGTTTGTCTGCATGAGCTCAAAGTGCTGATAAAGCTGCTTGAACCATAAACTGGAAGAAACAACTACTTATGGCAAGTCTCTGTCATTACGCTATATAAATTCTGCTCGCAGTATGCAGCCCTGTGACATTGGGATGCTGCTGGGATTGCACTTTTCTTAGAATGTTCACTTGCCAGTTCATCAGCTGACCGGGTCCATTTTAAACCAGGAGTGAATGGTCTGTGAGATTGAATTATGGCATCATTATAAACATGTTGCCAAGACTCCAAGCAGAAACAAAACATTTCCCTTTTATTTAGCAATTTGCTTAATCACTCACATCTCAAACTGAATGGTCTATAAACTCTGTGAATATGTTAGACCAAATCGAAATATTAGTTGATGAGAAATTCCTAAATAAACAGGACACTTAACTAGGAAATTTACTGTGAGCATAAACTAAATTACGTGGCAGGAAATTATACTATTATGTTGTATTATATGTACGGCTGCATTCACACCGGAGCGTTTTGTAGCCTATAGCCTGAAGCTACAAAACGCTAGAGGGGAAAAAATCCATTACTCTCTATGGAGATGGTTCACATCTCCACTCCAAAACGCCTGAAGCCGAACGCCTGAAGCTCAAACAAGTTCCGGACCCTTTTTTTTCGCGCGAATCGGGCAGATTTGGGCGTTTTATGCTTTTTACACTGGTGACCCTTGGACCTGTACAAAATCGCGGCAAAAACGCGGTAAAAGAACACGGTAAAAAACGCTGCAAAAAACGCCGCAAAATTGCGGTAAAATTGCCCGACTTTCTTATTGTTTTGTAAAGTGGGTTTGCACTTTCTGGTATACCATGATAAGTATTTAGGTGTTACTAAACCCACAAAAGTGAAATCAGTCTGCATATGCAGTAAAGAACGCTTGTTATACTGACTTTTGGACCTAAGGGGTTAATCCTCTGCATTGTGTAAAAAAGGCTGTTTGATCCTGTATGCACAGATGCCCCTAAAACATGTCTGGATTAAGCCCCGTACACGCGGTCGGACTTTTGGCCAACAAACTTCGTTTTAAGCAAGTTGGACCAACAATCCGACCGTGTTGTGTACGCTCCATCGGACAAACTTTTTTTCGTTTGGTTTTGTTTTCATCGGACAAAGGTTGGGTCTGCAAACGGACAAACTTTTGCCCAACAAAAGTCAGATGGAGCAAAGTCCTACCGTGTGTACAGAAAACCATAGGACTTTTGTCCGATGGACAAAACAACTAATGTTAAAATCAACCAACAATAGCAGAAGTTGACCAAAGGGTGGCAGTAAAGAGCAGAAAAGAGCAGAAAAAACACGTGATGTTGCAAAATTTTTGGGGAAAGTTTGCAGAAAAGTCCTGTGGTGTGTATGCTATGGGTGTGCCCGGCCAACTCCGTTCGGACAAAAATCCACGGAAAAGTCCGATGGAAGTCCGACCGTGTGTACGAGGCTTAAGACAGAGTTAGTGGAGTCAGTCTGCACACGCTCAGTTTGGTGTGTATTGCTAGAGAGTTTTTTTTTTTCTTGGGAGAGTGCATGTGATGAGCACTGTCCAGACAGAGGGTTAGGGGTCCTGCATCCTTATAGGATGGTCAGCGCAGTATGAAAACTCCTCCTACAAGCTTTAACCAGACACTGACAGAAGTCACAAAACTGCTACTGTATATACATGAGAAAAGGTATTTAGCAGTTTATATTTGCTAAAATAATTGCATTTCCATGTTCTCTGTACTGTGGGAGACCAGATATAGTGAATGCAGTGTCCTGGGTTTAGTAACACTTTAACCACTTCAGCCCCGGACCAATACGCAGCATAATGACCAGGCCCCTTTTTGCAATTCGGCACTGCGTCTCTTTAACTGACAATTGCGTGGTCGTGCGACGTAGCTCCCAAACAAAATTGGCGTCCTTTTTTCCCCACAAATAGAGCTTTCTTTTGGTGGTATTTGATCACCTCTGAGGTTTTTATTTTTTGCGCTATAAACAAAAATAGAGCGACAATTTTGAAAAAAAATACATATTTTTTACATTTTGCTATAATAAATATCCCCAAAAAATATATATAAAAAAGTTTTTTTTCCTCAGTTTAGGCTGATACGTATTCTTCGACATATTTTTGGTTAAAAAAAAATCGCAATCAGCGTTTATTGATTGGTTTGCGCAAAAATTATAGCGTTTACAAAATAGGGGATAGTTTTAAGGCATTTTTATTCATTTTTTTTTTTTACTAGTAATGGCGGCGATCAGCGATTTTTTTCGTGACTGCGACATTATGGCGGACACATCGGACACTTTTGACAAATTTTTGGGACCATTGTCATTTTTACAGTGAACAGTGCAATAAAAATGCACTGGTTACTGTAAAAATGACACTGGCAGTGAAGGGGTTAACCACTAGGGGTGCTGGAGGGGTTAAGTGTGCCTAGGGGCGTGTTTCTAACTGAGGGGGGGGGGCGTGGCTACGAGTGACACGTCACCGATCTCCGCTCTGATTACACAGAGCGGAGATCGCTGACAGTGTCAGTAGAGGAGCGGGGAGATGTTGTGTTTACACGAACATCTCCCTGCTCCATGCCTCCGTGAGATGATCGTGGGGATCCCCGCGGCGATCGAGTCTGCGGGACCCGCGGTCCGACACACAGGGAAGGCAGGGGGGGGCGCGAGCGCACCGCCGGCAGCGCGCGCGGGGCCCCCAATGTCGGCAATTAAAGGGCCACATACAGGTACGTGATTGTGCCTGTACGTGCCCCATTCTGCTGACGTATATCTACAGTGAGGGGTCGGCAAGTGGTTAAGTTTGAATTTACTGCAGTGAAATGTTATTTATGATTAGTTGCTAGAGATTACTGCACAAACTTCTCGAATAAATGTAAGTTTACTAATATTCTGTAGATTGATTAGCACTTTCCACCTAAACTGTAATGTCAAGTGAGAGCCAAATACTTCAAATACTTTTTTTTGAAACCACAGATTTACCAAGTATGATATTTGTTTATTTCACAATTTGGGGAAACCATCAAAAAAATGAAAACAGTATTAAACCCAAAAGCAAACATTTATTATATTTCAGTTTACCAATTCTTAGATGTGAAGGTTGCATTCATTTTAATTTTTAGGCTTTCTTTCTTTTATTTACCCCTGGTGATCCAGCCAGAAAGTCTGTTGTTTACAGTGAGTACAAACTCACTTGCAGATGTATCAGTTACAGGTATGCAACAAAGCAATTACCACTGACAGGGGTGCATACAATGAAATGCTTTTATTTATTTAACACCTCCCCCCCCCAAAAAAAAAAAACGTTTGCTGTAACTGCTTATAAAGTGTTAAATTTGTTAGTGTATTTAAATCTGCTAGTCTATTTAACACTATACTCCCTGCAGACTGGCAAAGCTGTTGTCCAAAGGTGCCCCTGTACTGCTTCATCCAGAGTGGGAACACTCTAATACACTCTAATACAGGAGGTGTGTTACTGGCCAGAACACTAGGTGAAAACAGAAGGAAAAAAAAAGCCTAAGAAAAAACGAATGCAGCCACCACATCTAATGATTGGTAAGCTGCAATATATTAAATTTTTTGTTTCAATACCGTCTTAAAGTGGAGGTCCACCCTGAATTTTTTTTTACACTTAAATTCATTAAGAAAAAATAAAAAAAATTAATAGAAAAAATAAAAAAATGTATACTCACCCGAAATGCCCGTTGCTATGCGGAAGTCCCCTAATCTGCCTCTAATGTTCCTCTTCTCCATCCGCGGTGGGTCTCCTTCCACTTCCTCTTCTTGTGAATGGGGCCTTCTGGGAACTGTGTGTATCCCAGGAGGCAAGCCGCCCATTCACAAAGCGCCGTGCGAGTCGCGCATGTGCAATAGGAAACGGGCAGTGAAGCCGTAAGGCCTGTTTCCCTTAGTCAGGATGGAGGAGCCGGGACCTGCCAGCAGCGATCGATCACCATCGGGGGACCGACATCGCGGGCGAGTAGGACAGGTAAGTGTCCTTATTAAAAGTCAGCAGCTACACTGTTAGTAGCTGCTGACTTTAAAAAAAAAAAAATCTGGGTGGAGCTCCGCTTTAAGTAGCAACTCTGGTGGTTCAGCAGGGACAGGGCAAATTTCCATCTTTGTATGGGTAGGGTGGTTGCACAGAAGTCAATCTACTGATCGAATTCTGTACAACTGCCCTGTCGGATTTATGTCACTTGATCAGCACTACCACTGTCAGAATACAAAGGCATAGTGGTAGGATTCCCCCATCCACATTAAATGTGTGGATGGGGGAATCCGGACTTTTTTTTTGTCAACCTGCTGCTTGAACAAAAAAAGAACCATCTATGAGCTGCTTAAAGTGGATGTAAACCCAATTCATGAAATTTGAGCTGGGCACATATATCTGCTTTATTTTGTTATCTCTCTTCAAAGAGCGAATTCCCGTAGATCTCTCCCGAACCATTCCTCTGTTATCAGCCTGATAACTCCTGACAAATTTGTTTAATATACCATGATATTTCACTGCTGCTGAGTTCACGGTTCTTCTCTGAGAAATCTGTTCTCCCCCTAGTGGCAGTTTAATATACATTGTAGATCACTTCTCCCACTGTGAATAGAAGTGATCTACAAATGCTTTGAGAATCCCGAACGGCTTCTGTTGCTGTAATCTCGCGATACCTCGGGAGATTTCAGTATCAGAACCCCAAAGTGAAACACGAAGCACTCCACATACACTGCACATATTAACTTAATAATAAAGTTATAATCCCCCTACCCAATAAACAGACACCCCATAACTGCAAAACATTATAATGATTAATACATAAGCATAACACATGTGCATATTTATGTGAATGGTGTATTCTGAAATGATTGTACTGTATTTGTCATGCAGCTATGCACCATTCATATAAAAACAATAAATATATATATTAAATAGTTCAAAATAATATAAAAAAAAGCATAACAATAAAAATATTAAATTAATAATTAAATATTAAATAAAAAGGCATTTTACAAATATATATGTTGTGTTAGAAAACTCCCATAATGTGTTAATAATGGTACAATCAGTGGCGGTGCGTTCATAGAGGGCGCCGGAGCCCCGCCCCCTCTCGCTCCTGCACCGCCACTGAAAAACAATACATAGGTTCATGCATTGCATGAACCTATGTATTGTCACCGCTGCCGCCCACTATTCAGATGGCCGGCCCCCTGGCGAGCGCCGGCCATCTGAATTAGAGCGGTGGGCGGCGGTGGGTGTGTTTTGGAAGTGTCTATCAGAGCCAGCGGCTCTGATAGGATTTCCGATTACAGCCCTCAGGCTTCCAAATAGCTGACCAAGGGATGCACGGGGGGTGCGTTCCTTGGTCATCACTGACATGCATCTCAGCCAATCGGGTTCACCGGATCTGGTTACCGGTAACCTGATTGGCTGAAGCAACATCAAGGGCGGGACTTGGTAGAAGACATCGAGGGAGGATTGCTGACCAGAGAGAGGTAAGTGCTGGGAGAAGCAATCTGGCGGTTTTTGAGGGGGCAAACTGGCGGCAATTGATGGGTACAGTGGTGACAATTAATGGGCACAGTGGCGACAATTGATGGGCACAGTGGCTGCGTTTGGACACAGTGAGGCTGCAATTGATGTTTTTTTTTTGTTCGTTTGTTTGCGCCCCCCCCAAAAATTTTGAGCACCAGCCGCCACTGGGTACAATCCTGTAAAAGTTAAGTTAAACTATTAAGCATTTGAGGGTATAAGATAGGAAGCAAGATGCAGGGTCAGAAAAAAAAGAGATTTGCAAAATTTTCTTACACACAAAATATGGGGTGCAGAGCGTCGTAGTGAACAGTGGACATGTCTTAAATTGCGCTAAATATTGGCTTAAAAGGGGTGTTGTTAAAGAGAGTCTGAGATGACTTGTATAGTGCAGAATGTGGTAATGTTAAATAGGGAGTGCAGAGTGTATGGTGGTGAGTAATATGTAAAGGAGAGGAGTGCGGAGTGTATGGAGGTGGGTAATATGTACAGGAGAGGAGTGTGGAGTGTATGGCGTTGGGTAGTATGTACAGGAGAGGAGCGCGGAGTGTATGGCGGGGGTAGTTAGTGGAGAGAGGAGGAAGAGGAGTGCAATACCACCTCCTGATAGTCTGTCAGCCACTGCTATATCACCTTGGTGGTAAGGCACTCCGAAGGATGTAAGGGGGCACTCTGGAGAAAGTAAAGGGGCACTCTGGACGCACTAAGGGGCACCCTGGAGGTTGTAAGGGCTAATGTAACGGGGCACTCTGGTCCTCCAGAGTGCCCCCTTACATCCCCCTCCAGAGTGCCCCCTTACATCCCCCTCCAGAGTGCCCCCTTACATCCTCCACCAGAGTGCCCCCTTACATCCTCCACCAGAGTGCCCCCTTACATCCCCCTCCAGAGTGCCCCTTACATCCCCTTCCAGAGTGCCCCCTTACATCTCCCTCCAGAGTCCTTGCATCCCCCTCCAGAGTGTCCCCTTACATCCTCCTCCAGAGTGTCCCCTTACATCCTCCTCCAGAGTGTCCCCTTACATCCTCCTCCAGAGTGTCCCCTTACATCCTCCTCCAGAATGCCCCCTTACATCTCCCTCCAGAGTGTCCCCTTACATTCTCCTCCAGAGTGTCCCCTTACATTCTCCTCCAGAGTGTCCCCTTACATTCTCCTCCAGAGTGTCCCCTTACATTCTCCTCCAGAGTGTCCCCTTACATTCTCCTCCAGAGTGTCCCCTTACATTCTCCTCCAGAGTGTCCCCTTACATTCTCCTCCAGAGTGTCCCCTTACATCCTCCTCCAGAGTGTCCCCTTACATCCTCCTCCAGAGTGTCCCCTTACATCCTCCTCCAGAGTGTCCCCTTACATCCTCCTCCAGAGTGTCCCCTTACATCCTCCTCCAGAGTGTCCCCTTACATCCTCCTCCAGAGTGTCCCCTTACATCCCCCTCCAGAGTGTCCCCTTACATCCCCCTCCAGAGTGTCCCCTTACATCCCCCTCCAGAGTGTCCCCTTACATCCCCCTCCAGAGTGTCCCCTTACATCCCCCTCCAGAGTGCCCCCTTACATCCCCCTCCAGAGTGCCCCCTTACATCCCCCTCCAGAGTGCCCCCTTACATCCCCCTCCAGAGTGCCCCCTTACATCCCCCTACAGAGTGCCCCCTTACATCCCCCTCCAGAGTGTCCCCTTACATCCCCCTCCAGAGTGCCCCCTTACATCCCCCTACAGAGTGCCCCCTTACATCCCCCTACAGAGTGCCCCCTTACATCCCCCTACAGAGTGCCCCCTTACATCCCCCTCCAGAGTGTCCCCTTACATCCCCCTCCAGAGTGCCCCCTTACATCCCCCTCCAGAGTGCCCCCTTACATCCCCCTCCAGAGTGCCCCCTTACATCCCCCTCCAGAGTGCCCCCTTACATCCCCCTCCAGAGTGCCCCCTTACATCCCCCTCCAGAGTGTCCCCTTACATCCCCCTCCAGAGTGTCCCCTTACATCCCCCTCCAGAGTGTCCCCTTACATCCCCCTCCAGAGTGTCCCCTTACATCCCCCTCCAGAGTGTCCCCTTACATCCCCCTCCAGAGTGTCCCCTTACATCCCCCTCCAGAGTGTCCCCTTACATCCCCCTCCAGAGTGCCCCCTTACATTCCCCTCCAGAGTGCCCCCTTAGTACTACTGTACAAAGGGGCACTCTGGAGAAAGTAAAGGGGCACTCTGGAGAAAGTAAAGGGGCACTCTGGAGAAAGTAAGGGGCGGAAGTAAGGGACCACTCTGGAAGAAGTAAGGGGGCACTCTGGAGGCACACAGATAGTTACTCCAGAGTGCCCCCTGCAGAGAGTCCTGAGGAGTGATGGCCATTAATCCATGCCAGGTGAATGTTAGGAAAAGCAGAGCACACCACCCACTTCATGGCTGCCCTATTCCAGTCCTGCTTGCTCACTCCCTGCCACAGCCCTGACATAAGCCCGGTCCAGCCTGTGGTGTACAGTATGTCCCCATGTTATCATGTTATGTTTTTAGAGATCTTTATATATGTATGTATGTATGTGTGTACACATATACACTTATGCAAACACAGTGTTTACTGGACTCATCTGATGCTCTTAATTTTACAGCCATGCATGTACACATCACCTTGTGTTATCAGCGATGCATCATCTGCGCAGCAGTCAAAATCACAGCATCAGTTGTACTTTTGTAGCCACAACACTGCCTTTGCATGGTTGTACACTGTAATACACAAATGTGAAGGACTCGAAGGAGATGTGTGTGTGTGTGTGTGTGTGTGTGTGTATATATATACACACACACACACACACACACACACAAACACAGATCAGATATACATATATATATATAAAAAACATATATATATATATATATATATATATATATGTAGCGGCCTCACCCCATCTCCTTTGTCTAGGGGTATGTCACACGACAGGGTGAGATGCGCTACGGCCCATGTCCTCCCCATAGCCGTGGGTGAGGTGAAGGCCAATACCAGATAATTCCTCGGGCCTTTGTCTAGAATCAAGTCCCGCTGTGTCAACACTTCCCTTTGCTCCCATTAACCAGAGTTCCACACACCGATCACAGTCCAACTCTTGTTTTATTGTATGTCTCACAATAAACAGTGCTTCAGTAGCCAACTGGTTGCGACTTGATAACATTTTGATACGGGGAATGAGCAGGTCGAGGCACTATCCTGGTTATCAGCTAAACCACTGCGATCTCGCCAGCGGTTACTATAGCATTAGCTAGGAAGAACTTGAGAGTCTCTACCAGCGACTCAAGAGAATGTAGATAGGAGTACCTTTGCTGCGCTGCGGCCCCTGTCAGGGGAAGACGTCCCTCCAAGGGAGTTACCAGAGGCCCATCCGTCACTGGGTTGATGCTGCTCCAGACTCTCCGAATGGGTAACCTCCCCGGCCTCCTCACCTCAGACATGGGCCCCATCCACCTCAGGGACCCTCGGACTTCTCCACCCTCGTGGGATCCAGTCGAAGTCACTGGACCCCAGGCCTCCTAGTTTAGTACCTCATCCCAGGCTGAAGGTGCCTGGGATGGACTCCAACTCCATTCCGGTCAGGCCTAGGGCGCCTGGGCCGTAATCTGGAACCGCCCGCACCCAGGCCTAAGATCCTCCTGAAGACCTCGTGGTCAGGGTGTCTCCCCCTTTTATCTCCTCCCATCGACACCACGGCAGGTTCCCCGCCCTCGCCGTACTCCGGAAAGGGACAAAAAGAGTAGCACTGTGACGGCCAATCTACCTTGAGCCTCCAGGTACCCCGCCACCCAGAGGCCAAGGAGATTATTACACCATCCAATCCTCCACAAACACAAATGGTCCACTATTCCCATACTTGCACACCTGAGTGTCCCACCTAAATTTAGAGACCCCGCTACATATATATATATATATATATATATATATATATATATATATATATACCGTATTTATCGGCGTATAACACGCACTTTTTTCCCCTTAAAATCAGGGGAAAATCGTGGGTGCGTGTTATACGCCGATACTCACCTATCCCCCGTCGAATCTCCGCTGACTGAGCGGAGCGCAGCGATCGCCGCCGAGATACACATAGCCGAGTGTACTCGGCTTTTCTCGGCTCCGCTCACAGTCACGCCCAGTCCCGCCATTGGACCTGTGTTATGTCCATCATAGGGCGGGACTCAGCGTGACTGTGAGCGGAGCCGAGAAGAGCCGACAAGAGCCGAGTACACTCGGCTATGTGTCCCTGCGTTCTCGGCGGCGTCGTCCCGCTCCGGCCAGTCTCGATCTCGGCGGCGCCATTTTTGAAATGCGGGCAAGGCGGTGCTGGGCACTGAGGCAAGGCTGCACTGGGCACTTAGGCAAGGCTGTACTGGGCACTGAGGCAAGGCTGTGCAGGGCACTGAGGCAAGGCTGTACTGGGCACTGGGGAAAGGCTGCAATGGACACTGCTGGCAAGGCTGCACTGACAAGGCTGCAATGGACACTGGTAAGGCTGCATTTAAATGTAAGTTTAAATGTATTTTTTTTTTCCTTAAACTTCTCTCCTAAAAGTTTTTTTCCCTAAAATTCCTTCCTAAACTTGGGGTGCGTGTTATACGCCGGCACGTGTTTTACGCCGATAAATACGGTATATATATTTTTTATATATGTATATCTGTGTGTGTGTATATATATATATATATATATATATATATATATATATATATATATACACACACTCACACACTACACAGATATAAATAAATACACACACATATATATATATATATATATATATATATATATATATATATATATCTGTGTGTGTAATTGTATAGTTAATGTAATTCTAACCTGCTTTTGATGTATTTTTTAACTGCAGTAGAGAAAGTTTTTACTTTCACTTTTGACTACCAGGCAGATGGACAAGGAAGAAGCTATTCACTGGCCGAGATCTCCTCTTTCTTCCTGCTATCTCCACCTCTGGGCTGGAGAAGCAAAAAAGGAGAACTTGAAAGAGAAGCACAGTGATAATGTGGCATCACTGGATATTAAACAGGCCGTTTCTGTTGCAGTGAATGCAGCCATTCTGTGTACTGAGATGAGAGGAGGAAAATAGTTCTCCAGTACTCATCTCAGTATATTAAAACGGCAATGCTCTGTGATAAGCGGTGATCATCATGATCTCCGTTTATCATGGTTTATTAAACGTACACCAAAAGCAGCCTGACATTTCTGTCAACGGAGGTTGCTAAAATAGATTAGCAGGGAGCTGGTCCTATTAAGAAAGCACCTCTGAGAGTCCCTGCCTATGATGAGAGGGGGTGTGTGCCTTTCCTCCAATCAGCAATTTTAGCTATCTTGGCTGTATACCAAGACATCACACCAGTGGCGACTGTTGCTCAAAATTTTTTGGGGGGCGCAAACAAACTGAAAAAAAAAACATCAATTGCCGCCACTGTGCCCATTAAACGCAGCCACTGTGCCCAAACGCCACCAGTTTGCCCCCCCAAATGCAGCCAGTTTCCCCCCAAATGCAGCCAGTTTCCCCCCAAATACAGCCAGTGTCCCCCCAAATGCAGCCAGTTTGTCCCCAAATGCAGCCAGTTTGTCCCCATATACAGCCAGTGTGTCCCCATATACAGCCAGTGTGTCCCCATTTATAGCCAGTGTGTCCCCATATACAGCCAGTTTGTCCCCAAATGCAGCCAGTTTGTCCCCAAATGCAGCCAGTTTGTCCCCAAATGCAACCAGTTTGTCCCCATATACAGCCAGTGTGTCCCCATATACAGCCAGTATGTCCCCCATATACAGCCAGTGTGTCCCCATATACAGCCAGTGTGTCCCCATATACAGCCAGTGTGTCCCCCATATACAGCCAGTTTGTCCCCAAATGCAGCCAGTGTGTCCCCAAATGCAGCCAGTGTGTCCCCATATACAGCCAGTGTGTCCCCATATACAGCCAGTGTGTCCCCAAATGCAGCCAGTGTGTCCCCAAATGCAGCCAGTTTGTCCCCATATACAGCCAGTGTGTCCCCATATACAGCCAGTGTGTCCGCATATACAGCCAGTGTGTCCCCTATATACAGCCAGTTCCCCCCAAATGCAGCCAATGTGTCCCCAAATGCAGCCAGTGTGTCCCCAAATGCAGCCAGTGTGTCCCCATATACAGCCAGTATGTCCCCCATATACAGCCAGTGTGTCCCCATATACAGCCAGTGTGTCCCCATATACAGCCAGTTTGTCCCCATATACAGCCAGTGTGTCCCCATATACTAAGGTGACCAGATTTTTAAAATGAAATCTGGGGACATCTTTTTTTTTTACTAGTAATGGCGGCAATCAGCGACTCTCTGCCCGTCGCCGCCGCCGCCCGCCTCACAGCCTCTCAAGTCTCACTGTTCGGGCCCCGGCTACTACTGGGTAGGGTGCGGAGGAAGATTACTCTGCCAGGGAAGGCAAGGAGATGAGCAGGCAGGCGGCTGGCCGGGACTTGAGCCAAGGCAGAAGAACATGCGAGCGGAGCTGAATGGACATGCACCCGAAACTAAAGAAATGGTCCCTCCGCTCCGACCAGCACATGATCATCAGAAAGGGGCACAGATAAGGGAAAGAAATAGACCCCCTAAGCTATTAGGAGCGGCAGAGCGGGGGTGTGCAATTCAGAATGTTTTTTTTTTTTAATTCTGCACTGTCTGTCTTTAAAATTTCCCCAGCCCCTGTTCAAATCCAATCCGGGGACAAAACTGGGGACAAACTTGGTCCGGGGACGGTGTCCTCAATCCGGGGACTGTCCCCTGAAACTGGGGATGTCTGGTCACCCTACCATATACAGCCAGTGTGTCCCCATATGCAGCCAGTGTGTCCCCATATGCAGCCAGTGTGTCCCCATATACAGCCAGTGTGTCCCCATATACAGACAGTATGTCCCCCATATACAGCCAGTGTGTCCACATATACAGCCAGTGTGTCCCCATATACAGCCAGTGTGTCCCCATATACAGTCAGTTTGTCCCCAAATGCAGCCAGTGTGTCCCCATATACAGCCAGTGTGTCCCCATATACAGCCAGTGTGTCCCCATATACAGCCAGTGTGTCCCCATTTACAGCCAGTGTGTCCCCATTTACAGCCAGTGTGTCCCCATATACAGCCAGTGTGTCCCCTATATACAGCCAGTTCCCCACAAATGCAGCCATTTTGTCCCCAAATGCAGCCAGTGTGTCCCCATATACAGCCAGTGTGTCCCCATATACAGCCAGTTTGTCCCCCATATACAGCCAGTATAATCAGTATAATCAGATCATGGTGAACCCCCCGTGCGTCCCTCGGTGAACTATTTGGAAGCCGAATACAGCCTGAGGGCTGTAATCGGAAAGCCTATCAGAGCCGCTGGCTCTGATAGACACTTCCAAAACACACCCACCACCGGCCACTGCTCTAATTCAGATGGCCAGCGCTCACCAGGGGGCCGGCCATCTGAATAGTGGGCGGCAGCGTTGACAATACATAGGTTCATGCAATGCATGAACCTATGTATTGTTTTTCAGTGGCGGTGCAGGAGCCAGAGGGGGCGGTGCTCCGGCGCCCTCTATGATCGCACCGCCACTGCATCACACTCTGTGTTAAACAAGAAGAGAAAAATCCCCAACACTGTCTGAACTTTCTAAACAGTATATAAATGTGAAGATATACCGGTGTAAAACGTATGTAGGGAGATTTGGTTCATCCCCATGTATCATCTGAGGATATTCACTTCACTGGGTGTATGGAGGGTTTACATCCACTTTAACCACTTCCCATCCGGGCCAATTCTGACACTTTGCTCCTACATGTAAAAATCCTAATTTTTTTGCTAGAAAATTACTCAGAACCCCCAAACACAATATATGTTTTTTTTTTAGCAGACACCCTAGGGAATAAAATGGCGGTCATTGCAACTTTTTTATCTCGCACGATATTTGCGCAATAATTTTTCAAACACATTTTTTGGGGGGAAATTAACGGTTTCATGAATTAAAAAATATTAAAACATTAAAGTTAGCCCAATTTTTTTGCATAATGTGAAAGATGAAGTTACGCCGAGTAAATAGATACCTAACATGTCACCCTTCAAAATTGCACACACTCGTGGAATGGCGCCAAACTTTGGTACTTAAAAATCCTCATGGGCGACACTTTAATTTTTTTTACTGGTTACATGTTTTGAGTTACAGAGGAGGTCTAGGGCTAGAATTATTGCTCTCGCTCTAACGTTCGCTGCGATACCTCACATGTGTGTTCTGAACGCCGTTTTCATATGTGGGCGGGACTTACGTATGCATTCGCTTTTGCGTATGAGTTATCGGGGTCAGGGGCACTTTAATTTTTTTTTTTATTATTGTTAATTTTACTTTAAACTTTTTACTTTGACACTTTAAAAAAATAATAATAATTTGATCACTTTTATTCCTATTACAAGGAATGTAAACATCCCTTGTAATAGAAATAAGCATGACAGGTCCTCTTTACAGTGAGATATGGGGTCAATAAGACCCCACATCTCACCTCTAGGCTGGGAATCCTGAAACAAAACAAAAAAAAAAAAACGATCACCGCTTCCTAGCCGAGGCGGCACCGTTTTTTTGAATGCAGAGGCCGGGCGTGATGTCATAACATCGCGCCCGGCCTCCGAACGATCATAGAGACTCCGGCGACCATCTGGTCCACCGAAAATCTCTATGGTAAGAAGCCGGGGCCGGCGGATCCTGTCACCGACTCACCGATGAGGTGAGTCGGTAGAAGGACCGGAGAGCGGCAGGAGGGGGGGTGTCCCCTCTCGCCCCTGTAAGAACGATCAAGCGGCGGATCATTCTTACGGTGCACAGAATCGCCAGCTCTGAAAAACTATATCTGAATGATGCCTGTAGCTGCAGGCATCATTCAGATATCCCGGCTCAAAGTCAAGGACGTCCATCTGGTAGGAAGTGGTTAAGGAAGGAATCATTAAATCCTGCTGCAGTAGCATAAATAAGATGTCAGATGAAGATACGGCATGATCTGACACTTTTGGGAGTGTGGGATTCCTGGGCCTCTGCTGCACTTTGTGGTTCCTCCTACAGGTACCTGCATCGCTACAGGACACAGTGGTGACATGCGCCTAGCGAATTGAACCACTAAGCACCGTTAGGGAAATAAGGAATCTGAAACTCCTAGAAGTGTTCAGTGCAGAGAATAATATAATATACCAAAAATTGATTCTCAACAATTTGACATCAAGACTGCTTAATTCTTTATTATTAGAAACAAGGAGAGGAGGGAGGTTGGGGAAAGTTGCTGAAGCTGTCCTACCCCACACTCCGACCAAAAGGGAAAAAATGTGGACTATCTTGGTACTAATAAACAATGATAAACTTATGGTAAAAAATATAGCATTTATTACATATAAAAGAGCAATCTCAATATAAAAACAGGGTCACGAAAACTTCATACAGTATACAAACACTTGTAGGCTTCCCAATGATTATCTGGTATTTCTTTCAAAAATTTCATTTTTTGCAAGGACAGTTCTAAGCACGGGAAACATGCGCCACTTTACATGCATATCATACACACCCCCCAGGTACGAAATTTAAAGGAATATTTCACTTTTATTTTTTCATTTTAAGCATTATTAAAATCACTGCTCCCGAAAAAACGGCCGTTTTTAAAACTTCTTTTTGCATTGATACATGTCCCCTGGGGCAGGACCCGGGTCCCCAAACACTTTTTAGGACAATAACTTGCATATAAGCCTTTATAATTAGCACTTTAGATTTCTCCCATAGATTTTTCGAATTTGCCGCGAACACCCCAATTTGTTCGCTGTTCGGCGAACAGGCAATGTTCGAGTCGAACATGAGTTCGACCCGAACTCGAAGCTCATCCCTACGCGGGAGTTCCCCCTCCTTTACATACTTTGTATATTGTTTAAGACTGTACTAGCTCAAATGGATTCTAAACACTCTGGAGTTGTTTTGGCAGCAATTAATCTGGGCCTGTTATGAAGTTCTCTAGGAGGAATAGAGGTTGATTTACTAAAGGCAAATAGGCTGTTCACTTTGCAAGGGAATTTTGCTTTAGTTTAGTGATTGTGGTAAAAATTCACTTTTCAACAAATGCCCAATCATATGCAGGAAAAAATATTTAAATACACATTTTTTCTTGCACATGTTTGGATGATGGAAGTCAGCAGAGCTTCACACTCATTCACTAAGCTAAGGGAAAATTCACTTGCAAGATGAATGGCCTATTTGCCTTTAGTAAAGATACCCTATAGCCAACTCCTTAATCACAGTATTATGAGTGAGCATTGTCATCCTAGGACAGAAAGTATATACCTGACAGGTAAAAATCACCAAACAAAGCCTGAAAAAAAGAAAACTAATGCAAGCACCAAATAAAAGACTATTGAGATGAAATATATTAATTTTTTCTTCTTGGGTTTAGATACACTTTAATGGTGTAGTTTAGGAACAAAAAGCAGAAAGTATTTCAAAATCAGAAACTTATTTTCAGTTTAGGTGAATTGTACAGAGAGAGGGCTTTATAAATGGACAAAACTGTATAAAAGTAGAAATATGATTCACGTCAATTTTTTGGCAACAATTTTCCTCATAACTAGGTCTCAAAAGTCTCATTCATTTTGTAAACCTAATTAAAAAGGCACAACATTCACAATATTTCCCTGAGTTATTTGCAACAATATACATAAATTGCAAATGTTTGGTTTTAATGACATAAGATTTTTTTTTTCTTAAAGGTCATATCAAACATTAAGCATATTAACACAATGTGGCATAATTAGACCCAAAGCTTGAGGGGTAGATAAAAGGCAAATAAAAACCAGTGTTAAGTATAAAAAAAAAGTCCCCAATCTAAACTGAAGAATAGATTATAAAAGAAATGTTTTGCCTGCAAGCTCTCCCTAAAGCTAAAAAAAAAAGTCTAGGCTATCCCTTGTAAATCTACATATGTTTCAGCTAGATTTTTTTCTTAGCTTAGAGGTATCTTTATTCTTTTTTGGTCTTACAAACTACTTGATGTAGGCTGCATCTATCTTGAATTTCTTGCTGTAATCACTGCTGCATACCACTCTGTACCAATCCAAGGGTATTTCAGTCTACTCCTCAAAAAGAAAACAGCTGATATGATATGACAATGCAGTTCTGTTGTTCTCTTGGAAATTGCTGCATAAAATGTTTTTATTAGAACAGACGTATAGCTGTAGAAGAAAAACTGGACTTTGAAGATAAAAATGAAATGATGCAGTCTAAAGGCTTCGTAGCAACATACATAATGTTAAAGGTAAAATGAAAGCCAAATGCTGAACATCCTTAAATCTTGAAAAAAAAAATGTTTATATAAAGCATAGATAGAAGGCCTTCTACTAAATGTTTTTAATGCTGAATGACAAAGCAAATGTAAAACGTTGGTATAAAGAATTGATATAACTCATGCCATTTTGTACTACACTGTTCTGATGATGCTAAATTAAAGCCTAATGCCCCATACACACGATCATTTTTCATGCCGTTAAAAATGCCATTAAAAAAAATGGGCATTAAAAATGATCGTGTGTAGGCTCCAGAGCATTTTTAACGACGTGAAAAACGGGCATTAAAAATTTCGAACATGCTCTCTTTTTTCACGTCGTTTTTCATGTGGTTTTTTTTAACGACGTGAAAAACGATAGTGTGCATGCTTTAACGACGTGAAAAAAAATGCGCATGCTCAGAATCAAGTATGAGACAGGAGCGCTCGTTCTGGTAAAACTAGCGTTCGTAATGGAGATAGCACATTCGTCACGCAGTCACGGACTGAAAAGCACGAGACTGAAAAGAGCGAATCGTCGCTCAACAAACTTTACTAACATGAAGGGTGGCGCCATTCGAACGGAACTTCCCCTTTATAGTGCCGTCGTACGTGTTGTACGTCACTGCGCTTTGCTTGATCGTTTTTTAAAATGATCGTGTGTACGTAAGACAGGCTTGAGAGGAAACATGAAAAAAAACGACGTGAAAAACGGCAAGAAAAAAAATGGCAAGAAAAACGATCGTGTGTATGGGGCATAAGTCTACTTTTTTAAAAAACATTCTAGTAATTCTGTGTAGCGCTACCAGTGCAAGGGACACTGATTTTAACTGGTTCTCTCCCAAACAGTACAAAGGCCACCCATGCAACACAACAGTCCATTCACTCTGGCTCCAATAAGCCGTCTAGGGTTTGTATTTTTGAGATTTATTGCTGGTAAAATTTGTAAGGAATTAGGGCATGGGATACTCCAAAACAGTTAGTACTTAGCAATTAGAGGACAGTCTTCTTCTTAAGTAAATGTGAATATTGGACAGCCTAAGCCCTCACAGCTATGAACAAGAGGCAAGTCTCTTTGGCATTTGGTTACCTTGCACCATTACACAGCTATTGGTACCCAGTGCAATCTCAGGAACACTGCACAGGAGAGGAGGGTGCTCTTCTCTAGACCCAAAGTCCAGGACACTGCAGAGGATGGGGAATGACCAGTATCTGAGACCCTGTAAGGGCTGTCTTAGTCCAAGCAACCTCTGGCACTTACAGTGTATCCCAAAAACACACAGTCACCAGGAATCAATTCAGAGTCATTACTCACAAGTCCCCCGAACAGCTGCCACCTTCTAGTTTCCTCCAGACATAGTCCAGTGACTGAGGCAGTCCTTCTCTAGGTTCCTAGTCCCAGCTCTGCCACCTCTGAGACCTCACAGAACAGCAACATAGTTTACAGGCTGCCTCAGGGGCAATAGCCCCAGGAGGCTGGGAACTCCCCTCCCTTGAAAAAGATGATCTCATCAATGCTTCAGACTATTTATCAGCTTCCTAACTACCATCTGGGCACACCTACCCAGGGATTGGCTAGGCCCTGGTCAATAGTACGGCTGGTTATTTAAATAGTTCCTCACTAAACTCTTAGGAACTTCTTCTAGAGGAAGGGGGAAGCAAACAAACGCCCAGCCTGTGAAACCCTGAACAGACCAGACCAAATAATCACTGATGCTTTGATTACAGAAGGAGCCAAAAACTAAATTTAACTAGCATCCTACGCTAGGAGGGTTACATCTTAAACAAAGAAATGCAGAGAAATCCATAGTTGACCACACTTTTTAGCAAATTCGGCAGATGTACACTGATGCCTGTGTAGCGGGCATTTAAATTTGGGGGGGGAGCATCTGGGTTATTCAACCCAGATGCACTAATTGTTAGGGAGTCTGAGAACCTCTTTTGTGGTTCTTGGAGGACTCTGGTGGTGCAAGGTTCCCTGTGGCCTGCAGGTGGCGTTGTCGCCCTGGGCCGGAGTTGAACCCACACCGCTAGACTGCTCCCTTTTTGTCCTTTCCTGGTGCTGGTACAGTGGGGCGGGGAACCCGCTGTGAAGCAGAGGGAGAGGGGATAAAAGGGGCGGACGCCCTGACCGCGAGGGTGGTCCGGAGTTGTTGTCCAGAGTGGTGGTCCGAGGGTTCAGAGTTCGGAGTTGGAGGACGCGGCCACACCCAGGCACCTTCAGCCTGGGTGCTGGCGTTCCGGAGTTCTGGGCCCAGGTGCCCTTGACCTGGGTGGAGCAAGAGATGTAGTCCATCCCAGGCACCTTAAGCCTGGGGTGAGGTACTATGGCCAAGGCCTGGGGCCCAGTAACTTCGACTGGGTTCCGCGAGGGTGAAGGAGTCCGAGGGGCCCTAAGGTGTTGGGACCCGTATCTGAGGTGAGGAGGCCGGGGAGTGTAACCCTTCCGAATAGCCCGGTACAGCATTAATCCGGTGACGGCGGGGCCTCTGGTAACTCTCTTGGAGGGATGTCTTCCCCCTGACAGGGGCTGCAGCGTAGCGAAGGTAACTCCAGTTCCTGTTCATTAGAGTCGCTGGAAGAGATTCTGAAGCCAAAAAGTAAGTTTTACAGCCACTGTCATTTCCTGTTTTGACTCCACCCCTCCTCGGGCGGGTCAGATTGTGTTGAAATCTTATAAATGTTGGCAATGTGGGGGGTGTACAGCATTATGCCCCTGTTGAAGACTGCTGTAGTCGAAACGCGTAGGGCCTGCTGATGCTGCACCCCACATTGCTTTTATATATTTTATTTTGTGATCACTTTGATTTGTCCAATGACTGTTAGACAAATTATTTTTATCCAATAAATCCCGGGAATCGGTTTTATTGACCTGCACCATTTGGAGCCTTTTTTGTTTCCCTTTTTTTTTACCCTTGTGTTTGTCTCGGATTGCTGTGGAACCTGATCCTTGGGAGAAAACACCATCGTATGAGCTGCCTTTCCAGTGATTCGGTTGGAGTTCATGTGAGGTATCCAGGATATCCAGCTACATCCTGTTTGGTCGTGGTGACCACCAAGCCTGATAGACCCACTGTCGTACGACAGGTGGGTCCACCATCCACGGTAAGAGTACCCATCCCTAACGTCTTGGTATTTTCTCCATTTGATTTTCATCATCCACATTGGGGTCCCCCCGTCAGTCTGTGCTGCGGTGATGTCATCCATGGAAGGACATCCATGACCACACATATATGTTGTTTGGGACTTCATCTTGCTTTACACTTTTTTGTGGTACAGTACATAGTTCGCAGGGAGGACATTTTTTTCAAGAATACCCTTTGAAGCGGACTCTTATGTTTCACATTCACTATTATATATAGTGTTATTTGTTTTTCATTGATTTCTAAATTGCCTTGAGTAGCATTTTTTCATTATTTTGAGCGCTACACTAATTTGTTTCACTATTTTGTACACTTTGTTTGTTTGAGTGTTAGCAGCTTTATACATTTTTAGGTTTAGCGCAGTATTTTCACTTTTATATCTTTCCTAGTTTTTGACACACCATTTACTGCTGCTTACTGTTTTTCCTTTTTCGTGTGTAAATGGATGTCTTTGAATATAGAACCTCAAGGTCCTTCAACACACAGGGAGTTTTTACCATCCATAACACGGACTCAGAAATGAGTGGACTCTTTGCTAGGCTCAAGAACGTAATGATCTCTGAATTACATCTTCAATGGGACACTGCGTTTCTTGAGCAGTATATCAAAGAGAAAATGGTCCCTAGAGGCCTCAGGTGGGATATCTCCCCACAACAGGGAGAGTCTGATATGATCCTCTGGGCAAACTACTTTAATGATGCAGGTTTAAAACTCCTTAATTTCTTAATTGAGAGGAAGCGGGCCAGGATGTCTGCATTGGATAAAGAAATTAGGGAAATTAGAGACAAGCTCTCTCCCTCCAATGGCACTCCTGAATACGCATCCCTCTCCTCTGCTCTTAAAACTCTCCTTGAAAAAGAGGAGAAAGACCAGAGGAATAAGAAACAAAAAAAGTATAACCGAGATACAGGTGACTATAAAGGTAATTTGGTCTTTGGCTGGCAAAAAAAATTGGCCAGCCAGACCAATAATCCTGAAACTAATGCTACGTTTCCACTGAGCGGAACGGTTCGGGTCGGTACGGTTTGGAACGGTTAGAATGGTCCGGTCTATTCTCGTGAGCGTTTCCACTGCAAGTCGGACCGCCAGGGGCCATACAGATTTTTGAAAAAATGCCTTGCGTGATGTCACACTAGTGCGACGAGAAACGTGACGCAGTGTCAGTCAGCGCCAGCTACACAACAAAAACAATAATGGAGGTTATCCAGCAGCTTGTGTTTTCTCTACTGGCCTTTTGGTTCTTTGTAGTCCAAATACATGCCGCACTGTATGAGAGAAGGTTGCGAGCGGCAATGAGAAACACAGCATTCATAAAAAGAAATTTGCTAGCTTGGATGTTTAGCCGGGAGGAGAAGTACACCTTTGTGCGGCAAAGACAAAGACGGCAGCGCTATAGGGTAAGCACAACTGACCGACTTAACTCAGACCTACCTGACATACACACTACCTACCTTAAATACACACACACACTGACCCACCTACCTGACATACACACACACTGACCCACCTACCTGACTTACACATACACACACTGACCCACCTACCTGACATGCAAACACACACTGACCCACCTACCTGACTTACACATACACACACTGACCCACCTACCTGACATGCAAACACACACTGACACACCTACCTGACATACACATACACACACTGACCCACCTACCTGACTTACACATACACACTGACCCACCTACCTGACATGCACACACACACAATGACTCACCAGACACATATGTTATATATGTATAATGTTGTTTTTTTTTTGTGATATGTTACCATCTGTGTTTTTTTTTTTTTAGATGCTTCTGCTTTTGGCAAATCAGCGCCGCCGACCAGTCATTTGGGCTTTCCCCCGTGCCAATGAGTGGTGGGATGTGACCGTCCCGGGATTCACACACACACAGTGGGTGCAGAATTTTAGAATGTCTGAGGAAACCTTCTCATACCTTTGTACCAAGCTACGTCCAGCGATGGAGAAGCAAAGCACCAACTTCAGAGCCAGTTTGCCAGTGAGGAAAAGAGTTGCCATTGCACTGTGGAAGCTGGCTACCAACAGTGAATATAGAAGTATTGGTCATCTTTTCGGTGTCAGTAAATCTTCAGTGTGCCGGTGTGTGCAGGACTTCTGTAAGGCTGTCTGCACATTGCTAGCTTCTGAAATTGTGCATTTTCCGGACAGGGAAAAGCTTAAAGACATGGCTGAGTACTTTGAGAACAGGTGGGGCCTTCCACAGTGTGTTGGTGCTATTGATGGCTCACACATACCAATAATAGCACCACAAGAATACCACACTGACTATTTCAACCGGAAAGGCTGGCATTCTATCATCCTCCAGGGAGTAGTGGATGGCAAGGGACTATTCTGGAATGTGAATGTAGGAAAGCCTGGGAGTTTGCATGATGCTCGTGTTCTACGATTGTCCACATTTTGGGACTGGGTTGGCCAGGGAGGACTGTACCCTGGTTCCACTAAGAACATTTGTGGGGTTAATGTTGGGTATTATGTTCTTGGGGACTCTGCCTACCCTTTACAAAATTGGCTCCTGAAACCATTTCCTGACAATGGCCGCCTGACAACAGAACAGCAAACCTACAACAAAAAAACATCCAGGGCATGTGTCATAGTGGAAAATGATTTTGGAAGACTTAAGGGTAGATGGAGGTGTCTTATGAAGAGGAATGACAGTGACATTAAACTTGCCAAATCCATGGTGCTTACCTGCTGTGCTCTTCACAATCTTTGTGAAAGTCATGGAGAAGACTTTGACCAGGATTGGAATACATCTCCAGAAGAGCCAGTACCAGTAATAGCACCCCATGATATGGAAGAAGAGTGCAGTGAAATACGCCAGGCTCTGATGCTGCACCTCAATGTTTAAATTTTTACCATGATTTATTAAAAATTTTAATACCTTTTTGCTATATTGTTAATAATGTTTTATAATAAAAAATACATACTCAAAAAATTCGCTCATGGTTTTTATTTCACAAAAAACTCATCGTTTCATATATTCTGTTAAAGAAAACTAAGATTTTTTTTTTTTATAAAAAATGAATAAAAAAAAAATGGGTACAGGTCCTTTGCTACATGAAAGGCACTACGGTCTGGGTGGTGACCTGGGTTCACGACTGGCTGAAAGGACTTGAACAAGCTGACCTAGGACACCGAGGAAGGCCTGGTTGAAGGTAGACAGCTGCTCCATCTGCTGACGGGCGATTTCTGCCTCCTGGCGCATAGCTTCCTGTGCATCCTGACGCAGTGCCTGAAACCGCCTTTCAGATTCGTTCTCAATTCTTTCCAGCTGCCTTTCTTCTGCTGCCCTCATATCCTCCATGACTGTGCGCAGATCCAACTGCAAACGTCTCCTATGACCTATAATATACAAAATATCAAACTAGTGTTTTTGGTAACATCTGTCAAAACAATACTGTAACCCCCTTTCTCATCTGCCACACCAGACTGCATCACATTTATCTACTGCCCCACAACTGTAACCCCTGCACATCTGCCCTACTGCTCTTCTGCCCCACTGCTGAACCCCCTTCTCACCTCTTACACCTCTGTACCCCCTGCACATCTGCCCCACTGCTGAACCCCCTTCTCACCTCTTACACCTCTGTACCCCCTGCACATCTGCCCCACTGCTGAACCCCCTTCTCACCTCTTACACCTCTGTACCCACTGCTCTTCTACCCCACTGATTAGTTATTTTAAGAAAATGCACACATTTCACTATTATCATCATGTCTTACCATTGTGCCGGGGTGCATTGGGCGTACTCTGTGGTTGGGTACTCTGCAGTAGGCTAATCTGTGGTTGGGTACTCTGTGGTTAGCTTGATGAGATACTACTGGTGCTGCTGAAAGACGTTGAAGGTCCATCATCTGACAAGTTTGACGCATCATTGGAGAGTCCATCAGCTGTTTCTGAAAAAAACATTTGGTTATATATATTTTTTTTAAAGGTTAGCATAGCGAAATCCTATGGTTTAAAAAAAAATTAAAACTTACCAAAGGGGTCTACCATGGATTCGAGAATTGCAGTTGCAGAGTCCAGACCACCCTCCCTGCCTTGGTTTGCCGGCCTATGTCCGTAAATGGCGTCCATGTCATCGTACCACCTCCAAGTACTCCGACTGTTTCCACTACGGCTGTTGTCGTCCTTAATTTTTTTATATTGTCCTTTAAGCTTCTTAAGCTTTGCCCTGCACTGCCCCGATGTCCGTTCAAATCCCTCGGCTGCCATTCGTTGAGAAATATCTTTGTACACCTTTTCGTTTCTCACTGATCCATCAAGCTCACTCTGAATAACGCTATCACCAATAATCCTTAGGAAAGTAGATAGTTCCTCAGATGACCAGACCCTGCTGTTGTTTGCAGGCATCCTTCTCCTTAATATTGAGGGCGACAAGGTGCTTGTTTGGCGCTTTGCTTTGACGTCAGCATTGACGATTTTCTGTCCACCAATCAGTGGAATGTATCGTGTGACGCCAGTAGCTCCGCCCTAACCGTACCATTCCATTTTCTATGGCCCCACGTCTGAAGCAGGACCCTGAATGGTGCGGTACGGTTCGGTTTAATGGCACGCTTTCATAATGGAAACACCCAAAATAGCTTACCGTACCGAACCGTACCGAACCGATCCGCGCAGTGGAAACGAGGCATAATTCCAACATGGACCTATCGGAGCCAGTTGATATTATTATAGATAGGACTCTAGTCTATGAACCTCCCTCCACATCCTCCCGAGGACCTCAGAACCCTAAGGGTGGTACACATACACCCAGGAATAATAAAAATACACCGGCTCCGGCTCACACTGAACCTGGCCGAGGTAGACATGGCTCTGTGCCCCGAGGGAGAGGTTACCCACAACGGGGTAGAGGCTATGGACAAGGTGATAGGGGTCAGAGGTACCCGAGAGATCCATCAGGGAGAGTTCCTCTACCCTGGAGGGATAATGGATCTGGTCCTAATATGAACTATATGCAGGGTACACCCATATCCACTCAGAACCGATATGCTCCACTACAGGGTGAAGGTCCCTATGACCCATATTATGATTCCTACCCAAATTCTGGGTGGGGTGAGGAATCTCACAGACCAGCTTATGGTCACAGTTATAATCACTCTGGCCCACCACAATACCAGGGTTTTCACAAACCTACTTTCCACACCCCCAGAAGCCCAAGAATAAACGAGGCTCTAGAGGGGGGCAGCGCATCCAGCGCAAAAAGACCAAGGGTAAATTAGGTGCAGGGATTTTTAATTTAAGTTCTATTGCTCTCACTCCTCAAGAGCAATCCGTATTGGATAGAGGTTTGAAGTTTGTTCCCCCGCGCAAATTGAACAGATTTTCCACCTTTATCGACTTTCAAAAATGTATAGGAAAATTAAACATTCAGAGACATTTTTTAGCACTTCCATCAACTGATGCCCAAAAGAAAGATGAGGTGTCTATAGTGCCTTTGGGACTTACCCCTTCTACCCAATCAGGGAATCGTCCCACTAATGTACATTCAGGGCTCTCCAATCCCTCTTTGTTCAACCCTCCAGTAAGTTCAGTTCCATCTATTAACGTTTTTCGTACTTTGGTGTTGAAAGATCTAGACGGATTGCCCACCAAGAGAGTCCATCAAGATCCAACCATTGCTGCCGGTCTAAAAACTTTATGCAGCAATAAAAATCTTATTATCCGTCCCGCGGACAAAGGCGGTGGGATAGTAGTGCTGGACAAGACGAATTACGTTGAAGAGATGAACAGACTCCTGGAGGATCGAGAGACGTATAGTCTTTTACCAAGGGACCCTACTTTAAAATATAAGAAGGCCCTGGTTGATATAGTTAATGAGGGTTTCTCTCTTAATATTCTCAATAGGAAAGAACAGGAATACCTGGTGCCTTTAGCACCGCGTATCCCTGAGATTTATTACCTCCCAAAGGTGCACAAGGACCCAGTCAATCCCCCAGGACGTCCCATCGTAAGCGGGATTGACTCGGTCACGTCACGCATTGGAAAGTACATCGATTACTTTCTACAGCCTTTGGTGAAATCGGTGCCCTCATATTTGAAAGACACTAAGGATACAATTAATTTACTGGAGAAGGTCCGACACCATGGAGATTTGATTCTTGTCACTGCAGATGTGGCTGCACTATACACCTGCATACCACACCAATTGGGTTTGGGGGCAGTGGAGTTTCTTTCTAGAAACTCTTCACTGCCTTTAATACAGAGGAATTTCATCATGGAGTTACTTGATTTTGCCACACAGCATAATTATTTTTGGTTCCAGGGAACATTCTTCTCCCAAATTAAGGGTGTGGCAATGGGGGCTAAATATGCCCCCAGTCTTGCTAACCTTTTCATGGCCCAGTGGGAGGAGGATGTCGTCTATGCCCTGAATAGACCAGAATTAGTCTTGTGGGCTAGGTATATAGACGACATCCTCCTCCTATGGAGGGGTACGAGAGAGTCCCTGGATGCTTTCATGATGGTTCTCAATAAGAATGACCGTGGCATTACGTTAACATATGAGGCCAGTTCTTCATCTATACACTTCCTTGACTTAGAAATTATAGTTGCCAATGACAGTTTGGAATTTAAAACATACTTTAAGCCAACCGATAGAAACGGTTACATCCCCGTTGACAGCTGCCACCATGACCAATGGTTGAAGTCCGTACCTCGAGGGCAGTTCCTCCGCCTTAGGAGGAACTGCACCCGAGAAGGGGACTTTTTGGCCCAATCTCCGATCCTCAAAGAAAGATTCGTTGATAAGGGCTACTCATCGGTCCAGTTAGACGCAGACATCGCTTCTGTATTGGCAATTGGAAGGCCATCTCTCCTTACTGATAAACAGAAAAAGGACAAAGAGGATAGATTTAGATGGTCCTTCTTTACTTCCTATTCCACACAACACAAGGAAATTAAAAAGATTTTGAATAGACACTGGAAAGTGTTACGAAGCGATAGAATCTTGGGGCCCTCTCTTCCTGAACGGGCAGGTGTAATTTTCAGGGGTGCTCGCTCTATTCAGGGGGAAGTGGCCCCCAATATAATAGACCCTCCCAAGAAGATTTCCTTCTTTCCAGAGGCCAATGGATACTATCCCTGTAGAAAATGTAATGTTTGCATGGTCAATGTGTTGGGGAGACGTAAAACAGATACATTTAGTTCTAGTGTCACTGGACGCAGTTACACCATGTCACAATTTACTACTTGCGTTACCCGGTTTATCGTGTACCTCATCACATGTCCATGCAAACTTCAATACGTAGGGCGTACAATCCGTAATTTTTCCATTCGGGTTAATGAACACCTAGCCAAAATACGTAAGGGTTGCGACAAGCACACGGTATCACGTCATTATTTGGAACACCATGCGAAAGATCCTAGAGGCACCCAATTTCAGGTGATAGACAGGATTGTCCCCCATTGGAAAGGAGACTCCTCTCTACGGGGTGTCTCGAGATTGGAGACCTACTGGATACATGAGCTCAGGTGTTACTCACCCCATGGTATGAACATTGAGTGGGATCTCAACTGTTTCATTAACCCGGGCGTGAGGCACCTGGGCTCGTGTATCCCTATTGGGTAGCCGTAATCCCTTGTGGGGTCTGAGTGGGGTCAGTCATCTTTTGTGCGCACCTTTTCAGGTGGCCCTGGTGATTATTCTGTCCCTCTCTACATTCTGGCTTACCCCCTTGTCAGGTAATCTCTCCTGATCATTAATATATGGGGGTATATAGTTCACCCATTGGTTGATCATTAATATATGGGATTATACCGTCCACCTATCTGTTGATTAGTCGTGTGTTAGATTTACTGGAATAAAGTTATTCCATTATGTGTTTGGGTAGACTTATTACCTATATAATGATCCTTAGTTATTAGAATTTTGAGGAATATTCGGTAGTTTTAAATTTTAAAAATAATTTTTTGTCCATGAGATATATAATAATTCTGTTCATGGGCTAGTTTATAAGTGGGCTTGGTGAGGCGCTTTTGGGCTTAATTTTTATATCAGCGCCTATTTCCTCGTCCATGTTAATGTTTTTCGTGCATTCTCGTTTTCTTCCACGAGATGGCGCGTATTTTGCATTTTATGGACGTTGCTGTGAGATCACCCTGTCTCCCCTGTGAGACATGGTGCTGTTCGCTGTTTACGTCCTCTCTCATAGATGCGCTATAGTCAGTGCATCACGTGACGTGTTACGCGATCACGTGATGATACCGTCCTCGCGCGCGTGCGCGGGACGCGTGTGCGGACAGAGCGCAGCCCCGCAACGTCTCACTGGTGTCCCCATAGCGAATTGCAGCAAACATCGGATGATGTTGCTGCATGGGGAAGCACCAGTGAGGTTTTTTCACGAGTTATATAGGGCAATATGAGGCCACTATAGGATCCACACTAGATCGCATATGTGTGGCGTCCTTTAGGGACGGTGCATAGTGGTGCAATATTGAAGGAGTGTCCCCAATGACACTTGTGGCAATGTCAGATCATGATACCATATGGGGCTCAGTTTTCCAACCTATGAATTTGGGACATCATGCTCTATTGGCCATTTGAATAATGAGAAGGTCAGGTGGGGCGTTCCCACCATGGGGGTAAGTCCTACACAGGTGTCGTGATTGAGCCATTAGCTTCAGTTTGATCATTGTTTCGATGGGGGCACACCATTTCAGATAATATCATTCCATGTGATGTTTAGTATACTGGCTATTGAATGCTCCAATAAGTTGATATATATAATTTATACCATTTTGGTCATATTTTATGAAATTATGTTGTAAGGTTGTGAGACCATATGTAATTTCCTGTTTTGACTCCACCCCTCCTCGGGCGGGTCAGATTGTGTTGAAATCTTATGAATGTTGGCAATGTGGGGGGTACAGCATTATGCCCCTGTTGAAGACTGCTGTAGTCGAAACGCGTAGGGCCTGCTGATGCTGCACCCCACATTGCTTTTATATATTTTATTTTGTGATCACTTTTATTTGTCCAATGACTGTTAGACAAATTATTTTTATCCAATAAATCCCGGGAATCGGTTTTATTGACCTGCACCATTTGGAGCCTTTTTTGTTTCCCTTTTTTTTTTCACCCTTGTGTTTGTCTCGGATTGCTGTGGAACCTGATCCTTGGGAGAAAACACCATTGTATGAGCTGCCTTTCCAGTGATTCGGTTGGAGTTCATGTGAGGTATCCAGGATATCCAGCTACATCCTGTTTGGTCGTGGTGACCACCAAGCCTGATATACCCACTGTCGTACGACAGGTGGGTCCACCATCCACGGTAAGAGTACCCATCCCTAACATCTTGGTATTTTCTCCATTTGATTTTAATCTCGTGCTGGCCTTCACCTCTACATACTGTAATCTAGAGGACATGGGCCATGGCGCACCTCGCTCTCCACTTCAAGGTACCCCTAGACCGGAGCCAGAGTAACCGCTAAAGAAGAAGAGAGAGGGTGAGGCCGCTACACCTGTATGCACTTAATGGACACATAGTGGACACTGTGGCAATATGATTTACTTATCCATGCTTGTCCATTAATTTGCATACATTAAGTAAGGCCCATTAAGGAAGCGGGTCCTTGGCCTCTCTGTGACAGTGAACAGATGGGAGGTTGAAAGACTGAGTGAGTAGACCAGCAGTGTGACTAAAGGCTGGTGCACACGGGCCGAATATTGTCCGGTATCGGCCGATTCAACAGAAACTGCCTGACATTTGTCCAGTGTGTACAGGAAGCTTGTCCTGTCTTCTGGAGAATGGGCATGTTGGAAAAACAGCAGCCGATTGGCATCCAATCAGCACTTGCAGCAAATAAAAAGAATAACCCCCATTTAAAATACCACATTTATCAGCATATAACACGCACAGGCATATAACACGCATCCCAATTTTAAGAGGGAAGTTTAAGGAAAAATGTTTTCACAGCCCTCTTTACAGTACACAGTCCCCCTCCCACTGCACAGTACACAGCCCTCCTCCCCATTACACAGTCCCCCATCAAGTACACAGCCCCCTCCCTGCACAGTACACAGCCCCCATCCGGTACACAGCTCCCCTCCCCCTGCAGAGTACACTGCCCACCATCCAGTATACAGCCCCCCTCCCCTCCACAGTACACAGCCCCCCTCCCCAGTACACAGCCCCCATCCAGTATACAGCCCCCTCCCCCTGCACAGTACACAGCCCACAATCCAGTATACAGCCCCCCCCATGCAGTACACAGACCCCCATCCAGTATACAGCCCCCTGCACAGTACACAGCCCCCTGCACTGCCAGCAAACTCTACAGTTAAGAAAAAATCACTGACAGCACCTTCTACACTGCTCCTCCTGTGTCACTCATATTGTAAAACGAAGCTTCCACATACCTCATTAGCTTCGTTCTTTTCACTGACCTGGTCTCATGACTGCTCTCCTCTGACATTACATAGATGGTCATGTGACTGCTCTCCTCCTCCAATCAACAGCTACACTCGGAAGAGCGGGAGGAGGAGAGCAGCCAGAAAAAGGAGAGCTATTGAGATATTTAGAAGCTTTGTTTTACAACGACACTGACACAGGAGGAGAAGTGTATGAGAAGGGCCTGGCAAGTGATTTTTTCTCAACTTTAGACTATGCAGGCAGTGCTGTCTCAGGGCCAGGAGAGGCGGGGCGCCCGGCCTGACACCCCCCAATGGGTGGCTCCCAGGGCGGACCGCCTGATCCCCGCCGCCTGTTGGTAAAATATATTATCGGCGCATGACACGCAGGCACTGTTTACCCTCTGTTTTCAGGGGAAAAAAGTGTGTGTTATATGCTGATAAATACGATAATCACCTTTTGTTGCTTTGCAGCCTGAAATTAAGACAGACACAGATTGTGTTTTATTCAGCTGTATTTACTCAGTGCAACTTATAACATCCAAGTGAAAGATATAATACCAACATTTCAGGAAAAAAAAGGCATTTGACTTTCAACTGTAATCAGCTGTGGTCACTTTGATTAGCTCAGCATTAAAAGAGTTTTCTTGGATCATTTCAGTCCCGGTAGTGCCACTGAAGCAAACAATCAACTATGGGTAGCAAGGCATTGTCAAAAGGTTTTCAGGATAAAGTTGTGGACAGGCACATGTCAGGAGATGGATACAAGAAAAATGTCAAAAGCTTTATCAACTCCTAGAAGCACAGTAAAGTCTATTATTAAGTGGAAGGTATTTGGTACACCACAGACTCTCCCTGGATCAGGATGTCACTCCAAACTCGATGAAGGAGCCAGGAGGAAACTGGTCAGAGAGGCTACCAATAGGCCTACAGCAACTCTGAAGTAATTGCAGTAATAAATGACAAAGAGTGGTCATTGTGTGCATGTGACCATAATATAACAAATTCTCCACAAATGTGTCTTGTATGGGAGGATTGCAAGAAAAAAGGCACTCCTCAAGAAAGGCCACATACAGCCACAACTGAGCTTTGCCAAAATGCCAAAATGCACCATGAAGATTCTGAAGCCACATGGAAAAGGGTGTTATGGTCAGATGAGACTAATATTGAATTATTTGGCCTCAACACCCAATTACTGTATATGTCTGGCGGAAATTCAGTATAGCTCACCATTCAAATAACACAATTCTTACAGTAAAGCATGGCGGCAGTAATATCCTGTTATGGGGGTGCTTCTCTGCAGCAGGGACTGGATCACTTGTCAGGATCGAAGGAAAAATGAATAGGGCAAAATACCATTAATTTCTTGAGGAAAATCTCCTGCCCTCTGCCAGAAAGTTGTTAATGGGGAAAAAGGTTTACCTTCTAATATGAAAATGACTCAAAGCACACATCAAAAATGGCCACACAGTGGTTGAAGGAGAAAAGGTGAATGTCCTTGCATGGCCTAGTCAAAGCCCAGACTTAAACCCCATTGAAAATCTGTGGGATGACTGCAGTGCACAAAGGGTCACCATCAAATTTAACTGAACTTGAACAGTTTTGCAAAGTGTGGGCAAATATTGCAAAGTCTAGATATGCAAAGTTACTAGAGACATATTCCAACACCACATGTTGGTGCTATATCTTTAACGTGGATGTTATATGTTGCACTGAGTAAATACAGCTGGATAAAACAAATACTTTTTTTAAAAATTTCCGGCAGAAAGCAATAAAATGTGATCATTTTAAAGGGGGTGATTCTTTCTATACCCACTGTAACTTTACATTTATCAACATTAAGGCTCAGGTTAACACCGTTGCCGTATGCGGCTCACAGCAGGGGTCCGGTGCGTGCTGGTTCACCGTTTCAGGTCCGAATTTTGGGCTGAAATCAAATCTGAAATGCACCAAAAAAGGCACGCGTTTTTCCGGCACACCGCACCAGACCCGCTGTGGAGATATGTGAACCGGCTCCATAGAGAGCCAGTCATTCTCCTGCTATGCAAATTGAATGTGGGGAAATGTGCATTCAGTTCGCATATACTGAACCAAGCCTAAACCTCATTTGCCACACATTTGTCCAATTAAACATTGCATTGAGGCCGGCTTGTAAGTTGGAGACATCCTGAAAGAATGTTATTCCACTGCATTCTTGGTGTCATCTGCAAAGACTGAAATTGTACTGTTAATTCCAGAAACTATATATCATTTATAAATATATTAAAAAGATAGATTTAAGATACCTTTATAGGAAAGTTGGAAACAGTCGTGCCAGGATTCTATCTCTTTCTCAAGGACTAGGTTGGCATCCCATTCTCTCATATGAGGCCATTTAGTGGTGGTGTTCAACAGTAGGCCAAAAATGGAGGAAATTCTTCCTCTCTGACCCATATCTTGTCCCGAAAGGCCCTCAGCCCATGCATAAGGAAAAGGCTGGATTGTTAAAGTGGTGTGCTAGTGGGTGCAATGAGAAGATAAGAGTAGTATTGTTCCGCAAATTATACCACACCTCAAATGAGTGAAAGAAACTTGGAAAGTGTTAGAACCAATATGGGCAGGTGCTGTTTCGCGGATTTCCACTTTAGGTAGTCTAAGGTATATGGGCCCACTGCATGTTTTTCCATGAGGACCCATGCTGGACTCTCTCTGAGAGAATATATATCAGACAATTGAGCAGGTTGAGCAGCTTGGTAATATAGCATGAGATTTGCAATCCAAGGCCCCCTTTGGATCTGGAGGTGAACTGTACATTTTTATAGAGCCTTAGCTTCACCATGACATATATCCCAACTACTATTACATTCCTTGATGTAACTATCACCAAAAAACAGGATGGTAACCTATCCAGTGGACTTAACCGCAAGCCTACTATTCTACACACCCATAGCTCCTATCCTCAAACTCTTGTTAGATGCATCCACTAAAGTCAATATCTCTGCGTCAAAAGCAACTGTTCAAATGAAGAAATGTTTTGTAAAGAAGCAGAATTAAAAAAGAGATTACTCAAATGGGGCTACACGCCTACTTGCCTCAAAAAGTGGTTCAGACATGCTATTAATACAATGAGGCAGGATCTCCTTTTCACCCAAAAAAAAAGGACCAAATTGCAAACTACCCGCATTATGACTCTCTACACTAAACAACACAATGCAATTAGAAAAATCATTCAGCAGTATTGGCACTACTACAGATAGACCCTCTGTTAAACTCCCACATTACAGAAACTCCCGGCTATTACATACTGTAGAGCCAGATCCATTAGTCACCACTTATTGTGGGAACTTTTATGAGGGACCCATGTAAAAATTTGGGTACATTCAAATGCAGTGGAAGTCCATACTGCCAATACATGAACACTAGAAGAGATGCTATTTTGCCCAATGGTAACTCCTACAGACATAAACACTTTGCCAATTGCAAAACAATAGGGGTAGTGTACCCACTTGTAGCCAATGTGCCAATGTGGAGGGTTTTATGTAGGCAAAACAAAGCTTGAGTTTTGTAAAAGGGCCTACCGACCCATCGCCAGCATGAGATCCTCCAATTCTGATCTCCCCCTAGGTAGACACATGAGAGATACACATGAATGTAGGTTCCACAAGATGCATTGCTTGACTCTAGATCGGATCCATCCAAGCCTAAGGGGAAGCAACTGGAATAAGCTATTACTCCAACGTGAGACACTTTGCATTGTACACCTGCATGTCACCTCTACTTTAGGGCTCAATGATTCAGTTCGTTTTTGACCATTTCTTGAGGATTTTACCCCAGGGGGATGCAAAAAATAACTTAGAGACAGAAGATTGGGTGGGGATACTGATCGGTTTTAATTTCAGGTCTTCTATCTTTAAATATAATGAAACAACAGTTTGTTGTTTGTTTTCAGTTTGTATAAATGAGAAAAAAGAAAATACGATATACCACCCATAGGCTACTACCTCACCCCTCAAACATTCCCCATGAGCATATACCTACCCACAACCTCCCCCTATATTCCTCCTTCCACACACAGTAACACCCTAGAGCCCTCTCATAGGAAGCTGGGACAGAGGTGACTGTATAAACTGGACCCCCCCTCCTATACCGATGAAACCACCCCTGATATATAATGATATATAAACCTGCCCGCTAAAGGGACCTATGTCCATATGTATGTAAAGGGACCCAAGTAATTACGGAACTGATGTATGTGGTGACTCTGCACCTTAAAGCCACAATGGGCGAATGCAGTGCACAACCAGCACACAGATAATCCTGTGGGGGATGTTATGTCTAGATGGTAAATGCCATTAATATCATGAGAAAATGCAGTCCATCCAATGTCATAAGGTATGAGTGATATATTAATGAAGCTAAAACGAGAGCTATAGTCACTATAGACACCTCCAGTTCATAAATACACCATGAGCCTTGACCTCTCGAGAGAAATGCAAGATATACTGCCAGTGATTATAAACCATGGTAAACTTGAAACAGATGGGTAAGTCTCAGCAAACAGGGCAAGAGTGACTTCACCTTGTGTACAAAGAAATTAGGTTGTAATGACTCCCCAGTACTGTAGTTGGCATGGCCAGTGCTATGCTTGTTTCCCAGCCATTGTGGGTATCATACTGCACTGCCAGTGGAGTCAGTCTACCTGTGTTAGGGGTCAGTATTACTCACAGTCCCACTGCAGCTATCTCTTCAGTTCCATTGTCTATAGCAGTCTCTAAGCTTCCAGGCTCTTGAGGTGCTGGCCAGTAATATGGATACAATGAGAAGCAGCTGTATGCAGTCTGCAAGTGAACACAGCAATCCTGTAGATCGATGGTACACAGATACCGATGACAGCTTGTATCCCATGTATCTCATGGATCGACAATGATTGCAGTAGTTCTCAGTACCCCCACGGATTTCTGGTGCGGTTTCCAATGATATAATAGCGTGCATTACATCAGAGGTGATATAATGGGGGGGCATCCTCATGTCCATGTCTACATGTTTCATTCCACACCCGGAACTTCAGCAGGACCTATGAGATTCCTTCCTGTCTGTCACTGACTTGTTTTCAGTTTGCTATACTATGAACTTGGTGTGATACACTATGTGTTTTGTTTTTTTTGTTATTTTTTTCTATTTGATGGTAGTGCTTCTGCCACGATAGGTATTCGGTCACAATTTACTTACCAGAACATTAGATTGTATATACTTAATACCATATGTTCATATGATCAATATATCCATTTTAGACCAACTGATTCCTGCCATATGATTGTACAGTTTTTATCAGTTTTTCTGTTTCTGGGTATTCTTTTTAATCTTGCCATATCAGTTGGGTAATTGCATGTATTTTTATTTATATACTTTATGTGTTTCCACCTTTTGTCACTAGATGGTACTCCTGCTCTCCCTCCCCCCTGGGTCCCGTTTTGTCTCTGCCTGGCACACTCAGGCCGTCCACAAAGTCTTATGCGGCCGGCCCAATTGTGACAGCTGCTGGGAGGTTGCGGTGATGCCACAAGCATGCTGGGTTAGGGGGACCACCCAATTAGCGCTCGCCTATGCGCAATGGTTTTGAGCGACGAGTGGGCATCCGCCACCTTATTTAAACAGTAATGGGCGTCCATGCATTTGCATGCACGCCATTTCTGGGAGATTCATTCCACACGCCAGCTTGAGGAAATTGATGCAGTAATTCAATTCTTGGTAAGTGAATCCCTCTTGAGTAATGTACCTTCTTTTATTCTATTGTGTCACTTCCTATTGTAGATATAGGGGTTGATTTACTGTTAGAATATTATTTCAAATTCATAATTCGGCACTTATAGGTGTTATATTAATATAAGGCAAGCTTTCAAAACATATTTGGTTTTATGATTAATCATAGTAAATTAGGTATGAATGAATGACCTTGATCAATTGATATGACATGATTCTTCAATCTAAAGCTGATTGCTGGATATTTCTGGTGAAGCCAATTTGAGTATGACATATAAGGCATCTTGGTGTAGGGTGACAAGAATAGATCTCCAGAATAGATCAGTATTTACGTAGTGAGATAAATAATATATTTCTTTATATCTCTTGTCAAGTTTGTTTAAGTGAAGTCTTAGTCATACTAGTATGTATTAGTTAATAGTTATTTTATTGTTAGTAATATATGTTCATATGGTTATGATATTACATCGTCAGCACACCACTCCAAGTATAGAGTGCTACATGTGTGCCTGTCAATCAAACTCCATATGTCTCTGAGCCAATATATTCTATTGGTATAACATATTGCTGAAGTTAGCAGAAATTAATGTGTGCCATACAAGGTTCTAAGTTTGTATGAGGTGACGTACATATGTAAAGATATATATAAGCCTATAGTTTGAGATGGGAGGGAGCACAACACACTTACATGACACTTGCACAGCATACTGACACGAACACACATGAAGACTCACTCACTTACTCACACCCACTTTAACCACTTAACGACCGCCCACCGCCGATTTACGTCGGCAGAATGGCACCGACAGGCAGAATCACGTAGATCTACGTGATCGCCTTTGTGCAGTTGGGGGGTCCATCCGGACCCCCCTTCACTGCAGTGAGCGGCCGTTAAGTGTTCGGGAGCGATCAGGCATGAGGGGGCGGCCGCTCGATTCCGCCCCCCCCCTCGCGATCGCTCCCGGCGAATGAAATTGCTTCCTCCTGCCTGAAATGTAAACACAGGCTGGAGGAAGTGATGTCATCTCCCTCGCCGCGGTCTTTTCGTTCCCGGCGCCGAGGAGAGAAGAAGCAGGTTAGTGCACCAACAGTCCACTGACACGTAGGTACACATAGGCACACAAATCACCCCCCAGTCACCCCCCAGTCACCCCCAGATCACCCCCCAGGTCACCCCAAAGCCCCCAATCACAGTGTCACTGATTGCAGTGATCATTTATTTTACTGATCACTGCATTTAGTGTCATCTGTGATTGTAAAAAGTTGCAGGGCAGTTAGGATTAGGCCCCTTTAGGTCCAGGGTAGCCCCCTAACCCCCCCCTAATAAAGGTTTAACCCCTTGATCACCCCCCAGGTAACCCTTTCACCCCCTAACTTCAGCGTCGCTAAGCGATTGTTTTTCCAATCGCTGTATTCGTGACGCTGGTGTTTTAGATAGGCAGTTATTTTTTTTTAGGTTCGCCGCAGGTTTTTATTAGTGTCAGGTACCCCCATATATTATTTTAACCCCCTGATTGCCCCTAGAGTTAACCCTTTCACCAGTGATCGCCGTATAAGCGTCACTGGTGTCACTGGTTAGCCAGTAAGTTATTTAGTTATTTAGGTTACCCGTCAGGTTTTTATATAGTGTCAGGTACCCCCATATTTAACCTAATAAAGGTTTTAACCCCCTGATTGCCCCTAGTTAACCCTTTCACCAGTGATCACCATATAAAGGTTACGGGTGACGCTGGTTGATTAGTTTGCTTTTTATAGCATCAGGGCACCCGCCGTATATAACCCAATAAAGGTTTAACCCCCCTGATCGCCCGGCGGGTGAGATCAATTAGGTTTTAGCGCCAGAGAGGGTCTGCGTCGCCCCAGGCAGTGTTAGGTTAGTGCCAGTAACGCTAACACCCACGCGCAAAGCATACACCCCCCTTAGTGGTATAGTATCTGATCAGATCTATACTAGCATCCCCAGCGGTTTAGGGTTCCCAAAAACGCAGTGTTAGCGGGATCAGCCCAGATACCTGCTAGCGCCTGCGTTTAGCCCCTCCGCCCAGCCCAGCCCAGCCCAGCCCACCCAAGTGCAGTATCGATCGATCACTGTCACTTACCAAACACAACACACATAACTGCAGCGTTCGCAGAGACAGGCCTGATCCCTGCGATCGCTAACAGTTTTTTTGTAGCGTTTGATATATTTGCTGACGACAGTCAGGTGCTTTTTTTCCTGTGAATCTTACTAGTGTACCCCTAAATTTAGAGCCCAAAATGGCAAGACGAAGGTACACTAGTAAAGAGGCCTACGAGATTCTGAGCATGACAGATAGTGAAGAGGAGGTCACGTATCTGTCAGATTCAGGCTCAGAATATCTTCCCGTAGAAGACAGTGACGTCAGCGGCCCCACGTCAGATAGCTCTGACGACGAAGTTGAGGTCCCTGCTAAGGTCAGGTGTACCCGATCCCGATCTTCTGAGGTTGTTGAGGAGCAAGAACCGCAGGTCTCTCGTATCATGGAGCAGAGTAGTACTAGCGCCGCTATTCCTTCTGGTGAACTGGCAAGCACCAGCGGCCTAGTACAGCCTGGACGTACATCCAGCACTGCAGTAACACTTGCTGACGTGGCGAGTCCCATAAGTGCAGTTCAAGCTGGCGAGGTGGCAAGCACAAGTAGTGTCCCGCTGCCACCAAGAAGACAAAGGCAGGCCCGTCGTGCCCATACTGCCCTTCCTGCAGAATTCGCCTATCCTGATTGGGTCCCCACCACTTCTGCAGAACCCATACTTCCCCCATTCACTGCCCAACCCGGTATTCAGGTGGAAACAGCTGATTTTATTCCAATTGATTTTTATTCGCTGTTTTTCACGGAAGATCTCTATAGATCTATTGTGGACCAGAGTAATTTATATGCTGCTCAATTTATCGCCGCTAACCCCCAGTTGCCTAAAATTGCCAGAAATTGGAAACCAATTACGGTTTCCGAATTTAAGACCTTTCTGGGCCTTTCCCTCAACATGGGCACACATAAATTTCCGTCATTGCGTGCTTATTGGTCCACGCACCCAATTGACCACATGCCCGTGTTCTCTGCCTCCATGTCCAGGGCACGATACGAGCAGATTTTGCGGTTCATGCACTTCAACGACAATGAACTTTGTCGTCCACGTGGGGACCCTGAATACGACCGGCTCTATAAAATTCGGCCCCTCATAAACCACTTCAACGAACGTTTTGCAGCCTTGTTTACTCCCGATCAAGTTGTCTGCGTTGATGAGTCCCTGATAAAATTTTCTGACCGCTTGTCTTTCAAGCAGTACCTTCCCAGCAAGCGTGCCAGATACGGGGTCAAGCTCTACAAGTTCTGTGACAGGGCAACAGGCTATGTAGTGAACTTTACGGTTTATGAGGGAAAAGATAGTCAGATTGAGTCGGTCAACTGCCCGGATTACATAGGGAGCGCTGGCAAGATAGTGTGGAACTTGGTGTCACCCTTATTCGGAAAGGGGTACCACTTGTATGTGGACAATTATTACACGAGCGTGCCACTGTTTAGTCACTTGTTTGATCATCAGATTGGAGCATGTGGCACCGTGCGACCTAATCGCCGGGGCTTTCCCCAGCGGCTTGTAGATGCCCGTCTTAGGCTGGGGGAGAGAGCCTGCTTGAAGTGTAATAACTTGCTCACTATGAGGTGGAGGGACAATAAGAATGTTTTCCTTCTTACCTCCCTTCATGCAGACACGACAGTCCAAATTCGTACGGCGACTGGTGTTGTGGAGAAACCCCTCTGTGTCCACGAATATAACCAAAATATGGGAGGGGTGGACCTCAACGACCAGTTGATGGCGCCGTATCTAATTGACCATAAGGCGAGACGCTGGTACAAAAAAGTGTCTCTATCATTATTCCAATTGGCTTTGCTGAACGCTCATGTGCTATACAGAGCTTCAGGCGGGACGTTATCTCTTCTAAAATTCCAGAATGAGATAGTCACAGAACTCCTGTATCCAGGCGGTTCTGCACCTCACCATCCCCTACCAAATGCAGTAAGCCGGCTGCATGAGAGGCATTATTCGTATGTCCTCCCGAGTACCCCTACCCAAAGCCACCCCCAAAAAAGATGTCGTGTCTGTAGCAAGCGCGGATTTAGGCGTGACACCCGTAGTTTTTGTCCACTCTGTCCTGACAAGCCTGGTCTTTGCCAAGGTGAATGTTTTGAACGCTACCACTCAAAAGTGAAGTTTTAGCGTAGGGTACAGCATTTCACAGACAAGGACACACTTACACAGGGTCTCCCAAGATGCCATTACATTTTGAGAGACCCGAACCATTACAGTTGTAAAGTTACAAAAAAAAGTGTAAAAAAGAAAAAAAAAACGTAAAAAACAAAACACAAAAAAAATATAAAATAAAAAAACCAAAAATAGTTGTCGTTTTATTGTTCTCTCTCTCTCTATTTTCTCTCTATTGTTCTGCTCTTTTTTACTGTATTCTATTCTGCAATGTTTTATCATGCTTGCTTTTCAGGTATGTAATTTTTTGTTTTCAGGTGCGCCATTCAACTGCAGCGCGGAATTATTTATCTTGACAGCAACAGCGTTTGCTCCCACGATACATAAAGCCGTGACTCCAGTGCTGTAGGAGGTGATTTCACCACCACAGTTAAAAAAAAGAGCATATATGCCGAAGCATGGGGGCAGCAGGGGCGGAGGAGCGATTTTGCTCCTAATGCCGCGTACATACGGTCGAAATTCCGACGGAGGCCTGCCCGTGGAAAATTCCGACCGTGTGTACGCGGCATAACTTTTTTGCGGGAGGATGCCCCCATGCTTCGGCATATATATATTTTAGGTGCAGGTTGCGTTAAAACATTTTTTTATTTTTTACTAGGTTTTGTTTTGGTATTTGCTTTGCAGGTATGGCATGGTAAGGTCTTACTGTTGTACTGTAATGTTACTTTGTTTTAATGTTAACCACCATTTGCTTAGCAGGTACGCCATTCAGTTGCAGCGCGGATCTATTTATCTTGACAGCAACATCGTTTGCTCCCACGATACATAAAGCCGTGACTCCAACGCTGTAGGAGGTGATTTCACCACCACAGTTAAAAAAAAGAGCATATATGCCGAAGCATGGGGGCAGCAGGGGCGGAGGAGCGATTTTGCTCCTAATGCCGCGTATATACGGTCGAAATTCCAATGGAGGCTTGCCCGTGGAAAAGTCCGACCGTGTGTACGCGGCATAACCTTTTATGCCGCGTACATACGGTCGAAATTCCGACGAAGGCTTGACCGTGTGTACGCGGCATAACTTTTTTGCGGGAGGATGCCCCCATGCTTCGGCATATATGCCCATCATTAGAAGTGGGTGGATGAAGGGAGGTATTCTAATGGTGGGCATACCCACCAATCAATCTCTTTTTTTCGTTCAGCCAATAGGCTGTATGAAAAAAAAGATTACAATACATGTCCAACAAGGACCAGCAACGTACTGGTATGTTGCTGGACTTTGAATGTTTATACCAGAATGATGCCTGCGGGTTTAGGTAACATCTTGGTATCATTCTTTTCAGCCAGCAGCCGGCTTTCATGTAAAAGCAATTCTAGCAGATAATTAGCCTCTAGACTGCTTTTACAAGCAGTGGGAGGGAATGTCTCCCCCCGGATATAAAAAGCGCCATTGGGAAATTGGGAAAGCATTTTATCACACCGATCTTGGTGTGGTCAGATGCTTTGAGGGCAGAGGAAAGATCTAGGGTCTAACCCCCCAATTTTTTTCAAAAAAAGAGTACCTGTCACTACTTATTGCTATCATAGGGGATATTTACATTCCCTGAGATAACGATAAAAATGGTAAAAAAATAAAATATGGAAGGCACAGTTTAAAAATAAAAAAAAAAGCCAAATAAATAATAAAAAAAAAAAAAAAAAGCACTGCTGCCCCCCCCTGCTCTTGCGCAAAGGCGAACGCAAGCGTCGGTCTAGCGTCATATGTAAACAGCAATTGCATCATGCATGTGAGGTATCACCGCGAAGGTCAGATCGAGGGCAGTCATTTTAGCAGTAGACCTCCTCTGTAAATCTAACGTGGTAACCTGTAAAGGCTTTTAAATGCTTTTAAAAATGAATGTAGTTTGTCGCCGCTGCGCGTTTGTGCGCAATTTTAAAGCATGTCGTGTTTGGTATCCATGTACTCGGCCTATGATCATCTTTTTTATTTCATCAAACATTTGGGCAATATAGTGTTTTTTAGTGCATTAAAAATAAAAAAAGTGTGTTTTTCCCCCAAAAAATGCGTTTGAAAAATCGCTGCGCAAATACTGTGTGGAAAAAAAAATGCAACACCCACTATTTTAATCTGTAGGGCCTTTGCTTTAAAAAAATATATAATGTTTGGGGGTTCAACATAATTTTCTTGCAAAAAAAATTTTTTTTTCATGTAAACAAAAAGTGTCAGAAAGGGCTTTGTCTTCAAGTGGTTAGAAGAGTGGATGATGTGTGACATAAGCTTCCTAATGTTGTGCATAAAATGCCAGGACAGTTCAAAACCTCCCAAATGACCCCATTTTGTAAAGTAGACACCTCAAGCTATTTGCTGAGAGGCATGTTGAGCCCATTGAATATATTTTTTTTTTGTCCCAAGTGATTGAATAATGACCAAAAAAAAATGTACAAAAAGTTGTCACTAAATTATATATTGCTCAAACATGCCATGGGCATATGTGGAATTACACCCCAAAATACATTCTGTTGCTTCTCCTGAGTACGGGGATACCACATGTGTGGGACTTTTTGGGAGCCTAGTCGCGTACGGGACCCCAAAAACCAAGCACCGCCTTCAGGATTTCTATGGGTGTAAATTTTTGATTTCACTCCTCGCTGCCTATCACAGTTTCGGAGGCCATGGAATGCCCAGATGGCACAAAACCCCCCCAAATGACCCCATTTTGGAAAGTAGACACCCCAAGCTATTTGCTGAGAGGTATGTTGAGTATTTTGCAGATCTCGCTTTTTGTCACAAAGTTTTGAAAGTGTAAAAAAAGAAAAAAAAAAAGAAAAAAAATGTCTTTCTTCATTTTCAAAAACAAATGAGAGCTGTAAAATACTCACCATGCCTCTCAGCAAATAGCTTGGGGTGTCTACTTTCCAAAATGGGGTCATTTGTGGGGGTTTTGGGCTATTTTGACATTTTATGGCTTTCAAAACTGTGATAGGTAGTGAGGAGTGAAATCAAAAATTTATGCCCTTAGAAACCTTGAAGGCGGTGCTTGGTTTTTGGGGTCCCGTACGCGGCTAGGCTCCCAAAAAGTCCCACACATGTGGTATCCCCGTACTCAGGAGAAGCAGCAGAATGTATTTTGTGGTGTAATTTCACATATAACCATGGCATGTGTGAGCAATATATCATTTAGTGACAACTTTTTGTACATTTTTTTTTCTTTTTGTCATTATTCAATCATTTGGGACAAAAAAAAAATATTCCATGGACTCAACATGCCTCTCAGCAAATAGCTTGGGGTGTCTACTTTCCAAAATGGGGTCATTTGGGGGGGTTTTGTGCCATCTTGGCATTTTATGGCCTTCAAAACTGTGATAGGTAGTGAGGAGCGAAATCAAAAATTTATGCCCTTAGAAACCTTGAAGGCGGTGCTTGGTTTTTGGGGTCCCGTACGCGGCTAGGCTCCCAAAAAGTCCCACACATGTGGTATCCCCGTACTCAGGAGAAGCAGCAGAATGTATTTTGGGGTGTAATTTCACATATGCCCATGGCATGTGTGAGCAATATATCATTTAGTGACAACTTTGTGCAAAAAAAAAAAAGTTTGTCATATTCCCGCAACCTGTGGCAAAATATAAAATATTCCATGGACTCAACATGCCTCTCAGCAAATAGCTTGGGGTGTCTACTTTCCAAAATGGGGTAATTTGGGGGGGTTTTGTGCTATTTTGGCATTTTATGGCCTTCGAAACTGTGATAGGTAGTGAGGAGTGAAATCAAAAATTTACGCCCTTAGAAATCCTGAAGGCGGTGCTTGGTTTTTGGGGCCCTGTACGCGGCTAGGCTCCCAAAAAGTCCCACACATGTGGTATCCCCGTACTCAGGAAAAGCAGCAGAATGTATTTTGGGGTGCAATTCCACATATAACCATGGCATGTGTGAGCAATATATCATTTAGTGACAACTTTTTGTACATTTTTTTTTCTTTTTGTCATTATTCAATCATTTGGGACAAAAAAAAAATATTCAATGGGGTCAACATGCCTCTCAGCAAATAGCTTGGGGTGTCTACTTTCCAAAATGGGGTCATTTGGGGGGGTTTTGTGCCATCTTGGCATTTTATGGCCTTCAAAACTGTGATAGGTAGTGAGGAGTGAAATCAAAAATTTATGCCCTTAGAAACCTTGAAGGCGGTGCTTGGTTTTTGGGGTCCCGTACGCAGCTAGGCTCCCAAAAAGTCCCACACATGTGGTATCCCCGTACTCAGGAGAAGCAGCAGAATGTATTTTGGGGTGTAATTTCACATATGCCCATGGCATGTGTGAGCAATATATCATTTAGTGACAACTTTTTGTACATTTTTTTTTTCTTTTTGTCATTATTCAATCATTTGTGACAAAAAAAAAATATTCAATGGGGTCAACATGCCTCTCAGCAAATAGCTTGGGGTGTCTACTTTCCAAAATGGGGTCATTTGGGGGGGTTTTGTGCTATTTTGGCATTTTATGGCCTTCGAAACTGTGATAGGTAGTGAGGAGTGAAATCAAAAATTTGCGCCCTTAGAAATCCTGAAGGCGGTGCTTGGTTTCCGGGGTCCCGTACGTGGCTAGGCTCCTAAAAAGTCCCACACATGTGGTATCCCCGTACTCAGGAGAAGCAGCAGAATGTATTTTGGGGTGCAATTCCACATATAACCATGGCATGTGTGAGCAATATATCATTTAGTGACAACTTTTTGTATTTTTTTTTTTTTTTGTCATTATTCAATCACTTGGGACAAAAAAAAATATTCAATGGGCTCAACATGCCTCTCAGCAATTTCCTTGGGGTGTCTACTTTCCAAAATGGGGTCATTTGGGGGGGTTTTGTACTGGCCTGCCATTTTAGCACCTCAAGAAATGAGATAGGCAGTCATAAATTTAAAGCTGTGTAAATTTCAGAAAATGTACCCTAGTTTGTAAACGCTATAACTTTTGCGCAAACCAATAAATATACGCTTATTGACATTTTTTTTACTAAAGACATGTGGCTGAATACATTTTGGCCTAAATGTATGACTAAAATTGAGTTTATTCGATTTTTCTTATAACAAAAAGTAGAAAATATCATTTTTTTTCAAAAGTTTCGGTCTTTTTCTGTTTATATCGCAAAAAATAAAAATCGCAGAGGCAATCAAATACCATTAAAAGAAAGCTCTATTTGTGGGAAGAAAAGGACGCAAATTTCATTTGGGTACAACATTGCATGTCCGCACAATTTGCAGTTAAAGCAGCGCAGTGCCGAATCCCAAAAACAGGCCTGGTCCTAATGGCCCGAAATGGTCCGGGGCTTAAGTGGTTAAAGAGATAACATTGACACCTTTACACTAAGATTGACAAGAAGAACAGCTGAATTACTAGAAGCCTAAGAACGTCATTTCCTGTTCCGGCTTCACTTTGGGAACACTCAGAGAACAGCATGGAAGATGGAGTCTGCAACTAAGGTCACATGCTTTCATAAGCTTGCTACAGCACCATCTATTCTATTTTATATATATTTTCCTACACTGAACTGAACTGTTATACTATTTTTTTCATTGTATTTATGATGCCACCTGTGAGAAAATAAAACTCACTTTCTTTTTAAGTCAACCTGACTATGAATGCTATTCATTCAGAAACGCCCTTAAGATACAAGAATATTAGATATTAATCATATATTCTACAATTTGGCGAGCCAGACATTGCCGTCATATCTCTATTTTTACGGAAATCTCGACCCTTGCTGAGGGGGGAGAGATTAGCGCAGTTTTGCGAATATTCAAGTCTCGAGAAAAAAGACGGTTCAGAACCTATCAACCAAGAGGCGTTTGTGTTGCATCAGATGTGGACAACAGTCCAGTAACAGACGGTTGAAGACGAGAAATTCTTCTAAATACGATATGGCATCTAAAATCAAACAAATATGGAGGATAACAAGCTCCTATAAAGAGCAAAGAATATATCAAGAAATTCAACGTTAAAGAAGAGATCCTTTCAAGAAGAATATTGGACAAAAGATTTATATTTCATATTTGACTATTTTATCCTATTCAACAAGGTTTTTCTAACCTAACAGAACTTGAAGAAGAAATTTTAAAGACATTTCATGAAGAAAAAATTAATCAGAAGGAACTTTATCTATCTACTATAGATAAATAACTTAGGACTGAAACATTTGTCTACATATACACTTTTTAATTATCAAATTATTCTGATATTAATGTTCATATTAAGTTAGGATTATTATTATTATTATTTTTCTTTATTTTTTCTTTATTCATATATTTATGAACTGCACAATCATTCTAGTTAATAGAACATCTTTTGTTCATAACTTAAGAAACATATCACTCTTAATAGAACAATGGAAAGTTATGAAAAGTTTTAGAGTGTAAAGTATATTTCCAAAGAGCTAAAATATTCTTTGAGCACAAGTATGGAAATATATTATTGCATCATTTACTTATTTTAATAATAATTATAATTATTATTATTATTATTATTGATATTAATAATTATTCATATTAGTCATCATTATGTTATACATTTAAAGAAAAAATCTATATCATTATTTTAAGATTTTGAATAGATAGATCTAAGAAAAGTTAAAAGTAAAGAGAAAAGCATTTAGAAGGAGAAATATTTCTAGCTGCTTCAGTTCTGAGGAATATTGTGTCCGATCATTTGATACAAGGAGGAGAGATTGTGATATGAATGCATCAATGATATTTAATAATTTTAATATGATTAATCATAATTCAGGGGGGATTGTTAGAATATTATTTCAAATTCATAATTCGGCACTTATAGGTGTTATATTAATATAAGGCAAGCTTGCAAAACATATTTGGTTTTATGATTAATCATAGTAAATTAGGTATGAATGAATGACCTTGATCAATTGATATGACATGATTCTTCAATCTAAAGCTGATTGCTGGATATTTCTGGTGAAGCCAATTTGAGTATGACATATAAGGCATCTTGGTGTAGGGTGACAAGAATAGATCTCCAGAATAGATCAGTATTTACGTAGTGAGATAAATAATATATTTCTTTATATCTCTTGTCAAGTTTGTTTAAGTGAAGTCTTAGTCATACTAGTATGTATTAGTTAATAGTTATTTTATTGTTAGTAATATATGTTCATATGGTTATGATATTACATCGTCAGCACACTACTCCAAGTATAGAGTGCTACATGTGTGCCTGTCAATCAAACTCCATATGTCTCTGAGCCAATATATTCTATTGGTATAACATATTGCTGAAGTTAGCAGAAATTAATGTGTGCCATACAAGGTTCTAAGTTTGTATGAGGTGACGTACATATGTAAAGATATATATAAGCCTATAGTTTGAGATGGGAGGGAGCACAACACACTTACATGACACTTGCACAGCATACTGACACGAACACACATGAAGACTCACTCACTTACTCACACCCACTTTAAAGAGATAACATTGACACCTTTACACTAAGATTGACAAGAAGAACAGCTGAATTACCAGAAGCCTAAGAACGTAATTTCCTGTTCCGGCTTCACTTTGGGAACACTCAGAGAACAGCAAGGAAGATGGAGTCTGCAACTAAGGTCACATGCTTTCATAAGCTTGCTACAGCACCATCTATTCTATTTTATATATATTTTCCTACACTGAACTGAACTGTTATACTATTTTTTTCATTGTATTTATGATGCCACCTGTGAGAAAATAAAACTCACTTTCTTTTTAAGTCAACCTGACTATGAATGCTATTCATTCAGAAACGCCCTTAAGATACAAGAATATTAGATATTAATCATATATTCTACATTTACTTAAAATAGAGAGAGCAAAATCTGGTTCTTGCTTAAGCTTGTTCAATTAAGCTTTGACAAAAAACCTGGAAGCTGATTGGTTTCTATGCAGAGCTGCACCATATTTTGTACCCTCTAGTTTTAATAAATCAACCCCATAGTGACCTTTATACTTCTTAGAGTAAGATGGGTTAATTTTCTATGTAATACCCATGACTAGGGATGAGCTTCGTGTTCGAGTCGAACATACGTTCGACTCGAACATCGGCTGTTCGATCGTTCGACGAAGATCGAACGATTTGGGCCGTTCGCGCCAAATTCGAGTGACGCGAACGGCCCACAATGCACTACGCCATCGCAGTGTCATCCAGGCGCTGTGATTGGCCAAGCATGCACTGTGACCCCGCATGCTTGGCCAATCACAGCGCCGGCAGCGAGGAGAGCAATGATTGGCCACAGGCAGGATGCCTGTGGCCAATTATTGCTGAGGGTGTTTAGTACACGCCCCACACTATAAAAGGCCGCCAGCACGGCGGCCTAGTGTAGTGTGTTCCGGAGCAGGGATAGAGCAGTATAGGCAGGGACAGTGACTTTTATTTCTTTCTTGCTTAACCTGGATTCCTTTAGTTTAGGGAAAGAGAAGGATAGGTAGGGAGAGTGTCAGTGTGTTTTGTGCTTGTGCTATAGTGTGCTTAAAAAAAACATTTTTTCTAGGGACAGAAAACTGTAGGTAGGGAGAGTGTCAGTTTCTTTCACTGTGCAAGTCCTTGTTTCTAGGGACCTGGAAGGACAGTGAGTGAATTCTCCTTGTGCTATATTGTGCTTAAAAAAAACATTTTTTCTAGGGACAGAAAACTGTAGGTAGGGAGAGTGTCAGTTTCTTTCACTGTGCAAGTCCTTGTTTCCAGGGACCTGGAAGGACAGTGAGTGAATTCTCCTTGTGCTATATTGTGCTTAAAAAAAACATTTTTTCTAGGGACAGAAAACTGTAGGTAGGGAGAGTGTCAGTTTCTTTCACTGTGCGAGTCCTTGTTTCTAGGGACCTGGAAGGACAGTGGGTGAATTCTCCTTGTGCTATATTGTGCTTAAAAAAAACATTTTTTCTAGGGACAGAAAACTGTAGGTAGGGAGAGTGTCAGTTTCTTTCACTGTGCAAGTCCTTGTTTCCAGGGACCTGGAAGGACAGTGAGTGAATTCTCCTTGTGCTATATTGTGCTTAAAAAAAACATTTTTTCTAGGGACAGAAAACTGTAGGTAGGGAGAGTGTCAGTTTCTTTCACTGTGCAAGTCCTTGTTTCCAGGGACCTGGAAGGACAGTGAGTGAATTCTCCTTGTGCTATATTGTGCTTAAAAAAAACATTTTTTCTAGGGACAGAAAACTGTAGGTAGGGAGAGTGTCAGTTTCTTTCACTGTGCAAGTCCTTGTTTCCAGGGACCTGGAAGGACAGTGAGTGAATTCTCCTTGTGCTATATTGTGCTTAAAAAAAACATTTTTTCTAGGGACAGAAAACTGTAGGTAGGGAGAGTGTCAGTTTCTTTCACTGTGAAAGTAAGTCCTTGTTTCCAGGGACCTGGAAGGACAGTGAGTGAATTCTCCTTGTGCTATATTGTGCTTAAAAAAAGCATTTTTTCTAGGGACAGAAAACTGTAGGTAGGGAGAGTGTCAGTTTCTTTCACTGTGCAAGTCCTTGTTTCCAGGGACCTGGAAGGACAGTGAGTGAATTCTCCTTGTGCTATATTGTGCTTAAAAAAACATTTTTTCTAGGGACAGAAAACTGTAGGTAGGGAGAGTGTCAGTTTCTTTCACTGTGCAAGTCCTTGTTTCCAGGGACCTGGAAGGACAGTGAGTGAATTCTCCTTGTGCTATATTGTGCTTAAAAAAAACATTTTTTCTAGGGACAGAAAACTGTAGGTAGGGAGAGTGTCAGTTTCTTTCACTGTGCAAGTAAGTCCTTGTTTCCAGGGACCTGGAAGGACAGTGAGTGAATTCTCCTTGTGCTATATTGTGCTTAAAAAAAACATTTTTTCTAGGGACAGAAAACTGTAGGTAGGGAGAGTGTCAGTTTCTTTCACTGTGCAAGTCCTTGTTTCCAGGGACCTGGAAGGACAGTGAGTGAATTCTCCTTGTGCTATATTGTGCTTAAAAAAAACATTTTTTCTAGGGACAGAAAACTGTAGGTAGGGAGAGTGTCAGTTTCTTTCACTGTGCAAGTCCTTGTTTCCAGGGACCTGGAAGGACAGTGAGTGAATTCTCCTTGTGCTATATTGTGCTTAAAAAAAACATTTTTTCTAGGGACAGAAAACTGTAGGTAGGGAGAGTGTCAGTTTCTTTCACTGTGCAAGTCCTTGTTTCCAGGGACCTGGAAGGACAGTGAGTGAATTCTCCTTGTGCTATATTGTGCTTAAAAAAAACATTTTTTCTAGGGACAGAAAACTGTAGGTAGGGAGAGTGTCAGTTTCTTTCACTGTGCAAGTCCTTGTTTCCAGGGACCTGGAAGGACAGTGAGTGAATTCTCCTTGTGCTATATTGTGCTTAAAAAAAACATTTTTTCTAGGGACAGAAAACTGTAGGTAGGGAGAGTGTCAGTTTCTTTCACTGTGCAAGTCCTTGTTTCAAGGGACAGAGAAGGACACCTGAAGGTAGCCCTTATTGCTTTTTTCCCATCTCCCTGCAGGCCATCCATTAGAATGTCTGGAAGGCAAACAAGGAGAGGCAGACAGTCAGGAGGCAATAAAAGAGGGCAAGCAGGCTCTGTGTCTGGGGGCAACAGTGCTGGTCGTGGACGCGGTGCATTGTCATCAGCACATGGCCATGGGACACGCTTGTCCTTCTTTTCGGCAGCTGGACATGTTGAGCCACATCATGCCGAAGACTTGGTAGAGTGGATGACCAAGCCCTCCTCCTCCTCCTCATCCTCTCTCACCCAGGCTCAGGGTACTGGCAAAGCAGCTGCCAAAGCGTCCTCTTCCCTGGTATCAATGTCAGACTCATCATCAGTCACTCCTTCCCTAGACCCACCATGTCCTCCTCCTGAGGAGTCCCCCGAACTGTTTGAGCACAGTGTTGGGTACATGCTCCAGGAGGATGCCCAGCGTTTCGAAGGGTCTGATGATGAAACCCAGCTACAGGAAGGCAGTAGGGTGAGAGCAGACAGAGGGGATGCTCAAGAAGGACACCAATCTGGCAGTCATGTTCCAGCAGCTGCAGCATACTGCCAGATTGGCTCCAGTGATGAGGAGGGAGGGGATGATGAGGTCACTGACTCCACGTGGGTGCCTAATAGGAGAGAGGAGGAGGAGGATGAGGAGGAGGCACATCTCCAACGAGACAGGATGCCCTTTGGTGGCCAGCGTAAGGGCAGTACACCGACGGAATCACACCGCAGAGCTCCGCCTGTGCAGGGCGCTGCCTCTGCCCGTCATTCAAAAAGTTCCTTGGTGTGGGCCTTTTTTGAGGCTAGTGCATCAGATCGCACAGCTGCTGTTTGCAACATATGTCTCAAGCGTATATCGCGTGGCCAAAACATCAGCCGCTTGGGTACCACATGCCTGACCAGACATATGTTGACCTGCCATGCAGCTCGTTGGCAAGCCTACCTCAAAGACCCACACCAAAGAACAAAGCGGACCTCTCCTTGCACCGCATCAGCTGGGATCTCCAACCCCACTATAACTTCAGTCCTCTCTGAAACATGCACTGAGAGGAATGAAGGTGTAGAATTAGGCGTGTCACAGCCAAGTACTTGCGGCCACTCTGCTAGCAGTACACCGACGTCCGATTCTAGCAGGCAAATTTCCCTGCCCCAGCTGCTGGACCGTCGAAAGAAGTTCACTCCCAGCCATCCACATGCCCAGCGGTTGAATGCTAGCTTGGCTAAATTGCTAGCGCTTCAACTGCTGCCTTTTCAGTTGGTAGACTCGGCCCCCTTCCGTGAGTTTGTGCAATGTGCGGTTCCTCAGTGGCAGGTTCCCAAACGCCACTTTTTCTCACGGAAGGCTATTCCGGCTCTCTACCGGCATGTGGAAGGCAATGTCTTGGCCTCGCTGGACAGGGCGGTCAGCGGTAAGGTGCATATTACCGCTGACTCATGGTCCAGCAGGCATGGACAGGGACGTTACCTTTCTTTCACGGCCCATTGGGTCACTCTTTTGGCAGCTGGGAAGGATGCAGGACAAGGTGCAGTAGTGTTGGAGGTTGTCCCACCGCCACGCCTCCAAAATGCTACTACTGGTTGTGACACACCTCTCTCCTCCACCCCCTCCTCTTCTTCTTCCTCCATTGCCTCTTCCTGTGGTTTGTCCTATGAACCAGCGGTGCTCCGTAGCCGTTCACGGGGCTACGCAAGTACGCAGGCAAAAAGATGCCATGCCGTGCTTGCGCTGGTGTGTTTGGGGGACAGAAGCCACACTGGGGCAGAGGTCCTGTCTGCTCTGCAGGGCCAGGCCGAGAGGTGGTTGACGCCACGCCAGCTTAAGCCAGGAATGGTGGTTTGCGACAATGGCACCAACCTCCTCTCCGCCCTCCGACAGGGACAACTGACCCATGTGCCCTGTGTGGCTCACGTCCTTAACCTGGTGGTGCAGCGGTTCTTGGGCAGGTACCCGGGCTTACAGGATGTCCTGAGGCAGGCCAGGAAAGTCTGTGTGCATTTCCGCAGATCTTATAATGCCAGTGCTCGCCTGGCTGAGCTGCAAAAGGAGTTGAACCTGCCCAAGAACCGCCTTATATGTGACATGCCCACCAGGTGGAACTCAACGTTGGCCATGCTGCAGCGGCTGCACACGCAGCAGAGGGCCATCAATGAGTACCTGTGCGACTACGGCACCAGGACAGGGTCAGGGGAGCTTGGTTTTTTTTCTCCACGCCAGTGGGGCATGATCAGGGATGCATGCACTGTCCTGGCACCATTTGAGGAGGCCACGAGGATGGTGAGCAGTGACAGTGCATGCATCAGTGACACTGTACCTCTTGTCCACCTGTTGGAGCACACGCTGCGTGGAATAATGGACAGGGCACTTGAGGCAGAACAGAGGCAGGAAGAGGAGGACTTCCTTGCCTCTCAAGGCCCCCTTTACCCAGACAGTGTTCCTTCTGTCCCACCCATCGCACAGGAAGAGGAAGAGGAGGAGGAGGAGGAGGAGGATTGTGTCAGCATGGAGGTGGAGGCTGGCACTCAGCATCATCAGCAGCAGTCTTTTAGGGATGATTTACAGTCCCAAGAAACCAGTGGACTTGTACGTGGCTGGGAGGAGGTGACTGCGGATCATGTCGTCCTTAGTGACCCAGAGGACTCCGGAGCGAATGCCTCAGCAAACCTACACTGCATGGCCTCCCTGATCCTGCAAAGTCTGCGGAAGGATCCTCGTATTCTTCGGATCAAGGAGAGGGACCATTACTGGCTGGCCACTCTCCTTGATCCACGGTACAAGGGTAAGGTTGCGGACCTTATGTTACCGTCGCAGAGGGAGCAGAGGATGAGACAACTCCGGGAGGCCTTGCAGAAAGGTCTGTGCAACGCGTTCCCAGAGACTGGGAGGTTACAAACTCCTGGTCCAGGACAACGAGTTGCTGAGGCTTCGGCCAGTCAAAGAAGGAGCGGTGGGGAAGGTGGCCGTCTGACCGATGCGTTCAGACAATTCTTTAGTCCGCAGCCCCAAAGTATGATTGGTTCCAGCAACCATCGCCAGCGTCTGATAAACATGGTGCAGGAATATCTAGGGGCAAGGTCAGACTTGGACACCTTCCCCACCGAAAATCCTCTGGCTTACTGGGTCTTGAGGATGGATCACTGGCCAGAGCTTGCACAGTATGCAATTGAGCTACTGGCCTGTCCTGCATCCAGCGTTCTTTCGGAACGCACATTCAGTGCTGCTGGAGGATTTGTCACGGATCACAGGGTGCGCCTGTCCACCGACTCGGTTGATCGACTGACTTTCATCAAGATGAACCAGTCTTGGATCACCACCAGCTACCACACACCTGATGCTGATATAACAGACTAATTGATTTTAACATGTCACGTCCCTTCAAGACTGATGCTGATGCTGAGTGCCTGTGCTGTTATGTTGACTGGCTATCCTCCTCCTCCGAGTCCTCAATGATACGATTGATGATGATAGCTTGGAAGATCATTTTTGTTTATGGGTGCCGCCACCAGTGGCTAAGGCCCAATTTTTCAGCCCCTGTTTTACAGGGGCGTGTACTTACAATTTTTTTAGCAATAATTTGCCATAGGGCTCATTGCTGTGCTCCAAGTACAGTATCTGTGAGGGGTTGTAGTGTTGTGCCACCAGTGCCTAAGGCCCAATTTTTCAGCCCCTGTTTAACAGGGGCGTGTCATTACAATTTTTGAAGCAATACTTTGCAACAGGGCTCATTGCTGTGCTCCAAGTACAGTATCTGTGAGGGGTTGTAGTGTTGTGCCACCAGTGCCTAAGGCCCAATTTTTCAGCCCCTGTTCAACAGGGGCATGTAATTACAATTCTTGATCTAATAATTCACAGCAGGGCCCATTCCTGCACCCACCAAGAGTAACTCTGAGGGCTTACAGTGTTGTGGCAACACCACCACCACCACCACGAAAAGCCCAATTTTTCAGCCCCTGTTCAACAGGGGCATGCAATTACAATTCTTGATCTAATAATTCACAGCAGGGCCCATTGCTGCACCCACCAAGAGTAACTGTCAGGGCTTACAGTGTTGTGGCACCAGCACCACCATCAAAGCCCCAATTTTTACTACCACTGTTCAAGAATTATATGTAATTAAAATTCCTGATATAATAGTTGACAGCAGGGCGTTCCAGCACCAACCAAGAGTAACTGTGAGTGCTTACAGTGTTGTGCCAACACCAACAACTAAGGGGCCTATTTCTGCAGAGTATATACGGCAGGTCCCTACTTTCAAACATCCAACTTACAAACGACTCCTACTTGCAAACGAAAGAAGACAACAGGAAGTGAGAGGAAATCTACCCCTAGGAAGGAAAATTCTCTCCTGTAAGAATAAATATGGGAGAAAGGTGTCTCCTCTGTACTGATGCTTTATCAGCAATCCTTGTTTCAAGAAAAACACCACATTTCAAAAACAGTTGTCATTGGGACGGAAAGTGAGGTGAAATGTTCTGAACAGGGGCACAGACAGCAAAACAAATGTTACAGGGGTGATAACCCTTACCTATGTTTCCCAAAAAGTTTAAAAATAGATTTTTGGGCTGGAGCTACACTTCAACAATGTACCTGTTCAAAATTACAAACACATTCTACATAAGAACAAACCTACAGTCCCTGTCTTGTATGCACCGCCTGTATACGGCTGTTCAGAGTATATAGGGCCTTTTTTATTTTATGTGCGGGGTTCCCCTTAATATCCATACAAGACCCAAAGGGGCTGGTAATGGGCTGGGGTAGGGGGGGGGTCATGGGGTAGCTATGCCATTTTTCTTAAAGATTTTCATCCATATTACCGGGACCAGACATTACATTAAAGCCGCAAGAAGTTTTAAATGGCTTTTTTTTCCTTTAGAAGTGTCATTTTGTGCAGGGACAGTTCTAAACACGGGAAACACGTGGCACTTCACAGGCATACTTTAGACACCCCCCAGGTACGATATTTAAAGGAATATTTGACTTTTTTTTTCACTTTATGCATCATTAAAATGACTGCTCCCGAAAAACGACCGTTTTTAAAACTTCTTTTTGCATTGATACATGTCCCCTGGTGCAGAACCCGGGTTCCCAAACCCTTTTTAGGACAATAACATGCATAATAGTTGTTATAATTAGCACTTTAGAATTCGAACGTTCGCATCCATTGTATTTAATAGGGTTCTAATGTTCGTACGAACTTTCGGTCCGTTCGCGGGTTCTGGTGCGAACCGAACCCGGGGGTGTTCGGCTCATCACTACCCATGACATACAGTACATTGATCACACATGCATACATTACTCCTGCCCTTTTATTTGCAACAGGGCCTCCCCTGGTATGGAACTATGTATGATTAGATGTTATTAATCTCTCATATATACAATATATAATCATTGACATGTGTACCATACTGTTACATATTTATTTCCCTTGGTTATTAGACCCTTACCTATACATAAGTAAATATTATTGTTTCTTATCCCAGAGTTTTGAACCAACTGTTTGATACATGCTGAGGTCAGTCGCTGGGTGGTCCCTGTCTGAGACGTCTGGGACCCTTCTCTGTGCGTTTTTTGTGATTTTACTTACTTATTACTTATTATTATTACTATATTTATACTGTGTTGCCCTTAAAGTCTGACTTTTGGAGGTTTTTCTCTTGTTTCCTTTTTAGAGAGCTGATGTCCTTTTCCACCTCAAACATATTGAATGATTTTGGATTGTTGATTCAATAACTCCGAACTCTTTATTGCCATAAGCAAAGGTCAGAAATAGTAGAGATGCCTAGGTAACAAAGTAATCTTATTGGAATTAAACCTACCAATCATACAGAATACATATTTGAAGGTCATATTTCAGTTTCTTATATAGGGGTGGGTAATTTGAACAACATAGATGGGTGATCGAAGGGGTCAACTGAATCCCAAGGTATAGGAGGTAATCTGTCCTCCGGTTAAATGGGAAGGAATCTTTTAAGCAATAAAGGAGTGATGGAGGTAGAGTTATATTTCAGGCGACCAATTTATGGGGATTCATCTTAAGGCCTGAAATTACTACAAAATCATTCAGTAAGCGCATAACCTTAGGAGCCAAGATTATGTGAGAAATAAGAGAAGGTCATCCACAAAGAGGTTGTACTTGATCTGATCCCGACAGGAGACTCCCTGGATATTAGTCAGTCCTAATACTGATTGCAGCGTCTTGATTGGAATAGCAAAAATCAAGGGGGATAAGGGCATCCCTGCCTGGTTCTCCTGGAAATCACAATAGGGCCAGAATTAGATGTACAAAATGGAAAAATTTGTTTCATTTTGTTATGGAGAGATTCGTTATGTTACTAATTTTGTTTCATTGATAAATTTTGGAATTCGTTTAGTTTTGTTTTGTTTAGTATATTTATTTTCTAACAAATTTCAAATTTTTGGAATGGTTAGAATTCAAATCGATCAAAAACTGAACAACCGATCCAAATTCTGTGTAAAGAATAGCTGGTTGTTAATTAAGCTGGCCGCTGCGTCCATTACAACCGATGACTCATCAGCTGTCAGTGGGCTTCCCCACTGACAGCTAAACGTAAAGAAAATAATTTCCAGCAATTAAAAATTCTGAAAAAAAAAAAACACCATGGGTGTCCCCCCCCCTATCCATACCAAGCCCTTCAGGTCTGGTGTGGATTTTAAGGGGAAGCCAATGCAATTATTATTTTTTTTTTAAATGGCGTGGGGTCCTCCCCAAAATCCATAGCAGACCCTTATCCAAGCATGTAGCCCAGCAGGCCAGGAAAGGCCTCCTAACCACTTAACGACCGCCCACTGTAAATATACGTCGGCAGAATGGCACAGACAGGCACAATCACGTACATATACGTGATTGCCTTTGTATAGTTAGGGGGTCCCATCGGACAGCGGTCGTTAATTGTTCGGGAGCGATCCAGGATGAGGGGACGGACGTTCGATTCCAGCCACCCCCTCGCGATCGCTCCCGGCGAATGAGAAAGCTTCCTCTGCTGCATAATGTTTACACAGGCAGAGGAAGTGATGTCATCTCTCATGCGGCGCTCACATATACCGAGCGCCGTACAAGAGAAGACACACAGGTTAGTGCACAAACAGCACACTGACACCAGGACACATAGGAACATAAATCGCCCCCCAGGCCCCCCCAGACACCCCCAGATCACCCCCCCAGCCTGATTGCAGTGACCATTTATTTACTGATCACTGCAATCAGTGACATTTGTGACTGTAAAAGTGTCACTACAGTTTAGTTTTAGGTCCAGTGTAGCCCCTAACCCCCCCTAATAAAGGTTTAACGCCCTGATCGCCCCCCAGATATCCCTTTCACCCCCTAGCACCACTGTCGCTAAGCGATTGTTTTTCTGATCGCTGTTTTATTGTCAGTGATGCCGATCGATAGCCAGTTATTTTTTTTAGGTTCGCCGCAGGTTTTTATAGCGTCGGGTACCCCCATATATTACCTAATAAAGGTTTAACCCCCTTGATCGCCCACCAGATAACCCTTTCACCCCCTAGCACCACTGTCGCTAAGCGATCGTTTTTCTGATCGCTGTTTTATTGTCGGTGATGCCGATCGGTAGCCAGTTATTTTTTTTAGGTTCGCCGCAGGTTTTTATAGCATCAGGTTATGTAGTGAACTTTACGGTTTATGAGGGAAAAGATAGTCAGATTGAGTCGGTCAACTGCCCGGATTACATAGGGAGCGCTGGCAAGATAGTGTGGAACTTGGTGTCACCCTTATTCGGAAAGGGGTACCACTTGTATGTGGACAATTATTACACGAGCGTGCCACTGTTTAGTCACTTGTTTGATCATCAGATTGGAGCATGTGGCACCGTGCGACCTAATCGCCGGGGCTTTCCCCAGCGGCTTGTAGATGCCCGTCTTAGGCTGGGGGAGAGAGCCTGCTTGAAGTGTAATAACTTGCTCGCTATGAAGTGGAGGGACAATAAGAATGTTTTCCTTCTTACCTCCCTTCATGCAGACACGACAGTCCAAATTCGTACGGCAACTGGTGTTGTGGAGAAACCCCTCTGTGTCCACGAATATAACCAAAATATGGGAGGGGTGGACCTCAACGACCAGTTGATGGCGCCGTATCTAATTGACCGTAAGGCGAGACGCTGGTACAAAAAAGTGTCTCTATCATTATTCCAATTGGCTTTGCTGAACGCTCATGTGCTATACAGAGCTTCAGGCGGGACGTTATCTCTTCTAAAATTCCAGAATGAGATAGTCACAGAACTCCTGTATCCAGGCGGTTCTGCACATCACCATCCCCTACCAAATGCAGTAAGCCGGCTGCATGAGAGGCATTATTCGTATGTCCTCCCGAGTACCCCTACCCAAAGCCACCCCCAAAAAAGATGTCGTGTCTGTAGCAAGCGCGGATTTAGGCGTGACACCCGTAGTTTTTGTCCACTCTGTCCTGACAAGCCTGGTCTTTGCCAAGGTGAATGTTTTGAACGCTACCACTCAAAAGTGAAGTTTTAGCGTAGGGTACAGCATTTCACAGACAAGGACACACTTACACAGGGTCTCCCAAGATGCCATTACATTTTGAGAGACCCGAACCTTTACAGTTGTAAAGTTACAAAAAAAAGTGTAAAAAAGAAAAAAAAACGTAAAAAACAAAACACAAAAAAAATATAAAATAAAAAAACCAAAAATAGTTGTCGTTTTATTGTTCTCTCTCTCTCTCTATTTTCTCTCTATTGTTCTGCTCTTTTTTACTGTATTCTATTCTGCAATGTTTTATCATGCTTGCTTTTCAGGTATGTAATTTTTTGTTTTCAGGTGCGCCATTCAACTGCAGCGCGGAATTATTTATCTTGACAGCAACAGCGTTTGCTCCCACGATACATAAAGCCGTGACTCCAGTGCTGTAGGAGGTGATTTCACCACCACAGTTAAAAAAAAGAGCATATATGCCGAAGCATGGGGGCAGCAGGGGCGGAGGAGCGATTTTGCTCCTAATGCCGCGTACATACGGTCGAAATTCCGACGGAGGCCTGCCCGTGGAAAACTCCGACCGTGTGTACGCGGCATAACTTTTTTGCGGGAGGATGCCCCCATGCAACATTTTTTTATTTTTTACTAGGTTTTGTTTTGGTATTTGCTTTGCAGGTATGGCATGGTAAGGTCTTACTGTTGTACTGTAATGTTACTTTGTTTTAATGTTAACCACCATTTGCTTAGCAGGTACGCCATTCAGTTGCAGCGCGGATCTATTTATCTTGACAGCAACAGCGTTTGCTCCCACGATACATAAAGCCGTGACTCCAACGCTGTAGGAGGTGATTTCACCACCACAGTTAAAAAAAAGAGCATATATGCCGAAGCATGGGGGCAGCAGGGGCGGAGGAGCGATTTTGCTCCTAATGCCGCGTATATACGGTCGAAATTCCAACGGAGGCTTGCCCGTGGAAAAGTCCGACCGTGTGTACGCGGCATAACCTTTTATGCCGCGTACATACGGTCGAAATTCCGACGAAGGCTTGACCGTGTGTACGCGGCATAACTTTTTTGCGGGAGGATGCCCCCATGCTTCGGCATATATGCCCATCATTAGAAGTGGGTGGATGAAGGGAGGTATTCTAATGGTGGGCATACCCACCAATCAATCTCTTTTTTTCATTCAGCCAATAGGCTGTATGAAAAAAAAGATTACAATACATGTCCAACAAGGACCAGCAACGTACTGGTATGTTGCAGGACTTTGAATGTTTATACCAGAATGATGCCTGCGGGTTTAGGTATCATCTTGGTATCATTCTTTTCAGCCAGCAGCCGGCTTTCATGTAAAAGCAATTCTAGCAGATAATTAGCCTCTAGACAGCTTTTACAAGCAGTGGGAGGGAATGTCCCCCCCCGGATATAAAAAGCGCCATTGGGAAATTGGGAAAGCATTTTATCACACCGATCTTGGTGTGGTCAGATGCTTTGAGGGCAGAGGAAAGATCTAGGGTCTAACCCCCCAATTTTTTTCAAAAAAAGAGTACCTGTCACTACTTATTGCTATCATAGGGGATATTTACATTCCCTGAGATAACGATAAAAATGGTAAAAAAATAAAATATGGAAGGCACAGTTTAAAAATAAAATAAAAAAGCCAAATAAATAATAAAAAAGAAAAAAAAAAAAAAAGCACCGCTGTCCCCCCCTGCTCTTGCGCAAAGGCGAACGCAAGCGTCGGTCTAGCGTCATATGTAAACAGCAATTGCATCATGCATGTGAGGTATCACCGCGAAGGTCAGATCGAGGGCAGTCATTTTAGCAGTAGACCTCCTCTGTAAATCTAACGTGGTAACCTGTAAAGGCTTTTAAATGCTTTTAAAAATGAATGTAGTTTGTCGCCGCTGCGCGTTTGTGCGCAATTTTAAAGCATGTCGTGTTTGGTATCCATGTACTCGGCCTATGATCATCTTTTTTATTTCATCAAAAATTTGGGCAATATAGTGTTTTTTAGTGCATTAAAAATAAAAAAAGTGTGTTTTTCCCCCAAAAAATGCGTTTGAAAAATCGCTGCGCAAATACTGTGTGGAAAAAAAAATGCAACACCCACTATTTTAATCTGTAGGGCCTTTGCTTTAAAAAAATATATAATGTTTGGGGGTTCAACACAATTTTCTTGCAAAAAAATATTTTTTTTCATGTAAACAAAAAGTGTCAGAAAGGGCTTTGTCTTCAAGTGGTTAGAAGAGTGGATGATGTGTGACATAAGCTTCCTAATGTTGTGCATAAAATGCCAGGACAGTTCAAAACCCCCCCAAATGACCCCATTTTGTAAAGTAGACACCTCAAGCTATTTGCTGAGAGGCATGTTGAGCCCATTGAATATATATTTTTTTTGTCCCAAGTGATTGAATAATGACCAAAAAAAAAAAAAATGTACAAAAAGTTGTCACTAAATTATATATTGCTCAAACATGCCATGGGCATATGTGGAATTACACCCCAAAATACATTCTGTTGCTTCTCCTGAGTACGGGGATACCACATGTGTGGGACTTTTTGGGAGCCTAGTCGCGTACGGGACCCCAAAAACCAAGCACCGCCTTCAGGATTTCTATGGGTGTAAATTTTTGATTTCACTCCTCACTGCCTATCACAGTTTCGGAGGCCATGGAATGCCCAGATGGCACAAAACCCCCCCCAAATGACCCCATTTTGGAAAGTAGACACCCCAAGCTATTTGCTGAGAGGTATGTTGAGTATTTTGCAGATCTCGCTTTTTGTCACAAAGTTTTGAAAATGTAAAAAAAGAAAAAAAAAAGAAAAAAAAATGTCTTTCTTAATTTTCAAAAACAAATGAGAGCTGTAAAATACTCACCATGCCTCTCAGCAAATAGCTTGGGGTGTCTACTTTCCAAAATGGGGTAATTTGGGGGGGTTTTGTGCTATTTTGGCATTTTATGGCCTTCGAAACTGTGATAGGTAGTGAGGAGTGAAATCAAAAATTTACGCCCTTAGAAATCCTGAAGGCGGTGCTTGGTTTTTGGGGCCCTGTACGCGGCTAGGCTCCCAAAAAGTCCCACACATGTGGTATCCCCGTACTCAGGAAAAGCAGCAGAATGTATTTTGGGGTGCAATTCCACATATAACCATGGCATGTGTGAGCAATATATCATTTAGTGACAACTTTTTGTACATTTTTTTTTTTCTTTTTGTCATTATTCAATCATTTGGGACAAAAAACAAAATATTCAATGGGGTCAACATGCCTCTCAGCAAATAGCTTGGGGTGTCTACTTTCCAAAATGGGGTCATTTGGGGGGGTTTTGTGCTATTTTGGCATTTTATGGCCTTCAAAACTGTGATAGGTAGTGAGGAGTGAAATCAAAAATTTATGCCCTTAGAAACCTTGAAGGCAGTGCTTGGTTTTTGGGGTCCCGTACGCGGCTAGGCTCCCAAAAAGTCCCACACATGTGGTATCCCCGTACTCAGGAGAAGCAGCAGAATGTATTTTGGGGTGTAATTTCACATATGCCCATGGCATGTGTGAGCAATATATCATTTAGTGACAACTTTGTGCAAAAAAAAAAAAGTTTGTCATATTCCCGCAACTTGTGGCAAAATATAAAATATTCCATGGACTGAACATGCCTCTCAGTAAATAGCTTGGGGTGTCTACTTTCCAAAATGGGGTCATTTGGGGGGGTTTTGTGCTATTTTGGCATTTTATGGCCTTCGAAACTGTGATAGGTAGTGAGGAGTGAAATCAAAAATTTGCGCCCTTAGAAATCCTGAAGGCGGTGCTTGGTTTCCGGGGTCCCGTACGTGGCTAGGCTCCTAAAAAGTCCCACACATGTGGTATCCCCGTACTCAGGAGAAGCAGCAGAATGTATTTTGGGGTGCAATTCCACATATAACCATGGCATGTGTGAGCAATATATCATTTAGTGACAACTTTTTGTAATTTTTTTTTTTGTCATTATTCAATCACTTGGGACAAAAAAAAAAAATATTCAATGGGCTCAACATGCCTCTCAGCAATTTCCTTGGGGTGTCTACTTTCCAAAATGGGGTCATTTGGGGGGGTTTTGTACTGCCCTGCCATTTTAGCACCTCAAGAAATGAGATAGGCAGTCATAAATTTAAAGCTGTGTAAATTTCAGAAAATGTACCCTAGTTTGTAAACGCTATAACTTTTGCGCAAACCAATAAATATACGCTTATTGACATTTTTTTTACTAAAGACATGTGGCTGAATACATTTTGGCCTAAATGTATGACTAAAATTGAGTTTATTCGATTTTTCTTATAACAAAAAGTAGAAAATATCATTTTTTTTCTAAATTTTTGGTCTTTTTCTGTTTATATCGCAAAAAATAAAAATCGCAGAGGCAATCAAATACCATTAAAAGAAAGCTCTATTTGTGGGAAGAAAAGGACGCAAATTTCATTTGGGTACAACATTGCATGTCCGCACAATTTACAGTTAAAGCAGCGCAGTGCCGAATCCCAAAAACAGGCCTGGTCCTAATGGCCCGAAATGGTCCGGGGCTTAAGTGGTTAAAGAGATAACATTGACACCTTTACACTAAGATTGACAAGAAGAACAGCTGAATTACTAGAAGCCTAAGAACGTCATTTCCTGTTCCGGCTTCACTTTGGGAACACTCAGAGAACAGCATGGAAGATGGAGTCTGCAACTAAGGTCACATGCTTTCATAAGCTTGCTACAGCACCATCTATTCTATTTTATATATATTTTCCTACACTGAACTGAACTGTTATACTATTTTTTTCATTGTATTTATGATGCCACCTGTGAGAAAATAAAACTCACTTTCTTTTTAAGTCAACCTGACTATGAATGCTATTCATTCAGAAACGCCCTTAAGATACAAGAATATTAGATATTAATCATATATTCTACAATTTGGCGAGCCAGACATTGCCGTCATATCTCTATTTTTACGGAAATCTCGACCCTTGCTGAGGGGGGAGAGATTAGCGCAGTTTTGCGAATATTCAAGTCTCGAGAAAAAAGACGGTTCAGAACCTATCAACCAAGAGGCGTTTGTGTTGCATCAGATGTGGACAACAGTCCAGTAACAGACGGTTGAAGACGAGAAATTCTTCTAAATACGATATGGCATCTAAAATCAAACAAATATGGAGGATAACAAGCTCCTATAAAGAGCAAAGAATATATCAAGAAATTCAACGTTAAAGAAGAGATCCTTTCAAGAAGAATATTGGACAAAAGATTTATATTTCATATTTGACTATTTTATCCTATTCAACAAGGTTTTTCTAACCTAACAGAACTTGAAGAAGAAATTTTAAAGACATTTCATGAAGAAAAAATTAATCAGAAGGAACTTTATCTATCTACTATAGATAAATAACTTAGGACTGAAACATTTGTCTACATATACACTTTTTAATTATCAAATTATTCTGATATTAATGTTCATATTAAGTTAGGATTATTATTATTATTATTATTTTTCTTTATTTTTCTTTATTCATATATTTATGAACTGCACAATCATTCTAGTTAATAGAACATCTTTTGTTCATAACTTAAGAAACATATCACTCTTAATAGAACAATGGAAAGTTATGAAAAGTTTTAGAGTGTAAAGTATATTTCCAAAGAACTAAAATATTCTTTGAGCACAAGTATGGAAATATATTATTGCATCATTTACTTATTTTAATAATAATTATAATTATTATTATTATTATTATTGATATTAATAATTATTCATATTAGTCATCATTATGTTATACATTTAAAGAAAAAATCTATATCATTATTTTAAGATTTTGAATAGATAGATCTAAGAAAAGTTAAAAGTAAAGAGAAAAGCATTTAGAAGGAGAAATATTTCTAGCTGCTTCAGTTCTGAGGAATATTGTGTCCGATCATTTGATACAAGGAGGAGAGATTGTGATATGAATGCATCAATGATATTTAATAATTTTAATATGATTAATCATAATTCAGGGGGGATTGTTAGAATATTATTTCAAATTCATAATTCGGCACTTATAGGTGTTATATTAATATAAGGCAAGCTTGCAAAACATATTTGGTTTTATGATTAATCATAGTAAATTAGGTATGAATGAATGACCTTGATCAATTGATATGACATGATTCTTCAATCTAAAGCTGATTGCTGGATATTTCTGGTGAAGCCAATTTGAGTATGACATATAAGGCATCTTGGTGTAGGGTGACAAGAATAGATCTCCAGAATAGATCAGTATTTACATAGTGAGATAAGTAATATATTTCTTTATATCTCTTGTCAAGTTTGTTTAAGTGAAGTCTTAGTCATACTAGTATGTATTAGTTAATAGTTATTTTATTGTTAGTAATATATGTTCATATGGTTATGATATTACATCGTCAGCACACCACTCCAAGTATAGAGTGCTACATGTGTGCCTGTCAATCAAACTCCATATGTCTCTGAGCCAATATATTCTATTGGTATAACATATTGCTGAAGTTAGCAGAAATTAATGTGTGCCATACAAGGTTCTAAGTTTGTATGAGGTGACGTACATATGTAAAGATATATATAAGCCTATAGTTTGAGATGGGAGGGAGCACAACACACTTACATGACACTTGCACAGCATACTGACACGAACACACATGAAGACTCACTCACTTACTCACACCCACTTTAAAGAGATAACATTGACACCTTTACACTAAGATTGACAAGAAGAACAGCTGAATTACCAGAAGCCTAAGAACGTCATTTCCTGTTCCGGCTTCACTTTGGGAACACTCAGAGAACAGCATGGAAGATGGAGTCTGCAACTAAGGTCACATGCTTTCATAAGCTTGCTACAGCACCATCTATTCTATTTTATATATATTTTCCTACACTGAACTGAACTGTTATACTATTTTTTTCATTGTATTTATGATGCCACCTGTGAGAAAATAAAACTCACTTTCTTTTTAAGTCAACCTGACTATGAATGCTATTCATTCAGAAACGCCCTTAAGATACAAGAATATTAGATATTAATCATATATTCTACATTTACTTAAAATGGAGAGAGCAAAATCTGGTTCTTGCTTAAGCTTGTTCAATTAAGCTTTGACAAAAAAACCTGGAAGCTGATTGGTTTCTATGCAGAGCTGCACCATATTTTGTACCCACTAGTTTTAATAAATCAACCCCATAGTGACCTTTATACTTCTTAGAGTAAGATGGGTTAATTTTCTATGTAATACCCATGACATACATTGATCACACATGCATTCATTACTCCTGCCCTTTTATTTGCAACAGGGCCTCCCCTGGTATGGAACTATGTATGATTAGATGTTATTAATCTCTCAGATATACAATATATAATCATTGACATGTGTACCATACTGTTACATATTTATTTCCCTTGGTTATTAGACCCTTACCTATACATAAGTAAATATTATTGTTTCTTATCCCAGAGTTTTGAACCAACTGTTTGATACATGCTGAGGTCAGTCGCTGGGTGGTCCCTGTCTGAGACGTCTGGGACCCTTCTCTGTGCGTTTTTTGTGATTTTACTTACTTATTACTTATTATTATTACTATATTTATACTGTGTTGCCCTTAAAGTCTGACTTTTGGAGGTTTTTCTCTTGTTTCCTTTTTAGAGAGCTGATGTCCTTTTCCACCTCAAACATATTGAATGATTTTGGATTGTTGATTCAATAACTCCGAACTCTTTATTGCCATAAGCAAAGGTCAGAAATAGTAGAGATGCCTAGGTAACAAAGTAATCTTATTGGAATTAAACCTACCAATCATACAGAATACATATTTGAAGGTCATATTTCAGTTTCTTATATAGGGGTGGGTAATTTGAACAACATAGATGGGTGATCGAAGGGGTCAACTGAATCCCGAGGTATAGGAGGTAATCTGTCCTCCGGTTAAATGGGAAGGAATCTTTTAAGCAATAAAGGAGTGATGGAGGTAGAGTTATATTTCAGGCGACCAATTTATGGGGATTCATCTTAAGGCCTGAAATTACTACAAAATCATTCATTAAGCGCATAACCTTAGGAGCCAAGATTATGTGAGAAATAAGAGAAGGTCATCCACAAAGAGGTTGTACTTGATCTGATCCCGACAGGAGACTCCCTGGATATTAGTCAGTCCTAATACTGATTGCAGCGTCTTGATTGGAATAGCAAAAATCAAGGGGGATAAGGGCATCCCTGCCTGGTTCTCCTGGAAATCACAATAGGGACAGAATTAGATGTACAAAATGGAAAAATTTGTTTCATTTTGTTATGGAGAGATTCGTTATGTTACTAATTTTGTTTCATTGATAAATTTTGGAATTCGTTTAGTTTTGTTTTGTTTAGTATATTTATTTTCTAACAAATTTCAAATTTTTGGAATGGTTAGAATTCAAATCGATCAAAAACTGAACAACCGATCCAAATTCTGTGTAAAGAATAGCTGGTTGTTAATTAAGCTGGCCGCTGCGTCCATTACAACCGATGACTCATCAGCTGTCAGTGGGCTTCCCCACTGACAGCTAAACGTAAAGAAAATAATTTCCAGCAATTAAAAATTCTGAAAAAAAAAAAACACCATGGGTGTCCCCCCCCCCATCCATACCAAGCCCTTCAGGTCTGGTGTGGATTTTAAGGGGAAGCCAATGCAATTATTTTTTTTTTTTAAATGGCGTGGGGTCCTCCCCAAAATCCATAGCAGACCCTTATCCAAGCATGTAGCCCAGCAGGCCAGGAAAGGCCTCCTAACCACTTAACGACCGCCCACTGTAAATATACGTCGGCAGAATGGCACCGACAGGCACAATCACGTACATATACGTGATTGCCTTTGTATAGTTGGGGGGTCCCATCGGACAGCGGTCGTTAATTGTTCGGGAGCGATCCAGGATGAGGGGACGGACGTTCGATTCCAGCCACCCCCTTGCGATCGCTCCCGGCGAATGAGAAAGCTTCCTCTGCTGCGTAATGTTTACACAGGCAGAGGAAGTGATGTCATCTCTCATGCGGCGCTCACATATACCGAGCGCCGTACAAGAGAAGACACACAGGTTAGTGCACAAACAGCACACTGACACCAGGACACATAGGAACATAAATCGCCCCCCAGGCCCCCCCAGACACCCCCAGATCACCCCCCCAGCCTGATTGCAGTGACCATTTATTTACTGATCACTGCAATCAGTGACATTTGTGACTGTAAAAGTGTCACTACAGTTTAGTTTTAGGTCCAGTGTAGCCCCTAACCCCCCCTAATAAAGGTTTAACACCCTGATCGCCCCCCAGATATCCCTTTCACCCCCTAGCACCACTGTCGCTAAGCGATCGTTTTTCTGATCGCTGTTTTATTGTCAGTGATGCCGATCGATAGCCAGTTATTTTTTTTAGGTTCGCCGCAGGTTTTTATAGCGTCGGGTACCCCCATATATTACCTAATAAAGGTTTAACCCCCTTGATCGCCCCCCAGATAACCCTTTCACCCCCTAGCACCACTGTCGCTAAGCGATCGTTTTTCTGATCGCTGTTTTATTGTCGGTGATGCCGATCGGTAGCCAGTTATTTTTTTTAGGTTCGCCGCAGGTTTTTATAGCATCAGGTACCCCCATATATTACCTAATAAAGGTTTAACCCCCTTGATCACCCCCCAGGTAACCCTTTCACCCCCTATCACCACTGTCGCTAAGCAATCGTTTTTCTGATCGCTGTCTTATTGTCGGTGATGCCGATCGGTAGCCAGTTATTTTTTTTAGGTTTGCTGCAGGTTTTTATAGCGTCAGGTACCCCCATATATTACCTAATAAAGGTTTAACCCCATTGATCGCCCCCCAGGTAACCCTTTCACCCCCTATCACCACTGTCGCTAAGCAATCGTTTTTCTGATCGCTGTCTTATTGTCGGTGATGCCGATAGGTAGCCAGTTATTTTTTTTGGTTCGCCGCAGGTTTTTATAGCGTCGGGTACCCCCATATATTACCTAATAAAGGTTTAACCCCTTGATCGCCCCCCCAGGTAACCCTTTCACCCCCTTTAGTCAGTGTCACTAAGCGATCGTTTTTCTAAACGCTGTATTAGTTATGCTGGTGCCGATAGATAGCCAGTTATTTTTTTTAGGTTCGCCGCAGGTTTTTATAGCGTCAGGTACCCCCATATATTATCTAATAAAGGTTTTAACCCCCTAATTGCCCCTAGTTAACCCTGCGCCACACCCCAGGCAGCGTCAGGTTAGTGCCAGTAATGCCAACTCCCACGCGTGAAGCATACACCTCCCTTAGTGGTATAGTATCTGAACAGATCAATATCTGATCTGATCAGATCTATACTAGCGTCCCCAGCAGTTTAGGGTTCCCAAAAATGCAGTGTTAGCGGGATCAGCCCAGATACCTGCTAGCACCTGCGTTTTGCCCCTCCGTCCAGCCCAGGCCACCCAAGTGCAGTATCGATCGATCGCTGTCACTTACAAAACACAACACACATAACTGCTGCGTTCGCAGAGACAGGCCTGATCCCTGCGACTCCAGTGCTGTAGGAGGTGATTTCACCACCACAGTTAAAAAAAAAAGCATATATGCCGAAGCATTAGGGCAGCAGGGGCGGAGGAGCAGAGGAGCGATTTTGCTCCTAATACCGCGTACATACGGTCGAAATTCCGACGGAGGCTTGCCCATGGAAAAGTCTGACCATGTGTACACGGCATAACTTTTGCGGGAAGATGCCCCCATGCTTCGGCATATATAAATGGTGCATGTATGCCCATCATTAGAAGTGGGTGGATGAAGGGCGGTATTCTAATGGTGGGCATACCCACCGATCAATCTCTTTTTTTCATTCAGCCAACAGGCTGCATGAAAAAAAAAGATTACAATACATGTCCAACAAGGACCAGCAACGTACTGGTATGTTGCTGGACTTTGAATGGTTATACCAGATTGATGCCTGTGGGTTTAGGTATCATCTTGGTATCATTCTTTTCAGCCAGCGGCTGGCTTTCATGTAAAAGCAATCCTAGTGGCTAATTAGCCTCTGGACTGCTTTTACAAGCAGTGGGAGGGAATGTCCCCCCCCGGATATAAAAAGCGCCATTGGGAAATTGGGAAAGCATTTTATCACACCGATCTTGGTGTGGTCAGATGCTTTGAGGGCAGAGGAAAGATCTAGGGTCTAATAGAAGCCAGTTTTTTTTTAAAAAAGAGTACCTGTCACTACCTATTGCTATCATAGGGGATATTTACATTCCCTGAGATAACAATAAAAATGATAAAAAAAAAATATGGAAGGAACAGTTTAAAAATAAAATAAAAAAGCAAAATTAATAATAAAAAAAAATAAATAAAAAAAAGCACCCCTGTCCTGCCCTGCTCTTGCGCAATGGCGAACGCAAGCGTGGGTCTGACGTCATATGTAAACAGCAATTTCACCATGCATGTGAGGTATCACCGCGAAGGTCAGATCGAGGGCAGTCATTTTAGCAGTAGACCTCCTCTGTAAATCTAACGTGGTAACCTGTAAAGGCTTTTAAAGGCTTTTAAAAATGTATGTAGTTTGTCGCCAATGCGCGTTTGTGCAAAATTTTAAAGCATGTCGTGTTTGGTATCTATGTACTCGACCTAAGATCATCTTTTTTATTTTATCAAACATTTAGGCAATATAGTGTGTTTTAGTGCATTCAAATTAAAAAAAGTGTATTTTTTTCCCAAAAAATGTGTTTAAAAAATCGCTGCGCAAATACTGTGTGAAAAAAAAAATGCAACACCCACCATTTTAATCTGTAGGGCCTTTTCTTTAAAAAAAATATATAATTTTTGGGGGTTCAACATAATTTTCTTGCAAAAAAAATATATGTTTTCATGTAAACAAAAAGTGTCAGAAAGGGCTTTGTCTTCAAGTGGTTAGAAGAGTGGATGTAAGCTTCCTAATGTTGTGTATAAAATGCCAGGACAAAAGACAATTTATTTTTATTTTTTTGCACAAAGTTGTTACTAAATGATATATTGCTCAAACATGCCATGGGCATATGTGGAATTACACCCCAAAATACATTCTGTTGCTTCTCCTGAGTACGGGGATACCACATGTGTGAGACTTTTTGGGAGCCTAGCCGCGTACGGGACCCCAAAAACCAAGCACCGCCTTCAGGCTTTCTAAGGGTTTAAATTTTTGATTTCACTTCTCACTGCCTATCACAATTTCGGAGGCCATGGAATGCCCAGATGGCACAAAACCCCCCCCAAATGACCCCATTTTGGAAAGTAGACACCCCAAGCTATTTGCTGAGAGGTATGGTGAGTATGTTGCAGATCTCGCTTTTTGTCAAAAAGTTTTGAAAATTGGAAAAAAAAAAAAATGATTTTCTTTCTTCATTTTCAAAAACAAATTAGAGCTGTAAAATACTCACCATGCCTCTCAGCAAATAGCTTGGGGTGTCTACTTTCCAAAATGGGGTCATTTGGGGGGGGTTGTGCTATTTTGGCATTTTATGGCCTTCGAAACTGTGATAGGTAGTGAGGAATGAAATCAAAAATTTGTGCCCTTAGAAATCCTGAAGGCGGTGCTTGGTTTTCGGGGCCCCGTACGCGGCTAGGCTCCTAAAAAGTCCCACACATGTGGTATCCCCGTACTCAGGAGAAGCAGCAAAATTTATTTTGGGGTGCAATTCCACATATAACCATGGCATGTGTGAGCAATATATCATTTAGTGACAACTTTTTGTAATTTTTTTTTTTTTTGTCATTATTCAATCACTTGAGACAAAAAAAAAAAATATTCAATGGGCTCAACATGCCTCTCAGCAATTTCCTTGCGATGTCTACTTTCCAAAATGGGGTCATTTGGGGGGGGTTTTGTACTGCCCTGCCATTTTAGCACCTCAAGAAATGAGATAGGCAGTCATAAATTAAAAGCTGTGTAAATTCCAGAAAATGTACCCTAGTTTGTAGACGCTATAACTTTTGCACAAACCAATAAATATACGCTTATTGACATTTTGTTTTACTAAAGACATGTGGCTGAATACATTTTGGCCTAAATGTATGACTAAAATTGAGTTTATTCGATTTTTCTTATAACAAAAAGTAGAAAATATCATTTTTTTTCAACATTTTCAGTCTTTTTCCGTTTATATTGCAAAAAATAAAAATCGCAGAGGCAATCAAATACCATTAAAAGAAAGCTCTATTTGTGGGAAGAAAAGGACACAAATTTCGTTTCAGTACAACATTGCATGTCCGCACAATTTCCAGTTAAACAGCGCAGTGCCAAATTCTGAAAACAGCTCTGGTCCTTTAGCTACAAAATGGTCCGAGGCTTAAGTGGTTAACCATACCATACCAAGCCCCCAAAGCATCTTGTCCCCCCTGTTGATGGGGACAAGGGCCTCTTCCCCACAACCCCTGGTGGTGGTTGTGGGGGGTCTACTTAGTACCCCTACTCATTTACCAAAAAAAGAAGATCAATGTTAGTTAGTAAAAACACAACAGTTTTTGACAAGTCTTTATTTAAAAAAAAACTAAAACGCTGATTCGAATGAGAAAAACAAAAAACAAACCCACAATTCTTTTTTTCACATTAAGCTGTCAGTGGGATGAGTCACGATCAGTGATGACTCATCGGTTGTTAAAGATGCCGGCCCGCTCCTTAACAACCAGCTATTCTTCACACACAATTCGAATCGGTCAATTAATTTTCGATCAATTCAAATTCTGAATCGCGGTACACAGAGGCAGAACGGGGATCTAAATAAGACAAATCCCTGTTCTGTCAGGGGACATAATGCCTTGTACTACTATTATACTTTGTATTCCTGCTTATAACCTGGTCTGTACTCCCTTATGGTCTGAATTTGTGCATATTTGTATATTGGCACCTTTAGACTTCTGAAAACTGGGAAATAAAAGACTATATAAAAAAAATTACAGATCTCCACTACTTGGCTCCCCTGAATTGTCTTCCAAGATAGTATACATTTCCAAGCTCTAAAATATAATAGGTAATCACCACGCTACTAGTTACAATAAACTACTGGAGTTGAAATACAGTCATGCTCGAAATTGTTGGCACCCCAGAAATTTTTCCAGAAAATCAAGTATTTCTCACAGAAAAGTATTGCAGTAACACATGTTTTGCTATACACATGTTTATTCCCTTTGTGTGTATTGGAACAAATCAAAAAAAGGGAGGAAAAAAAGCAAATTGGACATAATGTCACACAAAACTTCAAAAATGGGCTGCTCAAAATTCTTGGCACCCTTTAAAAATTGGGGTTAAATAAGATTGTTTCAAGCATGTGATGCTCCTTTAAACTCACCTGGGGCAAGTAACAGGTGTGGGCAATATAAAAAAACACCTGAAAGCAGATAAAAAGGAGAGAAGTTCACTTAGTCTTTGCATTGTGTGTCTGTGTGTGCCACACTAAGCATGGACAACAGAAAGAGAAAAAGAGAACTGTCTGAGGACTTGAGAACCAAAATTGTGAAAAAATATCAACAATCTCAAGGTTACAAGTCCATCTCCAGAGATCTAGATTTGCCTTTGTCCACTGTGCGCAACATTATCAAGAAGTTTGCAAACCCATGGCACTGTAGCTAATATCTCTGGGCGTGGACGGAAGAGAAAAAATTGATGAAAGGTTGCAACGCAGGATAGTCCGGATGGTGGATAAGCAGCCCCAAACAAGTTCCAAAGAAGTTCAAGCTGTCCTGCAGGCTCAGGGAACATCAGTGTCAGCGCAAACTATCCGTCGACATTTAAATGAAATGAAAGGCTATGGCAGGATACCCAGGAGGACCCCACTACTGACACAGAGACATAAAAAAGCAAGACTACAGTTTGCCAAAATGTACTTGAGTAAGCCAAAATTCTTCTGGGAAAACGTCTTGTGGACAGATGAGACCAAGATAGAGCTTTTTGGTAAAGCACATCATTCTACTGTTTACCAAAAATGGAATGAGGCCTACAAAGAAAAGAACACAGTACCTACTGAGAAATATGGTGGAGGTTCATTGAAGTTTTGGGGTTGTTTTGCTGACTCTGGCACTGGGTGCCTTGAATGTGTGCAAGGCATCATGAAATCTGAGGATTAATAAAGGATTTTGGGTCGCACTGTAGAGCCCAGTGTCAGAAAGCTGGGTTTGAGTCCGAGATCTTGGGTCTTCCAGCAGGAAAATGACCCCAAACATATGTCAAAAAGCACCCAGAAATAGATGGCAACAAAGCGATGGAGAGCTCTAAAGTGGCCAGCAATGAGTCCAGATCTAAATCCCATTGAACACCTGTGGAGAAATCTTAAAATTGCTGTTGGGAAAAGGCACCCTTCCAATAAGAGAGACCTGGAGCAGTTTGCAAAGGAAGAGTGGTCCAAAATTCCGGGTGAGAGGTGTAAGAAGCTTATTGATGGTTATAGGAAGCGACTGATTTCAGTTATTTTTTCCAAAGGGTGTGCAACCAAATATTAAGTTAAGGGTGCCAAGAATTTTGAGCAGCCCATTTTTGAAGTTTTGTGTGACATTATGTCCAATTTGCTTTTTTTCCTCCCTTTTTTTGATTTGTTCCAATACACACAAAGGGAATAAACATGTGTATAGCAAAACATGTGTTACTGCAATACTTTTCTGTGAGAAATACTTGATTTTCTGGAAAAATTTCTGGGGTGCCAACAATTTTGAGCATGACTGTAAAAACTATTGTGAGTAAAAGGCTTGCTGTTAAGCACTGTTATGTTTTCCGACATCACAAGAAACAAATCAACCTAAAAAAAGTGTAGCGCTACCTTACTAATCTATAACTCAACAATAATTGTGGAACCCTCCAACATATGGTATTCTCATTAAACTTCAATAGCACCACAATACTAGTCTATGTGATATGTAACTACACATATAATACGCATCAAATTTCCAAGCTCTATTGACGCCCTAAGGATCTTACCCTTGTTTTCTGTTTTCCAGATATATACAACCTACAGTACCACGGGCACCTCTCCCTACATTGCCCTCTCTCTCCTCACACCCTTTTTCTCCTTTTTCTTTGTCTCTTTTCTCCTGCTGTATTTTCTCTTCTTTCTTACCTCTTACACAAGCAATTCTAGTGTTCTATCTCATTCCCGAGGAGTTGTTTCTTTGTTTGAACCTCATCAGTACTGCTTGTAATTTTTGCTCTCACACCGAGAAGTTACATTGTGAAGGTCTCAATTGCCCTTTAGGCCTCAGACACACTGGTTTCTAGACATGTGCAATTTGTTTTGTTCCAAATTAGTTTTTTGACGAAATTCAACAAATTCGTTAGTTTGGAAATATTAAAATGACCAAAAACCCGTTTAACAAATTTTTCCGAAATTTTGAAGATTCGAAAAAACAGAAATCCTTAATTCGAAAGAATGAAAATCTGAAATTAGAAAATCCTGAATTTGAAAATTCAAAAATCCGAAAATAAGAACTAAAATCCGAAAATTCAAAAGAACGAAAATCCGGAAATTCTAAAACCCAAAAATTTGAAAATCCAAAAGAATAACTAACTAACTAATAATAACTATTACTAACTATTAAATTATAGTTATTGGAATTTCCTTTACAATTTGGCTCTTAGTGAACATAACGAATACCTATTCATGCAAAGTTACAAATTATCCAAAATAACGAATGCAGCATCTAAACGAATGGAGCGTAACAAATTAATAATAATACATAATAATAATTTTTTTTGTATTATTTATTATTATTAATTCGTTACGTTCCATTCGTTTAGATGCGGCACACGTTATTTTGGATAATTCGTAACTTTGAAAAAAATTATATTCGTTACGTTCACTAACTGCCAAATTTGAAAGGAAATTCCAATACCTATAATTTAATAGTTAGTTATTATTAGTTAGTTAGTTATTATTTTGTATATTCGTTGGTATTTTTGGATTTTTGTTGTTATTTTCGGATTTTTGTTCTTTTGAATTTTCGTTCTTTTGAATTTTCGTTCTTATTTTCGTTCTTTTTTTCGGATTTTACAATTTTCAGATTTTTCTGATTTTTTTGAATTTATTAGAAATTTCGATCAGAACGAATGACCCAAAATTCAGCGTTATAAACTCACCTAAGCTGCATTTTTTCCAAACAGTCTAAGTAAGTTTAACAGAGTTTAGAGATTGGGAGTTTATTTCATTGATCAGAATTTTAATTAAATAAAATAATATTTCCTCCCCCACATGCCTCTGCCCCTGATGTCAAGAACAATGGCATAACCATCCACCCATCCCTGCATGTCACGGTGCTAGATGTTATCCTGGACTCTGAACTCTCCTTTCAGTCCCACATCCAATCACTTTCCAAGGCTTGCCGTCTCAACCTCTGCAACATCTCCATAATACGTCCCTTCTAAACAAGGAAACCATTAAGCTCCTGATTCACTCCCTGGTTATCTCTCGCCCCGACTACTGTAACTCCCTCCTCATTAGCTTACCTTCAAATAGGTTATCCTCCCTTCAGTCCATCACGAATGCTGCTGCCAGACTCATCCACCTTACAAACCACTTAGCGTCTGCTATCCCTCTCTGCCAATCCCTCCATTGGCTTCCAATCACCCAACAAATTAAATTCAAGATACTAACAATAACTTACAAACCCATCCAAAACTCTGGCCCCAGCTACATCCCTAACCTAGTCACAAAATACCAACCAAATTGTTCTCTTTGTTCCTTCCAAGACCTTCTGCTCTCTATCTCCCTTGTCACCTCTTCCCATGCTCGCCTTCAGGACTTCTCCTGAGACTCTCCCATCCTTTGGAATTCCCTACCCAATCTGTCTGACTATCTCCAACTCTTTTCAGTTTTAGGCTATCCCTGAAAACTTTTCTCTTCAGAGAAGCCTATCCTGCCTCTACCTAACAACTGTACTTTTATTTTCTTATTTTGCTTATCCCCCACAGTTATTACCTTTTGTATCACTTGACCCTCCCTCCTAGATTGTAAGCCCTAATGACCAGGGCCCTCTGATTCCTCCTGTATTGAATTGTATTGTAACTGTACTGTCTGCCCTTACGTTGTAAAGCACTGTGCAAACTGTTGGAGCTATATAAAACCTATATAATAATAATATTTTATTCTGGCCATTAAAATAGAAAAAACGTTGAATTGCCTAGAGTTTATGTGCACCTATGAGCGTTTACCAGTGCTCAGCATTTTTTGTGGTCAGAATTCCTACTCCTGAACCTGATTTTAGGGCATTCAGAAAACAGCTTATAAACTTCTCTGCTGATAAACTGCTAAAAACGTCCATGTGTGTATGGATACATAGGATAACATAGAAGGGAGTTTAAGGGCAGAACCCCCCCCCTGTCAAACTCACAAAAACATGAGTTTAACAGCAGCAGTGTGCATGAGGCCTCAGGGTTATTTGGCTTTATACCTTGATGTAGCCCAATTTCCTCAGCATTTGTATTATGTTTACTCTATAGTGACTATAATTTATCCCCCTGGACTGAATCTGGGCACTTATTTCTTTTGTGACATATCCCGTGTTTAACTAATGTCTTCTGTTTTTACCTTTGTCTTATAACACTCAATAAAAATCATATTAAAAAGCACATGAAACTTTGGTGTAATTTTTCCGGCAACAGTATCAATGACAGAGTCTCTTTGCCAGTTGCCATTTAATTACACAGAAATGAACAGTGACAAATAAATTGGTTTCTTTGTGTTTTATGGACCTTTCATGTCAGTGAATAAATAACTTTTTCTAAAGGAATAACTCTCTTTATTAACTAAATGAGACAGTTGACGTCAGAAGACAGGCAAAGGTTGATGGCTTCTTAAATAAGAACTTAATTAAATTGGTCGAGAGAATGGCAAAGTGACATTTACCCAAGCAGCCTTACTTTACAACAACTTTACAAGTTTGGCAGAGTTTGCCACTCTATGTTGATGACCTTTGAAGTAAGAAGACCAAAGAATTCATACTTTGTAGTCAAAAAACACAGCAAGATCCATTTAGGTTAAATTACCAGCAGATTCTGACGACAACACAATCCATCTAGTAAATTGCATAGCTGCATGTCATCTATATAGAAATGTAATTTACATATGTCTACATCAAATAGCTTGGTCACCTTTAAAATTAATACATTATGTAAGAGAATTGATTTATGTATTGGCTTGTTCACAGATGAGATGCATAATAACAACTGAACTTCATTGTTGGGTCATAATTACATGGTTCATTTTCTGTCTCCTAAGTTACCTCCAAACATAAAGGAAGGGTGATATAAAAAAAAAGAAATGTAATATATATATATATATATATATATATATATATATATATATATATATATATTTTATATATATATATATATTTTATATATATATATTCAAAAGATATAACTAGATGTGTAGGAATACGTAACTCAGCTGTGAGTACCTTATTTTGGTACTGGAGACTGAGCTTACAACATCACTTCAAAAAGTTCTACTTGTTTCAATGAAATCCAGTAAAAATCAACTTGTATACAAATGATGCACCTGCAGTCACTTAGCTACTACATCCACTTCCAGACCAGTGATGTACCTATACGTCTCTGGGCTTCAAGTGGTTATAACAAGATGCCTGTAGGTACCGTTTTTTAGAACCGGTGGTCGGCTTTTTTGTAAAAGCAATCCTAGTGGCTAACTAGCTGCTGGGTTGAGTATAAAAGCAGCGGGAGGGGATGTCCCCCCTGCCACCTTCCATGGCTTTCTTGGGCTCTCTTGTCCCACCGGCAGACCCAAGCGACCAGCCAGCTCTTCCGCTTGCTGATCGGAGAGCTGAACAAAGCCTGCATTGGCTTTGATTGGCTTCCGGCTATGGTAACACGAAAGCGATGACCTGACACCACTTCCGGTTTAGCTGTATGTCAAGGGTGCCATTTAAAAAAAAAAAAAGCATTAGAAAACATGGATCTTGGTGTTTTGGATGCTTTTAAGGGCAGAGGAGGGATCTGGGGTGTTATAGACACCATAAAGAGGACATGCCAAATACCTATTGCTGTCACAAGGATACTTACATTCCTTGTGAACAACAATAAAAGTGATAATAATATGTAAGCAACAGTGTAAAAAAATTTAAAATAAATTTAACAAATGAATAATTTTTTTTTTTTTTAAATACCCCTTCCCCCGTGTTCGCACGCAAAGTTGAATGTGTGCAACTGTCCCGCACGCACACAAACAGCGATTGTTCCACATGTGAGGTATCACCGCAAATGTCAGATCATTGGCAGTAATTCTAGCACTAGAGCTCCTCTGTAAATCTAAAGTGGTAACCTGTAAAGGCTTTTAAAGTGTCGCCTATGGATAGTAAAATTTACTTAGTTTGATGCCAGTGCACGGGCATGTACAATCTTAAAGCGTGACATGTTTGGTATTTATTTACTCAGCGTAACATCAAATTGTATCTTTTATAAAACAATTGGGTTATGTATTGTGTTTTTTGCATTAAAATAAAAAAAGTGTATTTTTTCCCCCAAAAAATTGTGTTTAAAAAAACGCTGCGCAAATACAGTGTGACATAAAAATTACAAAACCCACCAATTTATTCTCTAGAGCCTCTGCTTTAAAAAAATTATAATGTTTGTGGGTTCTAAGTTATTTTCTAGCAAAAAATACTGATCGTTACATGTAAACAAAAAATGCCAGAAAAGGCCTGGTCTGGCAGTGGATACAAGTGACGCACCTGCAGTCATTTAGTTACTATATGTTTGCCTTTGTCTCTAAAATTATAAGTGCATAGCAACTTATATAAAATAACATATTTATTAGTTTTTATTTGTATTTGTAAAGGATATATTGTATATACTCGAGTATAAGCCGACCCGAGTATAAGCCGAGGACCTAATTTTACCACAAAAAACTGGGAAAACTTAATAACTCGAGTATAAGCCGAGGGTGGGAAATGCAGCAGCTACTGTAAGCCGAAAAGAGGGTCAACAATGCCCATTTGCACGCCTCACTGTGCCCATTTGCATATTCACTGTGCCCATTTGCAGCCTGACCTCACTGTGCCCATTGCAGCTCTTCGAGAACAAACAAAAACGTTTTGGATTTAGCTATACTTTAAATTCCAATACCATCATAACTTGAAAATTAACTAGTGCAAGTTTTCCTAAAATTCATACAAATAAAAAGTAACTTTGGCCAATGTAAAAATGTATTCTCTGCCACTGTCCCTTACAGACTTACCACTCCAAGATCGACTGCCAGTCTTTGTCTGTGCTGAATGATGTCCAATTTCTTTAAGTGCAAAATTGTTCTGGGCCTGACCCCTGGGAAGTGTCACCGCAGAGCACTGCACTCACAGCACAATGATGCAGAGACGAGTGCTGATTCAATTGAGGACAATCCAGCATCAGAGGAGAGGTGAAAATGAAGAATACCCGATCTGTGTACCCGAGTCCATAACATATTCGGATGGCGGCCGTGCAGTGTTAAAAACTTGCGCTCCTCCTTGTGCTGTTCCGTGATAGGCGGAACACTCGGCTTCCCAGCAAACACTGTGTTCAGTGTTCCGCCTATCAGGGACGCCCTCTCGTCTGTCACGGACAAGAGGGCATCCCTGATAGGCGGAACACTGAACACAGTGTTTGCTGGGAAGCCGAGTGTTCCGCCTATCACGGAACAGCACAAGGAGGAGAGCGAGTTTTTGACACTGCACGGCCGCTATCCGAATATGTTATGGACTCGGGTACACAGATCGGATTCTGCAATGGGCACGGTGAGGTTAGGCGGCAATGGACTCAGGTACGCTGACTCGAGTATAAGCCGAGGGGGTCACTTTCAGCCCAAAAAAAAGGGCTGAAAAACTCGGCTTATACTCGAGTATATACGGTAAGTTCTACTCATGGTTTGTAAATTTTCTGATTCTTCAGATGAGGTGCCATAAGTTCAATTGTTGCCTTTAAGATAGTAGTGAATTTAGTAAAAGTTTTCTGAAAGTGAAAAAAGATAACTTCCTACCTGTTCTTCTACTGAAGGATATTTTCGGGTCTATAAACATCGGGGCTGCTATTATAATATTATGCATAATATAATGTTAAAATTCTGATACATCTTTCAGTTTTAATTGCTTTCATACTTTGGCTTTGATCAGTTGTTTTTAAAGTGAGCATAGGCTTTGCTCATGCAGACAGCAGGTGAGTCAGTGCAAGACAAGAGGTACATCTGGGGTAACCTGAAGGTTTGCTGGCATCCATAAAGAACAAGCAGGGCTAGATACCTCTGTGGAAGCTGAATATGGAATATACTCTCTGTTTAGAGAGTGTACAATATACATTGGGGTTGATTTATTAAAAGCAAATAGACTGTGCACTTTGCAAGTGCAGTTGCTCCGGATCTTAGTAAATGTTGGGAAGCTCTGCTGACTTCCAGCATCCAATCATGTACAAGCAAGTTTGCTTTTTTTCCTTGCATGTGGTTGGGTTTTCTTTACACAGTGAGGCTTCACCTTATTTACGAAGCTCAGGAACAACTGCACTTGCAAAGTGCACAGTTTATTTGCCTTTAGTAAATCAACCTCATTGTTTTATGTAAGGACATGAAACAGAGACACTTTTAAAGTATCCTGAGCCACATAGGACTGTTTCTAACTGCCACATGTGGCAAAAGTGTTTCCGGGGCACCAGGAAGTACATTCCGTAGCTGTCTTAGTGTAGATTTGTTGCTCTTAAGCTGCATTCACACTTCAGCTATTTTCCACGGATCTGCCCGCGATTTGAGAGTGCCGAGGTGTGAATGACAAAACGCGGGACTCGCATTCGAGATGCCATTCATTCGAATGGCACCTTAAATTGCGGTGCGGGTCTGCCACGATTGTCACACGATAAAACGTGCTGCAATCACGGCAACCTGCATTGCGGGACGCATGTCATCCAAAAATAGTTCAGGAGCTACTTTTGGGCGACATGCGTCCCACGAGGTTGCCGCGATTGCAGCACGTTTTATCGCGCAACAATCGCAGATTTGAGGTGTCATTCAAATGAATGGCATCTTGAATGCGAGTCCCGCGTTTTGTCATTCACACCTCGGCACTCTCAAATCGCGGGCAGATCCGTGGAAAATAGCTGAAGTGTGAATGCAGCTTAAGAGCAACAAATCTACACTAAGACAGCTACGGAATGGACTTCCTGGTGCCCCGGAAACACTTTTGCCACATGTGGCAGTTAGAAACAGTCCTATGTGGCTCAGGATACTTTAAAAGTGTCTCTGTTTCATGTCCTTACATAAAACAATGAGGTTGTCAAATTGCAGACAGATCCTCTGCAAATCTGCACGCGATTCAAAATGCTGTAGTGTGAATGCAACCTCAGAGCTTCTGGTCATCTTGGTTAGCACTGAATTTAACCCTGTATGCTTAGACCCCTTGCACACTGGGGTGCTTTTCAGGCATTTTAGTGCAAACATAGGGCCTGTAAAGCGCCTGAAAAGCGCCTCTCATGCTTCCCCAGTGTGAAAGCCTGAATGCTTTTACACTGGGGCATTGCACTTACAGGCCGGGAAAAAAAGTCCTGCAAGCAGCATCTTTGTGGCGGTGTATAAATAAATGGGCAGTGCTGCCAAAGCGCCTGCAAAGTGATTCGGTAGTGCCGAAACACGGGCGCTTTTAGCTATTTCTTCGGCCGCTAGCAGGGGTTAAAAGCACCCGCAAGCGGCAAAAATGCACCGCTTTACCGCTAATGCCGGCACTGCCCCAGTGTGAAAGTACCCTTAAAGGGGTTATAAAGGTTCATATTTTTTCACCTTAATGCATCCTATGCATTAAGGTGAAAAAACATCTGTCGATTACCGGGCCCCCAGCCCCCCTCGACTTTTGCCCGGGACTTCTCGGCTCTTCATTTGATAGATGGATAGCAGCGCAGCCATTGGCTCGCGCTGCTGTCAATCAAATCCAATGACGCGGGCGCCGGGGGCGGGACCGAGTCATACACTCGGCGGCTATGTACGCCGAGTGTATAACACCGGAACGCGCCTGCAAGGTAACCCCCTTTGGGAGAGAGCCTCCCAGAGTGGGTTAGCTAATTTGGGGAGGAGCCAGAAGAGGACGATCGGGGCCAAAACTAACTGCACAGTGGAGGTAAGTATGAAATGTTTGTTATTTAAAAAAAAAAAAATGAACCTTTACAATCACTTTAAGGAATTCTTCCTCAGGCTGAAAAAAAAACTAGCGTGTCTCCTGAGCTGACAGCTGTTTGTAGTTCTGCAATAAAATGTACAGTGTGAAAAAATTTGTATTCCAGTTATAGAGTAATTTGTGTGCAAGAGTACCAACAATGATGTAATGATATCAAATATTATGATTAGAGTTGAGCGGACACCTGGATGTTTGGGTTCGACGGGTTCGACCAAACTTTGGAAAAAAGTTCGAGTTCGGGACCGAACTTGACCCGAACTTGACCCCGAACCCGAACCCCATTGAAGTCAATGGGGACCCGAACTTTTGAGGACTAAAATGGCTCTAAAAAAGTAATGGAAAGGGCTAGAGGGTTGCAAATGGCAGCAAAATGTTGTTAAGAGCATGGCAAGTGCTCTGCAAACAAATGTGGATAGGGAAATAACTTAAAATAACATAAAAAAATAAAAAATAATAATATGCTGGAGGCCCCCTTCTCAGCAGAAGAGGAACAGGAAGTCATTAAGAACCTCAGAAACTCAACGGCACAATGCCACACATATGGTGGGAATGCCCCAGAATACGCCCTTTCTGGAAAAAATTATTCAGTTTAATGGATAAGCTAGTGGGAAAATAAAATACTTTGAAATTAAAAAAAAATTAAATTATAATCTTGACCTAGGAGGACGAGGTCCATATGGAGTAGGAGGTTGAGGTGGCGGTGGATGTGGCTGAGTAAGTGGAAGCAGCGGTGGAGGAGGACGAGGTAGCCAAAACTGGTTAAAAAATACAACAATGGCTGGGTAAGGCCGGTGATGTGTCGAATTCTGTCCCCCGTCGGATAGTGTATGCCCTGTACTGCGCTTGCTCAGTACGTAGGTCAAGGGGATTTCGAAAATCTCTGAAGACGAACGGCGCCTGCGCGGTGAGTCCAGGTTCAAGCCACACCATCCGAGGTTCAAGCCGAGCCAAGCGAGGCCGCGCCCGAAGCGTGGCGACACTGGCAAGCAAAGCGAGCCCGTGAGGGGCCCCGTCACTATGTGCTATCGTATGTTCACTTGGATGGTGGGGCTTGAACCTGCACTCACGGCGCAGGCGCCGTTCATCTTCTGAGATTTTGTGAATCTCCTTGTCCTCCGTACTGCGCAAGCGCTGTGCCTGCGCAGTACGGGCTGGACACTATCCGATGGCCGGACAGTTTTTGTCAGAACACCGGTATACATGTCTATTCTGCACAAGGTACCGACAAGTCCTGTGGGATCCATGCCTGGAACATTTTAATGAACGTGAGCTTGTCCAAATTGGCTCTGGACAGGCGGCTGCGCTTGTCTGTGATAACACCCCCTGCCGTGCTAAATACACGTTCAGATAATACACTGGCTGCAGGGCAGGCCAGCACCTCCAAGGCGTAAAGGGCAAGCTCAGGCCATGTGCCCAATTTGGAGACCCAGAAGTTGAAGGGGGCAGACCCGTCATTCAGTACGTGTAGGCGTGTGCACACATACTGCTCCACCATGTTGGTGAAATGCTGCCTCCTGCTAAGATGTTCCATCTCAGCTGGTGGTGCTGGTTGTTGTGGTGTGCTGACAAAGCTTTTCCACATTTCGGCCATGCTAACCCTGCTTTCTGAGGTGCTGGTGGTGCCCCGGCTGCGTTGGCGACCTCTTCTTCCTCCTCTGCCTTCGCCTTGTGCTTCCACCGTACAACCCCTGCTGTCAGGTGGGAATGCCACCAGCAGCGCGTCTACCAGCGTGCGCTTGTACTCGCGCATCTTACGATCATGCTCCAGTGAGGGAATTAAGGACGGTACGTTGTCCTTGTAACGGGGATCCAGCAGGGTGGCCACCCAGTAATCAGCACCAATTAGAATGTGGGAAACTCGGCGCTCGTTGCGGAGACACTGCAGCATGTAATCGCTCATGTGTGCCAGGCTGCCCAGAGGCAACGAAAAGCTGTCCTCTGTGGGAGGTGTATCGTCTGTGTTCTCTGTATCCCCCCAGCCACGCACCAGTTATGGCCATGACCTGGTCTGGGTGCCACCCTGCTGTGAACATGGTTCCTCCTCCTCCATCTCCTCCTCCTCATCCTCCACCTCGTCATCCTCCAGAACTGTGCCCTTACTGCCGGACAATTGTGTACCTGGCGTTTGTTGGTGCAGGAACCCACCCTCATAGCCACTTGTGAATGACTGCCCTGAAAGCCTTGGAAATTATCCCGGTTCCTGCTCCTCCTCCTCCTCCTCCTCCTGTGCCACATCCTCTTCCATCATCGCCCGAAGCGTTTTTTCAAGGAGGCATAGAACTGGGATAGTAACGCTGAGAACGGCGTCATCAGCACTGGCCATGTTGGTGGAGTACTTGAAACAGCGCAACAAGGCACACAGGTCTCGCATGGAGGCCCAGTTATTGGTGGTGAAGTGGTGCTGTTCCGCAGAGCGACTCACGCGTGTGTGCTGCAGCTGAAACTCCACTATCGCCTGCTGCTGCTCGCACAGTCTGGCCAGCATGTGCAAGGTGGAGTTCCAACTTGTGGGCACGTAACATATGAGGCGGTGAGTGGGAAGGCCGAAGTTACGCTGCAGCGCTGACAGGCGAGCAGCAGCAGGGTGAGAATGCCGAAAGTGCGCACAGATGGCCCGCACTTTCTGCAGCAGCTCTGGCATATCGGGGTAATTTTTCAGGAAGCTCTGGACCACCAAGTTCAGCACATGCGCCAGGCAAGGGATGTGCGTCAAACCGGCAAGGCGCAGAGCTGCTACGAGATTTTGCCCATTATCGCACACCACCAGGCCGGGCTTGAGGCTCACTGCCACCAACCACTCATCTGTCTGTTGTTCCATGTCCCTCCACAACTCCTGCGCGTTGTGGGGTTTTTCCCCCAAACAGGAAAGTTTTAAAACTGCCTGCTGTCGTTTACCCCTGGCTGTGCTGAAGTTGGTGGTGAAGGTGTTAAGCTGACCAGATGAGGAGGCGGTAGAGGATGAGGAAGCCGAGTAGGAGGAGTTAGCAACAGGAGGCAACTGAAGTGCCCTGCAATCCTCGGTGGTGGAAGGACATGCGCCAAACTGCTATCTGCCTCAGGCCCAGCCGCCACTGCATTTACCCAGTGTGCTGTTAGGGAGATATAACGTCCCTGACCGTGCTTACTGGTCCACGCATCCATAGTTAGGTGGACCTTGCCGCAGATGGCGTTGCGCAGTGCACATCTGATTTTGTCCCCCACTTGGTTGTGCAGGGAAGGGATGGCTCGCCTGGAAAAGTAGTGGCGGCTGGGTACGACGTACTGTGGGACAGCCAATGCCATCAGGCTTTTAAAACTCTGCGTCTCCACCAGACGGAGTGACAGCATTTCAAAGGCGAGGAATTTTGAAATGCTGGCATTCAGGGCCAGGGATCGCAGGTGGCTAGGGGGGTACTTCCTCTTCCGCTCCAGTGTTTGGGAGATAGAGAGCTGAACGCTTCCATGGGACATTGTGGAGATGGTTAGTGACCCAGGTGCTAGTATTGCTGGCAGATCCTCTGTTTGCAGGTTGGCAGGTGCCACTGTCACTACAGAGGTGGATGAAGAGGCCGAGACTGCAGCAGAAGAGGAAGCAGGAGGAGCTAGAGACCTTTCTTGGTTTTTGAGGGGTCTACTCCACTGCAGCTTGTGCTTTGCACTTAGATGCCTGGTCATGCAGGTTGTGCTCAGGTTGAGAACGTTTATGCCTCGCTTCAGGCTCTGATTGCACAGCGTGCAAACCACTCGTGTCTTGTCATCAGCACATTGTGTAAAGAACTGCCACACTAGGGAACTCCTTGGACCTGGCTTCGGTGTGCTCGGTCCCTTGCTGCGTTGGGCAGTAGCAGACGTACTGTCTAGGGGACGGACGCTCTGCTTTTGCACCCTGCTCCCTCTTCTGCTGTGCTGGTGGCTCTGTGCAACCACCGCCTCTTCCTCCAAACTACACTGGTCACCTGCATGACGTTGATTCCATGTGGGGTCGAGGACCTCATCGTCCTCCACATCATATTCCACCCAGTCTTCACCCCTGCTCTCCTTGTCGGTCTGCACAATTGCGAAAGCAGCAGCAGTTGGCACCTGTGTTTCATCATCATCGGAGACATGCTGCGATGGTCCTCCCATGTACTCATCATGAAACATAAGTGGTTGGGCATCGTAGCACACAATCTCTTCCACTTCTGGGGCAGGGCTAGGTGGATGGCCCTGGGAAACCCTGCTAACAGAGTCATCGAAAAGCAGAAGAGACTGCTGCATGATTTGGGGCTCAGACTGCTTGGCTGATTTGCAAGGGGGTGAGGTGAAAGACTGATAGACATCGGCTGCAGGTGCCAACTCTGATCTTTCATCAGGAGACTGGGTGGGAGACAATGTGAAGGAACCAGAGGCACTGTCAGCAACCCAATCTACTATCGCCTGTACTTGTCCTGGCCTCAACATTCGTACAGCCTCATTAGGCGCGACAAACTACCCCTGCAGGCTCTGTCACCCACTCGCACCTGAGGAAGGTGTTTCACTTGTGCGTGTAGCTGGCACAGATCGACCACGTCCTCTCCTTGCAACAGGAGCTCCACAAGCAGCACCATGACCGGGGCCACATCCCTTCTTTGATGTTCTCCTCATATTTTCCAAATTTAGGATCTTGCCCTAAATGGGTGTTTTTGCAATAGCAGAATACACCCACAGTATATAAACGGTGTATCTCACACCTACAGAAATGCAGAAAATGCTATTCAAAAAAAATGTTTTTGCCCTAAAAAAATTTTTTGGAATAGCACAATAGAAGAAAAATGTATAAATTGTGTATCACACGCCTCCAGATATGCAGAAAACACTGCAAAATATATATTTTTTTGCACTAAATGTGTGTTTTTGCAATAACAGAATACACCCAGAGTATGTAAACGGTGTATCTCAAAACCTACAGAAATCCAGAAAATGCTATTCCAAAAAAATGTTTTTGCCCTAAAAAAAATTTTTTTGAATAGCACAATAGAAGAAAAATATATAAATTGTGTATCACATTCCTCCAGATATGCAGAAAACACTGCAAAATATTTTTTTTGCCCTAAATGGGTGTTTTTGGAAGAGCAGAATACACCCACAGTATGTACAGGGTGTATCTCACAGTAACATATGCAGTGCTGGTGCACTGAGCTTGCAGATAAAAGTTATATTTCCTCTGGCACTGGGCTCATGGCAGTGTAAAAAGACTGTGCACTGCAAACCAACCAGGTAAATCTATGTAGATCGCTGAGTTATTAGAATAGATTTCTGAATCTGGACTCCTAGATAATTCTCCCTCCCTAAAAGCAGCAACAGGAACCTTGCCCTACACTGTTTATCTTTTCTCTCAGTGCAGTGTAAAAAGCTTGTGCACTGCACCCACACAACTAAATCTATGTAGATCGCTGACTAATTATAATCTATTTCACAATCAGGACTGACTCCTATCATGTAATTCTCTCCCTCACAGCAACAGCAGCCAGGAACCTTTCCCTACACTGTCTAAAGCAGAGTGACATGCTGTGCTGTGTGCCTCTAGCTTATATAGAGGCTGGGTCACATGCTGCACTGGCCAATCACAGCCACAGCACATGTGATGGCTTCTAAGGGCACACCAGTTAAACTAAAGTTAATTGGCTGCCCTGCAGCTTTTAAAAATGTGCCATTACATCGCCGAACACCGGACGCGAACCCGAACATACAGTCAATTGTTCGGGTTCGGGTCCGGGACCCAAAAACCCAAAAGTCTGGTACGAACCCGAACTTTACAGTTCGGGTTCGCTTAACTCTAATTATGATGCCATTTTTTTTTCTGACTACTACATCACCTTTTCAGCAGTTGCTTGCTTTGGCAGTGGAAGGGGTAGGAGGGCATAACATTTACATTGAGGCTCTAAGATCTGAAATGCTGAAAATAACTGGTGAGCTACTGTTGATAGAGTGATTAGCTAGGGAATGAAAGTTAATTCCCTGACAACTTCGGTCCACGGTACTGAATTTGCTCTCTTGCTACCTGTTCTTGATTTAGATGTCCTTTATGTTAAGATCAATGACAGTAGGGAGGTCATTTGGGGAACATCAAAAGGTGTACGCCCCTATTATATACCCCATGTTAAAAGTGCCAAAATTCTAAGCACTCTCTATATATGCAAATACAAACATCAGCTAGTAGGATGACACCTGGTTTCTGCCTTCTATACCTCTCTATTGATTATTAAGGCTGCCCAGTAAAATTATGGCTTTTTGTTAACCTTCATAAACATTTTCGTTCCTTTGCTTTTTCCCATAACTATTTTTACAAAGTGCATTCACTATATCAGTACACAGGACATGGAAATGCAATCATTTGAGTAAATATATAGTGCCTTGAAAAGGTATTCATACCCCTTGAAATTTTCCACATTTTGTCATGTTACAGCCAAAAACAGAAATGTATTTTATTGAGATTTTATGTGATAGACCAACACAAATTGGCACTGCAAGACTTTTTGGGTATGTCTCTCTACCAGATTTACACATCTAGAGTGACATTTTTGCCCATTCTTCTTTGCAAAATAGCTTGACATCTGTCAGATTGGATGGAGAGCATCTGTGAACAGCAATTTTCAAGTAATGCCATGACAATCTACACTTTCTCTATAATCTGCATTTAGGAGAGTTGAGTCAATGCCCACATTCACCTGTCCAGTGTTTTCCACTACTACTCCCCAGTAGCAGAGTGGGCCCCGCAGTGCACTTTGCGCAGACTTCACACGTGCATTTAACTCTTGAACCTCTGTACCTCTGTACAGGATGGGTACTTCTGCGGTGTAAATCTGCTCCTGAGAGACAGACTGCTGGTAGAAGGAGGGCCAACAACATCTCCCTCACTGCTACGGGCCACTCCTCCTATATCAGGTACACGTTATTGACAGACTGCTTGTTGCACTTCCATTACTCTAGGAAATTACTTGTGTCTTCACACTACTCCACTCCACACCAATGTGTCAAGGCCCCACTCCGAACTATGTGTGTGCCAGTTACTAGCAATACACCTCTTTCAGTAACTTCAGACCAAGCAATGACAACATTTCAATATTTTACTTAGAAGAGTGCAAAAATTAACAATTCACAGTCCAACATATAAGTGCAAGGTTATTACTATGTCCGTATTCCTTATTTTATTGGTTTTCAATAAATCAACAAAATCAAGACATCACAATAGAGGTCATTGTATAAAACATTGATCACCTTATCGACATAGGGTTGGTTTATCCAGGTTTGTAAGGTAAAGATAAGAGCCAACTGGCCTTTCTGTTAGCATGGATTGTGTGCAATATAAAATAGGTGGGCGTGGGTATTCCCCCCCGCTCCAAACACCCCCAATGGGATCAAGCTGTGCCCGCGGGGTAAGGTGGGTGTACCGCCGGCCCATACCATTCTAAAACCTATAGAAGCCACAGTAGCGGAAATGTATAGGTGCTGTGGGTCCACTGAGGGACCAGTCTCATTAGGCACCTCAGCCTTGGGAGTCATTCTGAGCCTGGTTGAGCTTAAGAACTCTTTAGGTCATATGAACCCTGTCGAGTGATCCATTAACAGGTAGTGTGGAATGTAGAATAAACAAGAGGGAAAGGGAAAAAAGAAGGAAGGAGTATAGATAAGAGAGGAAAGGGTTGCCAGTCTTTGTAATGCTATCCCCAATGTTTAGGGACCGTTGTTTCAGGGTAGCAGGAAGATGCCCATATATTTGGCCCAGGGTTCCCATGTCGCTTCAAATTGTTTGGTAGTGTCCAATATTACACTTACAATCTTTTCTTGGGCCATTATCCAGGACATTTTCCTTTTCGTGGACAATAGAGAAACTTTGGGCCACTTCCAGGCCTAGGCTATGGAAATTTTGCCCCAGTGATACTCGGGATGAAATGAATCCATTAAGCAAAGCTATAGACTGGGTTTGGGGGATAGCGCAGCTCGTGACTTTGCGAATGAGGTGGAAATTTTTATTCCAGAACTTTCTGAGTTTTGGGTATTCCCATCAAACCTGTAGCATGGAGCCTAGGTTCTGACAGCCCTGAAACATAATAGAGTAGAGGAAGGGAATATGGACGCAAATCTAGTGGGGACTAGGTACCATCTCATAGTTTAATATTGGCTTCTATGAGGGAGGTACTCTATTGAAAATACATTTGAGTGATCTGGAGAATGACTTGTGCCAATCCTCCAAATCCCATGTGTCTTGGAGGTCAAGCTAGCATATAAGGTAGTTTGTTAGTGTTCTTTGCAAGTGACTCATAGATTATAGATATCCCTCCCCTCTGCTCCATGGCCTGACCACACAAACACTCGTAATCCGTAAACGAAGGGGGGGGGGTTGGTTTGTTTCTCCATAGGGAGTGAGTGTAATGGGAAATTTGGTGAAACCTGAATCTTTCCGAAGTTGGGAGCCCTAGTTCAGTTTCATAGTGCTTTAGGGCTAAAGGAGAAAAAGTGTCCAATGCGGTACATCCCCTTGTCTAGCCACCATTTGAAGGCTTTGATGTCCATACCCGGTTTAAATAGAGGATTATTGAAAATGTGGGCTAGTGGTTGGATAATAGAGACCAAGGAGGGAAGTTTTCTCAAGCAAATCCCACAAGGAAAATGAGTGTGAAAGAGTAGAATTGGGGTCTACTTTTTTTTTTTTTAAAGATTTATTATTAATAATATGGTATTATCAAAAAAATTGTAAACTCCGGTTCCTCAATGGAGGAAAACTAAAAAAACTAAATAAGTAGGTCGACCAAAGTGGGCCACGTAGGGCCCCACTATGGGAAATCATAGTATAGTAAGCAGTGGAGATATAACCAAGTACAGTCAACCCCTACATACACACACACAAACACACACACAGCCATACACACCTCACCGCCCACCACACCTCCAACCAGAACCCGAGAGCACCAAACCAACAACATTGTCCCCAGCAGGCTGCAGCCTTAGCAAGCCAACCCAGGATAATACCCATTAGGGTTGGGAGAGCGGGGTGTCCTTCCAAAAGGAATCTGTAATGTCAAGCCAGGGCTACCAAATCTTGGTAAACTTGGCAGGACAAGCCCTACCCTTGTAGATGCATTTAAAAATGGGTATAACCTTATTTATCGCTCGGTACAACCTTTGAACATCTGGAGCACTGTAACATAATTAATTTCCTAGCGTAAAATAGAATAGTGCGCACCAGAATTTGAGCATGGGTCCTGGGTACTAACTCATTGAGAACTCCCAACAGTCCAACCTCCGGTGTACAAGGTATTGGTAAATGTAAGGTGTCCTTGAAAAAATAAAATAAGTCCTTCCAAAACGTGGACAAAGCAGAACAAGACCAAAACATATGTATGTATCCAGCGTCAGCGGAGTCACACCTAGATCAAGAAGCAGCAGAGGCAAAACCCATGTGAGCCAGCCTGGCAGGAGTATAATGCAATTGGTGTATACATTTTAACTGTACGTACAGATCATTAGATCAAAAAAGGTCCTGAAAGCAAACCTCCGAGGCCTCCTCCCACCCCTTTGGGGTCTACTTTTAGGTGGGCACCAGAGTAGGAAGTCCAGTGTAAATTTTGATACAGCTTGTCTCTCTATGGCCACTCAATCAGGTTTTTCTACTCTGAGGTAGACGGTGGACAATTGTGCTAACCTTGCAGCTTGATAGTACCATATTAAGTTTGGGAGGCCTAGCCCTCCTTGCGATGTGAGGTTGAAAAGGTTGTGTTGTGAGAAGCGGGGGCCTTTCTTCTCCCAAATGACCTATGTCCGTATTCCTCGTTCAATAGATTTTTATTTTTCAAATCAGATCTTGTACAGATATCACATAACACATAGGTAAATCATGACAAAGGGTAATATCATGTTTAACATATCACATTTTTCCCATCATAAAATTTAGACTCAGCAACAAATCCTCTAAAGATATTTCAGATAGCAACTATGAGTTGAGGAACTGAAGTTATAAAATAACCCCTGGTAACTGGAAAGGAGGACAGTACGAAAACTGGACCTGAAGGTCAGACAGTCTGGGAAGTCCTACCCATCCTGGGCACCCCTAACGGGATCTTCCTGTGCCCCGGTCAGCCCCCCCCCCCCAGCCCACCACTTTCACATAAACCCAATACCAGGGTACTAGGATTATAAAAGAATAATGCAATTATTCTCATACTCTGAAATGCATAACTATGTCCGTACTCCTAACTACAGGATGTGTGTTGCTCCGGCATACCTGCAAAGGTGAACCAAGAATTACAGTCCTTCATAGGCGCTCTCATGTAGATGCAAGCCTTTCAGAAGCATGCTCCAGTGCTGGTGTCTTCGGGGTGAACTCCAAGTTCATATGACTTTATATCCCGATGATGGCCTCCTTCTGCTCCTTGTGGATATCATTCACCATCTCCCTCCCTTTCGGGCACTCGCTCTTTCTCTAACTTCCTCTCTGGAGCTTCTCTGGATGGAACTCAAATCTCTACCCAGCTTTCCCCCTTCTCTCTCAGCCCTGGGCCACTCTCCCTTTTATAGCACACAAGACCAGTGAGCCGGACTCAGAGCAGAACCCGCCAAAAAGACCAAAGAACCAGGAAAGGCATTAACTCCTACCCTCCCATCCAGGACAGCACCTAACTGGCTATATGAACCCACCTACAGGCATACCAACCCTATTTGCTAGAATAGAGCCCCCTCAGATGCTAAGCATCTCTCTTCCTCTTCACATTGCCATCAGAAGAATGTCCACTTGTTTATTTGAATACAATTCTGTTTTTACTCCAACAAGTGCCAAAATAAATTTTACAAACTAGTCAGTTCCCATAATTAGGGTACTTGCTCTAAAGTATTCCTATTTCCAAGGAGTAAATACAGTCTATGACACAGAATTTATTTTTGCATAGTCCAGGTCGCAATCCACCCCACTCCACTCCCCTCCACTCACCTGTCCTTATACAACCAATCACTTAGGAGTCTACGTGCAAGGCTAGTTTTCTGAAACCCAGAAGGCCAGAATAACTCTTAAAGGGACCTACCCTCCCTTTACAATTAGGCTAGAGGAAAAAAAAGGAACATCATTCAGTGCTCCTGAACCCACATGCTAGCATTTAGATACATATTTACTTGTTCATGCAGGAATTAACACAATAGGGAACTTTATCTACATTGTCAGATAATTTTTCGAGGACACAGACAAGGCCTTTCACTTGAAAGAAATCCAAAATGAATAAATAGAGATTCTGACGTACTTGGGAAACAGTTATCGGAGGTGGAACATCAGTGATTGAGCCCCAAAGAACATTTGCCAACAGAGCTTACAGTTCCTTTGTAATTGTTAAATATAACACAAAGAGCCTCGAGCTACATTTGACTTTCGAGTAACTGAAGAAAACACACCCTATACCATTGGCGGCTGGTGAAGTTTTAGGATGGGGGGTCGCAAGACCCTGCCCCTCCATGGTTGGCTCCTCCCATTTCTCATAAGCCACACCCTTATAGAATCCACCCACTCCGTCCCCTGTATTCCATTTGCGAACAGGGAAGGGTCTGTTGTAGTTATGTCCAGTTCATGAACGAATCGTTCTTTTGAATCGATTATTTTCAGTGAACTGGATAAATCGATTCATCTGAGTGAACTGATCCATTTGAAACAGTTCACACTACTATGCACTCAATAGAATAGCAGAGCAGGCCTGGTAATATGTTCCTAGAGTGAGAGCTCAGCCCCTCCCTGCAAGTGCAACCAATCAGCCGGCTCACAGCACACTGACACTCAGAAGTTTGTATCCGGTTCTTGAGTCAGGAGTACACAGTACACAGAGTTAAAGAATCATACAAGTTACTGAGTCAAAGAATCATATGAGTTGTTAGAACACAGTACACTGAAAGAATCGTGAGTCACAACCAGTAGAACAATACACTAAATCAATGATCAGGTAGCAGCAGTGATAAGGTGGTACAGACAGCCTGAGGCCCTTTGACACTTGTGCAACTTGTCCTGCGACTTGGGACTGCAAAGTCACATGACAAGTCATACCCCATGGTTTCCAATGAGTTCAATTCATATCTATGTGACTTAAAAGTAGTCCCTGTACTACCTTCTTCCAACTTTGATGCGACTTGAGGCAGAGACCTCAAGATTACACAGACAGTGCGGCAAAAATCATGGCAAAATCATGTGACTTTCAAGCCGCACAAGTGTGAAAGGAGCCTTAACGATTGGATTTTACTACCATGAGTACCCAGTAAAATCTGATCAATATTCCTGCGCATATGCTGTAAAGACTACGGACAAATCTGATGGCTAGCAATGTTAACTGTGAAGTTTGCCCATCAGAATGCAGTTCACATGCACAAAAACCCGCTTTTCATTTAGGCACCGTTTCCACTTGTGCAACTTGTCCTGCGACTTGGGACTTCAACCTTGCATGAAAAGTCGTACCCCATGATTTCCAGTGAGAACCGTTCATATCTGTGTGACTTCAAGTCACAGCGACTTCAAAGTAGTCCCTGCACTAAAAAAAAACGTTTTTTTTTAGTTTCTGTCATAAAATGTTGTTTCTTTTTCGTACATCACGGGACACAGAGCGACTTAGTCATTACTAATGGGTTATATAGATTACCTTCAGGTGTTGGCACTGGCCAATTCCAAACCGGAAGTACCCTCCCATATATAAGCCCCTCCCATCCGGGAGCACCTCAGTTTTTTGCCAGTGTCTAAGGTGTTGGCCAAACAGTAACATGTGTTTTCACTGGGCTTGCGTACAGGTTCTTTTGGGCCTTAGTAAGCTGTTCCGGATCCCACCAAAAAAGCTTCATAGCTAAACGGTCGGTACCCGGGCCTTGCAGCAGAAGAGCAAGGTTTTGCCTGTAATGCCTCTCTTAGGAGGGCTGGACCCTGGGATCCAGAGCTCTGGTCATACCCACGACCAAGATGTTGTCTGTGCAGGGTGCTATACAGGTCCAGGGGAGTGGAATCCTTGGGAACCCGGTCCCTGAAGGTTTAATTACAATGCCTGCCGTGATAGGTGAAGTTTGGACTTCTGTGGACCAAACAAAGTCCTGCGGCGGGGATCAGGTAAGTGGGGGCCCCCAGGAACTTGGTTCTATTGGGGGACCCCCAAGCCTAATTTTGTCTTTCTGTCTGTTACCTAACGGTATTCCCGCTAAATATCTGTGTTTGCCTGTAACTACTGAAAATGTAAAATTTTAATAGTAGTCAAGAAAAAAAAAAAAAAGGGGACCGCGGTACCTGTGTAAACCACTAGAGGCCGCTGTAGTCCATTTTTCTTGTCATGTGGATCTTTGGTTTTCTCAAGTCAAAAGATCCAGGCAGTTGGTAAGTTTCTCTGTGGGAATCCACTTCCTCTGCCCTGTTGCTGCGCTCATCCACCGCACAGGCCCTCCGGCAAAAAGGGCCATGGCTCCTAGTCCCTGGTTGATTTCGAAAAGGGTGCCAATGGCGCACGGGCGCGCGCGCGGGCGCGTGCACGCGCCTCCTATGAAAAAAAAGGGGCGGGGCGGGTGGATGACGCTCGATGCGCGCCCCGGCGCTTCTGCGCATGTGCAGGCGTCCCAGCATGGTTAAAAGACACAGTACAAGTGTCAGCTGGATGCAAACAGAGCTAGCAACAAACAGTGGCACACAGAGGCGGTTGATGCAGGCATCCCCATAGAAAGGCACTTTAGTGGACACCAGCTGGTATATAGCAGCAACTGTGTTAGACTATTACCAGCAAAAATTGGTGTATGACGACGGGAATACCTCAGCTTTGTGCTTAAAGGATATGTCGTCCAGACGCTCCGGAAATAGGTCTTCCAGGAAGCCAAAGGGGTCTCCATCGGGCTCTGAGGATATTGGGCATGCTTGTACTGCACCAATCTCCCCTGAGAATTCAGAGGTCAGTAGCCGTAGAAACCCCGCAGGAATGCCTGGTGCTGCGGCTGTCCCCAGTCCACCTGCTCCTGTATATATAACAGAGGAGGTTTTATCCTCAACTCTGGGAGGATTGGAAGAGAGATTAACAGCATTGATCGCTGCTTCCCTGTCACAGGAAAAGCGCGTCCGATCTCCGTCTCCTCCTTCAGAGTGCCTGTTAGTGGAGGAACAGCCCCACACAGAGATCGACCTACCTGAAGGGGATCAGGATGAGGTTGATTCAGTTATGGAGGAATCAACAGTGGAAGAACCTTTCTCAGCATCTCAGGCTGAAAGATTATGGGTTCAGTCTCTGACTAACATGGTCCGATCAGCATTTAAAATGCCTCTGGCGGAACCACCATCCACTACGGTTTCCTCGCTGGGGTCCCTAAAAGCTCCCCAGGCTGTCTGTTCCTTCCCAATCCACCCTTTATTAGAAGGGCTTATTTACCAGGATTGGGAGCATCCTGATAAAATATTTGCTCCCCCCAAGAGATTTCCGGTGATCTATCCCATGGAGGATAAGTTCATAAAAAAATGGAGGGTCCCTACAGTGGACGCAGCCATCTCTTCTGTTAACAAATCACTGACATGTCCAGTAGATAATGTTCCAATGTTCAAAGACCTAATAGATAAAAAATTGGAGTCTTTACTAAAATCTGCTTTCTCTACAGCAAGCATGGTGACACAACCTGCGGTAGCAGCGATTGGAGTCTGCCAAGCAGTGAAAGATCAGTTGAAACAAGTCTTAAGGGACTTACCAGATCAGCAGGCTCTTGCCCTAGCTGACCTGCCTAGAGCCTTGTGTTTTGCGGTGGACGCCATAAAGGATACAATCCAACAGGCCTCCCGCTTTACGCTGTCTATAGTACATATGCGTAGGCTTCTGTGGCTCAAAAACTGGTCTGCTGAAGCTCCCTGTAAAAAACTGCTGGTTAGCTTCCCATTTCATGGAGAACGCTTATTTGGAGAAGATCTGGACAAATATATCCAGAAAATTTCTGCCGGTAAAAGTTCACTCTTACCGGTTAAGAACAAGGGTAGAAGTCCTTCTTTTAAGAGGCCTACTTCTCCAGTCCCGGGCACATCGGCTGTGAAGCAGTTCCGACGGCCTCCGCGGTCAAATTCAGGGGGCAGAAATCAGGGACAATCACAGGGTAACAAGAAGCCCTGGATCAAGAGAGGTACAAAACCTCCCCCCAAGGCATGAAGCGTTGCCCCCACTCAAAAAGTTTTTTTTAGTTTCTGTCATAAAATTTTGTTTTCCCCTTCACTGACGAGCACTGATGAGGCAGCACTGATGGGCACTGATGAGGCGGCACTGATGGGCACTGATGAGGTGAAGATATTGTGTAATTGCAGTTATTTGATCATAGTTTGGGATATAGAAATTGGCGATTGTAAAAACTCTATTCCAAAGCCTAAATTTAAGAAAGAGATACCGGCCATTGGGGTGAGTTACATGCTCCAAGGCCAGTATTGGTAAACGCTTATGGATAGCGATGGAGACTCCCCTACTCTTGGATGAGGACAAGGTACTATGAAACCATCTTGAATAGTATCTCTGTGAGCATGCTGGAATACAATTTGCTTTAAAATGGGTATCTTGGAAAAGTATAATATCTACCCTAGCTTTATGAAGAGCATAATCATACATAATCATACATCTCCGGAAGGCTGTCATAAAGGATAAAACATAATAGTAGTTAAACAACTATAAAAATCTTATGCCAATAAGGAACCTGAATAGACATGTAAATGAAGCAAGTGTTTAGTAGGCTTGTGCAATTCGTTTCGTAACGAATCAAAATTCGTCCGAATTTAGCAACTTTCGGACATTCGGAAGCATTCGAATTTCCGAACAGAGCAATTACGAATAAAACCGAATCCGAAATAAATTATACCGCAAAATAGCGAATGCCCGAAGGTCTTCGGCATAATTCGTTATGAAAAAAGTTACGAATGTACGAATCCATTCGAAGCACAATAACACTCACTCTGCTCTCTGCTTCTCCCTCACCATGCTGAACTCCCTCTCAAAATGGTATACAGGGGCGGAGGCTATAGCCGCATGAAAAAACGAAAGTAAAATACGAGATTTCAAATCCATTCGAAGCACAATAACACTCACTCTGCTCTGCTCTCTGCTTCTCCCTCACCGTGCTGAACCCTCTCAAAATGGTGTACAGGGGCGGAGCCTATAGCCGCATGTAAAAAACGAAAGTAAAATACGAGATTTCGAATCGTTACAAATAACCGCTATGTATTTAGAAAAGTACAAATCCATTCGAAGCACATTAGGCATAATAGGCAGCGTCGTTGTGAGAGAGACACGGAAAATTACGAATCAACGAACCCAAAAAAAGTTACGAAAGTAGGAGTTGTGTCCAGAATCAACGAAAAACAACGTACTCTACCGAAAGTACGAATTATAAAGCAACAAAAAATTCAACGAAAAATGTCGCTTGCAAAAATACGAATGAGTCCGAACACGAAAAATCCCGTCTAGCAAAATTACGAATGATTACGAATCAACAGGACCGGAAAGAAACGAACCGAAACGGAACGAATTTTTCCGTTGTGCACAAGTCTAGTGTTTAGATCCTAGGAGACCAGGAAGAGGAGGAAAGGTTTAAACTCTCAGGAATCCATATGAGGTGCCCCAAAAATAAAAAAAATATTAGCTCTTTAACGGTGTTTAGGAGTGTTGGGAGTAGTGTAATTGTTTTTGGTGGATCCTTACGGGGGCTGCGTTGCTCCCTGGGGCACTCGGGGTATTGGCTAGTTTCCATTGGAGAAAGCTCCTGTGGGATGTGGAGCTGCGTCTGGAGATAGGAGGCTGCTTCATCTGGGTGGGAGATTGATTTTGTTTCCGCTGCCTTGTCAGTGAAGCGTAAAATGAGGCTGGGTATGCAAAGGTGAATTTCACCCCCTTGAGGTGTAGGGCAGAGCAGATTAGTTGAAAAGCGTTCCACTTGCGGGAAACTTCCTGTGAGTAATCTGCAAATAGAAGCAGCTTGTGCCCTTCCAATTGGAAGGAGTTAGCATTCAGAAAGGATTTCAAGATGGCTACCCTGTCTGAGTAGTTAAGGTATCTTACGATGATCGGGCAGGGGGGGAGCGTCAGTCGTTGGATGGAGCTCCCACTCTGTGGGCTCTTTCCACTACACATAGAGTGGTGATGCCGAGGGCCACAGGGATACGGGTGCTATCTCATGAGTGCTTAGTGCCTCCTCCTCTAATTCAGCTATGCGTTGCGCTGCTACATTGAGCATGCCAGCCTGCTCTTTAAGTTCCCTCCGGAGCTGGTGAATCCCTGCTGTGACTGCCCCGTCCACAGCTAAGGTGATATTGGGAGAGAGCAGAGCTGCCACAGCCTGAGCCATTTAATTGTACTGGTCTTCGATGGCAGCTTGAGGTAGTTGAGCAGCGTGAGCTGCTTGTGATGCTGGGCTTGTGAGGTAACTGTAGGCCATTTTGGCTGTCTGTGAGCCAAGTGAGAAGGGATCGGGATTCACAGCTTGTACTGTGCCCGAGATTAGATAATCCATCGAGAGTAGTGTGGGGAGATGTGCAGGGCACCGTAGGTGAGCCGGGAGTCATACCTGCCGGCATAGGTGTGCGCAGCCTATTGTATTGGGGTGTGCACCCCAAAGCTCAAACACACATGAACGCCACCTGCTGTCACAGGGAGGAGGCTCTGATGGTGGGAGACAGTTGATTGGGAGCATATTTTGTTACATCCTAAGTATAGGTGTAGTGTTCCTAGAGTTGAACCTAGCCTTTAATATAATGGGGACATTTACACTGGCCACTGGGACCCCAACCACCCACCTGGTGCTACCCCTGGATAATGCTAATGCACATGGGTTGATTAGGGTGTGCCAAGGCACACACGGCACACCCTGTGTGCACGCCTATGCCTGCCGGTCTGTTGCCAGTTTAATAGCTGTCCCTGCCGGAGCTGCGGTCTCACACTCCCACTACATGCGGCGCCGGAATCCGGAAGTGTAATAAACTCATATTAACGTATGGGAAGATAGGCACATGGAGGTCCAGTAGGACGCTGTCATCTATTCCGGCTTTGCGGAGGTTCCTGTGGCTCACTCAATCTGTTGCGATGGCTGTTCCGGCTTGCAGGATGCTTGGCAATGGAATAGGATTGAGGACGAGGCTTGGAGAGAAGCTGGAGCCCGATGGAGAGGGCTGGAATGTAGCGTGGGGTGTGATGACACTACTGGCCTGATAGAAACAACATTTCGAAGTATGCACGCTGCTTTATGAGCCACCACTGAGATACATGATATTTAATTAGTGTCTGTCATCAAACACTGCATTCACACCTGAGCATGAGCACTTCAAGATGATTTGGGGGCATTTGTTCAGTGTTTTTTGGCATTTTCAGGTGTATTACAGGTTGAGCATTTTTATTTTAGCTAGTTACTAGGAGAAGAAGGTTATTTACGCTTGAAAAATTGTTGTTTTTGGGTGTTCCCTTTGAAGTCTATAGGGCCATAAATGCCCCATTCGGTTTCAAAAATAGATCATGTATGTTTTCGAGTTTCAGGTGTCGAGGTACAGGCACTTGAGAACTCATATGTGAAGAAGCACAATTTAAAAGCATGGGATTTTAGTTGAACATTTTGGAGCTTCAAGTTTCAATCTACAAAAGTTTGATGTGAGTCATGTCTTATTGTTAACAACTTGACTTCTGGAAGGTTTTACCCTCTTCGGCCTGGTTCACACCTGTGCGTCTTTTAGTGTGTTTTAAGTTTATTATATATTTGAAAATTGATCACTCCTAATGAACTGATGGCCTTTTTCATTTCTTGAGGCCCTTAAAATGCCAGAACAGTACAAATACCCCCAAATGACCCCCCTTTTTTTAAAGTACACAGTCAAAGGTATTTAGCAAGAGGCTTGACGAGTTTTTTGAAGTTGTAATTTTTTGTCTTAATCTTTGGGAAAATTAAGAAATTAAGAAATTAAATTAAATTAATTTTTATTTTTTTACCAGTGCAGTAAAGTGTCATCATTTGACTGCTGTGGTGTTGATCGGGGATACTGACTGGTGACAGTTTGTAAAACAACGGTAAATCATTTTTTTATTCAATTTTTTAATCATTTGTTTCCTTTTTTTTAGTTTTTTTTTCTTTAAAAAACATGTTTTTGTACATTCTGTTATAGGAGTAGTTCAGTGTTACCATAGTGCAACTGTACTGCTTATACAGTGACGCTGTATAAGCATTAGTTTTAGCTGTCATAGGTGGGTTAAAATTCATGAACAGCTTGCTTATAGATGTGATCTGTGATTGGCTACAGCTGATCACATGGTTTAGGTAGCCAGGTACCATGTGATTAATGTGGGCCAATCACAGATCACAACCGTAAGCAAGCTGCTAATGAATGGAAATTCCTTCATCACAGTTTGTTTACATTGTTATCATGTAATCACTATGACCAATCACAGCAATCACATGATACCTGGTACCCATTTACCTGTAATTGTAATCTGCTATGTCCAGTGGACACAGCGGTCACATAAAGCGGTAAGTCCCTAACTCTGCAACAGGCTGGATCACGTACATGTACATGATCCAGCCTGCCTATGCTGCCTCCTGGCTGTAAATGTACTGTGGGCAGTCCTAACGTGGGTAAACAGAAAAACAACATTTTGCACTAGCAGAAAGAATAGTGAAACTTATGTGCATGGCCTTTTGTTTGCAACTGAGCTGCTTTGATTCCCCATACAAGTCAATGTAAATCAACCGCAACTTAAAGTGGCCCTTTGCCACTCCAAAGCAGCTTGAAGTCAACTTTTGGGGTTACATTCTTCAAGGTAATTGTAAAGGTTATTCCTAAAGGAATTGTCGGCAGAGCTTAGTGAATGTGGTGAAACTTTACTTTGCAAAGAATACCCAATCATGTGCAGGAAAAAAATGTAATAAAACGTTTTACTTCCACATAATTGGATGATGAAGGTCAGCAGAACTTCAGCTCATTCACTTAGCTCTGGGGAAAATTCCCTTGCAAATTAAATGGTCTATTTGTCTTCAGTAATTCAACCCCAAAAAGTAAATGGGTCATTAAAAGTGTGTAGAGACTCTTTTCTCTAAAGGTCCACTAATTAACAACCTTACCTTTCTTTTATTGTTAAAAGTTACTCTGTCTCCAGTTAGGATAATCAATCTGGCATTTAAGAAGAGTGGGAATGTAATGTGACTGTCACAGAAATAAGAATCAAGCATGAAAGACTTAGTTGGGCCCACAGTGAAACATACCTCCCAACTTTTTGAGAAGGGAACTAGGGACAGCTATTAGCAAAAGTATGTAGACATAGGACACTAGGGAGAATTATACAAAAAAAACAACTTTTTTTTTACCACTACTGTTCCTTTATACTGGCTTTTGAAATTTACAAATCCAGTAATTTAGAAATTGGATTAAGGGTTTACCACTGGGAAACACTTTTTGAAAGATAAAAACTGCATTTTATATTCAACTATATAGATCAGACCAACATGAGGGACAATTGAGGAGGAAAGAGGGACAGAGGGACTTTGTTCCAAATTAGGGACAATCCCTCAAGATCAGGGACAGCTGGGAGCTATGATGAAATGGCAAAATGGTGTCCACGGGAGCATAGTAAAGCTAGACTACTAGTCCAGTGTACTAGTGTTTTGCTAGTACAGTTTTCTGTACTCCTGACTGTGGAAGAGAACCTTATCTAGGTCTCTAGTGAGTCATGCCGTGCTACGCTAGGGAACATGCACTTGGCTGTAGCATTTACAGGATCCTAAATTTTCAATTGAGTAGAATATATGAGTTTTGTGCCAAATATAAACAATTATGCAGCCAGTTCCATTAATACAGTGAAACATTACTTAAAGTAATTAACCCATTCAATTATTTACAAAGGAATAAAACCTTCTTATATAAAGCTTATTATAGTTAATCCTGTTTCTGTGTATTACACAGCATTATAAACTTTAATCCTGTTGATATTTCCCTGTTATTAAATAAAAACAGGATTACCAATGTGCCCCAATATCCAGCAGAGAATCACAGTATGTAATTTATGTATATATAAAAAAAGCTATTACATTCTACACACAAATCTGCTAAATAGAAGAAAGAAAGAGAAAATCTATTATGAAACAATTCTTGTTTTCTTAAACAGTACATTATTCAGAAGCCTAATCATTTTAATGGATATGCATTGCAAAATATTTTTTGCTTTCAAACTATAAAGCAACAAAAAAAAATTGGGATGGCAAATTCTCATTGTGATTTTGTTTGTGTCCGTCATACTAGTAATGAAGAAAATTGCTGGTAATTTTCTTAATTCATCTGATCAATAGCAGCAAAGTAATTATGTTAAAAAGGAACATAATACCACCACCCCCTTAGAGTTTGGTGGATATTCAAAACAAATGTGCTTGAAATGTAAATGGATTAAAGACTAGGGTGGTATTGTAATGAGAACAAAGGCTTCAGCAGTAGTTGATTAATTGTCAAAAGTCTTTAGTCTGCAAGGTTACAAATTGAGCTGTTAAATAGCTCAATAAAAAGCTAAAAAAGGAAACATTACAAATTATTTACATTGATTAAAGGGAACCTGTTGAGACAGCTATTACCTTACCTATCACGGTCTCCCATACACTGCTAGAGATTGCCATTTGCCCAATTTCAGAAAACAATATTCGATTTAAAGTAGGCACAACACTCCATGTCAAGTTACAATGAGTAGGGATGAGCTTCGAGTTTGAGTCAAACTCACGTTCGACTCGAACATTGCCTGTTCGCACCGTTCGCCGAACAGCGAACAATTTGGGGTGTTCGCGGCAAATTCGAAAAGCCGTGGAACAGCCTGTAAAAGTCTATGGGAGGAATCTAAAGTGCTAATTTTAAAGACATATATGCAAGTTATTGTCGTAAAAAGTGTTTGGGGACCCTTGGCCTGCCCCAGGGGACATGTATCAATGCAAAAAAAAGTTTTAAAAACTGCATTTTTTTCGGGATTTTAATAATGCTTAAAGTGAAACAATAAAAGTGAAATATTCCTTTAAATTTCTTACCTAGGGAGTGTGTATAGTATGCCTGTAAAGTAGCGCTTGTTTCCCGTGCTTAGACCTGTCCCTGCACAAAGTGTCATTTCTGAAGGAAAAAAAGTAATTTAACCACTTAAGCCCCGGACCATTTGGTAGCTAAAGGACCAGAGGTGAATTCAGAATTTTGCACTGCGCTGCTTTAACTGTAAATTGTGCAGACATGCAATGTTGTACCCAAACGAAATTTGCGTCCTTTTCTTCCCACAAATAGAGCTTTCTTTTAATGGTGTTTGATTGCCTCTGCGATTTTTATTTTTTGCGATGTAAACGGAAAAAGACCGAAAATTTTGAAAAAAAATGATATTTTCTACATTTTGTTATAAGAAAAATCGAATAAACTCAATTGTAGTCATACATTTAGGCCAAAATGTATTCAGCCACATGTCTTTAGTAAAAAAAATGTCAATAAGCGTATATTTATTGGTTTGCGCAAAAGTTATAGCGTCTACAAACTAGGGTACATTTTCTGGAATTTACACAGCTTTTAATTTATGACTGCCTATCTCATTTCTTGAGGTGCTAAAATGGCAGGGCAGTACAAAACCCCCCCAAATGACCCCATTTTGGAAAGTAGACACCCCAAGGAAATTGCTGAGAGGCATGTTGAGCCCATTGAATATTTTTTTTTTGTCCCAAGTGATTGAATAATGACAAAAAAAAAAATATTACAAAAAGTTGTCACTAAATGATATATTGCTCACACATGCCATGGTTATTTGTGGAATTGCACCCCAAAATACATTTTGCTGCTTCTCCTGAGTACGGGGATACCACATGTGTGGGACGTTTTGGGAGCCTAGTCGCGTACGGGACCCCAAAAACCAAGCACCGCCTTCAAGGTTTCTAAGGGCATAAATTTTTGATTTCACTCCTCACTACCTATCACTACCTATCACAGTTTTGAAGGCCATAAAATGCCAAGATGGCACAAAACCCCCCCAAATGACCCCATTTTGGAAAGTAGACACCCCAAGCTATTTGCTGAGAGGCATGTTGAGCCCATTGAATATTTTTTTTTTGTCCCAAATGATTGAATAATGACAAAAAGAAAAAAAAAAGAAAAAATTTACAAAAAGTTGTCACTAAATGATATATTGCTCACACATGCCATGGTTATATGTGGAATTGCACCCCAAAATACATTCTGCTGCTTCTCCTGAGTACAGGGATTCCACATGTGTGGGACTTTTTGGGAGCCTAGCCGGGTACGGGGCCCCAAAAACCAAGCACCGCCTTCAGGATTTCTAAGGGCGTAAATTTTTGATTTCACTCCTCACTACCTATCACAGTTTCGAAGGCCATAAAATGCCAAAATAGCACAAAACCCCCCCAAATGACCCCATTTTGGAAAGTAGACACCCCAAGCTATTTACTGAGAGGCATGTTCAGTCCATGGAATATTTTATATTTTGTCACAAGTTGCGGGAATATGACAAACTTTGTTTTTTTTGCACAAAGTTGTCACTAAATGATATATTGCTCACACATGCCATGGGCATATGTGAAATTACACCCCAAAATACATTCTGCTGCTTCTCTTGAGTACGGGGATACCACATGTGTGGGACTTTTTGGGAGCCTAGCCGCGTACGGGACCCCAAAAACCAAGCACCGCCTTCAAGGTTTCTAAGGGCATAAATTTTTGATTTCACTCCTCACTACCTATCACAGTTTTGAAGGCCATAAAATGCCAAGATAGCACAAAACCCCCCAAAATGACCCCATTTTGGAAAGTAGACACCCCAAGGAAATTGCTGAGAGGCATGTTGAGCCCATTGAATATTTTTTTTTTGTCCCAAGTGATTGAATAATGACAAAAAGAAAAAAAAATGTACAAAAAGTTGTCACTAAATGATATATTGCTCAAACATGCCATGGTTATATGCGGAATTGCACCCCAAAATACATTTGGCTGCTTCTCCTGAGTATGGGGATACCACATGTGTGGGACTTTTTGAGAGTCTAGCCGCGTACGGGCCCCCAAAAACCAAGCACCGCCTTCAGGATTTCTAAGGGCACAAATTTTTGATTTCACTCCTCACTACCTATCACAGTTTTGAAGGCCATAAAATGCCAAGATAGCCCAAAACCCCCACAAATGACCCCATTTTGGAAAGTAGACACCCCAAGCTATTTGCCGAGAGGCATGGTGAGTATTTTACAGCTCTCATTTGTTTTTGAAAATGAAGAAAGACATTTTTTTGTTTTTTGTTTTTTCAATTTTTAAAACTTTGTGACAAAAAGCGAGATCTGCAAAATACTCAACATACCTCTCAGCAAATAGCTTGGGGTGTCTACTTTCCAAAATGGGGTCATTTGGGGGGTTTTGTGCCATCTGGGCATTCCATGGCCTCCGAAACTGTGATAGGCAGTGAGGAGTGAAATAAAAAATTTACACCCATAGAAATCCTGAAGGCGGTGCTTGGTTTTCGGGGTCCTGTACGCGGCTAGGCTCCCAAAATGTCTCACACATGTGGTATCCCCGTACTCAGGAGAAGCAACAGAATGTATTTTGGGGTGCAATTCCACATATAACCATGGCATGTTTGAGCAATATATAATTTAATGACAACTTTTTGTACATTTTTTTTTTCTTTTTGTCATTCAATCACTTGGGACAAAAAAAAAATATTCAATGGGCTCAACATGCCTCTCAGCAAATAGCTTGAGGTGTCTACTTTCCAAAATGGGGTCATTTGGGGGGGTTTTGAACTGTCCTGGCATTTTATGCACAACATTAGGAAGCTTATGTCACACATCATCCACTCTTCTAACCACTTGAAGACAAAGCCCTTTCTGACACTTTTTGTTTACATGAAAACATTTTTTTTTTTTGCAAGAAAATTATATTGAACCCCCAAACATTATATATATTTTTAAAGCAAAGGCCCTACAGATTAAAATAGTGGGTGTTGCATTTTTTTTTTCCACACAGTATTTGCGCAGCGATTTTTCAAACGCATTTTTTGGGGGAAAAACACACTTTTTTTATTTTTAATGCACTAAAAAACACTATATTGCCCAAATGTTTGATGAAATAAAAAAGATGATCTTAGGCCGAGTACATGGATACCAAACACGACATGCTTTAAAATTGCGCACAAATGCGCAGCGGCGAGAAACTACATTCATTTTTAAAAGCATTTAAAAGCCTTCACAGGTTACCACGTTAGATTTACAGAGGAGGTCTACTGCTAAAATTACTGCCCTCGATCTGACCTTCATGGTGATACCTCACATGCATGATGCAATTGCTGTTTACATATGACGCTAGACCGACGCTTGCGTTCGCCTTTGCGCAAGAGCAGGGGGGGACAGCGGTGCTTTTTTTTTTTTTTTTATTATTTATTTTGCTTTTTTATTTTATTTTTAAATTGTTCCTTCCATATTTATTTTTTTTTATCATTTTTATTGTTATCTCAGGGAATGTAAATATCCCCTATGATAGCAATAAGTAGTGACAGGTACTCTTTTTTTGAAAAAAAATGGGGGGTTAGACCCTAGATCTTTCCTCTGCCCTCAAAGCATCTGACCACACCAAGATCGGTGTGATAAAATGCTTTCCCAATTTCCCAATGGCGCTGTTTATATCCGGGGGGGTTATTCCCTCCCACTTCTTGTAAAAGCAGTCTAGAGGCTAATTATCTGCTAGAATTGCTTTTACATGAAAGCCGGCCACTGGCTGAAAATAATGATACCAAGATGATACCTAAACCTGCAAGCATCATTCTGGTATAAACATTCAAAGTCCAGCAACATACCAGTACGTTGCTGGTCCTTGTTGGACATGTATTGTAATCTTTTTTTTCATGCAGCCTGTTGGCTGAACGAAAAAAAGAGATTGATTGGTGGGTATGCCCACCATTAGAATACCTCCCTTCATCCACCCACTTCTAATGATGGGCATATATGCCGAAGCATGGGGGCATCGTCCCGCAAAAAAGTTATGCCGCGTACACACGGTCGGACTTTTCCACGGGCAAGCCTTCGTTGGAATTTCGACCGTATGTACGCGGCATAAAAGGTTATGCCGCGTACACACGGTCGAACTTTTCCACGGGCAAGCCTCCGTCGGAATTTCGACCGTATATACGCGGCATTAGGAGCAAAATCGCTCCTCTGCCCCTGCTGCCCCCATGCTTCGGCATATATGCTCTTTTTTTAACTGTGGTGGTGAAATCACCTCCTACAGCGTTGGAGTCACGGCTTTATGTATCGTGGGAGCAAACGCTGTTGCTGTCAAGATAAATAAATCCACGATGCAACTGAATGGCGTACCTGCTAAGCAAATGATGGTTAACATTAAAACAAAGTAACATTACAGTACAACAGTAAGACCTTACCATACCATACCTGCAAAGCAAATACCAAAACAAAACCTAGTAAAAAATAAAACATTTTTTTAACGCAACCTGTGCCTAAAATATATATATGCCGAAGCATGGGGGCATCCTCCCGCAAAAAAGATATGCCGCGTACACACGGTCGGACTTTTCCATGGGCAAGCCTTTGTCGAAATTTCGACCGTATGTACGCGGCATAAAAGGTTATGCCGCGTACACACGGTCAAACTTTTCCACGGGCAAGCCTCCGTCGGAATTTCGACCGTATATACGCGGCATTAGGAGCAAAATTGCTCCTCCGCCCCTGCTGCCCCCATGCTTCGGCATATATGCTCTTTTTTTTTAACTGTGGTGGTGAAATCACCTCCTACGGCACTGGAGTCACGGCTTTATGTATCGTGGGAGCAAACGCTGTTGCTGTCAAGATAAATAATTCCGCGCTGCAGTTGAATGGTGCACCTGAAAACAAAAAATTACATACCTGAAAAGCAAGCATGATAAAACATTGCAGAATGGAATACAGTAAAAAAGAGCAGAACAATAGAGAGAAAATAGAGAGAGAGAGAGAGAGAGAGAGAGAGAGAGAGAGAGAACAATAAAACGACAACTATTTTTGTTTTTTTTATTTTATATTTTTTTTGTGTTTTTGTTTTTTACGTTTTTTTTTTCTTTTTTACACTTTTTTTTTTAAACTTTAACAACTGTAATGGTTCGGGTCTCTCAAAATGTAATGACATCTTGGGAGACCCTGTGTAAGTGTGTCCTAGTCTGTGAAATGCTGTACCCTACGCTAAAACTTCACTTTTGAGTGGTAGCGTTCAAAACATTCACCAAGGCAAAGACCAGGTTTGTCAGGACAGAGTGGACAATAATAACGGGTGTCACGCCTAAATCCGCGCTTGCTACAGACACAACATCTTTTTTGGGGGGTTTGTTGGGTAGGGGTACTCGGGAGGAGATGCGTATAATGCCTCTCATGCAGCCGGCTTACTGCATTTGGTAGGGGATAGTGAGGTGCAGAACCGCCTGGATACAGGAGTTCTGTGACTATCTCATTCTGGAATTAAAGTCCCGCCTGAAGCTCTGTATAGCACATGAGCGTTCAGCAAAGCCAATTGGAATAAGGATAGAGACACTTTTTTGTACCAGCGTCTCGCCTTACGGTCAATTAGATACAGCGCCATCAACTGGTCTTTGAGGTCCACCCCTCCCATATTTTTGTTATATTCGTGGACACAGAGGGGTTTCTTCACAAAACCAGTCGCCGTACGAATTTGGACTGTCGTGTCTGCATAAAGGGAGGTAAGAAGGAAAACATTCTTATTGTCCCTCCACTTCATAGCGAGCAAGTTATTACACTTTACGCAGGCTCTCTCCCCCAGCCTAAGACGGGCATCTACAAGCCGCTGGGGAAAGCCCCGGCATTTAGGTCGCACGGTGCCACATGCTCCAATCTGATGATCAAACAAGTGACTAAACAGTGGCACGCTCGTGTAATAATTGTCCACATACAAGTGGTACCCCTTTCCGAATAAGGGTGACACCAAGTTCCACACTATCTTGCCAGCGCTCCCTATGTAATCCGGGCAGTTGACCGGCTCAACCTGACTATCTTTTCCCTCATAAACCATAAAGCTCCATACATAGCCTGTTGCCCTGTCACAGCACTTATAGAGCTTGACCCCGTATCTGGCACGCTTGCTGGGAAGGTACTGCTTGAAAGCCAAGCGGCCAGAAAATTTAATCAGGGACTCATCAACGCAGACAGCTTGATCGGGAATAAACAAGGCTGCAAAACATTCGTTGAAGTGGTTTATGAGGGGCCGAATTTTATAGAGCCGGTCGTATTCAGGGTCCCCACGTGGACGACAAAGTTCATTGTCGTTGAAGTGCATGAACCGCAAAATCTGCTCGTATCGTTTCCTGGGCATGGAGGCAGAGAACACGGGCATGTGGTCAATTGGGTGCGTGGACCAATAAGCACGCAATGACGGGAATTTATGTGTGCCCATGTTGAGGGAAAGGCCCAGAAAGGTCTTAAATTCGAAAAACCGTAATTGGTTTCCAATCTTTGGCAATGGAAGGCAACTGGGGATTAGCGGCGATGAATTGACCAGCATATAAATTACTCTGGTCCACAATAGATCTATAGAGATCTTCTGTGAAAAACAGCGAATAAAAATCGATTGGCATAAAATCAGCTGTTTCCACCTGAATACCGGGTTGGGCAGTGAATGGGGGAAGTACGGGTTCTGCAGAAGTGGTGGGGACCCAATCAGGATAGGCAAATTCTGCAGGAAGAGCACTATGGGTACGACGGGCCTGCCTTTGTCTTCTTATTGGTGGCAGCGGGACACTACTTGTGTTTGCCACCTCGCCAGCTTGAACTGCACTTATGGGACTCGCCACGTCACCACGTGATACTGCAGTGCTGGATGTACGCCCAGGCTGTACTAGGCCGCTGGTGCTTGCCAATTTACCAGAAGGAATAGCGGCGCTAGTACTACTCTGCTCCATGATACGAGAGCCCTGCGGTTCTTGCTCCTCAGCAACCTCAGAAGATCGGGATCGGGTACGCCTGACCTTAGCAGGGACCTCAACTTTGTCGTCAGAGCTATCTGACGTGGGGCCGCTGACGTCACTGTCTTCTACGGGAAGATATTCTGAGCCTGAATCTGACAGATACGTGACCTCCTCTTCACTATCTGTCATGCTCAGAATCTCGTAGGCCTCTTTACTAGTGTACCTTCGACTTGCCATTTTGGGCTCTAAATTTAGGGGTACACTAGTAAGATTCACAGGAAAAAAAGCACCTGACTGTCGTCAGCAAATATATCAAACGCTACAAAAAAAACTGTTAGCGGTCGCAGGGATCAGGACTGTCTCTGCGAACGCTGCAGTTATGTGTTTTGTGTTTGGTAAGTGACAGTGATCGATCGATACTGCACTTGGGTGGGCTGGGCTGGGCGGAGGGGCTAAACGCAGGTGCTAGCAGGTATCTGGGCTGATCCCGCTAACACTGCGTTTTTGGGAACCCTAAACCGCTGGGGACGCTAGTATAGATCTGATCAGATACTATACCACTAAGGGAGGTGTATGCTTTGCGAGTGGGTGTTAGCGTTACTGGTACTAACCTAACGCTGCCTGGGGCGACGCAGACCCTCTCTGGCGCTAAAACCTAATTGATCTCACCCGCCGGGCGATCAGGGGGTTAAACCTTTATTGGGTTATATACGGCGGGTGCCCTGATGCTATAAAAAGCAAACTAACCAACCAGCGTCACCCGTAACCTTTATATGGTGATCACTGGTGAAAGGGTTAACTAGGGGCAATCAGGGGGTTAAAACCTTTATTAGGTTAAATATGGGGTTACCCGACGCTATATAAAAACCTGACGGGTTACCTAAATAACTAAATAACTAACTGGGTAACCAGTGTCACCAGTGACGCTTATACGGTGATCACTGGTGAAAGGGTTAACTCTAGGAGCAATCAGGGGGTTAAAATAATATATGGGGGTACCTGACGCTCTAAAAACCTGCGGCAAAACTAAAAACAAATAACTGGCTATCTAGGGCACCACCGGCACTAAATACAGCGATCGAAAATACGATCGCTTAGTGACGCTGGCGTTAGGGGGTGAAAAGGTTACCTGGGGGGCGATCAAGGGGTTAAACCTTTATTAGGGGGGGTTAGGGGGCTACCCTGGACCTAAAGGGGCCTAATCCTAACTGCCCTGCAACTTTTTACTATCACAGATGACACTAAATGCAGTGATCAGTAAAATAAATGATCACTGCAATCAGTGACACTGTGATTGGGGGCTGGGGGGTGACCTGGGGGGTGATCTGGGGGTGACAGGGGGGTGAAATGTGTGCCTATGTGTACCTATGTGTCAGTGGACTGTTGGTGCACTAACCTGCTTCTTCTCTCCTCAGCGCCTAAATCGAAAAGACCGCCGCGAGGGAGATGACATCACTTCCTCCTGCCTGTGTTTACATCACATGGCGGAGGAAGCATTTTCATTCGCCGGGAGCGATCGCGAGGGGGTGGCCGAAATCGAATGGTCACCCCCTCATCTCTGATCGCTCCCCAATGATAAACGGCTGCTCACTGTATAGGAGGGGGGTCCGATCGGACCCCCCAACTGTACAAAGGCGATCATGTATGCTCTATGTGATTGTGCCTGTCGGTGCCATTCTGCCGACGTATATATACAGTGAGCGGTCGTTAAGTGGTTAAAAGCACTCGTGGCTATAATGAATTGTCGTCTCCCGGCAATACAGAGTAAAGTAATTGATAAAAAATAAAAAATAAATGCGTAGGGTTCCCCCAAATTCAATTACCAGGCCCTTCAGGTCTGGTATGGATATTAAGGGGAACCCAGTGGTTAAAGAGGAGCTCCAATCTCCCTCCAAAAAATTTAGTCAGCAGCTACAAATACTGTGAAAATGAGGTGTAAATACTGCGCTGTCTAAAGAGCAAATAGAATTGGTATAAATATACCTGTGCTGCAACTAAAATATGTGAGACACACACAAAAATGCAAATAGTAAAAAGATTATCAAGCTGCGCAATGATATAGTGAGAATCAATGTAAATATATACAATGAGTAATGTGAACAGAATATCCAATTTCTGATGCCTGTATGATCCCGCACCAGAGAGGGGAAATACATGTCCCAAGAACAAAAATGAAGAGAATGATAACTTCCAAGTATAATTCTCCTATTGCACTACACCCTTATGAATAGCTGGTGCAACTAGCATGGGAGCCTTATAGTAGTTCATGCATAAAGTTCAATCAGCAAGATATTAATGTTAGGGATTCTATCTTCTTAGCATGCATCGGTGTCATCAAATGTGAACACCATAGAACAGTGCTGTTTCAAAATAGAAAATAATCCACCACCTCCATTCAAACAGAAGTACTGATCCCTGAGAGAGATCAGTCAAAACAGGCGGCTGTTATCCTTGCCAAAGTTTCTTTAAGGCTCGATCAGCTGTCCTGGTTCCTCTGATACCTAGGTCGTTTTATAAATCCTATGGGTTTCCAACTGATTTGTTTTTTAAGGTGGATGCAGATCTCAGATTTATGATACTGATGGATGGAGTTCATCACACCAGTATATTAATTTTGTATCAATAGGTCATAAAATCCTTAATACGGTGGACTGCACTCGACCTAATGGTGCAAAGCTCCCCACAGATGTTGCTGTAATGATGAGTGACTTTGCTGGAGGTGCGTCTGGATTTCCAATGACATTCAGTGGTGGAAAGTTTACAGGTAGGTCATAAAATCTGTGACTCTTGCAGGTCCTTCAAATACTGTGGCTGGTAAGCAGGGATGAGCCGAACACCCCCTTGTTCGGTTCGCACCAGAACCTGCGAACAGACAGAATGTTCACGTGAACTTTAGAACCCTATTAAATACAATGGACTCGAACGTTCGAAATCTAAAGTGCTAATTATAAAGGCTAATATGCAAGTTATTGTCCAAAAAGTGTTTGGGGACCCGGGTTCTGCCCCAGGGGACATGTATCAATGCAAAAAAAGTTTTAAAAATGGACGTTTTTTCGGGAGCAGTGATTTTAATAATGCTTAAAATGAAAAAATAAAAGTGAAATTTTCCTTTAAATTTCGTACCTGGGGGGTGTGTATGATATGCATGTAAAGTCGCGCTTGTTTCCCGTGCTTAGAACTGTCCCTGCACAAAATGTCATTTCTGAAGGAAAAAAAGTCATTTAAAACTCACTCGCGGCTATTAATGAATTGTCGGCTCCCGGCAATACATAGAAAAGTCATTGATAAAAAAATTAAAAAAGCGTGGGGGTCCCCCCAAATTCAATTACCAGGCCCTTCAGGTCTGGTATAGATATTAAGGGGAACCCCACCGCAAATAAAAAAAAAATGCGTGCGGTTCCCCCCAAATATCCATACCAGGCCCTTCAGGTCTGGCATGGATTTTAAGGGGAACTCCACCCCAAATTTAAAAAAAAATGGCGTGGAGTCCCCCCAAAAATCCATACCAGACCCTTATCCGACCACGCAACCTGGCAGGCCGCAGGAAAGTAGGGGGGATGAAAGAGCGACCCCCCCTCCTGAACCGTACCAGGCCACATGCCCTCAACATGGGGAGGATGTCCCCATGTTGATGGGGACAAGGGCCTCATCCCCACAACCCTTGCCCGGTGGTTGTGGGGGTCTGTGGGCAGGGGGCTTATCGGAATCTGGAAGACCCCTTTAACAAAGGGGACCCCCAGATCCCGCCCCCCTATGTGAATTGGTAAGGGGTACATCGTACCCCTACCATTTCACGAAGAAAGTGTAATTTTTTTAAAAAAAAGACACACAAACACCTTGGAAAAGTCCTTTATTAAAAAAAAAAAAAAAACATTCCAGCGATGAAATCCAGTGTCCCGCGCCGATCCGATGTCCAGCGCTGTCTGTCATTGGCTGAGCCTGAGCGGACCTGATGGGGAACTTCCTCCGCAGTCTATTAAATGTATAGACCCGCCCCTTCTAAAGTTCCCTATCAGGTCCGCTCAGCCAATGACTAGGTGTAAGGCTAAGCGGACCAGATTCGGAACGTGAGAAGGGGAGGGTCTATTCATTTATTACACAGTGGAGGAAGTTCCCCATCAGGTCCGCCCCCTTGTATGTCAGACCCCGCCTACGTCATTGGCCTGAGCGGACCTGATGGAAAAGTGCTAAATATAATGGCTAATATGCAAGTTATTGTCCTAAAAAGGGTTTGGGGACCCGGGTCCTGCCCCAGGGGACATTTATCAATGCAAAAAGAAGTTTTAAAAACTGCAGTTTTTTCAGGAGCAGTAATTTTAACCACTTGCCACCCGCCCTATAGCAAATTGACGGCGGCAAAGTGGTTTCAATTCCCAGACTGGACGTCATATGACCTCTTCAGGATATTGTGCCGCTGCGAGCCCCCGGGGGCGTGCATCGCGGCAATCGTTGTTGCGGGATATCAGTCTGACACCCCGCAACACCGATCTAGGTAAAGCGTCTCCGACAGAGACTCTTTACCACGTGATCAGCCGTGTCCAATCACGGCTGATCACGATGTAAACAGGAAAAGCCGGTCATCGGCTTTTCCTCACTCGTGTCTGTCAGACGCAAGTAGAGGCGAGCCGATCGGCTGCTCCTCTGATAGGGGGGGTTGGTGCTGATCCATTATCACCACAGCCCCCCGAGGATGCCCACACTGGACCACCATGGATGCCACCAGACCACCAGGGATGCCCACCTTAAGGTATGCCACCCTAGACCACCAGGGATGCCAATTAGATATGCCTAATGGATGCCAATTAGTGCCCACAATGGATGCCAATCAGTGCCCACAATGGGCACCACTGATTGGCAGGCATTATTGTTTGGCACTGATTGGCATCCATTAGTACAAAACATTACAGTACAGTGCCACCTATCAGTGCCCATCCATGCCACCTATCAGTGCCCATCTATGCCCATCCATGCCACCTATCAGTGCCCCTCCATGCCGCCTATCCGTGCCCATCTGTGTCTCGCCTAGCCGTGCCGCCTATCTGTGTCCATCCATGCTGCCTATCTGTGCCCATCCGTGCCGCCTATCTGTGCCCATCCGTGCTGCCTATCTGTGCTCATCCATGCCGCCTATCTGTGCCCATCCGTGCCACCTATCTGTGCCCATCCGTGCCGCCTACCAGTGCCCATCCGTGCCGCCTATCAGTGCCCATCCGTGCCGCCTATCTGTGCCCATCCGTGCCACCTATCTGTGCCCATCTGTGCCGCCTACCAGTGCCTATCCGTGCCGCCTATCAGTGCCCATCCGTGCCGCCTATCGGTGCCCATCCGTGCCGCCTATTGGTGCCCATCAGTGCCACCTCATCGGTGCCCATCAGTGCCGCCTCATCGGTGCCCATCAGTGCTGCCTTATCAGTGCCCGTCAGTGCAGCCCCATCAGTGCCCATTAGTGAAGGAGAAAACGTACTTATTTACAAAGTTTTGTAACCGAAACAAAAAAAAACGTTTTTTTTTCAAAATTATTGGTCTTTTTTTAATTTTTTTAGCAGAAAATAAAAATCGCAGAGGTGATCACATACCATCAAAATAAAGCTCTATTTGTGGGAACAAAATTACAAAAATTTAGTTTGGGTACAGTGTAGCATGACCGCGCAATTGTCATTCAAAGTGCAACAGCACAGAAAGCTGAAAATTGGTCTGGGCAGGAAGGTGTATAAGTGCCCGGTAGGGAATTGGTTAATGATGCATAAAGTGAAAAAAAAAGTGAAATATTCCTTTAAATATCGTACCTGTGGGGTGTCTAAATTATGCCTGTAAAGTGGCACATGTTTCCCGTGTTTAGAACTGTCCCTGCAAAAAATTACATTTCTAAAGGAAAAAAAGTCTGTAATGTCTGGTCCCGGCAATATGGATGAAAATCATTGAGAAAAATGGCATGGGTACACCCCCACCCCCAGCCCACTACCAGCCCCTTTGGGTCTTGTATGGATATTAAGGGGAACCCTGCACCCAAATTTAAAAAAGGCCCTATATACTCTGAACAGCAGTATACAGGTGGTGCAAACAAGAGAGGGACTGAAGGCTTGTTCTTAAATAGAATCTGTTTATAATTTGGAACAGGTATTTTTTTTAATGTAGCTCCAGCCAAAAAAATCTATTTTTAAGCTTTTTGGAAAACATAGGGAAGGGTTATCACCCCTGTAACATTTGTTTTGCTGTCTGTGCACCTGTTCAGAACATTTCACCTCACTTTCCGTCCCAATGACAAATGTTTTTTGAAAATGTTTTTTTTTTATTGAAACAAAGATTTGTGATAAAGCATCAGTGGAGAGGAGACACCTCTTTCCCATATTAACTCTTACAGGAGAGAATTTCCCTTCCTAGGGGTAGATTTCCTCTCACTTCCTGTTGTCTCCTTCCGTTTGCAAGTAGGAGTCGTTTGTAAGTTGGATGTTTGAAAGTAGAGGCCTGCCATATATACTCTGCAGAAATTTGGCCCTTAGGTGTTGGTGTTGCCACAACACTGTAAGTCCTCACAGTTACTTTTGGTGGGCGCAGGAATGGGCCCTGCTGTGAATCATTAGATCAAGAATTGTAATTACATGCCCCTGTTGAACGGTGGCAGAAAAATTGGGCTTTTGCTGGTGGTGGTGGTTTTGGTGTTGCCACAACACTGTAAGCCCTCACAGTTACTCTTGGTGGGCGCAGGAATGGACCAGGCTGTTAAATATTAGATCAAGAATTGTAATTGCATGACATTGTTGAACAGTGGTAGGAAAAATTGGGCCTTTCGTGGTGGTGGTGCTGGTGCCACAACACTGTAAGTCCTCACAGTTACTCTTGGTGGGCTTAGAAATGGGCCCAGCTGTGAAATATTAGATCAAGAATTGTAATCACATGCCCCTGTTGAACAGGGGCAGAAAAATTGGGCCTTTGGTGGTGGTGGTGGTCTTGAGACAACACTGTAAGCCCTCACAGTTACTCTTGGTGGGCGCAGGAATGGGCCCAGCTGTTAAATATTAGATCAAGAATTGTAATTACATGACATTGTTGAACAGAGGTATGAAAAATTTGGGCCTTTTGTGGTGGTGGTGGTGCTGGTGTCACAACACTGTAAGCTCACACAGTTACTCCTGGTGGCCGCAGGAATGGGCCCTGCTGTGAATTATTAGATCAATAATTGTAATTACATGCCCCTGTTGAACAGGGGCAGAAAAATTGGGCCTTAGGCACTGGTGCTGGTGCCACAACACTGCAACCCTTTACAGATACTGTAGTTGGAGCACAGCAATGAGCCCTGCTGCAAAGCATTGCATCAAAAATTGTAAATACACGCCCCTGTTAAACAGGGGCTGACAAATTGTGCCCAGAACCAAAAATGTTCTTTCAAGCTATCAGCATGATTATCGAGGAGGAAGAGGATAGTCACTCAGCATAACAGGATAGTCACTCAGCATCATAATAGGCAGTCTTGAAGGGATCTGACATTTCCCAAAAAAATTATTCGGTTACATCAGCATCAGGTGCTTGGTAGCTGGTGGTGATCCAAGACTGATTAATTTTTATAAAGGTCAGTCGATCGACCGAGTCGGTGGACAGGCGCATCCTGTGATCGGTTACAAAGCCTCCAGCAGCACTGGATGTGCGTTCCGAAAGAACGCTGGATGCAGGACAGGCCAGTACCTCAATTGCATACTGTGCAAGCTCTGGCCAGTGATCCATCCTGAAGACCCAGTAACCCAGAGGATTTTCGGTGGGAAAGGTGTCCAAGTCTGATCTTGCCCCTAGGTTTTCCTGCACCATGTAAACCAGACGCTGGTGATGGTTGCTGGAAGCGATCATGCCTTGGGGCTGCGTACTAAAAAATTGTCTGAACGCATCGGTCAGACGGCCACCTTCTCCACCGCTCCTTCTTTGACTGACCGGAGCCTCAGCAACACGTTGTCCAGGATCAGGAATTTGTAACCTCCCAGTCTCTGGGAACGCATTGCACAGACCTTTCTGCAAGGCCTCCCGAAGATGCTTCATCCTCTGCTCCCTCTGCGACGGCAAGATAAGGTCTGCAACCTTACCCTTGTAACGTGGATCAAGGAGGGTTGCCAGCCAGTAATGATCCCTCTCCTTGATCGCACGAATATGAGGATCCTTGCGCAGGCTTTGCAGGATCAGGGAGGCCATGCAGCGTAGGTTTGCTGAGGCATTCGGTGCAGAGTCCTCTGGGTCACTGAGGACGACATGATCCGCAGCCACCTCCTCCCAGCCACGTACAAGTCCATGGGTGTCTTGGGACTGTAATTGATCCCTTGAAGACTGCTGCTGATGCTGAGTTATAGGCTCCACCTCCATGCTGACACAATAATCCTCATCCTCCTCCTCCTCATCCTCTTCTGGTGTGATAGCCGGGCCAGCAGGAACACTGTCTGGATAAAGGGGGCCTTGAGAGGTAAGGAAGTCCTCCTCTTCCTGCCTCTGTTCTGCCTCAAGTGCCCTGTCCATTATTCCACGCAGCATGTGCTCCAACAGGTGGACAAGAGGGACAGTGTCACTGATGCATGCAGGTGCCAGGACAGTGCATGCATCCCTGATCATGGCCCACTGGCGTGGGGAAAAAATCCAAGCTCCCCTGACACTGTCCTGGTGTCATATTGCAACAGATACTCATTGATGGCTCTCTGCTGCGTGTGCAGCCACTGCAGCATGGCCAACGTAGAGTTCCACCTGGTGGGCATGTCACAGATTAGGCGGTTCTTGAGCAGGTTGTAATCCTTTTGCAGGTCAGCCAGCCGAGCACTGGCATTATATGACCGCCGGAAATGCCCACAGAGTTTCCTGGCCTGCTTCAGGACCTCCTGTAAGTCCAGGTACCTGCCCAAGAACCGCTGCACCACCAAGTTAAGGACGTAAGCCAAACAGGGCACATGGGTCAGTTGTCCCTGTCGGAGGGCGGAGAGGAGGTTGGTGCCATTGTCAGAAACCACCTTTCCTGGCTTAAGCTGGTGTGGCGTCAACCACCTCTGAGCCTGCCCCCTGCAGAGCTGACAGAATCTCTGCCCCAGTGTGGCTCCTGTCCCCCAAGCACACCAGCTCAAGCACCGCATGGCATCTTTTTGCCTGCGTACTTGCGTAGCCCCTTGAACGCCTACGGAGCACGACTGGTTCCGAGGACAAAGCACAGGTAGAGGCCATGGAGGAAGAAGAAGAGGAGGGGGTGGAGGAGAGAGGTGTGTCAGAATCACCAGTAGTAATATTTTGGAGGTGTGGTGGCGGAACAACCTCCAACACTACTGCACCTTGTCCTACATCCTTCCCAGCTGCCAGCAGAGTCACCCAATGCGCCGTGAAAGATAGGTAACGTCCCTGTCCATGCCTGCTGGACCATGAGTCAGCGGTATTATGCACCTTACCACTGACCGCCCTGTCCAGCGAGGCCAAGACATTGCCTTCCACATGCCGGTAGAGAGCCGAAATCGCCTTCCGTGAGAAAAAGTGGCGTATGGGAACCTGCCACTGAGGAACTGCACATTCAACAAACTCACGGAAGGGGGCAGAGTCTACCAACTGAAAAGGCAGCAGTTGTAGTGCTAGCAATTTAGCCAAGCTAGCATTCAACCACTGGGCATGTGGATGGCTGGGAGTGAACTTCTTTCGGCGGTGCAGCAGCTGGGGCAGGGAAATTTGCCTGGTACAATCGGACGTCGGTGTACCGAAAGGAGATTGCCCACAAGTACTTGGCTGTGACTGTGACACACCTAATTCTACACCTTCATTCCTCTCAGTTCAGGTTTCAGAGAGGACTGAAGGTATAGTGGGGTTGGAGATCCCAGCTGATGAGGAGCAAGGAGAGGTCCGTTTTGTTCTTTGGTGTGGGTCTTTTAGGTACGCCTGCCAACTGACTGCGTGGCAGGTCGACATATGTCTGGTCAAGCACGTGGTGCCCAAGCGGCTGATATTTTGGCCACGTGAGATACGCTTCAGACATATGTTGCAAATGGCAACGGTGCGATCTGCTGCACACGTCTGAAAAAAGGCCCACACCAAAGAACTTTTGGAATAACGCGCAGAGACAGCAGCGCCCTGCACATGCGGAGCTTTGCGGTGTGATTCAGTCATTGTGATGCCCTAAACTGGCCCCTGGAGGGCATCCTGCCTTGTTGGAGATGTGCCTCCTCCTCCTCCTCCTCTCTCCTATCAGGCACCCATGTGGAGTCAGTGACCTCATCATCCCCTCCCTCCTCATCACTGGAGCAAATCTGTCAGTATGCTGCAGCTGGGGGAACATGACTGCCAGATAGCTGTCCTTGTTGGGCACCCCCTCTCTCTGGGCTCACGTTACTACCCCCTCTCTCTGGGCTCACGTTACTGCCTTCCTCTAGAGGGTTCCATCATCGGACCCTTCAAAATGCTGGGCATCCTCCTGGAGCATGTACCCAACACTGTGGTCAAACAGTTCGGGGGACTCCTCAGGAGGACATGGTGGGGCTAGGGAAAGAGTGACTGATGCCATTGTGCCGAGGGAAGAGGCCACTTTGGCAGCTGCTTTGCCAGATAAAGTACCCTGAGCCTGGGTGAGAGGATGAGGAGGATGAGGACGGCTTGGTCATCCACTCTATCAAATCATGGGCATGTTGCAGCTCAACATGGCCAGCTGCCGAAAAGAAGGACAAGCACGTCCCATGGCCTTGTGCTGATGAGGATGCACCGTGTCCATGACCAGCACTGTTGCCTCTAGACACAGAGCCTGCTTGCCCTCCTTTATTGCCTTGTGACTGTCTGCCTCTCTTTGTTTGCCTTCCAGACATACTAATGGCCTTCAGTGAGATGTAGCTGCACAAAGGTGGGATGTATAATATATATATATATATATATATATATATATATATATATAATGCAGCTATCAGACTCCACTGCCTGCTGTGGTATTAGTATGAGAAAAGCAGCAAAGGTCTTCAGTTAGTTTTAGGTGAACACTGTGCAGGGGACACAATACACTAACTGAAAATACTAGCAGCTCTCTGCCTGTGGTTTTAATACGAGAACACCACAAATTTTATTCAGGTTCCTTTAAGTGAACGCTCTACAAAGGACAGAAGTACTGCATTACACTACATGAAATTAATGCAGCACTCTGCCTGTGGTTTTATTATGAGAACACCACTAACTGTATTCAGGTAAGCTTTAGGTGAACGCTATGCAAAGCACACAGTACACTAAGTGAAACTCTGCTGCAGCTAGCACAATCACCTGCCTGCCTGTCACAGTATAGCGAACAGCAGTAACAGATCTAGCTAAACCAAATACCATGTATAAATATATATACAACACCTAGGATGCATATATATCCTCTACACACTGTAACAGCAGCTAACTGACTCGCCTGCCTGCTCTATCTAACTCAATATAAATGACACTATCTCTCTCTCTGTAACTCTCTCTTTCACAAATGCCAACACACAACACAAGGCTGACTTCCATGAGGCCTTATATAGTGTGGGGCGTGTACCAACTCCTCTGAGCCATGATTGGCCAAAGCCACCCTGGCTTTGGCCAATTACGGCTCTCCGTTATTACCGCACTGTGATTGGCCAAAGCATGCGGGTCATAGTGCATGCTTAGCCAATCATCAGCCAGCAATGCACTGCGATGCCGCAGTGAATTATGAGCCGTGACGCGCCACTCGAATTTGGCGCGAACGGCCCATAATGTTCGATCTTCATTGAACGATCGAACAGCCGATGTTCGAGTCGAACATGGGTTCGACTCGAACATGAAGATCATCCCTATTTGCCAACAGGGTTGAGAAGGCCTTTAGTCAGGATATTGAGGCACTGCAGGCTGATACAGCACACATTGGGGGCAGAGTGGAGGTTTTGGAGGCACAATGGGAAGTAGTTACAACTGCCCTGCAAGCTCTCCATGAACGCTTTAAGACACAGGACCGCCGGATTAACTCCTTAATTGATCAGATGGATGACTTTGAGAACAGAAGTCGCAGAGTTAACATCCGCATCAGAGGCATGCCTGAAGCTACCGGCCCCAGGGACATAGTGCCCTCCCTGCAAGGTATTTTTAAACAGGTTCTTGGCCATGATGCACATGATCATATAGAGATAGACCTTGCTCATAGGGCCCTCCGTCCACCTTTGGACGACCCGGATAAGCCACGGGACATCATCTGCAAGCTACACAAGTATTCCCTGAAGGAAAGTATAATGTCTCACGTCCGAGGTGTCCCAGACCTTTCTAGATGCACCCTGATGCAACGCCAGGCCCTTAAGCCACTACTTAAGGCCCTGCAGGATGCAAATCTGACTTACAGATGGAGTTTCCCTTTTCACTTGTCGAAGATCAAGGATGGCCGACAGGTTATTTTGCGCACCAAAGATGAACTGCTGCAGTTCCTGCAACACCTGGGCCTACCCTCCACTGGAGGTCCGCGCCGGAGATCCCACTCCCTGAACGGCGACAGCCTTGGCGCACCTCCCGTCACAGAGCCAGGAACAGGCACAGGTCTTGAGAAGACCCTCACCGGGCCGCTTCGCATTCTCCCCAACATCCCCCCTCCCAACGGAGATCCTGAAGGACTCATGTGAACTGAATGTTTAATTTGAATTGTTTCTGTTTACAGGGTCCCCTTCACCCTCCCCAGGGTGTTTTTTTTTAAACGTTTTATACTGCTGCTGTGGTAACAGTTCACTGGGCCGGCACATCTTTGATGCTGCTGTGCTCTTCATGGTGTGCGGCGGTGGTTCTTTCTGGTGGGCTCGCACCTAGTGCTGTGCCACTTCCCCCACATAGGTCAACTTTTAGGAGTTATGTCCCACGTTTGGGACCCCACGCTACTCGCTGACCTCAACCCTCCTTTTGGCCAGATGGTCGGGTGGAGGTGCCCGACTAGTAGTGGTTGGGAGGCCTTTAAGGCTATTCTCTACTGACTGTGTTGTATGTTTTGATGTTTTTTTGTTTTCCAGGTTTTTATGTTTGTTTTCTATCTTCTCAGCACTCATTGACTCACGGATCATTCACCTGCAGGCCTCTTCTCCCTCCTGACCGGGGATTCCTCTACGACCTCACTACCTATGGCTTCCCTGAAAGTGGTATTGTTCAATGTCCGAGGGTTGGGATCGCCTAATAAACACAGTAAGTTGTGGCTTGAAACCAAACGCTTGTGGGGCACAGATTCTTTTATTGCAGGAGACGCACTTTTGCACTGACTCCCCCCGCCTTCCCACCCACCTATATTCCCAATGGTTTCTCAGCAACTCCTCTCGGGCTAAATCGAGTGGAGTTGCCAAAGCCATACATAAGCAATGCCCCTTTGTCCTGGTAGACCAGTTGACTGACTCCAATTATAGGTACGTTTTTTATTAGGTGCACCATCCTAGGCCTTAAATTTACCTTTGCAACCGTGTACGCACCAAATACTCACCAACTCACCTTCCTAGACTCCCTCTTGGATTCCCTCTCCCATTTCAGAGAGGGACAATTGATTTTTGGAGGAGATTTCAATGTCAGCCCAGACCCTAAGATGGACACACTTGCAGGGCGTTCCACCCACTCATTTGGTTTCCTCAAACATTTCAGAAAGACCCTACAATCTCATCACATTGTCGACTGCTGGAGGCTACTCCACCCCACTGACAAACTTAAACTGACTGGCAACTCATGCCGTCTACACCGGCATTGATCTGTTAATGATGGACCAATTCTCCCTGGAGACCCTATCCAGTGCGTCGATAGGTTCTATCACCCTATCAGACCACGTCCCTGGTGTCCCTGTCTATACATCCGCTGTCCTCTGACGCCAGGTCTTGGACCTTGCATCTGAATGAGAATATTTCGGATGATGCCGTGGCATCTAAACGTGTATCAGATTCGATTTCCCTATACTTTTCCGAAAACTCAACAGAGGTCATAGGGATGGCGTCCATTTGGGAGGGTCACAAGGCGGTGATCAGGGGGGAGCTCATATCCCAGGGTGCGAGGTTGAAGAAAGCACGGGAGGGGGATCTTCAATCCCTCTTAAGGAAAATCCCCTTAGCAGAACTCAAACATAAACGTAGTCTGACTCCAGAGTTGGCAACAGAACTCCAAGCCCTTCGCCTGGAGCTTACCACCTTACTTGATACCCGAATACGTGCCCGCCTATGCCACGTCTCACATAAATTTTATGAATACGGGAACAAATGTGGGCGATTGCTAGCCGGGGCCCTAAAGAGACAACAGGCCTCGGGCCATGTACATAAACTTCAAGCCGGGACGGGTCCCCCTGTAGTCCGCTCCTCTAAGATAGCAGCGGCCTTTAGAGACTACTACGCCCAGCTCTACTATCTCCATGCCACGCTACCCAGTCTGACAGCGGACCAGAAATAGGGCCATATTCTGGACTATCTGACAGAGGCCAAAGCCCCCCAACTTACTACCCAAACCAGCAAACACCTGGAGACTCCCATTACCCAGACAGAGCTAGAAACTGTGGTAAAAGAACTTCCGAAAGGGAAAAGCCCAGGCCCTGAAGGTTACACGAATAGCCTATTATAGCACTTTCCTTCCCTTACTAACCGGTCCGTCCTATGTGTGCCTACTTTAACGCCCTAGCTTCGGGCACAGCTATGCCCAAAGAAGGCCTATTGGCCCATATTACGGTGTTGCCCAAGGACGGGAAAGACCACACGGTCCCTAGCAGCTACAGACCAATATCGCTCCTGAACACCGACATCAAAATCTTAGCGAAGATTTTAGCGAACCGCCTTCAACCCATAATGCCATCTATCATACACCCAGACCAAACAGGGTTTATTACCGGCAGGGAAGCGAGGGACAATTCCAATCGGGCCATTCAGTTGATCCACTGGGTGCAGACACAGACCGACCATCCACCCTGTCTCCTGCTTTCCACTAATGTGGAAAAGGCATTTGACAGGGTGGATTGGACATACCTTGGAGCTGTATTGACCAAGCTGGGGCTCGGCCCTAAAATGCTCTCCTGGGTATTCTTGTTATATAACCACCCTGAAGCTTGAGTTAAGATGAACAGAGTCCTTTCGGACACCTTCCCTATTGAAAATGAAACTAGATAGGGGTGCCCATTGTCCCCTCTCATTTTTTTTTTTTCCAAATATAATTTTTATTGAGTTTTCCAAAAAGAAAAAGAAAAAAGAAAAAAAAAAAAGACCTGGGCTGAGCCCACCAAAACATAAAGGTAGCTCATGCCAGTGGAGGACGCAGCCTCCTGATTACATAATACAGGGATGCCAATACATTACACAGTGAGCCATATATATCCTGAAGCTCCCATTAACAACTCCTAGTCTCATAGCTACTTTTAACATAACAAAAAGGGAGGGGGCAACAAAGGGGAAAAAAGAAAGGAAAGAAGGACGGCGTTAAGTCACTGCTCAATAGGATTCGCTCCAATCCTAACATTAAGGGTTTTGGCGTTGGGCCGCAGGAACACAAACTCTCTGCGTATGCGGATGACGTCCTGTTTTATGCAGCTGACCCATTGATCTCTCTCCCCAATATTATGGATGAATTGCAGACCTTCTGCTCTATTTCTAACTTCAAAATCAATTCCGCTAAGTCGGAGATCCTATCCTTAAACATCTCCCCGAGCTTACGTACACAGTTGCAATCCTCTTTCTCCTTCACCTGGGGCAGCAATCACCTGAAATACCTGTGGGTTTATCTCACCTCCCTCTGCTCTCAGTTGTATAATAGTAATTATGCCCAGCTACTATCCACTATAAAATCAGATTTACATAGGTGGGACAGGGAGACTTTTTTGTGGATGGGTCGAGTCAGTGTGTTAAAGATGAACGTGTTACCTCGCATTCTGTTCTACCTACAAATGGTGCAGATTTCTTTACCCAGGTTTTTCTTTTCGAGCCTTAATAGTAAATTCCTAAAATATATCTGGCAGACCTAAGCGGCTGGGAGGCCTAGGCATCCCAGATATACGCAAATATTACGAGGCGATCGCCCTGCAGTGGATATTGGACTGGCACCATAGGGTATCCACTAAGGTATGGGTATCTGTCAAAGATGTTTAAACCGACCCTCCTATGTTAGCACCACTCAGCGCTTAGGAATTTCCAATTAAGGTGTTCTATGCAATATAATGTGTCATAGTATGAAATATAATACTCATTATAAAATCATAAAAATAGAAGCCACTTAAAAACAAAGTCTACAATTAAAAACAATACTCAAGAATAAACACTCTAAAATGTCCACATAAATATTGTAGCGGCGCTCTTGTCAAAAGATCACTCACAAGCTTCCTTATGTAATTCATACAGTTCATGTAGTTCATAAAGCAAAGAAGAGATAGGTGCATGAAAGTTCAGATTCTAGCTTTGTGCAGTGATTGGACGCTTCAAGGCAGACACCATTCACCCAGCGATACACCTCGTGGAGCAGGAAGTCCCCTTTGGGGATGCACTTACCACAATGATAAGTGTAATGCGCCTTTCATCAAAGATAGACCCACTTCCTCTTTTATTCACCTTCCACCAACTTTAGACCGCGTATAATGAGGGATCCAGGGAGCCCATGTGAAATAGAATTAAATAGCCCACATAGCATGATATTGTTTCCACAAGTTTTAATGTCCAAATAAACCCCCCTTTACAATATACACATACTCTGTTCAATATAAAATGAAGCAATAAAGTGCAAATGCTCGCTGAAATACCAGGCTCGTCAGAGATGTTTAAAACTGGCCTTCTGTGTACTGCAGACCAGCTCTGTTTACACTTCCGGGTACCTCAGCATCCTGTGGAGTGCAAACGTCACTTCCAGTTACCAACTAGACCACGAACTGACGCGTTTCGTCACTTCCTGACTTCGTCTGAGGGCGTGGCCTCATGACGTGATCACCAGATTTTTATTTTCAAGCGTGCCACCCGCCCCACGGCATGTTAGCCAATCAGAGGGCGTCCTCTGCCTCCACCCAGCTGACACATACTTAGTATCTAGGCAGATGCAGGCAGAAGCCCACTATATAGCGGAACAAATGGATCGCCAGCAGCACTAAGAAAATATGTCACATCTCATAATACATGCTAGTTACTATTAGCTTGCATTTGGTTATTGTAAACGATATTCATGCATATGAAGCATTATATGTCTTTGATAAACTATGCTTTAAACCTGAAGTTAGAGCTAGTATATTGCATATCACAACATAATCATTTAACCATCAAATTTACCCAACCTCCTCAGCTGCTGATTGGTGGGAGTGTGGGCAAATGGGCTCCTTTCTACACATATGGTGGGACTGCCCTAAGTTATGGCTTTATTGGCAAGACATCCCAACCCAAATAAACTGTATATTGGACATGGACCTTCCTGACTTTCCAATGGGCTTTCTCCTGCAGGTCCCCACCATTCTTCTCAGCCTTTATCGAAAGTCGGTACTACCTCATCTTCTAAATGTGGCTAGGAGATTGATCCCTATTTACTGGAAAAGTAGCCAAATCCCAAACAGCTCGGACTGGATCTGTTTGGTGAACGATATTAGGGCTGCAGAGGAGTGGATGGCGAAGTGCAAGGACAAGCATGATAAATAGTATGGAATATGGGCCACATGGATTCACTATGTTGAGGGGGCTGGTACCGACACACAACCAAGAGACCCCACCTCAACAGGAGGAGAATAAATATCAGAATAACTATTGATCTGAACTGTTCATCTGAGATATATGTTGCAGGACTGCTCACACAATTTATTTGAGTGCAATCCTTTCTTTTTATTTCCTTTCTTTGGTTTTGATCCTAAGGATCTGTATTTCCTGAATATGTTTGCCACCTGGCTTTATTCACCTGTCCGACTCAAGGGTGTCTGTTCACGAATACTGCTTATGTCTGGTAGTAGGGCTAGAGACAAATTAATAGTGACATGACTCATAAGTTCTCATGACCACGAAGCTGACGCCTCCATCTCTCATGCCCTCTATGTTGGATGGCCAATCGGGCCTAATATTTTGTATTTTGTTCAGTTACACGATTGGGCAGATTTGTATTGCTGTTTCAAATTTTTCTTGGTTTTGTTCTGTTTTTTGCTTGTCCTCCTCTTTTTGATTGTTATGTCCAGAATGAGAATTTAAATATAAATAAAGATTACATAAAAAAAACAAAAAAAACAACCTATCCAATAAAAAAATTAAAAAAATCAAATTTCTTCATCAATTTAGGCCAATATGTATTCTGCTACATATTTTTGCTAAAAAAAAACAAAAAAAACAAACAATTACTGTATATTTATTGGTTTGACAAAAGTTATAGTGTCTACAAACTGTGGGATATTTGTATTTATTTTTATATTTTACTAGTAATGGCGGTGATCAGCCACTTATGGCAGGATTGCGATATTGTGGCAGACATTCTGAAGCCTCGTACACACGAACGAGTTTCTCTGCAAAAACCAGCAAGAAACTTGCTGGCAGAGATTTTTTGCCGAGAAACTCGTTCGTGTGTATGGTTTCTCGTCAAGAAAAGTGACAAGTATCTCGACGAGAAAATAGAGATCCTGCTCTCTATTTTCTCGTCGAGATTCTCGTCGGCATGTTTCTCGACGAGAAAAGTGAGTGTGTGTACACTTACCTGTCCTCCCGGAAGCCCGCGCATGTTCGAAATGAATTCGATGCATGCGCGGTAGCTTCCTAGGCATACGTAGGGTATACCAAGATGGCGGCGACGGCATCGAATGTGACGAGCGCATGCTCGTCGTAGTCGATGACGTCACCGCGTACGCTCCATTCAAAGAACCGCGGGTTCTTTGAATCGAGCGTCTGTACACTCGGCCGGGACAAGTTTCTTGTCCAAGAATCTCGTCGAAAAAAACGACATGTTAGTGACACTAACTGACACTTTTTGGGGACCAGTGACACTAAAGCCCTGTACACACGATCGGTTTTACCGATGAAAACAGTCCGATGGACTTTTTCCATCGGACGAACCGATCGTGTATGGGCCCCATCGGTCTTTTTTCCATCGGTGATTAAAAATAGAACATGTTTTAAATTTATCCGATGGAAAAAAAACTATAGCAAATTCCGATCGTCTGTGTGGAACTCTATCGGAGAAAAAAAGCTGACGCATGCTCAGAAGCATTGAACTTATTTTTTCTCAGCTCGTCGGAGTGTTTTACGTCACGGTGTTTGGGGCGGTCGGATTTTCGACTGATGGTGTGTAGGCAAGACTGATGGAAGTCAGCTTCATCGTAAATCCAATGGAAAAATCCATCGGATTTTATTCCATTGGAAATCCGATCGTGTGTACAGGGCTTTATACAATTATCAGTGCTAAAAATATGCACTGTCACTGTACTAATGACACTGGCTGGGAAGGGATTAACATCAGGGGCAATCAAAGAGTTAACTGTGTGCCTAGCCAGTGTTTTACCATACTGTGTGAGGTGCTTTTACTAGGGGAAGAGTTGGAATTTATTTCCTGCTTTGCAGGGACACAAACTCCCTCCTGTCAGAATGGCGATCTGCCTTGTTTACATACGGAGATCGCAGTTCTGTCTCTCTGCCTGATGATCGGCGGGTGCCGGAGGACATCAAGTTCCCTGCACCCAGCGATCGGCTTTTGCTGTGTGTGTGATCACAGCAAAAGCGAGTCGCTAGTGGTGCACATGTGCGCCCCCCTACCGGAAGTGTTGGATCACATATACTGTATATACGTGATCTGGTGCACAGGTCCCGCCCTGTAGCAGTAAATAGTAAATAGTATAGTGCAGACCTAAAGTGGTTAATATATGGACACTTACCTGTCCACGGATCCAGCAATGTCCTCACCTGAGCCGATTCTTTAATTGGCTTCGGGTCCAGGCATTGGCATTAAGGGAAACCACTGTGCATGTGTGAGGCACACTTCACTTTGTAAATTTTCCCACAGTCTTCTGGGACTTGTGATATGTTGCAGAAGGCTGTGGGGGAAGGAGTGGACCAAACTTCAGCTCAGCAGAGATCTGACCGAAAGTGGGAGTGGGTATCTGTCAAAACCAGGTCCCCATTCCCCACTCCTCACTCCCCCCTCCACCAAAAAAGTCCCAAACATGGCAGTGGAGGGGGGTGATGCAAACAACCAGAACTTCCTGTTTGGGTGAAGTTCCGCTTATGTATAAATACATAAGTGGTCCATATAGTGAGCTTGGTGTAGAGTTATTCACTTTAATCACTTTCATCACAAAGGACAAGGGCACACTCTTTACATCTGGAGGAAAAGAGATTTAACCCCCAAATATGATAAGGCTTCTTCACAGTAAGAGCTGTGGAATCGTGGAATCGACTCCCTCAAGAGCTGGTTCTGGTCAGCTCAGTTGATTGTTTTATTATTATATTATACTGCATATTATTAGTTATGCTGTGTGAACAGGAACACATAACAAATATATAGTTGGTGTTCTAAATTTGACTGCAAAAGTGGAAATGCACTTTAAGTCCCAGTGATAATGGTCACCAATACAACAGGCAAGAGTAAATCTTGGGGACAAAGACAGCAAAAAAGAAAAACTTAACAGAGCGTTCTCCAAAGTTGGAGTTCATTATCTTTGTCTGTAGTGGCACCCTGTAAAATTATCTTTTATTCAAGTAAGAATTTTTTTTTTTTTTCATTTGCTTGCCTTTCAGCTGGGTACCAAAGTTTGATATCCCTCCAAGGCTGAAAATCCATGATGCATAGCTTTGGTACTTTTCCCAGGAAAAATAAAATCTTCTGCCTTTTTATTGCCATCATCTCTGCCAAGTCTCCAAGGTTAGTAGTCCCCTCAGGCTGGAAATCAATGATGCTTTGCAGTGTTGCTGTGACAATCTATAAAAAGATCTTTCTTTTTTTACAAAAACTCTCATCCCTTTCATTGTCAGCCGCTCTACCTAGTGCAATGTTGGTAAGCGCCCCTGTTGGATAAAGCTTTGTCATGGTGTTGCATCAGATTATTTTCTATTATTAACAGCCCTGCAAAGTCCAGCATGGTAATAGTTCTGACGATGTTACCTGATCAAAAAACTTGCAATGATAATGGTAAACAGGAGGGGGGTCTCCCTAATGGTGGCACAGACAGCCAGTGAAACTGGCTCAAATTGACAAGTGTTCTAATCCATCTCCACTCTATCCAAAACTAAAAAAAAAAAAAAAGTTCTGCTTTATACTTTATTAATAAAGTGCAGTGCATTCTGAATGGTGAATGTGGCCAGATTGGGCTAAGAGTGGGAAGGTCTTAAATAAAAAAAAAACTAGGTTTAACAGACACATGCAACACTCAGCTCTATTATTTTAAAAAAAACTGCTATGCTTTTCAACCTACCTTAAATTTACATTAAAGGTCCCTCTTTTTTTACAATAATGCTGGTGAAAAGATTTGCCATATGTGATGCCTCTTGTTTATTACATCCTCCTCTTTCCACCCGATTCATGTTGTCCACTCACTGCTAATATCGGGGACATCAGAGTCCCCCAGTTCACATCAGGAGTCCTCCCTTCATATCAAAGTCACCTCTTCACATCAGAACTCCTTCATGTCAGGAGTCCCTCTATTCACATAACAATCCCACATTAATATGAGAGTCTCATATTCACATTAGAAGCCCCCCCCCCCCCCCCGTTCACATCAAGAGTCCCCTTGTTCACACTAGAGTCTCACACTTGCCATCAAGGAGTCTTCCAGTTCACGTCAGAGTCCCCCTGTTCACTCCAAAAACACCAGTTCACATTAGTGTCCCCCCTTCATATCAGAGTCTCCCTGCACACATTAGGATTCCCCCTTTCCTATCAAAGTCTTCCAGTTCCCACCAGGAGTCCCCCACATTCCCCTCAGAATCCCCCAATTCACTTTAGAGACACTCTTTGACATTAGAGCCCTCCCTTCACATCTGAGAACCATATACCGCATAGAGTCACCTTTACATACCTTACAGTGCTGCAACATGGCAGAGAGAAGGAGTAAGGGGGCAGAGAAAGTCTGGAGATGAACTTTTGCAATAGAAGTGCAGTCGTCCTGTGCAAGCTAGGGCAAGCATGTCATTGGTTGCTTAGGACACTTTGAGGATATGTCACTGCACTGCTCCTGATGCTCCAGTCTAATGCCCCATACACACGATCATTTTTCATGCCATTTTTTAAACCAACGTTTTTCTTGTCATTTTTTTTCATGTTTCCTCTCAAGCCTGTCTTGCGTACACACGATCATTAAAAAAAACGCTCGAGCAAAGCGCAGTGATGTACAGCACGTACGACGGCACTATAAAGGGGAAGTTCCGTTCGAATGGCGCCACCCTTCATGTTAGTAAAGTTTGTTGAGCAACGATTCGCACTTTTCAGCCTCGTGCTTTTCAGTCCGTTACTGCGTGACGAATGTGCTATCTCCATTACGAACGCTAGTTTTACCAGAACGAGCGCTCCCGTCTCATACTTGATTCTGAGCATGCGCGTTTTTTTTCACGTCATTAAAGCATACACACTATCGTTTTTCACGTCGTTAAAAAAAACGACATGAAAAACGACGTGAAAAAAGAGAGCATGTTCGAAATTTTTAATGGCCGTTTTTCACGTCGTTAAAAATGCTCTGGAGCATACACACAATCATTTTTAATGGCCATTTTTAACGGCATGAAAAACGATCGTGTGTATGGGGCATAAGACTCAAAAAAAGAGACAAATTACAAAAGTATTTAAAGAAGCACATTTTATATATACATTTTCAGAGGTGTATAGACAGCTTAGAAAAAAAAGGTGCCAGGTTTGTGGGAAATATACAAGATACCATTTGTAAAATTCTTGCTCAAAAACACAACAAATGTAACCCTTTATAGCTTATACTGGAAGAATGTGTTTGCAGAGCTTAGCCATGTAGGAGCCACTGTATATGACGAGTTCTCTGTTCTGCCATGACTCTTTAGGGTGCTTGGTCCCCACTGACACTGCTCATCATGTTAGTATGCTACCACTGTATAATATTGCACCGAAAGTAGGCCACAGGCAACGGGATAGTAGATTAACCAGATGTACAGTGAGGGAAAAAAGTATTTGGAGGGGGCGTGGTCTGGACATGGCCGAGTAAGGACGTGTGCGTGTGGAGCTCCCGGTCTGTCCTGGCCTTCCTAGCCCTATTCGCAACTACATTTATCTAAAAACCCGGCATGTACTCAGCTGGAAAATGGAGAGGCAGACAGAAGAAACATCAGACCCCCAGGGCCCGGCCGAGAGGAGAGATTCATCGCTACTTTCCCGGCACACAGGCAGCATCTCCTATCCCCAAAATGGCGGACCCCACGAGGCAAGGCGGACATGTGAGTTCTCCCCCACATACTTCCCAGACACATCCCATAGCCTCATACACCTTAGAGGGGGTCCCCGGCACACCAGAGATGCTCCGATCTGACCCCCAGGACTCGCTTTACCCTCATCACACACCGCTGACTCTGCGGGCGGATGCGGAGCTGAGGGCACTGCTGCAGGCTCTGCCTACGAGAGCCGACTTTGATTCTCTGGCCAGCAGGCTAGAGGCTTCCCACCGTAAAGATATTGCGGCGGTCCGCAGTGACATTACCTCTCTGACGGAGAGGATGGGAGCAGGGGAAGCCACGGTGTCAGCCCTGGAGCTGCGGCTACAGCAAGTGGAAGAGACGCAGGCAGTGCAGGCAACCTCCATCCTGACCCAGCAACTGCTTCTGAAAGAAATGGAGGACCGCAGCAGGAGGAACAACCTGAGGCTCCGGGGTCTGCCAGAGGCCACAGGGTCAGAGGATCTAGCAGCAACAGCTCTGGCCATATTTCGCAATGTGGTGGGGGACTCTTTCCCACAGAATGTGTCCTTTGACCGAATCCATAGGGCTCTGGGACCTAGATCTACTGACCCGAATCGCCCCAGAGATGTGATCTGCAGGGTCCACCACTACACACATAAGGAACTCATCCTGCGGAAAGCATGGGAGATGAGAGACACTGACTTTGATGGGGCTATCATCCAAATCCTGCCAGACCTCTCTCGAGCTACCCTCCAGAGGAGGGCTTTGTTGAAACCTCTTTTGGAGGTCGCCCAGCACTCTGGCATTACCTACAGATGGGGCTTCCCCATAGCAGTGACTTTCAAGAAGCTATCGCAGTACTTCACCCTGCGCTCACCTTCAGAACTCCCTGCACTGTTTACCTTTTTTGAAACAGACCCAATTGCCGTCCCAGATTGGCTGCAGACTCTCCCGGGTCATTCCGCCCGTCCAGGCGGCTCGGGTCAGAGGAGACCCCACTCTCCACGGCCACAGAGGGGCAGACAGAGATCCCGTATCGCACCTCCGGAGGACTCCAGGGAAACCTAGTGGCAGTGCCCACTGTGGTGAGACCATGCACACACATCCACTGCACATAGTGCCCTAACCCAGATACTTGGTTGAATTCATCCCCTCCTCCTCCTCCCTGTCGGGTCCCACTGACACCCCTCCCCTGACTTATCTTGGCTCTGCCAGAGACATCGAAGGTCCTCCCCCAGATGGGAACTTTCGGAAGTTTTACCCCCTCACGGTCTCTGAGACCTGCCTGCTCTTTTATAGAAGATGGGATGTTTGGGGAATGGAATGCGGGTGGGGCAGGGTTAGGGGGGGTGGGGGCGGTCCTCCGGGGTGGGCCTTTGACCTATATCTCATCATGCCCTATCCGGTACCCTATCATGGGACGAAGGAACCGGAAACCGACCCCTTTGGGAGTCCCGGAAGACTGACTGACTCCCCCTCAGGCAAGATCTCTGTGCGGTCCGCGTTGGGACCTCTAAGCAATGACTTTCTCTGGGTAGGGCTACAAGTTAGGCCATTATACCCCGAAACCTGAGAGACCAATAGATGGGACGCTACCGGGGATACTGTGGAGGTTACGAGCGGACCGCTGTGATCATGTCTTTATTTGTTGTATACAATGCTCCTGGTAGGAGTATGTCTGTTAGGATAATGTGTGGAGCAATAGAAAGGTCCTGTAATTGGAGGGCGGGATTGCAGATGACAGGCTATAATACCAGGCGGGCTAACCTCCTATGCGGGGCCAAGACTTTACTGGTCGTGCATACAACTCAAATCCCATCATTCCACACTCATTTGCCGGAAGTAAATGATGGGGGAGTGGGTGGGATCCCGACTGGATCTTATGTCCCCGAATGGAATCGAGGGGTCCATGTCTTTGCCTCACGCAGGCAGTACTGTTTACTGCTCTAAGGGCCGCGACATGAGTTTCGCGATTCTCGCTTTGGATGTGGGGACGTGCATGGTTCCTCCTGAGAATGTGATTGTATTGTTATTTGTTAATCCATTTCCCTGTTCTGTGTTTATAGCCTCACCTTTTTCATTTTTCAGGTTAATAGAGTACATGCCCAATTTATACCCTAGGGCTGGGGGGTCGGGACGGGACCAGTGTTACTCCCCCGGTCGTGGTCTAACCTCCTCCCCACTAGGTCGAAGCGCTTCATCCAGTGATACCCGGAGTGTGCTTCATTGCATAATTTTTGCACTACGATTGATTGAGTTTTAACGATCAATCGTGAACAAGTATATTGTGAGCACTTATTGTTTATCTTGCTTTTGCTTGAGCTATTCTTGCTCCCTCATCTCTCTATTCATCCCCCCTCTATATTTTTGGTTTTTGCCTTCACCCCTTGTTGTTTTACCCTTCCCCCCCCCCCCACTCGGCACAGTCGGGATTAATTGCGTCACCTTTTGCTATTGAATGACCTTGAAAGGGCTAGAGCCAGCAATTTACCGGGATGGGAGACAAGAGACGGGAGTTCATTTTTTCCCGAACCTTGACCTACTCACACCCCAAATAGGTTGGTATATTCTGCTGGGGAGCACAATTTAGCCCCCCAAGCATTATATGCAAATAGCAAGTTAATAGGAGGACCAAGGGCAATAGGCCCGTACCTCTACATTCGCTTCTTCACTCTTTAATCTTACTCCCTTCCTCCTTACTTCTTCTTACTCCTACTTCCCCCTCTTCCCCTACCTCCGTTACCCCTCGCAGTACCTCTATCCTTAACCCGCACCCTCCCCCTCCCTTCTCTATCCCGGCCCCAGTCTTCCTCTCCCTCCCTAAACCCCCTACCCAAACATGGCGTTACACCATCTCAAAATACAATCGCTTAATGCGAAAGGCCTTAACACGCCAGAAAAAAGACGTATACTGCTGGCTGACCTGAAAAGATCCCACACGGATGTGGCTCTTATCCAAGAGACACACTTCAAGCACAATAGATTACCGTATTTGCGCAATAGACATTACCCTGTGACGTACCATTCTGTTAACCCAATAGCTAAATCGAAAGGAGTCTCCATATTAATCTCTAGCAAAGTCCCGTGGCAATGCCAGGATTCACTAATAGATCCCTCTGGAAGGTACATTTTCCTCAAGGGACTCATAGGCAGCATACAAGTTACGCTAGCAACAATATACACCCCCAATGAGCTACAAGCCACATTCTTGGAGCATACTTTGGAGAAACTCCAGGACTTTAAGGCAGGACAATTACTGATTGGCGGAGACTTCAATGCCCCATTGATCCCTTCAGTAGACACCTCATCAGGCAAATCATCCATGCCAGTGAGCCAACTCAAACGAATAGCAAAGGCGTTACATAAGTCACAACTTATTGATATCTGGCGACTACAACACTCGGGAGAACGTGACTACACGTTTCATTCGCCCATGCACCAGGTATATAGCAGAATAGACTACTTTTTGATCCCCCACGCGCAACTACATGCGGTAGAAACCACATCTATAGGAAACAGAACGTGGTCAGACCATGCACCAATTTTCCTGACTTATAAGCTATCCGACGTATCCTCACCCTGACATAAATTCTGGCGACTCAATGACAGCTTACTGCAAAACCCAGAGATCCTCACGGAGATAACTTTAGCGTTGAACCATTATTTCCAAGAAAATGACAAACCAGAGTGTGACCCGGGGATCCTATGGGAAGCACACAAATCAGTTATGAGAGGGATTCTCATTAAACACGGTGCCCGTATTAAACGGGAACACACTAAACAGCTTACGGTACCCAGTTATTGGAAAAATTAAACATTGTTGAATCCAGACATAAACATGCCCCCACACAGACCTCTGAGACGGAGCTGACAATTATTAGGAAGCAGATCACCGACATTCTACACTACAGAGCCAAGGCAGCTATACAGTCATGTCGGAAAATGACGTACGAATCAGGAGATAAATGCGGGAAACTGTTAGCAAAGACAGTCAGGGAACATAAACTTTCTACATACATCCCCCACATTACCAAGGCGGGAGGCCAGAAAGCAACTTTACCCACACAGATAACACAAGAATTTAATGATTTCTACTCCAAACTGTACAATCTCCCAGCAGCGTCGCCATCCCAAGTAGAAATGACAAACTACATCACTTCTTCCAACCTACCCTCACTTACACCAGAAACCCGGGATGAACTAGAATCACCGATAACTTTCTTAGAACTTCAACAGGCTATTAAGACAATGAAGCTGGGTAAAGCTCCGGGCCCCGACAGGTATACCCTGCAATATTATAGGAAACTCTTAGCGATATTGGGACCGTGCATGCTTGTGTTGTTCAATGCTATAGGAGCCGGCAGAGTATTTGCCAGGGAAAGCTTGAGTGCCCATATCTCAGTAATATATAAGGAAGGGAAAGACCCAGCATCTTGTGGTAGCTACAGACCGATATCTCTTCTAAATGTAGATTTAAAAATTTATACTAAGATCATTGCTACCAGACTTGCAAGACACCTCCACCATTTAATTCACCTGGACCAGGTAGGCTTTATCCCATCTAGGGAGGCAAGGGACAGCACCACTAAGGTGCTGAACCTATTACATGTTGTGAGAGCCACAAATACTCCGTGTGTACTGCTAAACACCGATGCCGAAAAGGCCTTCGACCGGGTGAACTGGTCGTTTATGTTTACAGTTCTCAGACACGTGGGTCTGGGAGAGGTAATGTTAAATAGGTTATCCGGAATATATACCAACCCGACAGCACAGGTGAAAGCAAATGGGGTACTATCGGATCCCTTTTCAATAACGAATGGGACAAGACAGGGATGCCCTTTATCCCCCCTCCTGTTTGCCCTCTCACTAGAACCCTTCTTGGCCACAATTAGACGGAATCCCGACATACAAGGAGTGACTATCGGGCAATCGCAGCACAAGATTTCGGCATATGCCGATGACTTGCTATTTTCACTTACCAAACCGGGAGTGTCCCTGCCAAACCTGCTTAAGGAATTTGAAACATACGGGAAATTATCAAACTTAAAGATAAACTTCTCTAAGTCAGAAGCAATGGCAATATCAATACCATCGCATATGGTCCCCATCGTACGATCAAATTTCCAGTTTAAGTGGACGCCCTCCTCCCTGACCTACCTAGGGACTAACATCCCGCCCGAACTTTCCGGCATATATGAGCGGAATTTCCCCCCTCTACTAACAAAAGTAAAAATTATTTTAGACTCCTGGCACAAGGGAACTCACTCCTGGTTTGGAAGATGTAACTTGCTGAAAATGTGCATACTGCCAAAATTCCTTTACCTCTTCCAGGCCCTACCTATTAAAATACCACCCTCATACTTTAAACAAGTGCAAGCCTTATTCACCCGCTTCATCTGGGAACACAAAAAAACACGGACCCCACGCACTCAACTCTCAATGGCAAAACACTGCGGAGGTTTAGCGCTACCAGATATAAAAAGGTACTACCAGGCAATACACTTGGGCAGAGTTATAGATTGGAGTCGCCACCAAGAATTTAAGTTGTGGGCACAAATAGAACAGCATCAGGCTGCCGTCCCATTGAAAACAGCGATGTGGTGTAGCGAAGCATTAGCATCAGAGACAAAATCGCACCCTTTGATAGGCAACACCCTCCGCCAAGGCCTACAAGCGGCATTACAATATTCCCTGACAACCAAAATGTCACCACTAACCCCGATCCTGGGGAATCCTAAATTTTCCCCAGGGATAGCAACCACACAATTTCAGGCGCTGCGAGACTCTGGCCGTACCACAGCCTCTCAATTTGTGATACGAGAGAGATGGCCCTCCATCCCAGAACTTATGGAACCAACAGGCCCATTCCAACTTCCCTTCTGGAATGCGGCACAACTGCACCACTTTCTTCAGACAACCCCAAACCCACGAAGTTACTCCAGACCCATGACCACATTTGAAGAATGCTGCTCAGAGACAGAGCCATTACCCCGGGTCCTCTCCAAAGTTTACTCACTTCTCAATACACCAACTCAGCAACCACACCTCCCGGGAATTTCAAAATGGGAAGCAGATCTAAGCCGCACCTTCACGGCGCCCCAAATCCAAAACATAATACAATTCTCCCTCAAGTCCTCCCTATGCACGAAAACACAGGAGACAAACTATAAAATTCTCACAAGGTGGTACTTATCACCCAGCCGCCTACATGTGATCTTCCCAGACACTTCGGAACAGTGTTGGTGGTGCCGGGAAGAGAGGGGAACAATGCTACACATATTCTGGTCTTGCCCCAGGCTGGTGACATTCTGGGCAGCGGTCCGGACTATATCCCAAAAATTTACAGAGTACCAGATCCCGAATGACCCAGCTTTCTTCCTACTACATGTATCGACTCTTTCCCCCAGAACATACAAAAAGTCCCTACTACGCCACCTGACAAATGCAGCTAAGTCTTGCATTCCCATACTGTGGAAACAACAAAATCCACCCACCACAGCAACGTGGCTGCGGAAAGTGGAAGATATAAATAAAATGGAAGATCTGATACTAACAGCCCAGGACAGACAAGAAGCTTATAAAAAGACTTGGACTATGTGGAACATGTTTATCTACTCGGAAGAAGGTAAAACCCTTCTTGGAACCTGAGTTACTTTTAAATAGAAACACAGATTAATGTACCAGTAACGCCACCCCCCCCCCACCTGGCCCCCCCTCCCCCTCCCACCCCCTTCCCTTCCCCACCACACCTCTCTCTTATTCTCATCTTACTTTTCCAACTGTCCCTTTCTCTACTTCGGCCGCAGACCCTAACGTGCCTAGCATACGCTTTACGTAGGGTGTTTACTCTAGATTTCAGGATGCATGACACCCACTGGTGTTAACTGGGTGTCCTACTAGACCAAGGCAATACTGTGTTGACTATACGAACACCTGAAATTCACTGTTGTATAACACTACCTAATATAATGTATATTCAGGAGGCTGCGACCTTCACTGTTTTGAGTTCTTATTGTACTTCTTGGGGCTCTACCCCAACTTTAAAAACTTAATAAAACTCATATTTGCAAAAAAGTATTTGATCCCCTGATAATTTTGTATGTTTGCCCACTGACAAATAAATGATCAGTCTATAATTTTAATGGTAAGTTTATTATAACAGTGAGAGACAGAATAACAACAAAAATATCCAGAAAAACGCATTTCAAATAAGTTATAAACTGATTTGCATTTTAATGAGTGAAATAAGTATTTGATCCCCTATCAATCAGCATGATGTTTGGCTCCCAGGTGTCTTATATACAGGTAACAAGCTGAGATTAGGAGCACTCTCTTAAAGGGAGTGCTCCTAATCTCAGCGTGTTACCTGTATACAAGACACCTGTCCACAGAAGTAATCAATCGGATTCCAATCTCTCCACCATGGCCAAGACCAAAGAGCTGTCCAAGGATGTCAGGGACAAGATAATAGACCTACACAAGGCTGGAATGGGCTACAAGACCATCGTCAAGCAGCTTGGTGAGAGGGGGACAACAGTTGGTGTGATTATTCGCAAATGGAAGAAACACAAAATAACTGTCAATCTCCCTCGGTCTGGGGCTCCATGCAAGATCCCACCTCTTGGAGTTTCAATGATCATGAGAATGGTGAGGAATCAGCCCAAAACTACACAGGAGAATATTGTTAATGATTTCAAAGCAGCTAGGCGGCAATGATTTCAAGGACCATAGTCACCAAGAAAACAATTGGTAACACACTACACAGTGAAGGACTGAAATCCTGCAGCGCCCGCAAGGTCCCCCTGCTCAAGAAAGCACATGTACAGGCCTGTCTGACGTTTGCTAATGAACATCTGAATGATTCAGAGGAGAACTGAATGAAAGTGTTGTGGTCAGATGAGACAAAAATCGAGCTCTTTGGCATCAACTCAACTCGTCATGTTTGGAGGAGGAGGAATGCTGCCTATGACCCAAGAACACCATCCCCACTATCAAACATGGAGGTGGAAACAATATGTTTTGGGGTGTTTTTCTGCTAAGGGGACAGGACAACTTCACTGCATCAAAGGGACGATGGATAGGGCCATGTACCATCAAATCTTGGGTGAGAACCTCCTTCCCTCAGCCAGGACATTGAAAATGGGTAGTGAAGGAGTATTCCAGCATGACAATGACCCAAAACACACAGCCAAGGCAACAAAAGAGTGGCTCAAGAAGAACCACATTAAGGTCCTGGAGGGGCCTAGCCAGTCTCCAGACCCTAATCCCATAGAAAATATGTGGAGGGAGCTAAAGGTTCGAGTTACCAAATGTCAGCCTCAAAAACCTTAATGACTTAGAGAGGATCTGCAAAGAGGAGTGGGACAAAATCCCTGCTGAGATGTGTGCAAACCTGGTGCACACATGACCTCTGACCTCTGATTTCCAACAAGGATTTTGCCACCAAGTACTAAGTCATGTTTTGCGAAGGGGTCAAATTCTTATTTAACTAATTAAAATGCAAATCAATTTATAACTTTTTTTTAAATGCATTTTTCTTGATTATTTTTTGTTGTTATTCTGTCCCTTACTGTTAAAATAAACCTACTATTAAAATTGTAGACTGTTTATTTCTATGTCAGTGGGCAAACATACAAAATCAGCAGTGGATTAAATACGTTTTCCCTCACTGTATTATGACAAGGCAGTTAAACAATACATGAATCCATAAACAGGCAATTCAACTTTTCTAAAGATGCTGTATTAAATAATGTGAACACTGACCCAAAGGATGGCAATCAACTGAACAGTAGTGATGCTAAATCCAATTTTAACCTGTGCAAACAGGGTTAAAAATATTAGCATTACCTAACCCAAAAATAAAGGTCCTTGTGTGTACACCAGGGATGAGCCGAACACCCCCCTGTTCGGTTCGCACCAGAACCTGCGAACAGACAGAATGTTCGTGTGAACTTTAGAACCCTATTGAATACAATGGACTCGAACGTTCGAAATCTAAAGTGCTAATTATAAAGGCTAATATGCAATTTATTGTCCTAAAAAGTGTTTGGGGACCCGGGTCCTGCCCCAGGGAACATGTATCAATGCAAAAAAAGGTTTAAAAAATAGACGTTTTTACGGGAGCGGTGATTTGAATAATGCTTAAAATGAAAAAATAAAAGTGACATTTTCCTTTAAATTTCGTACCTGGGGGGTGTGTATGATATGCATGAAAAGTCGCGCATGTTTCCCGTGCTTAGAACTGTCCCTGCACAAAGTGTAATTTTTGAAGGAAAAAAAGTCATTTAAAACTCACTCGCGGCTATTAATGAATTGTCGGCTTTTATCAATACCTATGTATTTTTTATTTATTTTTTATCAATGATGTAGGCGGGGTCCGACATACCGTTCGCTCTGTAATACATGAATAGACCCACCCCTTCTCTTGTTCCCCATCAGGTCCGCTCAGCGGACCAGATGCGGAACATGAGAAGGGGCAGGTCTATACATGTATTACAAAGTGAGAGAAGTTCCCCATCAGGTCCGCCCCCTCGGTATGTCGGACCCCGCCTACGTCATTGGCCTGAGCGGGAAACTTCCTTCACTGTGTAAATTTAAATTACACAGTGAAGGAAGTTCCCCGCTCAGGCCAATGACGTAGGCGGGGTCGGACATACCGAGGGGGCGGACCTGATGGGGAACTTCATTCGCTGTGTAATACATGTATAGACCCGCCCCTTCTCATGTTCCGCATCTGGTCCGCTGAGCGGACCTGATGGGGAACTTTAGAAGGGGCGGGTCTATACATTTAATAGACTGCGGAGGAAGTTCCCCATCAGGTCCGCACAGGTAAAACCAATGACGGACAGCACTGGACATCGGGATCGCCGCGGGACACTGGATTTCATTGCTGGAATGTTTTTTTTTTAATTTTATTATTTATTTATTTTTTAATAAAGGACTTTTCCAAGGTGTGTGTGTTTTTATTTACATTTTTTTACACTTTCTTCGTGAAATGGTAGGGGTACAATCTACCCCTTACCAATTCACATAGGGGGGGGCAGGATCTGGGGGTCCCCTTTGTTAAAGGGGTCTTCCAGATTCCGATAAGCCCCCCGCCCGCAGACCCCCACAACCACCGGGCAAGGGTTGTGGGGATGAGGCCCTTGTCCCCATCAACATGGGGACATCCTCCCCATGTTGAGGGCATGTGGCCTGGTACGGTTCAGGAGGGAGGGGGGGGCGCTTTCTCGTCCCCCCCTCTTCCCCTGCAGCCGGCCAGGTTGCGTGCTCGGATAAGGGTCTGGTATGGATTTTTGGGGGGACTCCACGTCATTTTTTTTTAAATTTGGGGTGGAGTTCCCCTTAAAATCCATGCCAGATCTCAAGGGCCTGGTATGGATATTTAGGGGGAACCCCACACCATTTTTTTTTAAAATTTGCGGGGGGGTTCCCCTTAATATCCATTCCAGACCTAAAGGGCCTGGTAATTGAATTTGGGGGAACCCCCACGCTTTTTTTTTTTTATCAATGACTTTTCTATGTATTGATAAAAGCCGACAATTCATTAATAGCCGCGAGTGAGTTTTAAATGACTTTTTTTGCTTCAGAAATGACATTTTGTGCAGGGACAGTTCTAAGCACGGGAAACATGCGCCACTTTACATGCATATCATACACACCCCCCAGGTACGAAATGTAAAGGAATATTTCACTTTTATTTTTTCATTTTAAGCATTATTAAAATCACTGCTCCTAAAAAAACGGCAGTTTTTAAAACTTTTTTTTGCATCGATACATGTCCCCTGGGGCAGGACCCAGGTCCCCAAACACTTTTTTAGGACAATAACTTGCATATAAGCCTTTATAATTAGCACTTTAGATTTCTCCCATAGACTTTTCGAATTTGCCGCGAACACCCCAAATTGTTCGTTGTTCGGCGAACGGGCGAACAGGCAATGTTCGGGTCGAACATGAGTTCGACTCGAACTCGAAGCTCATCCCTAGTGTACACTACACATACAGACACAATAGTGGGTGGGTGTATATACTCCTGACAAAGGGATACCCATGGAGGTGGAAATGCAAAGTATCTGGCGGCTAACTGTCAATATTAGCTGGGTATCATTGGGACCCTTTTGTAAGCTGGTGCACATGAAGCAGTCCCTTTAAGAGTGTGCAATGAATGGCTGATGGGCTGCTAAGTAATGAGCAGCCCTTTATTGCTATAACTGCGTGCAGCCCTGATGGTTGTTTAAATGCACTAATACAGGTATATATGTATGACATGTGTGTTATAACATGCTAAACCTGTGAGATTCCCCTCAACAATACTACTTATTACTTTCTACTCTGTCTAGACCTTTCAACTAGCAGGGATTGATGATATGCTGTGATCCCACCTTCTGGCCATTGTCTGGGACCCCTGGGAGGCCTATCGCCTGAATTTCTCTACTCCTACACTGTGTTTACATCTTGCATCGTTTATGCTCTTGGCTGCTTTGTGAGAGATTATTATCGCTTTTTATTCTACCTGTTAGTGGTGGATATTGTTTTTTAGTTTTGTAAGTTTTATATGCATTTGTAGCTGCATTGTAATATTATATATTACATATTATATATTTGATCTAGTAGTACTATGTGTATTTTCCTTTTTTCAGTAACCATACTCGACTGCACCCCATGAAGCCCTGAGGAAGCCTTCATTGCGAAACGCATTTGGATGAGGCATCTCCCCCCTTCTCCTCTCTTTGAAATGTGTGATATCATATAATAAGGTGTATATATGTTTATAGGAGAGTTCCCTCCCATCTGGGGGTTATAATATGTATTACTGAATTTTTTCATGTTTTTAGGAGACTGAAACCCCACAAACTCTTTTAATGAATTTGTAATAAAGACACAGTTTTTAAGAATGGAAATGTATTGGTAAACTTTTCTGATAGAAGGTTTCAACACCTTTAAAATCCCCCTTTTCTTTAAAATGTTTTTTCTATATTAATTTGGGATGTAATGTTGATAAATACAACTGGACTCACATATATTTAATAATGAGCACACATAGAGTAGCCAGAAAGAGACCAATCCATCTCCTGCTTTGATGAATCAATGCTCAGGTAAGGATCATGCCATTATTATTACAAAGGTTGAACTTTAGGTTTGGGTCAAGCTCATTTTGGGACCCAGCGAATAAATATGGCCATTCACCACCATAGTAGCCAACTATCAATAAGGCACCTATTGGCCTTTGAAATGTAATCAGGTTACATAGAAGAGCCAACAATGAGGTGCCAGCTCCTTCACTATAAAAGGTAATCTTCTGCCAGTGTGTTTTGGGGTAAATAGTAAATAGATAGTAGTGCCAGCAGTGTTTGCAGGGAGGTATGGTTGTGTTGTAAAGTTGTCTATACAGTGCTTTACAGAGCTATACATTGTTACATTGTGCTACATTACTGAAAATTAAAGTGTGGTAGTTTTTTTTTAGTATGTTTTGGAGTAGATAGTAGTGCTGACAGTGTTTGCAGGGAAGGATAGTTGTGTTGTAAAGTGCTCTCTCCAGTGCTATACCATGCTTTACAGAGCTATACAGTGTTGAATTGTGCTACATTACTGTGAAATGCAGAGTGGTAAGCTACATATTGGTATAGACTCGATGTGTTCACAGTGCATAGACCCAACTGTTCTTTTATGGACCACCATTTTGTGTGTGTCAACAACAACTTTTGTTCAACTTAAAGTTTTCAGTGTAATTGTGTTTGTTTTTTACTATACGTTTTCTAAGGCATATTGTGACAGCAAAGCTGCCCATTGTTTGCAGAAAATGACCACATTACTACATCTTTAGTGCACTAAAGCATCACATCCTACTTTTCCCTATTTTCATAGCTGCTTTTAAAGTTAGGCAATTCCCCAATTTCCTGTAATCGTAATGTGAGGTAGGCTTAAAGGGGTTGTAAAGGTTTGTTTTGTATTTTCTAAATAGGTTCCTTTAAGCTAGTGCATTGTTGGTTCACTTACCTTTTCCTTTGATTTACCTTCTAAATGTTTTTTTTCTTTGTCTGAATTTCTCACTTCCTGTTTCTCCTCACTGAACTTCACACCATCATCCTAGTGGTGTGGAGTCAGCCAGAACAACTTACTGAACAGCTTACTGAGGAGGAACAGGAAGTGAGAAATTCAGACAAATAAAACAAAGAAAAAAAAATATTTAGAAGGGAAATTGAAGGAAAAGGTAAGTGAACCAACAATGCACTAGCTTAAAGGAACCTATTTAGAAAATAAAAAACAAACCTTTACAACCCCTTTTAAGGGGAGAGGAAAAGGTTTTGCACACAGAAATAGTAGGAGGTGAAAAGATTTTGTGTCTTCATGTAAAAGCAATGGTCAGGCTGCTCCATCGTGGGTCAGGGCACATTTGCCTTTTCTTTCACAGAGTGGCTGTTTCCTACAACCAGAGCATGTGCAAGAGATAGTTTTGTGTCATCTTCTTCCTGCAACGTGCAAAGCAGACAGTGTTCTGTAACAGCTCCAAATGAACCCTCTTCTTTCTCTGCTTCTACTTCTAATCCTGCCGTAGCCCTGTAAACTGGCATGGAGGAATAATTTTAGCAAACATTAATAATTTTCTGCAGTAGGTGTGCAAGAATTCATGTGTTTAGATGTCGAGGAAGAGAACACCAGGAGCATAAAGGGACATGCATAAGGTGGGGAGAAGCAACTAGCAGTAATGTTCCCACAGTTGCAGCTCACTGCTAAGTATGATTGAGCTCAAAGTTCAGTCAAAACACTAGTTTGGACATTTGGCCAAAATATGGACTTTTTACTCATTTGGTGGGAGCCAAACCTAATGTATAGTAGCAATACTTTATAACTACCATTACTATGCATGACAGCTTCCTGGCTGTCAACAGTTTATAAGAAAGTGGCTGCTGCTGTGTCCTTACCAATTAGTGATGTCACCCAGCTTCATTTATTTACTTGCTGGAAATCTGTGGCCATGTAAACAAATGGACAGGTTTAGGGTGAATTCACTGACAAATATGGCCACATTTGAGCTATGACATTGGCCAAATATGGCAATGGCAATATCTGGTCAATGACATCACCTGGGTGACCCCACCCTTATCTTTACTTTTAAGGGCGGAGCCCTGGGAGATGTCATGCAGCACTTATCAGCACCAGGATCAGAAAGGGGAAACTGTTCAAAGAACAAATCCCTAGGGGTCCCAAAATAGGGGCACTGCTGTCCTTCCTAAGCAGAAGTACAGCAAAAGGTGATGACCAAAGGCCTCTTATCACTCTGTAGTGTGTCAAGAATTTCCCCTCCCTCTCATGGTCATCCAGAACACTGAACATAACTGAACACACTTGAGCTCATCACTACTGGTATATAAGGATGCCTAGACACTCCTCTGCTGGTAGCTCTATATCTGCAGTTTGAGGTTATCTTAGGCATTGCTATGTCTAATTTCTAGTTTTAGGAGATTTAGAGTGAGATTTGGTGATATCGCTGTGCTGTTGCTCATTGTTCTTCTTGCTGGAGGCTCACAGACAGGCTCACAGACATGAGGAAACAAAGCTTTACCTTTACCAAGATGACTGCCTCCACACAGGGATACGCTGCAAAACAAGGCATTGTAAGTCAGTAATGGGGAAAAGTGCAGCTGCAGAAAGACCATGGGCAACAATAGCCAGGGGCCTGTAATTTTTTGAGCATAGTTTCCAGAGTTACGTAACCAATGGAAAAAAATCAACCAAAAGCCATCGTTCTGACAATTGGCAGGCACTGAGTGGGGCTGACAGTCTTACCATGGTAACAAGCTTGTTAATAATGTTCATTAAAAATCTGAACACGCAATAATGGGTAACATTCCACATAACTGTACTGTATATAATATTTATAGTTCTATGTAATCTTGTGATGTTAATTATAACCAGACTATATACTGTACATATACAGCAATTACTGCAAATGCCACATTTTCTAGTTAGATGATAGATCAAGAGCATAGGATTAAGATAGATAGCCTTGGAGTACTGACATTGTTTAGCAAATAACATAATCATGTATTATGTTATCCAGGGCTTCTTTTTTCAGCTGGAACTTGGTGGAACTCAGTTCCACCACCTCTGTCTCAGGCCCTCTGTGCTCCCTGCTTGCCACTATTACTTGTAAACATTGAAGTCCGGCTTCTGTGTTTACAAGGGACAGCTTGTCTCTCAATGGCTCCCACAGACCTGATCTCCTGAGTGGACAAGAAAGATGCAGGTGCAGAGCAGATCCCAACTCCCCCACTGGATCATCTCCCTACAAGTGACAGAGGAGCCACCTACAGTGTGTGGGGAGGTACTAGAGCCAACAGGGTGCCAACACAAGTAAGACATGTGGAAAATGGTGGAGTTTTTAAGGAGGGAGGGAGAAGATGGGGGCAGTGGAAGGGGAGGTTGCATGCAGAGGTCTGAGCTGAAGAGGGGTGAAAGTGAGATGGGGATGCAGAGGTAAGCAGCTGCGGAAGAAGGCTGAACTCTGCACTCTGTGTGTAGTGCACCCCTGAATGTTGCACTGTGTGTAGTGCACCCCTGAACTTTGCACTGTGTGTAGTGCACCCATGAACTCTGTACTGTGTACACAGCGCAACTGCAAACTCTGCACTCTGTGTGTAGTGCACCCCTGAACTTTGTACTGTGTGTAGTGCACCACTGGAACTCTGCACTCTGTGTGTAACATCCCCCTCCCGCCGAACTCTGCACTCTGTAATTAATGCACTCCTGGTATTTAATGCCCCTTTAAGACCCTTGCACTGTTAGTGAGATTTTACCACACCCACTATTTCATGCAGTTTGGAGGGGGTGTGTGTGTGTGTGGGGGGGGGGGGTTGAGTTCCTGCAACTATTTTCTGAGAAAAAAAGCCCTGATGTTATCTATTTACAGTGGCTTGGGAGATTCTTATAACAATATACACAAGCAACAGGAAGCATAATTGAACTAGCTTTCAACAATGTCTGAAACTTAGTTTATGGTTGCCATCTAATGTTCACTCAGATATTTATATGGCCATGGATGGTAGCTGGAAATGGCTGTATAGTAAATGTATTCTGCATTATGATTAACCACTTCCTACCGGGTCATAGACATATGACGCCGGCAGGAACCCTCCCTCCCTCCGGGCGGACGTCATATGACGTCCTTTTTTCCCGGCCGTCTATGGGGCGCGCGCGCGCACCCGCGGCAACGCTCGTGACCCGGTGAGTGTGCCCGGCGGTCGCGATGTCCGCTGGGCACCCGCGATTGCCCACGATCACGGCAGAAGTGTGGATCTGTGTGTGTAAACACACAGATCCACCTCCTGTCAGAGGTGAGGAGACCGATGTGTGTTCCCAGTACAGAGGAACACAGATCGGTCTCCTCCCCTTGTGAGTCACCTCCCCCTACAGTTACAATCACTCAATAGGGAACATATTAACCCCTTGATCGCCCCCTAGTGTTAACCCTTTCCCTGCCAGTCACATTTACACAGTAATTAGTGCAGTTTTATAGCACTAATCGCTGTATAAATGTGAATGGTCCCAAAAACGCACCAATAGTGTCCGATGTGTCTGCCGCAATGTCACGGTCACAATAAAAATCGCAGATCGCCGCTATTACTAGTAAAAAAAATAAAAAAAATAAAAATGCCATAAATCTATCCCCTATTATGTAGACGCTATAACTTTTGCGCAAACCAATCAATATACGCTTATTGCAAAAAAAAAATTACCAAAAATATGTAGAATACGTATCGGTCTAAACTTAGAAAAAAAATTGTTTTAAAAAAAAAAAATTGTGATATTTATTAAATCAAAAAGTAAAAAATATTGAATTTTTTTCAAATATGTCGCTCTTCTTTTGTTTATAGCACAAAAAATAAAAACCGCAGAGGTGATCAAATACCACCAAAAGAAAGCTCTATTTGTGGGGGAAAAAGGACGTCAATTTTGGTTAGGTTCAACGTCGCACGACCGCGCAATTGTCAGTTAAAGCGACGCAGTGCTGCATCGCAAAAAGTGCTCTGGTCAGGAAGGGGGTAAATTCTTCCAGGGCTGAAGTGGTTAAACTTGAAATAGACTACCGTAATTCAATTTGACATTGCTATTTAATAGCAGCATAAGTGAGGAAGCTAGGCAGACCTATACTGCTGCAATATCAATGTTCACAAATAAATTTTGTGGGTATTTCTGTGTTTCTGACTTGGGACAAAAAATATGTTTTTTTTTTTTTTTTTTTACCCGAAATGTAATATGCATCTATGTGTAGCACACCCCCGAAGGAGCTGCTGGTTTAATTTTGGGCCTTGCACGTTACCTCAGTATTTGTTGTCTAGGGGAAGAAAGTCTGTAGAAACTCCAATGTCCACACAAGATGTAAAACCTTAAGCAGTTAGGTTTTATTTTCCTTTTGCATAAACATTTGAAAAGTAGTAGAAGGGTGAAGGTAAGGGGTAGGTTCAGGCACACAGTACAGATCACTGGGGAAAACTTCTCAAGTACAAAGTTAGTCACCACTCCTCCCTGAGTGGGTATTGCTCACTCGGATAGGCCCCTCTCACCTGGCCTAGCAGCCGGAATGATGCATGAACTATAATCAGGACCAGTCTCTGCCACAGACCTGTTGTGGACAAAATTGGATACTCCGGGATCCTCTGCCACAGGATTTAACACCCGGACTTCTAGCCAAACAGTCAAGAGCCTTTAAGCCAACCCGGCAGACTGTAAGGTGAACTTTAACCACGGTGCATCCTCCAATAGAATTACCAGGTCCTCCTCAAGACACCAGCCTTCTGGGGGCGTGGCTACCGCGCAACTGCATGGACGTGTGACTGCACAGCTCCGCTCCAGACACGGGAACCGCTAACGATTAGCACGACACCGGACGCTATTTTCCTCACTACAACCCGCCTGAAGGTCCCGGGACACTTGGGGAATGACCCGAAAACGGAAAGACCACACTCAGCCCAAGAAATTAGAAGATTTATACCCGCCGAAAGGCCGCGGGCCTATTCAAGATGGCGCTGACGCGGGGAATGTCTCCCCATCCTCCTCCTGCAGCTTGCGGTCCACAGCAGCCAGCCCAGGATTGCTTCAGGGCCTAACACAGACACCCCCACCAGCTTCTACCCCTCTGTCTCGCAGCCCAGCGAAGTCCAAGCCTCGCCTAGACAGCAACAGTATGCAGGTGAGCAATGTACACAGCCCTATGGAGGACACGAGGGAGCTGATTGACCCCTTCACCTCATTCCCCACATCGGGTCAGCCTGTCTCGGACACTACTCTTAAAGACATGCTTTTCTCCCTCCGCAGCTCTATGCATGCTGACCTGATGCACTGCATGCAGAACTTTAAATCTGACATAGGAGACATAGCGGGCAGGGTTGATCATATTGAAGGGAAAATGGGAGAGTTTGCTGCGTCCCACAATACACTCATTGATGCGCATGCTGATCACTCAGATGAACTCTCCTGGCTCAGGGCAAAGGTCGCTGACCTCGAGGATAAGTCAAGAAGAAACAACATTAAAATTAGAGGGGTGCCTGAGTCCATTCTCCCAGCTCAACTCCAGCAATATGCCCGCGACCTATTAAAACAGTTCCTGCCCTCTGTTCCAGAGGCGGAAATGCAAATAGACCGCATCCATAGACTACCTAAACCTTCCCATCTTCCGGATAACATCCCCAGGGATGTCCTGATGCGTGTACATTTCTACCAAGTGAAGGAACAGTTGATGACTGCATTCCGCAAAACTCAACAGCTCCCTGAACAGTTTACACATATCCAAATGTTTGCAGATCTGTCGCAATTCACTATGCAGAAGCGCAAATCCCTTCTGCCAGTGACCAAAGCCCTCCGCAACCACAACATCCCTTATCGCTGGGGATATCCAGTTAAACTTACAGTCACGCATGATGGTAAGTCCACAGTGATCACAGACGTAGAAGAAGGTCTTTCCTTACTACGTGCATTGGATATCCTACCTGAGAAGGCTTCTGCAGAGCCTTCACCCCCAACAAGGCTTAATCCACAATATGAATGGCAAAAGGTGTCAAGAAAGAAGAGCAGCAAAAAGCATACACCTTGATCACCTGTCTCATACCCTCTAATGATCCATATACTTCAAGGTTCCCGGTGTGCTGTAGCCCACTGACTCTCTTAAGTTGATAACCCCCGTCAAGTTTTGGGAAGCGAGTCTTCCCTCTGGTTCCTATTCGAACATGTTTTTTACATTGAAATACGCACTGTTTCTTTTCTTCTATTTTTTCTCCCCCTTTGTTTTAATTTCTCTATTCCTCCTTGTCTCACCTCCTCCATCCCGTTCCTGGTTGATCCTGCTCTGGAAATTCTGCAAACCTACCCATCTCCAGAGGAACATCACCTCATCTCTAGGACATCACCTCACACTGTGGTATTGATCATTTCAACAGGAATAAGGTACAGTCATATTCCGCACCCCTCACGCATACATGCAATGTCCTCTGCCTCCTTTCCCTCAGAGATGCTTAAGGCATACATTGTCACTATCCCTAAACCTGGAAAGGAGCCTACTAGCCCAGCGAACTTTAGGCCTATATCTCTACTAAATACTGATGTTAAGATTTATGCTAAACTTTTGGCGCACAGATTAATGCCTATCCTCCCCCTTCTAATTGGCCCTGATCAATCAGGATTTACACAGGGTAGACAGTCCTCAGATGCCACAAGACGCGTGCTAGGAGTGATACAATATGCTAAGTTCTGTCGAACGCCTTCTCTGCTCCTATCCTTGGATGCGGAGAAGGCGTTCGACCGGATACACTGGGGCTACATGAACCAGGCCTTACAGAAGTTCGGATTCTCTGGGCCCATCCTCTCGGCCATACTGGCTCTATACTCATCTCCCTGTGCCCAGGTCTACACCTCTAACATGCTTTCGAATATGTGTGAAATATGTGAGCGCTAAATACGATCCTAATTCCTAGGAAAAGTGCCTATATAGACATATAACAACAAATGTATCCACAGTGTTGTTATGTCTGTGAAAATTACAAAAAATCACAAAAGATTTATTTTAAGTATCAATGATGCATGATCAATGATAACAACTAATAAATTCTTTACAAATGATGCAATCTTATACTTAATCCGTGTCAAAGTGACCAAAAACAGAAAACAAAATTTAGATCGCACTCTCAAGAATACAGGGTATGTAAACCTCTATATGAGTGAGAAAAAAAGTTGTGAGCAATATAGCTTATCATGAGATATAAATAGAGGGACAGTCTATAAAGTGCATATCTGACATGAAAACAACAAAAAATAATAAATGAAGTCTATAACTTGTATCCACACCGTCAGGTATATATCCAGTGTTCCCCAAATAAATGTCAATCACATGGGGGTACTGGGAAACCCTAGATGTGGGTATAATGTCCACTTGGAACTTCCTGGGATGTATTGTGGATAAATCCTATTCCTGCAGGTGTAGAAACACCAGTAGTGGGAAGGAAGAAAGTACTTCAAAGTTTTCAGCTGATACACGGTGATAACATCATCATCATAAGCATTGAAGAGAATAAAATACTCTTACCGCAAGACTCGGACCCAAGCCACCATACGATGCTGGGTCATGCAGGCTTATGTCCTCACAGGGACTCAGATTGTGGTGATGTGATGTCGTGTTGTCCTTATTAGATCCACGAATGGAAGTCTACACCGGATCAGATCCTTCAGCTCAAACCATGATCAGATGTCCAGGAAAGGAATCAATTCCAAGAAAAGAAAGAAAAATCCTCCGCATGGTGTAAAACCAAATAACTGGGTTTTTATTAAAACTAAAAAGGTACAAAAGGCAAAAAACCACTGCACAAAAAAATATTTTTTAAAATGAATAAAATAATATCCAAAAATCCAAAATACTGGAAAAGCAAACCAGCGAATATAACAAACAAGCGTGGGCTAGGTGACTAGCATGTGGTCCCGACGCGTTTCGTCTACTGCAGACATCAACTGGGGTACAAGCTAGTGTGTCACCTCCACGCTTTATATAGAAGGAGGAAAATTGAAATTGTAATTGAAAAAGCCGTTCCGAACTCACTTCCGGGATCACCGCATCACGTGGGTCACCGCGCGGACGTGTTGACGTCATTGCACACTTAAAAGCCAATGGATAACAAGTGGAACCCTCTCCGGGTTTCTAAACCAATGACAACACTGATATCTAAACAGGTGATGAACAGGCGCCAAGGGTGCCGGGAGATGTAGTTCAAAGATCTCCCGATCGGAGAACCCAGACTTAAAATCTTTGGGCAGAATGGGTGTCAATAGTAAATAACAAGCCAACCATGGAATGGACACTAGGTAGCCTGGGTATTGCGGAATACCTTCTCAATCTCGAATGGCACTCGGCAGAGGTGTCCTCTCTCCCCCTCCATCTTTAACCTTCTTATTGAGCCGCTGGCCGAGAGGATCAGGTCCCATCCGGACATTAAAGGCTTTCCTATTCAAGGTAAATCCCATGATATTAACCTGTTTGCGGATGACATAATCTTGACCACCCCTTCCACATCCCTAAGCCATGCCCATGATACTCTTACTGAATTCAGTAAAATCTCTTTCTATAAAGTTAATTTCTCTAAATCAATTATATTAGACCTGGGTATACCACCCACTCTGAGATGCCACCTCCAAAATACCTTCCCTTACTCCTGGAGCAAATCCCACATCACCTATTTGGGTATAAAACTTACCTCAGACCCCCTATTGCTAGCAGAAGTTAACTACTCTGCCTTGATCAACAAACTAACAATAGAAATTAGAAGACTTTCTAATATTGAAATGTCTTGGTCCGGGCGCCTGGCGGCATTTAAAATGTTAATCCTCCCTCAGATGCTCTATGTGTTTAGGACACTCCCCATTCCTCTATCTGGCATACACCTCAAAAATCTCAACACTCTTCTCTCTCAATTTATTTGAAGAGCAAAAAGACCAAGATGTTCCAAAACCCTACTAGCCAAACACCGCCTGGCGGGAGGGATGGGTTTGGTTTATATCCGAGACTACTACCGTGCCTCTCTCCTAACACAACTTAAGAGTTGGCTTGATCCAACGACCCATTCCATATGGAGAGACATTGAACAGTCTCTCATGCCAAATTCAGACCTGAAATCCCTCCTCCTTATAGATATGTGGAGGCCACTACCTCTACGAGGTCTACCCCCCACCATCCAAGCCTCTCTGCTGGTCTGGAGAGACCTAAGAAACTTACAAGTCCCACCCGCCAATATAATAGATGTACCGGTACCCATTGAGATTCTCTCTCAGATTATACCTAATCTCCCTAAAAGATGGCTGAATGGAGGTATTAGGACTATAGATGACCTTTACCAAGACGATATCCTTCTTCCATTCACCTTTCTGCAAAAAAAATTCTCATTGCCACTTACCGACCTATATAAATATATTCAAATCTCCCACTTTCTCAAATCACTCAGATCACACAGGCTTCGTCTCCCTGCAGTGGTATGGCACTTTTACAACACTAATCCTACCCCCACAAAGGGAATCTCCCTATTTTACAACCTCTTCCAACATAAAATTAAATTTATAAAATCCCAACCATTTAGGAAATGGGAGGAAGACCTGGGTGTGGATATTTCAGTTCCCCAGTGGCAACACACATTTCGTTCGCTCTATAAAGTATCCAGATGCGTTAACCATTGGGAGCTGTCCCAAAAGATAGCTCTTCGGTGGTATCTTACTCCCTACAGACTTTCTAAGTTCGGGTCCCACAGTTCCCCGCTATGTTGGAGGAACTGCGGAACAACAGGCAACTTACTCCATATGCTATGGACTTGCAGACACCTCACCAGTTTCTGGAATTCCATCTTTCGCCATATCTCAGGAATTACTGGAATTCTAACCCGTCCTAGCCCCGCCCTAGCTATTTTGATCGTAGGAATTGAAATTTTCCCCCCTGACTTTAGAACAGTGATAACTCATATCCTATTAGCTGCTAGAATGCTAACTGCAAGAAATTGGAAAACTGACAAAGCACCAAATGTATCTGAAGTATTGCTTATCACCCAGACACACTATGTATACGAATCTTTATTGGCCAATAGACTTGGCAACCAACAAATGTTTGATAAAAATTGGAAAATCTGGTCAACCTGGTATAAATGCTATACGTAAACTGTGTTGTATGATGTACTAATCCACTGTCTCTAAATGAATAACTTCCTATCTTCTTATGTGCTTTAGCTACTTTATGTAGCATGTTTGACCGCAGATCGACCCCACCTTCCCCTTCCCATTCCCTTTCTTGACCCGCCTTTACTTCCCCCTCCCCCCTTTTTTCCTCCCCCCTTTTCAGTTTCTTGTAAGCCATGGTGTTACACCTTATGATGGATGTTATAAAATCTGTTTATTAATCCCCTTTGGGACTTCTTTTGACATGAATATGTATAAATGTATTATAAGGAAATAAAGCTGCGCAACTACGTAAAAATTGTGAATAAAAATAACCGAAAATTATTAAGTGTGAAATCACAACGTGATATCACCTTAAAGGTGACGTGACTGAACAATATAACATGTAAATGTAACAATGAATGATATACTTTGAGCCTCTGGGTAATAAATGATGTTACACTCTATTCCTTGGTATTAACACAAGAGAATTCAATAGCAGTTCATAAATGGCATAAAGTCCCCAGAAAAAGAATAAAGTGTATAAGGGTTCAATCTCTTCAAAATTTAATTTGTGACTTCAAAACTGAAACACCATGGAAGAAGTGCTGATACGACAGAAAGGAATCCACCACCTTATCTTTCTCAGGCTGCTTACCAGAAATCCTGATCCCTGAGAGAGATCAGTCTGAGTAGATGGCTATTATCCCCGCCAGGGTCTCTAATTGGCTCTCTCTGTACTTATATTCCTCTAGGCTTCAGTCTGTAGTCCCCAGATATCTCCACGAATCGCATTTAGGGTGAAAAAGAAAGCCCCATAGCGTAATCCAATATTATAAAACGTTTATTAAAATAAAAAGATGCACTTACAGCATGTTGAATAAAAAACAGCAATGGTTGTGTATAAGGCCGGCCGGCTCTCACTACCCGTTGCTTCCGGGATTCGTATTGTGGTGACGTCAGCACGCCGCTCCTCCCTACGTCGTTTCGACAAACCTGTCGTCATCCAGGGGCACGGGCGGCGTGCTGATCCACCACCATTTTATGTGCTGTGAGCGATAGCTGGGTCCGCCCAGAACAGAGTTCCCAGCATCCCAGCTGCGGGTGTCGCCATCTTGAAAATGGGCAAACTGCCCTTACATTAATAACCTATTACCTTTGATCTCACTGTCGGATCCTACTCCGACATATAGATACAAAAGATCACGGCCGGGATATCCACTCACTATGAGTGAACCTATTCAGTATAAATCATTGTAACATATCAGTGACATTAACGGAGTCCGACTGGATCTGAACTCTCGGCATCTCCGCTACACATATCACCATATTGAAAATGGGCAAACTGCCCTTACATCCAAAACACTGACTAGCGTTGGCAATGTCAGACGTAAATCAGATATGTAAACTAAAAAGGGATCCAACTAAACAGTTAGCTCACTGTAAGTGAAACTTGCATTAAAATAGCAAGCACACTCCGCCCATATGCATCCTAAATATACAGGCACATAAGATATAAGGCTACAGAAATACTATACGTTGGTTGAAATCAAACCTAATATGATATAAAGGGGTTCACATCCCTACCCCACATTTCCTGGATATATCATAACGTATAAATGTATTCCAAGCCATTAAAATATTTAAAAATGTTAAGTGTTTCTCCATATGCTAGATAGGTGTAATGTGACTGCCACCCTGTGGACAGATTCACAATTACACTCATTGTTTCTTAATATTAAAAAAAACCATGGCCATCTGCATATGGAATGTCACTATGGGAGAAGGAACTAAAAAATAGAAAGAAGGGAATTATTGGAGAAAGGTAATTGTAAACCAAATATCTAAGCGAATTGGATCTGTCTGTTGGATTCTATGAGCATATATATTCACCATAAATGTATGGGTGCCGCCAAAGCACACACCCCGACACCAACATGCTGTAAGTGCATCTTTTTATTTTAATAAACGTTTTATAATATTGGATTACGCTATGGGGCTTTCTTTTTCACCCTAAATGCGATTCGTGGAGATATCTGGGGACTACAGACTGAAGCCTAGAGGAATATAAGTACAGAGAGAGCCAATTAGAGACCCTGGCGGGGATAATAGCCATCTACTCAGACTGATCTCTCTCAGGGATCAGGATTTCTGGTAAGCAGCCTGAGAAAGATAAGGTGGTGGATTCCTTTCTGTCGTATCAGCACTTCTTCCATGGTGTTTCAGTTTTGAAGTCACAAATTCAATTTTGAAGAGATTGAACCCTTATACACTTTATTCTTTTTCTGGGGACTTTATGCCATTTATGAACTGCTATTGAATTCTCTTGTGTTAATACCAAGGAATAGAGTGTAACATCATTTATTACCCAGAGGCTCAAAGTATATCATTCATTGTTACATTTACATGTTATATTGTTCAGTCACGTCACCTTTAAGGTGATATCACATTGTGATTTCACACTTAATAATTTTCGGTTATTTTTATTCACAATTTTTACGTAGTTGTGCAGCTTTATTTCCTTATAATATTGTTATTTGTGTGTGTCTCACATTTTTTAGTTGCAGCACAGATATTGAGTTATCACATTCAGTTTTTGCAGACAGCGCAGTATTCCTACACTTTTTACATGTAGAAATGTATACTTGTGGATTTATAGAACCTATCCATTGCTTGCCTCTTTGTTACTCTCTTATCTGTACCACCCTGTAAAACCAATTTACAAAAAAAAGACACCAGCCTTCTGCTTGGTCTTTTCTAGGACAGATCCTCCCCTGATTTCCTCCATTGAGTGGCTTCCTCCCTCAGGACGGACAGCACAGGATCACCTCCAAGGTGCAGACCCAGTCAGCATAACTGGGCCTACTTGGTAGAGTTGCAGCCTCAGACCAACATGGTTCCAAGGCCAAGAACACACAATACACCCCTCGCACCAGGAAGGCCGCGGGGGAGGACGAAGGACCCCACAAGATGGCGTCTGCCCCTTAAGTACCCTTCCCCAGCATGCTCAGCGGGTAGACCACGCCCACTGAACTGTTCACAGGGGAAGGTACCCAATACACTCTGGCCTGTCAATCTTCCACACTGGCCTGAGGTGGTAACGCCACCTACAGGCAAACAGTGGGAAGTTTTCCAACACAGCCATAGCCAGAACAGAGGCTAATTTAACATGAATTAATTACATCTGGGTCTAACTATTGGCTCAGATACCCTCTAAATTGAACATAGCGCCCAGTCATTGGGAGCAGGGTGCTACATACGTAACATGTGTACTGTACTTGTAACATGCTGTGAGTCAATTACATGTATAGAAAGAAATTGATTTGTCAACTTTATGGCAGCTTTAGAAAAGTATTTCTAGCTGTATATTGAAATAGAAGTAATTTATGTCTCCAACCCTTTTGGAAGGAGGACCACAGTCTCATTACACATATCACCACATTCACCCTAGACTTCACCAATTCCTCCCGCACCATACATCGCTGTCCAAAAAAGACTATTACAAGTCCTTGGCCATGCATATGGTCAATGCTGCCAGACTTTGTATATCCATACATTGGTGCTCCACTCACACACCAGCAATAAGGGAATGGTTTGCAAGGATCTCAAAAATGTAAGAACTGGAAGAATTGATTCATATCTCGCAAGACAGAATACACAAATTTTCAACTACATGGGTATGCTGGATTCATTTCACAACCACTGACAGATACCATCAGTATGTCCCTTGGGGTTGACCTGCAAATGCGGCATTAATCTCAAGGCTGCCTTAGGGGGTGAGGGGGGGGTGGGTGCGGATCTATTCATCACCCCCTATTATACTTCTCTTTTGCGTTTTTCCCCCTCCCTTACTTTTCCCCCCTTCCAACCCTCTTTTCTCTCCTTTTCTCTAGTCTCTGTTCCCCCTCCTTCTCTCTTCCTTAGTCCCCTTACCCCTTCTTCCCCCCTTTCTTTTCCCTCTTTTTAATGTAGATACCTCTCATTTATTAATACTTTTGCTATTTATGGATACGTTGCACCCTAGATTCCGATCAAGATCGACCTAGTATGCCTCCTCCTTCCCACGAACTCTTCGAGAGGGGAGTGGGGGGAGGGGAAAATAGAAAATGTGCCCCTCCGCCCTCCTAAGCTAAGCTAAATGATGATTATGTCTGTCGGTCATGGTCGTTTAACTCCAGTTTGGACTTTAATGTTGTATCCTATCATTGGTACCTTCTATAACACTCCTGTTTTATGCTGTCATGTGATAATTGTTTTGACATGTATGTTTATCTTTTCTACTCTGAATAAAAAAAAAATTATGGAAAAAAAAAAGAAGTAATTTATGATATTAGATGATAAAATTACAACTGCAGCAAAAGGTAAGTTAGTACTTAGGTTTAAGGGCTCATGTACACAGGACATTTTTTAAACTCTCCTAGATGTAGTTTATTGTATTGCCTTTCCTCAGGGCAGCAGAATTTTGGCAGCAAAAAGTGCCAGACGTTTGTAAAAGTGTGTAATGAATTTGGGCACGTTTAGGAGCATTTAAAGGTGGCAATTCCTTGGATGTTAATTTATTTAATTGGCCAGAATAATAATGTATTCTGGCCATTAAAATGAATTAATGCTCAAGCACTAAATGTGCCTATGTTTAGAAGCGTCAAGCATTTTTCCTGCCAAAATTTTGCTGCTCCTGGACTCACTGGCAGTGGATATATTCCTGCCTCTAAATGCTTCTACCTATTAATTCCTCTAAATGTCTATGTGTTCATGGACATATAGGCTAACATGCAGGGGCATTTAAAGGCCGAAAAAAAAGCCTGTTCCCCCCTAGGAGCAGAAGAAAAAATGTCCAGTGTGCATGAGGCCCAACAAGTGTATCAACTGCAAAGACTTACAGAAAACATACTGGTATCATGTTACTTCAGGACAGATAAGCCTATTGCATGCAGTCTCCATTCATCTCTATGGAGCTAAAAATCGCACTGCACCACACTAAACGCACAAAGGACCCTTTTTTTATAAAAATCGATTCAGAACCGCACTGCATATATGTGAACAGCCTCCACAGAAACTAATGTTATTTCACTTGTCATGCAATTTTATGCTTTCTGGAATGCATCGGAAATCACATCAGTGTAAACCAGGGCTAAGGCTCTTTACCCCTATTTGGAAAGAGAATATACAGGCCCTCTGCATGTTTAGGAGTGTCTCTATAGGAATGTTTAACCATTCTTCCAGAAGCGCATTTGTGAGGTCAGGCACTGATATGGACGAGAAGGCCTGGCTCGCAGTCCCTGCTCAAATTCATCGCAAAGGTGTTCTATCAGGTTGAGGTCAGTCAAATTCCTCCACCTCAAACTCACTCATCCATGTCTTTATGGACCTTGCTTTGTGCACTGGTGCGCAGTTGTGTTGGAACAGGAAGGGGCCATCCCCAAACTTTTCCCACAAAGTTAGGAGCATGCAATTGTCCAAAATGTCTTGGTATGCTGATTCCTTAAGAGTTCCCTTCACCGGAACTAAGGGGCCAAGCGCAATCCCTGAGAAACAACCCCACACCATAATCCCGCCCCCAATGATTTGGACCATTCCCATAGACACACTCCTAAACCTTGTGGACAGCCTTCCCAGAAGAGTTGAAGCTGTTTTAGCTGCATAGGGTGGGCCAACTCAATATTGAATCCTACAGACTAAGATTGTGATGCCATTAAAGTTCATGTGCATGTAAAGGCAGGTGTCCCAATACTTTGGTAATATAGTCTAAATATGGCGAAATGGAGACCTAACTGGGAGGGATTTTAATGCATGGAGAGGATTGTACATGTAGTGGGTGTTTGAATTTATGTGAGGACTCTGGTGGTGTGGGGTTCCTTGGGGCCTGCAGGTGGCGTTGTTGCCTTGGGCCGGAGTTGAACTCACATCGCAAACTGTGCCTTTTTGTCCTCCCCTGGAGCTGGTACAGCAGGGCGGGGAACCCGCTGTGACACAAAGGGAGAGGTTATAAAAGGGGCGGACACCCTGATTGGAGGGAGAGAGTCGGAGGACGCGGCCGCACCCAGGCACCTTCAGCTTGGGTGCTGGCGTTCCGGTGTTTCAGGCCTAGGCGCCCTTGGCCTGGCTGGAGCAGGGATGGAGTCCATCTCAGGCACCTTTAGCCTGGGGTGAAGTACTATGGCGGATGCCTGGGGCTCAGTACCTTCGACTGAGTTCCGCAAGGGTGGAGGAATCCGAGGGGGCCCTAACTCCTTGGGTGCCCGTGTCTGAGTTCGTGAGGACTGGTGTGCAGTAACTTCTCTGAAGAGCCTGGCGCAGCATCGCTGGTGACGGAGAGGCCTCCATTTCTCCCTTGGACGGATTTCTTCCTCTGACAGGGGCAAAGTGAGCGAAGGTAATTCACGTTCTATATTACCTAGTCAGTGGCAGTGACTATTCACCACTGGTGACAGCACAGTGGGCAGCAGCAAGAAGGGAAAGGATTGTGCCTCAATCTGTCCCCCATTTTCCAAAGGAGAAAGATTGTTTTATTGCTTGGCAAGAAGAATAAAACTGAGTTGTACCTATTCACTGTGTGGAACTTGGGTTACTAAAGCAAAGGAGTCAGGGACGAAGGACTGGACTTGACTCTAGGACACCTACACAAAAGCCCAATCTTCTGGCCTTCACCTCCCAGTTACGGAGGACATGGGCTGTGGTGTGTATCATCTCTCTCTCTCCCAGGTACCCCTAGACAACAGCCATATAACCGATAAAGCAAGAGGGAGAGGTGAGGCCGCTACATACATATTGGAGTAATATCAGGAACTGGAAACCTCCCAGTGAGTCCCCAGAAGAGGTACAGTACAAAATAGCCGTAAGGTCATTCATATCAGGTGAGAGTCCTTCGGGTGCAGGGTGCACACAGGTTTTTGTGCACGGAGAGGTGATCTTATGGAATATTGATTATTGAGAAAGGGATTAATTTCACACTTATGATTGGACTTATACACAGATCATAATAGTGTTAAATGCAATATTAATGGTGTGGCTTCACATTCTTTTTTATACATATGTTTTTTTTTATCATTTTCTGTATACTGTATTTTCATGTATATCATATGGTCATTTAGCACATAATATTTGATACTGATGATATATAATATCAGTTTGGATAAGAGAGTGTAGAAATTGGTACAGTGTAGCGCCACACCAATTGGTTATATATAGCAAGGTGATAAATATTTATGAGAGTGTGGGGGTGTGAGTGATACATATTGTATATTTAATTTCACATTAATTGCCATTTACCGGTAATTTAATTTATTGAATTTATTTTAATTAATTTTGTATTAAGTTACACATATTTTAGTTATGTAACTTTTCATAGCAGCTCGCAAGATCTCATTTACATTTTACTCCTAAACAGACTGATCTGTAGGCAGAGGATGTCATAAACAACAATTAATTCTGGTGTTTACAATAGAAATGGCAACCACTACTTTTACTTCTGAACACCAGCACTGACTACTGTTTATAACATCATCTGCCTGCAGATCAGTCTGTTTAGGCTCACTTTTGTGTTCATATAACATTCTGCTGTTTCACCCAGCTCTGATGAAGGGAAATTGTGTGGCCCCGAAATACATTGGATGTCTTTTGCCCTACTTATTGTAACCCATTGAGCAATAAATACTTTGACAATAAAACACAGTTGCAGCACCAAAAGTGAGATAACTCTCCTGGTAGATGCAAAAATAAACTCTGTCACCCAAACACGTCGACCACGTGTGACGTCACATGCTGTTGGCTGATGTTGGGCGACAGCGTTTTATGTGAGTTTTGTTGCTATCTTTGTATCCTTATATGGAGGAATCCTTCAGAACACACAGCCTGTTGAAGATCTTAGGTGCTTACTGCAAGTAAGGTCTTACAGATCGGTGAATGTACATTTGAATTATCTAGTGATGGGAATGATCTTTACGAATGAAGCGTTTTATTAAAATATGCATAATACAGTAGACCTCTTTTTACACCGAGCTCAAAATATCTGGTGAGCAGTGGTAGCATTCATCAATGCTGGTTGATTATATACATAAGAGAGGAAATTAAGTTTTATTCCAGGGGTTGAAATCACATGATAGTGGAAATGAAGTTTCACTTTTGGAACCGCAATTGTGTTTTTTTGCAAATGATTTTACATATATCAGTCCTTGTTGGAAACTGCCTTTATTTGTAAGACTGTGTATATAAGAGTGGACATATTATTTAATTGCTTATTGGATTCCTTTTAAAAAAGACTTTGCTCTCCTAAGGATTTTTCATTTTGTACTGTCACACCTCCTCTCTGAGAAATGTATAGATAGCAACAGGGGTGTAACAGCCACAGCCCATTGTATGATGCATCTTGTCCTTTCCTATGCTGCTATACATTTTCTTTAATTTTCTTTCTATAGATTTCCATTTTACTGTTGGAGAGGTATTCCCTCACTGAACACAAAATGAGGGTACATCTCTCCAATGTGAAGAGAGACAGCAATATAAACCTGACAAAAAATTTACAAAATATGAATATTTTTAGCTAGAATTCCTATTAAATAGTATCTAATATATTAACAAGGGAGCTCTTGTAATTGTACAGTGTTTTTTTTTTTTTTTACTGTACACATGAGGATCAATGTTTGTTTTTGTTTCTTTCCTGTGCATTTTATGTTTTATATAACTTGCAGTTAACATTTTAATACTGCATTTTATTTTCTCATGTAAAGCCTCAGTAATAGGCTAAAAAGAGGAATAAGAAATGTGAAGGCAGTAAAACAGTTTTTATTCTAATCATCCAGTCTAGTGTGAGGAACACTGGTTCTTCAGTTGGATAAATGAACAAAGTAAATCAACCCCAAACAACTCCAAAAAAGAAGGAAAAAGACAGAATAAACCTCAGCTAAAAAGGTAAGCATAATAAGGCAAATGTAATTCTATAATAGTTCAAAGATAAGGAACACTAAGTGCCGGTTCACACTACTGCGATTTGGGATCCGACTTGTGTCGCCCCAAGTCGGGTGACATGAGAAATTCAATTGAAGTGAATGAGAGCCATCTTAATGTACACTACTGAAGTCGCTCCGACTTCAGAAAAGTTTCCTGTACTACTTCAAGGCGACTACTAGGTGACTTGTACCCATAGATTTCAATGGAAGTCGCCTCCAAGTTGGATCCCCCTCAATAGTGAAGCAACTTTACAGGAAGCAGAAAATAATTTACCCATGTATGCCGTTGTCTCTGTATACTTGTATGCACAAGGACCTGTATGCACAATGTCTGCCAGAGCCAACAGGGAAGTGCATCCAAGAGAGGCTGTAGACAATGAGTCTCTGATCAGGTTTGTGAGGCAGAGACCTTGTCTTTATGACAAGACAAATCCCAACTATAAAGACCAATTAGAGGGACAATGCCTGGCTGGATATCTGTTGCCTGAGCTTCGAGAATTGGGATTTATTGTCGCCGAGCGAACGCACTGACAAATGTAAGTTTAACCTTTATTTTATTTATGTCTGTTATCCTTGACTAGGCTGGTTGTAGTTCCAGACAGGGCTGTTTTCTCAGAGAATAGGTGCAGAAACTCCTCCTTTACCAAGTCGCCCCTTGTCTCCAGCCCTACCCACCTCTGAGCACCATTCCTTGGTTCCACCCCCTACCCACCTCCCAAGACCACCCCTTTTAGAGATTTGTGGTACTAACTTTTTGTATAGAACTGGTTAACAAGAAAAGCAGTATAATAGATCCCCTGCAGCCAGCAACAATAGACCACCCCAACAACAATAGATCCCCTGCCAGCAACAATAGACCACCCCAGCAACATTAGATACCCTGCCAGCAACAGTAGAACACCCCAGCAAAAATAGATCCCCTGCCAGCAACAATAGACCACCCCAGCAACACTAGACCCCCTGCTAGCAACAATAGACCACCCCAGCAACAATAGATCCCCTGCCAGCAACAATAGACCACCTCAGCAACAATAGATACCCTGCCAGCAACAGTAGACCACCCCAGCAACAATAGATCCTCTGCCAGCAACAATAGACCACCCCAGCAACAATAGATCCCTGCCAGCAACAATAGACCACCCCAGCAACAATAGATCCCCTGCCAGCAACAATAGACCACCCCACACACTCAGTCCTAGAGGTGCCGGAACTGTTTTCTCCCATGTTCCTGCAGCAAAAAAGCACTAGTTCCAGAACAATTTGAGAGCAAGAGTATGGAGAACCCTGGTGAAGTCTATCACTGATGTCTAGTTCTATTGTAATTATATGTAGATAATGATTGATCAATATAACCACAGCTAAAATAATCATCACAAAATGGTACCAAACATTTTCTTATTTAAAACATTAGCGACAGTATAACATAAAATGAAAAAATTAGAAACTCAATACCTGCAGGCTCTAGTAAACTTTACAGAAAAAGCAACAGAATCAAAATATATATTTAAAGAAGTTAGCAATGCAGTTAGGAAATGGGGTCCAATTGCCATTCTACTTCACCAGCCGGTAAAACGAAGTACGAAGCAAATTGCTTGCGAACAGTGGCACCATCACAGGATCCCCTCGTAGCACTGAGGTGTGCACCTTCCATGTCATGCATAAGGGAATCCTTGAAACAGTACCCATCACATACCCATACATAATTGTGCAGCACGCATGCTGCTTTGACAGCAGTTTTCAATGTTTAATGCAATAGGTGTATGTAAGAAACGCCATTTATTGGCAAGAATTCCAAAACTGCACTCAACCACCCTTCTTAGACGATAGTTAAAAACCTTCTTAGGAGTAGTCAGGTTCCTGTTAGAGTAAGGCCTCATTAGGTGTTCCCCCAATGCAAAAGCCTCATCCGCGATAAACACATAGGGTAGCGGGGGTTCAGTTGTGCCAGGAAGAGGACTGTTACCAGGAATATCTAGTTGATTATCTCATAACCTTTGACCAAAGGAGGAATTTAAAAAAATACGTGCATCGCAGCTACTTCCGTAGGATCCTATATCTATATTGGTGAAACAGTAGTTTGCATCGGCCACGGCAAGCAGTACAAAGGAGCAATATTTTTTGTAATTGAAGAACATACTTCCGCTGCCAACAGGCTTACTGACACGCATGTGCTTTTCATCTATAGCTCCAATGAAATTGGGGAAATTGCACCGACTCCAAAATAGTTTTGTAATATCCCGCTGATTCTCTTGCGTAGGCCTCTTCTTAACTATGGTGTTAAGCACGTCCCATAAAATTTGGCAGGTTTCTCAGATGATTTAGCTGATTGTTGACCTGCCCACCATGAACTCATAATGTAGGCTTACTAGAGAATGACTGGTTGCCAGGTATCTGAAAGACAAAATACATAATAGATTATGTTCCTGTTTATGTTTTGCAGTGGCAATGTTACAAAATCGGTGGAAAGGTTTAAGGGACTGCTACAAGTGGTACCTCCGAAAAATTTCAGAAGGAAGAAGTGGATCAGGATCAAAAAGGGTTGTACCCTATTTACACGCAGAAGAGCTGCAGTTTATGAGGCCTTTCATGGGACTTAGAGAGTAAGATAACATCTATCATATTTGTAAAGTGATACTATACAGTTCGATAAAAGGGTGTGCTAATTGTATTATATGTTTAATGCAGAACACAATCCAGTTGGGAGGACAGAGAGGAAGGACAGGAGGCCAGTCGAGAGGCAGCATGTGCTGTAGCAGGAGGGACATAGTCATTGGATGTTTCTACTGAAGAAACAGAAGTAGCTCAGGAGAGCAACATAGGAGAGGCTTCCTCCCAGGTAGAGCAGCCAGCTGGGCCTATCCCTCTACCAACCCAAAGAAGAAGCAGTCCAATAGGGGGAAGACACGGTCAAAATATGGAAAGATTTGCCAACCTTATGGAAAGGATGAATAAAAAACTTGATGACCTGGAGTCGGAAGAGCATGGTTTTGGGATTATGGTGGCAGGCATGCTCAAAAAAATTCCGCAGGAGCGGAAAAATAGTGTTAAAAAGGCAGTGATGGACCTCCTGGAGGCTGGCATGCAGAATCAGCCATCAACTGCCCTTCACCAATTTTTGGCCCACCACCCCCATCAGACCCCTACTATGATTATCCAAACCCTCCGCCACCCAAAACCCACCCCTACTATCCCCCTCGCTTCCGTCCATACACGGACGAGCATGGCAATGTCATAAATCCAGGCAATCCACCGATCCCCTATCCATCGCCGTCCCCTATTACGTCAACACTTGGCGCACCAGGGAACCAAAGATTGCATCAGGAATCTTTTCATTTCCCATCGACACCTTCCCCAAGGCCTTCCACCAGCTCACGTCATGAGTATCAGCCAACATATGAGCAGTTGTGAATTTTCTAAATACATTTTTGGCTATTGTTGTTGTTTTTCTGTTGTAAATAATAAAAAGTTTTGTACTGTTGTACTGTTATAAATAATTTGTTATACCATTTTATAAATGTTAAAAAATTTCGTTATTATTATACTAAAAAGTTTAGATATTTCTAAGTTTTTGGTATGTTTGTGTGCTAAATTTTGTAATATTTATTCCACGATATGTTTTTTTGGAGATTCTTACATAGGTGGATGCAGCATCGCACCGATGCTACATCTGTCCACTGCCGCTTCTTCACACAGAACTGAGTCAACAAACATCATCAATGGCTCGCTTCTCTCCCCTCCACGAGCTGAGAGCTGCTGACTGTCAGTCAGCAGCTCTCCTGCTCTGCTCCTCCTCGCTCATTGAAGCGCTGAGCTGTGAAGGGGCGGAGAGCGGCTTGCTGAGAGGCTGGGACTGCCATCAGTAAAGGCAGCTGCACTCATTTGACCCGTTGGAGAAGACCAGACAAATGAGCTCAGGCTGGACTTTACTATAATGTTTAAAATATGCTACTAATGTGCATAAAAAAAAGATAGTTTGCCTTAGTGTAATAATAAGTCTTTCAGTAGGTGAGATACTCCTCCTATATGATGTATTCCGTCGCTCCAGATGGATGTCAACCAGACCAAGCAATTCGTCAAAACTGTAATAAAAAATGAAAAAATAAGGTAATTTACTATATTGAAAATAAGAAATATCAACCAATGGTAGGTACACACACACATTACCGCTTAGCCTACCATATGCAAATATGCGGCCTCTAAATTTAAGGGGTTCTGCCGGGGTGATGCATGCAAGTTCACCCATCACCCCAGTAACATTGAGTAGAGTGGATAGTCGGCATAGGTGGATAACAACTAATTCTGCTAAATAGTAACATTCGCCATTTTATTCTCTAGGGACAATGCTACAAAATATATATATAATCTTTGGGGCTCATAAAGACTTTGTCTAGCAAAAGATCCGTAGTAAAAAACAAATGAATGAAAAATAGGCTAATTCATATGTGTATATACACATATGTACTTGCCTTGCGATCGATATCCGGGTATAGTTGAAAAACTTGACCTCGGAAACCACGCAAATTCTCATACATGACCCAGAACTGGCCTCTGTTAGCTCTATTAGCAATGATTGGATGGATCCAGTAGTGACGTCTTCTTCTCATCCTCATCCTTCGCTTCCTTTTTTCCTTTTCCTCCTCCATCAATACTGCCAAACCAGCTGTTATGACAGCTGACATTAATTAACGCAATTAGAGCATTGTGGATACAGAACAACAGGGAACAGGGAACAAGGAAGAACAGGAACAAGAATGATGTCACAAGAGCTGATAAGCTCTGATTGGCCACTGGCAAAGTCTCCTGTCCCGGAGGCGACTTGAAGTTGTAAGTCGCTCCAAGTCGTGCTGAAGTCGCGCTGAAGTCGTCTCCAAGTCGCCTCACAAAGTCGCGCTGTAAGTCGTGTTGCCCCTGTGTGAACCAGCCTTAATGATTACAAAAGAATAAAACATGTACACTTATAAAATGTCACAATGTAAGAATTAAACAAAGAAACAGGAAAAAACACATCCAGTCACAGAAAAAAAAAACAATCACAGGAACAAAATACATTCTGTCATAATTTCTGAAGTTACAAATTAATTTTCCACAATATAATTGGAGGACAGAAAGTGAAAATGCTATACATGCGTCATAAATCCTTTAATACTAAGAATGCAAAACTTCCTGGCCGACTTTTAAGTCTCATAAGTTCATATTTTTTAACATAGCCATTGTTTCTTTTGTTTGAAATGTTCCGGGGATAATTTTATGCAAATGCACTTATCTTCATCAGACTCATTTATAATTCTTTTGTAAAAAGTGTATTGAATTATACAGAGCAATAGCTGAGAGGTATTGTTCCTTGCAAAAGAAGTTGAGATTTTGCTGAAGTTATTTGTGGCGTTTTAATGCACCTTTATATAAAGGTGGTTATGTCTGTCTGTTTGTCATTACATTTGCATTTGTCAGTGTGTAACAACTTGCTTTACTTTGCTTGTTTGGCCTATGCTGAGTGTTAGAAATATCTTATTAATTGACAATTTTGTGTAAAATATTAATTTTAATTTCTACTGTGAATCTTCCAAAAATGTGTGACAAAAAAAATGAAATCTTCAAAAGATTCACTATGCCTACCAGAAGATACCTTTGGGTGTTTGCTTTGCAAAATGTGGTTATTTGTGGGTGTTTCCACTGTTCTGGTGCTCCAGGGTCTCCAAAAATATCACGAGTAGCCATGAAATTGTGTAATTTATTTCCCTAGAAAGCTTAAAGGTACTCCTTTGATTTTGAGCATCATGGCTGTAAAAAAGTATAATGCATTTTATCAGAAATTGTAAGTATGCTGTGTGTGAGGAATAACTTAACTTAAAAAAAATATATTTAATTTCTTAATCTTTCAAAATAAGTGTCAAAAATTACAACTTCTAAAAAACTCCTCATACCTTTTAATAAATACTCTTGACTGTTTACTTTCCAAAAAGGGGTAATTTTGGACGTATTTGTAATGTCCTGGCATTTTAGGGCCACTTGAAATGAGAAAGACAGTCAGCACATCAGGATTGATCAATTTGCAAATACAGTAAAACCTTGGTTTGAGAGTAACTTGGTTTGAGAGCATTTTGCAAGACATACAAAATTGTTTAAAAAAATTTGACTTGATATACAAGCGATGTCTTGATATACAAGTAGAGTCATGTCACAACTGAGTATAAAAGAGAAGAGAGGCGCCTCTAAGTGTAGAAATTTGGTTATATTTAACCACTTCAGCCCCAGAAGATTTGGCTGCTCAATGACCAGGCCATTGTTGTACCCAAACAAAATAAATGTCCTTTTTTTCGCACGAATACAGCTTTCTTTTGGTGGTATTTGATCACCTCTGCGGTTTTTATTTTTTGTGCTAAAAACAGAAAAAGGGCGACAATTTTGAAAAAAACACAATATTTTTTACTTTTTGCTATAATAAATTGCCCCAAATAAATTGGTAATAATAATTTTAATAAGCATATATTAATTGGTTTGTGCAAAAGTTATAGCATCTACAAAATAGGGGATAGATTTATGGCATTTTTATTATTATTTTTTTTTTACTAGTAATGGCGGTGATCTGCGATTTTTATCTGGACTGCGACATTATGGCGGACAGATCGGACATTTTTGGCACATTTTTGGGACCATTGGCATTTATACAGCGATCAATGCTATAAAAATGCACTGATTACTGTGTAAATGTCACTGGCAGGGAAGGGGTTAACACTAGGGGGCGATCAAGGGGTTAACTGTGTTCCCTAGTGTGTGTTCTAACTGTAGGGGGATGGGAGTGACTGGAGGAAATGAGGGATAATGGTTCCTAGCTAGTAGGAACTCACGATCTCTCTCTCTTCTCCTCACAAAACTGGGATGTGTGTGTTTACACACACACACATGTCTCTGTTCTGGCTCTCGTGCCCGCAATCACACGTGGCTGGCAGTCATTGCAACCGCCGGTCACGTGCATCGGCATCCCTGCAGTGCAGCGGCGCGTGAGTGTGCCTGCTATCTCGCTTAACCACTTCAATACAGGGCTTTTTGTACCTATTCAATACCGGGCCTATTCTAGCACTTCTCTCCTACATGTACAAATCATCATTCTTTTGCTAGAAAATTACTCAGAACCAGTAAACATTATATATGTTTTTTTAGCAGACACCCTAGGGAATAAAATGTCATTGCAACATTTTTTCTTGCACGATATTTGCGCAATAATTTTTCAAACGCCTTTTTAAAAAAAAAAAATGGTTTCATGAATTAAAAAATAACAAAACACTAAAGTTAGCCCAATTTTTTGGGAATATATGAAAGATAATGTTACGCCGAGTAAATAGATACCCAACATGTCACGCTTTAAAATTGCGCACACTCATGGAATGGCGCTAAACTTCGGTACTTAAAAATCTCCATAGGCGACGCTTTAATTTTTTTTACAGGTTACCAGGTTAAAATTACAGAGGAGGTCTAGTGCTAGAATTGTTGCACGCGCTCTAACGCACGCGACGATACCTCACATGCGTGGTTTGAACGGCATTTACATATGTGGGCGACTTACGTGTGCATTCGCTTCTGATCGCGAGCTACCGGGGACAGGGGCGTTTAAATTTTTTTTTATAATTATTTATTTTATTTTTTTACTTATTTATTTATTTTTTTACAATGATTTTACTTTTTTTTCTGATCACTTTTATTCCTATTACAAGGAATGTAAACATCCCTTGTAATAGGAATGTGTGTGACAGGTTCTCTTTATTGAGAGATGCGGGGTCAATAAGACCCCACATCTCTCCTCCAGGCTGGAAAGCATGAGATCAGTGAAAAGATTTTCACTGATCTCATACTTACAGCCGCAATGGCGGCTTTGTTTACATTTGAGGCCCGGGCGTGACGTCATCACATCGCGCCCGGGCCTCCGACGATCATAGAGATGACTGGTGACCATCTGGTCACCAGTCATCTCTATGCTCATCACGTGACCCCACCAACGACGCCGGAAGATTCGCTCCGGGTCCCCGATCGCACGGGGGAGCCCGGAGAAGCACCGGATGGCGGCGGGAGGGGGGGGTGTCCCCTCCCGCCGCCTATAAGAACGATCAAGCGGTGGAACCACCGCTATGATCGTTCTTATGGTGCGCAGAATCGCCGGCACTTCAAAAGGATATCTGAATGATGCCTCTAGCTGCAGGCATCATTCAGATATCCCCCTACAAAGCCAAGGACGTCATATGACGTCCACCCAGGATGGGAGATCCCATCTGTGGACGTCATTTGACTAAAGGCGGGTAGGGAAGTGGTTAAAGGAGCTGACGTACAGCTACTATGGTTTGCGGAATCTTGCCAACCTGCCGCAGTATAATAACGGTGGTAAGTCGGCAAGTGGTTAATGAAGGTATAACATTTAGCAACTCACATGGTTGCTGATTAAAACAGGCACATCTAACTATTCAGGCATCCAGGGTAAAGCTGTCCACATAGATCATCCTCTGCACCGCCATCGACATCATCCCTTCCATGCTGCGATCCACGAGCGATTTAAAGTGGTTGTAAACCCACTTTTTCAACTTGCACCTACAGGTAAGCCTAGATTAAGGCTTACCTGTAGGTGCAATAAATATCTCCTAAACCTACACGGTTTAGGAGATATTTACTAAAAATGACAGGTGCCGCTGTCTACAGCGCATGCGTGCCATAGATAACGGCGCATTCATGGGGTTAATCCCATTCACAAAATTGGTTACTTCCCAGCAATCGCTGGGCGTAGCCGAATGTGACGGCTCCCGCGCGCATGCGTGGAGTCACGTCTTCGCCGCTCCGGCCAATCACAGCGCCGCAGCGGCGCTGTGATTGGCTGGTGCGGCGATACCCGGAAGTAACATTCCGGCTATCGCCGCAGTGATGGCTGCGTCTGCAGTGAGGGACACGAACTGCTTCGGGGGCCCCGATCTAAGGTAAGTGGTACATAATGAGCTAGTATGCTAGTCATACTAGCTCATTATGCCTTTCTCTTGCAGGTTGACTAAAAAAAAAAAAAAAACGATTAGTGGGTTTACAACCACTTTAAGTCTCGCTTTCAGATCACTCTACTGCAGGGTAGTCTTCCCGGTCACGATTGCAGACTGACAGCGGTGAGAGCCGAAGGTGCGGGGGATGGTCTATGTGGACAGCTTTCTCCCGGATGTCTGCATACTTAGATGTGCCTCGTTTATTCATCAACCATGTGAGTTGCTAAATGTTGTACCTTCATTAAATGTAACCATATTGCTACACTTAGAGACACCTGTCTTCTTTTTTATACTCTCTACTAGTGATGAGCCGAACACCCCCGGGTTCGGTTCGCACCAGAACCCGCGAACGGACCGAAAGTTCGCACGAACTTTAGAACCCTATTAAATACAATGGATGCGAACGTTCGAAATCTAAAGTGCTATTTATAACGACTAATATGCATGTTATTGTCCTAAAAAGGGTTTGGGAACCCGGGTTCTGCACCAGGGGACATGTATCAATCCAAAAAAAAGTTTTAAAAACGGCCGTTTTTCGGGAGCAGTCATTTTAATGATGCATAAAATGAAAAAAAAAGTCAAATATTCCTTTAAATATCGTACCTGGGGGGTGTCTAATGTATGCCTGTGAAGTGCCACGTGTTTCCCGTGTTTAGAACTGTCCCTGCACAAAATTACATTTCTAAAGGAAAAAAAGCCATTTAAAACTGCTTGCGGCTTTAATGTAATGTCTGGTCCCAGTAATATGGATGAAAATCTTTAAGAAAAATGGCATAGGTACCCCATCACAGCCCCCCCCCCCCACCCCAGCCCATTACCAGCCCCTTTGGGTCTTGTATGGATATTAAGGGGAACCCCGCACACAAAATAAAAAAGGCCCTATATACTCTGAACAGCCGTATACAGGCGGTGCATACAAGACAGGGACTGTAGGTTTGTTCTTATGTAGAATCTGTTTGTAATTTTGAACAGGTACATTGTTTAAGTGTAGCTCCAGCCAAAAAATCTATTTTTAAGCTTTTTGGAAAACATAAGGAAGGGTTATCACCCCTGTAACATTTGTTTTGCTGTCTGTGCAGTGTGCACCTGTTCAGAACAGTTCACCTCACTTTCCGTCCTAATGACAAATGTGTTTTGAAAATTTGGGGGTTTTATTGAAACAAGAATTGGTGATAAAGCATCAGTGGAGAGGAGACACTTTTTTTCCCATATTAACTCTTACAGGAGAGAATTTCCCTTCCTAGCGGTAGATTTCCTCTCACTTCCTGTTGTATCCTTCCGTTTGCAAGGAGGAGTCATTTGTAAGTTGGATGTTTGAAAGTAGGGGCCTGCCGTATATACTCAGCTGAAATTTGCCCCTTACATGTTGGTGTTGCCAAAACACAGTGAGCCCTCACAGTTACTCTTGGTGGGCGCATGAATGGGCCCTGCTGTGAATTATTAGATCAAGAATTGTAATTGCATGCCCCTGTTGAACAGGGGCTGAAAAATTGGGCCTTTGGTGGTGGTGGTGGTGTTGACACAACACTGTAAGGCCTCACAGTTAGTCTTGGTGGGCGCAGGAATGGGCCTTGCTGTGAATTATTAGATCAAGAATTGTAATTACATGCCCCTGTTAAACAGGGGCAGAAAAATTGGGCCTTAGGCACTGGTGCCACAACACTGCAACCCCTCACAGATACTGTACTTGGAGCACAGCAATGAGCCCTGTTGCAAAGTATTGCATCAAAAATTTTAATTACACGCCCCTGTTAAACAGGGGCTGAAAAATTGGGCCTTAGCCACTGGTGCTGGTGCCACGACACTGCAACCTCTCCCAGATACTCTAGTTGGAGTGCAGGAATGAGCCCTGCTGCAAAGCATTGCATAAAAAATTGTAATAACACGCCCCTGTTAAACAGGGGCTGAAAAATTGGGCCTTAGCCACTGGTGGCGGCACCCAGAAACAAAAATGTTCTTCCAAGCTATCATCATCAATCGGATCATTGAGGAGGAGGAGGATAGTCAGTCAACATAACAGGACAGTCTCTCAGCATCAGCATCAGTCTTGAAGGGATGTGACATTTGAAAATAAATTAGTCTGTTATATCAGCTTCAGGTGTTTGGTAGCTGGTGGTGATCCAAGACTGGTTCATCTTTATGAAGGTCAGTCGATCAACAGAGTCGGTGGACAGGCGCAACCTGTGATCCATGACAAATCCTCCAGCAGCACTGAATGTGCGTTCTGAAAGAACGCTGGATGCAGGACAGGCCAGGAGCTCAATTGCATACTGTGCAAGCTCTAAACAGTGATCCATCCTCAAGACCCAGTAAGCCAGAGGATTTTCGGTGGGGAAGGTGTCCAAGTCTGACTTTGCCCCTAGGTATTCCTGCACCATGTATATCAGACGCTGGCGATGGTTGCTGGAACCGATCATACCTTGGGGCTGCGGACTAAAGAATTGTCTGAACGCATCGGTCAGACAGCCACCTTCCCCACCGCTCCTTCTTTGACTTACCGAAGCCTCAGCAACTCGTTGTCCAGGACCAGGAGTTTGTAACCTCCCAGTCTCTGGGAACGCGTTGCACAGACCTTTCTGCAAGGCCTCCCGGAGTTGTCTCATCCTCTGCTCCCTCTGCGACGGTAAGATAAGTTCCGCAACCTTACCCTTGTACCGTGGATCAAGGAGAGTGGCCAGCCAGTAATGGTCCCTCTCCTTGATCTGAAGAATACGAGGATCCTTCTGCAGACTTTGCAGGATCAGGGAGGCCATGCAGCGTAGGTTAGCTGAGGCATTCGGTCCGGAGTTCTCTGGGTCACTAAGGACGACATGATCCGCAGCCACCTCCTCCCAGCCACGTACAAGTCCACTGGTTTCTTGGGACTGTAAATCATCCCTAAAAGACTGCTGCTGATGATGCTGAGTGCCAGGCTCCACCTCCATGCTGACACAATCCTCCTCCTCCTCCTCCTTCTCTTCTTCCTGTGCGATGGGTGGGACAGAAGGAACACTGTCTGGGTAAAGGGGCCTTGAGAGGCAAGGAAGTCCTCCTCTTCCTGCCTCTGTTCTGCCTCAAGTGCCCTGTCCATTATTCCATGCAGCGTATGTTCCAACAGGTGGACAAGAGGTACAGTGTCACTGATGCATGCACTGTCACTGCTCACCATCCTCGTGGCCTCCTCAAATGGTGCCAGGACAGTGCATGCATCCCTGATCATGCCCCACTGGCGTGGTGAAAAAAAACCGAGCTCCCCTGACCCTGTCCTGGTGCCGTAGTCGCACAGGTACTCATTGATGGCCCTCTGCTGCGTGTGCAGCCGCTGCAGCATGGCCAACGTTGAGTTCCACCTGGTGGGCATGTCACATATAAGGCGGTTCTTGGGCAGGTTCAACTCCTTTTGCAGCTCAGCCAGGCGAGCACTGGCATTATAAGATCTGCGGAAATGCACACAGACTTTCCTGGCCTACCTCAGGACATCCTGTAAGCCCGGGTACCTGCCCAAGAACCGCTGCACCACCAGGTTAAGGACGTGAGCCACACAGGGCACATGGGTCAGTTGTCCCTGTCGGAGAGCGGAGAGGAGGTTGGTGCCATTGTCGCAAACTACCATTCCTGGCTTAAGCTGGAGTGGCGTCAACCACCTCTCGGCCTGCCCCTGCAGAGCAGACAGAACCTCTGCCCCAGTGTGGCTCCTGTCCCCCAAACACACCAGCGCAAGCACGGCATGGCATCTTTTTGCCTGCATACTTGCGTAGCCCCTTGAATGCCTACGGAACACCGCTGGTTCCGAGGACAAAGCACAGGAAGAGGCCATGGAGGAAGAAGAAGAGGAGGGGGTGGAGGAGAGAGGTGTGTCACAACCAGTAGTAGCATTTTGGAGACGTGGCGGCGGAACAACCTCCAACACTACTGCACCTTGTCCTGCATCCTTCCCAGCTGCCAAAAGAGTGACCCAATGGGCCGTGAAAGAAAGGTAACGTCCCTGTCCATGCCTGCTGGACCATGAGTCAGCGGTAATATGCACCTTACCGCTGACCGCCCTGTCCAGCGAGGCCAAGACATTGCCTTCCACATGCCGGTAGAGAGCCGGAATCGCCTTCCGTGAGAAAAAGTGGCGTTTGGGAACCTGCCACTGAGGAACCGCACATTGCACAAACTCACGGAAGGGGGCCGAGTCTACCAACTGAAAAGGCAGCAGTTGAAGCGCTAGCAATTTAGCCAAGCTAGCATTCAACCGCTGGGCATGTGGATGGCTGGGAGTGAACTTCTTTCGACGGTCCAGCAGCTGGGGCAGGGAAATTTGCCTGCTAGAATCGGACGTCGGTGTACTGCTAGCAGAGTGCCCGCAAGTACTTGGCTGGGACACACCTAATTCTACACCTTCATTCCTCTCAGAGCAGGTTTCAGAGAGGACTGAAGGTATAGTGGGGTTGGAGATCCCAGCTGATGCGGTGCAAGAAGAGGTCCGCTTTGTTCTTTGGTGTGGGTCTTTAAGGTAGGCTTGCCAACGAGCTGCATGGCAGGTCAACATATGTCTGATCAAGCATGTGGTGCCCAAGCGGGTGATGTTTTGGCCACGCGATATACGCTTGAGACATATGTTGCAAACAGCAGCTGTGCGATCTGATGCACTCGACTCAAAAAAGGCCCACACCAAAGAACTTTTTGAATGACGGGCAGAGGCAGCGCCCTGTACAGGCGGAGCTCTGCAGTGCGATTCCGTCGGTGTGCTGCCCTTACGCTGGCCCCCCGAGGGCATCCTGCCTTGTTGGAGATGTGCCTCCTCCTCATCCTCCTCCTCCTCCTCCTCCTCTCTCCTATTAGGCACCCACGTGGAGTCAGTGACCTCATCATCCCCTCCCTCCTCATCACTGGATCCAATCTGGCAGTATGCTGCAGCTGCTGGAACATGACTGCCAGATTTGTGTCCTTCTTGAGAATCCCCTCCTCTGCTCTCACGCTACTGCCTTCCTCTAGCTGGGTATCATCATCAGACCCTTCGAAACGCTGGGCATCCTCCTGGAGCATGTACCCAACACTGTGCTCAAACAGTTCGGGGGACTCCTCAGGAGGACATGGTTGGTCTAGGGAAGGAGTGACTGATGATGACATTGATACCAGGGAAGAGGACGCTTTGGCAGCTGCTTTGCCAGTACCCTGAGCCTGGGTGAGAGAGGATGAGGAGGATGAGGAGGGCTTGGTCTTCCACTCTACCAAGTCTTCGGCATGATGCGGCTCAACACGTCCAGCTGCCGAAAAGAAGGACAAGCGTGTCCCATGGCCACGTGCTGATGGCGATGCACCGCGTCCACGACCAGCACTGTTGTCTCTAGACACAGAGCCTGCTTGCCCTCTTTTATTGGCTCCTGACTGTCTGTCTCTCCTTGTTTGCCTTCCAGACATTCTAATGGCCTGCAGGGAAATGGGAAAACCAGCAATAAGGCCTAGCTTCAGGAGTATATTTTGCAGGAATCACACTACGCCTGCTGTAGGTGCTGCAAATGCCTGTTGGTGTAACACACCAAGAAAAAGCAACAATACAGGCTAAGTTCAGGTGTAATATGATCAAGAGGCACACTCTGCCCGCTGTAAGTGCCGCAAAATCCTGTTGGTGTAACACACCAGGAAAAAGCAGCAATACAGGCTAAGTTCAGGTGTAATATGATCAGGAGGCACACTCCGCCCGCTGTAAGTGCCGCAAAAACCTGTTGGTGTAACACACCAGGAAAAAGCAGCAATACAGGCTAAGTTCAGGTGTAATATGATCAGGAGGCACACTCCGCCCGCTGTAAGTGCCGCAAAATCCTGTTGGTGTAACACACCAGGAAAAAGCAGCAATACAGGCTAACTTCAGGTGTAATATGGTCAGGAGGCACACTCCGCCCGCTGTAAGTGCCGCAAAATCCTGTTGGTGTAACACACCAGGAAAAAGCAGCAATACAGGCTAAGTTCAGGTGTAATATGGTCAGGAGGCACACTCCGCCCGCTGTAAGTGCCGCAAAATCCTGTTGGTGTAACACACCAGGAAAAAGCAGCAATACAGGCTAAGTTCAGGTGTAATATGATCAGGAGGCACACTCCGCCCGCTGTAAGTGCCGCAAAATCCTGTTGGTGTAACACACCAGGAAAAAGCAGCAATACAGGCTAAGTTCAGGTGTAATATGGTCAGGAGGCACACTCCGCCCGCTGTAAGTGCCGCAAAATCCTGTTGGTGTAACACACCAGGAAAAAGCAGCAATACAGGCTAAGTTCAGGTGTAATATGATCAGGAGGCACACTCCGCCCACTGTAAGTGCCGCAAAATCCTGTTGGTGTAACACACCAGGAAAAAGCAGCAATACAGGCTAAGTTTAGGTGTAATATGATCAGGAGGCACACTCCGCCCGCTGTAAGTGCCGCAAAATCCTGTTGGTGTAACACACCAGGAAAAAGCAGCAATACAGGCTAAGTTCAGGTGTAATATGGTCAGGAGGCACACTCCGCCCGCTGTAAGTGCCGCAAAATCCTGTTGGTGTAACACACCAGGAAAAAGCAGCAATACAGGCTAAGTTCAGGTGTAATATGATCAGGAGGCACACTCCGCCCGCTGTAAGTGCCGCAAAATCCTGTTGGTGTAACACACCAGGAAAAAGCAGCAATACAGGCTAAGTTCAGGTGTAATATGGTCAGGAGGCACACTCCGCCCGCTGTAAGTGCCGCAAAATCCTGTTGGTGTAACACACCAGGAAAAAGCAACAATACAGGCTAAGTTCAGGTGTAATATGATCAGGAGGCACACTCCGCCCACTGTAAGTGCCGCAAAATCCTGTTGGTGTAACACACCAGGAAAAAGCAGCAATACAGGCTAAGTTTAGGTGTAATATGATCAGGAGGCACACTCCGCCCGCTGTAAGTGCCGCAAAATCCTGTTGGTGTAACACACCAGAAAAAAGCAGCAATACAGGCTAAGTTCAGGTGTAATATGGTCAGGAGGCACACTCCGCCCGCTGTAAGTGCCGCAAAATCCTGTTGGTGTAACACACCAGGAAAAAGCAGCAATACAGGCTAAGTTCAGGTGTAATATGATCAGGAGGCACACTCCGCCCGCTGTAAGTGCCGCAAAATCCTGTTGGTGTAACACACCAGGAAAAAGCAGCAATACAGGCTAAGTTCAGGTGTAATATGATCAGGAGGCACACTCCGCCCGCTGTAAGTGCCGCAAATGCCTGTTGGTGTAACACACCAGGAAAAAGCAGCAATACGGGCTAACTTCAGGTGTATAATGTGCAGGAGGCTTAGCAACAATGACACTGACACTGTCCCCTGCCTATCCTTCTCTCTCCCTGCACACAAGGTTTATCAAAGTATATGACACTGACACTCTCCCTGCCTATCCTTCTCTCTCCCTGCACACAAGGTTTAGCAAAGAATATGACACTGACACTGTCCCCTGCCTATCCTTCTCTCTCCCTGCACACAAGGTTTATCAAAGTATATGACACTGACACTCTCCCTGCCTATCCTTCTCTCTCCCTACACACAAGGTTTAGCAAAGAATATGACACTGACACTCTCCCTGCCTATCCTTCTCTGTCCCTACACACAAGGTTTAGCAAAGAATAGATTTGACACTGTCCCTGCCTATCCTTCACTTTCCCTGCTCCGGAACACACTACACGAGGCCGCCGCGCTGGCGGCCTTTTATAGTGTGGGGCGTGTACTAAACCCCCTCAGCTATAATTGGCCACAGGCATCCTGCCTGTGGCAAATCATTGCTCTCCTCGCTGCCGGCGCTGTGATTGGCCAAGCATGCAGGGTCACAGTGCATGCTTGGCCAATCACAGCGCCGGGATTACACTGCGATGGTGCAGTGTATTGTGGGCCGTTCGCGTCACTCGAATTTGGCGCGAACGGCCAAAATCGTTCGTTGTTCGCCGAACGCGCGAACAGCCGATGTTCGAGTCAAACCTATGTTCGACTCGAATACCGAGCTCATCCCTACTCTCTACCTCCTGCTGGATTTTGCTTCTAATGCCCTTGTGGAGACTTCCATTTGTGGATGGACATTTTATGGTTACACAACCTATCACATTGCTATAATCTTTTTATATGGAATATAAACTGAAGGACTTATGAATACCGTATATACTCGAGTATAAGCCGAGTTTTTCAGCACATTTTTTTTGTGCTGAAAATGCCCCCCTCGGCTTATACTCGAGTCACCTTTTTGCGCCTGATCTCCCGTAATTTGCAGACCCAGTACCGGCCCGCCATAGGTCCCCTGGACCCCAATCCTGTCACACATGTAGCCCCACTCTTACTCTATTAGTGTGCAAAGTTTGTTGTCCGGGGAACCTACGGCCGGGGAGCACCGATTTTTCAAATCCGGGCTCCCCTTCCATAGACTCCCATGTTAAATGGTAATTTCTCCAGTGATTTTGGGGACCTGGTACTGGCTGGTCCTAGGTCTTCTGGAGCTGAACCATGGCACACATGTAGCCCCATGTCTCCTCTACAAGTGTGCAAAGGATTTTGTCTGGAGGACCTACGGAAGGGGAGCACCGATTTTTTAAATCCGGGCACCCCTTCCATAGACTCCCATGTTAAATGGAAATATCTCCGGTGATTTGGGGACCCAGTACCGGCCGGTCATAGGTCCCCTGGAGCCGAAACATGGCACACATGTATCCCCATTTCTCCTCCACAAGTGTGCAAAGTTTGTTGTCTGGGAGACCTACGGCCGGGGAGCACCAATTTTTCAAATCCGGGAACCCCTTCCATAGACTCCCATGTTAAACGTCAGTCTAGTCATGGACACAGTGAGGCATGGGCACAGTGAGGCAAGGGCACAGTGAGGCATGAGCACAGTGTGGCATGGACACAGTGAGGCAAAGTGAGGCACAGTGAGGTATGCAGATGGACACCCTAGGCTTATACTCAAGTCAATAAGAGCCTTGGCTTATATTCGGGTTGGCTTATACTCGAGTATATATGGTAAGTGGTTGTGAAACAAATAATTTGAGTTTGCATTATTTCCTATGGGGAAATTTGTTTTGATATACAAGTGCTTTGGATTACTAGCATGTTTCTGGAACGAATTATGCTCGCAATCGAAGGTTTTAATGTATATATATTGTGACAGCAGGAAGGTAAAGTCACCTGGTTGCATCCAGGGGGGTAGATATATTTCGCCCAGATTCAGGCTTTACGCCGACTTATACAACTAGGTGGAGAGTTGTATAAGCCCAGCTGGGGCTAGTGGGCTCATGGATGACTCATACCTCTAGGGAGAGTGTGGGGCGTCGTGCAGACAGGGAGTTGATGAGACCAGCTGAAGCTTGTCAGCTCATTTAGGCCTCTATAAAAACTCCCAGTTTCATTAGATGTTAGCTCATGCCTGGACCCAGACCTGTGTGGACTGTCTAGGGAGAGTGAACCCCTGTGCGGTGAGACAAAGCCTGTGTGGCTATTTGCTTGGACATTTAAAACCAGGGACTTAGGGACTAGGACAGCACTAGGCTGATCCCAGTTGTTAGTTAGGAAACCTGTATGTTTAGTCAGAGGTCAACTTGACCAGGATTTATTTTGTTTATGTTTCTTTTGCTTTGCTGTGTTTTGTCACTGTAAATAGAAAATAAACCGCACCTTTTTTGATTTTGAAAACCACAACCTCCGTTTGCTGGGCCTGTTTTGTGTGGGGAGCCCATCCCGGGGGTCACACACACCCGCTGCCGAGCTAACCCCCTCACAGTTGGTGGAGAACCAGTGGCAGTTTTTTTTTAAGCCAGCATGGAGGAGATACTGAAGCAGCTGGCTCTAGCAAATGCCAATCAACAGCAGACAAATGCAGGTTTGCAAAAGAGCCTTGCAGCTCATCAACAGAGCCTTGCAGCTCAACAACAGAACTTCGCAGCCCAGCAGCAAGCTCATCAACAGAGCCTTGCAGCCCAGCAGCAGACAAACGCAACTTTGCAACAGAGTCTGGAGGCTCAGCAACGAGCCCAGCAGCAATCTGAGGCCCCTTCATAGACCTGTTGCAGAAGCAAGAGCAGAGACTACAACAACAGATGGAAGCAGTAATGCAGCAACGTCCGCAGACCAGTGAGGAAAGCCGTCCCACTAATACCGCGTCCTTTGGGGTGAGTCGTTTATTGACAAAAATGACTGGAGAGGATGATCCAGAGGTATTTTTGACCACATTTGAAAGGACCGCTGAAAGAGAAAAGTGGCCTGAGGAGCAGTGGGCTGGACTGGTGGCTCCTCTGTTAACTGGTGAATCGCAGAAAGCTTACTATGACCTAGAGCCTAACCAAGCAAAAGACTATGTGATGCTAAAAGCTGAAATATTGGCAAGGCTGGGTGTCACCCAGGCTGTCCGGGCTCAGCGTGTGCATAACTGGACTTTCCAGCTTGGAAAACCCCCCAGGTCTCAAATGTATGATCTCATTCACCTGAGCAGAAAGTGGCTACAGCCAGAGACTTTGTCCGCACCAAAGATTGTGGAACGTGTTGTAATGGATCGGTTTTTGAGAGCTCTTCCTACTGCCATCCAAAAGTGGGTAAGCCATGGAGACCCAGAGACGGCCGATGGTCTTGTGGATCGTGTGGAGAAATACTTGGCTACAGAGAACCTGACGGCCTCTTCCAGAGACACTCGGACTTTCCACCCTAAGACCAGACCATCCCCAGGGGCGGATAAGAGGATTCCAAGGGGTGAGGGTGGAGAGAGTGAGAGGGTGGGAGCTCTACCCCAAGTTTGGCGAGAACAGCCTGGGAAATCAGCGGCTCAAGAGGCGGCAAGAAGGATCGTTTGCTACCGCTGCCGGCAAGCGGGACATATTGCAGCCAATTGCCCGGTTGTGGAGGAACCCATGCAGTGTGACTTTCTGACGGGCAGACGTCAGTCGCTGTGTGCGACAGTCGCATGCACTGCCATTCGAGGAACTGAGAAACATTTATGCAAAATGTGTGTTAATGGTAGAAATGTTGTGGTATTGCTGGATTCAGGTAGCCTTGTGACCCTGATAAAGGCTGAGTTAGTTAAAACAGAGGTCTCTGGGAATAGCAAGGTAGCTGTTATTTGTGTGCATGGGGACACCCGAGAGTATCCAGTGACTACAGTGTGTTTCGAGACCCCCAAAGGTACCCTCTCTCATCCAGTGGGCTTAGTATCTCAGTTACCGCATGACGCCATTGTGGGAAGGGATTTTCCGAAGTTCTGGGAACTGTGGGATGATCCTGAGCCCCTCACTGGTGCCCCTATGTACCAGGAATGTGATAGCCAGAACTCCCCTGAGAGTGGTGAGGACTCTCCGGAATTTCCCTTATCAGTATTGGCAGGGGAGACTCAAGAAACTGGAGAGGAGCCCACCTCCTCAGACGAAAACCTACCGTCTGTGGAGTTTTCTGATCTTGAGGTTCACAGGGAAAACTTTGCCACAGAACAGTTGAAAGACCCCGCCCTAATAAAGGCACGGGAAAACGTAGTGAAAATAGATGGCGAGTTAGTGAACCCAGATAATACCTGCACTTACCCATACTTCAGCGTAGAGAAGGACCTACTGTATCGGGTGGCAAAAAGGGCAGAAGAAACCGTTGAGCAGCTTGTGGTGCCCAAACCTTACAGGAAGTTGGTGTTGGAGTTGGCCCATGGGCACATTCTTGGAGGTCATCTGGGGACAGAGAAAACCCGAGAGAGGGTATTACAGAGATTCTATTGGCCGGGGGTGATGAAGGACGTAGAAAATTATTGTTCCTCCTGCCCTGTGTGTCAGAGGTCGGCCCCGATGCCACATTTCCGTAGCCCGCTGGTCCCTCTACCCATCATTGAGGTCCCGTTTGAGAGGATCGCCATGGATTTGGTAGGTCCTATAATCAAGTCCGCTAGGGGGCACCAGTACATATTAGTTATAATGGACTATGCCACCCGTTATCCAGAAGCGATCCCTCTCCGAAATACCTCGGCCAAAACCATAGCCAAAGAGCTATCTCTTGTGTTTAGCCGGGTGGGTATTTGTAAAGAACTGCTTACGGACCAAGGTACACCCTTTATGTCCCGGGTTATGAAGGAGCTGTGTAAATTATTCAAAGTGACGCAATTACGTACATCTGTGTATCACCCCCAAACCGATGGGCTGGTTGAAAGATTCAACAAAACCCTAAAACAAATGTTGAAGAAAGTGGTGGATAGAGATGGAAAGGATTGGGACTGTCTACTTCCTTATCTGATGTTTGCTATTAGGGAGGTGCCCCAATCCTCTACGGGATTCTCCCCCTTTGAGTTACTGTATGGGAGACACCCAAGAGGGCTGTTGGATATTGCCAAGGAAACTTGGGAAAGTGAGAGTTCTCCCCACAGGAGTGTGATTGAGCATGTCGCCCTGATGCAAGACCGAATTGCACAGGTAATGCCCATCGTGAAGGAACATTTGGCCCAAGCGCAGTTAGCACAGCAGAGAGTGTACAACCGTGGAGCCAAGACCCGTACCTTTTCCCCGGGGGATAGGATACTGGTACTTGTCCCTACGGTTGAAAGTAAATTCCTTGCCAAATGGCAAGGCCCCTACGAGATAATGGAAAAAGTGAGCGAAGTGAATTACAAGGTCAGACAACCAGGAAGGCGAAAGCCCGAACAGATCTATCACGTTAATCTGTTGAAAGCCTGGAGGGATAGAGAGTCCCTAGTCGCAGACACTTGGTCACCAGCTCAAACTGGTTGCGTGATTCCTGAGGTTGGAATAGCAGCCACCTTGTCACAACCCCAACAACAGGAGGTTAAGGAGTTTGTGCTTCGCAACAAGGAGGTATTCTCTGAGCTGCCGGGACAAACATCTGGGGTAGAGCATGACATCATTACCCCGCCCGGTGAAAGGGTGAAGTTAAAACCCTATCGGATCCCAGAGGCCCGACGGGAGGCAATACGGGAGGAAGTACAGAAAATGCTGAACTTAGGGGTGATAGAGGAGTCCCAAAGTGATTGGTCTAGTCCCATCGTGTTGGTGCCTAAACCGGATGGGAGCTGGCGATTTTGTAACGATTTTCGTCAGTTGAACAAAGTTACAAAATTTGACACCTACCCCATGCCACGTATAGATGAGTTGATCGACCGGCTGGGAACAGCCCGATACATGACGACTCTTGACCTCACAAAAGGGTATTGGCAAATCCCCCTGGCCAAGTCGGCCAAAGAGAAAACCGCATTTGTAACCCCAGACGGGGCGTTCCAATATAAAAGAATGCCGTTCGGGTTACAGAATGCGCCGGCCACATTCCAGCGGAAAATGGACCAGATGCTGAGGTCCCATCGGAAGTATGCTGCGGCTTACCTGGATGACGTAATTGTCCATAGCACAGATTGGGCCTCACATCTGCCAAAAGTGCAAGCAGTCCTGGACTCTGTTCGGGAAGCGGGGTTTACGGCTAACCCCAAGAAGTGTACCATTGGGCAGGAGGAGGCCAAATATCTTGGGTACACCATTGGGAGGGGAGTAATAAAACCCCAACTCAACAAAGTCGAGGCCATCCAGAGTTGGCCACGTCCCAACAGCAAGAAGCAGGTACGAGCCTTTCTGGGAATCGCTGGGTATTATCGGCGATTCATTCCCCACTTTGCTTCTAAGGCTGTGCCCCTAACCAACCTGACGAAGGGGAAAGGGTCGGTCATGATTAAATGGACCCCCGAGGCTGAGGCAGCATTCCAATTCTTGAAACAAGCCTTATGTAGCCAGCCAGTGTTGTACTCACCCGACTTCTCTAAAGACTTTGTCGTACAAAGTGATGCGTCAGATGTGGGGTTAGGAGCAGTATTGTCCCAGGTCTGGAACGGGGAAGAGCACCCAGTCATTTACCTCAGCAGGAAGTTGAAGTCCCAAGAGGTAAATTACGCCACCGTTGAAAAGGAGTGTTTAGCGGTGAAGTGGGCTCTAGATTCCCTTCGGTACTACCTGCTAGGTAGGCACTTTGACATGGTTACGGATCACGCTCCGTTAAAGTGGATGGCTCAAAACAAGGAAACAAATAGAAGAGTGAATAGGTGGTTCCTGGCCCTCCAGGAATTCAACTTCACAGTAAAGCATCGCCCTGGCGTTCAAATGGGGAATGTGGATGCTTTGTCTCGAGTACATGAATGCCTGATTGCTGGTGTTCCAACCCCGAGGTTAAAACAAGAGGGGGGGGTATGTGACAGCAGGAAGGTAAAGTCACCTGGTTGCATCCAGGGGGGTAGATATATTTCGCCCAGATTCAGGCTTTACGCCGACTTATACAACTAGGTGGAGAGTTGTATAAGCCCAGCTGGGGCTAGTGGGCTCATGGATGACTCATACCTCTAGGGAGAGTGTGGGGCGTCGTGCAGACAGGGAGTTGATGAGACCAGCTGAAGCTTGTCAGCTCATTTAGGCCTCTATAAAAACTCCCAGTTTCATTAGATGTTAGCTCATGCCTGGACCCAGACCTGTGTGGACTGTCTAGGGAGAGTGAACCCCTGTGCGGTGAGACAAAGCCTGTGTGGCTATTTGCTTGGACATTTAAAACCAGGGACTTAGGGACTAGGACAGCACTAGGCTGATCCCAGTTGTTAGTTAGGAAACCTGTATGTTTAGTCAGAGGTCAACTTGACCAGGATTTATTTTGTTTATGTTTCTTTTGCTTTGCTGTGTTTTGTCACTGTAAATAGAAAATAAACCGCACCTTTTTTGATTTTGAAAACCACAACCTCCGTTTGCTGGGCCTGTTTTGTGTGGGGAGCCCATCCCGGGGGTCACACACACCCGCTGCCGAGCTAACCCCCTCACAATATATATATATATATATATATACACACACACCATAGTTTGTATACTGATAACTTTCACCTTTCACACAGACTAAATAATATACACCCAATTAACCATTAGTTTTTTCACCAAATAAATGTAGCAGAATACATTTTATAAATCTTCAGTCTTTTTTCCTTTATATAGCAAAACACTTGACACTTGCTCTGCACCACCCCCCCCCCCCCAGGATTTTCTCTGGGGGCACACACAAAGTAGTATAAGCGTAGAGCACTGATGGGGAACCCTAGAAGAAGAGGTAAGGGGTTGCTCTGTACAATGCTATTGACAGAGCAGGCAAGTATAATAAGTTTATTTATATTAAGCAAACAAACGTATAGCCCTTCCCAATCGAGCGCTCCAGGAGGAAAAAGAGAAATCCGGTGAAAGAAAAAAACACTTGCAAGAGGTTGTGCTATAAAACACCTCCCTCCTACTACCAATGAAGGAAAAAAGCTGCTGCTAGTTCCTGTCCATAGACAGGCAAAATAATAAACAGAAAAAACACATATACACAATAAATAATATATATATATATATATATATATATATATATATAAGCAGCGCTAATTAAGTGCAAGCTGTGGGGGAGGGGAAACAGTTTCAGACAGGAGTGAATCTTAAGGTAAAAAACACACAGTATCTCATGGATAAGTCTGTAATAGGAGGTGATGAGAAAAAGCAATCTTCTTAATAGAGCCGCAATGCTCTCATTCTGCCACCAACACCACCACTCGTGAAGAGAGGAAAACTGGGGGGCCGTGAGACCTCCCCAATGATAGAACTCTTACCAGACGGTGCTGGATCAAAGGCAAAAACAAAGTGGCTACAGATCTCCTCCTCTCTCAGATAGCGGATATCATCAGACGGGATGCTCACATGTGTGTAAGAAAGAAGATCCACAATAGTGTAACTCCACAAAAACACAAGTTTATTGGTCCCCAATAACTCCCATAAAAACCGCACTTACAATATATAAAAAATCATAATACATTACTCGATCATGGACGTTGCTGGAACCGCGAGATGTCAGAGCTGTGTCTCCGTCCTAACTTCCCTGCGTTCCCTGCTCCGTTCAGCTGACGTACGTGTGCGACGACCAGCGTCGTGACGTCACTATGATATGCAGTCACTGTATCTAACCCAGACGCGTTTCGTCAGTAATAGACATCATCTGTGGGTGTGGACAAGTCGACGTCACGACGCTGGTCGTCGCACACGTACGTCAGCTGAACGGAGCAGGGAACGCAGGGAAGTTAGGACGGAGACACAGCTCTGACATCTCGCGGTTCCAGCAACGTCCATGATCGAGTAATGTATTATGATTTTTTATATATTGTAAGTGCGGTTTTTATGGGAGTTATTGGGGACCAATAAACTTGTGTTTTTGTGGAGTTACACTATTGTGGATCTTCTTTCTTACACACATGTGAGCATCCCGTCTGATGATATCCGCTATCTGAGAGAGGAGGAGATCTGTAGCCACTTTGTTTTTGCCTTTGATCCAGCACCGTCTGGTAAGAGTTCTATCATTGGGGAGGTCTCACGGCCCCCCAGTTTTCCTCTCTTCACGAGTGGTGGTGTTGGTGGCAGAATGAGAGCATTGCGGCTCTATTAAGAAGATTGCTTTTTCTCATCACCTCCTATTACAGACTTATCCATGAGATACTGTGTGTTTTTTACCTTAAGATTCACTCCTGTCTGAAACTGTTTCCCCTCCCCCACAGCTTGCACTTAATTAGCGCTGCTTATATATATATATATATATATATATATATATTATTTATTGTGTATATGTGTTTTTTCTGTTTATAATAAGTTTATTGTTTTAATTGAAAATGCCCTTACAACCACTTTAAATACCAAAAGAATGCTCCATCTGTCTCAAAAAAAGATATACAATTTATTTGAGTGCATTGTTGCATGACTGAGTAATTGTCATTCAAAGTGTAACAGCCCAGAAAACTGAAAAAATTGCCTAGACTTATTAGGGTAAAACAGCCTGGTGTTCGAGTGATTAAAGGGGGTTTCCAGGTATTGATAAGCCCACATGCCTGTAGACCCCCACACAACCACCAGACAAGGTTTGTGTGGAAGAGGCCCTTGTCCTCATGACCTATAGGTACGGCCCGCACTAGATTTGGAGAACTGGTGATGTGGAACACAGTGTGCCTAGACACTACTCCCTGAAACATATGGTAATAAATCCACTAAAGATCTTAGAGTATGGGTTATAGAATCCATTCCTCCTCTGTCTTCCTTTGAAGAAAGATTTCAACAACTGTGTAGATGTGAGAGTTTCTGGATTTTCACATTAAATACCCTTGCTCCAAGAGGTTTAAATAAAGAATTGGAGGTTCACACTATTATTTAGCCTGTCAGCTCACTAGGACTTTGATTGTTTGTTCTTCTTCCCCCTCTTTTTTTATGTATATATTTAAAATGAAAAAATATATAGATACATAGGTTTCTGATCAACAGTCTGAGTTTTTTATTATTCTTTAAATCTATTCCCTCTTTAACATTGTATTGAAATTAGTAATGTGGCTTTTCATCTCCCATTTCTCTCTTGTCTGGATGCATCCTTGCTTAGCAATGTACAAGTCCTTTGTCTCTTCCCACATACATACTGCTCTCCATCAGGTGTCATTTTGACAGTTTTGATAATACCTTCCATAAATGTATCAAACGCCTTCAAAGATTAAAAAATATATTTCTAATTGTCTTTTATTACCACCACACCAGCCAAATATCTAATATCATTTTAACCAGTTCGGTCCCTCAGTCAGTTTTGTTTCATTAACATCTGGTTAATTGGTCTTCATTTAGTTCCTCATATCATTCCCTATACTATTTGTTGAATTTTAATTACCGTAAATATATATGAATGGTGACTGTCATGCATCTACCCCGCCTCCACAAGCTTATTGGTCAACCTGTCAAAGTCACTCTCATTTCCCACCTGCTATATTAGCTTGTAGTCGTCAGTATAAAAAAAAATCTTGCTTCACTATTAGGCATACTTGATTAAGGAGTACGGGCCTCTGAAATGCATTGTATACGCCCCTTTACTTCCTGATGCCTGCTGTCTTGGTCCTAGGAGCCCATAGATGCTGCCATCTTCACATCCCTTTGGCAGTATACTGGCTGTGCTGCACTCAGCTCTCCTCTGTTCCAAGCTCAAGCAGAACTGCATTTACTTGAATTTAAAGCGGAGTTCCACCCAAAAATTTAACTTCCGCTTTTTGGAATCCTCACCCCCTCTGGCACCTTTCAGGGGGGAGGAGGGAGCAGATACCTGTGTAATCCAGGTATTTGCTCCCAATTCGGTGACCTACGCCACCGAAGATGGCGGCGTTTCAACCCGAGAGCCGAGAGACAGATCGGCTTCGGGTGCCGACATCGCGGGCGCCCAGGACAGGTACTTGTCCAAGTATTAAAAGTCAGCAGCTGCAATATTTGTAGCTGCTGACGATTAATATAATTTTTTTCGGCGGAACTCCACTTTAAGTGTTTACTTATGTTGTGCAATAAATGGATACATGCTTTTATTAACATGTGCGCTGTGGCCCTGTTCATGTCTCCTTGTCCTCATGAACATGGGGACAATGTGCTTTGCCAGAAAGACTCACTCCAGAGGATAATCAGCGATATTTGCTCCCTTAATAATGTCCAGTGACAAAACATGTTGGGAAGAGTCTATTAACACAGTCTGTGAGTGTATCACTGCTTATTCTCTGGAGTAAATCCTGGAGTCTGACAGCCAAATTGGATGTCTGACAGGGTAAAGGGGAACTGAAGGCTGAAGGAGAGAAAAGCTAAGAGCGATATGGTGGAGTATGGACATTGATTTATACAGTTTTGGTTATTTTAACCTTTTGATAAATGTTTTAACCTTTAACCGCTTAAGGACCGCCCCAGGTACATATACTGCGGCAGGGTGGCCTTTAAGCACAAAATCACGTACCTCTACATGATTCCTCTCTTTGGCTTTAGAGCACACGTGGGCACCACCGGAGCCCCACTCCCGCTGTGATTGGACACAGCGGGAGCCAATCAATAGGTCTAGCGGACATCCCGGCGATCATTCGGAGAGAGGTAGAACAGCGGTCGGCCTATGTAAACAAGGCAAATCGATGGTCTGCTAGTAAGGACAGAGCTCTTGTGTTTCTGCTAAGCAGGAAAACGGATCCCTGTCTTTCTTCAGTTAAGCCATCCCCCACACAGTAGGAAAGCACTCCCAGGGAACACAGTTAACCCTTTGATCACCCCTGATATTAACCCCTTCCCTGCCAGTGTCATTTATACAGTGATAGTGCATATTTTTTTAAGCATCTATCACTGTATTGGTGTCACTGGTCCCCAAAAGGTGTTACTTAGTGTTAGATTTGCCCGCCACAATGTCGCAGTCCCGTTAAAAATCGCTGATCACCGCTATTACTAGTAAAAACAATTTAAAAAAAGCCATAAATCTATCCCATAGTTTGTAGTCGCTATAATTTTTGCGCAGACCAATCAATAAACGCTTATTTTTTTTTTACCGAACACATGTAGCAGAACACATATTGGCCTAAATTGATGAAGAAATTTGGTTTTCATTTTTTTATTGGATGTGTTTTATAGCAGAAAGTAAAAAATATACTTTTTTTTTAAAAAATTGTCTGACTTTTTTGTTAATAGCTCACAAAATAAAAACTGCAGAGGTGATCAAATACCACCAAAATAAAGCTCTATTTGTGGGGAAAAGAGGACATCAATTTTATTTGGGTACAGTGTCGCATGACTGCGTAATTGTTAGTTGACCACTTCAGCCCTGGAAGATTTGGCTGCTCAATGACCAGAGCACTTTTTACAATTTGGCACTGTGCTACTTTAACTGGTAAATTGCGCGGTCATGCAATGTTGTACCCAAACAAAATTTGTATCCTTTTTTCCCACAAATGGAGCTTTCTTTTGATGGTATTTGATTGCCTCTGCGATTTTTTTCTTTTTGCGATATAAATGGAAAAAGACTGAAAATTTGGAAAAAAAAATATATTTTCTAGTTTTTGTTATAGAAAAAATCAAATAAACTCAATCTTAGTCATACATTTAGGCCAAAATGTATTCAGCCATATGTCTTTGGTAAATAAAATGTCAATAAGCGTATATTTATTTGTTTGTGCAAAAGTTATAGCGTCTACAAACTAGGGTACATTTTCTGGAATTTATGCAGCTTTTTGTTTATGACTAAAACAACAATATTATTGTCGCGCCAAGGCAATCCCAAATAGGCGGTGGTATAGCTAGGGGTGAGTCAATCCTTGGACCATATAAATAAGGATTGTGTGTATAAGGGAAAGGATGGTAAGGAGGAGGTGTAATTCTGGTTTGAGTATCAAGGAAATATTGAGAATTGTTCAAACCAAGGCAAGGATGGGAACATAAATAATTAAAAATTAAAAATTAAAAGATTAAAATTAGAATTAAAATTAGAATTAGTCCAGATAGAAAGTCCGTGTGTCCTGGGTGGAAACCTCAGGATTTTTGAAGATCTGGAAATCCACACTAGAAAAGCAGCTAGCTGTAGAGCAGAAGTTACTCTGATAGTGGGAACAGAAAAGACAAACAGAGCAGCGCCAATCTGAGTGTAGTATTAAAAGTAACAGACTTTAATCACAAAATATATACACTCACTAGAAAGTGGTTGTAAATGGGAACATCATGGATAAGCATCATGTATAAGCAGCGCTGTCCATGGTGATGACGCACACGTTCGGAGCATGCCTGATGAAGGAGCACGCATGCTCCGAACGCATGTGTCATCACCAACTGCCCAACAGCAGCTACCACCTGATCCTGTGACGTCCAGCCGACGAGTCTCCCATGCGCCCTCCACATCAAGCCCGGGACACCGGAACCCACCGGCGCCGGCGAGCCTGACAGGATCGCGTTGCAGCTGAGCCACCCTGGACTCCTATAAAATCGGACAGCGCTGCTTATCCATGATGCTTATCCATGATGTGCCCATTTACAACCACTTTCTAATGAGTGTATATATTTTGTGATTAAAGTCTGTTACTTTTAATACTACACTCAGATTGGCGCTGCTCTGTTTGTCTTTTTAGTTTATGACTGCCTATCTCATTTCTTAAGGTGCTAAAATGGCAGGGCAGTACAAACCACCCACAAATGACCCAATTTTGGAAAGTAGACACCCCAAGGAAATTGCTGAGAGGCATGTTGAGCCCATTGAATATTTTATTTTTTGTCACAAGTGATTGAAAAATGAAATAATAAATTGCTCACACATGCCATGGTTATATGTGGAATTACACCCCAAAATACATTCTGCTGCTTCTCCTGAGTATGGGGATACCACATGTGTGAGACTTTTTGGGAGCCTAGCCGCGTACAGGACCCTGACAACCAAGCACCGCCTTCAGGATTTCTAAGGGTGTACATTTTTGATTTCACTTCCTCACTACCTATCACAGTTACGGAGGCCCTGAAATGTCAATATAGCACAAACCCCCCCCCCCCCCAAATGACCCCATTTTGGAAAGAAGACACTTCAAGCTATTTGCTGAGAGGCATGTTGGATCCATAGAATAGTTAATACTTTTCCACAAGTTTTTTTTTTACACAAAGTTGTCAATAAAAATTATATATTGTTCAAACATGGCATGGTTATATGTGGAATTACACCCCAAAATACATTCTGCTGCTTCTCCTGAAGTCTGAGGATACCACATGTGAGACTTTTTGGCAGTCTAACTGCATACAGGACCCCGAAAACCAATCACCGCCTTCAGGCTTTCTATGGGCGTACATTTTTGATTTCACTCACTGCCTATCACAGTTTTGGGGGCTATGAAATGCCCAGATGGCACAAAAAAAAAACAAATTACCCCATTTTGGAAAGTAGACACCCCAAGGTATTTGCTGAGAGGTGTGTTGAGTATTTTGCAGATCTCGCTTTTTGTTTCTTTGAAAAAAGAAAAAAAAATATTTTCTTTCTTCATCAAAAACAAATTAGAGCTGCAAAATACTCACCGTGCCTCTTAGCAAATACATTGGGGTGTCTACTTTCCAAAATGGGGTCATTTGGGTGGGGGGTGCTCTTTGGACATTTCAGGGCCTCCGTAACTGTGATGGGTAGTGAGGAGTAAAGTCACAATTTTAAGCCCTTAGAAAGCCTGAAGGCGGTGCTTGGTTTTCGGGGTCCCGTATGCGGCTAGGCTCCCAAAAGGTCTCACACATGTGGTATCCCCGTACTCAGGAGAAGCAGCAGAATGTATTTTGGGGTGTAATTCCACATATGCACATGGCATGTTTGAGCAATATATCATTTAGTGACAACTTTGTGCAAAAAAATAAAAATAAAAAGTGTAATTTTCACAAAAATTGTGACAAAATATAAAATATTCCATGGACACAACATGCCTGCATATTTGCATCAGCAAATAGCTTAGGGTGTCAACTTTCCAAAAAGGGGTCATTTTTTTTTTTTTTTTTAACTGTCCTGGCATTTTATGCACAACATTAGAAGCTTATGTCACACATCATCCACTCTTTTAACCACTTGAAGACAAAGCCCTTTCTGACACTTTTTGTTTACATGAAAAAATATTTATTTATTTTTGCTAGAAAACTACTTTGAACCCCCAAACATTATATATATATTTTTAAAGCAAAGGCCCTACAGATTCAAATGGTGGGTGTTTTTCACAGTATTTGCGCAGTGATTTTTCAAACGCAATTTTTTGAGAAATAAATAACACTGTCAGTTTAGGTGGACAACCATGTCTTGGTAGGTTTGCAGTTGTGCCATATTCTTTCCATTTTTGGATGATGGATTATACAGTGCTCCGTGAGACGTTTAAAGCTTGGGATATTTTTTTATAACCTAACCCTGCTTTAAACTTCTCCACAACTGTATTCCTGATCTGGTGTGTTCCTTAGTCTTCATGATGCTGTTTGTTCACTAAGATTCTCCAACAAACCTCTGAGGGCTTCACAGAACAGCTATATTTATACTGAGATTAAATTACACACAAGTGGACTCTATTTACTAATTATGTATCTTCTGAAGGCAATTGGTTCCACTATATTTTAGTTGGAGGTATTAGAGTAAAGGGGGCTGAATACAAATGCATGCCACACTTTTCAGATATTTATTTGTAAAATAAATTGAAAACCATCAATCATTTTCCTTGCACTTCACAATTATGTGTTGGTCTATCACATAAAATCCCAATAGAATACATTTACATTTTTGGTTGTAACATGACAAAATGTGACAAAATGTGGAAAATTTCAAGGGATTTGAATAGTTTTTCGAGGCACTGTATATATATATATATATATATATATATTGTATATATAAACTTCTTCTGCCATATTGTTTTTTGCATAACATAAAGAAGGGGCCATCATGTCAAAGACACCTCAGTATGTCATGCCATGTGTTCCTCACTGCTCTGTGGATAAATTGGTGGCCAGAAGGAATGAGGGGGTTTAAAGATAGAGACCAGGGCTTTGCGGTCAATGTTTACGTATATCAGTAATCACGCTGCTCTGTTGGCTTAGGCTACACGTTTACAGAAAAAGAGAAGTAGAAACAACTGATGTATTAGATTATGAAGACTCCAGTATGTTTACATGCTTGGGGAAAGGAACGGTACACTTTAACAATAATTAGGTCCAATTTGTTTCCTTCCTTGTTAAGCAGCTTAAAACATCAGAAAATAACATAATTAGAAAAACACTATGCAAAAGCAAAAACTATACCTCAAGCTAACCTTCGCTATTATAAGTAACCATGTGAAAATATTTTGAAATCAATATGAATTTTGTACAAACGTTATATAAGTGTTGAAAAGGAAACATTAGTCAGGCCTGCCATCTTCTGGCTAATGTTTGTACAGCAGTTGCTAATATGGGATTATTTTGGAGAGTAATTGTTCTGGATGTAATTTGGTTTATCACATAAAGACAATTTAGAAACACAAAATGGAACCACTGGTATTATCTAAATATAATTATTTAATGACAATTGAAACTGATATAATGTTGTGTTATACTGTTTTTTTTTTTTGTTTGTTTTTTAGAACATTTTAAAGTAGATCTAAATGCAAAACTTGTTTTATTTTATTTTGGATAGCATGGTGGCACAGTGCCATTTATGTCCCACTGTGAGGATTTCCTGTCTGATAGCCAAAGCAGAAAGGAGGAAACCCCTCCAAAGTGAGGGCATCCCTGGTTGTTGTCAGAGTTGGCCAAACTGGTGTGCCTTTTGGAAGGTTTCTCTCTATTCCTGTTCTGATGACAATCCAAAATATGGGATTTTCTTTTACTTTCACTTTTGGTTAAAGCCGTAAACAGGACAAATACGGAGGATGAAACCCCCTAATGAGCACAGACAACAATAAAAACCTGACAGGTATTCTAATCAGTCTCCACTCTATCCAAAACGAATCAAAAACATTTTGCCTCTAGTTATATTTTAACCACTTGCCGACCAGCCGCTGTCATTATACTGCAGCAGGTCGGCTCGTTACAGCGAATCGCCGTAATTGTACGTTGGCTCCTTTAAGAGCCATAGCAGGGCACGCACGTGTCCACTGCAAGGCTGGGAACCCGATGCGGGTGGACGGCGGCCGTAATACCCTAAGGACACCCGCGATCACGGGCATGAGTGCCAGAACGGGGATTTGTGTGTGTAAACACACAAATCCCCATTCTGACAGGAGAGGAGGGACAGATCATCTGTTCCTAGTAATCAGGAACAGTGATATGTCTCCTCCTCTAGTCAGTCCCATCCCTCCACAGGGGAAACACTAATGGAAGAGCACATTTAACCCCTTGACTGCCCCAAGAAAACCGGTCGTGTGTACGAGGCTTTACTTGCGAAGCTGCCACCACACATTGCTTCTCTGTGGAGCAAGGCACTCTGGCTTCTCCTGTGTTTTGAGTGTTTCTGTTACTGTATGAGAAGTGTCCCTGGGGGGAGTCTGGAATCGCCTGGAGGTGTTGTTGTGCGTATACTGTGCATATGCATCATTGTTTAAGGAAGTAACAGTGTGTTATCAAAGTTAGGAGGCAAGAAATTTGTCATACATGGGTCCCAGAGTTTCTCATATTTAGCTACTTTGTCTAAGAGTATGGCTTCAATTTTGGCATGGATCATAGCTTGTGTGACCCTATTACGAACTGCAAGAGCACAAAGGGAGTGAGTTTTCCGGGCTCTCGCTATCGATTACCAATTGGTTATTTCAGTGCCTTCAGGAGACACATAAAAAGTTGCTAAGAAAAAATGGATTCCTTACATGACTGTCTAAGTGCTTCTCCCAATAGTTCTAATGCATACACCCACTAATTTTCTCTATTGATCCATATTCACAGATATTCCCTGCACTTTTGGGTCAGCTGATCAGCTGAGTAGGCAGTCAATTCACTCACTGGTCTCATTTAAGCAGATATGGTAGTTTCTTTGTAAAGGCTGGTGCAGAAAGAGGACATTAACAAGCATGGCGCATACAGACATGTGTTGGAAGCATGCAGCAGTCACTGGCTGTAATTTCTAAATAAGATATGGGCACAGCGCATCTCGGATTGGCAGGAGGGCACTGTGATTGGCCCTCCAGATTACATGATGGCTGTGTCCAATCACAGCCATCATGTGATGTAAATAGAGAGACGGTTGCTAGGTAATCGGCTCTCCTTCTCCTCACACGGAGCTTGAGGAGAAGGAGAGCAGATCTCTGCAGCCGACAGGTGATCAGTGTGTATGAGCTGTTTTTTACAGCTTTTTACACACTGATCACTGGGCTATTGTCCCCAAAATAGTGTCCCCACACAGTGTCCCTACACAGTAAAAACATCTGTCCCACATATATCCCAGTAAAATCATCTGTCCCAGTGATCATCTGTGCACATCTGTCTATGATCATCTGCACACATCTGTCTGTGATCACACAAACCAATTATTATACACTTTTAAGGATTTTTTTTACCAAAGACATGTAGCAGAATGATGAATGATGAAGTCACATGATCTCTGACGATACATGTAGGGACGTAGAGGCAACCGGTAGTGATGCAGGCGAGCTCGGCGCTCGTGGATACATATGTTTTGTTTACTGTTTGAATGTAAGTACCTTGTATACTTTTTATGCAATAAACGCAATTGTAGTTAAAACATACTACACTATCCTGGGATTCCTTTTACCTTCCCTGCTATTATATATGCACAGCATCCGGAGACCCCTTACACCACGGACGTAACAGCCGCTCCCCAAAACCAGGGACCATATCCAGGGATTGCCCAAGGCACCATCCAAGCAGGCTGGATTACGCTGGATACACTCAGGCTTTTCTTATATGCTGTAACCTCACAGCAGTGAGGTAAGGGGCCATCCATTTACCTTAGCAGAAGGCCATCACTCTGCACATTTGCACCTTAGTAGAAGGCACTAATAACCCCTTCCCTGCCAGTGACTGATCGCTGTATAAATGTCAATGGTTCCAAAAATGTGTCAAAAGTGTCTGATCTGTCCGCCACAATGTCACAGTCTAGCTAAAAATCGCAGATTGTCGCCATTACTAGTAAAAAAATAAAAAATGCCATAAATCTATCCCCTATTTTGTAGACGCTATAACTTTTATGCAAACCAATCAATATACGCTTATTGTGATTTTTTTTACCAAAAATATGTAGAAGAATACATATTGGCATAAACTGATGAAGAAATTATTATTATTTATTTATTTTTTTATATTTATTATAGCAAAAAGTTAAAAATATTGTTTTGTTTTTTCAAAACTGTCGCTCTTTTTTTGTCTCTAGTGCAAAAATAAAAACCACTGAGGTGATCAAATACCACCAAAAGAAAGCTCTATTTGTCGGAAAAAAAGGACATCAATTTTGTTTGGGTACAGCGTCTCACGACCACGCAATTGTCAGTTAAAGCAACTCAGTGCTCTATGGCAAAAAATGGCCTGGCCATTAAGGGGATAATCTTCTGGACCCTAAGTGGTTAAAGCCACATTGCTTTCCTCAAACTATTTCACTTATGAAAAGTATTAGTTATGTGTTCACATGTTACATACTCTATGAACAGAGTTGTGTGCTAATCCGCACTACTGAGCATTGCTTTGTCTTTAGATACACTAACTAATTAGAGACCTAGTTCTCCACAATCAGGGAGTAGGGACCTCCCTAAATGAGTGTACTAGATCTACAGTATATATATTTTTATGGTATATTTTGGAGTTCTGCTTTAAGTAAGTTTAAAAGGCTTGTCTTTAGGTATGTTTTGAATCTGTGTGGGTATGTTTTAGTCTTTTTTTTGAGGGAACATTAGTAAAAAGAAGTACTAGAATTACATATAAAATTTGAATTGACAATTGATAGCTTGTGATATTCTTGTGACTTGATTGTGTATTGTTGACACTACTATCCTTTGGTAGACCTAATTGATGGAATGCAGGTAAGATATTTAAGGAAACAGATTGATTTCAGAACATTTATTGCATAGCAATATCTGTCTGTATCAGTGGCGTACCAACTGGGGGGCATTCCGCCCCGAGTGCCACACACTGTGGGGGGTGTCAGGCCGGCACCCCCCCACGAGTAAAGCGGTGACAGTGGGGTGGGCTCAAGCAGTGCAGCAGCGCAGTGACAGGGAAGTCAAGGAGAGCCGAGCATTGACAGGGTGTGGGGGTGCTCGGGCCGGGTGTGGAACGTACCACTACCCAGGTGACATCCAGAGCCGGCCGAGCAGGAACAGGAGAAAGAAGACACTCTCTCTCCTCTTATAACATAGGAGGAGAGAGAGACAGTGTACAGCGCTGAACTGAGGAACTGCTGGAGTTAACTTTTTAAGTTAACCAGCAGGTGATTGGTTGCTAGGTGGTCCTAGCAACCAATCATTAGCTTGTTAATATGAAAAATAACTCCAGCAGTTCCTCTGTTTAGCGCTGCTGTGTCTCTCCCACTGGCTGCATGATTAAGGTAAGAAGGGGGGGCTGTCTATGTAATATACAGGGGGTCCAGAGGTGCTGTGAGAAGGGGCTGTGTAACATACAGGGGTCCAGAGGTGCAGGTGCTGTGCAAAGGGGTCCAGAGGTGCAGGGTGCTCTGCAAAGGGGTCCAGAGGTGCAGGGTGCTGTGTAATGAAAAGGGGTCCATAGGTGCAGGGTGCTGTGTAATGTAAAGGGTCCAGAGGTGCAGGGTGCTGTGTAATGTAAAGGGTCCAGAGGTGCAGGGTGCTGTGTAATGCAAAGGGGTCCAGAGGTGCAAGGTGTTGTGCAATGTAAAAGGGTCCAGAGGTGCAGGGTGCTGTGTAATGTAAAGGGGTCCAGAGGTGCAGGGTGCTGTGTAAAGGGGTCCAGAAGTGCAGGGTGCTGTGTAATGTAAAGAGGTCCAGAGGTGCAGGGTGCTGTGTAATGTAAAGGGGTCCAGAAGTGCAGGGTGATTAATGTAAAGGGGTCCAGAGGTGCAGTAGTGGAGAGGGGGCACACAGTAGTGACAAAGAGATATTGGGGGAGGCAGAGGTATGCAGGGGGCACAGTGGGGTGTTTTTACATTTTAACGTGGAGGGGGGCAGATATAGGATCCTCCCTGGGTGCCAAATGCTCTAGGTACGTCCCTGGTCTGTATCACCTTGAAAGTTAGGTAAATCACTGGACAACCCCTATTTGTCTTGTAGCTGGTCATTCCTCCTCCCTCTCCGTGAGGGTCCCTGACTCCCCCACCCCCTCCTCCCTTCCCTCTTCTTCTCTAGTTCGCTCCCTTCTTCCTTCTCTATGCCTATTCCCCCCCTCTTCTTTTCTTTCTATCCTCAAGCTCTGACTTAGACTTTCCCTGGCCGCTCAGGGGTTAAGTCTGATCTGTTTTTCTTTTTTATGATGATGGGTACAGCTATATGGTTCACCTTGCAGGTTTTGGAAGCCATTCCACTAGTAGGGTACCTTAAACCCTTCGGACTATTAGCAGTTGTTTGAGTTCAGACTCTCTTCGGATGGTTCGCCCCCTCCGGGGGTCAGCAACCAGACCAGGTGGGGGGCATGCCCAACCCTTCATTTCTATCCTTCCCTGGGTGTTCTGTTCCCGATCTCTCCGCGCACAGCAGGATCCCAATTGGGGTGCGTGGACCGGTTGGGGGTAGGCATAGGACCGTTTTCCCTCAGGGCCTCCTTTAAACTTATTGGCACCCACTTTATGTATGCAGAGTCCGCTCTACCCGATATAATATGCAATGTTGTTTATGTTATTGTTGTAGACCACACATCCAAGTGGCCCACTTTTCGCTTGTGACTGATAATCACCTTCTGTACCGACCTCATTTGGAGTCTATTGCTACTTCTTTCATATTTGTACTGCTTCTAATCACAATAAACCTTTTTGAAAACCCCCACAAAAAAAAAAAAAAGAAAGTTAGGTAAATACCAAATTGTATATATGGGCTAATTGGAGAACTAATTTAGATATATATTTAAGGATTAGATATATAGCACACAATTATACATTTAGATAGTATGAACAAAAGTTATACTTAAAGGGTTCTTACGATAACCTGACTCACACCAGAGGGAATTTGGTAAGTACCTGCTAAAATAAGAACATATATCATTATAAAGAAAAGAGAAACTTATGCTTCAATCAATTCGAAATTAGTAGGATGAGCAACATGCTTTGTTTTTCCACCCTTCAACTAATCCATTTTACATGCAGCCACACTGTCATCAACATGATGATAACAGGGTGATTATCAGTGAATCATCTGGTCAGAAGGTTTTTCTCTTCAAGTTACAATGGCTTACAGCTGTATTCATACACTGGTAGAGAAATACTGTATGTCAGTGTTTAGCCACCTGATTCATGGCCAGGCTGCACGAGATAAGGTTTCTGATATTACAAAATATAATAAAGAAAGCAACAACCCCTTCATGCACTCTCCTGTATAGATATGAAAAAAGAAAAGAGAACATTTGGGACTTTAAATGAGGTGTACGACCTGTAAGTCCAACACCTTCATCCCTATTGGCATGAAAGAACAAGGGGGTTTTTGGGACTTTAAATGAAGCATGCAAAAATGACGCAAATAAGCATAGTGTGTCTGTAAAGTGTTTATTCATATAACAATACAGATAGAGTACATACACAATGCAAGTCTAGAAAATATATGTAGCACTAACCCCGAAGGAGCTGCTGGTTTAATTTTGGGTCTGCACTCTGCCTGTCAACCCCAGAAATTTGGCTCGAACCCCCCTTGGCACAACTGGGCAACAATATAAATGTGGAACCCAATAGCAAAGGGGACCACAACAATACGGCACTGTAATGTATATAGTTATCGTTACCTTGGCACTGAACACCTGGTTCACAGCTGAATTAGACAGAGCCCCACACAGGTAGTACTTAACCAGTTTGTAAACTGTTTACTTGGAAAAGAGTAACACAAAGGTTATACAAATAACATTTGACTGTATACAGATCCCTGCAAAATCAATATAAACAGTCTAGACATTAGACCTTAGAGTTCATATGGCTATGTGGCTCCCTCTAGCAGGCAGTTCAAACTGGTGCGTATCCCTTTAGGCCGGGTTCACACCTTTGCGAATTGGTTGCGGCTTACACCGCATCCAATTCGCATAACATTAAAAAATACATTCTTTTCAATGCGGCTGGTTCACATATGTGCGATGCATTCACACTGCGCATTAGCAAAAAAAAACACGCATCTGATTCGCAGATGTCTTCCGTTCTGAACAGGACTTTTTTCAGTGCTGACTACACTTCCCCCCCCCCCCTCTCCCAGGTCAGCAAGTTTGCATGTTCCACTGAACAGCTCTCTTATCTCCTTGCAGAGATAACAGAGCTAAAATTCGCACCGCACAAGTGTGAACCCAGCCTTACTGTAAACGTTGAAAAGGGATAAAGTGATGACTGTTCTTTTAAGTTCAGGTTATACAAATAACATTTGACTGTATACAGATCCCTGCAAAATCAATATAAACAATTACATTAGACCTTATGCCCCATACACACGATCATTTTTCATGCCGTTAAAAATGCCATTTTTAAAAATGGCCATTAAAAATGATCGTGTGTAGGCTCCAGAGCATTTTTAACTACGTGAAAAACGGCCATTAAAAATTTCGAACATGCTCTCTTTTTTCACATTGTTTTTCATGTCGTTTTTTTTAACGACGTGAAAAACGATAGTGTGTATGCTTTAACGACATGAAAAAAAACGTGCATGCTCAGAATCAAGTATGAGACGGTAGCGCTCGTTCTGGTAAAACTAGCGTTCGTAATGGAGATAGCACATTCGTCACGCAGTAACGGACTGAAAAGCACGAGGCTGAAAAGCGCAAATCGTTGCTCAACAAACTTTACTAACATGAAGGGTGGCGCCATTCGAACGGAACTTCCCCTTTATAGTGCCGTCGTACGTGATGTACGTCACTGCGCTTTGCTCAAGCGTTTTTTTTAATGATCGTGTGTACGCAAGACAGGCTTGAGAGGAAACATGAAAAAAAATTACAAGAAAAATGTTGGTTTAAAAAATGGCATGAAAAATGATTGTGTGTATGGGGCATTAGAGTTCATATGGCTATGTGGCTCCCTCTAGCGGGCAGTTCAAACTGGTGCGTATCCCTTTAGGCCGGGTTCACACCAGTTTGTCTTCTGCTAGCTCAGTGATGGTAGAATAGTAGCAAAGGAACTGCTAGTTCTCCCAGGCCGCTGTACTGCACACGGTTGCAAGGGATCCCTATCTGTGGCACTGCAAGTGTCAGCAACTACAAGTGGGATTATATAAACCACTCTCCTGCAACTCAGTCAACTATGTTGGTAGGCAAGTGCCCTCTCACCCGGCTGGAAGCCTCGGATCACTGGTATCCCCGTCAGATAGAATGTCGCCAGTTCGCTGCGCAGATCCTCACAAGGTGCAGATGGACGGATGATTTCAGATGCTGTGGAGCATAGGGTGGTCCCCTCTCTGGCTCAGTCAGCGATGCGGTCCACAAGGATCCCTCCATCGGCGATCCGCCCTCCAACTTTAGGCCCAGGCTTCTACGGCCTAGGCACGCTCACAGCAGGCCTCTTGCCTGTTGAAAGATGGCGTCCAGAGAGAGCGTGCTGAGGCCTTGCTTGTCCTTATATTAGGTTCCCCAGCAGGACTTGTGGTGGCGCACTGCATTCTGGTAGCACAGTTGCAGTGTGGGTTTGTAGTTCTCCCTGTGTACCAGTCTATGGGGCCGTTTGGTGTGAGAACTTCATGTCCCAGAATCCATTGCTGCTCTCCTCAGTTCTGTACAATCTCCTCCTCTGCTGTTAATTGGTTTTCCTCTCCAGCCATAGGAACACAATAGAAGTCACTGAATCCAGAGCTGTGTGTGTGTCAGCTCATATTACACTGCCTCAAGTCTGTGAAAAGAGGAAGGAGGAGGGGTGGAAAAAAAAACAGACATGACAGGCAACTTCTCCCTAACTGAAGCTGGAAAGCCTGTGTGCATTGCTCTGGCCAACTTGGCGAGATTTTGCGGGTTATATTGTGAGACACCTGCTACACATAAATTAATAAATACTGTAAATTCATGTATATACATATGGTCACATGGTATAAAAATACAAAAGGCAACATGCCTAATACTGGCATCTGTGTTTACATGATATATAAAACCGTACTAAGTTGTACAATAGCAGCATCATCAGAAATTATTAGTAATGAGTAAGTAACATTCCGTGATGTAATATGGCTGTGGCATCAACAAAGCTTGGCGCGTTTTGTGGATGTCTCCACTCATCAGGAGCAGATGCGACAGAAATTCCTATAAAATATATAAGTATAGTAAACCACACTGACTAAAAGAGGTGGAGTATAAAGAAAAGGGGATAAAAAGATGAATAGTTAGCCAACCATACTTACAAACAGGGACAATGAGTGTGGCATATGGTAGTGGACACAGAGTGAGCTGGGAGCATCATTTGTCACAGGAGCCGAGGTGGCAATATATCATAGCGCAACAACGGACAGTGTCGAAGGATAAGTGTGGGAATGTAATCCCCATGTAACAAGCAGTGATGATCAGACAGGGACATCTGGGAACAAATAATAAATATGTGTATAAGTATAATAATAATGCATTGTATATAATTTGTAAATAATAGTGGACCCAGTGTAACTCCTGAAAAAGTGATAAAGGAAGTAGAAAATGAAAAGGTGAAGTTGACCACCATTAGTGGAAGATGTAAGTAAGTGCCCCTGGGGGATGGTTCCGCCTAGATTAGTTAAGAGGGCTAGGGAGGGGGAACTTATTTTTAAGGTTTTAGCAAGTTCTCAGAAAGCAAAACTGGGGGACTCTGAAGACATGCTGTGTGATAAAATGCATTGGGGCAGGGCTTGCTTGTGACATCCTTATGCATGCCAGCTCGAAGTGTGTTCTATGCTGTTCGCTACTATATCATAGTTGCCAACAGTCCCGAATTTCCTGGGACAATCCCGAATTTGGGAGCCTCGTCCCGAATTAAGCTTGTCCCGATTATTTTCCCGGGATTTTGCTTTTGTCCCAGGAAATTCGGGAATGTTTTAGGGAAATAACAGCCAACGGGCTACAAAAAAATGGCTGCCGTCGCCTCCGCCAGTACATTTCCCCTTGTGTTCAGTGGAGAGAGGATGGGCATCCAATCAGCTTCTCTCTTCAGTGTACAAGTATTCTCTTGTACACTGAAGGCTAGAGGCCCCTCCTCTCTGCACTTAACACACGTGGAAGCCAGGAACTGTGTAGCTGCCGCTGCACATGATGGCAGCCCGGGGAGATCACAAACAGTGTGCATGTGCTCCGCTATAGAGAGTAGAGAGGAGGTGTATGAGATCGGCTCATCGTATTACACCTGACTGTCATCACACTGCTACTCCCCGAGGAGGACACCAGCCCCGGGGAGGGAGAGAGAGAGAGAGAGAGAGAAAGCTCTGCTCAACAGTGGGTGTGTGTGCTGCCAGCTCCGGGGATAATGGACACCAAGCATAGCATTTCCACCCCTACCTACACAACACAGGGCAACCTGCCATCAGGCGTGCTGGGACATGTAGTGCCACAGCTGATCCTCACTCATGTACCACCCCAACCTGCCTTGTGCCACCCCAGCCTGCCCTGTGCCACCCCAACCTGCCCTGTACCACCACAGCCTGCCCTTTGCCACCCCAACCTGCCTTGTGCCACCCCAGCCTGCCCTGTACCACCCCAAACTGCCCTATACCACCCAGACTGCCCTATGCCAACCCAACCTGCCCTATACCACCCCAACCTTCCCTGTGCCCCCCTAACTTGCCCTGTGCCACCCCAACCTGCCCTATACCACCCCAGCCTGCCCTGTGCCACCCCAACCTGCCATATACCACTCAGCCTGCCCTGTGCCAACCTAACCTGCCCTATACCACCCCAACCTGCCCTATGCCCCCCTAACTTGCCCTGTGCCACCCCAACCTGCCCTATACCACCCTAACTTGCCCTATACTACCCAACCTGCTCTGTGCCACCCTAACTTACCCTGTACCACCCCAGCCTGCCCTGTACCACCCTAATCTGCCCTATACCACCCCAATCTGCCCTATACCACCACAGCCTGTGCTTTGCCACCCAAGCCTTCCCTGTGCCACGTCAACCTGCCCTGTGCCACCCTAACTTGCCCTATACCACCGCAACCTGCCCTATACCAGCCCAATACCACCTTAATCTTCCCTGTACCACACTAACTTGTCATATACCACCTCAACATGCCACTATATCACCCTATTTTACCCTAATCTGCCACTATACCACCCTATACTATCATTTACAGGGGCTGGTTTGGGGTGCGCCCTGTGACCGTGCGCTACCCGAATGGAACTGGGCAGCCTAGATGGGGGGGTGACACCATGTTTTACCACACCAGGTGACACCAACCCTAGTGACGCCACTGCCGTACACAAGAGAGTGGAGAGTTTGTAAGGACGGACTCTGCTGGGGGCACCTGATGTAAGGACGGACTCTGCTGGGGGCACCTGATGTAAGGACGGACTCTGATGGGGGCACCTGATGTAAGGACGGACTCTGCTGGGGGCACCTGATGTAAGGACGGACTCTTCTGGGGGCACCTGATGTAAGGACGGACTCTTCTGGGGGCACCTGATGTAAGGACGGACTCTGCTGGGGACACCTGATGGCATCTGGTGGCAGGCGAAGTGGCAGGTGACACGCTTAGGGGTCCCACTGATTTGGCATTATGGTGAGTTGAATGATTTCATTTTATATTACAATGTAATAATAGAAATAATGCGCTTCAATCATCCTGACACCATAACAACCATGGTGCCAGGATGATTGAAGCGCCAACAACAGGTGTTTTTGAAGTATCTTTATCTGCCGATTTTGTTAAACCTTCTGGAATAGACATATTTCTATTGTGGTGTAGGATCTTCCTTCCTTCCTCTTGGACTCTAACCACACCCCTTCTGAACCACGCCCATTTAAGCCACGCCCACTATTGCACGTAAACCACGCCCGTTTTCATATTATTATGTGACACGCCTACAAATGAATGCCCCGTCCCCTAATTATAGCAAGGCTCCGCCTACAGGCAAAATAAGTGTCCCGGATTTTTTTTTGCAATGTTGGCTATGCTATATGTTTGTGAGAACCCTTTTTTGTTATTAATACATTTTAATGGTATCACACTATCCAGTTTATTTATTTCCTCCTATGTGCCTTGGATTGTCCATGCAATATTTGAGATCAAGCTGCATATCAGTGAAGAGTAGACACTTTGGGACTTTCAGACCAGGGGACATCCTTCAGACATAGCCTTTTTCTCCATCAAGCTCTCAGGATCTCATGTTTGAGAGGGCATTTGAAACCATTAAGAATCCAGTGTGCAATCAGGTTGTGGAACACAAATTGGACACATTATTACGTGTGGAGTGTTATCAGAGCTTATTTACATGATATGTGGACTTTTTCATTGCACTATTTATAATGGTCGCACTTAATATAATTTGATGCACGGTTGTATTGTTCACGACAAAGGTACAGTATATGTACAGTATATATAAATTCTTTGAATAATTTAAGGAGATTGTGCATCTCATGCAGTGGCGGCATTTGATGGGCACAGTAGCTGCGTTTGATGGGCACAGTGGCTGCAATTGATGTTTTTTTTTTCAGTTTGTTTGCACCCCCCAAAAAATTTTGAGTACCAGCCGCCACTGATCTCATGTATTTCTTAAGTCATTTATTTGTGTCACTTAACTGGTTCCCAACTGGCTCACGCAGATATACTGCGGCAGAATGGCTCTCCTGGGTGAAATCCCGTGTATATATACGGCTTCGCCCAGGAGAGCCACCAAAGGGCACGCGAGCGCCATCAGAGGTGCACCCGTCCCCTGCATGGCAAGGAACCTAATGCGTGAACACATGCACGAGCGGGAGCACAGGGGTTTGTGTGTGTAAATACACAAATCCCTGTGCTGTCTGAGGAGAGAAGGACAGATTGTGTCTTTCTACAAAGTAGAAAACAAGATTTGTCATCTCCTATAGTCATATAGTCTCATCCCCCCAAAGTTAGAACACAAAATAGGGAACACAGTTAACCCCTTGATCGCCCCCTAGTGTTAACCCCTTCCCTGTCAGTGACATTGACATAGTAATTAGTGCATATTTATAACAATGATCGCTCTGTAAATGTCAATGGTCCCAAATATGTGTCAAAAGTGTCCAACTTGTCGGCCGCAACGTTGCAATACCGCAAAAAAAACGCAGATCACCGCCATTGCTAGTAAAAAAAAAAATAAGAAAAATAAAAACGCCATATAAATGACATAAATCTTTCCCATAGTTTGAAGACGCTATAACTTTTGCGCAAACCAATCAATATACGCTTATTGCGATTTTTTTCACCAAAAATATGTAGAAGAAAACATATCGGCCTAAACTGAGGAAAAAAATTGTTGTTGTTTTTTTAAATTGGGATATTTACTATCGCAAAAAGTAAAAGATATTGTGTTCTTTTCAAATTTGTCGCTTTTTTTTTTAGTATATAGCGCAAAAAATAAAAACCACAGAGGTGATCAAATACCACCAAAAGAAAGCTCTATTTGTGTGAAAAAAAGGACATCAATTTTGTTTGGGTACAACATCATACGACCGCGCAATTGTCAGTTAAAGTGAGGCAGTGCCGTATCGCAAAAAATGGCCCGGTCATTGGGCAGCCAAATCTTCCGGGGCGGTTAAATCTATTTTTAAAGGGACAGAGCAACATATTTTTATTCAGTTTGTACTTGTTGTATTTTGGCAACTATTGAGTGAAAACTACAGCATGAAGGGAAAAACGTGAAAGAATAACTAAAAATAGAGATACCCGAGGATCGGACTTTAAAGGCAGTGACACATTGGATAAACAAAAAAATAAAAATTTGTTATAAAAGACAAAAGACAGTAACTACAGTAGTTAAAAAAATTAAAACACTGTATACAAGATGGTTTTTACAGATGTGGTCCCTGTGTGCGTCTACGCGTTTCGCCGCGAGGCTTCTTCAGGACGAACAGAGATAGCAAGAGAAAACACGCCTTACTATCTGCAATACAACATATTTCATGAAAAAACATATGTATACATAAACATACAAGCATCATATAACAAGCATAAAAAGAAGGATTTTATCTAAAATATGCTCAACAGACAAATGGTCATAGCTAATAGAAACCTCATAAATACTTTGCTAATGAAAGGGTATAATGTGTATTATCCCTTAATCAAAAAAGTGCAAGCATGCACAGAACCGTTATGATGAACATGGGAACAATTCACATCTGTAAAGAAAATAAATAGCCCTCAGGAGACGATAGTAAAAGGTGACGGATATAGCTCTAGAGCTTTGGTCAGATCTATATTTGATTAGATACAAAGACAACAATAATAAGTACCTCAGAGAGTACCAGGGTAAGATTTCGGGTGCCTCTTAGAGCAGAAGGTAGCTAGAGACGAGGACCTTATGACCCAGCATACCAGCAGAAATACAATCTAGCAGCTGAAACATGAAATGGAGTGAGTGAACAACTATCTCTAAAATATTGTGCATAGGGGTTTATTGAGGGTACTTACTCTGTATACAGAGATAGACTGCATGGGGACATCAGTGAGTGAAATCAAGGCTAGCGAAATAATGCAGCCAAACATATAGGGAAATCAGGTACATCCTTAGATCCAGCCAGAGATATAAGCAAGATGATGGCCAAATAGTCTAAAAAGTAAATATACATAGTGACTATAGAGCATACATAGTTAGGGATTGTGAAAGGCTGTGGCTGCAGTATGCAGGATGTGTACTTACGATGGCCACGGATGGTATCACACGCAGATGTCCCATGAGACAGCAGTATGCTGTGCACATCCGTTGGGACAGAAAGTGCCATTTAAATATCCTCAAAAGCCCGCGAAAATAAATCGCGGCGCCGGGTGCATGACGTCATCGGCAAGCGCCATAAACAAGTCTATTGGTTGTTTGCCAGAAAGAAAAATGGAGGTCCGGGTGATCCGCGCATGTGTGTTAGCGCCGTGGGACCGCCATCAACAGCATATATATGAATCAATGATGATGATGTATAACAATAGGACATAGCGAATGGCCATACATCTAAAGCACCAAAGAGAGCTTATAATGTTGTTTTTTACCGGAGGTCGCCCTCGAGTGGTCAGAGGAATAAAAACCAGTTTAGACCAAGAATAAAATAAGAGTCTATCTAGCTACAGATGGAGGTCGCCCCCCAGTGGTCAAATAGCAGAATTACTGTAAAAAGAAAGAGATATAAAGGAGTATAGTTTAACAAAAATAGGGGGACATCAAGAATATATATATTGAGAATATCAACGGACATATTGCAATGAGAGATATCCATGAGGCAAGCAAGCATTGACCAAAGGTCTGTGGAGCAATAAACAAACAAAACAAAAAACCCCTCCTTGACATATAAAATAACAATAACAACAAATAGAACTGTCTATACAGTCGTATAGGTATTCAAATTGTTCATCGATGCTCCAGATAGGGAGTCATAATGTGTATTGAGGTATATAGATTTATGCATAGCATACGTGATATTATCCTAGTATCGTATATCAAATTATGTTATACAGTGAGTTAGTGCAGTACAACAAATATTAGGTTTACTATCCCCTAGAACATAGCTAGTCATAAAGCTACATACTGATCCCTATAATGGGTATAATGTAAGAAAGATTGTTATGGTGAGACAATGATGTCTGAACCAAGTAAGGCAAAGCATGACAAAAAGAGGGAGAAATCGTGCCAGGGAATAAAACAAAGCACAGACAAGAGGGAGGTTATGGCATTGTAAATGAATAAGCAGGCTGTCAGAAATCTTGTTTTCCATATTGTTATTTATAAGAAAGGTTTAAAACTGAGCATGTTATTCATGCCAGGGTAGACAGTGGCTCGTAGGTTGTAAACCCATTTGGTTTCACATTGCAATACCCGCTGGTCAAAGTTTCCACCCCGAGGGTCTTCATACACTCGGTCAAGGGCGGCAAATTTAAACACTAGTGGCTACTACCGATGTGGCATTGTGAGTGCTTCCCTTCCCCTCATTTATATACATACCTATTGGGTGACAAACACCAAGTCTTCTTGTCCTGCACTCCGGGTATTGAGTTACTTTTATAGCACTCTTTCCCTCCCCTTTTCTCTCTCCTTTTTCCTAGTGTCCCCCCCATCCCCCTTTTTTCTATATAGTTTTTTGTTTATAACAATTTGTAAGATAGAGGTTTACCAATGTCGGACTTTGCAGGCAATGGCTGGGAGGGTTTCATGCTTGGTATAAAACAATCTTGCTCCTCTGGAACTAGCAATAATGTTGAATCGGAAATTGTGTACCAGAAACTTGTGCATACTTTTGAACGTAAATCTAGCCTGTTATGGCATATTAGGGGCATATATAAACAATATTTAGGGGAGAACCTCAACCCTAAAGGATTAAGGGTTCAGGTCTTCCCCAATATTTGAGCCATTGATGAGGAGTTTCGGACCCGTTGGGAGCAGAACCTCTTATCTTGTTCCAAAAACATGATGGAACTAATGGTGGAGTACTATATGAAAGAGCTCAAACTGGTGGACTGTGAAAGTAAAAGGATTTATGATGAGAACACAGCAGTATTAAACAATCCCAATTTCAAACCATTTGACTCACAACTTAAGGAATATATTCAAAAATTCACCAAGGACCTCCTTTTGAAAAAAGAAGAGAAATACTCCCGTGACAAACTGGCCTTTGCGGGCAAATATGCCTACAATTGGCCAACTACCAATGGTCAACGAGGGGGGCGTAGAATGATGGGCCAATACAATAATAGCAAAAAAACGCAATGAACAAGCTAACGATTCTGATTCTTCTGCAAACTCTTATACTTCACAGAATTCAAGAACTAATGCGCGAGGACGTCAAAGGGGGCGAGGCTCTAGAAAATGACCGCAACATGGTGGTGGGTATGAAACTGGCACGAAAAGTAAGAAACGTATAGTAGATGATCCTAATCGGATAACTGACAATCACGTGACTGATACACCAAGGAGAGACCCCAATCTTACTAACAACAGGGGGATCTCAATGTTCCCCAACCAGGCACTGGGTGTTTCTTCTGAACTTTCCTCTACTCTATCCAACCTTTCTCCTTCTAGTAGACCTGACCATGACGCTACCATTAGGCATCAAATCATTGAAACAGCCCAAACTTTCACAAGACCAAGTAGTACGTCATATAGCGGGACTGTTTCCAAGGATCATAAATGACTTATTGATCATTATTTTCCTTGTATTCCTCGTGCTTGCAATGATGATATGGATGTTCGGCCCACCCCCCTCCCCCCCTCATACTAACCTACAGTTACCTTCTTGTTCACTGGATATGCCTAACACGGAGGCCTTTATACCGCAGACTAATCCCTCACACTTTAAGGTGATTAACCTCTCTACATATATCCTCAGCAAAACAGAGTTAGAACTTCTAGGCTTTGGTTTGAGTTTCTGTCCCAATGCTTCATCCAACAAATTTACACTCATAAAAGATTTATATCTCTTTGCTAGGAAGCTCACATACAAATTTATGTTTGACAGCGAACGGCATAAGAAGCAGGTAGAACTGTCGAACCAGGAAATATTTAAAATATTTATACAAAAACTAAAACCCACGCTTAGAGAATGTGCAGTGATAATTGTGAGAAATAAATAAATCCGCAGCTGCCGCAACAAAAGGTCCTAACACCTCAACAAAATATATAAAACAAATATTTGCAGCGCTGGCAAAGATATGTGAAAACAAACACTTAAAACATTAAAGAAGTGACTCATAAACACTTATAGGAAAATAGCTTACAATCGTTGTCACCATATAACGTGTTAATAAACCTAATCGTCCATTAGTGTTGCCACTGTGCTCATTTGGTAAAAAAACAATTTATAAAACAATATGTGAAATAAGTGACATCTGTGTCAATCTTGGAAGACTGAGTGATTCCACAGCAGAAACCAAATAGTTAATTTCTTTAACCACTTAACGACCGCTCACTGTATATGTACGTCGGCAGAATGGCACCGACAGGCACAATTACGTACAGTGTACGTGATTGCCTTTGTACAGTTGGGGGGTCCGATCGGACCCCCCTCCTATACAGTGAGCGGTCGGTATTCGTTGGGGAGCGATCCGAGATGAGGGGACGGCCGTTCGATTCCGGCCACCCCCCCCCGCGATCGCTCCCGGCGAATGAAAATGCTTCCTCTGTCCTGTAATGTAAACACAGGCAGAGGAAGCAGGAGGAAGTGATGTCATCTCTCATGCGGCGCTCACATATACCGAGCGCCGTACAAGAGAAGATATCAGGTCAGTACACAAAACACTACACTGACACCAGGACACATAGGCACACAAATCGCCCCCCCAGGCCCCCCCAGATCACCCCCCAGCCCCCAGTCACAGTGTCACTGATTGCAGTGACCATTTATTTACTGATCACTGCAATCAGTGACATTTGTGACTGTAAAAGTGTCACTAAAGTTAGTTTTAGGTCCAGTGTAGCCCCCTAACCCCCCCTAATAAAGGTTTAACCCCCAGATCACCCCCCAGCCCCCAGTCACAGTGTCACTGATTGCAGTGACCATTTATTTACTGATCACTGCAATCAGTGACATTTGTGACTGTAAAAGTGTCACTAAAGTTAGTTTTAGGTCCAGTGTAGCCCCCTAACCCCCCCTAATAAAGGTTTAACCCCCTGATCACCCCCCAGATAACCCTTTCACCCCCTAGCACCGCCGTCGCTAAGCGATCATTTTTCTGATCGCTGTCTTAGCGTCGGTGATGCAGATCGGTAGCCAGTAATTTTTTTTAGGTTCGCCGCAGGTTTTTATAGCGCCAGGTACCCCCATAAATTATCTAATAAAGGTTTAACCCCCTTGATCGCCCCCCAGGTAACCCTTTCACCCCCTATCACCGCCGTCGCTAAGCGATCATTTTTCTGATCGCTGTCTTAGCGTCAGTGATGCAGATCGGTAGCCAGTAATATTTTTTAGGTTCGCCGCAGGTTTTTATAGCGTCAGGTACCCCCATAAATTATCGAATAAAGGTTTAACTCCCTTGATCACCCCCCAGGTAACCCTTTCACCCCTATCACCACTGTCGCTAAGCGATCATTTTTCTGATCGCTGTCTTAGTGTCGGTGATGCAGAACGGTAGCCAGTAATTTTTTTTAGGTTCGCCGCAGGTTTTTATAGCGTCAGGTAACCCCATAAATTATCTAATAAAGGTTTAACCCCCTTGATCGCCCCCAGGTAACCCTTTCACCCCCTATCACCACTGTCGCTAAGCGATCGTTTTTCTGATCGCTGTCTTAGTGTCGGTGATGCAGATCGGTAGCCAGTAATTTTTTTTAGGTTCGCCGCAGGTTTTTATAGCGTCAGGTACCTCCATATATTATCTAATAAAGGTTTTAACCCCCTAATTGCCCCTAGTTAACCCTTTCACCAGTGATCACCATATAAGTGTTACTGGTGATGCTGGTTAGTTAGTTTGCTTTTTATAGTGTCAGGGCACCCGCCGTATATAACCCAATAAAGGTTTAACCCCCTGATCGCCCGGCGGGTGATATCAATTAGGTTTTAGCATCAGGGAGGGTCTGCGTCACACCCCAGGCAGCGTCAGGTTAGTGCCAGTAACGCTAACACCCACGCGTGAAGCATACACCTCCCTTAGTGGTATAGTATCTGAACAGATCAATATCTGATCTATACTAGCGTCTCCAGCAGTTTAGGGTTCCCAAAAACGCAGTGTTAGCGGGATCAGCCCAGATACCTGCTAGCACCTGCGTTTTGCCCCTCCATCCAGCCCAGGCCACCCAAGTGCAGTATCGATCGATCACTGTCACTTACAAAACACAACACACATAACTGCAGCGTTCGCAGAGACAGGCCTGATCCCTGTGACTCCAGTGCTGTAGGAGGTGATTTCACCACCACAGTTAAAAAAAAAAGCATATATGCCAAAGCATTGGGGCAGCAGGGGCGGAGGAGCGGAGGAGCGATTTTGCTCCTAATGCCGCGTACATACGGTCGAAATTCCGACGGAGGCTTGCCCGTGGAAAAGTCCGACCATGTGTGTGCGGCATAACTTTTTTGCGGGAGGATGCCCCATGCTTCGGCATATATAAATGGTGCATGTATGCCCATCATTAGAAGTGGGTGGATGAAGGGCGGTATTCTAATAGTGGGCATACCCACCGATCAATCTCTTTTTTTCGTTCAGCCAACTGGCTGCATGAAAAAAAAAGATTACAATACATGTCCAACAAGGACCAGCAACGTACTGGTATGTTGCTGGACTTTGAATGTTTATACCAGAATGATGCCTGCGGGTTTAGGTATCATCTTGGTATCATTCTTTTCAGCCAGCGGCCGGCTTTCATGTAAAAGCAATCCTAGTGGCTAATTAGCCTCTGGACTACTTTTACAAGCAGTGGGAGGGAATGTCCCCCCCTGGATATAAAAAGCGCCATTGGGAAATTGGGAAAACATTTTATCACACCGATCTTGGTGTGGTCAGATGCTTTGAGGGCAGAGGAAAGATCCAGTTTTTTAAAAAAAAGAGTACCTGTCACTACCTATTGCTATCATAGGGGATATTTACATTCCCTGAGATAACAATAAAAATGATAAAAAAAAAAAATATGGAAGGAACAATTAAAAAATCAAATAAAAAATCAAAATTAATAATAAGAAAAAAAAAAAAACAGCACCCCTGTCCTGCCCTGCTCTTGCCCAATGGCGAACGCAAGCGTCGGTCTGGCGTCATATGTAAACAGCAATTGCACCATGCATGTGAGGTATCACCGTGAAGGTCAGATCGAGGGCAGTAATTTTAGCAGTAGACCTCCTCTGTAAATCGAACGGGGTAACCTGTAAAGGCTTTTAAAGGCTTTTAAAAATGTATGTAGTTTGTCGCCAATGCGCGTTTGTGCGAAATTTTAAAGCATGTCGTGTTTGGTATCTATGTACTCGGCCTAAGATCATCTTTTTTATTTCATCAAACATTTGGGCAATATAGTGTGTTTTAGTGCATTAAAATAAAATAAAGTGTATTTTTTCCCCAAAAAATGCGTTTGAAAAATCGCTGCGCAAATACTGTGTAGAAAAAAAAAATGCAACACCCACCATTTTAATCTGTAGGGCCTTTGCTTTAAAAATATACATAATGTTTGGGGGTTCAACATAATTTTCTTGCAAAAAAAAATATGTTTTTTATGTAAACAAAAAGTGTCAAAAAGGGCTTTGTCTTCAAGTGGTTAGAAGAGTGGATGTAAGCTTCCTAATGTTGTGTATAAAATGCCATAACAGTTCAAAACCCCCCCAAATAACCCCATTTTGGAAAGTAGACACCCCAAGCTATATACTGAGAGGCATGTCGAGTCCATGGAATATTTTATATGTTGACACAAGTTGCGGAAAAAAGACAATTTATTTATTTTTTATTAATTTTTTGCACAAAGATGTCACTAAATGATATATTGCTCAAACATGCCATGAGCATATGTGGAATTACACCCCAAAATACATTCTGTTGCTTTTCCTGAGTACGGGGATACCACATGTGTGAGACTTTTTGGGAGCCTAGCTGCGTACGGGACCCCAAAAACCAAGCACCACCTTCAGGCTTTCTAAGGGTGTAAATTTTTGATTTCACTTCTCACTGCCTATCACAGTTTCGGAGGCCATGGAATGCCCAGATGGCACAAACCCCCCCAAATGACCCCATTTTGGAAAGTAGACACCCCAAGCTATTTGCTGAGAGGTATTGTGAGTATTTTGCAGATCTCGCTTTTTGTCACAAAGTTTTGAAAATTGAAAAAAAATATATATATTTTCTTTCTTCACTTTCAAAAACAAATGAGAGCTGTAAAATACTCACCATGCCTCTCAACAAGTAGCTTGGGGTGTCTACTTTCCAAAATGGGGTCATTTGGGGGGTTTTGTGCTATTTTGGCATTTTATGGCCTTCGAAACTGTGATAGGTAGTGAGGAGTGAAATCAAAAATTTGTGCCTAGAAATCCTGAAGGCGGTGCTTGGTTTTCGGGGTCCCGTATGCGGCTAGGCTCCTAAAAAGTCCCACACATGTGGTATCCCCGTACTCAGGAGAAGCAGCAAAATGTATTTTGGGGTGTAATTCCACATATAACCATGGCATGTGTGAGCAATATATCATTTAGTGACAACTTTTTGTAATTTTATTTTTTTTGTCATTATTCAATCACTTGGGACAAAAAAAAATATTCAATGGGCTCAACAGGCCTCTCAGCAATTTCCTTGGGGTGTCTACTTTCTAAAATGGGGTCATTTGGGGGGGTTTTGTGCTATTTTGGCATTTTATGGCCTTCAAAACTGTGATAGGTAGTGAGGAGTGAAATCAAAAATTTGCGCCCTTAGAAATCCTGAAGGCGGTGCTTGGTTTCCGGGGGCATTTGGGGGTGTTTTGTACTGCCCTGCCATTTTAGCACCTCAAGAAATGAGATAGGCAGTCATAAATTAAAAGCTGTGTAAATTCCAGAAAATGTACCCTAGTTTGTAGACGCTATAACTTTTGCGCAAACCAATAAATATACGCTTATTGACATTTTTTTTACTAAAGACATGTGGCTGAATACATTTTGGCCTAAATGTATGACTAAAATTGAGTTTATTCGATTTTTCTTATAACAAAAAGTAGAAAAAATATTTTTTTTTCAAAATTTTTGGTCTTTTTCCGTTTATATTGCAAAAAATTTAAATGGCAGAGGCAATCAAATACCATTAAAAGAAAGCTCTATTTGTGGGAAGAAAAGGACGCAAATTTTGTTTGGGTAAAACATTGCATGTCCGCACAATTTACAGTTAAAGCAGCGCAGTGCAAAATTCTGAAATCACCTCTGGTCCTTTAGCTACCAAATGGTCCGGGGCTTAAGTGGTTAAAGAGTTCCCCTCTTGTGGCCCCACTCACCAAAAAGGGAATGAACACTTATATATGAGATCACACCAACTTGAATTCATTAAGTTCATCACATGCGATAGATAGACTCCATAATATCAGCAGAGGCATTGAGTAAACATGCGGAAAAAGGAAAAAACATCATGTGAAGTACCGCTTAACCACTTAACGACCGCCCACCGCCGATTTACGTCGGCAGAATGGCACGGACAGGCAGAATCACGTAGATCTACGTGATCGCCTTTGTGCAGTTGGGGGGTCCATCCGGACCCCCCTTCACTGCAGTGAGCGGCCGTTAAGTGTTCGGGAGCGATCAGGCATGAGGGGGCGGCCGCTCGATTCCGCCCCCCCCTCGCGATCGCTCCCGGCCAATGAAATTGCTTCCTCCGCCATGTGATGTAAACACAGGCTGGAGGAAGTGATGTCATCTCCCTCGCCGCGGTCTTTTCGTTCCCGGCGCCGAGGAGTGAAGACAGAGGTTAGTGCTCTAACAGTCCACTGACACGTAGGTACACATAGGCACACAAATCACCCCCCAGTCACCCCCAGATCACCCCCCAGGTCACCCCAAAGCCCCCAATCACAGTGTCACTGATTGCAGTGATCATTTATTTTACTGATCACTGCATTTAGTGTCATCTGTGATTGTAAAAAGTTGCAGGGCAGTTAGGATTAGGCCCCTTTAGGTCCAGGGTAGCCCCCTAACCCCCCCTAATAAAGGTTTAACCCCTTGATCACCCCCCAGGTAACCCTTTCACCCCCTAACTTCAGCGTCACTAAGCGATTGTTTTTCCGATCGCTGCATTCGTGTCGCTGGTGTTTTAGATAGGCAGTTATTTTTTTTTTAGGTTCGCCGCAGGTTTTTATTGGTGTCAGGTACCCCCATATATTATTTTAACCCCCTGATTGCCCCTAGAGTTAACCCTTTCACCAGTGATCGCCGTATAAGCGTCACTGGTGTCACTGGTTAGCCAGTAAGTTATTTAGTTATTTAGGTTACCCGTCAGGTTTTTATATAGTGTCAGGTACCCCCATATTTAACCTAATAAAGGTTTTAACCCCCTGATTGCCCCTAGTTAACCCTTTCACCAGTGATCACCATATAAAGGTTACGGGTGACGCTGGTTGATTAGTTTGCTTTTTATAGCATCAGGGCACCCGCCGTATATAACCCAATAAAGGTTTAACCCCCCTGATCGCCCGGCGGGTGAGATCAATTAGGTTTTAGCGCCAGAGAGGGTCTGCGTCGCCCCAGGCAGTGTTAGGTTAGTGCCAGTAACGCTAACACCCACGCGCAAAGCATACACCCCCCTTAGTGGTATAGTATCTGATCAGATCTATACTAGCATCCCCAGCGGTTTAGGGTTCCCAAAAACGCAGTGTTAGCGGGATCAGCCCAGATACCTGCTAGCGCCTGCGTTTAGCCCCTCCGCCCAGCCCAGCCCAGCCCAGCCCACCCAAGTGCAGTATCGATCGATCACTGTCACTTACCAAACACAACACACATAACTGCAGCGTTCGCAGAGACAGGCCTGATCCCTGCGATCGCTAACAGTTTTTTTGTAGCGTTTGATATATTTGCTGACGACAGTCAGGTGCTTTTTTTCCTGTGAATCTTACTAGTGTACCCCTAAATTTAGAGCCCAAAATGGCAAGACGAAGGTACACTAGTAAAGAGGCCTACGAGATTCTGAGCATGACAGATAGTGAAGAGGAGGTCACGTATCTGTCAGATTCAGGCTCAGAATATCTTCCCGTAGAAGACAGTGACGTCAGCGGCCCCACGTCAGATAGCTCTGACGACGAAGTTGAGGTCCCTGCTAAGGTCAGGCGTACCCGATCCCGATCTTCTGAGGTTGTTGAGGAGCAAGAACCGCAGGTCTCTCGTATCATGGAGCAGAGTAGTACTAGCGCCGCTATTCCTTCTGGTGAACTGGCAAGCACCAGCGGCCTAGTACAGCCTGGACGTACATCCAGCACTGCAGTAACACTTGGTGACGTGGCGAGTCCCATAAGTGCAGTTCAAGCTGGCGAGGTGGCAAGCACAAGTAGTGTCCCGCTGCCACCAAGAAGACAAAGGCAGGCCCGTCGTGCCCATACTGCCCTTCCTGCAGAATTCGCCTATCCTGATTGGGTCCCCACCACTTCTGCAGAACCCGTACTTCCCCCATTCACTGCCCAGCCCGGTATTCAGGTGGAAACAGCTGATTTTATTCCAATTGATTTTTATTCGCTGTTTTTCACGGAAGATCTCTATAGATCTATTGTGGACCAGAGTAATTTATATGCTGGTCAATTTATCGCCGCTAACCCCCAGTTGCCTAAAATTGCCAGAAATTGGAAACCAATTACGGTTTCCGAATTTAAGACCTTTCTGGGCCTTTCCCTCAACATGGGCACACATAAATTTCCGTCATTGCGTGCTTATTGGTCCACGCACCCAATTGACCACATGCCCGTGTTCTCTGCCTCCATGTCCAGGGCACGATACGAGCAGATTTTGCGGTTCATGCACTTCAACGACAATGAACTTTGTCGTCCACGTGGGGACCCTGAATACGACCGGCTCTATAAAATTCGGCCCCTCATAAACCACTTCAACGAACGTTTTGCAGCCTTGTTTACTCCCGATCAAGTTGTCTGCGTTGATGAGTCCCTGATTAAATTTTCTGGCCGCTTGTCTTTCAAGCAGTACCTTCCCAGCAAGCGTGCCAGATACGGGGTCAAGCTCTACAAGTTCTGTGACAGGGCAACAGGCTATGTAGTGAACTTTACGGTTTATGAGGGAAAAGACAGTCAGATTGAGTCGGTCAACTGCCCGGATTACATAGGGAGCGCTGGCAAGATAGTGTGGAACTTGGTGTCACCCTTATTCGGAAAGGGGTACCACTTGTATGTGGACAATTATTACACGAGCGTGCCACTGTTTAGTCACTTGTTTGATCATAAGATTGGAGCATGTGGCACCGTGCGACCTAATCGCCGGGGCTTTCCCCAGCGGCTTGTAGATGCCCGTCTTAGGCTGGGGGAGAGAGCCTGCTTGAAGTGTAATAACTTGCTCGCTATGAAGTGGAGGGACAATAAGAATGTTTTCCTTCTTACCTCCCTTCATGCAGACACGACAGTCCAAATTCGTACGGCGACTGGTGTTGTGGAGAAACCCCTCTGTGTCCACGAATATAACCAAAATATGGGAGGGGTGGACCTCAACGACCAGTTGATGGCGCCGTATCTAATTGACCGTAAGGCGAGACGCTGGTACAAAAAAGTGTCTCTATCATTATTCCAATTGGCTTTGCTGAACGCTCATGTGCTATACAGAGCTTCAGGCGGGACGTTATCTCTTCTAAAATTCCAGAATGAGATAGTCACAGAACTCCTGTATCCAGGCGGTTCTGCACCTCACCATCCCCAACCAAATGCAGTAAGCCGGCTGCATGAGAGGCATTATTCGTATGTCTTCCCGAGTACCCCTACCCAAAGCCACCCCCAAAAAAGATGTCGTGTCTGTAGCAAGCGCGGATTTAGGCGTGACACCCGTAGTTTTTGTCCACTCTGTCCTGACAAGCCTGGTCTTTGCCAAGGTGAATGTTTTGAACGCTACCACTCAAAAGTGAAGTTTTAGCGTAGGGTACAGCATTTCACAGACAAGGACACACTTACACAGGGTCTCCCAAGATGCCATTACATTTTGAGAGACCCGAACCATTACAGTTGTAAAGTTACAAAAAAAAAGTGTAAAAAAGAAAAAAAAACGTAAAAAACAAAACACAAAAAAAATATAAAATAAAAAAACCAAAAATAGTTGTCGTTTTATTGTTCTCTCTCTCTCTATTTTCTCTCTATTGTTCTGCTCTTTTTTACTGTATTCTATTCTGCAATGTTTTATCATGCTTGCTTTTTAGGTATGTAATTTTTTGTTTTCAGGTGCGCCATTCAACTGCAGCGCGGAATTATTTATCTTGACAGCAACAGCGTTTGCTCCCACGATACATAAAGCCGTGACTCCAGTGCTGTAGGAGGTGATTTCACCACCACAGTTAAAAAAAAGAGCATATATGCCGAAGCATGGGGGCAGCAGGGGCGGAGGAGCGATTTTGCTCCTAATGCCGCGTACATACGGTCGAAATTCCGACCGTGTGTACGCGGCATAACTTTTTTGCGGGAGGATGCCCCCATGCTTCGGCATATATATATTTTAGGCACAGGTTGCGTTAAAACATTTTTTTATTTTTTACTAGGTTTTGTTTTGGTATTTGCTTTGCAGGTATGGCATGGTAAGGTCTTACTGTTGTACTGTAATGTTACTTTGTTTTAATGTTAACCACCATTTGCTTAGCAGGTACGCCATTCAGTTGCAGCGCGGATCTATTTATCTTGACAGCAACAGCGTTTGCTCCCACGATACATAAAGCCGTGACTCCAACGCTGTAGGAGGTGATTTCACCACCACAGTTAAAAAAAAGAGCATATATGCCGAAGCATGGGGGCAGCAGGGGCGGAGGAGCGATTTTGCTCCTAATGCCGCGTATATACGGTCGAAATTCCAACGGAGGCTTATCCGTGGAAAAGTCCGACCGTGTGTACGCGGCATAACCTTTTATGCCGCGTACATACGGTCGAAATTCCGACGAAGGCTTGACCGTGTGTACGCGGCATAACTTTTTTGCGGGAGGATGCCCCCATGCTTCGGCATATATGCCCATCATTAGAAGTGGGTGGATGAAGGGAGGTATTCTAATGGTGGGCATACCCACCAATCAATCTCTTTTTTTCGTTCAGCCAATAGGCTGTATGAAAAAAAAGATTACAATACATGTCCAACAAGGACCAGCAACGTACTGGTATGTTGCTGGACTTTGAATGCTTATACCAGAATGATGCCTGCGGGTTTAGGTATCATCTTGGTATCATTCTTTTCAGCCAGCAGCCGGCTTTCATGTAAAAGCAATTCTAGCAGATAATTAGCCTCTAGACTGCTTTTACAAGCAGTGGGAGGGAATGTCCCCCCCCGGATATAAAAAGCGCCATTGGGAAATTGGGAAAGCATTTTATCACACCGATCTTGGTGTGGTCAGATGCTTTGAGGGCAGAGGAAAGATCTAGGGTCTAACCCCCCAATTTTTTTCAAAAAAAGAGTACCTGTCACTACCTATTGCTATCATAGGGGATATTTACATTCCCTGAGATAACGATAAAAATGGTAAAAAAATAAAATATGGAAGGCACAGTTTAAAAATAAAATAAAAAAGCCAAATAAATAATAAAAAAAAAAAAAAAGCACCGCTGTCCCCCCCTGCTATTGTGCAAAGGCGAACGCAAGCGTCGGTCTAGCGTCATATGTAAACAGCAATTGCATCATGCATGTGAGGTATCACCGCGAAGGTCAGATCGAGGGCAGTCATTTTAGCAGTAGACCTCCTCTGTAAATCTAACGTGGTAACCTGTAAAGGCTTTTAAATGCTTTTAAAAATGAATGTAGTTTGTCGCCGCTGCGCGTTTGTGCGCAATTTTAAAGCATGTCGTGTTTGGTATCCATGTACTCGGCCTATAATCATCTTTTTTATTTCATCAAACATTTGGGCAATATAGTGTTTTTTAGTGCATTAAAAATAAAAAAAGTGTGTTTTTCCCCCAAAAAATGCGTTTGAAAAAACGCTGCGCAAATACTGTGTGGAAAAAAAAATGCAACACCCACTATTTTAATCTGTAGGGCCTTTGCTTTAAAAAAATATATAATGTTTGGGGGTTCAACATAATTTTCTTGCAAAAAAAAATATTTTTTCATGTAAACAAAAAGTGTCAGAAAGGGCTTTGTCTTCAAGTGGTTAGAAGAGTGGATGATGTGTGACATAAGCTTCCTAATGTTGTGCATAAAATGCCAGGACAGTTCAAAACCCCCCCAAATGACCCCATTTTGTAAAGTAGACACCTCAAGCTATTTGCTGAGAGGCATGTTGAGCCCATTGAATATTTTTTTTTTTGTCCCAAGTGATTGAATAATGACCAAAAAAAATAAATAAATAAAAATGTACAAAAAGTTGTCACTAAATTATATATTGCTCAAACATGCCATGGGCATATGTGGAATTACACCCCAAAATACATTCTGTTGCTTCTCCTGAGTACGGGGATACCACATGTGTGGGACTTTTTGGGAGCCTAGTCACGTACGGGACCCCAAAAACCAAGCACCGCCTTCAGGATTTCTATGGGTGTAAATTTTTGATTTCACTCCTCACTGCCTATCACAGTTTCGGAGGCCATGGAATGCCCAGATGGCACAAACCCCCCCCCCCCCCAAATGACCCCATTTTGGAAAGTAGACACCCCAAGCTATTTGCTGAGAGGTATGTTGAGTATTTTGCAGATCTCGCTTTTTGTCACAAAGTTTTGAAAATGTAAAAAAAGAAAAAAAAAAAGAAAAAAAAATGTCTTTCTTCATTTTCAAAAACAAATGAGAGCTGTAAAATACTCACCATGCCTCTCAGCAAATAGCTTGGGGTGTCTACTTTCCAAAACGGGGTCATTTGTGGGGGTTTTGGGCTATTTTGACATTTTATGGCCTTCAAAACTGTGATAGGTAGTGAGGAGTGAAATCAAAAATTTATGCCCTTAGAAACCTTGAAGGCGGTGCTTGGTTTTTGGGGTCCCGTATGCGGCTAGGCTCCCAAAAAGTCCCACACATGTGGTATCCCCGTACTCAGGAGAAGCAGCAGAATGTATTTTGGGGTGTCATTTCACATATAACCATGGCATGTGTGAGCAATATATCATTTAGTGACAACTTTTTGTACATTTTTTTTTTCTTTTTGTCATTATTCAATCATTTGGGACAAAAAAAAAAATATTCAATGGGCTCAACATGCCTCTCAGCAAATAGCTTGGGGTGTCTACTTTCCAAAATGGGCTCATTTGGGGGGGTTTTGTGCCATCTTGGCATTTTATGGCCTTCAAAACTGTGATAGGTAGTGAGGAGCGAAATCAAAAATTTATGCCCTTAGAAACCTTGAAGGCGGTGCTTGGTTTTTGGGGTCCCGTACGCGGCTAGGCTCCCAAAAAGTCTCACACATGTGGTATCCCCGTACTCAGGAGAAGCAGCAGAATGTATTTTGGGGTGTAATTTCACATATGCCCATGGCATGTGTGAGCAATATATCATTTAGTGACAACTTTGTGCAAAAAAAAAACAGTTTGTCATATTCCCGCAACCTGTGGCAAAATATAAAATATTCCATGGACTCAACATGCCTCTCAGTAAATAGCTTGGGGTGTCTACTTTCCAAAATGGGGTAATTTGGGGGGGTTTTGTGCTATTTTGGCATTTTATGGCCTTCGAAACTGTGATAGGTAGTGAGGAGTGAAATCAAAAATTTACGCCCTTAGAAATCCTGAAGGCGGTGCTTGGTTTTTGGGGCCCTGTACGCGGCTAGGCTCCCAAAAAGTCCCACACATGTGGTATCCCCGTACTCAGGAAAAGCAGCAGAATGTATTTTGGGGTGCAATTCCACATATAACCATGGCATGTGTGAGCAATATATCATTTAGTGACAACTTTTTGTACATTTTTTTTTTCTTTTTGTCATTATTCAATCATTTGGGACAAAAAAAAATATTCAATGGGGTCAACATGCCTCTCAGCAAATAGCTTGGGGTGTCTACTTTCCAAAATGGGGTCATTTGGGGGGGTTTTGTGCCATCTTGGCATTTTATGGCCTTCAAAACTGTGATAGGTAGTGAGGAGTGAAATCAAAAATTTATGCCCTTAGAAACCTTGAAGGCGGTGCTTGGTTTTTGGGGTCCCGTACGCGGCTAGGCTCCCAAAAAGTCCCACACATGTGGTATCCCCGTACTCAGGAGAAGCAGCAGAATGTATTTTGGGGTGTAATTTCACATATGCCCATGGCATGTGTGAGCAATATATCATTTAGTGACAACTTTGTGCAAAAAAAAAAAAGTTTGTCATATTCCCGCAACTTGTGGCAAAATATAAAATATTCCATGGACTGAACATGCCTCTCAGTAAATAGCTTGGGGTGTCTACTTTCCAAAATGGGGTCATTTGGGGGGGTTTTGTGCTATTTTGGCATTTTATGGCCTTCGAAACTGTGATAGGTAGTGAGGAGTGAAATCAAAAATTTGCGCCCTTAGAAATCCTGAAGGCGGTGCTTGGTTTCCGGGGTCCCGTACGTGGCTAGGCTCCTAAAAAGTCCCACACATGTGGTATCCCCGTACTCAGGAGAAGCAACAGAATGTATTTTGGGGTGCAATTCCACATATAACCATGGCATGTGTGAGCAATATATCATTTAGTGACAACTTTTTGTAATTTTATTTTTTTTTGTCATTATTCAATCACTTGGGACAAAAAAAAAATATTCAATGGGCTCAACATGCCTCTCAGCAATTTCCTTGGGGTGTCTACTTTCCAAAATGGGGTCATTTGGGGGGGTTTTGTACTGCCCTGCCATTTTAGCACCTCAAGAAATGAGATAGGCAGTCATAAATTTAAAGCTGTGTAAATTTCAGAAAATGTACCCTAGTTTGTAAACGCTATAACTTTTGCGCAAACCAATAAATATACGCTTATTGACATTTTTTTTACTAAAGACATGTGGCTGAATACATTTTGGCCTAAATGTATGACTAAAATTGAGTTTATTCGATAACAAAAAAGTAGAAAATATCATTTTTTTTCAAAATTTTCGGTCTTTTTCTGTTTATATCGCAAAAAATAAAAATCGCAGAGGCAATCAAATACCATTAAAAGAAAGCTCTATTTGTGGGAAGAAGAGGACGCAAATTTCATTTGGGTACAACATTGCATGTCCGCACAATTTACAGTTAAAGCAGCGCAGTGCCGAATCCCAAAAACAGGCTTGGTCCTAATGGCCCGAAATGGTCCGGGGCTTAAGTGGTTAAGAACATCCAGCATAGCGCTGCTAGCAAAGAGACTCACGAGACTGCGATGTTAAACGAGCGTCAGTGTTGTTCCGGGTACACAGCGTGCGTTCCACAGAAACCGGAAGTAGCGTCACTGGTTCTGGGCTGGCCTGAAATTGCGTCAACGCGTTTCGCCCCTCCTCCAGGGCATCATCAAGGACATCACTTCCGGCCAAGGAAGTAAAAATGTATATGCGCCGAGGTCCCCGCCTCTTTGCAAATTAACCAATTGTAACAGAACCTCCTTAAGGCGTAATGGAGCGCCCACTTCCTGATCACATAATTGCCCATCAATTGTCAAGAAAATACAACATGACAAATGACAGGAGTAACGGAGATACAATGGAAGTTCATATTAAACAATAGAATGCAATTTAAAATCATTATAACAATTAGTTATAAATATTCATTATAAAAATATGTAATATTTTTTTTTTTTTTTTAAACTGATTAGGATATTAAAAAAACAAGAAACATGAATAAAAAATAGGAAGATTATGATAAACTTTAAGGTTTAGAAAAGACAGATATTTTGGTTGGTGGACATACACATAGATAACCAAAATAAATACAAAATTAAATACATAAACAAAATTAAATAAAATAATTGAAATAATATATATATATATATATATATATATATATATATATATATATATATATATATATATAAAAATATAAATATAAAAATTTAATTAAAATAAACAAACAAAAAAATATTTATAAAAATAAAATAAAAATAAAAATAAAATAAAAATGAAAATAAAAATAAAAATAAAAATAAATATAAAATAAAAAATAAAAATAAATAAAGATAAAAATAAAAATAAAAATAAAAGTAAAAATTAAAAATAAAAATAAAAATAAATATAAAAATTGTAATAACATAAAATATAAAAAATTAAAAAAAATTAAAAATATGTGTACGTCCAGCAACATGACCAATTAGATAGGAAGCAATTTAAATCCAGTTCAATGTTGAGGCCCTTAGGGCTTAAAGTGCCTAACCTATGTATCCACTGGGTTTCGTTACGTGAAATTGCTTGTTTTAGGTTGGAACCTCTCCAGTGGGCTTCCACCTTATCAATTCCACAGAACTTCAATCCTCTTGGGTCACTATTATGGAATAATTTGAAGTGATTGGACAGACTATGGTGTTTGAACCCTTTTTTGATTCTATTTACATGTTCCCTTAACCTAACACCTAGTTTTCTTGTAGTCCTACCCACATAGTGAAGCCCACATGGGCAAGATAAAAGGTAGGTAACATGAGTTGTTCCACAGGTGATAATTTTTTTTATTTCATAAGTTTTACCATGGATGCAAAAATGGGTAGTTTTTCTCACCCTGTGCTTGGAGGTGCGACAAATCACACATCTCCCACAACTAAAAAAAACGTCTGATTCAAAAACGTAAAGGTTTTCTTTGGGGGGTTAACAACATTGTGTGCTAATTTTAGTCTTAACGTTGGAGGTTTGGTGTATATAAAATTGGGTGCAACAGGAAGAACATTTGTCAGATCTTTATCTTTAAGTAACAGTGGCCAATGTTCCCTGATAATTCTTTCAAATTGCTTATGTTGTCTAGTATATCCTGTTAGGAAAGCAGTTCCATAATCTTTTTTCTCACAAACTTTTTTTTCGAAAAGCTGTTTCCTATCCACGTTATGGATATCTTCTCTGGTTTTATTGAGGGTGCTGATATTGTATCCTTTTTCCTGAAATCTCTTCACGATTACCTGAGATTGAGTATCATAGTCTTAAATTTTATTACAATTACGCCGCACTCGAAGCATTTGGCTTTTGGGTACTCCATTCAACCACCTCGGATGATGACAGCTCCCTAGTGGTATGTAGCCATTTCTGTCAACCTCCTTGAAAAAGGTGCGTGTAAGTAATTTGCCATTCTCTTTAAAGATGACTAAATCTAAAAAATTGACCGACTCAGGACTGGACACCTCTGAGAAAGAGATACCACATGAATTGCTACTAATCTGTTCCAAAAAATAACAAAATGAACTCTTTAAAGAAATTAACTATTTGGTTTCTGCTGTGGAATCACTCAGTCTTCCAAGATTGACACAGATGTCACTTATTTCACATATTGTTTTATAAATAGTTTTTTTACCAAATGAGCACAGTGGCAACACTAATGGACGATTAGGTTTATTAACACGTTATATGGTGACAATGATTGTAAGCTATTTTCCTATAAGTGTTTATGAGTCACTTCTTTAATGTTTTAAGTGTTTGTTTTCACATATCTTTGCCAGCGCTGCAAATATTTGTTTTATATAGGAAATATGGAAAGACTTTACAGTTGCGGACTTTAGAGCACTTAAAAATTTTGTGTTATTGCTGGATGAAAGCGAAGGTAATGACCATCAGGAGGACACCCTAGAAACGGATGTTGAAATAGTCCTACGCAACCAGGCCATACAGTTTGAAAACGATATGAAGGCCCTCAGTACAGCGGTCAAAAAGAAATCTACCAAATTTCCATCCTTACACACGAACTCTAATATCTGGGCCTTTTTGACCCAGATGATTAGGGACCTTGAAGCCACACCCATATACCTGTCCAGCAATCCTAATCTTAATTACCAACAGAGACAGGCCTTGAAAAGATTGAGTGACAACTCTAGTCTGGTGATCAAGCCCTCGGACAAGGGCGGAAATGTGGTAGTTATGAACGACCTAGATTACCGTAATATGTGCTGGGATATCCTCAAGAACCGTGACTGGTATAGACCGATATCTGAGGATATTGTTACTAAATTTAACCAGCAGTATAATGACACCATACAGTCCGCCCTTGCCGATGGCTTGATTACTAAAGATATATTTGATGGAATCCAGGTCCCTTACCCCAGAACTCCGAATTTTTATTCCTTACCAAAGACCCACAAAAATCTACATCACCCGCCTGGACGTCCGATAGTGTCAGGGATAGGTTCTAAGACTGAAAGAGCAAGCATACTAGTGAATGAATACTTACAACCACATGTGATTACTTTACCCTCTTTTGTCCAGGACACTCCGGACCTTTTAAGAAGCCTAGATGGCCTCTGTGTACCCCCGGGATGCCTCCTTGTCTCTATTGACGTAGAGGCTTTATACTTGTCCATTCCACACACACTTGGATTGGAAGTGGTAAACAAATTCCTTAGAGAGCAAGGCCCTAAGTCGTATAACCTTAACGGATTCATACTCTGTTGAGTCATATTCTGACTAAAAATGTTTTCTCTTTCGACGGGTCCCACTTCCTCCAGGTACAGGGGGTCGCTATGGGCACATGTTGTGCGCCCTCCTATGTGAACCTGTACCTGGGGGGGTGGGAACGAGATTTGTTTTTCAACGAGGAAGATTGTCACCTCCTGGCCCATGTATTAAGATGGTTTTGTTACATCGACGATATACTTCTTATATGGGCCGGATCAGAAGAAACACTACAGGAGTTCATGCACAAGCTCAGTCGTAACAAGTATAACCTCAAGTTTACCATGATATCCAGTCCTACCAGGATTGCATATCTAGACATTTTCATTTACATAACTGAGAATGGTATGCTCAATACTTCCCTTTACCGCAAACCAACAGCCGGCAACACCATCTTGCACGCTGCCAGTGCCCATCCTACAGCTCTGATCCAGAGCATCCCATTCGGACAATATCTCCGATTGAGGCGAAATTGTTCGGATGAGGTTACATTTAGAAAAGAGGCTAAGTTACTATATGAACGCCTCCAGACTCGAGGCTACAGCAAGAACTGCCTTAAGAAGGCTGTTAATAAAGCCATTGGCAGACCCCGAAATAGCATGTCCAAGACAGTGAGGTTTATCACTACCTACTCCGATCAACACTCAGTAATTCGCATGATTATGCAAAAACATTGGTCCATCCTATCCGCTGACCCCATTCTCAACAAGTATATAGGTACCAACCCTGAAATTACCTTTAGACGATCCCAATCCATCAGGGACCATCTGATCAAAAGCAATTATTGCAGAATGGAGGCAAAATCTCAGGAACCATGTGGCCTATTCAAATGTGGCCAATGTGATTATTGTGACCTAGTGGTGGAAGGTCCTTCATTCTCTCTCCCCAATGGTCAGATCCACAAAGTTAGACACCATATCACCTGTCAAACACGTGGAATCATCTACATTATATTATGTGGATGTGGATCCTTCTATATTGGCAAAACAATACGACCGTTCTGGAAGAGAATGAAGGACCACGTCTACTACGCAACAAATGGCTTACTCAATACCACCATGGGCCACCACGTAGCGTTTAGACACAAATATGAGCCACTAGTGTTTAAATTTGCCACCCTTGACCGAGTGTATGAAGACCCTCGGGGTGGAAACTTTGACCAGCGGGTATTGCAATGTGATACCAAATGGGTTTACAACCTACAAGCCACAACCAGAACCAACGTTCACCAGGTCTGTGGCAGAGACTGTGTGTGTAATCTAATTCGAGCATCATTCCGGCTGCTAGGATCCACTCTAATGGGAGACTATCCGGATGAGCTGAGACTACCTGAAGATATGAGTAGTGAATAAGTATTCGTTTGTGCCTGGACCTACTCCAACACCTCTTGCTGTCCTAATCTTCCTCCAACCTTTCCTGTTCAATGATTATGCATAAGAGAGAAATAAACTCTACGTTGGAGTTGCAATTGGTGTGGACCTTGGAGTTATTGGGGAATAGAGACTTGTCTTTATTGCAGTGCAGACGGGAGCCATTCTCTGGGGAACCTGACCATAGAGACCCAGGTACTTTACACCGCTCAACCGCTTCACACAGGAGGGTACGGGCATGTGGCATGGTGTGCCCCTTTTCCTACAAGTGAGCCACAGGGAAGGAAAAGGGGTTCTGTGTGCTACACGAGGGGGCTCGAGTCTGGGATTTCAGGGGTCGGAAAACCCCAAAAGTTGGACTTTATTCCCCTTGTGAGGCTCCGTGGAGGTCGGCCATCTTTGGAAGAATTCTGGCTGCGCCACGAGGAGAGCCCAAGCTGCGTAGTTCGTGGGCGTGTCGAGAAAAGGAAAAGCCTGCGAACATTGCAGGAAGATGGGGGGAGCCTCGCCATGCGGTGAGATGTGTGTGGTGACTTTGGCGCCAAATGGACAGTGCGTGATGGATCGGCGAGTGAGCAACATGGCGACTAATGCCCCATGGATTCCAGTTTCTTCAACCATGAACGTTGCCTCTTTCGCTGCTCCCTTGATGGATACGGGGATTCGGCTGAAGCCTTGGGGTCGCTTCACTCTCTACGTCTGCAGAGATGCGGAGGCCCTTGGAGTGGTTTGTCCCGGATGCCAGGGACTGGTGGTGCACCTTCGGACCTTTGGAAGATGTGAAAAGTGCAAGGAATTCATCTTCCAGGTGGATCAACCTACAGAAAAACCTCAGGCCTACCGTTTGAATTGCCTTACCGGCGCCACTACTCTTGAGGAGGAAACCAGTGCTTCTGCAGCCACCCCCACGCGCACTGTCGTGACTTCGGAGGAAGTCGTTGCTGATGTTCCGGTAGAAGAGGTACCGGAGACGGAGAGGCCGGCAGATGCTGCCTCTGTCACTACAAAGTCGTCGCTCCCACCGCCCAAGCGAAAGGTGGGCTATGTGAAAGCCTCCTGCAGCCGTGGTCGAGCTACACTCCAGCGCTTGCCTGAATCGGATTGCTTAGTCGGAGGGACCTCCAGACGATCCGCGACAGCTACAGGCCGAGGTAAGCTGGGGAAAGGGACAAAAGCTAGTGTCCAAAGTATCGGGGATGTTTGGGTTCCCGACCCTAAAGAACTTGTTAAGGACAGTGACTCCTCAACCACAAAAAATTATTTGCCGGCAGAGGAGTATGATACCTCTAATCTGGAGTCGTCCTCCGAGGTGGGAGACGATGCTGAGATAGACGAGCTGTTCATCAAGAAGGGCTGGGATAAGATACCTCTATCATCCACAAGAAGTAGAAGGGATATACCCAAAGTTCCTGGGGCTATTGTACCCCCGGTGGAGGCCCATGTGCTTGAAGAGGTATCTGACCCCAGGCCTACATCACCCAGACCTGTATTGCCAGTGCCAACTGCTGTGGCTGAGTATGCGCCATTGCGGGCTGCTACGTTGGGTCTCAAGACAGTGAAAGTGCTTAGGCATCCGGATGCCATTGTCCTACCAGGTGTGGGAGACCGTGCTACCCTTCCTCCACTTTCCAGGATGCAACGGCTGTTCAACCAAAGGGTGGCCGCTGATTACGGATGGGAGTACCCGTATCTCTCAAGAGACTTACTTTTTGAGGTGGAGGCCTACAGAAAGAGATGGTACGCTGACTTTCTGTGGGACTATTTGCACCTGTTCTGCAGCTGTTGCAGAGAGGTACAAAGGGTGTAAGTTGGACTGGGTGCTGGGTCGGCACATACACGCAGATCGGGTGGTTGTGTGTCAGAAGGAGCGGGAGGATGCCGTGTATTCCATTGAAACTTTTGACAAGGATTGGAAGCTCCTCATTTTACCCGATCCTAAATTTTATCTTTAACCACTTAAGCCCCGGACCATTTGGTAGCTAAAGGACCAGAGGTGAATTCAGAATTTTGCACTGCGCTGCTTTAACTGTAAATTGTGCGGACATGCAATGTTGTACCCAAACAAAATTTGCGTCCTTTTCTTCCCACAAATAGAGCTTTCTTTTAATGGTATTTGATTGCCTCTGCGATTTTTATTTTTTGCGATGTAAACGGAAAAAGACCGAAAATTTTGAAAAAAAATGATATTTTCTACTTTTTGTTATAAGAAAAATCGAATAAACTCAATTGTAGTCATACATTTAGGCCAAAATGTATTCAGCCACATGTTTTTAGTAAAAAAAATGTCAATAAGCGTATATTTATTGGTTTGCGCAAAAGTTATAGAGTTTACAAACTAGGGTACATTTTCTGAAATTTACACAGCTTTAAATTTATGACTGCCTATCTCATTTCTTGAGGTGCTAAAATGACAGGGCAGTACAAAACTCCCCCAAATGACCTTATTTTGGAAAGTAGACACCCCAAGGAAATTGCTGAGAGGCATGTTGAGCCCATTGAATTTTTTTTTTTTTTGTCCCAAGTGATTGAATAATGACTAAAAAAAAAAAAAAAAAAAAAATTACAAAAAGTTGTCACTAAATGATATATTGCCCACACATGCCATGGTTATATGTGGAATTTCACCCCAAAATACATTTTGCTGCTTCTCCTGAGTATGGGGATACCACATGTGTGGGACTTTTTGGGAGCCTAGCCGCGTACGGGACCCCGGAAACCAAGCACCGCCTTCAGGATTTCTAAGGGCGCAAATTTTTGATTTCACTCCTCACTACCTATCACAGTTTCGAAGGCCATAAAATGCCAAAATAGCACAAAAACCCCCCAAATGACCCCATTTTAGAAAGTAGACACCCCAAGGAAATTGCTGAGAGGCCTGTTGAGCCCATTGAATATATTTTTTTTGTCCCAAGTGATTGAATAATGACAAAAAAAAAAATTACAAAAAAGTTGTCACTAAATGATATATTGCTCACACATGCCATGGTTATATGTGGAATTACACCCCAAAATACATTTTTCTGCTTCTCCTGAGTACGGGGATACCACATGTGTGGGACTTTTTAGGAGCCTAGCCGCGTACGGGACCCCGAAAACCAAGCACCGCCTTCAGGATTTCTAGGCACAAATTTTTGATTTCACTCCTCACTACCTATCACAGTTTCGAAGGCCATAAAATGCCAAAATCGCACAAACCCCCCCCAAATGACCCCATTTTGGAATATAGACACCCCAAGCTATTTGCTGAGAGGAATGGCGAGTATTTTACAGCTCTCATTTGTTTTTGAAAATGAAGAAAGAAAATATATATATATATTTTTTTTTTTTCAATTTTCAAAACTTTGTGACAAAAAGCGAGATCTGCAAAATACTCACAATACCTCTCAGCAAATAGCTTGGGGTGTCTACTTTCCAAAATGGGGTCATTTGGGGGGGGGTTTTGTGCTATCTGGGCATTCCATGGCCTCCGAAACTGTGATAGGCAGTGAGAAGTGAAATCAAAAATTTACACCCTTAGAAAGCCTGAAGGCGGTGCTTGGCTTTTGGGGTCCCGTACGTGGCTAGGCTCCCAAAAAGTCTCACACATGTGATATCCCCGTACTCAGGAGAAGCAACAGAATGTATTTTGGGGTGTAATTCCACATATGCCCATGGCATGTTTGAGCAATATATCATTTAGTGACAACTTTGTGCAAAAAAAACAAACAAAAAAAAAAATTGTCGTTTTTCCGCAACTTGTGTCAACATATAAAATGTTCCATGGACTCGACATGCCTCTCAGTATATAGCTTGGGGTGTCTACTTTCCAAAATGGGGTCATTTGGGGGCGTTTTGAACTGTTCTGGCATTTTATACACAACATTAGGAAGCTTACATCCACTCTTCTAACCACTTGAAGACAAAGCCCTTTTTGACACTTTTTGTTTACATGAAAACATTTTTTTTTTTGCAAGAAAATTATGTTGAACCCCCAAACATTATATATATTTTTAAAGCAAAGGCCCTACAGATTAAAATGGTGGGTGTTGCATTTTTTTTTTCTACACAGTATTTGCGCAGCGATTTTTCAAACGCATTTTTTGGGTTAAAAATACACTTTTTTTAATTTTAATGCACTAAAACACACTATATTGCCCAAATGTTTGATGAAATAAAAAAGATGATCTTGGGCCGAGTACATAGATACCAAACACGACATGCTTTAAAATTTCGCACAAACGCGCATGGGCGACAAACTACATACATTTTTAAAAGCCTTTAAAAGCCTTTACAGGTTACCCCAGTAGATTTACAGAGGAGGTCTACTGCTAAAATGATTGCCCTCGATCTGACCTTCGCGGTGATACCTCACATGCATGGGGCAATTGCTGTTTACATATGACGCCAGACCGACGCTTGCGTTCGCCATTGGGCAAGAGCAGGCAGGACAGGGGTGCTTTTTATTTTTTTATTTTTTTTTTATTATTAATTTTGCTTTTTTTATTTTATTTTTAAATTGTTCCTTCCAAGTATTTTTTTTTTTATCATTTTTATTGTTATCTCAGGGAATGTAAATATCCCCTATGATAGCAATAGGTAGTGACAGGTACTCTTTTTTTGAAAAAAACTGGGGTCTTCTAGACCCTAGATTTTTCCTCTGCCCTCAAAGCATCTGACCACACCAAGATCGGTGTGATAAAATGCTTTTCCAATTTCCCAATGGCGCTTTTTATATCCGGGGGGGGCATTCCCTCCCACTGCTTGTAAAAGCAGTCCAGAGGCTAATTAGCCGCTAGGATTGCTTTTACATGAAAGCCGGCCGCAGGCTGAAAAGAATGATACCAAGATGATACCTAAACCCACAGGCATCATTCTGGTATAAACATTCAAAGTTCAGCAACATACCAGTACGTTGCTGGTCCTTGTTGGACATGTATTGTAATCTTTTTTTTTTCATGCAGCCAGTTGGCTGAACGAAAAAAAAGATTGATCGGTGGGTATGCCCACCATTAGAATACCGCCCTTCATCCACCCACTTCCAATGATGGGCATACACGCACCATTTATATATGCCGAAGCATGGGGGCATCCTCCCGCAAAAAAGTTATGCCGCACACACATGGTCGGACTTTTCCACGGGCAAGCCTCCGTCGGAATTTCGACCGTATGTACGCGGCATTAGGAGCAAAATCGCTCCTCCGCCCCTGCTGCCCCAATGCTTCGGCATATTTGCTTTTTTTTTTTAACTGTGGTGGTGAAATCACCTCCTACAGCACTGGAGTCGCAGGGATCAGGCCTGTCTCTGCGAACGCTGCAGTTATGTGTGTTTTTGTTTTGTATGTGACAGTGATCGATCGATACTGCACTTGGGTGGCCTGGGCTGGACGGAGGGCCAAAACGCAGGTGCCAGCAGGTATCTGGGCTGATCCCGCTAACACTGTGTTTTTGGGAACCCTAAACTGCTGGGGACGCTAGTATAGATCTGATCAGATCAGATATTGATCTGTTCAGATACTATACCACTAAGGGGGGTGTATGCTTCACGCGTGGGTGTTAGCGTTACTGGCACTAACCTGACGCTGCCTGGGGTGTGACTCAGACCCTCTCTGACGCTAAAACCTAATTGATATCACCCGCCGGGCGATCAGGGGGTTAAACCTTTATTGGGTTATATACACGGCGGGTGCCCTGACACTATAAAAAGCAAACTAACTAACCAGCGTCACCCGTAACACTTATATGGTGATCACTGGTGAAAGGGTTAACTAGGGGCAATCAGGGGGTTAAAACCTTTATTAGATAATATATGGGGGTACCTGACGCTATAAAAACCTGCGGCGAACCTAAAAAAAATTACCAGCTACCGATCTGCATCACCGACACTAAGACAGCGTTTAGAGAAACGATCGCTTAGCGACAGTGGTGATGGGGGTGAAAGGGTTACCTGGGGGGGCGATCAAGGGGGTTAAACCTTTATTAGATAATATATTGGGGTACCTGACGCTATAAAAACATGCGGCGAACCTAAAAAAAATTACTGGCTACCGATCTGCATCACCGACACTAAGACAGCGTTTAGAAAAACGATCACTTAGCGACAGTGGTGATAGGGGGTGAAAGGGTTACCTGGGGGGCGATCAAGGGGGTTAAACCTTTATTAGATAATATATTGGGGTACCTGACGCTATAAAAACCTGCGGCGAACCTAAAAAAAATTACCAGCTACCGATCTGCATCACCGACACTAAGACAGCGTTTAGAAAAACGATCGCTTAGCGACAGTGGTGATGGGGGTGAAAGGGTTACCTGGGGGGCGATCAAGGGGGTTAAACCTTTATTAGATAATATATTGGGGTACCTGACGCTATAAAAACCTGCGGCGAACCTAAAAAAAATTACTGGCTACCGATCTGCATCACCGACACTAAGACAGCGTTTAGAAAAACAATTGCTTAGCGACAGTGGTGATAGGGGGTGAAAGGGTTACCTGGGGGGCGATCAAGGGGGTTAAACCTTTATTAGATAATATATTGGGGTACCTGACGCTATAAAAACCTGCGGCGAACCTAAAAAAAATTACCGGCTACCGATCTGCATCACAGACACTAAGACAGCGTTTAGAAAAACGATCGCTTAGTGACAGTGGTGATAGGGGGTGAAAGGGTTACCTGGGGGGCGATCAAGGGGGTTAAACCTTTATTAGATAATATATTGGGGTACCTGACGCTATAAAAACATGCGGCGAACCTAAAAAAAATTACTGGCTGCCGATCGGCATCACTGACGCTAAGACAGCGATCAGAAAAATGATCGCTTAGCGACAGTGGTGATAGGGGGTGAAAGGGTTATCTGGGGGGTGATCAGGGGGTTAAACCTTTATTAGGGGGGGTTAGGGGGCTACACTGGACCTAAGACTAAACTTTGGTGACACTTTTACAGTCACAAATGTCACTGATTGCAGTGATCACTAAATAAATGGTCACTGCAATCAGTGACACTGTGACTGGGGGCTGGGGGGGTGATCTGGGGGGTGATCTGGGGTGTCTGGGGGGGCTTGGGGGGGCGATTTATGTCCCTATGTGTCCTGGTGTCAGTGTAGTGTTGTGTGCACTGACCTGATGTCTTCTCTTGTACGGCGCTCGGTATATGTGAGCGCCGCACCAGAGATGACATCACTTCCTCCTGCTCCCTCTGTCTGACACAGACAGAGGGGGCATTTCCATTTGCCGGGAGCGATCGCGAGGGGGTGGCCAGAAACGAATGGCTGCCCCCTCATCCCGGAATGCTCCCGGACACTTAGCCACCGCTCACTGTATAGGAGGGGGGTCCGATTGGACCCCCCAACTATACAAAGGCAATCACGTATGCTCTACGTGATTGTGCCTGTCGGTGCCATTCTGCCGACGTATATATACAGTGAGCGGTCGTTAAGTGGTTAAGAGACTGGACTCTAATGCGTTCTATTGTTTCCGGAGTGTACTCTCCTGGAGTCCAGGGTCTTTGCCCTTGTGAATTGGGGTAATCTACTCCGCTGGGGAGCCAGGGGACCTGTTGCCGTTGCTCTACGCTCACAGTGCCACAAAGACAGAGACTTTGGGGAGTAGGTACAGTTAGGGCCACAGAAGAAGAAATGGAAAAGATGTAATTTTCAAGTGTTGGGACAATGTTATGATGGTAGCACTTCCACTAGGTGGCGGTGTTGCGAAGGGTTTCTGTGCGCTCTAAAATATATATATATATATATATATATATATATATTAATGTTTCTTTATTTACACTAGGATTAGTGTAATAGGTACTTTATTTAGAAGGAAAATATCCTCCCCTTGGGAGGGTAGTTCCCTTATTTTGTAGATAATGGTGTAGGATATGATCATACTGGTTTTATATGTGTTTTCTCCCTTTGCAGGTGAACGTCTGGCAACCACTGAGCATGGGTGGGTTAGCTAGCATAGGAGGGGAGGGAGTTGTAAGTGTATAAATAGTGTTTTATATTATATATATGACATTGAGAATGGGATGTACACATTTTTTTTTCTTCTCCTCTTGTTGATCTTTCTTCATTTCTTTATTCAACTCCTTTCCCCACATTTAGGTTCCGGCACAAACAAACCATTTTTTTCTATTATTGTTTTTTTTTTGTATATAGTTCTGAGATAAACGTGTGTAGACTCAGGCTTGAGATACGTGGGTTTACCCCAGACACTGGGGACAGTGTCTATCTGTCTTGGGGGAGTGTGTAGCGGGGCTTTAAAATCTAAGGGAATGTTTGAGTGTTAGTTGTACTCAAACACACTATTTGATAGGGTTCTGTAAAACCCATTTTTGTACTGCAGGTGGGGTGCTGGTGTATAGTTCCCCGTGGCCTGTTGGTGGCGCTGCCATCGGAGGCCAGGGTTGAACCATTGGTACAGTGCTGTGCCTTGGATGTCCTCTCTCGGCGGTGGTAAGGTGGGCGTGTCGGCCTGCTGTGCATCCCGGGAGGGGATATAAAAGGGGCAGACCCTGCCTGTCAGGTGTGAGTTCCCGGGGGTCCGACCCTGGGAGCGTGTAATTCTGTTCCTGGCCACCCCAGGCACCTTTAGCCCTGGGGTGGAGTTCCTGGCCCGATACACTGGCGGATCAGTCCCAGGCACCTTTAGTCCTGGGGCTGCAACTGAAGGCCTTGGGTCCAGCACCTTCAGCTGGAACCCACAGAGGGAGGAGGAATCCCAGGGTGCTGCCTTGCGAGGAGACCCGTATCTAGATGAGGAGGCCGGGGGAAAACCGTTCTGAGGGACTGGTGAGAGATCACAGTGAAGGAAGGGGCCCGGTAACTCTCTGGAGGGATGTCATCGTCCCGTTAGAGGCCTAAAACCAGAACCAACGTTCACCAGGTTTGTGGCAGAGACTGTGTGTGTAATCTGATTCAAGCATCATTCCGGCTGCTAGGATCCACTCTAATGGGAGACTATCCGGATGAGCTGAGACTACTTGAAGATATGGGTAGTGAATAAGTATTCGTTTTGTGCATACTCCAACACCTCTTGCTGTCCTGATCTTCCTCCAACCTTTCCTGTTCAATGATTATGCATAAGAGAGAAATAAACTCTACGTTGGAGTTGCAATTGGTGTGGACCTTGGAGTTATTGGGGAATAGAGACTTGTCTTTATTGCAGTGAAGACGGGAGCCATTCTCATGGGAACCTGACCATAGAGATCCAGGTACATTACACCGCTCAACCTCTTCACACAGGAGGGTAGGGGCATGTGGCATGGTGTGCCCCTTTTCCTACAAGTAAGCCACAGGGAAGGAAAAGGGGTTCTGTGTGCTACACACCATTTGACAGAGTTTCACAAAGCAACAACCGGCATATTATGGATTAGAGTTAAGAATATAAGATGTATGACAGTTCAGGTTTCAGTCAAAAATCAGACTCTCAGATGTGCATTGATCTCTATACTATGTTTATGACTATTTACAACAGGGCCCATATGACAGGGCTTCCTTAGGAATCCTTAACAGGACCTAGCTACTTGGGCAGGGCCGTAACTAGAAATCACAGGACCCCATAGCAAAATGTTGTATGGGCCCCCCCTGCAAACAGCCCCCCCCCCACAAAAAAAATTAACTAATGCCATTGAACAACAGATTACCACACTCATGTGGCACAGTACCCAGGCATCAGCTTATATTAGTTTCGAGCAACAAAACACAAATTTAAATAACCATATAATAAATAAAAAGCAAAATTCAAAGCATTGTGTGTACTAATTTTACTCTTTTATACGTACTGTGACAGCAGGAAGGTAAAGTCACCTGGTTGCATCCAGGGGGGTAGATATATTTCGCCCAGATTCAGGCTTTACGCCGACTTATACAACTAGGTGGAGAGTTGTATAAGCCCAGCTGAGGCTAGTGGGCTCATGGATGACTCATACCTCTAGGGAGAGTGTGGGGCGTCGTGCAGACAGGGAGTTGATGAGACCAGCTGAAGCTTGTCAGCTCATTTAGGCCTCTATAAGAACTCCCAGATTCATTAGGTGTTAGCTCATGCCTGGAACCAGACCTGTGTGGACTGTCTAGGGAGAGTGAACCCCTGTGCGGTGAGACAAAGCCTGTGTGGCTATTTGCTTGGACATTTAAAACCAGGGACTTAGGGACTAGGACAGCACTAGGCTGATCCCAGTTGTTAGTTAGGAAACCTGTATGTTTAGTCAGAGGTCAAGTTGACCAGGATTTATTTTATTTATGTTTCTTTTGCTTTGCTGTGTTTTGTCACTGTAAATAGAAAATAAACCGCACCTTTTTGATTTTGAAAACCACAACCTCCGTTTGCTGGGCCTGTTTTTGTGTGGGGAGCCCATCCCGGGGGTCACACACACCCGCTGCCGAGCTAACCCCCTCACAGTTGGTGGAGAACCAGTGGCAGTTTTTTTTTAAGCCAGCATGGAGGAGATAATGAAACAACTGGCTCTAGCAAATGCCAATCAACAGCAGACAAATGCAGGTTTGCAAAGGAGCCTTGCAGCCCAGCAGCAAGCTCATCAACAGAGCCTTGCAGCTCAGCAACAAGCCCAGCAGCAATCTGAGGCCCGCTTCATAGACCTGTTACAGAAGCAAGAGCAGAGACTACAACAAATGGAAGCAGTAATGCAGCAACGTCCGCAGACCAGTGAGGAAAGCCGTCCCACTAATACCGCGTCCTTTGGGGTGAGTCGTTTATTGACAAAAATGACTGGAGAGGATGATCTAGAGGTATTTTTGACCACATTTGAAAGGACCGCTGAAAGAGAAAAGTGGCCTGAGGAGCAGTGGGCTGGACTGGTGGCTCCTCTGTTAACTGGTGAACCGCAGAAAGCTTACTATGACCTAGAGCCTAACCAAGCAAAAGACTATGTGATGCTAAAAGCTGAAATTTTGGCAAGGCTGGGTGTCACCCAGGCTGTCCGGGCTCAGCGTGTGCATAACTGGACTTTCCAGCTTGGAAAACCCCCCAGGTCTCAAATGTATGATCTCATTCACCTGAGCAGAAAGTGGCTACAGCCAGAGACTTTGTCCGCACCAAAGATTGTGGAACGTGTTGTAATGGATCGGTTTTTGAGAGCTCTTCCTACTGCCATCCAAAAGTGGGTAAGCCATGGAGACCCAGAGACGGCCGATGGTCTTGTGGATCGTGTGGAGAAATACTTGGCTACAGAGAACCTGACGGCCTCTTCCAGAGACACTCGGACTTTCCACCCTAAGACCAGACCATCCCCAGGGGCGGATAAGAGGATTCCAAGGGGTGAGGGTGGAGAGAGTGAGAGGGTGGGAGCTCTACCCCAAGTTTGGCGAGAACAGCCTGGGAAATCAGCGGCTCAAGAGGCGGCAAGAAGGATCGTTTGCTACCGCTGCCGGCAAGCGGGACATATTGCAGCCAATTGCCCGGTTATGGAGGAACCCATGCAGTGTGACTTTCTGACGGGCAGACGTCAGTCGCTGTGTGCGACAGTCGCATGCACTGCCATTCGAGGAACTGAGAAACATTTATGCAAAATATGTGTTAATGGTAGAAATGTTGTGGTATTGCTGGATTCAGGTAGCCTTGTGACCCTGATAAAGGCTGAGTTAGTTAAAACAGAGGTCTTTGGGAATAGCAAGGTAGCTGTTATTTGTGTGCATGGGGACACCCGAGAGTATCCAGTGACTACAGTGTGTTTCGAGACCCCCAAAGGTACCCTCTCTCATCCAGTGGGCTTAGTATCTCAGTTACCGCATGACGCCATTGTGGGAAGGGATTTTCCGAAGTTCTGGGAACTGTGGGATGATCCTGAGCCCACCACTGGTGCCCCTATGTACCAGGAATGTGATAGCCAGAACTCCCCTGAGAGTGGTGAGGACTCTCCGGAATTTCCCTTATCAGTATTGGCAGGGGAGACTCAAGAAACTGGAGAGGAGCCCACCTCCTCAGACGAAAACCTACCGTCTGTGGAGTTTTCTGATCTTGAGGTTCACAGGGAAAACTTTGCCACAGAACAGTTGAAAGACCCCGCCCTAATAAAGGCACGGGAAAACGTAGTGAAAATAGATGGCGTGTTAGTGAACCCAGATAATACCTGCACTTACCCATACTTCAGCGTAGAGAAGGACCTACTGTATCGGGTGGCAAAAAGGGCAGAAGAAACCGTTGAGCAGCTTGTGGTGCCCAAACCTTACAGGAAGTTGGTGTTGGAGTTGGCCCATGGGCACATTCTTGGAGGTCATCTGGGGACAGAGAAAACCCGAGAGAGGGTATTACAGAGATACTATTGGCCGGGGGTGATGAAGGACATAGAAAATTATTGTTCCTCCTGCCCTGTGTGTCAGAGGTCGGCCCCGATGCCACATTTCCGTAGCCCGCTGGTCCCTCTACCCATCATTGAGGTCCCGTTTGAGAGGATCGCCATGGATTTGGTAGGGCCTATAATCAAGTCCGCTAGGGGGCACTAGTACATATTAGTTATAATGGACTATGCCACCCGTTATCCAGAAGCGATCCCTCTCCGAAATACCTCGGCCAAAACCATAGCCAAAGAGCTATCTCTTGTGTTTAGCCGGGTGGGTATTTGTAAAGAACTGCTTACAGACCAAGGTACACCCTTTATGTCCCGGGTTATGAAGGAGCTGTGTAAATTGTTCAAAGTGACGCAATTACGTACATCTGTGTATCACCCCCAAACCGATGGGCTGGTTGAAAGATTCAACAAAACCCTAAAACAAATGTTGAAGAAAGTGGTGGATAGAGATGGAAAGGATTGGGACTGTCTACTTCCTTATCTGATGTTTGCTATTAGGGAGGTGCCCCAATCCTCTACGGGATTCTCCCCCTTTGAGTTACTGTATGGGAGACACCCAAGAGGGCTGTTGGATATTGCCAAGGAAACTTGGGAAAGTGAGAGTTCTCCCCACAGGAGTGTGATTGAGCATGTCGCCCTGATGCAAGACCGAATTGCACAGGTAATGCCCATCGTGAAGGAACATTTGGCCCAAGCGCAGTTAGCACAGCAGAGAGTGTACAACCGTGGAGCCAAGACCCGTACCTTTTCCCCGGGGGATAGGATACTGGTACTTGTCCCTACGGTTGAAAGTAAATTCCTTGCCAAATGGCAAGGCCCCTATGAGATAATGGAAAAAGTGAGCGAAGTGAATTACAAGGTCAGACAACCAGGAAGGCGAAAGCCCGAACAGATCTATCACGTTAATCTGTTGAAAGCCTGGAGGGATAGAGAGTCCCTAGTCGCAGACACTTGGTCACCAGCTCAAACTGGTTGCGTGATTCCTGAGGTTGGAATAGCAGCCACCTTGTCACAACCCCAACAACAGGAGGTTAAGGAGTTTGTGCTTCGCAACAAGGAGGTATTCTCTGAGCTGCCGGGACAAACATCTGGGGTAGAGCATGACATCATTACCCCGCCCGGTGAAAGGGTGAAGTTAAAACCCTATCGGATCCCAGAGGCCCGACGGGAGGCAATACGGGAGGAAGTACAGAAAATGCTGAACTTAGGGGTGATAGAGGATTCCCAAAGTGATTGGTCTAGTCCCATTGTGTTGGTGCCTAAACCGGATGGGAGCTGGCGATTTTGTAACGATTTTCGTCAGTTGAACAAAGTTACAAAATTTGACACCTACCCCATGCCACGTATAGATGAGTTGATCGACCGGCTGGGAACAGCCCGATACATGACGACTCTTGACCTCACAAAAGGGTATTGGCAAATCCCCCTGGCCAAGTCGGCCAAAGAGAAAACCGCATTTGTAACCCCAGACGGGGCGTTCCAATATAAAAGAATGCCGTTCGGGTTACAGAATGCGCCGGCCACATTCCAGCGGAAAATGGACCAGATGCTGAGGCCCCATCGGAAGTATGCTGCGGCTTACCTGGATGACGTAATTGTCCATAGCACAGATTGGGCCTCACATCTGCCAAAAGTGCAAGCAGTCCTGGACTCTGTTCGGGAAGCGGGGTTTACGGCTAACCCCAAGAAGTGTACCATTGGGCAGGAGGAGGCCAAATATCTTGGGTACACCATTGGGAGGGGAGTAATAAAACCCCAACTCAACAAAGTCGAGGCCATCCAGAGTTGGCCACGTCCCAACAGCAAGAAGCAGGTACGAGCCTTTCTGGGAATCGCTGGGTATTATCGGCGATTCATTCCCCACTTTGCTTCTAAGGCTGTGCCCCTAACCAACCTGACGAAGGGGAAAGGGTCGGTCATGATTAAATGGACCCCCGAGGCTGAGGCAGCATTCCAATTCTTGAAACAAGCCTTATGTAGCCAGCCAGTGTTGTACTCACCCGACTTCTCTAAAGACTTTGTCGTACAAAGTGATGCGTCAGATGTGGGGTTAGGAGCAGTATTGTCCCAGGTCTGGAACGGGGAAGAGCACCCAGTCATTTACCTCAGCAGGAAGTTGAAGTCCCATGAGGTAAATTACGCCACCGTTGAAAAGGAGTGTTTAGCGGTGAAGTGGGCTCTAGATTCCCTTCGGTACTACCTGCTAGGTAGGCACTTTGACATGGTTACGGATCACGCTCCGTTAAAGTGGATGGCTCAAAACAAGGAAACAAATAGAAGAGTGAATAGGTGGTTCCTGGCCCTCCAGGAATTCAACTTCACAGTAAAGCATCGCCCTGGCGTTCAAATGGGGAATGTGGATGCTTTGTCTCGAGTACATGAATGCCTGATTGCTGGTGTTCCAACCCCGAGGTTAAAACAAGAGGGGGGGTATGTGACAGCAGGAAGGTAAAGTCACCTGGTTGCATCCAGGGGGGTAGATATATTTCGCCCAGATTCAGGCTTTACGCCGACTTATACAACTAGGTGGAGAGTTGTATAAGCCCAGCTGAGGCTAGTGGGCTCATGGATGACTCATACCTCTAGGGAGAGTGTGGGGCGTCGTGCAGACAGGGAGTTGATGAGACCAACTGAAGCTTGTCAGCTCATTTAGGCCTCTATAAGAACTCCCAGATTCATTAGGTGTTAGCTCATGCCTGGAACCAGACCTGTGTGGACTGTCTAGGGAGAGTGAACCCCTGTGCGGTGAGACAAAGCCTGTGTGGCTATTTGCTTGGACATTTAAAACCAGGGACTTAGGGACTAGGACAGCACTAGGCTGATCCCAGTTGTTAGTTAGGAAACCTGTATGTTTAGTCAGAGGTCAAGTTGACCAGGATTTATTTTATTTATGTTTCTTTTGCTTTGCTGTGTTTTGTCACTGTAAATAGAAAATAAACCGCACCTTTTTGATTTTGAAAACCACAACCTCCGTTTGCTGGGCCTGTTTTTGTGTGGGGAGCCCATCCCGGGGGTCACACACACCCGCTGCCGAGCTAACCCCCTCACAGTACGTTTTGTAAAGGGCCTAATGCCGCGTACACACGACCGCTTTTCTCGACGAGAAAAACTGCATTTTTTTTTTCGCCGAGAAAAATGATCGTCTGTGGGCTTTATGTCGTTTTTCTCGTTGAGAAAAACGGCAGAAAAAACGACGAGAAAAATTAGAACATGTTCTAAATTTTCTCATCGTTTTTTCCATCATTTTTTTCCGCGGCAGTTTTCCCATAGGGAGACACTGCCGCGGAGCCCACAGACGGTCGTTTTTCTCGACAAAGAAAAAAATGACGGGAAAAACGGTCGTGTGTGGGGGAAAATGCCGTTCCCTCGTTTTTCATTTTATTTCATGTCGTGATTCACGGCGGTGTTTTCACCGCCGTGAATCACGATCGTGTGTACGCGGCATAATGGTAGTTTGATCAAGTTTATTCTTAAGGTCTTAGGAACATCTGCACCCTTGAACCTGACATTGCTCCCCCTCGCTTTGTGCCAAAATTATCCTAATGAAAAAATATAGCAAACATTTTCTTCACAAAAATAGCAAAACAGTGCAAAACAGATGACAGTCTCCCACTCCCTTCCTACCTCTTGTGCAGACTCCAGAGCCTCCTCATGTGCCAAAAATGATGTCCCTTCACAGGCACGCTCGAGCTCCCGCCCACTCTGCTCTCTGCTCCTGCCTCCTGCTGTATGCGGCTGCGTGTTTCGGGAAACGGCCGGACTTGCGGGGCCCGGGAGGCTTATCAGTAAACTTACATTTCTCATCCTCACTGGGCCAGGGGTTGATCCAGAGTCTAGTCTCGGGAGGGGCACTGCCAGAAAATACGATTTTTTGCGGGCAATTTATCGGGGAAATGGCTGGTGTTGGCGCTTCAATCATCCTGGCACAATCGTTGTTATGGTGTCAGGATGATTGTATTGCATTATTTCTATTATTACATTGTAATATAAAATGAAATAGTTCAACTCACCATAATGCAGAAATAGTGGGAGCCCCGAGTGTGTCACTTGCCACGTCACCTGCCACACGTTGCGGACTGTCCACTTGCCACATCACCTGCCACATGTTGCGGATTGTCCACTTGCCACGTCACCTGCCACAAGTTGCGGATTTCCACTTGCCACGTCACCTACCACACGTTGTGGATTGTCCACTTGCCACGTCACCTGCCACACATAGCGGATTGTCCACTTGCCACATCACCTGCCACATGTTGCGGATTGTCCACTTGCCACGTCACCTGCCACACGTTGCGGATTGTCCACTTGTCACGTCATCTGCCACACATTGCGGATTGTCCACTTGTCACGTCACCTGCCACAAGTTGCAGATTGTCACTTGCCAAGTCTAAACTCTAAACTGCAGCAACAACTGTTCTCCTATTTGAGGCTCCAGCTCCTGTCACGTTGGCTCTGATACTCGAGTCCGACGTGACTCACTGACGTCACTCGCCTGAGACTCGAGTCCGACATGACTCACTGTGACTGACGTCACTCATTGCTAGATGGCAGGCGGCGCAGGCACTAGCAATGAGTGCAGGGAAGAGGCTCCACCCACCTCCTCCGCCTTCTGGTCAGTGCGGCCGTGGCGTAATAACACTAGACGAGTCTCTCTCTCGGCACCGCTGATCGGCTGATGTGAGAGAGAGACTCGGGCAGAGGCAGTGCAAATGACAACATGTCAGTGTGGTATTGCTCTGTTGCCCCCCCTGGATCCGCTCCTGCACTGGGCCCCACTCGGCTGCAGGCCCCATAGCACCCGCGTGGGTCACTATGGTGGTAGTTCTGCCCCTGAACTTGGGGTTTATGATATCTCTACTTTTTGTCAAATGCATCTTAAGCCGGACTGTGTTTTTCGTCAAATGCATCACCTCACATGAATGGCTAGCATTGAAATGAGATGTAAATCTGACCGTTTTTGTTACACAGTGTTCAGAACTACTCCCCCATTGTTTCTAACACAGTTTGAGGATTGTGAGACCTTACTATTGCCACACTGAACATAACAAGTTCCCCCACTCCCCAGACATGTCATAATCTACTTACCTTGGTTTTGGAACTGTTGCTTTGGAACACCATAGCTACTTGTAAAATTGCCAAATTTCTGGACATTTGGTCATGTTAGCACCGCTGAAAGTGAAGCTCAGGATTAAGATTGGATAATCTTACTCTGCAGCAGAGATCATGTTCATTGAAAAATTGTTCATTGTTATTCAAATAATAAACCAATGGGTAACAAGGGATATCAAGGGTATTGTTAACTCCAAGAAGACGGCTTTAGAGGAAAATTATTCAAAGGGACCTGAAGTTTAAGATTAGGAAGAAGAAGGAGAAATATAGGAGAAAGCTGGAGTGGAAACACCATCAAAACAATGTGAGAGAGGTCTGAAGTGGCATGAGAACAATTACAGGTCTCAAGCCAGTTGGTTGAGGGACTGGGGGAAGTGTGGAGAGGGCAAATTAACTGAACCATTTTTTTAACCGGTTTGAGTCAGGGCCCTGGCTTTGAATTCCTCAGATTTAACACAAAGTTGTAGAAAAGCAGAGTTGAGGCAAGTACCCTCCACTCCTCAAACCAGATGTCTTTCCTCCTTTAGGGTGTGTTCTGCTTCCCCCTTATTAGATACTTTCACCAGTTGTTCTTTTTATTACAACAACTCTATTCCTCTTTCAGGTGGAAAGTACCTCAATGTCTTTTACATCTGATCAGGTGAGTAAACAGTTGAGGAGACTTAAGGCAGGAAAATCAGCAGGTCCTGTTGGCGTTAGCCCAAGGTTGCTTAGGGTGTGTGAAGACCAGCTGGGGGGTGTCCTTCAATGGGTCTTAAACCTTAACCTTAAACCTGAGCCTGAGTCTACGAAAGGTCCTTGTATTGTGGAAGGCATCTTGCCTGTGCCGAAGATACCATGTCTAGACAAAGCCCCAGTCAGTGAGAGGGGAAAAAATGATTAGGCGGAGGGGTACACGTGGTCCACAGTTTGCATTCATCCCAGGTTTGCTGATCACATGCCAGTACCAAGTGAATCTATGTGGGCATTAGGGATGAGCTTCGAGTTCGAGTCGAACCCATGTTCGACTCGAACATCGTCTGTTCGGTCGTTCGCCGAATTTCGAACATTATGGGCCGTTCGCGCCAAATTTGAGTGGCGCGTCATGGCCCATAATTCACTGCGGCATCGCATTGCATTGCTGGCTGATGATTGGCCAAGCATGCACTATGACCCGCGTGCTTTGGCCAATCACAGCGTGGAAAAAACGGAGAGCCATAATTGGCCAAAGCCAGGGTGGCTTTGGCCAATTATGTCTCAGGGGGTTTAGTACACTCCCCACACTATATAAGGCCGCTTGCGTGGCGGCCTTGTGTAGTGTGTTGCGGTGGTAGTTAAAGACAGAGAGAGAATGAGAGAGATAGTGTCATTTAATTTGAGTTAGATAGAGCAGGCAGGCGAGTCAGTTAGCTTCAGTTACAGTGTGTAGAGGATATATATGCATCCTAGGTGTTGTATATATATTTACACACTGTATTCAGTTTAGCTAGATCCGTTCCTGTTATTCTCTATACTGACCGGCAGGCGATTGTGCTAGCTGCAGTATTTTCACTTAGTGTACTGTGTCCTTTGCACAGTGTGCACCTAAAGCTTACCTCAATACAGTTGCTGGTGTTCTGATACAAATACAGACAGGAAGCTGCAGTATTTTGCTTTAGTGTCCTTTGCACAGTGTTCACCTAAAACTTACCTCAATACAATTGCTGGTGTTCTGATACAAATACAGGCAGGGAGCTGCAGTATTTTGCTTTAGTGTCCTTTGCACAGTGTGTGCCTAAAGCTTACCTCAATACAATTGCTGGTGTTGTGATACAAATACAGGCAGGGAGCTGCAGTATTTTGATGTAGTGTCCTTTGCACAGTGTGCGCCTAAAGCAAATACCACAGGCAGGGAGCTTCAGTATTTTCAGTTAGTGTACTGTGTCCTCTGCACAGTGTGCAACTAAAGCTAACTGAAGACAATTGCTGGTGTTCTCATACTAATAATACTACAGGCAGGCAGTTGATTTTGCTAGCTGCTGTATAATCAGTATATATATATACATCCCAGCTTTGTGCAGCTACATCTCCCTGCAGGCCATTAGTATGTCTGGAAGGACAACAAGGAGAGGCAGACAGTCACAAGCCAATAAAAGGGGGAAAGCAGGCTCTGTGTCTAGAGGCAACAGTGCTGGTCATGGACACGGTGCATCCTCATCAGCACGTGGCCATGGGACACGCTTGTCCTTTTATTCGGCAGCTGGCCGCGTTGAGCCGCAACATGCCGAAGACTTGGTAGAGTGGATGACCAAGCCGTCCTCATCCGCCTCATCCTCTCTCACCCAGGCTCAGGGTACTTTGTCTGGCAAAGCAGCTGTCAAAACGGCCTCTTCCCTTGGCTCAATGGCATCAGTCACTCCTTCCCTAGCCCCACCATGTCCTCCTGATGAGTCCCCCGAATTGTTTGACCACAGTGTTGGGTACATGCTCCAGGAGGATGCCCAGCATTTTGAAGGCTCCAATGATGGTACCCAGCTAGAGGAAGGCAGTAACGTGAGCCCAGAGAGAGGGGGTGCCCAAGAAGGACAGCAATCTGGCAGTCATATTCCCCAAACTGCAGAATACTGCCAGTTTTGCTACAGTGATGAGGAGGGAGGGGATGATGAGGTCACGGACTCTACATGGGTGCCTGATAGGAGAGAGGAGGAGGAGGAGGAGGCACATCTCCAATGAGGCATGATGCCCTCCAGGGGCCAGCTTAAGGGCAGCACACCAACAGCATCACACCACAGAGCTCCACATGTGCAGGCTGCTGCTGTCTCTGCACGTTATTTCAAAAGTTCTTTGGTGTGGGCCTTTTTTGAGACGAGTGTATCAGATCGCAGCACTGCTATTTGCAACATATGTCTCAGGCGTATCTCGCGTGGCCAAAACATCACCCGCTTGGGCACCACATGCTTGATCAGACATATGTCGACCTGCCATGCAGTTCGTTGGCAAGCACACCTAAAAGACCCACACCAAAGAACAAAGCGGACCTCTCCCTGCTCCTCATCAGCTGGGATCTCCAACCCCACTATACCTTCAGTCCTCTCTGAAACTTGCACTGAGAGGAAGAAAGGTGTAGAATTAGGTGTGTCACAGCCAAGTACTTGCGGGCAATCTGCTATCGGTACACCAATGTCAGATTGTACCAGGCAAATTTCCCTGCCCCAGCTTCTGCACCGCCGAAAGAAGTTCGCTCCCTGCCATCCACATGCCCAGCGGTCGAATGCTAGCTTGGCTAAATTGCTAGCACTTCAACTGCTGCCTTTTCAGTTGGTAGACTCTGCCCCCTTCCGTGAGTTTGTGGAATGTGCGGTTCCTCAGTGGAAGGTTCCCAAATGCCACTTTTTCTCGCGGAAGGCAATTCCGGCTCTCCACCGGCATGTGGAAGGCAATGTCTTGGCCTCGCTGGACAGGGCGGTCAGCAGTAAGGTGCATATTACCGCTGACTCATGGTCCGGCAGGCATGGACAGGGACGTTACCTATCTTTCACGGCCCACTGGGTGACTCTGCTGGCAGCTGGGAAGGATGCAGGACAAGGTGCAGTAGTGTTGGAGGTTGTTCCGCCACCACGCCTCCAAAATGCTACTACTGGTGATTCTGACACACCTCTCTTCTCCACCCCCTCCTCTTCTTCTTCCTCCATGGCCTCTTCCTGTGCTTTGTCCTCGGAACCAGCGGTGCTCCGTAGGCATTCAAGGGGCTATGCAAGTATGCAGGCAAAGAGATGCCATGCGGTGCTTGAGCTGTTGTGCTTGGGGGACAGGAGCCACACTGGGGCAGAGATTCTGTCAGCTCTGCAGGGGCAGGCTCAGAGGTGGTTGACGCCATGCCAGCTTAAGCCAGGAATGGTGTTTTCCATCAATGGCACCAACCTCCTCTCCGCCCTCTGACAGGGACCCCTGACCCATGTGCCCTGTTTGGCTCACGTCCTTAACTTGGTGGTGCAGCGGTTCTTGGGCAGGTACCCGGGCTTACAGGATGTCCTGAGGCAGGCCAGGAAAGTCTGTGTGCATTTCCACTGGTCATATAATGCCAGTGCTCGGCTGGCTGACCTGCAAAAGGAATTTACCCTGCCCAAGAACCGCCTAATCTGTGACATGCCCACCAGGTGGAACTCAACGTTGGCCATGCTGCAGCAGCTGCACACGCAGCAGAGGGCCATCATTGAGTATCTGTGCCAATATGGCACCAGGACAGGGTCAGAGGAGCTTGTTTTTTTCCCCCATGCCAGTGGGCCATGATCAGAGAGGCATGCACTGTCCTGGCACCATTTGAGGAGGCCACAAGGATGGTGAGCAGTGACTAGACATGTGCAATTCGTTTAGTTACGAATTCGTTATCCGTCAAAATTCGTTATATTCGTTGATTCGTAAACATACGAATGAACGAACGGTTCGATAACATTACAAACGAACAACGAATAATCTAAACGAACGAATATGGAAAACAAATAAAATACGAATTTAGTAAATTTGAAACAAACAAAAAACGAAAAAGTGAAAAACGAAAACATAAAAACAACGAAAACACAGAAAAAGGATAAAAAATAACGAAAATAAAAATGAACGAAAACGAGATATTACGAATATTCGAAAAACAAAACAACGAATAATGAACAAAGATCCATATTAACGAATATCAAAATGAACGGAAAAAAAATTACGAATCTTCGGAAAACGGAAATGAAAACAACGACAATTCGTAAAAACTTAAATTCTAGTTCGTTAGTTCTGAATTAGTTCTGGACTTTGGCCAATGGCCAATAAGCTTGTCCCTTCCCCTGAAGAGGTCGTCTCTTCCCCCAATGAGCTTGTTTCTTATAGACATGTGCTATAATGTGTGTGTATGTGTGTTTTTCTGTGTTAGACTGCAGTGCATTCCATCCAGAGTCCAGATAGGGTGTGGTTGGGTAGGTTGCACTGTTCTGTTGGATTTTGTGAGTAAATTTTTTACTTGGGAGAGAGAAATTCTTTGTTTCTTAAGGATATTAGATTGAGATTCTAGAGTCTACATTCTAATTTATAATTTTATTTATGTAATATCTCTGACATATTGTATTTTTCTTCTTTGTCAGACTACATTCTAGACAGGGTGTGGGTGGTGTTTGATTTGTGAGTCATTCAAAGAGATTGATATAGAAATTATAAATTTCTTACTATTTCTATTACTCCTAGGATCTTCTAAAGTTAGTTTTTTTCCCTTTTCTGGGACTGTGTTTTATTATATTGCTGTCTGTCTGCCCCTACCTATTTTTTTTGTTGTGTTAGCCAGTGCCACTACTAGGCCAGCCCAGGCAGCATATACTACGTATTCATGGTAGGAGAAGTAGATTAGTATATATTTTTTTTTGCATGGACCGGTAAAATAAGAATACTCCAGTCCTCAATCCCTCCACTCTCAGTCACACCAACACCAACTCTCATACCAACACACTCACTAACACCAACATTCTCACTTACAAGACTCACACGTCCATTCTCACTCCCAGACATTCCATAGTTGCCAACATTGCAAAAAAAAATAGGATTTTTATAACAGCTTACCTGTAAAATCCTTTTCTTGGAGTACACCACGGGACACAGAGCTAGTCATTACATAATGGTTAAGGGTCACCAGCGGTGATTGGACACTGGCACAACCAATGGAAGACAGTTCCCCTCCATATAACCCCTCCCATCAGGGAAGTACCTCAGTTTTGTAGCAAAGCAGTAAGGTTCCCATAAGAAGGGGGGGACCTCTGTGTCCCGTGGTGTACTCCAAGAAAAGGATTTTACAGGTAAGCTGTTATAAAAATCCTATTTTCTTTATCGTACACCACGGGACACAGAGCTAGTCATTACATAATGGGACGTCCCAGAGCAATGCTCATATGAAGGGGGGGAGACACAGATCAAAACAGGCCGCTTGCGGACCAGAAGCCCTATACTGCTGCCTGCAGCACACTTCGCCCAAAGGCGGAATCCTCATGTCCTTTCACATCTATTTGATAGAATTTGGAAAATGTATGGACTGAAGACCAAGTTGCAGCTTTACAGATCTGAGCCATCGAAGCCTGGTGGTGCACTGCCCATGAAGCACCTATCGCCCTGGTAGAGTGCGCCTTAACAGGAAAAGGAGGAGTCCTGTTCTTTAAACCATAAGCTTGAATAATTACTTGTCTAATCCACCTGGAAATGGTGGATTTTGATACCGCTTGGCCCTTCTTGGGCCCATCTGGTAAAATAAACAAAACATCTGTTTTACGTATCTGAGCGGTTGCTTGCAGATACACCTTTACCGCTCTCCCTAGATCTAGAGAGTGTAATAATTTTTCCCCCGCCGTCCGCGGGTTTGGAAAAAAGGAAGGCAGAACAATGTCTTGATTCAAGTGAAAAGCCGACACCACCTTAGGTAGAAAAGCCGGATGGGGTCGTAGTACGATTTTGTCCTTGTGACAAATTAGACAAGGCTCTTTACAAGAAAGAGCTGCTAGCTCTGATACTCTCCTAGCAGAAGCTATAGCAATCAGAAAAGCCAACTTCCTACTTAATATAATTAAAGGAATATGGCGAATAGGTTCAAAAGGTTGCTTTTGCAACACTGACAATACCAAATTCAAATCCCATGGACACAAGGGAGTCCTAACTGGAGGATTTATCCTCAGTACCCCCTTAATGAATGTCCGAACTAGGGAGTGAGATGCCAATGGTCTCTGAAAGAAGACTGATAGAGCCGATATTTGCCCTTTGATGGTGCTAAGGGCTAAATTCATATCCACTCCTAACTGGCAAAAAGCAAGAATCCTACTTATTTCATACTTCTGAGGATTCCAACATCTGGATTCACACCAGGAAACGTATGCTCTCCAGACTCTCTGATAGATGAGTCTGGAGGCTGGCTTTCTAGCATTAATGAGCGTAGAAAGAGCCGGACCAGAGACCCCTCTCTTTTTAAAAATGTGGGTCTCAGCAGCCAGGCCGTCAACTTTAGCCTTTGTAAGGAAGGGTGGAATACTGGACCCTGTGACAGCAGGTCGTGTCGGAGTGGAAACTTCCAGGGCCTTCCTATCGTCGTTTTTACAATCTCGGCGTACCAAGGCCTCCTGGGCCAGTTTGGGGCCACTAGGATTACTGGTATTCCCTCCTCCTTGATCCTGCGAAGCAGTCTTTGTAGAAGAGGGATCGGAGGGAATGCCTAGATCAGTGAGAACTGATTCCATGGAGTTATTAGAGCGTCTGTATTATTAGAGCGTCTGTCCCGTAGGCTAGAGGATCCCTCGTTCTGGACACAAAGTTGTCCAATTTCTTGTTGAACCTGGCAGCTAGCAGGTCTACATCTGGGTTTCCCCATCTCAGACATATGGCCTGAAAGATCTCGGGGTGAAGAGACCACTCCCTGGTAGCAGCTGCTGACGACTCAGGTAGTCTGCTTGCCAATTTTCCATCCCTGGAATGAAGATTGCAGAAAGGCAAGGTACATGCTCTTCTGCCCATGCCAGGATCCGGTTCACCTCTCTTTGGGCTGCCCGACTGCGGGTGCCTCCTTGGTGATTGATGTAAGCTACTGCAGTAGCATTGTCGGATTGAACCCGAACTGGGTAGCCCTGTAACCTGTATGTCCAGGTTTTGAGGGCTAGATATACCGCCCGGATCTCTAGCACATTGATGGGCAGGATCCCCTGAGTCTTGGCCCAGGTTCCCTGGGTAGAAGCCTCCTCGAATACTGCACCCCAGTCCGATAGGCTGGTATCCCTAGATACCACCTTCCAGGCCACTGGGTGGAAGGACTTTCCCTTCCGTAAATTCCTGGCTTCTAGCCACCAATCGAAGTTGTGGCGTACTTGTGAGGACAGGCGCATGGGTATATCCAGAGCTTGGCTCTTCCTGTTCCAGGAAGCTAAAATATTGCCTTGAAGTAGTCTCGAATGAAACTGGGCGTAAGGGACCGCCTCGAAGGAGGCTACCATCTTTCCCAATAGTCTCATGCAAAGGCGAATAGACGGCCTCTTGTTTGCTTTGACCTTGTGGATCAGGTCTTTCAGAGACTGTATCTTCGGTTCTGGCAGGTATACCCCGTTTTGGGCTGTATCTATGATCATGCCCAGGTACCCTATCCTTCTTTGGGCCTGGAGAGAGGATTTTTGTAAATTTATAATCCATCCTAAATGCTCCAGGTATCCTACTGTAGTGTGTACAGCGTGACCCAATCCGTCCTTTGACTGATCTATTACTAGTAGATCGTCCAGATAGGCTGTTACCGCAATGCCCCGTGTTCTTAGGTTACTAACAGAGGAGCTAGCACCTTTGTGAATACTATGGGCGCGGTGGCTACACCAAACGGCAGAGCCACAAATTGAAAGTGGCGATCTTCTACCGCAAACCTTAGGAATCTTTGGTGAGCGGGGAAGGATGGGTATGTGTAAATGTGCGTCCTTGATATCTATGGACGCCATGAATTTTCCGCCCTTTAAAGTGGCGGCCACGGATCGGATCGTTTCCATTCGAAAATGGCGATCGTTCAGGAACCGATCTAGGGATTTTAGATCCAGGATGGGTCTGACATCTCCATTTGGCTTTGGAATCACAAAGAGGTTTGAGTAAAAACCTGAACCTCGCTCTTTTTGGGGTACGTCTGTAACTACCCCTTGAGCCATTAAGTGATTCAAACCTTTGAAGAAGGATTCTCTTTTTTGTGGATCCTTGGAGAGTCTTGAACCTCGGAATTGAGAAGATGGGATCTCTCGAAATTCCAGTTTGTACCCTGAGGATATTGTGGATACTACCCAATTGTCCTGGATTTCTGACCACCAAGTCGCTCAGAACTGACAAAGCCTTCCTCCCACTCGGCCGAGCGGGGGCGCCCCTTCACTGAGAGGCTTTGGGGGCTTGCTTATTAGCTCTTGCACCCCACGGCTTCTTGTTCTTCTGAGCTTGCCCCTTGGCTTTTGTGGGCGGCTAAAACAGGCCGCCGCCACTGGTTGGAGTCAGATTTCCCGGGAGCTGGGGAGAGAGCGTTTAAAACAAGATCTCTTGTTTTCCTTTCTCTCAGGTAAAAGTCATTTTACCACTTGATCTTCTGTATATATTTTTCTAAATCTTCCCCAAATAGGCGTTCGCCATGGAACGGGAACTTGCCAACAGCTTTTTGCATGGGGTCTCCGCTGACCAATGCTTAAGCCAAAGTACTCTGCGCATCTGTACCAGCTGGAGTGTAAGGCGTGATGCCTGTATGATAGAATCTCTCATGGCATCCACTGTGAAGCATAAGGCTTTAGGCAAATTTTTCCCAATTTCTAGCCTGCTCTGAAGGCAGTTCCTTCAGCCCCTGCTTTACCTGTTGGCTGATGACCTGACCCATACCGACTGCTGCTACTGCAGGTTGGGTAATTGAGCCGGCCAAAAGGAAGGAGGATTTCAACTTCCTCTCAGAAGGATCTTTTAAACCCTTGTACATTATCCACCGGACATGTCAGGTTTTTATTTACACAAGAAATAGCCGCAACTACCGCAGGCAGGCTCCATTTCTTAAAAAAAAAAAAAAAAAAAAATTTCCCCCATAGGATAAAGAATGTTAAACCTTTTTGGAGGTGAGAAACGCTTATCTGGATGTTGCCAGTTTGCGTATATTAGATCCTCTAGTAACGGATGAACCGGGAAGGAGCATGCACCTTGCAGGGATCTTAATGACCCTAGGGAGGAGACAGGTAATTCCGTTACCTCCGCAGAGGTTAACTTAAATGCACTGCTATAGCATTGTACCTGTGACCTTAAAATCTGGCTCCTCATCCTCTGCTGATGTAGCCTCCTCCTCCTCATCCTCCTCCCTCAGGTACTTCTGAAGGGAGGTCCAATACTGGAAGAGACCTGCTTCGCTTATTGTTCCTTTTTAGAGGACTTAGCGATTAAGGTAGCAATTTTTTCCTCCAGATTATTTAGGGCAGCTGATAAAGTGTCCTCAGTGACATATACAGGCCCAGGCTCCACTGGGGAAGCCGCCATACCTGACAGAGGTAATGGCTCATCCTGAACAGGTGCATTTAGCAACACAGGAGAGAAAGGTACCGAGTCAGCACAGTTAGAGCCTCCTCTCAGGCGGTGGTGCTTTCTTATCTCTTTTTGTCCGTATTACTTCCCCTGGAAGGCTTACCGTTTAGACAAAATACAAGGTACCTAAATGCATATACTACCGTGTTCAGTTTAGCAAATACATTAAGTATGCAACTTTTAACACATAACTATGCATAACATGGATGTCTTCTAGGAAGTACCCAATCCAACCACATGGAGTCTTACGTCCCTGTATAGCTGCTGTGTTTCTCTGCCAGGAATAAGAGAACTAACGAGCTTGCTTGCTGCTGCAGTGCTTCTCACACTGACAGTCTTTTAAAATTGGCGCCGTTTCTGTGCCTGCGCGCGCCACGTGCCCGCGCACGCCTTCGCCCCCCCCTCCGATAAAGCGCGCTCCCGCGCGCGCGCGTGGCCCTTAGCGCTATGGCGGTGGCCATAGTGAGAGAGGACTCTCATCAGCCCTTGTTCCCACTTACCTGCATCTGCAGGTGTCTGGTCGGCCACCGAAAGGAGGATCGGGGTGCCCCAGCAAGCTCAGCAGCGGAGGTGACGAGCAGTGTACTTCGCCGAAGCCGACACTGAACAGAGTGAGGTGAGTATATTCAGCTCTTTACTCCCCCCAGTGGTGGAAAAAAGAAGACATCCACTTTTTGAAAAAGGTCCCAACCTAGTTATGGACCTTCTAATCTCACCTTATCCACGCCGCAGGTTTTTCTGCTGAAAGATTTCAGACAGATACCAAACTTCACCCTTCACGGTGGGCTATGTGTGCCAACCTTCAGGGATATGGGTTCCTATTTAAAGGATACCTCTCCCCTGGGCCTTGTACAAGACTCTTACCAGGACTTTATAGCGAAATAGCGAAAGTGCTGGATCTTAGAGCCCAGTCCTCCGAAGAGAGACATTACAGGCGACGCCTCATGGATGAGGCCCGGATCCCATCCAGATTCAGCTCATTTGTAGGCGTCTTGGATGGATCCGAAAGCATAGCTCTTTTACCCCCAGAGGGTCTCTTTGGTAGAGCTTTCCTTTAGCACCTCCTAACGCGTCCAACACCTTTCGACACTGGCGAAAAAACTGAGGTACTTCCCTGATGGGAGGGGTTATATGGAGGGGAACTGTCTTCCATTGGTTGTGCCAGTGTCCAATCACCGCTGGTGACCCTTAACCATTATGTAATGACTAGCTCTGTGTCCCGTGGTGTACGATAAAGAAATATCTGTGACACTTTTTCGCATGTAGGCGGAGCCTTGGTATAATTAGGGGGTGGGGCATTCATTTGAAGGTGTGTTATACTTTAGGAGAAAAAAGTGGCGCACGAAGCGTGGGCGTGGTTTACGTGGGTAGTGGGAGTGGCTTAAATGAGCGTGGCTCAAAGGGGGTGTGGTTAAAGTCTGAGATGAATGAGGGATGAAGGGAGAAAGAAAGAGGGAGGGAAGGAAAGAGAAGGAAGGATGGAAGGACAGCAGGCCCAGATCCTACACCATAATAGAAATATGTGTATTCCAGAGTTTAACAATCAACAGATAAAGATAATCCAAACATCTGGTGTTAGCTCTTTAATCATCCCGGCACCATGGTTGTTAGGGTGTCAGGATGACTGAAGTGCATTATTTCTCTTATTACATTTTAATATAAAATGAAATCATTCAACTCACCAAAATGCCGAATCAGTGGAAGCCCCGAGTGTGTCACCTGCCACGTCGCCTGCCACCAGATGCCATCAGGTTTCCACAGGGGAGTCCCTCCTTACATCAGGCGTCCCCAGAGGAGTCCCTCCTTACATCAGGCGTACCCAGCGGAGTCCTTCCTTACATCAGGTGTACCCAGCGGAGTCCCCCCTTACATCAGGCGTCCCCAGCGGAGTCCCCCCTTACATCAGGCGTCCCCAGCGGAGTCCCCCCTTACATCAGGCGTCCCCAGCGGAGTCCCCCCTTACATCAGGCGTCCCCATCGGAGTCCCCCCTTACATCAGGCGTCCCCAGCGGAGTCCCCCCTTACATCAGGCGTCCCCAGCGGAGTCCCCCCTTACATCAGGCGTCCCCAGCGGAGTCCCCCCTTACATCAGGCGTCCCCAGCGGAGTCCCCCCTTACCTCAGCCATCCCCAGCGGAGTCCTCCCTTACCACAGGCGTTCCCAGCGGAGTCCTCCCTTACCACAGGCATCCCCAGCGGAGTCCCCCCTTAACCACAGGCGTCTCCTGTCTCGGCCGCCATTATTGTTTCCCCTTCCCCGAAGGGGAACAAAATAGAGGCGGAGCCGACAGTGTGGCTGCAAAAAAAATAAAAAATTAAGCTGTGGCGCTGCCGACCCCCGCCCCTTTCCATTACAGACAGACCTGCAGCGGGGCGGGGCGGGGGGGGTGGCCGGCCGGCCAGCCAAAACACAGATGTAGTACAATAGAAGATAAAGCTGCTGCGGCGCCGCCCACCCCCGGGGAGGTGCGGGGTGTGGGCGGCGCCGCAGCGGCTTTATTTTTTATCGTACTACATCCGTGTTTTGGTCTTCTTGAACATGGCGGCCGGCCGAGACATTGTCTCCGACAGCCGTGGACCTCTAGCGGCGGCGGCCTGCGGCGTCCAAATTCGGGGAAAACGGGAAAAATCGGATTGGCCGGGACATTGGCCGGGACAAAATAAATCCGGGAAAAGGGTTTGAATCCCGGGAACGTCCCGGCCAATCCGTGACTGTTGGCAACTATGACATTCTAATTGCAATAAAACCACCAAACCACACAAAAACCACAATATCACTCTCTGCACTGCTCTCTGCTCCTCCCTCACCACACCACTTACACCCTCTCAAAATGGCGTACAGGGGCGGAGGCTATAGCCGCTTGTTGAAAACGAAACTAAAATACGAGATTGCGAATGGCCGCGATGTATTTACGGGAGTACGAATGCATTCGAAGCGCGTGGACGTATTTTAGTTTCATTTTCAACACGCGGCTATAGCCGCGTGTTGAAAATAAAAATAACTAGATTGCGAATGACCGCGCCGAGATGTATTTACGAAAGTATAAAAAAATTACGAATCCATTCGAAGCACGGTAGTAGACACGAATCAAGGAAAACAAAACAATGTTACGAATCAACAGAAACGGCAGAGTAGTGTACAGAAAAACGAAAATTATTATCTAACAAAATTACGAATTACGAATCGTTCAGTATCAACGAAAATCAAACTGTTACGAAAGTACGAAAATAACTTAAACAGAAATACGAATCATTCAATATCAACAAAATTACGAATTTCAAATCAACGAAAATAACTTAGACAGAACTACGAATCATTCAGTATCAACGAAAATTAAACTGTTACGAACATACGAACGAGTCCGAATAGGAAAACTCGCGTCTTACGAAATTACGAATCTTTACGAACATACGGAACGAGACGAAACGAAACGATAGGAAACTAATTTTTTGGTTGTGCACATGTCTAGCAGTGACAGTGCATGCATCAGTTAAACTGTCCCTCTTGTCCACCTGTTGGAGCACACGCTGCATGGAATAATGGACAGGGCACTTGAGGCAGAACAGAGGGAGGAAGAGGAGGACTTCCTTACCTCTCAAGGCCCCCTTTATCCAGACAGTGTTCCTACTGGCCCGCCTATCACACAGGAGGAGGACGAGGTGGAAGAGGAGTAGGAGGAGGAGAATTGTGTCAGCATGGAGGTGGAGCCTAGCACTCAGCATCAGCAGCAGTCTTTCCCAACGGTGTCTGTGTGTTTTTTAAAAAAAATTACACTTTCTTTGTGAAATGGTAGGGGTACAATGTACCCCTTAACAATTCACATAGGGGGGCCGGGATCTGGGGGTCCCCTTTGTTAAAGGGGTCTTCCAGATTCCGATAAGACCCCCGCCCGCAGACACCCACAACCACCGGACAAGGGTTGTGGGGATGAGGCCCTTGTCCCCATCAACATGGGGACATGGTGCTTTGAGGGGTCACAGACCCCCAAAGCATCCTCCCCATGTTGAGGGCATGTGGCCTGGTATGGTTCAGGAGGGGGGGTGCTCTCTCGTCCCACCGTCTTTTCCTGCGGCCTGCCAGGTTGCATACTCGGATAAAGGGTCTGGTATGGATTTTTGGGGGGAACTCCACGCCATTTTTTTTTTATTTGGCGTTGAGTTCCCCTTAAAATCCATACCAGACCTGAAGGGCCTGGTAATTGAATTTGGGGGGACCCCCACGCATTTATTTATATTTTTTTATCAATGACTTTTCTCTGTATTGCCGGGAGCCGACAATTCATTATAGTCACGAGTCCTTTTAAATGACTTTTTTTCCTTCAGAAATTACACTTTGTGCAGGGACAGTTCTAAGCACAGGAAACAAGCTCTACTTTACAGGCATACTATACACACTTCCTAGGTACGAAATTTAAAAGGAATATTTCACTTTTATTGTTTCACATTAAGCATTCTTAAAATCACTTTTTTTTGCATTGATACATGTCCCCTGGGGCAGGACCCGGGTCTCCAAACACTTTTTATGACAATAACTTGCATATAAGCCTTTAAAATTAGCACTTTTCATGTTCGAGTCCCATAGACTTTAACGGTGTTCCGATGTTCGAACAAATTTATTGCCTGTTCGCAAGTTCTGGTGCGAACCGAACTGGGGGGTGTTCGGCTCATCCCACAGTATGCAATTGAGCTACTGGCCTGTCCTGCATCCAGAGTTCTTTCGGAACGCACATTCAGTGCTGCTGGAGGCTTTGTAACCGATCACGGGGTGCACCTGTCCATGGACTCGGTCGATCGACTGACCTTCATAAAAATGAATCAGTCTTGGATCACCACCAGTAGGGATGAGCTTCGTGTTCGAGTCGAACATACGTTCGACTCGAACATCGGCTGTTCGATCGTTCGACGAAGATCGAACGATTTGGGCCGTTCGCGCCAAATTCGAGTGACGCGAACGGCCCACAATGCACTACGCCATCGCAGTGTCATCCAGGCGCTGTGATTGGCCAAGCATGCACTGTGACCCCGCATGCTTGGCCAATCACAGCGCCGGCAGCGAGGAGAGCAATGATTGGCCACAGGCAGGATGCCTGTGGCCAATTATTGCTGAGGGGGTTTAGTACACGCCCCACACTATAAAAGGCCGCCAGCGCGGCGGCCTTGTGTAGTGTGTTCCGGAGCAGGGAAAGAGAAGCATAGGCAGGGACAGTGTCATTTTTTTTCCTTTACTAATCCTGGATTCCTTGTGTTTAGGGACAAATAAGGATAGGTAGGGAGAGTGTCAGTGTGTTATTCTGTGCTAAACCTTGTTTGTAGGGACAGAGAGGTACAGTGAGGGAAAGTGTCAGTGTGCTATTCTGTTCTAAACCAATCTTGCTGAACCATATTTTCAATCCTTGAGTTTAGGGACAGAGAGGTACAGTGAGGGAAAGTGTCAGTGTGCTATTCTGTGCTAAATCTTGTTTGTAGAGACAGAGTAGGACAGTGAGTGAAACTGACAGTGTGCTATTCTGTTCTAAACCAATCTTGCTGAACCATATTTGAAATCCTTGAGTTTAGGGACAGAGAGGTACAGTGAGGGAAAGTGTCAGTGTGCTATTCTGTGCTAAATCTTGTTTGTAGAGACAGAGTAGGACAGTGAGTGAAACTGACAGTGTGCTATTCTGTTCTAAACCAATCTTGCTGAACCATATTTGAAATCCTTGAGTTTAGGGACAGAGAGGTACAGTGAGGGAAAGTGTCAGTGTGCTATTCTGTGCTAAATCTTGTTTGTAGGGACAGAGTAGGACAGTGAGGGAAAGTGTCAGTGTGCTATTCTGTTCTAAACCAATTTTGCTGAACCATATTTGAAATCCTTGAGTTTAGGGACAGAGAGGTACAGTGAATGAAACTGACAGTGTGCTATTCTGTTCTAAACCAATTTTGCTGTTCCATATTTGAAATCCTTGAGTTTAGGGACAGAGAAGGACACTCGTGGAAACTATCAGTGTGCTATTCTGTGCTAAATCTGGTTTGTAGGGAGGGACAGAGTAGGACAGTGAGGGAAAGTGTCAGTGTGCTATTCTGTTCTAAACCTATTTTGCTGTTCCATATTTGAAATCCTTGAGTTTAGGGACAGAGAAGGACACTCGTGGAAACTATCAGTGTGCTATTCTGTGCTAAATCTTGTTTGTAGGGAGGGACAGAGTAGGACAGTGAGGGAAAGTGTCAGTGTGCTATTCTGTGCTAAATCTTGTTTGTAGGGACAGAGTAGGACAGTGAGGGAAAGTGTCAGTGTGCTATTCTGTTCTAAACCAATTTTGCTGAACCATATTTGAAATCCTTGAGTTTAGGGACAGAGAGGTACAGTGAATGAAACTGACAGTGTGCTATTCTGTTCTAAACCAATTTTGCTGTTCCATATTTGAAATCCTTGAGTTTAGGGACAGAGAAGGACACTCGTGGAAACTATCAGTGTGCTATTCTGTGCTAAATCTGGTTTGTAGGGAGGGACAGAGTAGGACAGTGAGGGAAAGTGTCAGTGTGCTATTCTGTTCTAAACCTATTTTGCTGTTCCATATTTGAAATCCTTGAGTTTAGGGACAGAGAAGGACACTCGTGGAAACTATCAGTGTGCTATTCTGTGCTAAATCTTGTTTGTAGGGAGGGACAGAGTAGGACAGTGAGGGAAAGTGTCAGTGTGCTATTCTGTTCTAAACCTATTTTGCTGTTCCATATTTGAAATCCTTGAGTTTAGGGACAGAGAAGGACACTCGTGGAAACTATCAGTGTGCTATTCTGTGCTAAATCTTGTTTGTAGGGAGGGACAGAGTAGGACAGTGAGGGAAAGTGTCAGTGTGCTATTCTGTTCTAAACCTATTTTGCTGTTCCATATTTGAAATCCTTGAGTTTAGGGACAGAGAAGGACACTCGTGGAAACTATCAGTGTGCTATTCTGTGCTAAATCTTGTTTGTAGGGAGGGACAGAGTAGGACAGTGAGGGAAAGTGTCAGTGTGCTATTCTGTTCTAAACCTATTTTGCTGTTCCATATTTGAAATCCTTGAGTTTAGGGACAGAGAAGGACACTCGTGGAAACTATCAGTGTGCTATTCTGTGCTAAATCTTTTTTGTAGGGAGGGACAGAGTAGGACAGTGAGGGAAAGTGTCAGTGTGCTATTCTGTTCTAAACCTATTTTGCTGTTCCATATTTGAAATCCTTGAGTTTAGGGACAGAGAAGGACACTCGTGGAAACTATCAGTGTGCTATTCTGTGCTAAATCTTGTTTGTAGGGAGGGACAGAGTAGGACAGTGAGGGAAAGTGTAAGTGTGCTATTCTGTTCTAAACCTATTTTGCTGTTCCATATTTGAAATCCTTGAGTTTAGGGACAGAGAAGGACACTCGTGGAAACTATCAGTGTGCTATTCTGTGCTAAATCTTGTTTGTAGGGAGGGCCAGAGTAGGACAGTGAGGGAAAGTGTCAGTGTGCTATTCTGTTCTAAACCTATTTTGCTGTTCCATATTTGAAATCCTTGAGTTTAGGGACAGAGAAGGACACTCGTGAAAACTATCAGTGTGCTATTCTGTGCTAAATCTTGTTTGTAGGGAGGGACAGAGTAGGACAGTGAGGGAAAGTGTCAGTGTGCTATTCTGTTCTAAACCTATTTTGCTGTTCCATATTTGAAATCCTTGAGTTTAGGGACAGAGAAGGACACTCGTGGAAACTATCAGTGTGCTATTCTGTGCTAAATCTTGTTTGTAGGGAGGGACAGAGTAGGACAGTGAGGGAAAGTGTCAGTGTGCTATTCTGTTCTAAACCTATTTTGCTGTTCCATATTTGAAATCCTTGAGTTTAGGGACAGAGAAGGACACTCGTGGAAACTATCAGTGTGCTATTCTGTGCTAAATCTTGTTTGTAGGGAGGGACAGAGTAGGACAGTGAGGGAAAGTGTCAGTGTGCTATTCTGTTCTAAACCTATTTTGCTGTTCCATATTTGAAATCCTTGAGTTTAGGGACAGAGAAGGACACTCGTGGAAACTATCAGTGTGCTATTCTGTGCTAAATCTTGTTTGTAGGGAGGGACAGAGTAGGACAGTGAGGGAAAGTGTCAGTGTGCTATTCTGTTCTAAACCTATTTTGCTGTTCCATATTTGAAATCCTTGAGTTTAGGGACAGAGAAGGACACTCGTGGAAACTATCAGTGTGCTATTCTGTGCTAAATCTTGTTTGTAGGGAGGGACAGAGTAGGACAGTGAGGGAAAGTGTCAGTGTGCTATTCTGTTCTAAACCTATTTTGCTGTTCCATATTTGAAATCCTTGAGTTTAGGGACAGAGAAGGACACTCGTGGAAACTATCAGTGTGCTATTCTGTGCTAAATCTTGTTTGTAGGGAGGGACAGAGTAGGACAGTGAGGGAAAGTGTCAGTGTGCTATTCTGTTCTAAACCTATTTTGCTGTTCCATATTTGAAATCCTTGAGTTTAGGGACAGAGAAGGACACTCGTGGAAACTATCAGTGTGCTATTCTGTGCTAAATCTTGTTTGTAGGGAGGGACAGAGTAGGACAGTGAGGGAAAGTGTCAGTGTGCTATTCTGTTCTAAACCTATTTTGCTGTTCCATATTTGAAATCCTTGAGTTTAGGGACAGAGAAGGACACTCGTGGAAACTATCAGTGTGCTATTCTGTGCTAAATCTTGTTTGTAGGGAGGGACAGAGTAGGACAGTGAGGGAAAGTGTCAGTGTGCTATTCTGTTCTAAACCTATTTTGCTGTTCCATATTTGAAATCCTTGAGTTTAGGGACAGAGAAGGACACTCGTGGAAACTATCAGTGTGCTATTCTGTGCTAAATCTTGTTTGTAGGGAGGGACAGAGTAGGACAGTGAGGGAAAGTGTCAGTGTGCTATTCTGTTCTAAACCTATTTTGCTGTTCCATATTTGAAATCCTTGAGTTTAGGGACAGAGAAGGACACTCGTGGAAACTATCAGTGTGCTATTCTGTGCTAAATCTTGTTTGTAGGGAGGGACAGAGTAGGACAGTGAGGGAAAGTGTCAGTGTGATATTCTGTTCTAAACCTATTTTGCTGTTCCATATTTGAAATCCTTGAGTTTAGGGACAGAGAAGGACACTCGTGGAAACTATCAGTGTGCTATTCTGTGCTAAATCTTGTTTGTAGGGAGGGACAGAGTAGGACAGTGAGGGAAAGTGTCAGTGTGCTATTCTGTTCTAAACCTATTTTGCTGTTCCATATTTGAAATCCTTGGGTTTAGGGACAGAGAGCTACAGTGAGTGAAACTGACAGTGTGCTATTCTGTGCTAAATCTTGTTTGTAGGGAGGGACAGAGTAGGACAGTGAGGGAAAGTGTCAGTGTGCTATTCTGTTCTAAACCTATTTTGCTGTTCCATATTTGAAATCCTTGAGTTTAGGGACAGAGAAGGACACTCGTGGAAACTATCAGTGTGCTATTCTGTGCTAAATCTTGTTTGTAGGGAGGGACAGAGTAGGACAGTGAGGGAAAGTGTCAGTGTGCTATTCTGTTCTAAACCTATTTTGCTGTTCCATATTTGAAATCCTTGAGTTTAGGGACAGAGAAGGACACTCGTGGAAACTATCAGTGTGCTATTCTGTGCTAAATCTTGTTTGTAGGGGGGGACAGAGTAGGACAGTGAGGGAAAGTGTCAGTGTGCTATTCTGTTCTAAACCTATTTTGCTGTTCCATATTTGAAATCCTTGAGTTTAGGGACAGAGAAGGACACTCGTGGAAACTATCAGTGTGCTATTCTGTGCTAAATCTTGTTTGTAGGGAGGGACAGAGTAGGACAGTGAGGGAAAGTGTCAGTGTGCTATTCTGTTCTAAACCAATTTTGCTGAACCATATTTGAAATCCTTGAGTTTAGGGACAGAGAGGTACAGTGAGTGAAACTGACAGTGTGCTATTCTGTTCTAAACCAATTTTGCTGTTCCATATTTGAAATCCTTGAGTTTAGGGACAGAGAAGGACACTCGTGGAAACTATCAGTGTGCTATTCTGTGCTAAATCTTGTTTGTAGGGAGGGACAGAGTAGGACAGTGAGGGAAAGTGTCAGTGTGCTATTCTGTTCTAAACCTATTTTGCTGAACCATATTTGAAATCCTTGAGTTTAGGGACAGAGAGGTACAGTGAGTGAAACTGACAGTGTGCTATTCTGTTCTAAACCAATTTTGCTGTTCCATATTTGAAATCCTTGAGTTTAGGGACAGAGAAGGACACTCGTGGAAACTATCAGTGTGCTATTCTGTGCTAAATCTTGTTTGTAGGGACAGAGAAGGACAGTGAGGGAAACTGTCAGTGTGCTGTTCTGTGCTAAACCAATCTTGCTGAAGCATATTGCAAATCCTTGTGTTTAGGGACAGAGAAGGATAGGCAGGGGACAGTGTCAGTGTCATTGTTGCTAAGCCTCCTGCACAGTATACACCTGAAGGTAGCCCCTTATTGCTCTTTTTCCCATCTCCCTGCAGGCCATCCATTAAAATGTCTGGAAGGCAAACAAGGAGAGGCAGACAGTCAGGAGGCAAAAAAAGAGGGCAAGCAGGCTCTGTGTCTGGGGGCAACAGTGCTGGTCGTGGACGCGGTGCATTGTCATCAGCACATGGCCATGGGACACGCTTGTCCTTCTTTTCGCCAGCTGGACATGTTGAGCCACATCATGCCGAAGACTTGGTAGAGTGGATGACCAAGCCCACCTCATCCTCCTCATCCTCTCTCACCCAGGCTCAGGGTACTGGCAAAGCAGCTGCCAAAGCGTCCTCTTCTCTGGTAGCATTATCTTCATTAGTCAATCCTTCCCTAGACCCACCATGTCCTCCTCCTGAGGAGTCCCCCGAACTGTTTGAGCACAGTGTTGGGTACATGCTCCAGGAGGATGCCCAGCGTTTCGAAGGATCTGATGATGATACCCAGCTAGAGGAAGGCAGTAGCGTGAGAGCAGAGAGAGGGGATGCTCAAGAAGGACACCAATCTGGCAGTCATGCTCCAGCAGCTGCAGCATACTGCCAGATTGGCTCCAGTGATGAGGAGGGAGGGGATGATGAGGTCACTGACTCCACGTGAGTGCCTAATAGGAGAGAGGAGGAGGAGGAGGATGAGGAGGAGGCACATCTCCAACTAGGCAGGATGCCCTTGAGTGGCCAGCAGGGATGAGCCGAACACCCCCCTGTTCGGTTCGCACCAGAACCTGCGAACAGACAAAATGCTTGTGTAAACTTTAGAACCCTATTAAATACAATGGACTCGAACGTTCGAAATCTAAAGTGTTAATTATAATGGCATATATGCAAGTTATTGTCCTAAAAAGTGTTTGGGGACCCGGGTCCTGCCCCAGGGGACATGTATCAATGCAAAAAAAAGTTTTAAAAACAGCCGTTTTTTCAGGAGCAGTGATTTTAATAATGCTTAAAATGAAAAAATAAAAGTGAAATATTCCTTTAAATTTCGTACCTGGGGGGTGTGTATGATATGCATGTGAAGTGGCGCATGTTTCCCGTGCTTAGAACTGTCCCTGCAAAAAATGTCATTTTTGAAAGAAAAAAAGTCATTTAAAACTGACTTGCGGCTATTAATGAATTGTCGGCTCCCGGCAATACATTCAAAAGTCATTGATGAAAAAAAAAAAAAAAAAAGCATGGGGGTTCCCCAGAATTCAATTAACAGGCCCTTCAGATCTGGCATGGATTTTAAGGGGAACTCCACCCCAAATTTAAAAAAAAAATGGCGTGGAGTCCCCCTAAAAATCCATACCAGACCCCTTATCCGAGCACGCAACCTGGCCGGCCGCAGGGGAAAAGGGGGGGATGAGAGAGCGGCCCCCCTCCCTCCTGAACCGTACCAGGCCACATGCCCTCAACATGGGGAGGATGTCCCCATGTTGATGGGGACAAGGACCTCATCCCCACAACCCTTGCCCGGTGGTTGTGGGGGTCTGCGGGCGGGGGGCTTATCGGAATCTGGAAGACCCCTTTAACAAAGGGGACCCCCAGATCCCGCCCCCCCCTATGTGAATTGGTAAGGGGTACATTGTACCCCTACCATTTCACGAAGAAAGTGTCAAAAAATGTTAATAAAAACACACACACCTTGGAAAAGTCCTTTATTTAAAAAAAAAAAAAACATTCCAGCGGTGAAATCCAGTGTCCCGCGGCGATCCCGATGTCCAGCGCTGTCCTTTATTGGTTGTGCCTGAGCGGACCTGATGGGGAACTCCCTCTCAGTATTTTAAATGTATAGACCCGCCCCTTCTAAAGTTCCCCATCAGGTCCGCTCAGCGGACCAGATGCGGAACATGAGAAGGGGCGGGTCTATACATGTATTGCCAAAGTGAGAGCAGTTCCCCATCAGGTCCGCCCCCTCGGTATGTCGGACCCCGCCTACGTCATTGGCTTGAGCGGGGAACTTCCTTCACTATGTAAATTTAAATTACACAGTGAAGGAAGTTCCCCGCTCAAGCCAATGACGTAGGCGGGTCCGACATACCGAGGGAGCGGACCTGATGGGGAACTTTAGAAGGGGCGGGTCTATACATTTAAAATACTGAGAGGGAGTTCCCCATCAGGTCCGCTCAGGCACAACCAATGAAGGACAGCGCTGGACATCGGGATCGCCGCGGGACACTGGATTTCGCCGCTGGAATGTTTTTATTTTTTATTTTAAATAAAGGACTTTTTCAAGGTGTTTGTGTGTTTTTTTAAACATTTTTTTACGCTTTCTTCGTGAAATGGTAGGGGTACAATGTACCCCTTACCAATTCACATAGGGGGGGCCGGGATCTGGGGGTCCCCTTTGTTAAAGGGGTCTTCCAGATTCCGATAAGCCCCCCGCCCGCAGACCCCCACAACCACCGGGCAAGGGTTGTGGGGATGAGGCCCTTGACCCCATCAACATGGGGACATCCTCCCCATGTTGAGGGCATGTGGCCTGGTACGGTTCAGGAGGGAGGGGGGCCGCTCTCTCGTCCCCCCCTTTTCCCCTGCGGCCGGCCAGGTTGCGTGCTCGGATAAGGGGTCTGGTATGGATTTTTAGGGGGACTCCACGCCATTTTTTTAAAATTTGGGGTGGAGTTCCCCTTAAAATCCATGCCAGATCTGAAGGGCCTGGAATGGATATTTGGGGGAACCCCACGTCAATTTTTTTTTGAATTTGCGACGGGGTTCCCCTTAATATCCATTCCAGACCTGAAGGGCCTGGTAATTGAATTCTGGGGAACCCCCACGCTTTTTTTTTTTTTTTTATCAATGACTTTTGTATGTATTGCCGGGAGCCGACAAGTCATTAATAGCCGCGAGTCAGTTTTAAAAGACTTTTTTTCTTTCAAAAATGACATTTTTTGCAGGGACAGTTCTAAGCACGGGAAACATGCGCCACTTCACATGCATATCATACACACCCCCCAGGTACGAAATTTAAAGGAATATTTCACTTTTATTTTTTCATTTTAAGCATTATTAAAATCACTGCTCCCGAAAAAACGGCCGTTTTTAAAACTTCTTTTTGCATTGATACATGTCCCCTGGGGCAGGACCCGGGTCCCCAAACACTTTTTAGGACAATAACTTGCATATAAGCCTTTATAATTAGCACTTTATATTTCTCCCATAGATTTTTCGAATTTGCCACAAACACCCCAATTTGTTCGCTGTTCGGCGAACGGGCGAACAGGCAATGTTCGAGTCGAACATGAGTTCGGCTCGAACTCGAAGCTCATCCCTAGTGGCCAGCGCATGGGCAGCACACCGACGGAATCACACCGCAGAGCTCCGCCTGTGCAGGGCGCTGCCTATGCCCGTCATTCAAAAAGTTCTTTGGTGTGGGCCTTTTTTGAGGCGAGTGCATCAGATCGCACAGCTGCTGTTTGCAACATATGTCTCAAGCGTATATCGCGTGGCCAAAACATCAGCCGCTTGGGCACCACATGCTTGATCAGACATATGTTGACCTGCCATGCAGCTCGTTGGCAAGCCTACCTTAAAGACCCACACCAAAGAACAAAGCTGACCTCTTCTTGCACCGCATCAGCTGGGATCTCCAACCCCAGTATACCTTCAGTCCTCTCTGAAACCTGCACTGAGAGGAATGAAGGTGTAGAATTAGGTGTGTCACAGCCAAGTACTTGCGGGCACTCTGCTAGCAGTACACCAACGTCCGATTCTAGCAGGCAAATTTCCCTGCCCCAGCTGCTGGACCGTCGAAAGAAGTTCACTCCCAGCCATCCACATGCCCAGCGGTTGAATGCTAGCTTGGCTAAATTGCTAGCGCTTCAACTGCTGCCTTTTCAGTTGGTAGACTCGGCCCCCTTCCGTGAGTTTGTGCAATGTGCGGTTCCTCAGTGGCAGGTTCCCAAACGCCACTTTTTCGCACGGAAGGCGATTCCGGCTCTCTACATGCATGTGGAAGGCAATGTCTTGGCCTCGCTGGACAGGGCGGTCAGCGGTAAGGTGCATATTACCACTGACTCATGGTCCAGCAGGCATGGACAGGGACGTTACCTTTCTTTCACGGCCCATTGGGTCACTCTTTTGGCAGCTGGGAAGGATGCAGGACAAGGTGCAGTAGTGTTGGAGGTTGTTCCACCGCCACGCCTCCAAAATGCTACTACTGGTTGTGACACACCTCTCTCCTCCACCCCCTCCTCTTCTTCTTCCTCCATGGCCTCTTCCTGTGGTTTGTCCTCGGAACCAGCGGTGCTCCGTAGGCGTTCAAGGGGCTACGCAAGTACGCAGGCAAAAAGATGCCATGCCGTGCTTGCGCTGGTGTGTTTGGGGGACAGGAGCCACACTGGGGCAGAGGTCCTGTCTGCTCTGCAGGGGCAGGCCGAGAGGTGGTTGATGCCACGCCAGCTTAAGCCAGGAATGGTGGTTTGCGACAATGGCACCAACCTCCTCTCCGCCCTCCGACAGGGACAACTGACCCATGTGCCCTGTATGGCTCACGTCCTTAACCTGGTGGTGCAGCGGTTCTTGGGCAGGTACCCAGGCTTACAGGATGTCCTGAGGCAGGCCAGGAAAGTCTGTGTGCATTTCCGCAGATCTTATAAGGCCAGTGCTCGCCTGGCTGAGCTGCAAAAGGAGTTGAACCTGCCCAAGAACCGCCTTATATGTGACATGCCCACCAGGTGGAACTCAACGTTGGCCATGCTGCAGCGGCTGCACACGCAGCAGAGGGCCATCAATGAGTACCTGTGCGACTACGGCACCAGGACAGGGTCAGGGGAGCTCGGGTTTTTTTCACCACGCCAGTGGGGCATGATCAGGGATGCATGCACTGTCCTGGCACCATTTGAGGAGGCCACGAGGATGGTGAGCAGTGACAGTGCATGCATCAGTGACACTGTACCTCTTGTCCACCTGTTGGAGCACACGCTGCGTGGAATAATGGACAGGGCACTTGAGGCAGAACAGAGGCTGGAAGAGGAGGACTTCCTTGCCTCTCAAGGCCCCCTTTACCCAGACAGTGTTCCTTCTGTCCCACCCATCGCACAGGAAGAGGAGGAGGAGGAGGAGGAGGATTGTGTCAGCATGGAGGTGGAGGCTGGCACTCAGCATCATCAGCAGCAGTTTTTAAGGGATGATTTACAGTCCCAAGAAACCAGTGGACTTGTACGTGGCTGGGAGGAGGTGGCTGTGGATCATGTCGTCCTTAGTGACCCAGAGGACTCCGGACTGAATGCCTCAGCTAACCTACGCTGCATGGCCTCCCTGATCCTGCAAAGTTTGCGGAAGGATCCTCGTATTCTTCGGATAAAGGAGAGGGACCATTACTGGCTGGCCACTCTCCTTGATCCACGGTACAAGGGTAAGGTTGCGGACCTTATCTTACCGTTGCAGAGGGAGCAGAGGAAGAGACAACTCCGGGAGGCCTTGCAGAAAGGTCTGTGCAACGCGTTCCCAGAGACTGGGAGGTTACAAACTCCTGGTCCTGGACAACGAGTTGCTGAGGCTTCGGCCAGTCAAAGAAGGAGCGGTGGGGAAGGTGGCCGTCTGACCGATGCGTTCAGACAATTCTTTAGTCCGCAGCCCCAAAGTATGATCGGTTCCAGCAACCATCGCCAGCGTCTGATATACATGGTCCAGGAATACCTAGGGGCAAGGTCAGACTTGGACACCTTCCCCACCGAAAATCCTCTGGCTTACTGGGTCTTGAGGATGGATCACTGGCCAGAGCTTGCACAGTATGCAATTGAGCTACTGGCCTGCCCTGCATCCAGCGTTCTTTCAGAACGCACATTCAGTGCTGCTGGAGGATTTGTCACGGATCACAGGGTGCGCCTGTCCACCGACTCGGTTGATCGACTGACTTTCATCAAGATGAACCAGTCTTGGATCACCACCAGCTACCACACACCTGATGCTGATATAACAGACTAATTGATTTTAAAATGTCACATCCCTTCAAGACTGATGCTGATGCTGAGTGCCTGTGCTGTTATGTTGACTGGCTATCCTCCTCCTCCTCCTCAATGATACGATTAATGATGATAGCTTGGAAGATCATTTTGGTTTATGGGTGACGCCACCAGTGGCTAAGGCCCAATTTTTCAGCCCCTGTTTAACAGGGGCGTGTAATTAAAATTTTGGATGCAATACTTTGCAACAGGCCTCATTGCTGTGCTCCAAGTACAGTATCTGTGAGGGGTTGCAGTGTTGTGCCACCAGTGCCTAAGGCCCAATTTTTCAGCCCCTGTTCAACAGGGGCATGCAATTATAATTATTGATCTAATAATTCACAGCAGGGCCCATTGCTGTGCCCACCAAGAGTAACAGTCAGGCCTTACAGTGTTGTGGCACCAGCACCACCATCACCACCACCACCACCACCAAAGGCCTAATTTTTCAGCCCCTGTTCAACAGGGGCATGCAATTATAATTATTGATCTAATAATTCACAGCAGGGCCCATTGCTGCGCCCACCAAGAGTAACTGTCAGGCCTTACAGTGTTGTGGCACCAGCACCACCATCACCACCACCACCACCACCAAAGGCCCAATTTTTCAGCCCCTGTTCAACAGGGGCATGCAATTATAATTATTGAACGAATAATTCACAGCAGGGCCCATTGCTGCGCCCACCAAGAGTAACTGTCAGGCCTTACAGTGTTGTGGCACCAGCACCACCATCAAAGGCCCAATTTTTAGTACCACTGATCAACAATTATATGTTATTACAATTCCTGATATAATAGTTGACAGCAGGGCGTTCCAGCGCCCACCAAGAGTAACTGTGAGTGCTTTCAGTGTTGTGCCAACACCAACACCTAAGGGGCCAATTTCTGCAGAGTATATACGGCAGGTCCCTACTTTCAAACATCCAACTTACAAACGACTACTACTTGCAAACGGAAGAAGACAATAGGAAGTGAGAGGAAATCTACCCCTTGGAAGGAAAATTCTCTCCTGTAAGAATTAATATGGGAGAATGGTGTCTCCTCTCTACTGATGCTTTATCACCAATCCTTGTTTCAATACAAACACCACATTTCAAAAACAGTTGTCATTGGGACGCAAAGTGAGGTGAAATGTTCTGAACAGGGGCACAGACAGCAAAAAAAATGTGACAGGGGTGATAACCGTTCCCTATGTTTTCCAAAAAGCTAAAAAAAAGGAATTTGGCATGGAGCTACACTTAAACAATGCAGCTGTTCAAAATTACAAACAGATTCTACATAAGAACAAACCTACAGTCCCTGTCTTGTATGTACCGCCTGTATACGGCTGTTCAGAGTATATAGGGCATTTTTTATTTTGTGTGCGGGGTTCCCCTTAATATCCATACAAGACCCAAAGGGGCTGGTAATGGGCTGGGGTAGAGGGGGGGGGGGGTGATGGGGTAGCTATGCCATTTTTCCTAAAGATTTTCATCCATATTACCGGGACCAGACATTACATTAAAGCCGCAAGCAGTTTTAAATGGCTTTTTTTCCTTTAGAAATGTTATTTTGTGCAGGGACAGTTCTAAACACGGGAAACACGTGGCACTTCACAGGCATACTTTAGACACCCCCCAGGTACAATATTTAAAGGAATATTTGACTTTTTTTTTTCACTTTATGCATCATTAAAATGACTGCTCCCGGAAAACGTCCGTTTTTAAAACTTCTTTTTGCATTGATACATGTCCCCTGGTGCAGAACCCGGGTTCCCAAACTCTGTTTCGGACAATAACATGGATAATAGTCGTTATAATTAGCACTTTAGAATCCGAACGTTCGCATCCATTGTATTTAATAGGGTTCTAATGTTCGTGCGAACTTTCGGTCCGTTCGCGGGTTCTGGTGCGAACCGAACCCGGGGGTGTTCGGCTCATCACTAACCACCAGTTACCAAGCACCTGATGCTGATGTAACCAAATATTTTTTTTTGAAATGTCAGATCCCTTCAAGACTGCCTAAGCTGATGCTGAGTGACTATCCTGTTATGCTTAGTGACTATCCTCTTCCTCCTCAATGATCATGCTGGTACCTTGTAAGATCATTTTTGGTTCTGGGCACCGCCACCAGTGGCTAAGGCCCAATTTTTCAGGCCCTGTTTAACAGGGGCATGTAATTACAATTTTTGATGCAATACTTTGCAGCAGGGCTCATTCCTGCGCTCCAACTAGAGTATCTGTGGGGGGGTTGCAGTGTTGTGGCACCAGCACCAGTGCCTAAGGCCCAATTTTTCTGCCCCTGTTTAACAGGGGCGTGTAATTACAATTTTTGATGCAATACTTTGCAGCAGGGCTCTTTCCTGCGCTCCAACTAGAGTATCTGTGAGGGGTTGCAGTGTTGTGGCACCAGCACCAGTGCCTAAGGCCCAATTTTTCAGCCACTGTTTAACAGGGGTGTGTAATTACAATTTTTGATGCAATACTTTGCAGCAGGGCTCATTCCTGCGCTCCAACTAGAGTATCTGTGAGGGGTTGCAGTGTTGTTTCACCAGTGCCTAAGGCCCAATTTTTATGCCCCTGTTCAACAGGGGCATGTAATTACAATTCTTGATCTAATATTTCACAGCAGGGCCCATTCCTACGCCCACCAAGAGTAACTGTGAGGGCTTACAGTGTTGTGGCAACACCACCACCACCACCAAAGGCCCATTTTTTCTGCCCCTGTTCAACAGGGGCATGTAATTACAATTCTTGATCTAATATTTCACAGCTGGGCCCATTCCTGCGCCCACCAAGAGTAACTGTGAGGACTTACAGTGTTGTGGCACCAGCACCACCACCACCAAAGGCCCAATTTTCCTTCCACTGTTCAACAATCGCAAGTAACTACAATTCTTGATATAATAGTTCACAGCAGGGCGTTCCAGCGCCCACCAAGAGTAACTTAGTCACGTTGGAGCTGAGGCGTCAGTAGTTGCAGCTAGCTTCCTTAGAGACCTCCAGACTTGTCACAGTTCACGGTGTTAGCGAGGAATCCATATCCATTCCAGGCCTCTTTATACCTGCATAGACATCCAAAATATCCAGCCATCCACTGACCTGCGTTGATTTGTGTTGCATATCATGTTTGCAATCTGGTAAGCAGACATCATATTGGGTGGCGGGGCACTTCAGGGTGGATTTCTACACTCTATAAGATCTCTTCTCTCTCTCCTTTTTTTGTATCTCTGGTAAGGAGACTGTGGGGCTGATTTACAAAACGTTTGCGCCATGAGTATCGGCGCATCTGTGCTCGCAATAGCTGTTTTGGTATTTACAAAACATTAGTGCCGGTAGCGCAGCCCTATTTGCCATTTACTATAGTGTTGTCGGCGGATGGGAGGAGGCACTCAGTGCGCCACTATGGACCTGGCGCACGGCATGTTAAAATCTAAATATGAAGAAGCTGGAAGTGAGAATATAATGGGGGTGATGTGGGGTGATGTGAGGAAGTGTAGGGACACCTGCCCAAATAACTAATATGCCCAAAATAGAGTGAGAAAGTAACTTTTTCAAAACCAGCCCGCTGCGCCGGCAAGTATGATTAGAGCTGCAGGAGTTTTTTTTTAGCTCAGCGTGGAAATTTTCCTTGTTTACTTGTGCCAAGACACTGTGCCGGCAAAATCTTAGTAAATGTCAAGTCACGTAAACCAATTTGCATAAGTTGAACAGGCGCAGCTCTGAACTTCCCAGTGCGCCAGCAAAATGTAATTTCTAAAGGAAAAAGAAAGGCATTTAAAAGCACCCGCGGCTATAATGAATTGTCGGCTGCCGGCAATATAGAGAAAAGTCATAGAAAGTCTTTGATAACCAAAAAAAAAAAGGGGGGGGTCCCCCAAATTCAATTACCAGGCCCTTCAGGTCTGAAATGGATATTAAGGGGAACTCCGCCGCAAATTAAAAAAAAATGCTTGCGGTTCCCCCAAATATCCATACCAGGCCCTTCAGATCTGGCATGGATTTTAAGGGGAACTCCACCACAATTTTTTTTTAAAATGGCGTTGAGTCCCCCCAAAAATCCACACCAGACCCTTATCCGAGCATGCAACCTGGCAGGCCGCAGGAAAAGAGGGGGGGACGAGAGAGCGCCCCCCCTCCTGAACCGTACCAGGCCACATGCCCTCAACATGGGGAGGATGTCCTCATGTTGATGGGGACAAGGGCCTCATCCCCACAACCCTTGCCCGGTGGTTGTGGGTGTCTGCGGGCGGGGGTCTTATCGGAATCTGGAAGACCCCTTTAACAAAGGGGACCCCCATATACCGCCCCCCCTGTGTGAAATGGTAATGGGGTACATTGTACCCCCACCATTTCACAAAGAAAGTGTCAAAAATGTAAAAAATGACAAGAGCCGGTTTTAGACAATTCCTTTATTAATGTCTTTTCTTCCATCGTCTTCTTCCATCTTCTTCTTCTTCCGTCTTCTTCTTCCATTTTCTTTCTCCATTCGGGTTTCTTCCTCCATCTTCCTCTTGATCTTTATCTTCATCTTCATCTTCCTTCTTCCTTCGGTCTTCTCGTCCGGCATCTTGCTCCGGCTTCTTCTTTCTCTTCGGCCGCTCCGTTTGAATTGTAGGTTCCCGCTGTGTGACGATTCTGTTCTCCTCTTGGTCCGCTGCCACCCGGTGGCTCCGCCCCCCTCTGACATCACGGGGAAAGTCCCAGTGAAATCCATGTGCGTCAGAGGGTGGCAGCGGACCCAGAGGAGAACTGAAGAACTGAATTCAAACGGAGCGGCCGAAGAAAGAAGAAGGGAAGACGCCGGAGCAAGATGCGGACGAGAAGACCGAAGGAAGAAGGAAGATGAAGATGAAGAACAAGATGGAGGAAGAAACCCGAATGGAGAAAAGAAGAAGGTGGAAGAAGAAGATGGAAGAAAGGAGAAGATGGAAGAAGAAGATGGAAGAAAGGAAAAGACATTAATAAAGGAATTGTCAAAAACCGACTCTTGTCATTTTTTACATTTTTGTCACTTTCTTTGTGAAATGGTAGGGGTATATTTGTACCACATTACCATTTCACACAGGGGGGAGGGCGGGATCTGGGGGTCCCCTTTGTTAAAGGGGTCTTCCAGATTCTGATAAGCCCCCCGCCCGCAGACCCCCACAACCACCGGCAAGGGTTGTGGGGATGAGGCCCTTGTCCCCATCAGCATGGAGACATCCTCCCCGTGTTAAGGGCATGTGGCCTGGTACGGTTCAGGAGGGAGGGGGGCCGCTCTGTCGTCCCCCCCTCTTTTCCTGCGGCCTGCCAGGTTGCATGCTCGGATAAGGGTCTGGTGTGGATTTTTGGGGGGACTCCACACCATTTTTTTTAAATTTGCGGCGGAGTTCCCCTTAATATCCATTCCAGACCTGAAGGGCCTGGTAATTGAATTTGGGGGACCCCCACGCTTTTTTTTTGTGTTATCAATGACTTTTCTATGACTTTTATCTGTATTGACGGGAACCAGCAATTCATTACAGCCGCAAGGACTTTTAAATGACTATTATTTTACTTTAGAAATGTCATTTTGCTCTCGAACTATTATAAACATGGAAAACATGCACTACTTTACAGGCATACTATAGACACCCCCCTCGGTATGATATTTAGGGCCAGTTCACACTGGATGCAGTGCAGTGCGTTTTTTTGATGCATGAAAAACGCAAAGAAAGTTGATCACATTAATGCCAATGGCATAGGTCACACCACTGCAATCCGTTCCAGTGCGTTTCATAAAGGAAAAAAAAAATTGTGCATGCTGCTTTTTTTAGGTACAGAACTGTACTGGACCGCAGTAAAACACATCAAAAACGCAACGGAACGTACCAAAAACGCACTGGAATGCACCAAAGACGAACTGCAACACACTTGTCCTAAGTGAAAAGAGGGGGGAAAAAACACTGGACTGCATCAAATACGCATCAAAATGCACTGGAACACACTTGTCCTTCTCTTTGGTTAATAAAAAAGAGGAGTGAAAAAAAAGCACTGGACTGCATCAAAAACGTAACAAAAATGCACTGGAACGGGTTAAAAACCTGCATGCAGAAAAGCAACTGGAACGCATCCAGACTGTGTTTCTATGATGTGAACTAGGGACAGTTTACACCATAGAAACGCAATTCGGATGCGTTCCAGGTGCTTTTTTGCATGCACGTTTTTGATGCGTTCCAGTGCATTTTTGTTACGTTTTTGATGCAGTCCAGTGCTTTTTTTTCACCCCTCTTTTTTATTAACCAAAGAGAAGGACAAGTGTGTTCCAGTGCGTTTTTGGTGCATTTAGGTGTGTTCCGGTGCGTTCCAGTGCGTTTATGATGCGTTTTGCTGCGTTCCAGTACAGTCCAGTGCAGGTAAAATGCAACATGTTCTACTTTTTTTGGGGAACTGGAACGCACTGGAACAAACACTGCCATTTAGAACCATATAACCAACTTTCCATACATTTTTGATGCATAAAAAACGCAATGGACTGCATGTGGTGTGAAATGGCCCTTAAGCAATTTGGCATATTTAAAGGCACTTCTCTTTGTTTTGTTTTTGGTGTTGTCCAAATTGGTGACATTGATATATGTCCCTTAGGGTGGGACCTGGGCCCCCATTTTAAGGCCATAAACTAGAAGAAAAGCCAGCCAAGTGGGGAATAGCCAAATTAACAAGTCAGTTCCCTTAGACTGCAATGGTATTTGTTGGTAGGGGGGGGGGGGTGATTGTCCCATCACTAATTTTGTAGCATGCTGGATGATGTGCTTAATTTTGGACAGGGGGGGGGGTTATTTTCTGATAGCTGCATTTGTGTTGTTATGCGCATGCCCAGGGACTTTGATTTTTTTTGGTGCTTTTTGTGTGTAAACAGCACCTGGATATTTCGGGGCATGTTCAGAGAGTGTTTTTATGGGTTAGTAATTGAAGGACATCCTTAACAGGTAAGCACATGTGCAAGATGAAGGAAAACCTGCAAACATGGCCTGTTGGGGGTACTTGAGAAGCACTGATTTAGAGCACTGCACTTCAAAATAGCTCAAGGCAATACAATTCTAATTGTGGGCATTTTTTAGGGAAACAAAGTAAGTGTTAGAACCCCTGCTTGTGTTTTTATTTTTTATATTTTTTAAAGGTTGGGCTTTGTGTCCCCTTGTAGTAAAATTGGCTTCACTTCCTGTCACACAGCTAAACAGGAAGTGAAGGTAAAACCCTACCAATGTCTTTTCTTGGGGACACACAGATCAATCTAACTAGTGTCCCCATTAAGCAAATTGCACTCTAGGACTTTGTTGTGTACACCCCAAATCATTGGGTAGTTTGGGGTTTAGTAAAGACAAATCCACTCTGCAGTAAAAGTGTAGCTGCTGAAAATCTGAGGGATCACTGGTGATTGTAACATCCAATCATGTAAAAGCAAAGATGGTGTTTTTTTTGTTTGCATTTCCCTTTCGGATATCCAGCAAGTGCACTTGTAGTGCAAAGTAAATTTGCCTTTATTAAATAAACCCCAAAGTCCAAAAAAACTAATAATTTGGGGTATAACCCGCAAAATGCTGGAGTGCAATGTACATAATGGGCAAAGTATTTAGATTGACCTGTGTGTCCCCAAGGAAAGACATTGGTAGGGATTTACCCTCACTTCCTGTGTGGCTATGTGACAGAAATAGATGTGTAATCCCTCTGCACTCTATCCCCAAGCAAAAATAAGAAAGGATTTCATTTAGTTTAACTTTGCAAAGACACATTCCTAGGTTGAATTGTGATGCATGTCAATGGCCCATTTAGACCCTCTTTAATCACTTGAGATCAGCGCTATAACTGATCGCCAGCCACAGCATGGTCCTCAATTGCCGGGAGTCCGTCGATAAACGTCGTCCCCTTCGCGCGCGCGCGCTGTGGTCACCGAGTCACTGAGACTCGGGTGATGACAGATCCAAATAAGGGGCCAATCCCTGCCCTTTACCATGTGATCAGCTGTCAGCCAATAACAGCTGATCACGTGATGTAAACAAAAGCTGGGTAATGGTTTTTGTTTTCTCATTGTGCTGACAGCGTGAGCATAAAAAAAGGCAATCACCGGGTTATGTGCAAGGGACATCGGGCCCGAAGAGGAAGAGGCAATTCTGCGTCATCTGTGACAATCAGTAGCCCCTGCCAGTGCCACCTATCAATTCCCACAACTGCTGCCAATCAGTGCCACCTAGCAGTGCTGCCTATCAGTGCCCATCATTGCCACCTAGCAGTGCCACTTCTCAATGCCCACCAGTGCCAACTAGCAATGCCACCTCTCAGTGCCCACCCTTGCCACCTTATCGGTGCCCATCAGTGCAGCCCATCAGTGTACATCAATGAAGGAGTAAAATTACCCTTTGTCTAAATTTTCGAAATATTAACCACTTTCCTACCGCAAATGACGTCCTTGGCTTTGTGCGGTGACATCTGAATGATGTTGCAGGCATCATTCAGATATCATTCTTTTCAGCCGGCTATTCTGTGCACGATAAAAATGATCAGAGCGGCAGTTCCGCCGCTTGATCGTTCTTATAGGCGGCGGGAGGGGACGTCCCCCCCCTCCCGCCGCCATCCGGTGCTTCTCTGGGCTCTCCCGTGCCATCTTGGGCTCGGAGAATGATTTGGCCGGCGCCGGATGGGAAGCATAGAGATAACTGGTGACCAGATGGTCACCAGTCATCTCTATGACCGTCGGAGGCCAGGGCGCAACGTTATGACATCACGCCGGGTTCCCGTATGTAAACCAAGCCGTGATCTCGGCTGTCAGCATGAGATTGGTGAATTTTTTTGACCGATCTCATGCTTTCCAGCCTGGAGGAGAGATGTGGGGTCTTATTGACCCTGCATTTCTCCATAAAGAGGACTTATCACAATAGATTCCTATTACAAGGGATGTTTACATTCCTTGTAATAGGAATAAAAGTGATCCAAAAAAATAAAAAGTTTAAAAAAGAGTCATGCCGCGTAGACACGATCGTTTTTCCCGTCGGGAAAAATTACATTTTTTTTTTCGCCGAGAAAAACGATCGTCTGTGGGCTTTATGCCGTTTTTCTCGTTGAGAAAAGCGGCAGGAAAAACGACGAGAAAAATTAGAACATGTTCTAAATTTTCTCATCGTTTTTTCCATCATTTTTTTCCGCGGCAGTTTTCCCATAGGGAGACACTGCCGCGGAGCCCACAGATGGTCGTTTTTCTCGTCAAAGAAAAAAATGACGGGAAAAACGGTCGTGTGTGGGGGAACATGCCGTTCCCTCGTTTCTCTTTTTTTTTTCATGCCGTGATTCACGGCGGTGTTTTCACCGCCGTAAATCACGATCGTGTGTACGCGGCATAAGAAATACAAATAAGTAAAAAACAAAAAAAAATTATCCAAAAAAAGAAAAAACGCCCATGTCCCCGGTAGCTCGCGCTCAGAAGCGAACACACACGTAAGTCCCGCCCACATATGTAAACGCCGTTCAAACCACACATGTGAGGTATTGCTGCGTGCGTTAGAATGAGTGCAACATTTCTAGCACTAGACCTCCTCTGTAATGCCAAAATGGTAACGTGTAAAAAAATTTAAAGCATCGCCTAGGGAGAGTACTGAAGTTTTGTGTCATTCCATGAGTGTGCGCAATTTTAAAGCGTGACATGTTAGGTATCTATTTACTCATCATAACAACATCTTTCACATTATCCCAAAAATTGGGCTAACTTTACTGTTTTGTAATTTTTTTACATTCATGAAACCATTTATTTACCAAAAAAAAGGCGTTGGAAAATTTATTGCGCAAATACCGAGCGAGATAAAAATTTGCAATGACCGCCATCTTATTCCCTAGGGTGTCTGCTAAAAAAACATATATAATATTTGGGGTTTTGAAGTAATTTTATAGCCATAAATGTATGATTTTTACATGAAGGAGAGAAGTGCCAGAATAGGCCCAGTGCTGAAGTGGTTAAAATATCCATTTATTTTTTTTAAACTCTGTCTTTTGTATTTATAGAAAACAAAAAACCGCAGAGGTGATCAAATAGCACCAAAAGAAAACTCTGTGAAAATTGGTCTGGGCAGGAAGGGGGTTTAAGTGGCCAGTGCGCAAGTGGTTAACATAAGGCTACATGCACACGGACGTTTTTCAAGCCGCTTGTTTGAGCGTTTTTTGCAGCTTAAAAACATCTCTCCATGTTAGCCTATGGCCTCATGGCCACCATGGCGTTTTTGAGCTGTAAATGGCATAGGTGTTTTTAGGGCCATGTACACGGGACGCTGGTGCAAAGTGTTCAGAACTAAGTTTGAAAGCGGCGTTTAGAAAGGCGCGCTTTGTGGCGTTTGCATGCCGCGTTTTACCAGATTTGCGTCTATATGCGTTTAGTTAGGAAACATGATAAGGAGCCGCCCTAAGCTCCAAAAACAGTATTATTAATGATTTCAGCTATTTTTTGAGACCAGAGTGTGTATCAGCAGCTGAGAGAGCAGCAGTGTAGTTGTATTTAGCGTGTCACTTGCCACATCACTTGCCCCAAGTTGTGGATTGTCCACTTGCCACATCACTTGCCCCAAGTTGTGGATTGTCCACTTGCCACGTCAGCTGCCCCAAGTTGTGGATTTCCACTTGCCACGTCACCTGCCCCAAGTTGTGGATTGTCCACAATGCAATGGAAGCAATTGCATTATTTTTTTGATATACCGGTATATATTACATTGCTCTGGCCACGGAGCGCGCCCACTTATAATGGCATGGGCGTGGTCACCGGGTGATGCCACCGCTGACCCCGCCCCCGTAGCACGTCACAGTCCCATCATTCCTTGGGACTGTGACATCATACGGGGGCGGGGTTAGCGGTGGCATCACCCGGTGACCACGCCCATGCCAATATAAGTGGGCGCGCTCCGCTGCCAGAGCATTGTAGCAGCGGACAGCGACGAGGCAACATCGGGCGAAGAGAAGAGGGAAGAAGGCGACGTTGAAGCCCGGGACCCCGCTAGCAAAAGAGCTGGAAGAAGATAGCGGGGCGCCCGGCAGAAAGAACCGGAGATCGTGGAGAAGGCACCGGAGAGCGGGAGAAGAACCGGAGAGCGCGGAGACGACACCGGAGAACAGAACAAGAGACCCCCAAAGTCGGAAGAAGGCGACGACGAAGCCCGGGACCCTGCTAGCAAAAGAGCTGGAAGAAGATAGCGGGGCGCCCGGCAGAAAGACCCCCGGAGCAGTGTAATAAATTACTTTAAAAACCTGTGTTGTGTTTTTTATTGACTTTTTTTCCCACCAGGTGAATGGGTAGGGGTACGATGTACCCCATACTCATTCACATAGGGTGGGGGGGCCGGTATCTGGGGGCCCCCTTATTAAAGGGGGCTCCCGGATTCCGAAAAGCCAGACGTCTGCAGACCCCGACAACCAACAGCCAGGGTTGTCGGGAAGAGGCCCTTGTCCCCATCAACATGGGGGCAGGGTGCTTTGGAGTGGGGGGGCCGCAGGTCGCCCCCCTGCCCCAAAGCACCCAACCCCCCCATGTTGAGGGTATGCGGCCTGGTACGGTTCAGGAGGGAGGGGGGTGCTCTCGTCCCCCCCTCTTCCCCTGCGGCCTGCCAGGTTGCGTGCTCGGATAAGGGTCTGGTATGGATTTTGGGGGGGATCCCCACGCCGTTTTTTCGGCTTATTGGGTTTCCCTTTAAATCCATACCAGACCTAAGGGCCTGGTATGGATCTTGGGGGAACCCCCACGCCGTTTTTTTTGGCTTAGGGGGTTCCCCTTAAAATCCATACCAGACCTAAGGGCCTGGTATGCTCCTGAAGGGGAACCTATGCCGGTTTTTTCATTAAAATTCGGCGTGGAGTACCCCTTCATGATTCATACCAAACACGGGACAGCGAGGCTGCCGAGAACCAGCGCGATGCCATCGCGCTGGAGATATTCTCGGCCAGCTAGTCGCCTCTAGGACACGACCTGAGCGGCTGCTTCACGCTCAGGTCGTGTCCAAGTTGCCTCGCAATGTCACGCTGTCCCTGTGTCAGCCGGCACACGAGTCGCCCCGCGAGTCGGATCCGCTTCATCCGACTTCCCGGGCGACCTCTATTCAAATCAATGGGCTCCTATAGGGAACCATTCATTTTCAATAGAGCGCCGCTGACATTTGTATTTACTATAACAGTGCACCGCTGGTTCCTGCACCAAGTGAAGGAGTTATCCGGCGCACCAATTAAGGTTAGAACCAGCGCAGCGCACTGTTATTAGTAAATCAGCCCCTGTGTGTGGTGAGGGTTCACTATATAGGAGTCACTCACTGTTGGTGTATTGTCTCCCCCACCCTATAGCATCAGTCCCTTATAGGGAGATTTTTTGTGGCAGGATTACACTATGTTTTTTTGCTTTTTTGTTTTTCAAATACATGCAATTTTTGGAATATTTACCCGATACTGTGGAGTACCCTTCTATTGTCGTGACTCAATATTATTGGAGAAACTTTATCCGAAGTACATCTAAAGGCCTAGGCTGGGTTATAGCCATCTGTCCAATTTGGTTTATCTTCTGGTAAGCATTCATCTTTACCAGTCCATAGGATCCACGATTAGTGTTTCAATCTGACACCAGTCCTTTAAGGATTTCCGTTTGAACTTTTTCACTATTCAGACATTAGAATTTTGGACTCATAGCGCAACTTTTTTTATTCCATTACTGTTTGTGCTTATTCCATTATTGTTGCTGCTTGGAAGGGTCTATATTTTAGTTATATTTTCGTCTAATTGATTATATATTGTTTCCTTTGAATCTAAACACACAATAAGCGCGGTTTTGTTTTTTAATTTGCTCCAACTAGAGTATCTGTGGGGGGTTGCAGTGTTGTGGAACCAGCACCAGTGCCTAAGGCCCAATTTTGCTGCCCCTGTTTAACAGGGGCGTGTAATTACAATTTTTGATGCAATACTTTGCAGCAGGGCTCATTCCTGCACTCCAACTAGAGTATCTGTGAGGGGTTGCAGTGTTGTGGCACCAGCACCAGTGCCTGAAGCCTCGTACACACGGCCGAGAATCTCATCGTAAAAAACACGTCGTTTTTTTCGACGAGATCCTTGGAGAAGAAACTTGTCCCGGCCGAGTGTACACACGCTCATTTCAAAGAACCCGCGGTTCTTTGAATGGAGCGTACGCGGTGACGTCATCGAATACGACGAGCATGCGCTCGTCACATTCGATGCCGTCGCCGCCATCTTGGTTCACCCTACCTATGCCTAGGAAGCTACCGCGCATGCGTCTAAGTCATTTTGAGCATGTGCGGGCTTCCCGGCGAACAGGTAAGTGTACACACACACACTTTTCTCGTCGAGAAACAGGCTGATGAGAATCTCGACGAGAAAATAGAGAGCAGGTTCTCTATTTTCTTGTCGAGATTCTTGTCACTTTTCTTGACGAGAAACCATACACACAAACAAATTTCTCGGCAAGAAATCTCTGCCAGCAAGTTTCTTGCTGGTTTTTGCCGAGAAACTCGGTCGTGTGTACGAGGCTTGATGCTCAATTTTTCAGCCCCTGTTTAACAGGGGCGTGTAATTACAATTTTTGATGCAATACTTTGCAGCAGGGCTAATTCCTGCGCTCCAACTAGAGTATCTGTGAGGGGTTGCAGTGTTGTGGCACCAGTGCCTAAGGCCCAATTTTTATGCCCCTGTTCAACAGGGGCATGTAATTACAATTCTTGATCTAATATTTCACAGCAGGGCCCATTCCTACGCCCACCAAGAGTAACTGTGAGGGCTTACAGTGTTGTGGCAACACCACCACCACCAAAGGCCCATTTTTTCTGCCCCTGTTCAACAGGGGCATGTAATTACAAATCTTGATCTAATATTTCACAGCTGGGCCCATTCCTGCGCCCACCAAGAGTAACTGTGAGGACTTACAGTGTTGTGGCACCACGACCACCAAAGGCCCAATTTTTCCTTCCACTGTTCAACAATGGCATGTAATTACAATTCTTGATATAATAGTTCACAGCAGGGCGTTCCACCACCCATCAAGAGTAACTGTGAGGGCTTACAGTGTTGTGGCAACATCAACACCTAAGGGCCAAATTTCTGCAGAGTATATACGGCAGGCCCCTACTTTCAAACATCCAACTTACAAATGACTCCTACTTGCAAACGGAAGGAGACAACAGGAAGTGAGAGGAAATCTACCCCTAGGAAGGGAAATTCTCTCCTGTAAGAGTTAATATGGGAAAAAGGTGTCTCCTCTCCACTGATGCTTTATCACCAATCCTTGTTTCACTAAAACCCCCAAATTTTCAAAAAACATTTGTCATTGGGACAGAAAGTGAGGTGAAATGTTCTGAACAGGTGCAAACTGCACAGACAGCAAAACAAATGTTACAAGGGTGATAACCCTTCCCCATGTTTTCCAAAAGCTTAAAAACTGATTTTTGGGCTGGAGCTACACTTAAAAAAAGTTCCTGTTCCAAATTACAAACAGATTCTACTTAAGAACAAACCTACAGTCCCTGTCTTGTTTGCACTGCCTGCATACAGCTGTTCAGAGTAGGGATGAGCCGAACACCCCCCGGTTCGGTTCACACCAGAACCTGCGAACAGACCTAAAGTTCGCGTGAACTTTAGAACCCTATTAAATACAATGGACTCGAACGTTCAAAATCAAAAGTGCTAATTATAAAGGCAAATATGCAAGTTATTGTCCTAAAAAGGGTTTGGGGACCCGGGTCCTGCCTCAGGGGACATGTATCAAGGCAAAAAAAAGTTTTAAAAACAGGTGCACAGAAAGCAAAACAAATGTTACAGGGGTGATAACCCCTCCCTATGTTTTCCAAAAAGCTTAAAAATAGATTTTTTTGACTGGAGCTACACTTTAAAAATGTACCAGTTTAAAATTACAAACAGATTCTACGTAACAACAAACCTACAGTCCCTGTCTTGTTTGCTGTCAGGGAAGGCTTCACCCACTGGTGGCGCTGTTGGTCCTATGGACCGTGGTGCTAGTGTCCACCGGCAGGTGTCCCCCTGCAGCCTGTATCTTTGACAGGGGATCTCACCTGCTGGTGGTAACACCTGATCCATGGGCCGTAGTACCGGCGTCCACCAGCGGGGGTATTTTGGCAGTGTGGGACAGGCAGCACTTCCTGTGGTCAGCTGTGACCTGAAGCCTGATTACAAGACTTCCTTATATACCCGGCAAGTGCAAACACTCCTTGCCCTGGTATCTCTCTCCCTTACCTAGGACCTGTGACCCTGACTCAAGCCTGCATCTGACCCGATCCCTACCTTGAACCTGCATCCTGCTTGTCCCTACCCAACCTGATCCTTACCTTGTGCCCATCCTGCAGCTGTCCCTTCTGTTACCTGGATCCCTGCTCTGCAGCCTATCCATCCGTCCCCTCCCTGTTCCTGTTCTCTTCCCATCCATACCCATCTACTTGATCCCCTTGTGTATGACCTCGGCCTGGCTTTTACTACGATTCTGGTATTTCCCATATTTTGTATATACTGTTTATAGTCACTGCTTGTTGATTTATTCATTGCACTGTGTTCTGTTTGAGGTGGTTGTTTGTTGGTCACTTACCGTAATAAATTGTTATATTTTTACTACACTCGTTTGGTCTCCTCTGTGCAGTCACACAGTCTGGTCTATTACCAATCGCTGACATTTTCACTGCCTGTATACTGCTGTTCAGAGTGTATAGGGCCTGGGGGCCCCACGCCAGTGGTGGCCCGTCAATAGGGGCGCAGGGGCGCCGCCCCCCCCCCCCCCAAAGCTACTTATTAAGAAAAAAAAATGAAAAAAAATATAATTTTTTTTTTAAAGTGTCCCTTTAAGTGGGTGTGTTAAGGGCGCCGGACACGGGGTGCTATTGGAGGCATGACCCATGTGTAAACACGTGATTGGGGCTAAGAATCTCTATTGACGTAGTTTAGAGTGTGTAGCCACAAATACTCCACCTCTAGCATTAGTGCTTGTAATTGATTGGGTCCATAGGGTGGGGCTTTAATCAGACCGGCAGCGTCATTGGCTCACAGGCTGCCTGTCTCCTTCAGTAAGTGAGGGGGGAATCACCAGCAGAAGAGAACTGGTCAGGGCAGACAGGGAGCGATGTGCAGAGGCAGCTCCATTCATCTCCCACAGACTCGGCATCCAGCAGTGCACACAGAAATCTTCAGGTACACTACATGCCAGGACTGGAGGGGGGAGGGGGCAGAAGGGGCTATTATCACTGTGTCCTGAGTGACTGTACAGCAGCATTTTAATCTCCAACTTTACTTCACCTCTCTCTACATGGGGAGAGAAACAAAAGGCATTGTTCTTAAATTAACATTATTCACATGTAAATCGCGCTGGCATTGTTATTCAAATTAGATCGGCCGCCGCGATTCATATGCAAATCATGCCCCATCCTCTGCATGCCGCCCACCTAGACAGCATACAGGTGAGCATAGGGGGCATGTAGAGGTAGTCAAAAAGGGGGGCTTGAGGTGCAAAGGTGAGCAGAGGAGGTGTGTAGTCAGAGGTGGTGTACAGAGGTGCAGCGTGGATGGGAAGGAAGGGTTGGATTGCAGAGGTTAGCAAAGTAGGGGTTTGGGGGACAGAGGTTAGCAGATGATGAGTTAGGGGCAGAGTTGTACTGATGGGAGATAAGAATGCAGAGATTAGTAGACAGATGGGGGGGGGGGTTACTGTAAATACACCTGTTATATGGCTAGTCACTGTAAATGTCTCAATTACATTGGTGGTTGATTAAAATACTCCTGTTGTGTTGGGGTCAGTGTAAATGTCCCAGTTACATTGGGGATCAGTTTAGAGTGCCCCCTTACATTGGTTGTCAGTGTAGAAATATTAGTTGGTTATATTTTATTAAATATTTTAGTCCACCATTTGGTTCAGATTTTTTTTTCATATTTTCCTCCTATAAAACCTAGGTGCGTCTTATGGTCAGGTGCATCTTATGGAGCGAAAAATACGGTAGATATTAACTGCTCACATCCTGCAGCCTCCCGGTCTCAGATCTGACCATTCCAATCAGTGCCTCAAACCCTTTCCATTCCAGATTACTTTTTATCTGTTCCAAACTGTTTAGCAGATAAGAACATTCTCTGCAGTGCAATCATTTAAGGTGGCTGTAGGAATGACATTAGCAAGGAATCCTCTATTCTATGAGTGCAGAGTGTACTGATCTGCTCAACAGTTTGGAAGAGATAAAAAGTAATGTGGAATGGAGAGGGTGTCCGTCAGTGATTGGACCCCTAAAGAGGAATGCCCAGATCGGAGACCACACTTGTAAAGAAGAACTCAGCATAGGGATGGTGGGAACCCCTCATATTGGGCACAGCGGGTGGACAGACCCGGGAACTTGGCACAGGGATGGTGGGAACCCCTCATAATAGGCACATCAGCTTACAGATCCGGGAACTTGTTACAGGGATGGTGGGAACCCCCATAATGGGCAAATCAGGTGTAATAGGTGTACAGACCCAAGAACTCAGCACAGGGGTGATGGGAACCCCTCATAATGGGCACAGCAGGTGTACAGACCCAGGAACTCAGCACAGGGATGGTGGGAACCCCTCATAATGGGCACAGCAGGTGTACAGACTCAGAAACTCAGCACAGGGATGGTGGGAACCCCTCATAATAGGCACAGTAGGTGTACAGGGATGGTGGGAGGAACCCTCATAATGGGCACAGTGGGTGTACAGACCTGGAAACTCAGCACAGGGATGGTGGGAACCCCACATAATGGGCACAGTAGGTGTACAGACCCAGGAACTCAGTACAGGGATGGTGGGAACCCCTCATAATGGGCACCGTAGGTTTACAGACCCTGGAACTCAGTACATCCTGTCCTTATACATTTACTTGAGATCACTTAGACCCGGTGGGTCTCTATAGTGGGAGGTAGCGCCAACACCCCATTCTTTTATATTATATCCTATTCTCCCTAGGGAGTTTTTAGGGGGCTACAACCTCTGTCTGGTGTTTTCCTGAGCGCGGATTCCCTACTTCTTTAATAATAGTCTAATGTCCATAAAATTTCATAATCTACCCAATAGACCTCATGCACACTGGGTGTTTGCTTTGCTCCTCTAAACGTCAGAACTCCTGGCAGGAGAAAAGCCCACTGCAAGCGCGTCATGCGTTTTATCGTAAATGTATCTTATTGGCCAAAATATTTATTTGTTCTGGCCATTTAAATGCATTACCTCTCAAATGCGCCTAAATGCGTCTAGCGTTTCAGTGTGTTTAGCTTTTTTCTGCGCTTCACCTCCTCTCCTAAACGTGCTTTACATGTTTTTTTTTTTCAGACTGTAATTGCTCTGCTTCAAATATGTCTGTAAACGCATGTGTGCACATGGACACATAAGCTAACATACAGGTGCTTTTACAGGCTGAGAAAAACAATGTCAAGTGCCAGTATTTTTTAAGCTTTAATCTGAGCCCTTTGTAATCTCATGTAGCCATATTCCTAAGCGATCATCACAAGTCTTTTTCTGTGCTTGATATACCATCAGTCTGATTCATGCTTCAGAGTAAAGCCTCGTACACACGGTCGGACTTCCATCAGACTTTTCCATGGATTTTTGTCCGAACGGAGTTGGCAGGGCACACCCATAGCATACACACTACAGGACTTTTCTGCAAACTTTCCCAAAACTTTTTCCAACATCATGTGGTTTTTCTGCTCTTTACCGCTACCCTTTGGCCAACTTCTGCTATTGTTGGTTGATTTTAACATTATTTGTTTTGTCCATCGGACAAAAGTCCAATGGTTTTCTGTACACACGGTCGGACTTTGCTCCATCTGACTTTAGTTGGCCAAAAGTTTGTCCGTTTGCAGACCGAAATTTTGTCCGATGAAAACCAAAAAAGTTTGTCCGATGGAGTGTACACACGGTCAGATTTTTTGGCAAATTTGCTCAAAATGAAGTTTGTTGGCAAAAAGTCCGACCGTGTGTCCGGGGCTTTAGTTTAAGGCCCCGTTCAGGCTAGATTCACACTGTTGTGCAGAGAGGCTCAAAGCAGGGATCCGGTGCGTCCCTGTTCTCAATTTCAGGGATGAATTGGGCCGAATTTTTGCCTGCATTTGAACCTAAAACAAAGCATATTTCCAGGTTGTAAGTTGGCAAATGTCATTGCAGATCCCTACTTGTTATTGCTTGTATTGAAACTTACATAACACAGTTGGTGTTCTGTACATTGACCGTGTACAAAACACCACCCTACATGTACACCATGTTTAAACATTTGCCAGTTTTATGAGTCATAGCGGGCAGCAGATGAAACTACATAGGTAATTGTAATTGTAAAAATACAAAATGTAGTGTAGTACTTACATTTTTTTCTAATCAAAAGCGAAATTACCTTTTAAATGCAACCCCTGTCGTCTAACTAACGTTTAATGTTGTAGAGAGTCTATGCAATGGGTTAATAAAGTCAGAACTTAAAATGCAAGTTTAAACCATTTCCTAGTCTGTGATCTCCAGATACCGTCTGGGTTTTAAAACAAATTGAAGCTTCGTCGGTGTATAATGTGCAGCCTGGTATATGATATGCAGAGCCCTGTGTATAATGTGCAGCCTGGTATATGATGTGTAGGGATGAGCTCTGGCGTGTTCGCATACTCCATGTGCAGAGCCCGCCAGGAAGTCGGCACGGCTAATCACAGGCAGGGAGACATTGTCCCGATGCTTGGCTGCAGAAATTGGGAAATGTCTCCCTGCCTGTGACTAGCGCCGTGCCGACTTCCTGGCGGGCTCTGCACGTGGAGTATGCAAACACGCCAGAGATCATCCTTAATGATATGCAGAGTCCCGTGTATAATGTACAGCCTGGTATATGATGTGCAGAGCCCGGTTTTATAATGTACAGCCTGGTATATGATGTGCAGAGCCCTGTGTATAATGTGCAGCATGGTATATGATGTGCAGAGCCCTGTGAATAATGTACAGCCTGGTATATGATGTGCAGAGCCCTGTGTATAATGTGCAGAGCCCTGTGTATAATGTGCAGCCTGGTATAAGATGTGCAGAGCCCGGTGTATAATCTGCAGCCTGGTATATGATGTGCAGAGCCCGGTGTATAATGTGCAGCCTGGTATATGATGTGCAGAGCCCTGTGTATAATGTGCAGCCTGGTATATGATGTGCAGAGGCCGGTGTATAATCTGCAGCCTGGTATATGATGTGCAGAGCCGGGTGTATAATGTGCAGCCTGGTATATGATGTGAAGAGCCCTGTGTATAATGTGCAGCCTGGTATATGATGTGCAGAGCCCTGTGTATAATGTGCAGCCTGGTATATGATGTGCAGAGCCCTGTGTATAATGTGCAGCCTGGTATATAATGTGCAGAACCCTGTGTATAATGTGCAGCCTGGTATGATGTGCAGAGCCCTGTGTATAATGTGCAGCCTGGTATATGATGTGCAGAGCCCTGTGTATAATGTGCAGCCTGGTATATGATGTGCAGAGCCCTGTGTATAATGTGCAGCCTGGTATATGATGTGCAGAGCCCTGTGTATAATGTTCAGCCTGGTATATGATGTGCAGAGCCCTGTGTATAATGTGCAGCCTGGTATATGATGTGCAGAACCCTGTGCATAATGTACAGCCTGGTATATGATGTGCAGAACCCTGTGTATAATTTGCAGCCTGGTATATGATGTGCAGAGCCCTGTGTATAATGTGCAGCCTGGTCTATGATGTGCAGAGCCTGGTGTATAATGCTGACACTATAAGTGGAAGCAAGTGGAATACAGGGGACGGAGTGGGTGGATTCTATAAGGGGTGTGTCTTATGAGAAGTGGGAGGGGGCAACCGTGGAGGGGCGGAGTCTTGCGCCCCCCATCCAAAAACTTCACCAGCCGCCACTGCACCACGCCTGTGTTGCGTTTGTTAAAAATATGATTTTTATTATATTACTCAGACATAGGATACATGGGACAATTTTACAATAGTGAGTTGGTCAGTCAGTCTTTTTTGGTTTGAGTAGATTTCTCAAACAAATGTTGTTTTCATACAATGGGGTTAGATACCATTGTTGTATTCATGTCTATAGCTACAGTAAACAAGTAAGACATTACTTGTTTGAGATTTCTTTCAGCTCTCAAACTGAAAGAATGAGTGTTAGATTACTGACTAGAGTTGAGCGGACACCTGGATGTTCGGGTTCGACGGGTTTGGCCGAACTTCGGAAAAAAGTTCGGGTTCGGGACCGAACTTTAACCCAGACCCGAACCCGAACCCCATTGAAGTCAATGGGGACCCGGACTTCTAAGGACTAAAAAGGCTCTAAAAAGGTAATGGAAAGGGCTAGAGGGCTGCAAATGGCAGCAAAATGTTGTTAAGAGCATGGCAAGTGCTCTGCAAACAAATGTGGATAGGGAAATAACTTAAAATAACATAAAAAAATAAAAATAAAAAATAATAATCTTGACCTAGGAGGACGAGGTCCATATGGAGTAGGAGGTTGAGGTGGCGGTGGATGTGGCTGTGTAGGTGGAAGCGGCGGTGGAGGAGGACGAGGTAGCCAACACTGATTCAAAAATACAACAATAGCTGGGTAAGGCCGGTGATGTGTCGAATTCTGTCCCCCGTCAAATAGTGTCCACCCTGTACTGCGCTTGCTCAGTATGTAGGACAAGGGGGTTTCGAAAATCTCCCAAGACGAACGGCGCCTGCGTGGTGAGTTCAGGTGAAGGCCACACCATCCGTGGTTCAAGCCGAGCCAAGTGAGGCCGTGCCCGAAGCGTGGCGATCGAACCGAGCCCGTGAGGGGCCCTGTTACTATGTGCTACCGTATGTCCACTTGGATGGTGGGGCTTGAACCTGCACTCACAGCGCAGGCGCCGTTCATCTTCGGAGATTTTGTGAATCTCCTTGTCCTCTGTACTGCGCAAGCGCTGCGCCTTCGCAGTATGGGCCGGACACAATCCGATGGCCGGACAGTTTTTGTCACAACACCGGTATACATGTCTATTCTGCACAAGGTACGGACAAGTCCTGTGGGATCCATGCCTGGTTAATTTTAATGAACGTGAGCTTGTCCACATTGACTCTGGACAGGCGGCTGCGCTTGTCTGTGATAACGCCCCCTGCCGTGCTAAATACACGTTCAGATAATACACTGGCTGCAGGGCAGGCCAGCACCTCCAAGGCATAAAGGGCAAGCTCAGGCCATGTGCCCAATTTGGAGACCCAGAAGTTAAAGGGGCAGACCCGTCATCCAGTACGTGTAGGCCTGTGGACACATACTGCTCAACCATGTTGGTGAAATGCTGCCTCCTGCTAAGACGTTCCATCTCAGCTGGTGGTGCTGGTTGTTGTGGCGTGCTGACAAAGCTTTTCCACATTTCAGCCATGCTAACCCTGCCTTCTGAGGTGCTGCCGGTGCCCCGGCTGCGTTGGCGACCTCTTCCTCCTCCTCTGCCTTCGCCTTGTGCTTCCACCGTACGCCCGCTGTCAGGTGGGAATGCCACCAGCAGCGCGTCTACCAGCGTGCGCTTGTACTCGCGCACCTTACGATCCCGCTCCAGTGAGGGAATTAAGGACGGTACGTTGTCCTTGTAACGGGGATCCAGCAGGGTGGCCACCCAGTAATCAGCACCAGTTAAAATGTGGGCAACTCGGCGGTCATTGCGGAAACACTGCAGCATGTAATCGCTCATGTGTGCCAGGCTGCCCAGAGGCAAAGAAAAGCTGTCCTCTGTGGGAGGTGTATCGTCTGTGTCCTCTGTATCCCCCCAGCCACGCACCAGTGATGGCCACGAGCTGGTCTGGGTGCCACCCTGCTGTGAAAATGGCTCCTCCTCCTCCTCCTCCTCCTCCATCTCCTCCTCCACCTCGTCATCCTCCAGAACTGTGCCCTTTCTGCCGGACAATTGTGTACCTGGCGTTTGTTGGTGCAGGAACCCACCCTCGTAGCCACTTGTGAAAGACTGCCCTGAAAGCCTTTGAAATGATCCCGCTTCCTCCTCCTCCTCCTCATCCTCCTGTGCCACATCCTCTTCCATCATCGCCCGAAGCGTTTTTTCAAGGAGGCATAGAACTGGGATAGTAACGCTAAGAACGGCGTCATTGGCACTGGACATGTTGGTGGAGTACTCGAAACAGCGCAACAAGGCACACAGGTCTCGCATGGAGGCCCAGTTATTGGTGGTGAAGTGGTGCTGTTCCCCAGAGCGACTCGCGCATGATTGCTGCAGCTGAAACTCCACTATCGCCTGCTGCTGCTCCTCGCACAGTCTGGCCAGCATGTGCAAGGTGGAGTTCCACCTTGTGGGCACGTCACATATGAGGCCCGTGAGCGGGAAGGCCGAAGTTACGCTGCAGCGCTGACAGGCGAGCAGCAGCAGGGTGAGAACGCCGAAAGTGCGCACACACAGCCCGCACTTTCTGCAGCAGCTCTGGCATATTGGGGTAATTTTTAAGGAACCTCTGGACCACCAAGTTCAGCACATGCGCCAGGCAAGGGATGTGCGTCAAACCGGCTAGGCCCAGAGCTGCTACGAGATTTCGCCCATTATCGCACACCACCAGGCCGGGCTTGAGGCTCACTGACAACAACCACTCATTGGTCTGTTGTTCCATGTCCCTCCACAACTCCTGCGCGGTGTGGGGTTTTCCCCCAAACAGGAAAGTTTTAAAACTGCCTGCTGTCGTTTACCCCTGGCTCTGCTGAAGTTGGTGGTGAAGGTGTTACGCTGACCGGATGAGGAGGCGGTAGAGGATGAGGAAGCGGAGTAGGAGGAGTTAGCAACAGGAGGCAAACTGAAGCGCCCTGCAATCCTCGGTGGTGGAAGGACATGCGCCAAACTGCTATCTGCCTCAGGCCCAGCCGCCACTGCATTTACCCAGTGTGCTGTTAGGGAGATATAACGTCCCTGACCGTGCTTACTGGTCCACGCATCCGTAGTTAGGTGGACCTTGCCACAGATGGCGTTGCGCAGTGCACACCTGATTTTGTCCCCCACTTGGTTGTGCAGGGAAGGGATGGCTCGCCTGGAAAAATAGTGGCGGCTGGGCACGATGTACTGTGGGACAGCCAATGCCATCAGGCTTTTAAAACTCTGCGTCTCCACCAGACGGAATGACAGCATTTCAAAGGCCAGGAGTTTTGAAATGCTGGCATTCAGGGCCAGGGATCGCGGGTGGCTAGGGGGGTACTTCCTCTTCCGCTCCAATGTTTGGGAGATAGAGAGCTGAACGCTTCCATGGGACATTGTGGAGATGGTTGGTGACCCAGGTGGTAGTGTTGCTGGCAGATCCTCTGCTTGCGGGGTGGCAGGTGCCACTGTCACTACAGAGGTGGATGAAGAGGCCAAGACTGCAGCAGAAGAGGAAGCAGGAGGAGCCAGAGACCTTTCTTGGTTTTTGAGGTGTCTACTCCACTGCAGCTCGTGCTTTGCACTTAGATGCCTGGTCATGCAGGTTGTGCTCAGGTTGAGAACGTTTATGCCTCGCTTCAGGCTCTGATTGCACAGCGTACAAACCACTCGTGTCTTGTCATCAGCACATTGTGTGAAGAACTGCCACGCTGGGGAACTCCTTGGACCTGGCTTTGGTGTGCTCGGTCCCTTGCTGCGTTGGGCAGTAGCAGACATACTGTCTAGCTGACAGACGCTCCGCTTTTGCACCCTGCTCCCTCTTCTGCTGTGCTGGTGGCTCTGTGCGACCACCACCTCTTCCTCCAAACTACACTGGTCACCTGCATAACATTGATTCCATGTGGGGTCGAGGACCTCATCGTCCTCCACATCATCTTCCACCCAGTCTTCACCCCTGCCCTCCTTGTCTGTCTGCACAATTGCGAAAGCAGCAGCAGTTGGCACCTGTGTTTCGTCATCATCCGAGACGTACAGCGATGGTCCTCCCATGTACTCATCATGAAACATAAGTGGTTGGGCATCGGTGCACTCAATCTCTTCCACTTCTGGGGCAGGGCTAGGTGGATGGCCCTGGGAAACCCTGCTAACAGAGTCATCGAAAAGCAGAAGAGACTGCTGCATGATTTGGGGCTCAGACTGCTTGGCTGATTTGCAAGGGGGTGAGGTGAAAGACTGATGGACATGCGTTTCAGGTGCCAACTCTGTTCTTTCATCAGAAGAGTGGGTGGGAGACAATGTGAAGGAACCTGAGGCACTGTCAGCAACCCAATCTACTATCGCCTGTACTTGTCCTGGCCTAAACATTCGTACAGCCTCATTAGGCGTGACAAAATACCGCCGCAGGCTCGGTCGCCTACTCGCACCTGAGGAAGGTGTTTCACTTGTGCGTGTATCTGGCACAGATCCACCACGTCCTCTCCCTGCAACAGGAGCTCCACCAGCAGCACCACGACCGGGGCCACCACGTCCCTTTGACCTTCTCCTCATATTTTCCAAATTTAGGATCTTGCCCTAAATGGGTGTTTTTGGAAGCGCAGAACTGCAGAACGTAACCGCTGAATCGCACAGCTTCAGAACTGCAGAAAATGCTATTCAAAAAAAATGTTGTTTTTTTAGTATAGCACATTAGGAGAAAACTATATAGAAATTGTTTATTTCACACACCTCAAAATATGTATAACACACTGCAAACTTTTTTTTGTGCCCCTAAACGGCGTTTTTTGGAAGAGCAGAACACACCCACAGTACGTAACCGCTGAATCGCACAGCTACAGAACTGCAGAAAATGCTATTCAAAAAAAATGTTGTTTTTTTAGTATAGCACAGTAGGAGAAAACTATATAGAAATTGTTTATTTCACACACCTCAAAATATGTATAACACACTGCAAACTTTTTTTTGTGCCCCTAAACGGCGTTTTTTGCAAGCGTACATTAAAGTGCAAATTTTTTATTTTTTGCCCTAAACGGGTCTTTTTTTGCACGAGCAAAATAAAATGCTTTTTTTTTTTTTTTTTTGCCCTATGGGTCTTTTGGAAAAGAGCACAATAAAGTGCCTTTTTTTTTTTTCCCTAAAAGTTAGATTTTCTCTGACACTGGGCTCATGGCAGTGTAAAAAGACTGCACTGCAACACAAATAGGTAAACCTATGCAGATCGCTGATTTTAATCTCTGAATCTGGACTCCTATATAATATTCTCTCTCCCTGAAAGCACCAACACAGGAACCTGGCCCTACACTACACTATCTCTCTATCTTTTCCCTCAGATTGTAGAATCAGGACTACCTCATCTATCTTTCTATCTCTCCCTAAAAGCAGCAGCAGCAGACTAGATCCTCTCCCTATCTATTCTGAAGCAGAGTGACATGTGTGCTGTGTGCCTCTAGCTTATATAGAAGCTGGGTCACTTGTTGCACTGACCAATCACAGCCATGCCATTAGTAGGCATGGCTATGATGGCCTCTAAGGGCACACCAGCTAATCAAAAGGTGATTGGCTGGCCCCTGAAGCATTTCTAAATGCGTAATTAGATTGCCGAACCCGAACCCGAACCCGGACTTGTGGGCAAAGTTCGAGTTCGGGAAAAAGCTAAAGTTCGGTACGGACCCGAACTTTACAGTTCGGGTTCGCTCAACACTATTACTGACAGATTTGGTTTAAGTAGACAATAGGTAGATAGCATTGTTGTATTCTACAGCTACAGTAAACAGGTATGTTTTCTGTTGTTTGGTAACTCAACCTGACACATAAAAGCAGGCATAAGCTAGGACACACAGACACATCATGTTGCTGTAACATCAGAAGAAGCCACTCATGATAGCAGAAGAAGATGCCTGGTCACCAGCAATGGAGATTATGAACATAGCGTAATCAAAGTTAAGTAACCTTTAAGTGTATTTGTACTGTTATAGACCATAGGCTGTTCATTTGCTAGGCATTTTGCTTGTTATAGAGATCTGTCAGTCTTGTATTGTAGTCCTAATATTGTAATAGTTTTGTATGTACAGCATCTTGTATAGTAAAAGCACATTTACACACTGCAGAAGTCTCAGCTTCCTTGTTATACCACAGAGTAACCTTGCTAGATAGACGCAAGCAAAACATTTGGGGGCTCGGCCGCGATCTGTGCTATAATTCAATTGAAGCAGACTTGTTTTTCTGTAGTGTGTTGTGTAGCTTGTGCTAGGTAAAATGCTGTGTAAGCTGTTTAGGAAAAGCAAGGCTGCAGAGGGTTCTGGTGACCAGAAGAAAGTGTGCAGCTTACCTATCTGGGCCAGAAATAATGAGTGGGAGCCTCTTGCTAAAGAATTTGTGAAGTATGCTTCTCCCTTGAAGCTGACTTGGGGTGATAAAGTCTCAGATCATTTTGTAGATTTTAGCCTTAAGGGGTTGGATTTAAGTAAGAAAGAGAAGAGGACAGTGTCCACAGTGGGTTGGTACTTCCTCCATGCTCTCTATACTGAATCACATAGAAGGGAGAAGGCAGAGGCAGAAGTTGTGGTATTAAAAGACCAGCTAGAAGTTGCTTCAGAGTGTGTACGTTCAACCGCTAGTCGGGCTGATGATTTCCAAGAGCGGTGTGCACCCCTCATGACCAAATCAATTAATGCCTTAAGGAAAAGGAAGGGGCGTAAACCTGTTAGTAAAGCCAGGGTACGTGCCATTGTCACATCCTAAAATTGGGATTGTGAGGATGTGCTCTCCTCAAATGATAGTGAGGATGAGGAGATAGAGTTTGATATTTCAGATGATGATCTGCTAGTGGGAAAGAAAAAGTATGCCAGACCTCTCATTACTAAGCATAGGAAACGGCAACATGATAGAGTGGATATAGCAGATGGGGAGGTGCATTATCGCAACCCCAGAGATGTTGAAATTGAAGAAGTACGGGAGTTTACCCAAACTGAACTCCATGAGCTGGCAAAACAATACAAACAAAGGTCTGGGGAGCCCCTATTGAGTTGGCTCTTACGCTTATGGGATGAAGGGGCGGACAGTGTTGTTTTGTCAGGTAAGGAAGCAGTGGCTATGGGAGTGTTAACCCATGATCCACAATTGCGTCAGGCAATGCGAAAAGCCAGAGAGTTTAGCGTGAATTTTTCACTGTTAGACCTTGTGAGAGATGGAATAGTCCGAGTATATGCTAGTCCTACTGACCTGGAAAATACCTACTCCTGGAGATCAATAGGAGAGGGTATTTCCAGGTTACGTGAGATGGGTTGTATAACCGGACTAAATACATTTCCAGAATGGAAATGCGCTCTGCTCTGCGTCTGCTCTGCGCTCTAAGCTGATGAAGTCTGCGCCATTTAATCTCAGGGCTCCATTATTGTCCTTGTTGGGAGGCCTGGGATTAAACAGCAAGATTCATGAAGCCACTACCCTTTTAAGCCAGTTGGGGGAGATAGGGGAGGCTAAAACAAAACCTGTCAGGGCAGTAGATAAGGTCAAGGCCAGACAGGAAGAATACAAGCAGAAAAGAACAGAGAAGAAACGGAATGGGGTAGAGAAGACAGAAGGTGAAGAAAAAAACAGGCTAGTTATTTCTAGAAAAGAAATGTGGGTGGACCTATTAAAGGCAGGAGTACCTAAAGATGAGATAGATGGCATTTCTACTGCAGAAATGCTGAAGAGGTGGAAACATTTAGTAGGTAAAACTGTCAGGGTTAGAAACACTACTCCTAGTGAAGATAACATCAGCCTAGACTTAGAGGAAACAGAACAGACCCCTCCTGTTAGCCCCAAACCAATTCCCAAAACTGAACATGAACCCAAACCCAAATCCCTTTATCCTGGGGAGGAGTTAGAGAGAATCAGCAAAGGGGATTGGGAGGTTCCTTATCCTTTATGAAGGGAAGGTGAGTCTCCTGTAATAGCAGTGAGGGCAGTGACAGCAGGAGACCGACGCCCATATGCACCTGTCACTGTATGGTGGGGGAAGTCATCTTCTCCTACACATGTAATGGCTTTAGTTGATAGCGGAGCTGAAGTTACACTTTTGCAAGGAAATCCTTCCCATCACAAAGGAGAAATGATTTATGTAGAAGGTTTGGGAGGGCAAACTACACCAGCAGTTAGGATACGGGTGAAATTGGCTATTGGCAAGGGATCAGGATTTATGACAAATGTTTTGGTATCAGAGTTACCCGAAAATATTCTTGGGATGGATGTACTTCAAGGTCAGTCAATTCAGACTGAAAGAGGTACATTCACATTCGGGTATCCTGATAAAGCGTATCTGGTAAGGGCGGTGAAGGCTGTGGTCAGAGGTCATGCGAAATGGACCCCTGTCTCCATTCCTCCACCAGAGAAGCCAGTCTGTCTCAAGCAGTACAGACTTCCTGGAGGCCAAAAAGAAATTGGGGAGACTATTCAAGAACTGTTGAGAGTAGGGATCCTTAGACCTGCTGTAAGTCCTTTCTCGTCTCCGGTGTTCCCAGTAAAGAAACCTGATGGGACATATAGAATGACTGTGGATTACAGAGGTCTAAACAAAGTGGCACCTCCATTGAAGTCAGCTGTACCAGATATGATCTCAATTCTTGAGAAAATTGCTAAAGATGCAGGAGAATATCATGCTGTGATAGACCTGGCTAATGCTTTCTTTTCAATTTTGATAGACCCAGATTGTCAAGACCAGTTTGCTATGGTATGGGACGGCCGCCAGTACACTTTCACTGTCCTTCCGCAAGGCTATCTTCATTCTCCAACGATTTGTCATGGACTGATTGCCAGAGATTTAAGTACCCTGAATTTGAAAGTCGCTGTGTTTCACTACATTGATGACATCATGATCTCTGGGACAAAAGAAGATGTAACTGGAGCACTGCACCTGCTGATACAGCACTTGGAGAACAGAGGGTGGGCTATCAACAGAGACAAAGTCCAAGGACCTGCCACAGAGGTGAAATTCCTAGGAATGATGTGGACTGGGCCACAGAGGAAGATTCCAGAGACAGTTGTGCAGTTGTCGCCCCCTACTACCAAAAAGGAGGCACAGAAGTTCATTGGAGTTGTAGGATTCTGGAGATCGTTCATCCCACATCTTGGACTGATATTGAGGCCTATATACAATGTTACCAGAAAAAAGACTGAGTTCTCATGGGGTTCAGAACTGCTGACTGCATTTCTGGCTGCTAAAGAAGCTATTTTGCAGCATCAGGGATTGGGACCCGTGAGACAAGGAGTACCATTTCAGCTGGATGTAGTGGAGCAGAATGGTACCATATCTTGGAGTCTGTGGCAGCCAAATGAAAAGAAAGGGCTGAGAGCAATACCTATTGGATTTTGGTCCAAACAACTGACAGGGGCACATACGAGATACACGCCCGTAGAGAAGTACCTGTTTGGGGCCTACACAGCACTTCAACATGTAGAGACCATTACAGGAAAGGACACAGTTACCATCCATACTGCATTGCCAATAGCAGGATGGGTGAGAGATAATGGACTGACCACTAGGGCAGCTGTAGCCCAGAACCAGACACTGATGAAATGGAAGTGGTACCTTCAAGAAAGAGGGGGTATTGCAGCTGGGGATGTTAGAGACATTTCAAAACAGTTGGCAGGGCTTGTTACTTTTACCAACTCCCTGCCAGAAGAAGAAATTCCTGTGCTGCAGTCATCCCCCATTCAAGAGGCTCCACCCTTTGAGTCTCTGTCAGAAGACATGAAGGAGTCAGCGTGGTTCACTGATGGTTCAGCCATAATCACCTCGTCTGGACGTAAATGGACAGCAGCAGCCTACAACCCAAGTACAGACACAGTCCTGCAGGAGTCCGGAATCGGAGGGTCCAGTCAGTATGCAGAGTTGAAAGCTGTAGTGATGACTCTTCAGGAGGATCCTTCTTCCCATGTCACTATCTACACTGACAGCTGGGTGGTTTTTAAAGGACTGACAACTTGGATGCCCACGTAGAAGTCCAATGAATGGATGATTCATGGAAAGGTGGTGTGGGGAGGCAAGGAAGTCTGGGACTACATCTGGAAGGAAGCTCACTCACGCACCATAAAAGTGGGGCGTGTTGATGCACATGTGCCCCTAGTACCAGACTTTGAGAACTATAACAGAGTTGCAGATGAAATCGCCAAAGTGAAGGCAGTTGTGCCAATTGATCCTGTTTTGATGAACTTGGCCAACTGGGCCCACAAGCAATCTGGACATTTGGGGCAGAAAGCAACATATAAATGGGCACAGCAGAGATGATTGCCTATATCCATGGACATGATAAAGACTGTAATAGGGAACTGTACAGTGTGTGGAGAAGTGCGACAATGGCCATTGCAAAAGTACTCCACCGGGTCAATTAAGAGGGGTGAGAGGCCTGCAGAGATCTGGCAGATTGACTTCATCGGTCCCCTGCCCCGGGGAAACAATGGACTGAGATATTGTTGCACTGCAGTGGACACCTATTCAGGACTTATGCTTGTTCATCCTGCAAACGTGCAGATCAATCCGCAACGCTTCAACTGCTTCAGAAACTTGTCATTGCTTATGGTTGTCCCAAACAAGTCCAAAGTGATAATGGCTCACACTTCACCGGATCAACAGTACAGCAGTGGGCCATAGATTCTGGAGTGTACTGGTTGTGCCACATCCCATACCATCAACAGGCAGCTGGTTTGATTGAAAGATACAACGGGCTATTGAAAGACCAGATACGCAAACTTACACCCACACATACACTAAGGGGGTGGGATCGGGTCCTCACACAGGCAGTCATGTTGTTAAATTCTAGGCCAATAGCCAAAAGCACACCATATGAGAGGATGGTAGGGGCTGAGGCACAGATTCCACAGCTGGAGTGCAGAGTTCAGTATTTATGTAAGGTTCCTGAAAGAACAGGGTTTAACAGATACCATGTTACTGCTTCCCATGACATAGAAACCAAGAGTGACATATCTGAAGCTGAAGCCTATCTAGGAATGAGAGGGAATCTGGCAGGAAGGTTTGAAGTTATATTTGCATTGGCAGATGAGCTTCAAGACAGTGGCTGGGACTCTGACTGGTTAGTGGATACTTCTCAGCAAGAGTGGAAAGTGAGGCTACATAACATCAAACCTTCCAAAATAAAAAGCAGTGATCTTCTGGGAAATATCAGTATATTTCCTCTCCTCCCTATTGATGTTATTTGGGAGGGCCAGAGGTGCATACAAGCAGGTGGCAAAGTATTGGTCAGATATCCAGGCAAGAAGCCATTTAGAGGAGAGATTGTAGCTGAAGGGCCAGGATCTACTGTTTATGCATTGTTAGAAGGAACAGATAATCTGCTTTGTTTTCCACTCCACAGGCTGTCTCCGATTTGATCCATAGGAAGACCAGAGAAAAGTGGTTACATGATGGAAAGAATGACGGAAGATCGCAAGAGCTGTGGAGAACAAGGCCTTTGATGTATTTCAAGCCTGGACTTATTTCTAAAGAACTTTAGAATGGACTTTCTAATGAACTATTATCCAAAGACTGAAACACCTTCCCAGTGACAGAAATATGGGAGGGGTTGCATTTAAGGAAAATGCATGTGTAGAATGAGTTGTTAGTAATGAAGAGATTTTCTGTGTAGTCTGAGAGAGAAAAATAAAATAAAAATCATAGGGTGGAATGTGTTGCGTTTGTTAAAAATATGATTTTTATTATATTACTCAGACATAGGATACATGGGACAATTTTACAATAGTGAGTTGGTCAGTCAGTCTTTTTTGGTTTTAGTAGATTTCTCAAACAAATGTTGTTTTCATACAATGGGGTTAGATACCATTGTTGTATTCATGTCTCTAGCTACAGTAAACAAGTAAGACATTACTTGTTTGAGATTTCTTTCAGCTCTCAAACTGAAAGAATGAGTGTTAGATTACTGACAGATTTGGTTTAAGTAGACAATAGGTAGATAGCATTGTTGTATTCTACAGCTACAGTAAACAGGTATGTTTTCTGTTGTTTGGTAACTCAGCCTGACACATAAAAGCAGGCATAAGCTAGGACACACAGACACATCATGTTGCTGTAACATCAGAAGAAGCCACTCATGATAGAAGAAGAAGATGGGGGCGTGGCCTGGATGGGACTCGAGATGGCAGCTTAAGGCAAGAGCTCCCGCACAAGGGGGACGAAAACGAAGCTCAGATACGGGTACATCAGCCCACAAACATGGGGAAATCGACCAGGAGCTCGTCAACACCCCGCACGCTGAAAGATACCGGGCCCTAGCCAAACAATAACATCCCGGAGATGTTCCGGAACAGGCCGCAGGGACAATACGCGGATGCGCAGGCCGCATCCCCGGCCTCAATTAGTAATGCGGAGGAACCGCTGACAGACGACGACGGCGCCGTAGCTCCCAACCCGACCCTGTTGGACCTCCAGAGGGACCTACAAAAGGTGGCACTGGACATCAAATCCACCATGATGTCCTCCATATCAGAGCTCAAATCGGAGCTCCTGGGGATCAATCGCCGCGTGGCTGAAGTGGAGGACACGTCGCATATGCAAGCAGCTGCAATCAGGCAAGTCCAGAAGGCTTATGACATACAATTGCCACACATGTTCGAACTCCACAGACATGTGGAAGATTTGGACAATAGGGGGCGTAGACACAATATCAGGGTGAGGGGGGTCCCCGAAAGCGTAGACCAGACAACCCTGATGCAGACTATATGCGCCATTTTTAATGACCTACTCGGCCGGCCGGCAGATACTCCAATTGAAATGGAGAGGCTTCACCATGCCTTAAGACCCCTACCCCGGGACTCCGAGCCCCCCAGAGACATTGTGTGCTGCATTGTGAACTACCCCCTTAAAGAGGAGATCCTCAGGAAAGCCAGAGACAGGGGACGTATTGTGCTCAATGGAGCTGACATTAAACTTTTTCAGGATCTATCGCAGATCACCCTGCAGAATAAACGCTCACTTCGCCCCCTGCTGGACGTCTTGCGGTCACGCAACATACAATATAGGTGGAAGTTTCCATTTTGTCTATCTGCTACCTACAGAGGACGCACAGCCCTTCTCAGAACGCCTGAAGACCTACCGACGTTTTGTGAGCAGGTAGACATCCCACCGATCGAGCTGCCCGACTGGTATTCCTTCTACTTCCCCACGGAACCGTGGAAACCGGTTTCCCACAGCTCCTCTCCAAAGGCTCAACGGCAACGATCCAGACGCCGCAGGCTGGATCCCACTTCACCGAACAATCGTAACGTAAGACGGGATCACCCCTCACACGACCGGGAGAGGGCAGACACCCCCCGAAGGAGTGGCCAGGAGGATTGAATCTCACTCTCCCCATGCTATCATACAAGTGTGGTAGAGAGACGCTTTCGTCTCCCCCCAACCCTTTTTTTTTCTCTCCCCAGGAGGCTCCTCTCTACCTCACAAGCATATCAGCATCTGCTCTGCTTCTCAATCGATATTGGACCTGCGTATTCTTTGTTTTGAGGGTCCGGACCGACGTTCATCCTTGGTGACTTGTAGGACGCTCTGATCGACTCACCCCAGGTACCAATAGATTCATGTTGAACTTCCTTTGCAGGCAACCCCTCATGGATATTCCAAGTCACGCGGATCACTTAGCTTTCTTATTTCCCCATGGATCCCATTCTTTCCTCCCTAAGCCCATGCTATACACAACATTCAGGTGATATTGTCTTTTGTCTTCTAACTTGTGTATGCTGCCAACAAGCTTATATGAAGTGATTGACTAGAGTTTGGGTACTTAGAGTTTAAAATATCCCTCTGTGACATTTGCTTATGTTGTTCCTCATCTGGGTGGGTTTGTGCCAATGTAGCAGGGGACCGGAGTAGTGGTCCAGAGGCTCTTCTCTTCTCCCCCTCCGCCATACTATTCATGGGCGGGGGGGGGAGCGGATGTCTAAAGTCTCGTGTAGGTGCTAGCCTCCCCAGATGCTGGCAACCTTAGGCTAGCAGACGGATGACTATTCTACCTGTTGATTCTTGCCATTCAACGGGCAGACGGCATTGAGAAGGCGTTAGCTGTAGTCTAAGACAGCCCTGAATTTCATCTAGTCTTGGGTGCAAGGATTCCACAACTACCTAGCTTGTGATTCGCGAATCCAGACTGAATACGAGTACCCGCCTGAACACATTTGGGATCTATATTCGCACCCGATATGGTTCTCTTGGCCTTTATTAGATATATCTTACATACGTCTGCTAATTCCTGGTTGTGACCCGCTAAGTTCATTGTTCACAGTTACCCGCAAAAGGTGTTTTTCTGTTTATAACTTTTTTCGTCCTCCTTGTTGCGTATTCTCGAGTTGTAGTCCTAGTTTATTGCCCCCTATCAGCTGCCCTATTGGGTAATTGCTGATCTTCCGGAACCCCCCCCCCCCCTCAGGTGGCTGGGAGTGCTCTCAGCTACCTCCGGTATAACCCTTGTACTAGTGGCCAAAGAACCCCACGTACGTACAAGACCTATATACTTCATCTATACCCCCTCTGCCCCTCTGGGAGCGGAATACTGTACCCTTGATCTCTTCTCCCCCCTCTTTTCTCTTAGACTCCTTTCCCTACCCCCTACCCCCCCTTCTCTTTCCCTATCCCTCATCACACCCCCCCTTCTTCTACCCCTATATTGGTGGGGGTCACTCCTCGCTCCCTCCCCTAAGGGGGGCCTTTCGGTACTCCGCCGGACTCCCAACAATTTTCTGAAACCCCCACGAATACCTCTTACACTTGCCCACGCCTCTTGACCCCCACTTACGTGTAAGATGCAGGAAGAATCAACGACCAGGCAACAGGTTTCTTTAAAATGCCTTTCTCTTAATGTTAAGGGACTGAACCTGCCAGAGAAAAGAGCCCAGGTGCTTTCGGCACTAACCAAACACAAGGCCCACTTCCTTTTGCTGCAAGAGACCCATTTTCGATCTGACGCTATCCCGAGAATGGGGAACCATGTATACAAAAAGGCAGTACACTCCACGAACCCAGAATCCAAAACTAAGGGTGTGTCTATACTTATCTCTAAGCACGCAGACTTTACCATGACAGATTCACTGATCGACCCCAAAGGCAGATACGTATTCATTAAGGGCACATATGCGGCCAAGCCGATTACGCTGGCAAATATGTACTGCCCCAATGAACGCCAAGTATCCTTTTTTAGATCTACCTGTATGGAATTGGCATCCTTTCAGGAAGGAATTGTAATCCTGGGAGGAGACTTTAACGTCCCGTTGAACCCGCCTCTTGACTCCTCCACAGGTACATCGAATCTCCCGTATCGTGCCCTGCGTCAGATCAAAAAAGAACTACAAAATCTAACACTCCATGACACGTGGCGGACTATGTTCCCTACGGTTAGGGATTACACCTTCTTCTCTCCCCCCCATAATAAATACTCCAGACTAGATTACTTATTTCTTTCGCAACCTGATCTAGCCCTCCTTACTCATGCTACCATCGAACCAATGTTTCTCTCTGACCATCACCCCATAACAATTACCCTCACGTTCCCCGATTCAAACAAAAGGACAAAATCATGGAGACTGAACCCCTCCCTACTGAAGGACCCAGAAAACCTCAGGCAGATTAGAGAACAAATTGAGTTATACTTTCAAGAAAACTCCACCCCAGACGTGACACCTGTCACAATTTGGGAAGCGCACAAATGTGTGCTACGTGGGAAGCTGATTTCTTTGGCAACGTTGGCCAAGAAGAGACAGCAAGAACTCATCAAATCCCTTATTGTAACAATTAATAAGTTGGAACTAGCTCATAAACGCTCGGCCTTGCAAGCCACCTTACAGGACCTTTTACAAGCTCGTTCTGCCCTAAGGGAGGAACTGGGAAAACATGTTAGGAGACGATACGTACTTGGTCAGAAAGTGTTCTACGAACACGGGAACAAGAGTGGGAGACTACTGGCGCGGACGATACAAGCAGCTAAGACCACATCAGTGATACACCATATTAGAGACGGACAGGGTGTACTTCACACTAAAAATGAAGACATAGCCAAACAATTTGAAAACTTCTACAGGAGGCTCTATAACCTATCGCCTGAAACGGTGAGACCGTTGACCCCGGTCAACCGTTCTTCCCAATTAGCAGAATTTTTAACAGAATATTGCCCCAAACCTCTTACCACTCAGCAGGCCGAAGCTTTGGAGAGCCCGCTCTCCATGGACGAACTCAGCGCAGCAATTAAACAAATGCCTGTGGGTAAGAGCCCAGGACCCGATGGCCTCCCGCTGGTGTACTACAAATGATTTCGGGAGGAACTGACACCTCAGATGCTTCAAACCTTTAACTCACTTGCAAGCCCTCGCGCGCCCCCTGGCAGGCTCTTAGAGGCACATATAACTGTTATCCCTAAGACAGATAAGGACCCCTCATTGGTATCCAGTTACAGGCCGATATCCCTCCTCAATGTAGACATCAAGCTCTATGCAAAAATGTTAGCTAATAGACTAGTACCTCTGATACCCGAACTTATATCATACGACCAAGTGGGCTTTATCTCGGGGAGGGAGGCAAGGGATAATACCATACGCACACTGAACATACATCATTGGCTATCCTCTTCAAATACCCAGGGCTTTCTCCTCTCCCTTGACGCTGAGAAGGCGTTCGACAGGGTGGCTTGGGACTATATGCAGGGGGTTCTGAAGGGCATAGGCCTATTACCCCGGATGTTAACGCTCATAAACGCCCTTTATGCCAACCCAGAGGCAAGGGTGAAAGCCAATGGTCTCCTGTCGGACGCCTTCTCCATAAGCAATGGGACGCGCCAGGGCTGCCCACTCTCTCCACTGATTTTCGTCTTGTCTCTTGAACCGTTATTAAATAGATTGCGTGCCAATCCCAACATTAAAGGGATTCCCATACAACATAGGGAGTACAAAGTCGCGGCGTTCGCGGACGATATTTTGTTGACCCTACAGTCCCCTCGAGTATCCTTACCTAACCTTTTGAACGACATTAAATGTTTCGGTGAGCTGTCGTACCTTAAAATTAACTTCTCCAAGTCCCACGCCTTGAACATATCTTTAACTCCGCAGGAAGTTTCCCACTGCCAAGACACTTTCAGATCTGTATAGCCTTAATTTCCTTCGCGCACTCTCCAGAATACAAGCAGATTTGAAGGAGTGGGCTAGCCTGAATGTGTCCTGGTTTGGCCGAGCGGCACTTATTAAGATGGTTGTCCTCCCGCGCCTACTGTATCTAATGCAAACGATCCCTACACACCTTCCTCCCTCCTTCTTCTCGTCATATAAGAAAGCATGCACAATCTTTCTCTGGAAAGGCTTAGCCCCACGTATTAAATATTCGAGCCTGACCTGCTCCAAGAAGGCTGGAGGTATTGGTCTACCGGACCTCCAAAAGTATCACCTGGCCTGTCACTTGACTAGAGTGGTGGACTGGAATGTTCACAAAGCGGGGAAAGCCTGGGTCACATTGGAAAACGCGCTTACAACAACACCGACTTGCACACTTCCGTGGCTAGTTCCACGATCTTACCCCCAGGATATTAAACTACATCCTCTGATCATGCCCTCGCTGTTGGCCTTCGGGAAGGCGGTAGCCCTCTTTCACATCTCCTCTCGACCAGGCCCCCTGACCTCATTGCGGGGTAACCCTGAGTTTCCCCCGGGAGAATCCGAAACCTTCTTACGCAGGGAATGGCCACGAGAGGAGATCCAGGCACGTCACTTCTTCCGCGGAGGCCGACGGCGACTGTATGAGGAGTTGGTGGAGGATTCTCGCACCAATTCCTTCCCTTTTTGGTCGTATAGACAGCTGTCACATTTTCTTATCTCTAATGGCCCCACAGATATTTGGAGTAGGCAACTTACTCCCTTTGAAGCCCTATGCTCACGCAACTCCCCGCAAAGACACCTTATCTCCGCTATATATGCTATGTTACTGGAGCGCCCCGGTATTTCAGCGACACAGGCGGTCCGATCGTCTTGGGAGAGAGACTTTCAAACCTCTTTTACAGACAAGGAGTGGGAGTCTGTCTACGTTATGGCGCACACGGGCTCGTTGAATGTGGCGATCCAAGAAAACGGATATAAAATCATTACAAAATGGTATAGAACCCCAGCCCGCTTACACAGATTTGCACCCCAGATTCCGAACATTTGCTGGCGATGTAACATAGGCGACGGATCCATGATCCACATCTGGTGGGAGTGTGCCTTGCTCCGTTCCTTTTGGAGCACGGTTCACTCCACTATAGAGCAGGTTACCACACTTACCTTGGACTTGGGACCGGGACAATTTCTCCTGCATCATTCTACCTTAGCGAAGCGCACCTACCATAGGTCGCTAGCCATGCATATGGTGAATGCTGCCAGACTGTGCATCCCTGCCCACTGGCGCTCGACGAATATTCCCTCCATTAGGGAATGGTTACTTAGGATAGTTAGAATAGAGGAGATGGAGGAATTGATCTCGGTCGCACAAGACCGCATTCAGAAATTTACACTAACCTGGGCATGTTGGATTCATTTTAAAACTACTGACCAGTTCAAATCCCATTTTTCTTCTCAACACTGAGATTCTAAACCCACCCAATACCCAAAACAGGTGCCCCGGTGGGGGACCGGGGGCCCTGAGGGGTGGAGTGGCCCCCCCTCCCTGTTCCCTCCTCCCCCCCCCCTAACACCCAGACCCCTTATCCCATCCTTCTACCCTGACTGCCTTTCCCCCCTCCCCTCTTACATTTCTCGTCTATCTCATAGGTTCTTCACCACACGGCCGCAACTCACCTATTACTTGCCGGGGTCCCGGCTGGGACCCCATGCACCACATCTACCCTCCGAGCCACCAGGTATATTATAACCTTATTGGCCGCGATTAGACCGGAAGATAGGGGTCTACGGGGCCTATGCTTTCATGAACAGGGTGCCCGTGGGGCATCCAGTTACCTGACCCTGCTAGAAGGAGATGCGGTCGGTCTTCAATAATACGTAGGCTTAGTCGTGAATAAACTTGTAATATTCTCTGTTGTCTTACTTTTTGCTACCTAATGCTGTATTACCGCATAAAATGTTCGTTGTATGTTGAAGTGCGATGATTCCATTTGCAGATGGAATATTTTACTTAATGTTTGTACAACCATATTCTGTTTTCTTGCTAATAAAACTAATTGTGGAAAAAAAAAAAAAAAGAAGAAGAAGATGCCTGGTCACCAGCAATGGAGATTATGAACATATCGTAATCGAAGTTAAGTTACCTTTAAATGTATTTGTGCTGTTATATATAGACCATAGGCTGTTCATTTGCTAGGCATTTTGCTTGTTATAGAGATCTGTCAGTCTTGTATTGTAGTCCTAATATTGTAATAGTTTTGTATGTACAGCATCTTGTATAGTAAAAGCACATTTACACACTGCAGAAGTCTCAGCTTCCTTGTTATACCACAGAGTAACCTTGCTAGATAGACGCAAGCAAAACAACGCCTTTCCTTTTTTTAATTTGGTGTGCGGGATTCCCCTTAATATCAATACAAGACCCAAAGGGGCTGGTAATGGGCTGGGGGGGGGGGTACCCATGCAATTTTTCTCAATGATTTTCATCCATATTGCTGAGACCAGATATTACATTAAAGCTGCAAGCAGTTCTAAATTACTTTTTTTCCTTTAGAAATGTCATTTTGTTCAGGGACAATTCTAAACACGGGAAACACGTGCCACTTCACAGGCATACTATAGACACCCCCCCAGGTATGATATTTAAATGAATATTTCACTTTTTTTTTTCACTTTAAGCATAAATAAAATCACTGCTCCCGAAAAAATTGAAGTTTTTAAAACTTTTTTTGCATTGATACATGCCCCCTGGGGCAGGACCCGGGTCCCCAAACCCTTTTTAGGACAATAACTTGCATATTAGCCTTTATAATTAGCACTTTTGATTTTGAATGTTTGAGTCCCATAGACCTTAAGGGGGTTCTAAAGTTCGCGCAAACTTTCGGTCCGTTTGCAGGTTCTGGTGCGAACCGAACCGGGGGGTGTTCGGTTCATCCCTAGTGGGCATGCATCTTTGTCTTAGAGAGGGTCCAAGATATGCTAACTGCAGTATACAGCATCTAAAAGAGCACATGTGGAAGTCAATACTTTGGAAGATTTTCAAACTATCAACTACAATTTTCAGCATACACCATCCAGGATCAGTCATCTCTGATCCTGCAGCCATAAGTGATCGAAGGGAGTGGTGAGTGAACAACTGATTACTTGTCAATATATGAACATTGTCTAATACCGGACAGGACATTTATACTACAATGTTTAGTTACTATTTCTGCACCTTATTGGCCGATTACAGAGAGTATTAGAAAAAGTGGACTATAACTGTCAATAACAGACTGGAGACTTTTGTTCAATACCTCTCGCATCCCATAATATCTGGATTTGGACAATACAAGTACTGTTTTCAATCTGATTCTATGCAGATAGCTGATTGATTCCAATCTCTCACAAGCACCACCCCCTGCAATCAGCTTTAAGTGTCTATACGGCACAAGCACAAACTGCATAGCAGGCTGGACCCAACATGATGGAGTAGGAGCCATTTGAGCGATACGAGTGTTAATACAAATGGGCTAGCATGGCATGCTGATACACCTTGGTTGGCAATGACAATTTTGTGTATATATACAAGCCTTATGTAATTTTCACTGTCTAGTTCAACAACCCATATGTTCACACTACAGGAAAGCACATACACATGCAGATGGTCGGTTGACAATAGTTCTCTCATTAGCACCATCTTCCAGTTTGGGTCAAACAGCTGCTGAGTGTTCAATTGACACCAGCCTTCAGTGCTTAGCAGGCTGGACCTAAGGGAAGTTAATAGAAGCGGCAAATAAGAGCACAATCTATGGAATCACTGATCACTCATCACATATACAAGTTAAAAACCCTGAAAATATTGCCATTTGACAATGCCACTGCTACAATTTTTAGTTCCAATGTAGCTCCTACAAGTCGTCGAGTCACATTGACATTGAGTTAAGCGGGTTGGACACAATTGAATTTGCAGATAGTCGCACAAGGCAATTAAGCGGGTAGTTTATATCTCTATCACAGGCATACAGCCATTCTATCTACAGATTATCCCACATAGAATACTGATACAACTGGACCCAATACCATTGGAGGGGGGGCATTGTTTTATTGGGGTGGGATACAGAGGGGAAGCTTCAAGTGGGGGGGGTCAGCTTTGGAGAGATCAGAGTGGGGTGGGTTGTGTTAGGTGTATAGAAGGGGGCGGTGAGAAGAACATCTGGGGTACCTGGGTGAAGGGAAAGATATTCCCCAAGAGGTATTTGTGAGGAAGGGTTTTCTCATTTTGCCATTGTCGTATGTCCAATAAAATACAAATTTATATTGAAATCGGTAGCCTTTGTAGGTGCATTATTTTGGTGGTTGTTTTTGGCTAAATAGTTGAGGAAATCTAAGGCAGGAAAATAAGCAGGTCCTGTTGGCGTTAGCCCCTGGGTGCTTGGGGAGTGTGAAGACCAGCTGGGGGTGTCCTTCAATGAGTCTTTATCCTGAGCCTGAGTCTAGGAAGTGTCCCTGTATTGTGGAAGGCATCTTGCCTTGTTCCTGTGCGAAAAATACTGTGTCCTTGTGGCTCCAAGGATTACAGACCAGTAGCTTTGACCTCCCAAATCAGAAGACCTTGGAGAGACTTGTTTTACATAATTTACGGCCCATGGTTAGTAAATATTTAGACCCTTTGCAGTTTGCCTACCAGTCAAGACTAGGAGTTGAGGATGCTTTCACCTTCATGTTAAACCGCATGTATACACACCTGGATAAGCCAGCGAGCACTGTGAGGGCCAGTGATGTTGTTGGATTGGAGTTGGAATCTTTAACAACAGTGTCAGAGAAGAGAATGTTGTCCAAGGTGTGTTCAATCTTGGACAACTACTCTCATCCACTGGTCAGTCTGAGTAGTACCTTCATTAATAGATTGTTACAACCACAATGTACCACAGAGCCACACAGGAAATAATTTTGATGGGTTTAATCGGGTTTATGATCCACATTTTTTTGTATTTTTATATTATGTTTGTATTAGGTTAACTATGTGTAATGATTTTGGGTAATGTTAGAGAAAGTGATGTAATTTGCATGTTGTTAATAGTGATGAGCCGAACACCCCCGGGTTCGGTTCGCACCAGAACCCGCGAACGGACCGAAAGTTCGAACGAACATTAGAACCCTATTAAATACAATGGATGCGAACGTTCGAATTCTAAAGTGCTAATTATAACAACTATTATGCATGTTATTGTCATAAATAGGGTTTGGGAACCCGGGTTGTGCACCAGGGGACATGTATCAATGCAAAAAGAAGTTTTAAAAACGGTCGTTTTTCGGGAGCAGTCATTTTAATGATGCATAAAGTGAAAAAAAAAAAGTCAAATATTCCTTTAAATATCGTACCTGGGGGGTGTCTAAAGTATGCCTGTGAAGTGCCACGTGTTTCCCGTGTTTAGAACTGTCCCTGCACAAAATGACACTTCTAAAGGAAAAAAAAGCCATTTAAAACTGCTTGCGGCTTTAATGTAATGTCTGGTCCCGGTAATATGGATGAAAATCTTTAAGAAAAATGGCATAGCTACCCCATGACCCCCCCCCCCCCCCTACCCCAGCCCATTACCAGCCCCTTTGGGTCTTGTATGGATATTAAGGGGAACACCGCACATAAAATAAAAAAGGCCCTATATACTCTGAACAGCCGTATACAGGCGGTGCATACAAGACAGGGACTGTAGGTTTGTTCTTATGTAGAATCTGTTTGTAATTTTGAACAGGTACATTGTTGAAGTGTAGCTCCAGCCCAAAAATCTATTTTTAAACTTTTTGGGAAACATAGGTAAGGGTTATCACCCCTGTAACATTTGTTTTGCTGTCTGTGCCCCTGTTCAGAACATTTCACCTCACTTTCCGTCCCAATGACAACTGTTTTTGAAATGTGGTGTTTTTCTTGAAACAAGGATTGCTGATAAAGCATCAGTACAGATGAGACCCCTTTCTCCCATATTTATTCTTACAGGAGAGAATTTTCCTTTCTAGGGGTAGATTTCCTCTCACTTCCTGTTGTCTTCTTTCGTTTGCAAGTAGGAGTCGTTTGTAAGTTGGATGTTTGAAAGTAGGGACCTGCCGTATATACTCTGCAGAAATAGGCCCCTTAGTTGTTGGTGTTGGCACAACACTGTAAGCACTCAGTTACTCTTGGTTGGTGCTGGAACGCCCTGCTGTCAACTATTATATCAGGAATTTTAATTACATATAATTGTTGAACAGTGGTAGTAAAAATTGGGGCTTTGATGGTGGTGCTGGTGCCACAACACTGTAAGCCCTGACAGTTACTCTTGGTGGGTGCAGCAATGGGCCCTGCTGTGAATTATTAGATCAAGAATTGTAATTACATGCCCCTTTTGAACAGGGGCTGAAAAATTGGGCCTTTCGTGGTGGTGGTGGTGGTGGCGTTGCCACAAGACTGTAAGCCCTCAGAGTTACTCTTGGTGGGTGCAGCAATGGACCCTGCTGTGAATTATTAGATCAAGAATTGTAATTGCATGCCCCTGTTGAACAGGGGCTGAAAAATTGGGCCTTAGGCACTGGTGCCACAACACTACAACCCCTCACAGATACTGTACTTGGAGCACAGCAATGAGCCCTGTTGCAAAGTATTGCTTCAAAAATTGTAATGACACGCCCCTGTTAAACAGGGGCTGAAAAATTGGGCCTTAGGCACTGGTGCCACAACACTCCAACCCCTCACAGATACTGTACTTGGAGCACAGCAATGAGCCCTATGGCAAATTATTGCTAAAAAAATTGTAATTACACGCCCCTGTAAAACAGGGGCTGAAAAATTGGGCCTTAGCCACTGGTGGCGGCACCCATAAACAAAAATGATCTTCCAAGCTATCATCATCAATCGTATCATTGAGGACTCGGAGGAGGAGGATAGCCAGTCAACATAACAGCACAGGCACTCAACATCAGCATCAGTCTTGAAGGGATGTGACATGTTAAAATCAATTAGTCTGTTATATCAGCATCAGGTGTGTGGTAGCTGGTGGTGATCCAAGACTGGTTCATCTTGATGAAAGTCAGTCGATCAACCGAGTCGGTGGACAGGCGCACCCTGTGATCCGTGACAAATCCTCCAGCAGCACTGAATGTGCGTTCCGAAAGAACGCTTGATGCAGGACAGGCCAGTAGCTCAATTGCATACTGTGCAAGCTCTGGCCAGTGATCCATCCTCAAGACCCAGTAAGCCAGAGGATTTTCGGTGGGGAAGGTGTCCAAGTCTGACCTTGCCCCTAGATATTCCTGCACCATGTTTATCAGACGCTGGCGATGGTTGCTGGAACCGATCATACTTTGGGGCTGCGGACTAAAGAATTGTCTGAACGCATCGGTCAGACGGCCACCTTCCCCACCGCTCCTTCTTTGACTGGCCGAAGCCTCAGCAACTCGTTGTCCAGGACCAGGAGTTTGTAACCTCCCAGTCTCTGGGAACGCGTTGCACAGACCTTTCTGCAAGGCCTCCCGGAGTTGTCTCATCCTCTGCTCCCTCTGCGACGGTAACATAAGGTCCGCAACCTTACCCTTGTACCGTGGATCAAGGAGAGTGGCCAGCCAGTAATGGTCCCTCTCCTTGATCCGAAGAATACGAGGATCCTTCCGCAGACTTTGCAGGATCAGGGAGGCCATGCAGCGTAGGTTTGCTGAGGCATTCGCTCCGGAGTCCTCTGGGTCACTAAGGACGACATGATCCGCAGCCACCTCCTCCCAGCCACGTACAAGTCCACTGGTTTCTTGGGACTGTAAATCATCCCTAAAAGACTGCTGCTGATGATGCTGAGTGCCAGCCTCCACCTCCATGCTGACACAATCCTCCTCCTCCTCCTCCTCCTCCTCCTCCTCCTCCTCTTCCTGTGCGATGGGTGGGACAGAAGGAACACTGTCTGGGTAAAGGGGGCCTTGAGAGGCAAGGAAGTCCTCCTCTTCCTGCCTCTGTTCTGCCTCAAGTGCCCTGTCCATTATTCCACGCAGCGTGTGCTCCAACAGGTGGACAAGAGGTACAGTGTCACTGATGCATGCACTGTCACTGCTCACCATCCTCGTGGCCTCCTCAAATGGTGCCAGGACAGTGCATGCATCCCTGATCATGCCCCACTGGCGTGGAGAAAAAAAACCAAGCTCCCCTGACCCTGTCCTGGTGCCGTAGTCGCACAGGTACTCATTGATGGCCCTCTGCTGCGTGTGCAGCCGCTGCAGCATGGCCAACGTTGAGTTCCACCTGGTGGCCATGTCACATATAAGGCGGTTCTTGGGCAGGTTCAACTCCTTTTGCAGCTCAGCCAGGCGAGCACTGGCATTATAAGATCTGCGGAAATGCACACAGACTTTCCTGGCCTGCCTCAGGACATCCTGTAAGCCCGGGTACCTGCCCAAGAACCGCTGCACCACCAGGTTAAGGACGTGAGCCACACAGGGCACATGGGTCAGTTGTCCCTGTCGGAGGGCGGAGAGGAGGTTGGTGCCATTGTCGCAAACCACCATTCCTGGCTTAAGCTGGCGTGGCGTCAACCACCTCTCGGCCTGGCCCTGCAGAGCAGACAGGACCTCTGCCCCAGTGTGGCTTCTGTCCCCCAAACACACCAGCGCAAGCACGGCATGGCATCTTTTTGCCTGCGTACTTGCGTAGCCCCGTGAACGGCTACGGAGCACCGCTGGTTCATAGGACAAACCACAGGAAGAGGCCATGGAGGAAGAAGAAAAGGAGGGGGTGGAGGAGAGAGGTGTGTCACAACCAGTAGTAGCATTTTGGAGGCGTGGCGGTGGGACAACCTCCAACACTACTGCACCTTGTCCTGCATCCTTCCCAGCTGCCAAAAGAGTGACCCAATGGGCCGTGAAAGAAAGGTAACGTCCCTGTCCATGCCTGCTGGACCATGAGTCAGCGGTAATATGCACCTTACCGCTGACCGCCCTGTCCAGCGAGGCCAAGACATTGCCTTCCACATGCCGGTAGAGAGCCGGAATAGCCTTCCGTGAGAAAAAGTGGCGTTTGGGAACCTGCCACTGAGGAACCGCACATTGCACAAACTCACGGAAGGGGGCCGAGTCTACCAACTGAAAAGGCAGCAGTTGAAGCGCTAGCAATTTAGCCAAGCTAGCATTCAACCGCTGGGCATGTGGATGGCTGGGAGTGAACTTCTTTCGACGGTCCAGCAGCTGGGGCAGGGAAATTTGCCTGCTAGAATCGGACGTCGGTGTACTGCTAGCAGAGTGGCCGCAAGTACTTGGCTGTGACACACCTAATTCTACACCTTCATTCCTCTCAGTGCATGTTTCAGAGAGGACTGAAGTTATAGTGGGGTTGGAGATCCCAGCTGATGCGGTGCAAGGAGAGGTCCGCTTTGTTCTTTGGTGTGGGTCTTTGAGGTAGGCTTGCCAACGAGCTGCATGGCAGGTCAACATATGTCTGGTCAGGCATGTGGTACCCAAGCGGCTGATGTTTTGGCCACGCGATATACGCTTGAGACATATGTTGCAAACAGCAGCTGTGCGATCTGATGCACTAGCCTCAAAAAAGGCCCACACCAAAGAACTTTTTGAATGACGGGCAGAGGCAGCGCCCTGCACAGGCGGAGCTCTGCGGTGTGATTCCGTCGGTGTACTGCCCTTACGCTGGCCACCAAAGGGCATCCTGCCTCGTTGGAGATGTGCCTCCTCCTCATCCTCCTCCTCCTCCTCTCTCCTATTAGGCACCCACGTGGAGTCAGTGACCTCATCATCACCTCCCTCCTCATCACTGGAGCCAATCTGGCAGTATGCTGCAGCTGCTGGAACATGACTGCCAGATTGGTGTCCTTCTTGAGCATCCCCTCTGTCTGCTCTCACGCTACTGCCTTCCTCTAGCTGGGTTTCATCATCAGACCCTTCGAAACGCTGGGCATCCTCCTGAAGCATGTACCCAACACTGTGCTGAAACAGTTCGGGGGACTCCTCAGGAGGAGGACATGGTGGGTCTAGGGAAGGAGTGACTGATGATGAGTCTGACATTGATACCAGGGAAGAGGACGCTTTGGCAGCTGCTTTTCCAGTACCCTGAGCCTGGGTGAGAGAGGATGAGGAGGAGGAGGAGGGCTTGGTCATCCACTCTACCAAGTCTTCGGCATGATGTGGCTCAACATGTCCAGCTGCCGAAAAGAAGGACAAGCGTGTCCCATGGCCATGTGCTGATGACAATGCACCGCGTCCACGACCAGCACTGTTGCCCCCAGACACAGAGCCTGCTTGCCCTCTTTTATTGCCTCCTGACTGTCTGCCTCTCCTTGTTTGCCTTCCAGACATTCTAATACATGGCCTGCAGGGAGATGGGAAAAAAGCAATAAGGGCTACCTTCAGGTGTCCTTCTCTGTCCCTTGAAACAAGGACTTTGACAGTGAAAGAAACTGACACACTCTCCCTACCTACAGTTTTCTGTCCCTAGAAAAAATGTTTTTTTTAAGCACAATTTAGCACAAGGAGAATTCACTCACTGTCCTTCCAGGTCCCTGGAAACAAGGACTTTGACAGTGAAAGAAACTGACACACTCTCCCTACCTACAGTTTTCTGTCCCTAGAAAAAATGTTTTTTTTAAGCACAATTTAGCACAAGGAGAATTCACTCACTGTCCTTCCAGGTCCCTGGAAACAAGGACTTTGACAGTGAAAGAAACTGACACACTCTCCCTACCTACAGTTTTCTGTCCCTAGAAAAAATGTTTTTTTTAAGCACAATTTAGCACAAGGAGAATTCACTCACTGTCCTTCCAGGTCCCTGGAAACAAGGACTTTGACAGTGAAAGAAACTGACACACTCTCCCTACCTACAGTTTTCTGTCCCTAGAAAAAATGTTTTTTTTAAGCACAATTTAGCACAAGGAGAATTACCTCACTGTCCTTCCAGGTCCCTGGAAACAAGGACTTTGACAGTGAAAGAAACTGACACACTCTCCCTACCTACAGTTTTCTGTCCCTAGAAAAAATGTTTTTTTTAAGCACAATTTAGCACAAGGAGAATTCACTCACTGTCCTTCCAGGTCCCTGGAAACAAGGACTTTGACAGTGAAAGAAACTGACACACTCTCCCTACCTACAGTTTTCTGTCCCTAGAAAAAATGTTTTTTATAAGCACAATATAGCACAAGCACAAAACACACTGACACTCTCCCTACCTATCCTTCTCTTTCCCTAAACTAAAGGAATCCAGGTTAAGCAAGAAAGAAATAAAAGTCACTGTCCCTGCCTATGCTGCTCTATCCCTGCTCCGGAACACACTACACTAGGCCGCCATGCTGGCGGCCTTTTATAGTGTGGGGCGTGTACTAAACACCCTCAGCAATAATTGGCCACAGGCATCCTGCCTGTGGCCAATCATTGCTCTCCTCGCTGCCGGCGCTGTGATTGGCCAAGCATGCGGGGTCACAGTGCATGCTTGGCCAATCACAGCGCCTGGATGACACTGCAATGGCGTAGTGCATTGTGGGCCGTTCGCGTCACTCGAATTTGGCGCGAACGGCCCAAATCGTTCGATCTTCGTCGAACGATCGAACAGCCGATGTTCGAGTCGAACGTATGTTCGACTCGAACACGAAGCTCATCCCTAGTTGTTAATTAAAATTGTTGTTATTCTTTCAGTCAGTGTTATTTATTCTATGTAGTTTTTTTAATAGGATGGTATGCTGGATTACAGTACAGTATTAATTTTGTTTTATATGGTAATAATTGCTGTTATTGGTAATATTATTGTTGTTGTGCCTTGTTATTGGGATCTTTGCTTCCAGTGACGTCCTGATCCATCAGAAGAGGTGGGTCTTAAGTTTTTTCCTGAAGGCCCGATGGTTTTCTTCCATGCGGATGCCTGTGGGTAGAGCGTTCCATAGCCGTGGTCCTTGGACTGCAAATCTTCGTTCTCCCTTTGATTTGTAGTGAAACTTGGGGATGTGAAGGAGGTTTTGGTTGGTTGATCGGAGAATGCGATTGGGGTTGTAATGTTTTATCTTCTCGCATTAATATTGCGGAGCATTTCCTTGTGTGCACTTGTGGGTGAGACAGAGGGTCTTGAATGTGACTCGATCCTTTACGGTAAGCCAATGAAAGGTCCTCAGTGAAGGGGTGATGGATTCCCAGGTTTTTTTTCCCCATTACCAGTCTGGCTGCCGTGTTCTGGATGACTTGTAGGCACAAAATCTGGTATTTAGGTAGTCCTGAGTAGAGGGAGTTTGCGTAGTCGAGTCGGGAGTTGATAATTGTTCCAACTACTACTGCTGTGTCCTCTTCTGGGATGAAGGGGATGAGTCTACGCAGCAGGCAGAGGAGATGGTGCGATCCACTGACTACTGATCCTATTTCTGCGTCCATCGACATTTCTGAGTCAAAGATAACTCAGAGACTTTTGACTTTGGTGCTCGGGGTAATGGTCTGTCCAAGGATGGTGGGTGGTGTCCCTGAAGTTTTGGTTTTTGTCTTTCGGTTTGCATGGAGGAGAAGGAGTTCTGTTTTGGATCCGTTGAGTTTGAGGGAACTCTCAGTAATCCAATCATCGATCAATGTGAGGCAATTTTCCAATCCGTGATATTTGTCTTTTTTTCCGGTGATACGAAAGTAGAGTTTAGTGTCGTCAGCGTATGAGTGGTAGCACAGGTCCTGTTTGCTGATGATTTTGAGGAGTGGGCGGAGGTAGATGTTAAAGAGCACGGGTGACAGGGGTGATCCTTGAGGGACTCCGCAAAAAATTGAGTGAGCTTCAGAGGTGAAGGTTCCTAGTTTCACTGTCTGTGAACGATTATCTAGGAAGGAAGCAAACCAAGGTAGGTCAGAGTCTGCGACTCCTGCGACTTCTTTAAGGTGGGTGAGTAGAGTTTTGTGGTCTACTGTGTCGAACGCTGCACTGAGGTCCAGCAGCACCAGGAGACATGATTCTCCGTCATCTGCTGCTTCAAGGGCGTCATCCTATATTTTGAGAAGTGATGTTTCTGTGCCATGGCCTGGGCGGAAGCCTGATTGTAGTGGATCCAAGAGTTTGTAAGTGTCCAAATGGAGTTGTAGCTGTTGTACTACTGCTTTTTCCATAATCTTGGAGATGGTGTTGAGACTTGTTACCGGTCTGCGGTGGTTTGGGTCTTTGGGGTCAAGTTTCTTTAGGAAGGGTTTGATTATGCCTTGCTTGAGGGAGATCGGAACCATACCTTCTTTGAACGATTGATTTATGAGGTGTGTTATGGTAGGTGCTAGAATGTCGGTACATTCTTTCAGGAGTTTTGTAGAAATTATGTAATTTGGTGAAGTGCTGTCTCTGAGGCTTCCGATGATGTTTTTGATGGTGTCGATGGTGATCGGGATCAGTGAAAATTTTGCTGATTGTATAATGTTCGTATTGATTTCCTCTGTTTGCTTTGGCTGATTCCGGTTGGTTGTTTTTTTCTGTTGAATTATTTCCCGAATGTTTTCGATTTTGTCGATAAAAAAATCTGATAGCTCATTACAGAACTCTTGGGTTTCGTTTGCTGGAGGTTCTAGGCAGGTGGGGTTCATAGTCTGAGTGACTAGTTTGAAGAGTTCATAAGGTCGGTTTAGGGCTTTTTTGATGGTGTTTGAGAAATGTTCCTTTTTTGCTTTGAAAATTGCTTTGTGATATTTCTTAGTGAGTGCTTTGTAGTTTGTTCGGTTTTCCTCAGTTGGGTTTCTTCTCCAGGCTCCTTCAGCTCTTCTGCGTTCTTGCTTCAGTAGAGTAAGAGTGTCATTAAACCAGCCCGAGTTGTTTTTGCGGATGAGTGCTCTGCGTCTCTGAGCGACTGTGTCTGCAGTTTGTAGTAATGCTTTGTTTAACCACTTAAGCCCCGGACCATTTCGGGCCATTAGGACCAGGCCTGTTTTTGGGATTCGGCACTGCGCTGCTTTAACTGTAAATTGTGCAGACATGCAATGTTGTACCCAAATGAAATTTGCGTCCTTTTCTTCCCACAAATAGAGCTTTCTTTTAATGGTATTTGATTGCCTCTGCGATTTTTATTTTTTGCGATATAAACAGAAAAAGACCGAAAATTTTGAAAAAAATGATATTTTCTACTTTTTGTTATAAGAAAAATCGAATAAACTCAATTTTAGTCATACATTTAGGCCAAAATGTATTCAGCCACATGTCTTTAGTAAAAAAATGTCAATAAGCGTATATTTATTGGTTTGCGCAAAAGTTATAGCGTTTACAAACTAGGGTACATTTTCTGAAATTTACACAGCTTTAAATTTATGACTGCCTATCTCATTTCTTGAGGTGCTAAAATGGCAGGGCAGTACAAAACCCCCCCAAATGACCCCATTTTGGAAAGTAGACACCCCAAGGAAATTGCTGAGAGGCATGTTGAGCCCATTGAATATTTTTTTTTTTTTGTCCCAAGTGATTGAATAATGACAAAAAAAAAAAAAAATTACAAAAAGTTGTCACTAAATGATATATTGCTCACACATGCCATGGTTATATGTGGAATTGCACCCCAAAATACATTCTGCTGCTTCTCCTGAGTACGGGGATACCACATGTGTGGGACTTTTTAGGAGCCTAGCCACGTACGGGACCCCGGAAGCCAAGCACCGCCTTCAGGATTTCTAAGGGCGCAAATTTTTGATTTCACTCCTCACTACCTATCACAGTTTCGAAGGCCATAAAATGCCAAAATAGCACAAAACCCCCCCAAATGACCCCATTTTGGAAAGTAGACACCCCAAGCTATTTGCTGAGAGGCATGTTGAGTCCATGGAATATTTTATATTTTGCCACAGGTTGCGGGAATATGACAAACTTTTTTTTTTTTGCACAAAGTTGTCACTAAATGATATATTGCTCACACATGCCATGGGCATATGTGAAATTACACCCCAAAATACATTCTGCTGCTTCTCCTGAGTACGGGGATACCACATGTGTGGGACTTTTTGGGAGCCTAGCCGCGTACGGGACCCCAAAAACCAAGCACCGCCTTCAAGGTTTCTAAGGGCATAAATTTTTGATTTCACTCCTCACTACCTATCACAGTTTTGAAGGCCATAAAATGCCAAGATGGCACAAAACCCCCCCAAATGACCCCATTTTGGAAAGTAGACACCCCAAGCTATTTGCTGAGAGGCATGTTGAGCCCATTGAATATTTTTTTTTTTTGTCCCAAATGATTGAATAATGACAAAAAGAAAAAAAAATGTACAAAAAGTTGTCACTAAATGATATATTGCTCACACATGCCATGGTTATATGTGAAATTACACCCCAAAATACATTCTGCTGCTTCTCCTGAGTACGGGGATACCACATGTGTGGGACTTTTTGGGAGCCTAGCCGCGTACGGGACCCCAAAAACCAAGCACCGCCTTCAAGGTTTCTAAGGGCATAAATTTTTGATTTCACTCCTCACTACCTATCACAGTTTTGAAGGCCATAAAATGTCAAAATAGCCCAAAACCCCCACAAATGACCCCATTTTGGAAAGTAGACACCCCAAGCTATTTGCTGAGAGGCATGGTGAGTATTTTACAGCTCTCATTTGTTTTTGAACATTAAGAAAGACATTTTTTTTTCTTTTTTTTTTCTTTTTTTACATTTTCAAAACTTTGTGACAAAAAGCGAGATCTGCAAAATACTCAACATACCTCTCAGCAAATAGCTTGGGGTGTCTACTTTCCAAAATGGGGTCATTTGGGGGGGTTTTGTGCCATATGGGCATTCCATGGCCTCCGAAACTGTGATAGGCAGTGAGGAGTGAAATCAAAAATTTACACCCATAGAAATCCTGAAGGCGGTGCTTGGTTTTTGGGGTCCCGTACGCGACTAGGCTCCCAAAAAGTCCCACACATGTGGTATCCCCGTACTCAGGAGAAGCAACAGAATGTATTTTGGGGTGTAATTCCACATATGCCCATGGCATGTTTGAGCAATATATAATTTAGTGACAACTTTTTGTACATTTTTTTTTTTTTTTTTGGTCATTATTCAATCACTTGGGACAAAAAAAAAAATATTCAATGGGCTCAACATGCCTCTCAGCAAATAGCTTGAGGTGTCTACTTTACAAAATGGGGTCATTTGGGGGGGTTTTGAACTGTCCTGGCATTTTATGCACAACATTAGGAAGCTTATGTCACACATCATCCACTCTTCTAACCACTTGAAGACAAAGCCCTTTCTGACACTTTTTGTTTACATGAAAAAAAAAAAATTTTTGCAAGAAAATTATGTTGAACCCCCAAACATTATATATTTTTTTAAAGCAAAGGCCCTACAGATTAAAATAGTGGGTGTTGCATTTTTTTTTTCCACACAGTATTTGCGCAGCGATTTTTCAAACGCATTTTTTGGGGGAAAAACACACTTTTTTTTTTTAATGCACTAAAAAACACTATATTGCCCAAATGTTTGATGAAATAAAAAAGATGATCATAGGCTGAGTACATGGATACCAAACACGACATGCTTTAAAATTGCGCACAAACGCGCAGCGGCGACAAACTACATTCATTTTTAAAAGCATTTAAAAGCCTTTACAGGTTACCACGTTAGATTTACAGAGGAGGTCTACTGCTAAAATGACTGCCCTCGATCTGACCTTCGCGGTGATACCTCACATGCATGATGCAATTGCTGTTTACATATGACGCTAGACCGACGCTTGCGTTCGCCTTTGCGCAAGAGCAGGGGGGGACAGCGGTGCTTTTTTTTTTTTTTTTTTTTTTTATTATTTATTTGGCTTTTTTATTTTATTTTTAAACTGTGCCTTCCATATTTGATTTTTTTACCATTTTTATCGTTATCTCAGGGAATGTAAATATCCCCTATGATAGCAATAAGTAGTGACAGGTACTCTTTTTTTGAAAAAAATTGGGGGGTTAGACCCTAGATCTTTCCTCTGCCCTCAAAGCATCTGACCACACCAAGATCGGTGTGATAAAATGCTTTCCCAATTTCCCAATGGCGCTTTTTATATCCGGGGGGGGACATTCCCTCCCACTGCTTGTAAAAGCAGTCTAGAGGCTAAGTATCTGCTAGAATTGCTTTTACATGAAAGCCGGCTGCTGGCTGAAAAGAATGATACCAAGATGATACCTAAACCCGCAGGCATCATTCTGGTATAAACATTCAAAGTCCAGCAACATACCAGTACGTTGCTGGTCCTTGTTGGACATGTATTGTAATCTTTTTTTTCATACAGCCTATTGGCTGAACGAAAAAAAGAGATTGATTGGTGGGTATGCCCACCATTAGAATACCTCCCTTCATCCACCCACTTCTAATGATGGGCATATATGCCGAAGCATGGGGGCATCCTCCCGCAAAAAAGTTATGCCGCGTACACACGGTCAAGCCTTCGTCGGAATTTCGACCGTATGTACGCGGCATAAAAGGTTATGCCGCGTACACACGGTCGGACTTTTCCACGGGCAAGCCTCCGTTGGAATTTTGACCGTATATACGCGGCATTAGGAGCAAAATCGCTCCTCCGCCCCTGCTGCCCCCATGCTTCGGCATATATGCTCTTTTTTTTAACTGTGGTGGTGAAATCACCTCCTACAGCGTTGGAGTCACGGCTGTCAAGATAAATAGATCCGCGCTGCAACTGAATGGCGTACCTGCTAAGCAAATGGTGGTTAACATTAAAACAAAGTAACATTACAGTACAACAGTAAGACCTTACCATGCCATACCTGCAAAGCAAATACCAAAACAAAACCTAGTAAAAAAGAAAAAAATGTTTTAACGCAACCTGTGCCTAAAATATATATATGCCGAAGCATGGGGGCATCCTCCCGCAAAAAAGTTATGCCGCGTACACACGGTCGGAATTTTCCACGGGCAGGCCTCCGTCGGAATTTCGACCGTATGTACGCGGCATTAGGAGCAAAATCGCTCCTCCGCCCCTGCTGCCCCCATGCTTCGGCATATATGCTCTTTTTTTTAATTGTGGTGTCACGGCTTTATGTATCGTGGGAGCAAACGCTGTTGCTGTCAAGATAAATAATTCCGCGCTGCAGTTGAATGGCGCACCTGAAAACAAAAAATTACATACCTGAAAAGCAAGCATGATAAAACATTGCAGAATAGAATACAGTAAAAAAGAGCAGAACAATAGAGAGAAAATAGAGAGAGAGAGAACAATAAAACGACAACTATTTTTGGTTTTTTTATTTTATATTTTTTTTGTGTTTTGTTTTTTACGTTTTTTTTTCTTTTTTACACTTTTTTTTGTAACTTTACAACTGTAATGGTTCGGGTCTCTCAAAATGTAATGGCATCTTGGGAGACCCTGTGTAAGTGTGTCCTTGTCTGTGAAATGCTGTACCCTACGCTAAAACTTCACTTTTGAGTGGTAGCGTTCAAAACATTCACCTTGGACTGGTTGATATTGATGGTTGCTATGGACTGGTTGCTATGGACGGTTGCTATGGACAGTTGCTATGGACGGTTGCTATGGATTGGTTGCCATGGACAGTTGCTATGGACTGGATGCTATGGATAGTTGCTATGGATGGTTGCTATGGACAGTTGCTATGGACGGTTGCTATGGACTGGTTGCAATGGATGGTTGCAATGGATGGTTGCTATGGACAGTTGCTATGGACTGGTTGCTATGGATGGTTGCTATGGACGGTTGCTATGGACTGGTTGCTATGGACGTTTGCTATGGACTGGTTGATATGGATCAGGCCTGTCTCTGCGAACGCTGCAGTTATGTGTGTTGTGTTTGGTAAGTGACAGTGATCGATCGATACTGCACTTGGGTGGGCTGGGCTGGGCTGGGCTGGGCGGAGGGGCTAAACGCAGGCGCTAGCAGGTATCTGGGCTGATCCCGCTAACACTGCGTTTTTGGGAACCCTAAACCGCTGGGGATGCTAGTATAGATCTGATCAGATACTATACCACTAAGGGGGGTGTATGCTTTGCGCGTGGGTGTTAGCGTTACTGGCACTAACCTAACACTGCCTGGGGCGACGCAGACCCTCTCTGGCGCTAAAACCTAATTGATCTCACCCGCCGGGCGATCAGGGGGGTTAAACCTTTATTGGGTTATATACGGCGGGTGCCCTGATGCTATAAAAAGCAAACTAATCAACCAGCGTCACCCGTAACCTTTATATGGTGATCACTGGTGAAAGGGTTAACTAGGGGCAATCAGGGGGTCAAAACCTTTATTAGGTTAAATATGGGGGTACCTGACACTATATAAAAACCTGACGGGTAACCTAAATAACTTACTGGCTAACCAGTGACACCAGTGACGCTTATACGGCGATCACTGGTGAAAGGGTTAACTCTAGGGACAATCAGGGGTTTAAAATAATATATGGGGGTACCTGACACTAATAAAAACCTGCGGCGAACCTAAAAAAAAATAACTGCCTATCTAAAACACCAGCGACACGAATACAGCGATCGGAAAAACAATCGCTTAGTGACGCTGAAGTTAGGGGGTGAAAGGGTTACCTGGGGGGTGATCAAGGGGTTAAACCTTTATTAGGGGGGGTTAGGGGGCTACCCTGGACCTAAAGGGGCCTAATCCTAACTGCCCTGCAACTTTTTACAATCACAGATGACACTAAATGCAGTGATCAGTAAAATAAATGATCACTGCAATCAGTGACACTGTGATTGGGGGCTTTGGGGTGACCTGGGGGGTGATCTGGGGGTGACTGGGGGGTGATTTGTGTGCCTATGTGTACCTACGTGTCAGTGGACTGTTGGTGCACTAACCTGTTTCTTCTGTCCTCGGCGCCGGGAACGAAAAGACCGCAGCGAGGGAGATGACATCACTTCCTCCAGCCTGTATTTACATTTCAGGCAGGAGGAAGCAATTTCATTCGCCGGGAGCGATCGCGAGGGGGGGGCGGAATCGAGTGGCCGCCCCCTCATGCCTGATCGCTCCCGAACACTTAACGGCCGCTCACTGCAGTGAAGGGGGGTCCGGATGGACCCCCCAACTGCACAAAGGCGATCACGTAGATCTACGTGATTCTGCCTGTCTGTGCCATTCTGCTGACGTAAATCGGCGGTGGGCGGTCGTTAAGTGGTTAAGGAGTTGAGTGTTTGTTCCGTTGAGTGGTTGTGATTTAGTGTTCCTATTTTTTTCGATAGTGTCGTTTTGAAGAGTTTCTTCTGAGATCTTCTTCTTCTTCTATGAATGTCATCAAATGCCAGTGACTGTGAGTTTGTGGCTTCAGTTAACCTTTATATATGAAAAGAGAATTACTGCGCTAAATACAAATACCCCTAAAAGAGCAGCAGCTCCAATGTCAGACAAAAACACTAATTATAAAGGAAAAAAGGGGGGAGCTGCGCAAAAGTATAATGAACAGTGTACCATCAGTGAAGAAGTGCAAACTATCTTAATGCAAAATATAAACAAACACCCTCAGTATTAAATACAAAAGTTCTGATAGAATGTAACCCACAGAAGAAATTGTCAATTAAAAAATTGACAAATTATAAATCAAGTCCATATTTATAATGAAAATAAACATAGAAAGTCCATAATGAGATCCTCAGTGAATTCTTGAAAATAAGTAGTGAAAGGTAAGTCTAAATAGAAAAGGTGAATCCTGAGAAATTGACACCAATATGCACTCGTGCACCACCACCAATCAGATGCGCTTACCAGAGGCAAGCTAGTAGCAAGCCCAAACACATGTATTGGCGCCTTCCTCACGGTACATGGATAGCCAGGGAATGACACACTCAAAAAAAGTGGGAACTCGATAGCTCAGCAGTATCCGAGAACAAAGAAAGAAATCCACATAGTGTATATCGTCCAAATAATTAATTTATTGTATAAAAATTGGCAACTTACAGCATTGCGGTGAATAAACAGCATAAAATGTAACAAGGAGAGCCGGCCGGCATGCAGTCTCCCGTCCTATAGTGATGACGTCAGCACGTCTGCCTCCCGACGTACGTTTCACTACACAATAGCGTCGTCTGGGGAACAGTATATGAACAGTATGGGTAGGGGAACTTAATTTGATTATAGGTACTTTAAAGTGGAGGTCCACCCTAAAACAAAATTATACCAAAATGCTAAAGAAAAATAGAAAAAAAAAAATAGAAAAAAAAAAATTTACTCCAGCTTCTCGAATATATGGGAACCCTGGTTTACGTACCGAAATTCTCAAGGATGTCAAGACCTGATTCAAAATAACGGCTAGTTGGGACCCCAAAGCTGTTATCTTTGCTATTGCTTTGCTATATTCTGAAGATATTGTGGGTTCTTACACTACCTACCACACTGCTAGATGTAGATGGAGAGGGTAGCTGGTGGCTATCCCACCCCCTCTCCTACCATTAGCCTATTATTTACTCCCCCCCTCTTTCTTCCATTCATTTCCTTCCTTATCCCCCCTAAATTAGAGGTTTATAGGTGGGGAGTCTGGGTGGAGGGACTGTTTTCCCAGTTGGCCCCTTCTCCTATTCTTCTGGCATTATGCAGACAAGCAGGAACTGGATTAGGACATTTGCCTGCAGTTCCTAGCTCCTAGATCTCTGACATAACTTTAGGCCCCTGAATTAGGGTACAAAAACATGACGTAGTACTTACGTTTTGCGGTACATTTCTCAAGTTAATGATAACGTAACATTGTCACAAAGTGGAGCAACCTATTTGTATGAGCTTGGAGGTAACAGATACCACTGACAATTACTGCCGTCTCTATTTTTAAGGAATATTTGTGGATACCCGTTATAAAGTGGAAATAAGCTGCATAAAGTTTAGCAAAGAAGCAAACAATGAGAGGATAAATCCAATACAGAGAGTAGAAAAGTAGAAAAGATCATTCGCGAGGGGGCAGAGCTAGCGGTGGACATGTAAGCAGCGCTGAGTGAGAGCTCAGTTCCCCATCCGCTACGCTCCCAGCGTGGCAAATGTGGTATTGAACAAATGGGAGCAAGAATCAATATATCTAAATAGAAATCCGTCACTATATTTCTACCGTAGATATATAGATGACGTGATTCTATTCTGGGAAGGGTCAAAAACCAACCTAGAAATCTTTCTGGCAGAAATGAATATAAATGAGCATGGACTAAAATTTACAGCTGAGCATAGCCTTACCTCAGTAAATTATCTGGATCTGACAATCGGTAAAAAAGATACGAAGTTTGAGACAAAAACGTACTTCAAAAAGACAGACAGAAATGGTTTTGTGCCAACTTCTAGCTGTCATCATCTTCAATGGATTGGAGCAGTGCCTAAAGGCCAATACATGCGCCTAAAGCGAAATTGTGCTAGTAACAAAGAATTTAGTGTACAGGCTGACATCCTTACAAACAAATTCCTAAAAAAAGGATATACCTTAGAGAGCCTTGTTAAGGTGCTGGCCCAGGTGTCCTCTATGGACAGAAACACTCTACTGGTAGCCAGGCCTAAAAAAGAATTTGGAGGAGAACTAGCATTTGTGTCGGGGTTTCACCGACAATTTAGAGAAGTTGAAACTATTTTAAAAAAATATTGCCCAATACTTCTTAAATATTGAGCTAGATCTAAATTGTTATCTGTCTAATGATTAGAATAACAGGTCGTTTATAGCCAGGATATACACCAGGTCATATCCAGGTATTGGCCTAGTATTCTAATTTTTCATTTTTTAAGGGTTTAAATCAAATGTATTGGATGTTTGATAAGAAGTCCGTTGTCTTGAGAACACTCATGGATTTGGGAAGGTTCCAATGACGGATTTTTGCTAAATGATATTCAACAACCAATCAATTCTTGGTTTAATTGGTGAATAATTCCCAACATCAAGTGTAGACAAAATGTATTATGTTTGTATGAGTTTAGTCCATATAGCAGTATAATTAAAAAATTGGGTGTGGGTTGGTATACTATCATCCTAATATAAAAGAACATAGCGCCAGATTGGCCATTAGATGATCTAAATCTATGACATGTTGTCCTATTCTTATGGGGATGGTTCCAGTTATTAGTATTTAGAGGGCTCCATCTAGTGGCTACAAACCATTTGACATGCCATTGAGCGCAAACTAGTTTGTACTGATGGACTAGTTCTTAGTGACATTCGATCAGATTGTTTGTTTTTGGTGGTAGGAGGAGCAATATCGACTCGTCTAACGATCCATATAATGAATAATGTTTAAGAATGCCAAAATATGTAAAGATGCGTGATTCCTTCTCGGCACTGCGGCTGCATTGAAGTTCCGGCCGTCCGTCCCCTGTCCTCCAATCACGTTCCATCTCCATCAACGCATAAATACACGTGACCCGAGTGACCAGGCACACGCCCCCCTGAAGACGTAAGCAATACGAAACGTACGTGGGAGGCGCAGCCTGGTCACGTGTTGTACACAGTTGTACACAGTTGTACACAGTACGCTCCATCCGGCTCCACTGCAGCGAACAGCGGCTTTGATGCACGTTGCCTGCGGAGATTTACGAGTCGCTCGTAACACACTCTATGCCTGCAGCCCCAGTGCCGGGATGGGCACTTTTTAATGTAAGAGGCCACCAAGGCCATATGTTTTATATTCTATTTTATATTGTTTTTTTACAATAAATTTGCGGGTTGCACTATGGAATTCTCCTGTTTGTGTTTCATATATCCCGCCTGAGACCGAGGAAGGAGATTCAATCATTCACCAGTATTTGTCCATAGTGTACAGGCACAATCCTGCTCAAGCTGTTTGTGACCATCTTTTTAACTAAAGAGGTCTACTTCATTTGGTAAGCGCAATCTACTACTTGTGCACTTTGGCTGTATGTCTTCAATGAAGATTTGGTGAAGGAATATCATTTGCACTTATAATAAGGAAGAATCACAGCACAGCACAAATTTTATTTGTAGAAGGTGTCTTCATTTGTTGGATTCGGAGAAAAACTTGTTTGAACAGTTATCAGCATTTAAAGGGGACTTTCTTTTTTCTGATTGATTGTTATAATTTTTTGCGTGGCAGCACGTCAGTTATCACGATTGGGACTCACATATACTTATTTTGATCACAATGTTGTATAGTTGATTGCTCAATTGCAATTATTTGGTCTTATTCATTATCACATGTTTGTGTCATATACTATATTCACCCGATTATTCTTGTTAATTTAAGATATGGTAGCACATAGTTAATTTACCAAGTACCAATAGCACCCTCTTATTTATACCATTTATTCAGACAGGAGTATTCACTCCATCCGCAGGGGAGCAGCTTAACCACTTAACGACCGCTCACTGTATATATACGTCGGCAGAATGGCATCGACGGGCAAAGTCACGTACCGGTACGTGACTGCCTTTGTATAGTTGGGGGGTCCCATCGGACCCCCCTTCTATACAGTGAGCGGTCGTTAATTGTTCGGGAGCGATCCGGGATGAGGGGACGGCCGTTCGATTCCGGCCACCCCCTCGCGATCGCTCCCGGCGAATGAGAAAGCTTCCTCTGCTGTGTAATGTTTACACAGGCAGAGGAAGTGATGTCATCTCTCATGCGGCGCTCACATATACCGAGCGCCGTACAAGAGAAGACACACAGGTTAATGCACAAACGGCACACTGACACCAGGACATATAGGAACATAAATCGCCCCCCCAGGCCCCCCCAGACACCCCCAGATCGCCCCCAGTCACAGTGTCACTGATTGCAGTGACCATGTATTTACTGATCACTGCAATCAGTGACATTTGTGACTGTAAAAGTGTCACTACAGTTTAGTTTTAGGTCCAGTGTAGCCCCCTAACCCCCCCCCTAATAAAGGTTTAACCCCCTGATCGCCCCCCAGATAACCCTTTCACCCCCTAGCACCACTGTCGCTAAGCGATCATTTTTCTGATCGCTGTTTTATTGTCGGTGATGCCGATCGGTAGCCAGTTATTTTTTTTAGGTTCGCCGCAGGTTTTTATAGCGTCGGGTACCCTCATATATTACCTAATAAAGGTTTAACCCCCTTGATCGCCCCCCAGGTAACCCTTTCACCCCCTATCACCACTGTCGCTAAGCGATCGTTTTTCTGATCGCTGTTTTATTGTCGGTGATGCCGATAGGTAGCCAGTTATTTTTTTTTGATTCGCCGCAGGTTTTTATAGCGTCAGGTACCCCCATATATTACCTAATAAAGGTTTAACTCCCTTGATCACCCCCCAGGTAACCCTTTCACCCCCTATCACCACTGTTGCTAAGCGATCATTTTTCTGATGGCTGTCTTATTGTCAGTGATGCCGATAGGTAGCCAGTTATTTTTTTAGGTTCGCCGCAGGTTTTTATAGCGTCAGGTACCCCCATATATTATCTAATAGAGGTTTAACCCCTTGATCGCCCCCCCTGGTAACCCTTTCACCCCCTTTTGCCAGTGTCACTAAGCGATCGTTTTTCTAATCGCTGTATTAGTTATGCTGGTGCCGATAGATAGCCAGTTATTTTTTTTAGGTTCGCCGCAGGTTTTTATAGCGTCAGGTACCCCCATATATTATCTAATAAAGGTTTTAACCCCCTAATTGCCCCTAGTTAACCCTGTGTCACACCCCAGGCAGCGTCAGGTTAGTGCCAGTAACGCCAACACCCACACGTGAAGCATACACCTCCCTTAGTGGTATAGTATCTGAACAGATCAATATCTGTTCTGATCAGATCTATACTAGCGTCCCCAGCAGTTTAGGGTTCCCAAAAACGCAGTGTTAGCGGGATCAGCCCAGATACCTGCTAGCACCTGCGTTTTGCCCCTCCGTCCAGCCCAGGCCACCCAAGTGCAGTATCGATCGATCGCTGTCACTTACAAAACACAACACACATAACTGCAGCGTTCACAGAGACAGGCCTGATCCCTGCGACTCCAGTGCTGTAGGAGGTGATTTCACCACCACAGTTAAAAAAAAAAGCATATATGCCGAAGCATTGGGGCAGCAGGGGCGGAGGAGCGGAGGAGCGATTTTGCTCCTAATGCCGCGTACATAAGGTCGAAATTCCGACAGAGGCTTGCCCGTGGAAAAGTCTGACCATGTGTACGCGGCATAACTTTTGCGGGAAGATGCCCCCATGCTTCGGCATATATAAATGGTGCATGTATGCCCATCATTAGAAGTGGGTGGATGAAGGGCGGTATTCTAATGGTGGGCATACCCACCGATCAATCTCTTTTTTTCGTTCAGCCAACAGGCTGCATGAAAAAAAAGATTACAATACATGTCCAACAAGGACCAGCAACGTACTGGTATGTTGCTGGACTTTGAATGGTTATACCAGATTGATGCCTGTGGGTTTAGGTATCATCTTGGTATCATTCTTTTCAGCCAGCGGCCGGCTTTCATGTAAAATCAATCCTAGTGGCTAATTAGCCTCTGGACTGCTTTTACAAGCAGTGGGAGGGAATGTCCCCCCCCGGATATAAAAAGCGCCATTGGGAAATTGGGAAAGCATTTTATCACATCGATCTTGGTGTGGTCAGATGCTTTGAGGGCAGAGGAAAGATCTAGGGTCTAATAGACCCCAGTTTTTTCAAAAAAAGAGTACCTGTCACTACCTATTGCTATCATAGGGGATATTTACATTCCCTGAGATAACAATTAAAATGATAAAAAATAAATAAATATGGAAGGAACAGTTTAAAAATAAAATAAAAAAGCAAAATTAATAATAAAAAAAAAAAGCACCCCTGTCCTGCCCTGCTCTTGCGCAATGGCGAACGCAAGCGTGGGTCTGGCGTCATATGTAAACAGCAATTGCACCATGCATGTGAGGTATCACCGCGAAGGTCAGATCGAGGGCAGTCATTTTAGCAGTAGACCTCCTCTGTAAATCTAACGTGGTAACCTGTAAAGGCTTTTAAAGGCTTTTAAAAATGTATGCAGTTTGTCGCCAATGCGCGTTTGTGCAAAATTTTAAAGCATGTCGTGTTTGGTATCTATGTACTCGGCCTAAGATCATCTTTTTTATTTCATCAAACATTTAGGCAATATAGTGTGTTTTAGTGCATTAAAATAAAAAAAAAGTGTATTTTTTCCCTAAAAAATGTGTTTGAAAAATCGCTGCGCAAATACTGTGTGGAAAAAAAATGCAACACCCACCATTTTAATCTGTAGGGACTTTGCTTTAAAAAAATATATAATGTTTGGGGGTTCAACATAATTTTCTTGCAAAAAAAAAAAATGTTTTCATGTAAACAAAAAGTGTCAGAAAGGGCTTTGTCTTCAAGTGCTTAGAAGAGTGGATGTAAGCTTCCTAATGTTGTGTATAAAATGCCATAACAGTTAAACCCCCCCCCCAAATGACCCCATTTTGGAAAGTAGACACCCCAAGCTATATACTGAGAGGCATGTCGAGTCCATGGAATATTTTATATGTTGACACAAGTTGCGGAAAAAAGACAATTTTTTATTTTTTTTTGCACAAAGTTGTTACTAAATGATATATTGCTCAAACATGCCATGGGCATATGTGGAATTACACCACAAAATACATTCTGTTGCTTCTCCTGAGTACGGGGATACCACATGTGCGAGACTTTTTGGGAGCCTAGCCGCGTACGGGACCCCAAAAACCAAGCACCGCCTTCAGGCTTTCTAAGGGTGTAAATTTTTGATTTCACTTCTCACTGCCTATCACAGTTTCGGAGGCCATGGAATGCCCAGATGGCACAAACCCCCCCCAAATGACCCCATTTTGGAAAGTAGACACCCCAAACTATTTGCTGAGAGGTATGGTGAGTATGTTGCAGATCTCACTTTTTGTCACAAAGTTTTGAAAATTGGAATAAAAAAAATTATTATTTTCTTTCTTAATTTTCAAAAACAAATTAGAGCTGTAAAATACTCAACATGCCTCTAAGCAAATAGCTTGGGGTGTCTACTTTCCAAAATGGGGTCATTTGGGGGGGTTGGTGCTATTTTGGCATTTTATGGCCTTCGAAACTGTGATAGGTAGTGAGGAGTGAAATCAAAAATTTGCGCCCTTAGAAATCCTGAAGGCGGTGCTTGGTTTTCGGGGGCCCGTACGCGGCTAGGCTCCCAAAAAGTCCCACACATGTGGTATCCCCGTACTCAGGAGAAGCAGCAAAAAAAAAATATATTCAATGGGCTCAACATGCCTCTCATCAATTTCCTTGGGATGTCTACTTTCCAAAATGGGGTCATTTTGGGGGGGGGGGTTTGTACTGCCCTGCCATTTTAGCACCTCAAGAAATTAGATAGGCAGTCATAAATTAAAAGCTGTGTAAATTCCAGAAAATGTACCCTAGTTTGTAGACGCTATAACTTTTGCGCAAACCAATAAATATACGCTTTTTGATTTTTTTTTTTTACTAAAGACTGAGAATGTGGCTGAATACATTTTGGCCTAAGTGTATGACTAAAATTGAGTTTATTAGATTTTTCTTATAACAAAAAGTAGAAATATATTTTTTTTTCAAAATTTTCAGTCTTTTTCCGTTTATATCGCAAAAAATAAAAATCGCAGAGGCAATCAAATACCATTAAAAGAAAGCTCTATTTGTGGGAAGAAAAGGACGCAAATTTTGTTTCGGTACAACATTGCATGTCCGCACAATTTCCAGTTAAAGCAGTGCAGTGTCAAATTCTGAAAACACCTCTGGTCCTTTAGCTACAAAATGGTCCGGGGCTTAAGTGGTTAATATATATTATAATTATTATAAATTTTTACTGCTATTTTCTAGTGGCACTGAATCACATTTACAGAATACTATACACACACCCTAGGTACGAAATTTAAAGGAATATTTCACTTTTATTGTTTCACTTTAAGCATTATTAAAATCACTGCTCCCGAAAAAACTGCAGTTTTTAAAACTTTTTTTTGCATTGATACATGTCCCCTGGGGCAGGACCCGGGTCCCCAAACACTTTTTAGGACAATAACTTGCATATTATCCTTTATAATTAGCACTTTTGATTTCGAACATTCGAGTCCATTGTATTTAACCACTTAACGACCGCCCACCGCCGATTTACGTCGGCAGAATGGCACCGACAGGCAGAATCACGTAGATCTACGTGATCGCCTTTGTGCAGTTGGGGGGTCCATCCGCCTCACTGCAGTGAGCGGCCGTTAAGTGTTCGGGAGCGATCAGGCATGAGGGGGCGGCCGCTCGATTCCGCCCCCCCCCCCCCTCGCGATCGCTCCCGGCCAATGAAAATGCTTCCTCCGCCATGTGATGTAAACAGAGGCTGGAGGAAGTGATGTCATCTCCCTCGCCGCGGTCTTTTCGTTCCCGGCGCCGAGGAGAGAAGACAGAGGTTAGTGCTCCAACAGTCCACTGACACGTAGGTACACATAGGCACACAAATCACCCCCCAGTCACCCCCAGATCACCCCCCAGGTCACCCCAAAGCCCCCAATCACAGTGTCACTGATTGCAGTGATCATTTATTTTACTGATCACTGCATTTAGTGTCATCTGTGATTGTAAAAAGTTGCAGGGCAGTTAGGATTAGGCCCCTTTAGGTCCAGGGTAGCCCCCTAACCCCCCCTAATAAAGGTTTAACCCCTTGATCACCCCCCAGGTAACCCTTTCACCCCCTAACTTCAGCGTCACTAAGCGATTGTTTTTCCGATCGCTGTATTCGTGTCGCTGGTGTTTTAGGTTCGCCGCAGGTTTTTATTAGTGTCAGGTACCCCCATATATTATTTTAACCCCCTGATTGCCCCTAGAGTTAACCCTTTCACCAGTGATCGCCGTATAAGCGTCACTGGTGTCACTGGTTAGCCAGTAAGTTATTTAGTTATTTAGGTTACCCGTCAGGTTTTTATATAGCGTCGGGTACCCCCATATTTAACCTAATAAAGGTTTTAACCCCCTGATTGCCCCTAGTTAACCCTTTCACCAGTGATCACCATATAAAGGTTACGGGTGACGCTGGTTGATTAGTTTGCTTTTTATAGCATCAGGGCACCCGCCGTATATAACCCAATAAAGGTTTAACCCCCCTGATCGCCCGGCGGGTGAGATCAATTAGGTTTTAGCGCCAGAGAGGGTCTGCGTCGCCCCAGGCAGTGTTAGGTTAGTGCCAGTAACGCTAACACCCACGCGCAAAGCATACACCCCCCTTAGTGGTATAGTATCTGATCAGATCTATACTAGCATCCCCAGCGGTTTAGGGTTCCCAAAAACGCAGTGTTGGCGGGATCAGCCCAGATACCTGCTAGCGCCTGCGTTTAGCCCCTCCGCCCAGCCCAGCCCAGCCCACCCAAGTGCAGTATCGATCGATCACTGTCACTTACCAAACACAACACACATAACTGCAGCGTTCGCAGTGCTTGGTTTTTGGGGCCCTGTACGCGGCTAGGCTCCCAAAAAGTCCCACACATGTGGTATCCCCGTACTCAGGAGAAGCAGCAGAATGTATTTTGGGGTGTAATTTCACATATGCCCATGGCATGTGTGAGCAATATATCATTTAGTGACAACTTTGTGCAAAAAAAAAAAAGTTTGTCATATTCCCGCAACTTGTGGCAAAATATAAAATATTCCATGGACTGAACATGCCTCTCAGTAAATAGCTTGGGGTGTCTACTTTCCAAAATGGGGTCATTTGGGGGGGTTTTGTGCTATTTTGGCATTTTATGGCCTTCGAAACTGTGATAGGTAGTGAGGAGTGAAATCAAAAATTTGCGCCCTTAGAAATCCTGAAGGCGGTGCTTGGTTTCCGGGGTCCCGTACGTGGCTAGGCTCCTAAAAAGTCCCACACATGTGGTATCCCCGTACTCAGGAGAAGCAGCAGAATGTATTTTGGGGTGCAATTCCACATATAACCATGGCATGTGTGAGCAATATATCATTTAGTGACAACTTTTTGTAATTTTTTTTTTTTTTTGTCATTATTCAATCACTTGGGACAAAAAAAAAAATATTCAATGGGCTCAACATGCCTCTCAGCAATTTCCTTGGGGTGTCTACTTTCCAAAATGGGGTCATTTGGGGGGGTTTTGTACTGCCCTGCCATTTTAGCACCTCAAGAAATTAGATAGGCAGTCATAAATTTAAAGCTGTGTAAATTTCAGAAAATGTACCCTAGTTTGTAAACGCTATAACTTTTGCGCAAACCAATAAATATACGCTTATTGACATTTTTTTTACTAAAGACATGTGGCTGAATACATTTTGGCCTAAATGTATGACTAAAATTGAGTTTATTCGATTTTTCTTATAACAAAAAGTAGAAAATATCATTTTTTTTTCAAAATTTTCGGTCTTTTTCTGTTTATATCGCAAAAAATAAAAATCGCAGAGGCAATCAAATACCATTAAAAGAAAGCTCTATTTGTGGGAAGAAAAGGACGCAAATTTCATTTGGGTACAACATTGCATGTCCGCACAATTTACAGTTAAAGCAGCGCAGTGCCGAATCCCAAAAACAGGCCTGGTCCTAATGGCCCGAAATGGTCCGGGGCTTAAGTGGTTAATAGGGTTCTAAAGTTCGTGCAAACTTTCTGTCTGTTCATCGGTTCTGGTGCGAACCGAATGGCGGTCTCAGATGGGGATGGGCGATTTTAACGCGGTCTCAGATGGGGATCTATACAGACATGGTTGTGTATCTGATTCACGCCACACCCTCTCGTCATGGCTGGAAAGTTATGCTCTTACTGATGTGTGGCGTCGCAATAACCCTGGAGTCAGAGGACACTAACCAGAATAGACATGCTGTTGTCCTCCATATATGGTCTGCCAATTATATCAAAGGTCAGGTACCTTCCCAGAGCTTTATCAGACCATTCTCCTATGGAGGTCATAGTAGATCTAAATGTCCCCACAGGGAGAAGGCAATGGCGTATGAAAACACAATGGCTACAGGAGGAACACGTGACACTGGGATGCAAGATGGCTATTAGCCATTATTGGAAGAATAATGGCACTGAAACCACGATACACAATTAATGGGAGGCCTTTAAAGCCGCCATAAGGGGAGTGTTCACTAAAGAGACAAGGGATTTCCCCAAAGCCTTAAACTCTGACATGAAACAGGTAGAACTTGACGCTGCTGCTGCTGAACAGAAATATATACAAGACCCATCCCCTAATACCTATCAATCTTGGCAGGACCTGACGAGACAGTTTAAGATACTTCTAACAGATCAAAATACAAAGAAACTACAACAAACCAGACCCCTCTTTGAATTTGGTGACAAAAGTGGCCGCTTACTAGCATTTCTAGTGAAACCTATATATGCCCCAACCTCTGTACTACAACTTAGACACCCAAGGGGAGACTTGGTGAGAGACTCTCAAGGCATTCTGAACACATTTTTGGAATTTTATGAAACCATCTATCAATCCTAGTCCAGATGTACGGATCAGGAGCTTTCCTCCTATTTGGAAAACATGAATCTCCCTTCTCTGAACTCAGAGGATATCGCTACTTTGGAACACCCCATTGCACAAGAAGAAATATATGATGCCATCTCCTCCTTTAAACCGGTTAAATCGCCTGGATTGGATGGTTTCCCGGCAAAATGGTACCAACTACATAGAGAGAGCCTAGTGGCACATCTACAAAAAGTTTTTATAGCAGCAGAAAAAGAAGGTATATTACCGGAATCCATGCGTGAAGCTCTGATTGTAGTGATTCCAAAACCTGGAAAAGATCCACAGGAGTGTGAGTCATATAGGCCGATCTCCTTGATCAATTCTGATGTCAAAATATTGGCCAAAACACAGATTATATAGGATGGGTAGAAGAGACGACCCCACATGTCATACGTGTTTATCGGCAGATGGTACTTTTATGCACATGGTGTGGGATTGTAATAGGATGCTGCCCTTATTGTCGCAGGTAACCCAGTTTATCGCAGATACGTTTGATCTCCCGAACATATGTAGCCCATTGTTGGGTCTCCTAGGTATTATAGAAGATGAAGTCATGAGTAACAATATGAGAAGTTCCTGAGACTACTGTTTTATTATGTTAGTTGTCCTCAACTGGATAAAAAGGGATCATCATACCTTATCTGCTTGGAAAGGTCTAGTTAATGCAAATATCACGCTGTATAAACTGACTTATGAAGCAAGGGGAAGTAAAAAAAAATCAATAAAGTGTGGGGAAGATGGCTAAACTCCAAAGAAACTATACCTTGTGATATCTAAAATAGAATTTCTGTATACCACGGTAGAGTTACCGTATTTATCGGTGTATAACACGCGCCGGCGTATAACACGCACCCCAAGTTTAGGAGGGAATTTTAAGGAAAAAAACTTTTAGGAGGGAAATTCAAGGAAAAAAAACTTACATTTAAATGCAGCATGCAGCCTTGCCCAGTGTCCATCTGCAGCCTTGCCCAGTGTCCATCTGTCCATCTGCAGCCTTGCCCAGTGTCCATCTGTCCATCTGCAGCCTTGCCCAGTGACCATCTGTCCATCTGCAGCCTTGCCCAGTGTCCATCTGTCCATCTGCAGCCTTGCCCAGTGACCATCTGTCCATCTGCAGCCTTGCCCAGTGTCCATCTGTCCATCTGCAGCCTTGCCCAGTGTCCATCTGCAGCCTTGCCCAGTGCCTTTGCAGCTTGTCAGTCTTTGGCGCCGATTTCTGTGGAGAGGAGCGAGCGGGGCCGAGTGTACTTCGGCTAGACTCGGCTCCTCTCGCAGTCCCGCCCATCTCCACTGACTGCGCCGCTGACATAGAGAAAGCCGAGTGTACTTCGGCTTTCTCTATGTCAGCGGCGCAGTCAGAGATGGGCGGGACTGCGAGAGGAGCCGAGTAAAGCCGAGTGTACTTCGGCTTCGGCTCCTCTCGCTCGTTTCAGCAGGGGAATTCGACGGAGTATCGGCGTATAACACGCACACACGATTTTCCCCTGATTTTAAGGGGAAAAAAGTGCGTGTTATACGCCGAAAAATACGGTATATATAATGTAAGAAGAAAATGGGAGAGCATGTTTTGGGGTTCTGGGGAGATGACGGCAATAATATCCTGACATTTGCAACTAAGACTGTACTCTGTATGCATTGTTCTATACTATGTATGTACATTTGGCACATAAAAACTTTAAAAAAAAAATAAAAAAAAATTATCATTTGCATTAAAATTTTCCTATCATTTGTTCATTTAATATACTGTATGTTAGCACGTAAGTATGCAGATAATGAAATGAGTATGGAATCACTTGATAAATAGATCTAAAGCTAGCTACAAACTTTGAACCGATAATAATAAAATGATAACTATAACATTTTTATTCAATCTTATTTATCTATGCTGGTTTTGTTTCTTTTATGTTTTAGTTCTGTAATATGCTTCAGATCTTAAAATGAATTGCAATTTCATTTGATGGGTATTCTCGATGCTTTAAACATCTTAAAATTCTTGCTTTAGGTCTTTAATTTTAAAGGAATCATAGCAAGTAGGTGTGAATTAATCTTGTCTGATGTACTCCACACGCTATGAACAGCAATAAATGATCTGGTATTACTTTTTCCACTGGCAATTGTGTAAGTGTAAAAGTACAACAGACAGATTACTCAGAATTGGCATGTATTTTCAGGCAAAGAATAAAACAATAGCAATAAAAATATATTCCATAAATCCACGCAAGTTTTTTCTTTATAAAGTTATGGTATCACTTACTGAAATGTATTTTATTCTTTTGCCTTTACAGCTTAGGGGAAGCAAGCCTAAAGAAGAACTCTGCTAAGCACTTATTACATACTAAGATAGTAGCATAAATTAATCGCTTTCAATTTCAGATAAAAATCACTTTTTGTGACAATATCTCTAATTTATATGGTCCATATGTATAGAGGTTTTGTGCTTAACCTTATTGTATTAAGCTACACTTTTTGATTCTTTATGTATATTGGTTTTGTACATAACCTTTATTTATTTATTATGGTCATGAATAACAAAAATAAAATGTTTTTCTTAGTTTTTTATTCTAATAAATATTAAATATAGCATATGAACATTATATATTCTTATATCCAGCTAGCAGCCTAAAAGAAGCTTTAGGCTTTATTTCACATTTCCAGTTTTTCCTCTTATTGCAAAAAGCCCGTTGTTTTCAGAGCTCTATAGTTCAAGGTAAAATCTATTCACATAACTCAATAAGTCAGAGGAGTTATTTCTTCTATTCATCCCTCTTCACTCCAAACTGAGGTTTTAGTCAGAGGTATCATGCCTGAAAGAACATCAGTACTACTGTGCTCTCTGTTTTGAAAACCCTTAGTGCTCTTGGAATTCTTTGCCATGTACTAATGTCTAATGTCTATTTGTATCTCTCTGCCAGTCCCTGGCAGTCCACTCCATCCAGAGATTGGTGGTGAAGTTGGGGTTCACCTGGATTTTACCTGGACTGGATGTATTGTACATAAGTTACAAATTGAAAACGGAAAACACTTGTGCCTTGGAATAATGGCACTGTATGTGTCACTGCTGTCCGATGTTATCCCCACTGGAGGGCAAATTGTATAGAATGTGTATTAGACAGCGCCTGCTCTACCTTAACTGTATGCTAAATTTCATGTAAGTGACTATGGGGGTTATTTACGAAAGGAAAATCCACTTGGAAGTGCAGTTGCTGTAGATCTGAGGGGGACATACAATGAAAATAAAAACAGCATTTTAGCTTGCACATAATTGGATGATAAAATCAGCAGAGCTTCCCCTCATTTCAGATCTTCCCTTCAGATCTACAGCGACTGCACTTCCAAGTGCACTTGCAGTGCACTTGTAGTGCAAAGTGGATTTGCCTTTCATAATTAACCCCCTATGCCTTGCTACTATCCTACAGAACTACTCATAGGTATAACATCTAAATATTATGACAAGGATTTACTTGTGCAGTATTAAAAATGGATAAACATCTGTCACATATAAATAATGTAAAAAATGGCAAGGATAAAGTATTGCAATTACAAAAGCGAATGAACATCTATCAATACAAATTTCCAGTGACTATGATGAAATAAAGTGCATGAGTGATATTTGTGCAGAGTCTTTTATTGGTGGGAAAAAGTGTTGCTGTGCTCTGTGTGGGACAACAGCACTTTTTTCCAAGAAAAGTCTCTGTTTGCAATAATATCACTCATGCACTTTATTTAACTAAAGCAAAGGCAGAAGCAAGACTCGCACAATTACAGGATGGTGCATCCCACATCTCCGCATCTACTAGACATTCTAAAAAATCTTCTAGATCTCAACATTCAAGGTACTCTACGCTTAGCGAGCAACTAATCAGTGCCTGTGCAGAAGCTGAAGCTACCAAAGTACAGGATGCCTTTGCGCAAAAGAGAGCAGAGATGCAGTCAGAGGCAGCAGCTAGGGAAGCTCAAGCCCAAGCAGAGGCAGTAGCAAGGGAAGCTCAAGCCCAAGCAGAAGCAGCATGCAAAAGGGCAGAAATAGAAGCCTTAAAGGAACAGTGTAACTATGCTACAGCCATGGCAAGGCTAAAGGTCTTTGAACAAGCTATGAGCGAAAGCAAGAAAGACAGCATCAGCTTAAGCATCGCAGAGGTGGAAGATCCTCTTAAAGCGGAGTTCCACCCAAATTTTTTTTTTTTGGGGGGGAGTGGGGGCTTCAGTAGGAGTGGGACTTCCTGTCCCACTTCCTCCTTCCGCCCAGGGACCGCCTAGGCGACTCGTCATATCGCCTTTTGGTGGCCGCTCCCTGTAGGCGATCACCTGGGACACGTGACAGGTCCCAGGCTATCGCCTGTCCACTCAGGGAGCGCAGCGCCACTCAGCATGCGCAGTGAGTGCCCGACCGTGAAGCCGAAAGATGTACCCCATCTTAGATGATCAAAGTTATCGTTTACTAGCAAGATCAGAACTGTTTGAGTTACTTGACTTAAAAGGGGATATCCAACCCTACACTCTAAGTACCTTTAGTGGTACTACAGTGATCTCTGGGAGAAGAGCCTATGGACTTGTTGTGGCTTCCTTGAAAAGTGACCTAAAAGTATCCTTGCCAACACTTGAAGAGTGCAACCAAATACCGGCCAAAAAGGAAGAGATCCCTACATCATCAGTTGCTTTTCACCACACCCACTTAAGGGCTATAGCTGACGAAATGCCCCCAATTGACAACCACGCACAGATCTTGCTTTTGATGGGAAGAGACATTCTAAGAGTCCATAATGTATGCCAGCAAATAGGTAGACCTCCAGACGCTCCATTTGCCCAACGCCTTGACCATGGCTGGGTCATCATCTGCACCGTCTGCATGGCTAAGATGAAACTGCCTACCGACCTTTCTTCATGCAAGACAAATGTACTGCCATATGGTCGCAGTACCTACAGTACTTTGAGCCATGTCCACACCACTACTGGGTGAAAGAGAAGGTAAGTGACTGCAAGTAGCAACACAACCAAGGCAACACAAACTTCTTCCCATCTTGTGATGACAACCTTGGTTCTTCAGTGTTCGCTTCAACTAATGAAGATGATGTGCTAGCACCTTCAGTGGAAGATAGGGAATTTCTCAAGGTCATGGACAATGAGTTGTTTCAGGATGATTCCAACAGCTGGATAGCACCCTTGCCCTTTCGCTGTCCAAGAAAAAGACTGCCAAACAATCTAAACTCCATGATTGATGGCAACAAACTTCTGAGAGTTGGAGGTCGTATAGGGAGATCTGATGTGTGTAGTAAAGAACAGATTCCTATTATACCAAATCAACATCATATTATTGGGTTATTAGGAGGAAAAAGTTCTGTATCTTTCATACTTTATAAATGAATCAAATGCCACAAATTAGGGGGAAGACATCAGCAGCAACAGATGGCCAATCTACCAGTTGATCAGCTAAGTACTGATCCACCTTTCTCTTACCTGGGAGTCAATGTTTTTGGGCCATGGTCTGTCGTTACTCGGACCACTCGTGGTGGTGCTGCTAACAGCAAAAGGTGGGTCGTATTGTTTACTTTTCTTAGCATCAGAGCAATACATATTGAGGTAATCGAGTCCATGGATTCCTCTTGTTTTATAAATGCCTTACGAAGATTCTTCTCTATCAGAGGGACAGTAAAGCAGCTAATGTCACAATGAATGGCCTATGGGTCTCATTGCCAAGGTCTTGCACAGCGATGATGGGAAGGTTCGGAAGGTGGAAGTAAAGGTGACCAAAGGAGGTACAGCACAGACTTTCTTCCAACCAGTCACAGAGCTGGTACTTCTCCTGCCTAATGAGTGAATCGTGTATCCGGAACAATTACTTACGAATCAAGGCGCCTGAACCATACATCTTTCAAATGTCCCATGACTATGGACAATGTTTTTAACCAAAGGTTGGGACTCTTGTTAAATTGTTGGTTCTGCATGTTTTCTGGTTTTAGGTTTGGACCAACCACTTACAATTACTTGGACTTATTATTTTATTGTTGTTTGGGTTATGAAATCTAAGGATTTCAGGCGGGGAGTGTCATGGCCCATGACTGGACCCACTTTCATGTATTTGTAGTTGCCGCTTTAAATGTTGTTTCCTCTTTAAGGCCTTCCCCTCCTTGCTTGTTGTTTTCTAACCCCCCCCCCCCTACTCTCCTCTTGCTAGGACCCATTTTGTGTAATATCTTCTATGTAACCACTGCTTCTTGATAGCTGTCAGAACTGTTGACTTTTACCTGCTTCATCTCTGCATTATACAGTTCTATGAGAAAGGAAACATCTCTGGATCTTCTAACATGTGAGTTAAATACCCAGTCTGCGTACTGACGTCACTATTGGCAGCCGCTCAAGCGACTGCCAATAGTGACGTCAGTACGCAGACTGGGACAAGGCTTCACGACCCTAAGTGAGCAGGACAGCGAGAGGTAGGAGAAGCCACCTGATCACTTACCCCATCTGGACATATACCGATGTCTATGTGATATTATACCTATATCATTTTAAACAGAGTAAGTGTATTTCTTAAAAGGGGGGTTTGATCTGGTTGTATTAAAGCATTTTAAATGGTATTACGCTATGGATGTTATTTTTTTTGCCTCTGAATGAGTGCATTAGTGTGAGATCCAACCCCTGTGCTGCAGAGTGAGAATGAGGAGATATCCATGCCATCCGAGATTGCTGATTTATGCTTATTTTCCAGAGTTGTCTGGTAAGAGTTTTCACATAAGAGGTGGTCCATCCCCCCGGAGTTTCACGAGTGGAGGTGTTGGTGGTAGATCGCCACAGAGAATGTGCTAAATAAGATCTATGACTTAATGGGACTTTCACCATACAGTGACTTTGGGTTAATCACCTATTATAAATTTCATTTGAACCCTGCTATTGCACATGCACTTTATCAGATATAGCATATTCTTAAGTTGATAGTATCAATTTATATGTAGCGCTGCCTTGTTTGATTTGTTTTTATATGTATTTGATACCTGCTGTTTAGCAGGTTGAATGGTAGCAGCTTCAGCCTTAATTGGCAATTGTATGATTAATTTGAGGGAGGTGTGTTATATATCTCCTTAAAGCGGAATTCCGCCAATTTAATAAAAAAAAGTCAGCAGCTACAAATACTGCAGCTGCTGACTTTTAAAATAAGGACACTTACCTGTCCAGGGCGCCCGCGATGTCGGCACCCGAAGCCAATCTGTCTCTCGGCTCTTGGGTGGAGGCGCCGCCATCATTCAGTAAGCGAATCAAGAAGTGAAGCCTTGCGGCTTCACTGCCGGGTTCCCTACTGCGCATTTGCAACTCGCGCTGTGCGATCCCACTGGTTCCTGCTGTCTTCTGGGACCTGTGTGTCTCCCAGAAGACAGCGGGGGGGGGACGAAAGAGGCGCCAGACATGTAGCGCAGATAGCCGCTGGTGGCTTGGCTATCTATGCCAGGAAGTGGGAGCAAAATACCTGTGTTAGACAGGTATCTGCTCCCCCCTCCCCCCTGAAAGGTGGCAAATGTGACACCAGAGGGGAGGGGAGGATTCCGAAAAGTGGAAGTTCCATTTTTGGGTGGAACTCCAATTTAAGTTTCACTGATATCATAAGCACTTGTATTTGTGAAGGGCTAGTGTTTGTTATTCGTTGCAAATATGTAATATGCTTGTTTAAAACAAGCTTCATATGTAAAAATTATACATGCAAAAAAAAAAAATTACAATAATTCCATTAAGAGTTCAAAGAATATATTTGCTGATCTGCATCCAGCACATGTATAGCTCAGTAGGCTTTCTGGTGGTCATAGATGGTATTAACATGCCACATAACATAACGGTGGGTATTTAAATATCCAAGCAGTGTTGCAATAGGGAACTATAAAAGAGTTTTCATTGAATATGTTACAACATATTCTGGATGCTTTATGATTTTAAATGTGTTTTCATAATATGGGTGTAGCTGCATATTGTGAGACCTCACTGTAAAATTCTCATAATTTAATGATTTTGAATTATACCTTTCCCTACTTTTAAAGCAAATCTAAAGTGGTACCAAGTAATATAGAAATCAGCTAGCGTCAGCTACTACTTTAGTAATTTTTCTGGACCAAGCACGAATGATAATTTTTAGTTGCTCTTCTGACTAACGTGGTAGATATGTAAAATTGCCTAACAGGTTGGATTGTTTTTCCCTTTGAAAAGCAAATGCTCTCTTAGCTTAGTTTATAAGATTAATTTGTGTTCACTTACCCAATCATGTGCAGGGAAAATTTAAAAAAGATGATTTTTGCTGGAATACAAGTGAACAGTTGGGGTGAATATAGTTGCTCCTTATTCTGTAAATTCTCTACTCCTTTAGTAGAGCCATATTTAAAGTGGTTGTAAACCCTATATATATAAAAAAAAAAAAATGCAAGACAAAGGCATAATGAGCTAGTATGCATAGCATACTAGCTCATTATGAATTACTTACCTTAGTTGGAAGCCCCCGCAGCGGTCATCGTCCCCCCCTCTGGCGGCGACATCTCTCCTGGGGGTTACTTCCGGGTATTGCAGGTCCGGCGCTGTGATTGGCCTGACCTGCGATGATGTTACTGCCGTGCCTCACTGCCTCACAGGAGCTTCTGGTAATGGCATGGTCACTGAAGCATTGGCACATATGTGCCATTGCTTCAGTTTGCCCCAGTGCGCATGTGCCAATGACATCGGCACATGCAGGGGACAGGGGATATCTCCTAAACTGTACAGGTTTAGGAGACATCCTTAGTAGCTACAGGTAAGCCTTATTATAGGCTTACCTGTAGCATAAAGTGGTCTGTGAGGGTTTACAACTACTTTAAGTATTGAAGCAGTGTAATAATAGCTGGATAGCTCACATTTTCAGAAGGAAAGCTCAGTAACAAAATCTTTATTTTTTTCTCATGACAGATTTATTTTGTGGGGAATGCAGTTAACAACATGCTGCAGCAAAAGTGGACCAGGAAATCAAACATGGAGATCCCATGTCTGGAGTATTTAAGAGATAAATTATGACAGTGGAATGATTAGTCCAACTGCATACCTTTCAACTGTCCCTGATTTCGAGGGACTGTACCTCATTTGGAACAAAGTCCCTCTGTTCCTCTTTCCTCTTCATTAGTGATGAGCCGAACACCCCCGGGTTCGGTTCGCACCAGAACCCGCGAAAGGACCGAAAGTTCGTACGAACATTAGAACCCTATTAAATACAATGGATGCGAACGTTCGAATTCTAAAGTGCTAATTATAACGACTATTATGCATGTTATTGTCCTAAAAAGGTTTTGGGAACCCAGGTTCTGCACCAGGGGACATGTATCAATGCAAAAAGAAGTTTTAAAAACGGTCGTTTTTCGGGAGCAGTCATTTTAATGATGCATAAAGTGAAAAAAAAAAAGTCAAATATTCCTTTAAATATCGTACCTGGGGGGTGTCTAAAGTATGCCTGTGAAGTGCCACGTGTTTCCCGTGTTTAGAACTGTCCCTGCACAAAATGACACTTCTAAAGGAAAAAAAAGCCATTTAAAACTGCTTGCGGCTTTAATGTAATGTCTGGTCCCGGTAATATGGATGAAAATCTTTAAGAAAAATGGCATAGCTACCCCATGACCCCCCCCCTACCCCAGCCCATTACCAGCCCCTTTGGGTCTTGTATGGATATTAAGGGGAACACCGCACACAAAATAAAAAAGGCCCTATATACTCTGAACAGCCGTATACAGGCGGTGCATACAAGACAGGGACTGTAGGTTTGTTCTTATGTAGAATGTGTTTGTAATTTTGAACAGGTACATTGTTTAAGTGTAGCTCCAGCCCAAAAATCTATTTTTAAACTTTTTGGAAAACATAGGTAAGGGTTATCACCCCTGTAACATTTGTTTTGCTGTCTGTGCCCCTGTTCAGAACATTTCACCTCACTTTCCGTCCCAATGACAACTGTTTTTGAAATGTGGTGTTTTTCTTGAAACAAGGATTGGTGATAAAGCATCAGTACAGAGGAGACACCTTTCTCCCATATTAATTCTTACAGGAGAGAATTTTCCTTCCTAGGGGTAGATTTCCTCTCACTTCCTGTTGTCTTCTTGCGTTTGCAAGTAGGAGTCGTTTGTAAGTTGGATGTTTGAAAGTAGGGACCTGCCGTATATACTCTGCAGAAATAGGCCCCTTAGTTGTTGGTGTTGGCACAACACTGTAAGCACTCACAGTTACTCTTGGTTGGTGCTGGAACGCCCTGCTGTCAACTATTATATCAGGAATTGTAATTACATATAATTGTTGAACAGTGGTAGTAAAAATTGGGCCTTTGATGGTGGTGCTGGTGCCACAACACTGTAAGCCCTGACAGTTACTCTTGGTGGGTGCAGCAATGGGCCCTGCTGTGAATTATTAGATCAAGAATTGTAATTGCATGCCCCTGTTGAACAGGGGCTGAAAAATTGGGCCTTTCGTGGTGGTGGTGGTGGTGTTGCCACAACACTGTAAGCCCTCAGAGTTACTCTTGGTGGGTGCAGGAATGGGCCCTGCTGTGAATTATTAGATCAAGAATTGTAATTACATGCCCCTTTTGAACAGGGGCTGAAAAATTGGGCCTTTCGTGGTGGTGGTGGTGGTGGCGTTGCCACAACACTGTAAGCCCTCAGAGTTACTCTTGGTGGGTGCAGCAATGGGCCCTGCTGTGAATTATTAGATCAAGAATTGTAATTACATGCCCCTGTTGAACAGGGGCTGAAAAATTGGGCCTTAGGCACTGGTGGCACAACACTGCAACCCCTCACAGATACTGTACTTGGAGCACAGCAATGAGCCCTGTTGCAAAGTATTGCTTCAAAAATTGTAATGACACGCCCCTGTTAAACAGGGGCTGAAAAATTGGGCCTTAGGCACTGGTGGCACAACACTCCAACCCCTCACAGATACTGTACTTGGAGCACAGCAATGAGACCTGTTGCAAAGTATTGCTTCAAAAATTGTAATTACACGCCCCTGTTAAACAGGGGCTGAAAAATTGGGCCTTAGCCACTGGTGGCGGCACCCATAAACAAAAATGATCTTCCAAGCTATCATCATCAATCGTATCATTGAGGACTCGGAGGAGGAGGATAGCCAGTCAACATAACAGCACAGGCACTCAGCATCAGCATCAGTCTTGAAGGGATGTGACATGTTAAAATCAATTAGTCTGTTATATCAGCATCAGGTGTGTGGTAGCTGGTGGTGATCCAAGACTGGTTCATCTTGATGAAAGTCAGTCGATCAACCGAGTCGGTGGACAGGCGCACCCTGTGATCCGTGACAAATCCTCCAGCAGCACTGAATGTGCGTTCCGAAAGAACGCTGGATGTAGGACAGGCCAGTAGCTCAATTGCATACTGTGCAAGCTCTGGCCAGTGATCCATCCTCAAGACCCAGTAAGCCAGAGGATTTTCGGTGGGGAAGGTGTCCAAGTCTGACCTTGCCCCTAGATATTCCTGCACCATGTTTATCAGACGCTGGCGATGGTTGCTGGAACCGATCATACTTTGGGGCTGCGGACTAAAGAATTGTCTGAACGCATCGGTCAGACGGCCACCTTCCCCACCGCTCCTTCTTTGACTGGCCGAAGCCTCAGCAACTCGTTGTCCAGGACCAGGAGTTTGTAACCTCCCAGTCTCTGGGAACGCGTTGCACAGACCTTTCTGCAAGGCCTCCCGGAGTTGTCTCATCCTCTGCTCCCTCTGCGACGGTAACATAAGGTCCGCAACCTTTCCCTTGTACCGTGGATCAAGGAGAGTGGCCAGCCAGTAATGGTCCCTCTCCTTGATCCGAAGAATACGAGGATCCTTCCGCAGACTTTGCAGGATCAGGGAGGCCATGCAGCGTAGGTTAGCTGAGGCATTCGGTCCGGAGTCCTCTGGGTCACTAAGGACGACATGATCCGCAGCCACCTCCTCCCAGCCACGTACAAGTCCACTGGTTTCTTGGGACTGTAAATCATCCCTAAAAGACTGCTGCTGATGATGCTGAGTGCCAGCCTCCACCTCCATGCTGACACAATCCTCCTCCTCCTCCTCCTCCTCCTCTTCCTGTGCGATGGGTGGGACAGAAGGAACACTGTCTGGGTAAAGGGGGCCTTGAGAGGCAAGGAAGTCCTCCTCTTCCTGCCTCTGTTCTGCCTCAAGTGCCCTGTCCATTATTCCATGCAGCGTGTGCTCCAACAGGTGGACAAGAGGTACAGTGTCACTGATGCATGCACTGTCACTGCTCACCATCCTCGTGGCCTCCTCAAATGGTGCCAGGACAGTGCATGCATCCCTGATCATGCCCCACTGGCGTGGAGAAAAAAAAACAAGCTCCCCTGACCCTGTCCTGGTGCCGTAGTCGCACAGGTACTCATTGATGGCCCTCTGCTGCGTGTGCAGCCACTGCAGCATGGCCAACGTTGAGTTCCACCTGGTGGGCATGTCACATATAAGGCGGTTCTTGGGCAGGTTCAACTCCTTTTGCAGCTCAGCCAGGCGAGCACTGGCATTATAAGATCTGCGGAAATGCACACAGACTTTCCTGGCCTGCCTCAGGACATCCTGTAAGCCCGGGTACCTGCCCAAGAACCGCTGCACCACCAGGTTAAGGACGTGAGCCACACAGGGCACATGGGTCAGTTGTCCCTGTCGGAGGGCGGAGAGGAGGTTGGTGCCATTGTCACAAACCACCATTCCTGGCTTAAGCTGGCGTGGCGTCAACCACCTCTCGGCCTGGCCCTGCAGAGCAGACAGGACCTCTGCCCCAGTGTGGCTTCTGTCCTCCAAACACACCAGCGCAAGCACGGCATGGCATCTTTTTGCCTGCGTACTTGCGTAGCCCCTTGAACGGCTACGGAGCACCGCTGGTTCAGAGGACAAAGCACAGGAAGAGGCCATGGAGGAAGAAGAGGAGGGGGTGGAGGAGAGAGGTGTGTCACAACCAGTAGTAGCATTTTGGAGGCGTGGCGGTGGAACAACCTCCAACACTACTGCACCTTGTCCTGCATCCTTCCCAGCTGCCAAAAGAGTGACCCAATGGGTCGTGAAAGAAAGGTAACGTCCCTGTCCATGCCTGCTGGACCATGAGTCAGCGGTAATATGCACCTTACCGCTGACCGCCCTGTCCAGCGAGGCCAAGACATTGCCTTCCACATGCCGGTAGAGAGCGGGAATAGCCTTCCGTGAGAAAAAGTGGCGTTTGGGAACCTGCCACTGAGGAACCGCACATTGCACAAACTCACGGAAGGGGGCCGAGTCTACCAACTGAAAAGGCAGCAGTTGAAGCGCTAGCAATTTAGCCAAGCTAGCATTCAACCGCTGGGCATGTGGATGGCTGGGAGTGAACTTCTTTTGACGGCCCAGCAGCTGGGGCAGGGAAATTTGCCTGCTAGAATCGGACGTCGGTGTACTGCTAGCAGAGTGGCCGCAAGTACTTGGCTGTGACACACCTAATTCTACACCTTCATTCCTCTCAGTGCATGTTTCAGAGAGGACTGAAGTTATAGTGGGGTTGGAGATCCCAGCTGATGCGGTGCAAGGAGAGGTCCGCTTTGTTCTTTGGTGTGGGTCTTTGAGGTAGGCTTGCCAACGAGCTGCATGGCAGGTCAACATATGTCTGGTCAGGCATGCCAAGCGGCTGATGTTTTGGCCACGCGATATACGCTTGAGACATATGTTGCAAACAGCAGCTGTGCGATCTGATGCACTAGCCTCAAAAAAGGCCCACACCAAAGAACTTTTTGAATGACGGGCAGAGGCAGCGCCCTGCACAGGCGGAGCTCTGCGGTGTGATTCCGTCGGCGTACTGCCCTTACGCTGGCCACCAAAGGGCATCCTGCCTCGTTGGAGATGTGCCTCCTCCTCATCCTCCTCCTCCTCCTCTCTCCTATTAGGCACCCACGTGGAGTCAGTGACCTCATCATCCCCTCCCTCCTCATCACTGGAGCCAATCTGGCAGTATGCTGCAGCTGCTGGAACATGACTGCCAGATTGGTGTCCTTCTTGAGCATCCCCTCTGTCTGCTCTCACGCTACTGCCTTCCTCTAGCTGGGTTTCATCATCAGACCCTTCGAAACGCTGGGCATCCTCCTGGAGCATGTACCCAACACTGTGCTCAAACAGTTCGGGGGACTCCTCAGGAGGAGGACATGGTGGGTCTAGGGAAGGAGTGACTGATGATGAGTCTGACATTGATACCAGGGAAGAGGACGCTTTGGCAGCTGCTTTGCCAGTACCCTGAGCCTGGGTGAGAGAGGATGAGGAGGAGGAGGAGGGCTTGGTCATCCACTCTACCAAGTCTTCGGCATGAACATGTCTCAACATGTCTCAACATGTCCAGCTGCCGAAAAGAAGGACAAGCGTGTCCCATGGCCATGTGCTGATGACAATGCACCGCGTCCACGACCAGCACTGTTGCCCCCAGACACAGAGCCTGCTTGCCCTCTTTTATTGCCTCCTGACTGTCTGCCTCTCCTTGTTTGCCTTCCAGACATTCTAATGGATGGCCTGCAGGGAGATGGGAAAAAAGCAATAAGGGCTACCTTCAGGTGTCCTTCTCTGTCCCTTTACTTAAGGATTTCTAAATATGGTTGAGGATGATTGCTTTCGCACAGAATAGCACAATGACAATTTCCCTGACTGTCCAAAAAACAAGGATTTCAAAGATGGTTGATGAGGAATGCTTTAGCACAGTATAGCACAATGAGAATTTCCCTCACTGTCCTTCCCTGTCCCTACAAACAAGGATTAGCACAGTAAAACACACTGACACTCTCCCTACCTATAGTTTTCTGTCCCTATAAAAAATGTTTTTTTAAAGATGGTTGATGATGAATGCTTTAGCACAGTATAGCACAATGAGAATTTCCCTCACTGTCCTTCCCTGTCCCTACAAACAAGGATTAGCACAGTAAAACACACTGACACTCTCCCTACCTATAGTTTTCTGTCCCTATAAAAAATGTTTTTTTAAAGATGGTTGATGATGAATGCTTTAGCACAGTATAGCACAATGAGACTTTCCCTCACTGTCCTTCCCTGTCCCTACAAACAAGGATTAGCACAGTAAAACACACTGACACTCTCCCTACCTATAGTTTTCTGTCCCTATAAAAAATGTTTTTTTAAAGATGGTTGATGATGAATGCTTTAGCACAGTATAGCACAATGAGAATTTCCCTCACTGTCCTTCCCTGTCCCTACAAGCAAGGTTTAGCACAGTAAAACACACTGACACTCTCCCTACCTATAGTTTTCTGTCCCTAGAAAAAATGTTTTTTTAAAGATGGTTGATGATGAATGCTTTAGCACAGTATAGCACAATGAGAATTTCCCTCACTGTCCTTCCCTGTCCCTACAAACAAGGTTTAGCACAGTAAAACACACTGACACTCTCCCTACCTATAGTTTTCTGTCCCTATAATTTTTTTTTTTTAAAGATGGTTGATGATGAATGCTTTAGCACAGTATAGCACAATGAGAATTTCCCTCACTGTCCTTCCCTGTCCCTACAAACAAGGATTAGCACAGTAAAACACACTGACACTCTCCCTACCTATAGTTTTCTGTCCCTATAAAAAATGTTTTTTTAAAGATGGTTGATGATGAATGCTTTAGCACAGTATAGCACAATGAGAATTTCCCTCACTGTCCTTCCCTGTCCCTACAAACAAGGATTAGCACAGTAAAACACACTGACACTCTCCCTACCTATAGTTTTCTGTCCCTATAAAAAATGTTTTTTTAAAGATGGTTGATGATGAATGCTTTAGCACAGTATAGCACAATGAGAATTTCCCTCACTGTCCTTCCCTGTCCCTACAAACAAGGATTAGCACAGTAAAACACACTGACACTCTCCCTACCTATAGTTTTCTGTCCCTATAAAAAATGTTTTTTTAAAGATGGTTGATGATGAATGCTTTAGCACAGTATAGCACAATGAGAATTTCCCTCACTGTCCTTCCCTGTCCCTACAAACAAGGATTAGCACAGTAAAACACACTGACACCCTCCCTACCTATAGTTTTCTGTCCCTATAAAAAATGTTTTTTTAAAGATGGTTGATGATGAATGCTTTAGCACAGTATAGCACAATGAGAATTTCCCTCACTGTCCTTCCCTGTCCCTACAAACAAGGATTAGCACAGTAAAACACACTGACACTCTCCCTACCTATAGGTTTCTGTCCCTATAAAAAATGTTTTTTTAAAGATGGTTGATGATGAATGCTTTAGCACAGTATAGCACAATGAGAATTTCCCTCACTGTCCTTCCCTGTCCCTACAAACAAGGATTAGCACAGTAAAACACACTGACACTCTCCCTACCTATAGTTTTCTGTCCCTATAAAAAATGTTTTTTTAAAGATGGTTGATGATGAATGCTTTAGCACAGTATAGCACAATGAGAATTTCCCTCACTGTCCTTCCCTGTCCCTACAAACAAGGTTTAGCACAGTAAAACAGACTGACACTCTCCCTACCTATCCTTCTCTTTCCCTAAACTAAAGGAATCCAGGTTAAGCAAGAAAAAAAAATGTCACTGTCCCTGCCTATGCTTCTCTTTCCCTGCTCCGGAACACACTACACTAGGCCGCCGTGCTGGCGGCCTTTTATAGTGTGGGGCGTGTACTAAACACCCTCAGCAATAATTGGCCACAGGCATCCTGCCTGTGGCCAATCATTGCTCTCCTCGCTGCCGGCGCTGTGATTGGCCAAGCATGCGGGGTCACAGTGCATGCTTGGCCAATCACAGCGCCTGGATGACACTGTGATGGCGTAGTGCATTGTGGGCCGCGAATTAGGCGCAAACGGCCCAAATCGTTCGTTGTTCGGCGAACGATCGAACAGCCGATGTTCGAGTCGAACGTATGTTCGACTCGAACACCGAGCTCATCCCTACTCTTCATTTGTCCTTCATTTTGGTCTGATCTATATAGTTGTATATAAAATGCACTTTTTACCTTTAAAAAGTGTTTCCCAGTGCTAAACCTTTCATCCAATTTTTAAATTGCTGCATTTGTAAATTCCAGAAGCCAATATAAAGGAATAGTAGTGGTAAAAAAAAACACTTGTGGGTTTGACTATTTTTTTTTTATTCTCCTTTAAGGGGGCGTGACAGAGGTGTGTCCTATGCCTACATACCTTTGCTAATAGGTGTCCCTCGTTCGAATCTCAAAAAATTGGGAGGTATGTAACTGTATCCACCCAGAAAAGAAATATAAACTTTTGGTGGATAAGGCATTTAAAATTGGCCTACCATTATGTCTGTATGTTAAAAAAAAAAAAGTTTTGGAAGATAAAGTGGATCAGAAAGTTGATATGAAAGGATTTCAAGCATGCCTTTGGAATTCTAATCCAATGGAATAATAATTGCCTTGCTTTCAATATAAAGCTTAGACATTCCATTCTATGGAGATTGTTACTTTAAGGCTGCAGCCTGACAGAATATATATTATATATGAATATTAACAGTATACTTTCTTGAAAAATGTTAACTTGGCTTTACAATGTAAATTATCTTCAGAGTGCTGTAGATACACACTATAATACATGCTAGTTGTTTCACAACCAAAATGCTTTCAGGTCTGCCTATCATGTAGTGTGAACCAGATGTTTAATATCCAGCAATATGGCATGCAATGGAACCTCCGATCACTTTTATCAACCTGTTTTATGAAGTGATTCATAGAGAATGCTTCATAACCCAAATTTCTCGGGAAGGAATCAAAATGAAATGTTACAAGTTGACGTGCAGTACATGTTGACACCAAAAACAATAAGCGTTTGATCCAAATTCATTTGAACATGTGGAAATGGAACACTTAGGAAAGTAAGATACCTGCGTTATGCAGCCATGATGCTAGCAATTATATGATTTCCTCACATCCAAAGAAGCAATCTGCCTCTTCAAAGGATGGAATATTAAGGCTTTTTGTCAGACATGTGCTAATAATTTGTTGGCAAAAGCAAGCACTGTTACGAAAGAAGTGCTGTAAGCTGCTTTTTTTTAAAGTAGTGCTTACAGTTATTTTGTTACAAGTAAATATGTTTACTTCATTTTTTTTTTAACTGAGATTTCCAAAAACGGGGCCTTTTACAATTTTAAGCTCCATATTCCACATTTGTGTAATCTTTACCTTTGTTAAGCTGTTAAACTGTTAAGCTATAGTACCCAACTGTCTCTGATTTCGAGGGACTGTCCCTGATTTGGAAGAAAGTCCCTCTGTCACTCTTTCCTCCTCATTTGTCCCTCATTTTGGTCTGATCTATATAGCTGTATATAAAATGCACTATTGATCTTTCAAAAAGTGTTTCCCAGTGCTAAACCCATCCAGTTTCCAAATTGCTGCATCTGTAAATTTCAAAAGCCAATAAGGAATAGTAGTTGTAAAAAAAAGCACTTGTGGATTTAACCAATCATTTTTTTTGTACAATTCTCCTTGTCTTATGCCTACATACTTTTGCTAATAGGTGTCCCACATTCCCATCTCAAAAAATTGGGAGGTATGGTTAAACCATTATCTACAGAATCTTCAAATGGCAAAAATGTTTTTATTTTTTTCAGAAATTTTGCACAAGCAGACTATTTAAGATAAGTGATTTTTGTATCAAAATGTAAACCTTGCAGTACAATGTAAGGTCTGTTTATAATGTCAAGACCCCTGCTCCCTCTAAAAATCACTAGCCCATGCTATATGCAAAAGGTACTTCCGGACCTGCTCACGCCAATATAAATCGGCACTTTGAAGAGGGATATCTTTGTTATGGCAGCAGCTAGGTGCCATAACCTCGGTATCCTCTTCTTCAGTGAGTGGTCCGGTTTCCGCTAAAAGTGGTCTCTGCGATGGATTCGCCGTAAGATCACTTTTATCGGCAGTGGGAGAGGGCGTCCCTGCCACTCTCCGGTGCCCTCCGCCGCGTACCGGAGCCGTCGGTAGCAGTGGAGGCAATCGGGTCATCTTCCTGGCTTGGTATGGAGACGAACGAGGGGAAGATGGCCCCCACCCTTCTCCATACCATTGCAGGGCAGAAGCGACATCAAAAAGTCACTTCCGCCCATAACTATTAAAGCAACATTTTTTTTTAATGATATTTAATTTGTTTTTATTGCATTTTAGCGTAAATATGAGATCTGAGGTCTTTTTGACCCCAGATCTCGTATTTAAGAGGTCCTGGCATGCTTTTTTTCTATTACAAGGGATGTTTACATCCCTTGTAATAGGAATAAAGGTGACACAATTTTCCCATTGAGCTCGCGTGCAGAAGCGAACACATACGTGAGCAGAGCCCGCATATCAAAGCCGTGTTTAAACCACACATGTGAGCCATCACCACGATCGGTAGAGTGAGAGCAATAATTCTAGACCTAGACCTCCTCTGTAACACAAAACATACTACCTGTAGAATTTTTAAAACCTCGCCTATGATTTTTAAGGGTAAAAGTTTGTCGCCATTCCACGAGCGGCACAATTTTGAAGTGTGACATGTTAGGTATCAATTTATTCAGCGTAACATTATCTTTCACAATATAAAAAAAAGTGGGCTTATTTTTTAATAAAAAAAACAGATTTTTTTTCAAAAAAGACCACTGCACAAATACGGTGTGACAGGAAGTATTGGAAAGACCGCAATTTTATTCTCTGGGGTGTTAGAACCTCGGATTGCGAGTAACGCGGTTAACGAGCGTTTCGCAATACGAGCACTGTATTTTTTAAAATCGTAACTCGGTTTGCGAGTGTTGTCTCGCAACTTGAGCACGATTCAGGCCAAAGTGGTGTGCAGTACCGCGTTTGGCCTGAGGTGGGGGGGGGGGCGTTAGAGCCGAGCAGAGCCGAACATCGCCGATCCCAGCCGAACCATTTTAAAAAGCGGGTAAGCAATGGTGCCCTAAGAATTTTCTCAGTACATATTACCTTCTACTCTTTCATGACTTGAGGTCAATGCCTAGATGCCCAGGCCAAATTTAGCAGAATAAGTACGCATCAGTTTCAGTTAACTTGACAATAACTCTATGACTAATATGCATACTCAATTTTGATATATTTTCAAGGGCATATAGGGCTTTGATTTGGTACTCTATTTTAATATACGGTAACCCCCATTTTACTGTAGTTTTATTTTACTTACTGTAAACTTTTTTTTTTCAATTTTTATTACATTTTTATTTAATTGTTTATTTTTAATACTGGACATTTACTTTGTAAAACTGATAGTTCTGCAAGTGCCACTGTAGCCTGAAGGTGACCATGGTTCTGCTGCATGTTATCCTTTTATCATAGCTGACATAGATTGACAGCGAGAATTGAGAGCCAGCAGCTGCAGAGCAAAGTGCTGGAAAAGTGCCTGGCATTATTTATGGCCCCATGCTCCAGGGGTTCTGTGTGGCCTCTCTGCTTTGCACCTGGACAAGAGGGGTGGCATATATACAAAACAGATCCCCGCTATTTTCCTCCTGCAGCCGCTGGAAGTCTGCTTCTCCTCCTCTCCCTCCCACCTGCATTTAGCAGCTGCAGGAGGAAAATGGAGGGGATCGGTTTGTGTATATGCCGCGCATCCTGTCCAGAGAACAGAGTGAGTGATCAGTACCGATCACTCACTGTGTTTACTATGCTTCAGTTTGTGAATGAATGGGAAACTCTGTACAGAGTTATTCCTGTTCATTCATTCTGTGCTGCTTAAGCTACAGAGATGGAGATTGAGGGCTGTGTCCTCAGACTCCTTTCTCTGTCTCAAAAGTGAGACATCAGGGGTCTGTTTAGACCCCTGATATTTCACCAAAGCCCCCCAGCAGGGCTGAAAAAAAAGAATACCGTATGTAAAAATAATATAAAATTTTATTTGAAAGATAAAATAAAATGGTAAAAAAAATATATAGAAAAAACTACTGACACTGTCCACTGCCCTATTGACTCCACCCACTGCTCTACTGACCCCGTCATCTCCCCTACTGCCAAAGTTCACTGCCATACTGATTGACACCATCCACTGCCCTATGACTGACAATGTCCACTGCACTACTGACTGACCCCTCCCTCTGCCCTACTGACTGGCACCGTCCACTGGCCTGTGACTGACACTGTCCACTAGTCTACTGACTAGACATGTGCACTGCTAAAAAATTTGTTCATTTTCGTTTTCGTTTCATTTGTTTTTTAGCTATTTTCGGAAATTTTGAAAATTTGAAGATTCTGAAATTCTGAAATTCTAAAATTCTGAAATTCTAAAATTTGGAATTCGGAATTCGGAAATTCGGAATTCGGAAATTCGGAAATTAGAAAATTAGAAAATTCAGCAATTTGAAAATTTTCTAATTCAGAATTTTCGAATTTCCGAATTTTCAAAATTCAGAATTTTCGAATTTCGGATTTTCAAAATTCTAAATTTTCGAAATCCAAAAATTCGGAAATTAAAAAATTCTGAAATTTCGGAATTAACAAATTTGTCAAAAATGTACACTGTTCACTGCTCTACTGACTGGCACTGTCCACTTTTAAGGTAGGCTAAATTTATATTTTTACAGTAACATTTGTTTTATTATATTTTTATATGTTTTCCTTACTATTTACTTAGTTAGGCCTTGCTAGTTAGTTACTAAAGAAAAAAGGGTACCGATCCCCGGTGATCTCTAAGCTCTTTCATGTTGTTCCAGGGCATTCAAAATAATTGGAGAGGTATGTAAAAATGTGGACAGTTTCTCCAAAATCTTTTAAATAACCCTCAATAAGTAAACCCAAGATCTGAAATAACTCTTTAGTCACTTAGAGTATCTTGGCGTGTGGTGGAAGTGGCAGGTGGTAGTGAGGGGGCCCCAGACCAACTTTTGCATCGGGCCCACAGACTTCAAGTTACACCTCTGTGCCTGGGGAGGTTGTTACCACTTTATAGCACAGTAAATACATTATACTCGCAGACATTCCATGTTGTCAGTTTCATATTTAACAAATTTCCTTCTTGATGATTTACTGTACATAATATGAAATATTAAACTGCATTAAAGAAGTAGTAAAAACTTGGTATTAAAAAAAGTATTTTTTTTCTCTTGGACTTATAGGGATGATTTATTTTCTATTATCACCGTCCTTGCATATGTTACCAAGCAACACAATTTATATTTCTTGAAGTTAAGTCATTTAAAACTTGCCACCTTAGATTTTACCAACTCTGCAAATCAGGTTTGTATAATCACTTTTGCTTACAATGTTAGTACGACACCTAGTTGGCTTGTAGTAAAACGTATACAACAATGGACCTACTGCATTTTTGAGCAACTCATTTGGTAAAGGACGAATTGTATTTGCCTGTTTGTGCTGTGTGCCATCATTGAAAAGAACAGAATAAGAAATAATACTACTGGTTTAATTTTTCACTGATCTGATCTGCTTCACGTGTTATGCCTTTTACACACGATCGGAATTTCTGATGGAAAAAGTCCGACTGACTTTTTCCATCGGATATTCCGACCATGTGTATGCCCCATCTGACTTTTTCCATCGGAAATTCCGAGGAATTCCGTCGGAGTTTAGATAGAGAACATGTTCTCTTTTACTCCGAGGCAAAAGTCCAACCGTGTGTACGGGGCATTACTACACCCATTATGAAGAACTGCATCTTTACACACTTACTGGAAATTGTTCTTTTATCTAGTATGTAGATATATAATTTTTGAGTGGAAAAATACATTTTAAGATTACATTTATTGTATTGAGTAAAAAGGGCATTGTATTAAATAAATCTTAATGCATTTGTTTAAAGATTTCAGAAGGAATCAAAGGTGGCAGGCTTAGCCATGAAGTATAAAAGGAACATCACAGTACACAACAAGTTCTGCCTCTATTGATGCATTTTTACTCAGTGTCTGGTGGTGGCGAATGTGAAGATTGGTGGCAGACAAGCTGGGGAACTACTACATGAGGTGGAGGATGCCACAACAGAAAATAAGTGAAAGAAAGGGATCTGCACTTGCATGTTTTTCCTCTTACTTCCAGTTAGTGATGAGCCGAACACCCCCGGGTTCGGTTCGCACCAGAACCCGCGAACGGACCGAAAGTTTGCACGAACGTTAGAACCCTATTAAATACAATGGATGCGAAAGTTCGAAATCTAAAGTGCTAATTATAACGACTATTATGCATGTTATTGTCCTAAAAAGGGTTTGGGAACCCGGGTTCTGCACCAGGGGACATGTATCAATGCAAAAATAAGTTTTAAAAACTGCAGTTTTTTGGGAGCAGTCATTTTAATGATGCATAAAGTGAAAAAAGACAAATATTCCTTTAAATATCGTACCTGGGGGGTGTCTAAAGTATGCCTGTGAAGTGCCATGTGTTTCCCGTGTTTAGAACTGTCCTTGCACAAAATTACATTTCTAAAGGAAAAAAAGCCATTTAAAACTGCTTGCGGCTTTAATGTAATGTCTGGTCCCGGTAATATGGATGAAAATCTTTAAGAAAAATGGCATAGCTACCTCATCAGACCCCCCCCCCCACCCCAGCCCATTACCAGCCCCTTTGGGTCTTGTATGGATATTAAGGGGAACCCCGCACACAAAATAAAAAAGGCCCTATATACTTCGAACAGCCGTATACAGGCGGTGCATACAAGACAGGGACTGTAGGTTTGTTCTTATGTAGAATCTGTTTGTAATTTTGAACAGGTACATTGTTTAAGTTTAGCTCCAGCCAAAAAATCTATTTTTAAGCTTTTTGGAAAATATAGGGAAGGGTTATCACCCCTGTAACATTTGTTTTGCTGTCTGTGCAGTGTGCACCTGTTCAGAACAGTTCACCTCACTTTCCGTCCTAATGACAAATGTTTTTTGAAAATTTGAGGTTTTTATTGAAACAAGAATTGGTGATAAAGCATCAGTGGAGAGGAGACACTTTTTTTCCCATATTAACTCTTACAGGAGAGAATATCCCTTCCTAGTGGTAGATTTCCTCTCACTTCCTGTTGTATCCTTCCGTTTGCAAGGAGGAGTCGTTTGTAAGTTGGATGTTTGAAAGTAGGGGCCTGCCGTATATACTCTGCTGAAATTTGCCCCTTACATGTTGGTGTTGACACAACACTGTAAGGCCTCACAGTTACTCTTGGTGGGCGCAGGAATGGGCCCTGCTGTGAATTATTAGATCAAGAATTGTAATTACATGCCCCTGTTAAACAGGGGCAGAAAAATTGGGCCTTAGGCACTGGTGCCACAACACTGCAACCCCTCACAGATACTGTACTTGGAGCACAGCAATGAGCCCTGTTGCAAAGTATTGCATCAAAAATTGTAATTACACGCCCCTGTTAAACAGGGGCTGAAAAATTGGGCCTTAGGCACTGGTGCTGGTGCCACAACACTGCAACCTCTCCCAGATACTCTAGTTGGAGTGCAGGAATGAGCCCTGCTGCAAAGCATTGCATAAAAAATTGTAATTACATGCCCCTGTTAAACAGGGGCTAAAAAATTGGGCCTTAGCCACTGGTGGCGGCACCCAGAAACAAAAATGTTCTTCCAAGCTAGTGATGAGCCGAACACCCCCGGGTTCGGTTCGCACCAGAACCCGCGAACGGACCGAAAGTTCGTACGAACATTAGAACCCTATTAAATACAATGGATGCGAACGTTCGAATTCTAAAGTGCTAATTATAACGACTATTATGCATGTTATTGTCCTAAAAAGGGTTTGGGAACCCGGGTTCTGCACCAGGGGACATGTATCAATGCAAAAAGAAGTTTTAAAAACGGTCGTTTTTCGGGAGCAGTCATTTTAATGATGCATAAAGTGAAAAAAAAAAAGTCAAATATTCCTTTAAATATCGTACCTGGGGGGTGTCTAAAGTATGCCTGTGAAGTGCCACGTGTTTCCCGTGTTTAGAACTGTCCCTGCACAAAATGACACTTCTAAAGGAAAAAAAAGCCATTTAAAACTGCTTGCGGCTTTAATGTAATGTCTGGTCCCGGTAATATGGATGAAAATCTTTAAGAAAAATGGCATAGCTACCCCATGACCCCCCCCCCACCCCAGCCCATTACCAGCCCCTTTGGGTCTTGTATGGATATTAAGGGGAACCCCGCACATAAAATAAAAAAGGCCCTATATACTCTGAACAGCCGTATACAGGTGGTGCATACAAGACAGGGACTGTAGGTTTGTTCTTATGTAGAATCTGTTTGTAATTTTGAACAGGTACATTGTTTAAGTGTAGCTCCAGCCCAAAAATCTATTTTTAAACTTTTTGGAAAACATAGGTAAGGGTTATCACCCCTGTAACATTTGTTTTGCTGTCTGTGCCCCTGTTCAGAACATTTCACCTCACTTTCCGTCCCAATGACAACTGTTTTTGAAATGTGGTGTTTTTCTTGAAACAAGGATTGCTGATAAAGCATCAGTACAGAGGAGACACCTTTCTCCCATATTAATTCTTACAGGAGAGAATTTTCCTTCCAAGGGGTAGATTTCCTCTCACTTCCTGTTGTCTTCTTGCGTTTGCAAGTAGGAGTCGTTTGTAAGTTGGATGTTTGAAAGTAGGGACCTGCCGTATATACTCTGCAGAAATAGGCCCGTTAGTTGTTGGTGTTGGCACAACACTGTAAGCACTCACAGTTACTCTTGGTTGGTGCTGGAACGCCCTGCTGTCAACTATTATATCAGGAATTTTAATTACATATAATTGTTGAACAGTGGTAGTAAAAATTGGGCCTTTGATGGTGGTGCTGGTGCCACAACACTGTAAGCCCTGACTCTTGGTGGGTGCAGCAATGGGCCCTGCTGTGAATTATTAGATCAAGAATTGTAATTGCATGCCCCTGTTAAACAGGGGCTGAAAAATTGGGCCTTTCGTGGTGGTGGTGGTGGTGGTGGTGGTGGTGGTGTTGCCACAACACTGTAAGCCCTCAGAGTTACTCTTGGTGGGTGCAGGAATGGGCCCTGCTGTGAATTATTAGATCAAGAATTGTAATTACATGCCCCTTTTGAACAGGGGCTGAAAAATTGGGCCTTTCGTGGTGGTGGTGGTGGTGGCGTTGCCACAACACTGTAAGCCCTCAGAGTTACTCTTGGTGGGTGCAGCAATGGGCCCTGCTGTGAATTATTAGATCAAGAATTGTAATTACATGCCCCTTTTGAACAGGGGCTGAAAAATTGGGCCTTTCGTGGTGGTGGTGGTGGTGGCGTTGCCACAACACTGTAAGCCCTCAGAGTTACTCTTGGTGGGTGCAGCAATGGGCCCTGCTGTGAATTATTAGATCAAGAATTGTAATTACATGCCCCTGTTGAACAGGGGCTGAAAAATTGGGCCTTAGGCACTGGTGGCACAACACTACAACCCCTCACAGATACTGTACTTGGAGCACAGCAATGAGCCCTGTTGCAAAGTATTGCTTCAAAAATTGTAATGACACGCCCCTGTTAAACAGGGGCTGAAAAATTGGGCCTTAGGCACTGGTGGCACAACACTCCAACCCCTCACAGATACTGTACTTGGAGCACAGCAATGAGCCCTGTTGCAAAGTATTGCTTCAAAAATTGTAATGACACGCCCCTGTTAAACAGGGGCTGAAAAATTGGGCCTTAGGCACTGGTGGCACAACACTCCAACCCCTCACAGATACTGTACTTGGAGCACAGCAATGAGCCCTATGGCAAATTATTGCTTCAAAAATTGTAATTACACGCCCCTGTTAAACAGGGGCTGAAAAATTGGGCCTTAGCCACTGGTGGCGGCACCCATAAACAAAAATGATCTTCCAAGCTATCATCATCAATCGTATCATTGAGGACTCGGAGGAGGAGGATAGCCAGTCAACATAACAGCACAGGCACTCAGCATCAGCATCAGTCTTGAAGGGATGTGACATGTTAAAATCAATTAGTCTGTTATATCAGCATCAGGTGTGTGGTAGCTGGTGGTGATCCAAGACTGGTTCATCTTGATGAAAGTCAGTCGATCAACCAAGTCGGTGGACAGGCGCACCCTGTGATCCGTGACAAATCCTCCAGCAGCACTGAATGTGCGTTCCGAAAGAACGCTGGATGCAGGACAGGCCAGTAGCTCAATTGCATACTGTGCAAGCTCTGGCCAGTGATCCATCCTCAAGACCCAGTAAGCCAGAGGATTTTCGGTGGGGAAGGTGTCCAAGTCTGACCTTGCCCCTAGATATTCCTGCACCATGTTTATCAGACGCTGGCGATGGTTGCTGGAACCGATCATACTTTGGGGCTGCGGACTAAAGAATTGTCTGAACGCATCGGTCAGACGGCCACCTTCCCCACCGCTCCTTCTTTGACTGGCCGAAGCCTCAGCAACTCGTTGTCCAGGACCAGGAGTTTGTAACCTCCCAGTCTCTGGGAACGCGTTGCACAGACCTTTCTGCAAGGCCTCCCGGAGTTGTCTCATCCTCTGCTCCCTCTGCGACGGTAACATAAGGTCCGCAACCTTACCCTTGTACCGTGGATCAAGGAGAGTGGCCAGCCAGTAATGGTCCCTCTCCTTGATCCGAAGAATACGAGGATCCTTCCGCAGACTTTGCAGGATCAGGGAGGCCATGCAGCGTAGGTTTGCTGAGGCATTCGGTCCGGAGTCCTCTGGGTCACTAAGGACGACATGATCCGCAGCCACCTCCTCCCAGCCACGTACAAGTCCACTGGTTTCTTGGGACTGTAAATCATCCCTAAAAGACTGCTGCTGATGATGCTGAGTGCCAGCCTCCACCTCCATGCTGACACAATCCTCCTCCTCCTCCTCCTCCTCCTCTTCCTGTGCGATGGGTGGGACAGAAGGAACACTGTCTGGGTAAAGGGGGCCTTGAGAGGCAAGGAAGTCCTCTTCTTCCTGCCTCTGTTCTGCCTCAAGTGCCCTGTCCATTATTCCACGCAGCGTGTGCTCCAACAGGTGGACAAGAGGTACAGTGTCACTGATGCATGCACTGTCACTGCTCACCATCCTCGTGGCCTCCTCAAATGGTGCCAGGACAGTGCATGCATCCCTGATCATGCCCCACTGGCGTGGAGAAAAAAAACCAAGCTCCCCTGACCCTGTCCTGGTGCCGTAGTCGCACAGGTACTCATTGATGGCCCTCTGCTGCGTGTGCAGCCGCTGCAGCATGGCCAACGTTGAGTTCCACCTGGTGGGCATGTCACATATAAGGCGGTTCTTGGGCAGGCTCAACTCCTTTTGCAGCTCAGCCAGGCGAGCACTGGCATTATAAGATCTGCGGAAATGCACACAGACTTTCCTGGCCTGCCTCAGGACATCCTGTAAGCCCGGGTACCTGCCCAAGAACCGCTGCACCACCAGGTTAAGGACGTGAGCCACACAGGGCACATGGGTCAGTTGTCCCTGTCGGAGGGCGGAGAGGAGGTTGGTGCCATTGTCGCAAACCACCATTCCTGGCTTAAGCTGGCGTGGCGTCAACCACCTCTCGGCCTGGCCCTGCAGAGCAGACAGGATCTCTGCCCCAGTGTGGCTTCTGTCCCCCAAACACACCAGCGCAAGCACGGCATGGCATCTTTTTGCCTGCGTACTTGCGTAGCCCCTTGAACGGCTACGGAGCACCGCTGGTTCGGAGGACGAACCACAGGAAGAGGCCATGGAGGAAGAAGAAGAGGAGGGGGTGGAGGAGAGAGGTGTGTCACAACCAGTAGTAGCATTTTGGAGGCGTGGCGGTGGAACAACCTCCAACACTACTGCACCTTGTCCTGCATCCTTCCCAGCTGCCAAAAGAGTGACCCAATGGGTCGTGAAAGAAAGGTAACGTCCCTGTCCATGCCTGCTGGACCATGAGTCAGCGGTAATATGCACCTTACCGCTGACCGCCCTGTCCAGCGAGGCCAAGACATTGCCTTCCACATGCCGGTAGAGAGCCGGAATAGCCTTCCGTGAGAAAAAGTGGCGTTTGGGAACCTGCCACTGAGGAACCGCACATTGCACAAACTCACGGAAGGGGGCCGAGTCTACCAACTGAAAAGGCAGCAGTTGAAGCGCTAGCAATTTAGCCAAGCTAGCATTCAACCGCTGGGCATGTGGATGGCTGGGAGTGAACTTCTTTCGACGGTCCAGCAGCTGGGGCAGGGAAATTTGCCTGCTAGAATCGGACGTCGGTGTACTGCTAGCAGAGTGGCCGCAACTACTTGGCTGTGACACACCTAATTCTACACCTTCATTCCTCTCAGTGCATGTTTCAGACAGGACTGAAGTTATAGTGGGGTTGGAGATCCCAGCTGATGCGGTGCAAGGAGAGGTCCGCTTTGTTCTTTGGTGTGGGTCTTTGAGGTAGGCTTGCCAACGAGCTGCATGGCAGGTCAACATATGTCTGGTCAGGCATGTGGTACCCAAGCGGCTGATGTTTTGGCCACGCGATATACGCTTGAGACATATGTTGCAAACAGCAGCTGTGCGATCTGATGCACTAGCCTCAAAAAAGGCCCACACCAAAGAACTTTTTGAATGACGGGCAGAGGCAGCGCCCTGCACAGGCGGAGCTCTGCGGTGTGATTCCGTCGGTGTACTGCCCTTACGCTGGCCACCAAAGGGCATCCTGCCTCGTTGGAGATGTGCCTCCTCCTCATCCTCCTCCTCCTCCTCTCTCCTATTAGGCACCCACGTGGAGTCAGTGACCTCATCATCCCCTCCCTCCTCATCACTGGAGCCAATCTGGCAGTATGCTGCAGCTGCTGGAACATGACTGCCAGATTGGTGTCCTTCTTGAGCATCCCCTCTGTCTGCTCTCACGCTACTGCCTTCCTCTAGCTGGGTTTCATCATCAGACCCTTCGAAACGCTGGGCATCCTCCTGGAGCATGTACCCAACACTGTGCTCAAACAGTTCGGGGGACTCCTCAGGAGGAGGACATGGTGGGTCTAGGGAAGGAGTGACTGATGATGAGTCTGACGTTGATACCAGGGAAGAGGACGCTTTGGCAGCTGCTTTGCCAGTACCCTGAGCCTGGGTGAGAGAGGACGAGGAGGAGGAGGAGGGCTTGGTCATCCACTCTACCAAGTCTTCGGCATGATGTGGCTCAACATTTCCAGCTGCCGAAAAGAAGGACAAGCGTGTCCCATGGCCATGTGCTGATGACAATGCACCGCGTCCACGACCAGCACTGTTGCCCCCAGACACAGAGCCTGCTTGCCCTCTTTTATTGCCTCCTGACTGTCTGCCTCTCCTTGTTTGCCTTCCAGACATTCTAATAGATGGCCTGCAGGGAGATGGGAAAAAAGCAATAAGGGCTACCTTCAGGTGTCCTTCTCTGTCCCTTTACTTAAGGATTTCTAAATATGGTTGAGGATGATTGCTTTTGCACAGAATAGCACAACGACAATTTCCCTGACTGTCCAAAAAACAAGGATTTCAAAGATGGTTGATGAGGAATGCTTTAGCACAGTATAGCACAAGGAGAATTTCCCTCACTGTCCTTCCCTGTCCCTAAAAACAAGGATTATCACAGTGAAAGAAACTGACACTCTTCCTACCTATAGTTTTCTGTCCCTAGAAAAAATGTTTTTTTAAAGCTGATTGATGATCAATGCTTTAGCACACTATAGCACAAGTAGAATTTCCCTCACTGTCCTTCCCTGTCCCTAGAAACAAGGATTATCACAGTGAAAGAAACTGACACTCTTCCTACCTATAGTTTTCTGTCCCTAGAAAAAATGTTTTTTTAAAGACGGTTGATGATCAATGCTTTAGCACACTATAGCACAAGGAGAATTTCCCTCACTGTCCTTCCCTGTCCCTAGAAACAAGGATTATCACAGTGAAAGAAACTGACACTCTTCCTACCTATAGTTTTCTGTCCCTAGAAAAAATGTTTTTTTAAAGCTGATTGATGATCAATGCTTTAGCACACTATAGCACAAGGAGAATTTCCCTCACTGTCCTTCCCTGTCCCTAGAAACAAGGATTATCACAGTGAAAGAAACTGACACTCTTCCTACCTATAGTTTTCTGTCCCTAGAAAAAATGTTTTTTTTAAAGCTGATTGATGATCAATGCTTTAGCACACTATAGCACAAGGAGAATTTCCCTCACTGTCCTTCCCTGTCCCTAGAAACAAGGATTATCACAGTGAAAGAAACTGACACTCTTCCTACCTATAGTTTTCTGTCCCTAGAAAAAATGTTTTTTAAAGCTGATTGATGATCAATGCTTTAGCACACTATAGCACAAGGAGAATTTCCCTCACTGTCCTTCCCTGTCCATAGAAACAAGGATTATCACAGTGAAAGAAACTGACACTCTTCCTACCTATAGTTTTCTGTCCCTAGAAAAAATGTTTTTTTAAAGATGGTTGATGATCAATGCTTTAGCACACTATAGCACAAGGAGAATTTTCCTCACTGTCCTTCCCTGTCCCTAGAAACAAGGATTATCACAGTGAAAGAAACTGACACTCTTCCTACCTATAGTTTTCTGTCCCTAGAAAAAATGTTTTTTTTAAAGCTGATTGATGATCAATGCTTTAGCACACTATAGCACAAGGAGAATTTCCCTCACTGTCCTTCCCTGTCCCTAGAAACAAGGATTATCACAGTGAAAGAAACTGACACTCTTCCTACCTATAGTTTTCTGTCCCTAGAAAAAATGTTTTTTTAAAGCTGATTGATGATCAATGCTTTAGCACACTATAGCACAAGGAGAATTTCCCTCACTGTCCTTCCCTGTCCCTAGAAACAAGGATTATCACAGTGAAAGAAACTGACACTCTTCCTACCTATAGTTTTCTGTCCCTAGAAAAAATGTTTTTTTAAAGCTGATTGATGATCAATGCTTTAGCACACTATAGCACAAGGAGAATTTCCCTCACTGTCCTTCCCTGTCCCTAGAAACAAGGATTATCACAGTGAAAGAAACTGACACTCTTCCTACCTATAGTTTTCTGTCCCTAGAAAAAATGTTTTTTTAAAGATGGTTGATGATCAATGCTTTAGCACACTATAGCACAAGGAGAATTTCCCTCACTGTCCTTCCCTGTCCCTAGAAACAAGGATTATCACAGTGAAAGAAACTGACACTCTTCCTACCTATAGTTTTCTGTCCCTAGAAAAAATGTTTTTTTAAAGATGGTTGATGATCAATGCTTTAGCACACTATAGCACAAGGAGAATTTCCCTCACTGTCCTTCCCTGTCCCTAGAAACAAGGATTATCACAGTAAAACACACTGACACTCTCCCTACCTATAGTTTTCTGTCCCTAGAAAAAATGATTTTTTAAAGATGGTTGATGATCAATGCTTTAGCACACTATAGCACAAGGAGAATTTCCCTCACTGTCCTTCCCTGTCCCTAGAAACAAGGATTATCACAGTGAAAGAAACTGACACTCTTCCTACCTATAGTTTTCTGTCCCTAGAAAAAATGTTTTTTTTTAAGCTGATTGATGATCAATGCTTTAGCACACTATAGCACAAGGAGAATGTCCCTCACTGTCCTTCCCTGTCCCTAGAAACAAGGATTATCACAGTGAAAGAAACTGACACTCTTCCTACCTATAGTTTTCTGTCCCTAGAAAAAATGTTTTTTTAAAGACGGTTGATGATCAATGCTTTAGCACACTATAGCACAAGGAGAATTTCCCTCACTGTCCTTCCCTGTCCCTAGAAACAAGGATTATCACAGTGAAAGAAACTGACACTCTTCCTACCTATAGTTTTCTGTCCCTAGAAAAAATGTTTTTTTAAAGCTGATTGATGATCAATGCTTTAGCACACTATAGCACAAGGAGAATTTCCCTCACTGTCCTTCCCTGTCCCTAGAAACAAGGATTATCACAGTGAAAGAAACTGACACTCTTCCTACCTATAGTTTTCTGTCCCTAGAAAAAATGTTTTTTTAAAGCTGATTGATGATCAATGCTTTAGCACACTATAGCACAAGTAGAATTTCCCTCACTGTCCTTCCCTGTCCCTAGAAACAAGGATTATCACAGTGAAAGAAACTGACACTCTTCCTACCTATAGTTTTCTGTCCCTAGAAAAAATGTTTTTTTAAAGATGGTTGATGATCAATGCTTTAGCACACTATAGCACAAGTAGAATTTCCCTCACTGTCCTTCCCTGTCCCTAGAAACAAGGATTATCACAGTGAAAGAAACTGACACTCTTCCTACCTATAGTTTTCTGTCCCTAGAAAAAATGTTTTTTTAAAGCTGATTGATGATCAATGCTTTAGCACACTATAGCACAAGTAGAATTTCCCTCACTGTCCTTCCCTGTCCCTAGAAACAAGGATTATCACAGTGAAAGAAACTGACACTCTTCCTACCTATAGTTTTCTGTCCCTAGAAAAAATGTTTTTTTAAAGCTGATTGATGATCAATGCTTTAGCACACTATAGCACAAGGAGAATTTCCCTCACTGTCCATCCCTGTCCCTAGAAACAAGGATTATCACAGTGAAAGAAACTGACACTCTTCCTACCTATAGTTTTCTGTCCCTAGAAAAAATGTTTTTTTAAAGCTGATTGATGATCAATGCTTTAGCACACTATAGCACAAGTAGAATTTCCCTCACTGTCCTTCCCTGTCCCTAGAAACAAGGATTATCACAGTGAAAGAAACTGACACTCTTCCTACCTATAGTTTTCTGTCCCTAGAAAAAATGTTTTTTTAAAGATGGTTGATGATCAATGCTTTAGCACACTATAGCACAAGGAGAATTTCCCTCACTGTCCTTCCCTGTCCCTAGAAACAAGGATTATCACAGTAAAACACACTGACACTCTCCCTACCTATAGTTTTCTGTCCCTAGAAAAAATGATTTTTTAAAGATGGTTGATGATCAATGCTTTAGCACAGTATAGCACAAGGAGAATTTCCCTCACTGTCCTTCCCTGTCCCTAGAAACAAGGATTCGCACAGTAAAACACACTGACACTCTCCCTACCTATCCTTCTCTTTCCCTAAACTAAAGGAATCCAGGTTAAGCAAGAAAAAAAAATGTCACTGTCCCTGCCTATGCTTCTCTTTCCCTGCTCCGGAACACACTACACTAGGCCGCCGTGCTGGCGGCCTTTTATAGTGTGGGGCGTGTACTAAACACCCTCAGCAATAATTGGCCACAGGCATCCTGCCTGTGGCCAATCATTGCTCTCCTCGCTGCCGGCGCTGTGATTGGCCAAGCATGCGGGGTCACAGTGCATGCTTGGCCAATCACAGCGCCTGGATGACACTGCGATGGCGTAGTGCATTGTGGGCCGTTCGCGTCACTCGAATTAGGCGCGAACGGCCCAAATCGTTCGATCTTCGTCGAACGATCGAACAACCGATGTTCGAGTCGAACGTATGTTCGACTCGAACACCGAGCTCATCCCTATTCCAAGCTATCATCATCAATCGGATCATTGAGGAGGAGGAGGATAGTCAGTCAACATAACAGGACAGTCTCTCAGCATCAGCATCAGTCTTGAAGGGATGTGACATTTGAAAATAAATTAGTCTGTTATATCAGCTTCAGGTGTTTGGTAGCTTGTGGTGATCCAAGACTGGTTCATCTTTATGAAGGTCAGTCGATCAACCAAGTCGGTGGACAGGCGCACCCTGTGATCTGTGACAAATCCTCCAGCAGCACTGAATGTGCGTTCTGAAAGAACGCTGGATTCAGGACAGGCCAGTAGCTCAATTGCATACTGTGCAAGCTCTGGCCAGTGATCCATCCTCAAGACCCAGTAAGCCAGAGGATTTTCGGTGGGGAAGGTGTCCAAGTCTGACCTTGCCCCTAGGTATTCCTGCACCATGTATATCAGACGCTGGCGATGGTTGCTGGAACCGATCATACCTTGGGGCTGCGGACTAAAGAATTGTCTGAACGCATCGGTCAGACGGCCACCTTCCCCACCGCTCCTTCTTTGACTGACCGAAGCCTCAGCAACTCGTTGTCCAGGACCAGGAGTTTGTAACCTCCCAGTCTCTGGGAACGCGTTGCACAGACCTTTCGGCAAGGCCTCCCGGAGTTGTCTCATCCTCTGCTCAATCTGCTATGGTAAGATAAGGTCTGCAACCTTACCCTTGTACCGTGGATCAAGGAGAGTGGCCAGCCAGTAATGGTCCCTCTCCTTGATCCGAAGAATACGAGGATCCTTCCGCAGACTTTGCAGGATCAGGGAGGCCATGCAGCGTAGGTTAGCTGAGGCATTCGGTCCGGAATCCTCTGGGTCACTAAGGACGACATGATCCGCAGCCACCTCCTCCCAGCCACGTACAAGTCCACGGGTTTCTTGGGACTGTAAATCATCCCTAAAAGACTGCTGCTGATGATGCTGAGTGCCAGGCTCCACCTCCATGCTGACACAATCCTCCTCCTCCTCCTCCTACTCCTCCTCTTCCTGTGCGATGGGTGGGACAGAAGGAACACTGTCTGGATAAAGGGGGCCTTGAGAGGTAAGGAAGTCCTCCTCTTCCTGCCTCTGTTCTGCCTCAAGTGCCCTGTCCATTATTCCACGCAGCGTATGTTCCAACAGGTGGACAAGAGGTACAGTGTCACTGATGCATGCACTGTCACTGCTCACCATCCTCGTGGCCTCCTCAAATGGTGCCAGGACAGTGCATGCATCCCTGATCATGCCCCACTGGCGTGGTGAAAAAACCCCGAGCTCCCCTGACCCTGTCCTGGTGCTGTAGTCGCACAGGTACTCATTGATGGCCCTCTGCTGCGTGTGCAGCCGCTGCAGCATGGCCAACGTTGAGTTCCACCTGGTGGGCATGTCACATATAAGGCGGTTCTTGGGCAGGCTCAACTCCTTTTGCAGGTCAGCCAGGCGAGCACTGGCATTATAAGATCTGTGGAAATGCACACAGACTTTCCTGGCCTGCCTCAGGACATCCTGTAAGCCCGGGTACCTGCCCAAGAACCGTTGCACCACCAGGTTAAGGACGTGAGCCACACAGGGCACATGGGTCAGTTGTCCCTGTCGGAGGGCGGAGAGGAGGTTGGTGCCATTGTCGCAAACCACCATTCCTGGCTTAAGCTGGCGTGGCGTCAACCACCTCTCGGCCTGCCCCTGCAGAGCAGACAGAACATCTGCCCCAGTGTGGCTCCTGTCCCCCAAACACACCAGCGCAAGCACGGCATGGCATCTTTTTGCCTGCGTACTTGCGTAGCCCCTTGAACGCCTACGGAGCACCGCTGGTTCCGAGGACAAAGCACAGGAAGAGGCCATGGAGGAAGAAGAAGAGGAGGGGGTGGAGGAGAGAGGTGTGTCACAACCAGTAGTAGCATTTTGGAGGCGTGGCGGCGGAACAACCTCCAACACTACTGCACCTTCTCCTGCATCCTTCCCAGCTGCCAAAAGAGTGACCCAATGGGCCGTTATAGAAAGGTAACGTCCCTGTCCATGCCTGCTGGACCATGAGTCAGCGGTAATATGCACCTTACCGCTGACTGCCCTGTCCAGCGAGGCCAAGACATTGCCTTCCACATGCCGGTAGAGAGCCAGTATCGCCTTCTGTGAGAAAAAGTGGCGTTTGGGAACCTGCCACTGAGGAACCGCACATTGCACAACCTCACGGAAGGGGGCCGAGTCTAACAACTGAAAAGGCAGCAGTTGAAGCGCTAGCAATTTAGCCAAGCTAGCATTCAACCGCTGGGCATGTGGATGGCTGGGAGTGAACTTCTTTCGACGGTCCAGCAGCTGGGGCAGGGAAATTTGCCTGCTAGAATCGGACGTCGGTGTACTGCTAGCAGAGTGCCCGCAAGTACTTGGCTGTGACACACCTAATTCTACACCTTCATTCCTCTCAGTGCAGGTTTCAGAGAGGACTGAAGGTATAGTGGGGTTGGAGATCCCAGCTGATGCGGTGCAAGGAGTGGTCCGCTTTGTTCTTTGGTGTGGGTCTTTAAGGTAGGCTTGCCAACGAGCTGCATGGCAGGTCAACATATGTCTGGTCAAGCATGTGGTGCCCAAGCGGGTGATGTTTTGGCCACACGATATATGCTTCAGACATATGTTGCAAACAGCAGCTGTGCGATCTGATGCACTCGACTCAAAAAAGGCCCACACCAAAGAACTTTTTGAATAACGGGCAGAGGCAGCGCCCTGCACAGGCGGAGCTCTGCGGTGTGATTTCGTTGGTGTGCTGCCCTTACGCTGTCCCCCCAAGGGCATCCTGCCTCGTTGGAGATGTGCCTCCTCCTCATCTTCCTCCTCCTCCTCCTCTCTCCTATTAGGCACCCACGTGGAGTCAGTGACCTCATCATCCCCTCCCTCCTCATCACTGGAGCCAATCTGGCAGTATGCTGCAGCTGCTGGAACATGACTGCCAGATTGGTGTCCTTCTTGAGCATCCCCTCTCTCTGCTCTCACGCTACTGCCTTCCTCTAGCTGGGTATCATCATCAGACCCTTCGAAACGCTGGGCATCCTCCTGGAGCATGTACCCAACACTGTGCTCAAACAGTTCAGGGGACTCCTCAGGAGGACATGGTTGGTCTAGGGAAGGAGTGACTGATGATGACATTGATACCAGGGAAGAGGACGCTTTGGCAGCTGCTTTGCCAGTACCCTGAGCCTGGGTGAGAGAGGATGAGGAGGATGAGGAGGGCTTGGTCACCCACTCTACCAAGTCTTCGGCATGATGCGGCTCAACACGTCCAGCTGCCGAAAAGAAGGACAAGCGTGTCCCATGGCCAGCTGATGGCGATGCACCGCGTCCACGACCAGCACTGTTGTCTCTAGACACAGAGCCTGCTTGCCCTCTTTTATTGGCTCCTGACTGTCTGCCTCTCCTTGTTTGCCTTCCAGACATTCTAATGGCCTGCAGGGAGATGGGAAAACCAGCAATAAGGCCTAGCTTCAGGAGTATATTTTGCAGGAATCACACTCCCCCCGCTCTAAGTGCTGCAAATGCCTGTTGGTGTAACACACTAGGAAAACACAGCAATAAGGCCTAGCTTCAGGAGTATATTTTGCAGGAATCACACTACGCCTGCTGTAAGTGCTGCAAATGCCTGTTGGTGTAACACACCACGAAAACACAGCAATACGGGCTAACTTCAGGTGTATAATGTGCAGGAGGCACACTCCGCCCGCTGTAAGTGCTGCAAATGCCTGTTGGTGTAACACACTAGGAAAACACAGCAATACGGGCTAACTTCAGGTGTATAATGTGCAGGAGGCACACTCCGCCCGCTGTAAGTGCTGCAAATGCCTGTTGGTGTAACACACCAGGAAAACACAGCAATACGGGCTAACTTCAGGTGTATAATGTGCAGGAGGCACACTCCGCCCACTGTAAGTGCTGCAAATGCCTGTTGGTGTAACACACCAGGAAAACACAGCAATACGGGCTAACTTCAGGTGTATAATGTGCAGGAGGCACACTCCGCCCGCTGTAAGTGCTGCAAATGCCTGTTGGTGTAACACACCAGGAAAACACAGCAATACGGGCTAACTTCAGGTGTATAATGTGCAGGAGGCACACTCCGCCCGCTGTAAGTGCTGCAAATGCCTGTTGGTGTAACACACCAGGAAAACACAGCAATAAGGGCTAGCTTCAGGTGTATACTGTGCAGGAGGCTTAGCAACAATGACACTGACACTGTCCCCTGCCTATCCTTCTCTCTCCCTGCACACAAGGTTTATCAAAGTATATGACACTGACACTCTCCCTGCCTATCCTTCTCTCTCCCTGCACACAAGGTTTAGTAAAGAATATGACACTGACACTGTCCCCTGCCTATCCTTCTCTCTCCCTGCACACAAGGTTTATCAAAGAATATGACACTGACACTCTCCCTGCCTATCCTTCTCTCTCCCTGCACACAAGGTTTAGCAAAGAATATGACACTGACACTGTCCCCTGCCTATCCTTCTCTCTCCCTGCACACAAGGTTTAGCAAAGAATATGACACTGACACTCTCCCTGCCTATCCTTCTCTCTCCCTGCACACAAGAATAGCACAAAGAATATCAACACTGTCCCTGCCTATCCTTCTCTTTCCCTGCGCCGGAACACACCACACAAGGCCGCCGCGCTGGCGGTCTTTTATAGTGTGGGGCGTGTGCTAAACCCCCTGAGCTATAATTGGCCACAGGCAACCTGCCTGTGGCCAATTATGGCTCTCCTAGCTGCCGGCGCTGTGATTGGCCAAGCATGCAGGGTCACAGTGCATGCTTGGCCAATCACAGCGCCGGGATTGCACTGCAATGGCGCAGTGTATTGTGGGCCGTTCGCATCACTCGAATTTGGCGCGAATGGCCCAAATCGTTCGATGTTCGCCGAACGGTCGAACAGCCGATGTTCGAGTCGAACGTATGTTCGACTCGAACACCGAGCTCATCCCTACTTCCAGTAACTGATATCTTTCAATGAAAGTAAGTTGTCTTTCCCCTTTTATAGGCCTATCTGCAGCTCCCCACTCTCACAATTGGACATGTCATGGTCTCTGGCACCTGTAATAGCTGCTGCTACATCTACCTTACCCAAAAATTTTGAAAAGTTGTATTTCTTTATAAACCAATCAGCCATAACATTACCACCCACCTAATATTGATTAGGTCCCACTTTTGCCACCAAAACAGTCCTGATATGGTGTTGTGCTTTTGAGAATAATTTTCCTGCATGATAATTGTGAATGAGTAATTTTTAACCGGTTAACGACCGGCTCACGAACATATACGTCGGCAGAATGGCACGGCTGGGCAAAGTGACGTATATTTACGTCACTTTGAATTCCCCGCTGTGCGGGTGCGCGAGCGTGCTCCTTCAGCGAGCTCCGTGACTGTGCCTGCGGGACCCGGGGACTCAGTGTCCGCCGGTGTCCCGCGATCGGGTCATAGAGCTGCAGAACGGGGGGAGGCAAGTGTAAACAAGCATCTCCCCGTTCTGCCTAGTGACACTGACACTGATCGTCTGCTCCCTCTCATCGGGAGCAGCGATCAGTGACGTGTCACTTGTAGCCACGCCCCCTAACTGTTAGAATCACCCCCTAGGACACACTTAGCCCCTTCCTAGCCCCCTAGTGGTTAACCCTTTCACTGCCAGTGACATTTATACAGTAATCAGTGCATTTGTATAGCACTGATCGCTGTATAAATGTGAATGTCCCAAAATAGCGTCAAAAGTGTCCGATATGTCCGCCATAATGTCGCAGTCACGATAAAAATCGCTGATCGCCGCCATTACTAGTAACTATCCCCTATTTTGTAGATTCTATAACTTTTTTTTTTTAATTTGTTTTTATTGAGACGTTTTCAAAAAACATAGTACAAAATACAAAAAGCAGAGCAAGTAAGTACTAGAGCAATAACATTGTTAACAGTATAAAAACTATACAAACACTTGTGTGTCGGAGACATAGTCTCGGAGACACGTGGATATGCCTATAAACATCAGCCGGGTTGGATAATATAGCAAAACTTACTTAGAAATAACAGGAAATAAATGGGGAAGGGAAAGGGAAATAGGAAGAAGGAAAGAAAAAAGAAAAAGGAAAAAGGTGGGGAAGGGTCATACTGCGGTCCGACCATCATTTGAATACAATAGAAATAATGTAAGATACACAACTCATATGGGAAGTTCAGTTATTACCTTTAAACTATGTTGTCCATATTTTCCAATTGTTGTCAAACTTTTGCTTATTACCACTCCTGCTAGCCAGCTGGGACTCGTATACATAATGTGTCTGAGTAGTCATAAGTACCTCTGATGCGTTGGTGCCTTATCTGCTTTCCAATGTTTAGCAATTAAAGTGGTTGTAAACCCACTTTTGCAACTTGCACCTACAGGTAAGCCTAGATTAAGGCTTACCTGTAGGTGCAAGAAATATCTCCTAAACCTACACGGTTTAGGAGATATTTACAAAAATCACAGGCGCCGCTGTCTATGGCGCATGCGCGCCGTAGATAACGGCGCATTCATGGGGTTAATCCCATTCACAAATTCGGCTAAGTCCCAGCAACGTTTGGGCTTAGGCGAATTTGACAGCTCCCACGCGCATGCGCGGAGTCACGTCTTCGCCGCTCCGGCCAACCACAGCGCCGGAGCGGCGCTGTGATTGGCTGGAGCGGCGATACCCGGAAGTAAAATTCCGGCTATCGCCGCAGTGATGGCTGCGGCTGGAGAGAGGGACACGGACGGCTTCGGGGGGCCCCGATCTAAGGTAAGTGGTACATAATGAGCTAGTATGCTAGTCATACTAGCTCATTATAACTTTGTCTTGCAGGTTGGCTTAAAAGAAAAAAAAATTTATATGGGTTCGCAACCACTTTAACCACTTCCCGCCCAGTCAATAGCATATTGACGTCCGGGAAGTGGTTGTGTTATCCACACTGGACGTCATATGACGTCCTGCAGGATAACAGCCGCCGCGCGCCCGGGGGGGCGCGCATCGCGGCGATCGGTGGAGCGGTGTGTCAGTCTGACACACCGCTACACTGATCTCGGTAAAGAGCCTCCGGCGGAGGCTTTTTACCACCTGATCAGCCGTGTCCAATCACGGCTGATCAGGATGTAAACAGGAAGAGCCGTTGATCGGCTCTTCCTCACTCGCGTCTGACAGACGCGAGTAGAGGAGAGCCGATCGGCGGCTCTCCTGACAGGGAGGGTTCACACTGATTGTTTATCAGCGCAGCCCCCCCTCGGATACCCACACTGGACCACCAGGGAAGCCCCCCAGGACCACCAGGGAAGCCCCAAACATGTGGATGGCCCCCATGGCCATCCACATGTAGTAAAACAAAAACAAACAAAAAAACATAAGAAAAATATGCCAATCAGTGCCCACAAATGGGCACTGACTGGCACTACCACAATGTGTGGTGGCTGGCATTGCTGGGCATCAGTGTCCATCAGTGCCACCTACTAGTGTCCATCAGTGCCACCTATCAGTGCCCATCTGTGCCCATCTGTGCCCATAAGTGCCCACTTATCAGTGCCCGTCCGTGCCACCTATCAGTGCCACCCATAAGTGCCCATCAGTGCCGCCTATAAGTGCCCGCCAGTGCCGCCTATGAGTGTCAATCAGTGCCGCCTATGAGTGCCAATCAGTGCCACCTATGAGTGCCCATCAGTGCTGCATACCAGTGCCACATATCAGTGCCCATCAGTGCCGCCTATCAGTGCCCATCATCAGTGCCCATCAGTGCCACCTCATCAGTGCCACCTCATTGGTGCCACCTCATCGGTGCCCATCAGTGTCGCCTTATCAGTGCCCGTCAGTGCCGCCTTATCAGTGCCTGTCATTGAAGTAGAAAAGGTACTTATTTACAAAAAAATTAACAGAAACAAAGAAAAACGTTGTTTTTTTCAAAATTTTCGCTCTTTTTTTATTTGTTGTGCAAAAAAATAAAAATCACAGAGGCAATCAAATACAACCAAAAGAAAGCTCTATTTCTGGGAACAAAATGATAAAAAATTTGTTTGGGTACAGTGTAGCATGACCGCGCAATTGTCATTCAAATTGCGACAGCGCTGAAAGCTCAAAATTGGCTTGGGCAGGAAGCTGTATAAGTGCATGGTATTGAAGTGGTTAATGTCCTGGCTGCTAGAAGGATATGAGTTATCACTACTCTGAAGTCAGGGGGGAACACTTCAATACCAATATGCAATAACGCCAGGCTAGGGTTGGGACGGGTCAGAACCCCAGTGAGCCTTGAGATATAGCGGAAGATGGAGTTCCAGAAATGAGTTAAATGTTTGCAAGACCACGTCATATGTAGCAAGTTGCCCGTTACTCCACAGTTTCTCCAGCACAGCGGGGAACTGAGATTACCGAATTTAGAGATTCTGTAGGGAGTAAGATACCATCTAAGAGATATTTTTTGAGAGAGCTCCCAGTGGTTAATGCATCTAGAGGCTTTATAAAGCGATTTTAGCGCATGTTGCCACTGTGTGTCTGTGATAGTTATACCCAGATCAGATTCCCACTTTCTAAAGGGTTGGGATTTTGTGAATTGTAGTTTATGTTGGAAAAGATTATAGAAAAAAGAGATGCCTTTAGGGGGAATAGGGTTAGTAGTATAGAAACGCCAAACTTCTTTTGTTAAGTATATCTGGTGTGATTTGATAGAGCTAAGAAAATGGGAAATTTGAGTGTATTTGTATTGGTCGGTAGGTGCTAAAGTGAATTGTTTCTGTAGGGAAACAAATGGGAGGAGGGTGTTACCATGGTATAGGTCGTCTATCGTCTTGATCCCTTTATCCAGCGTTTCAGAGAGATATATGTTAGGGATAGCCTGGGAAAGGATTGTTATGGGTATGGGAACTGTTATTTGATTGGGAAGTGGGAATGGTATTTTTCGAAGGTCTCTCCAAGCCGCAAGAGAAGCCTGGATAGTGAGAGGAAATGGTTTCCATACATCTAAAAGGAGTAGGAGTCGAAGATTTCTAGTAGGACTGAAGCCTCGTACACACGGCCGAGATTCTCGTAGAAAAAAACATGTCGTTTTTTTCGACGAGATTCTTGGACAAGAAACTTGTCCCGGCCGAGTGTACACACGCTCGATTCAAAGAACCCGCAGTTCTTTGAATGGAGCGTACGCGGTGATGTCATCGACTACGACGAGCATGCGCTCGTCACATTCGATGCCGTCGCCGCCATCTTGGTATACCCTACCTATGCCTAGGAAGCTACCGCGCATGCGTCAAATTCATTTCGAACATGCGCGGGCTTCCGGGAGGACAGGTAAGTGTACACACACTCGCTTTTCTCGTTGAGAAACATGCCGACGAGAATCTCGACGAGAAAATAGAGAGCAGGTTCTCTATTTTCTCGTCGAGATTACTTGTCGGTTTTCTTGATGAGAAACCATACACACGAACGAGTTTCTCGGCAAGACATCTCTGCCAGCAAGTTTCTTGCTGGTTCTTGCCGAGAAACTCGGTCGTGTGTACGAGGCCTTAAGCCTCGTACACACGGCCGAGATTCTCGTCGAAAAAAACATGTCGTTTTTTTCGACAAGATTCTTGGACAAGAAACTTGTCCCGGCCGAGTGTACACACGCTCGATTCAAAGAACCCGCGGTTCTTTGAATGGAGCGTACGCGGTGACGTAATCGACTACGACGAGCATGCGCTCGTCACATTCGATGCCGTCGCCGCCATCTTGGTATACCCTACCTATGCCTAGGAAGCTACCGCGCATGCGTCAAATTCATTTCGAACATGCGCGGGCTTCCGGGAGGACAGGTAAGTGTACACACACTAACTTTTCTCGTCGAGAAACATGCCGACGAGAATCTCGACGAGAAAATAGAGAGCAGGTTCTCTATTTTCTCGTCAAGATTACTTGTCGGTTTTCTTGACGAGAAACCATACACACGAACGAGTTTCTCGGCAAGACATCTCTTCCAGCAAGTTTCTTGCTGGTTCTTGCCGAGAAACTCGGTCGTGTGTACGAGGCCTTAGAGTTTGTACGATTGTACTCCAAATCAAGTCAGTTGTCGGGTCTATCCAACTTTTAAGTTGCGTCAGGATGGACGCACGGAAGTAGTCTTGAATGTAAACCAGGCCCATACCTCCCGCCATTCGGTGTTTGACCAACTGGAGCATCTCGGTCTTTTAGATCCCAAAATAAATTTTGAAAGTAGGGAGTTCAAGACTTTGAGGTGTGAGCCGAGTATGGGAACAGGGAGTGTTCTAAATATATAAAGTATTTGTGGAAGGATCAGCATTTTAAATGCTGCCAAACGGCCAGTCCAGGACAGTTCTATATTGGAGAGTCTTTTAGTTTCTTTGGAAAGTTTGTCAATCAATGGTGCATAATTGGCTTCTGCTAGTTGTCGTGGGTCAGTCGTTAGTTTTATTCCCAGATATGAAATAGTGGAATTACTCCAAGAGTAAGGAAAGGTTGCCTGAAGCTGTTTTTTTTTTAAAGGGGGTGGAATGCCTAGTTCTAGGATAATCGATTTCGCAAAATTTACTTTATAAAAGGAGATTCTACTAAACGCGTTGAGAGTGTTGTGAGCATGTTGCAAAGATGTAGAGGGAGAGGTTAAAAAGAGAATAATGTCATCTGCAAACAAATTAATATCGTGGGTTTTGCCCTGTATGGGGAACCCCTTAATATCTGGATGGGACCTGATCCTCACCGCCAGTGGCTCCATAAGAAGGTTGAAGATCGAGGGGGAAAGGGGACATCCCTGTCTGGTGCTATTAGAGATTGAAAAAGTATCGGATAACAGGTTTGATGTGTAAACTTGAGCACAGGGAGACGAGTAAAGAGCAAGTATGGCCGAGAGGATGGGTCCCATGAAGCCAAATGTTTGTAGAGTGTGTTTCATATAGCCCCAATGTATCCTGTCGAACGCCTTCTCCGCATCCAAGGACAGGAGCAGAGAAGGCGTCCGACGAGATTTAGCATATTGCATAATCCCAATGACTCTTCTAGTGGCATCTGACGGCTGTCTTCTGGGAGTGAAGCCAGATTGGTCGGGTCCAATGAGAGAAGGGAGAATGGGTAACAATCTATGTGCTAAAACTTTAGCATACAATTTGACGTCAGTCTTGAGTAAGGATATTGGCCTAAAGTTAGCTGGAGTAGTGGGCTCTTTACCAGGTTTGGGAATTGTAACCACATATGCCTTAAGCCGTGTACACACGACCGGTTTTACAGATGAAAACAGTCCGATGGACTTTTCTCATCGGACAAACCGATCGTGTATGGGCCCCATTCGTCTTTTTTCCATCGGTGAGAAAAAATGGAACATGTTTTAAATTTATCCGATGGGGAAAAAAAACATAGCAAATTCTGATCGTCTGTGTGGAACTCCATCGGACAAAAAACCCACGCATGTTCAGAATCAAGTCGACGCATGCTCAGAAGCATTGAACTTCATTTTTCTCAGCTTGTCGGAGTGTTTTACGTCACGGCGTTTGGGACGGTCGGATTTTTGACTGATGGTGTGTAGGCAAGACTGATGGAAGTCAGCTTCATCGGATTACGGATGGAAAAATCCATCGGTTTAAAATCCATAGGAAATACAATCTTGTGTACAGGGCTTAAAGCATCTCAGAGGGAAATGAGGCGGAGGACATTGCATTCTTATACACTGCCTGCAGAGTTGGTAGTAGATTGTTTTGGAATGATTTGTAATAGTCATTCGGTAGGCCATCTGGACCAGGTGATTTGCCCAGCGGGAGTGTTTTGATAATTCTCTTGATCTCAGATTCCGTGATGGGTGCATTTTGAGCTTGAAGTTGTGCCTGTGTGAGAAAGGGGAGGTTAATTTTTGCTAGAAATGCTTGAATGCTTTCCTCTGTAGGTTGAGGAGTGTTAGGAACTGTATTAAGATTATACAAGGAGGAATAGTACTCTGCAAACTAATTTGCTATGTCTTTGGTATTAAGTATTTTATGTTTGTTTGTCGGGTGGAGCAAAAATAGAATTTTTGATCTATTCCTGGCTGTTTTAAGCTTCTGTGCTAGGAATTTACCCGCCCGATTACCAGAGGAGTAATGGGCTAGTTTCAGGTTTTGGAGATGTTTATCGTATTGTTCAATAAGTAGGAGTGTGAGATCAGAGCGACATTGGGAGATTTTTTGGACCAATTGTACACTCGCGCTGGACTTATTTTGGGCCTCTAATGTTTTGATATCATTAAGATTATCACAATCTTTGTGTCCTCTGCCTCTTCTCCCAGCACATATTTGTAAGATTATACCTCTGATAAATGCCTTATGGGCACACCATAACATTGCAGGGTCAGATACAGAGCCTATGTTCTCATAAAAAAACTTGGATAGGCTGTCAGCAATCATAGCCGCATGGGAGGGCATCTGGAAGACTTGAGAATTAGCCCATCACACATAAGCAGGACTGGGTGTGTGCCCCTCCACCACCATGATTGAGACAGGAGCGTGATCAGACCACGTAATGTGATGGATGGTGGAGGAGGACACTGCCTGCAAAAACATTTTGTCAACAATTATTAGATCAATTCTGGAATAAGAATTATGTCTGGCAGAATGATAGGTGTAATCCCGCTCATTTGCATGCTGGCACCTCCAGACATCAAAAATGTCTTCTGAATGAAGCAAACGTTGAAGCTGAGGAGGAGGGCTTTTCACCTTGGAGGAGGAGTCCAGTGTATGATCTACAGTTAGGTTATGGTCGCCACAGATTATTAGGGAGCCTTTCGGAAGGGTGGCGATTTTGCAGTATAGTCTTTTTAGGAAACGGAATTGATGGGAGTTCGGCACGTACAAGTTAGCAATGGTGAAGGGTTTATTATTGAGTTCTCCCACCAATATGAGAAACCTCCCTTCTGGGTCAGCGTGGGTTTCTATTAGGCAGAAGGCTACAGAGTCCCTAATAGCAATCAGTACACCTTTCTGTTTGGTGGGAGCCGAAGCCATAAAGATGTGCGGGAAGTTTTTATGCTGAAAATGAGGGGATTTTTCGACTAGAAAGTGCGTCGCTTGAATGCAGAGAACATCAGCCTGGAGTTTGAGTGCTTCTCTCCAGACCGAGGCTCTTTTGGCCGGGTGATTGAGGCCATTCACGTTAAAGGAAACAATTTTAAGCACCATGTGTATACGACAGGTATAGATGATAACAGTACCTTATCTTCGATGAAGAGAAGGTTTTTGGCACGTATATTCGGCAGTGGACAAAGTGGAGTGAGATGATCATCTCCATAGAAGTGGAAGAGAATCGGATCAGGCGCAGGATGGACCAGCAGTGGGGGAAAGAAAATGATTAAAAAAAATAAAACAAAGTCAAAACAGAAAAAACAACAGGTATTGCGATAAAAAATCATGTTCAAACATGAACCTGAGGGCAGAGCTGCTGCCAATAACATGGGAGGGGAAAAAAGAAACAGCAAACTGAATACTCCAGAACACGCCAGGAACCTTGTACATTGAATAAACATTCAAATCTCAGGATGGCTGATTATGTGGTGCATTTTTTGCCGCTTTTCTTATTCGACACCGTTTGCCATTCATACTGGGTGTTGAGCCTCGCAGGGGGTGAGGAGCTTGCAGGTTTGCGATCAGGAAGTATATCTAAGGAGCGTAGCAATGAAAGCCCCTCTTCTATCTCCGTGATCACAGTGGTCTTACCATCAAGTGTGATTGTTAGCTTTACCGGATATCCCCAGCGGTATGGGATATTGTGGTTGCGGAGGGCCTTGGTCACTGGGAGCAGGGATTTACGTTTTTGCATCATAAATTGTGACAGGTCCGCAAAAAGTTGGATACGAGCAAATTGCTCCGGTGGTTGTTGGTTCTTGTGGAATGTTATCATGAGTTGCTCCTTTACTTGGTAAAAATGCACCCGCATCAGGACATCCCGGGGTATCTGGGAGATGGGACGGTTTAGGCAGTCTGTGGATGCCTTCCACCTGCAGTTCTGAAATAGGAACAGATGGAAGGAACTGCTTCAGTAGGTCACGGGTATATTGTTGGAGTTGTGTGGGGAGTACAAACTCGGGCACTGCCCGGATCTTTACATTGTTCCTCCTTGACCTATCCTCAAGGTCAGCGACCTTTGCCCTAAGCCAAGCCAGTTCATCCGAATGGTCAGAGTGTTCATCAACCAGGGTGTTGTGGGATGCTGCAAATTCCCCCATTTTTTCCTCAACATGAGCCACCCGGCCTCCCAGGTCACTTACCGTATATATTCGAGTATAAGCCGAGATTTTCAGACCTTTTTTTGGGCTGAAAGTGCCCCCCTCGGCTTATACTCGAGTCAGTGTACCTGAAAATATTGAGAGGCTGCGGGCGTCCATCGTTTAAATCTCGCGGTCTCCTCCTGGTCCCTTCCGTGATAGGCGGAACTGTGTCTGCTGAGAATCGCCTATCACGAATGTTCTCTCATCCTCACCCATCCCAGCAGACACTGTGTTCAGTGTTCTGCCAATCATGGATGCCTTTTCATCCTCGGACAAGAGGACGCCCGTGATTGGCGGAACACTGAGCACAGTGTCTGCTGGGAAACTGAGGATGAGAGAACATTCGTGATAGGCGGAAGTGTCTGCTTAGAAACGCCTATCACGGAAGGGACCAGGAAGAGACCGCGAGTTTTAAACAATGAATGGACGCCCGCAGCCTCTCAATTTCAGGTACACTGACAAGGGAACAGTGAGGATGGGCACAGTGAGGATGGGCACAGTGAGGATGGGCACAGTAAGGTGGCAATGGGCAGAGTGAGGTTGGGCACAGTGACAATTGGCTTAGTGAGGTTGCAATGGGCACAGTGAGGCGTGCAAATGGGCATTGTTGACCCTCTTCCACTTACAGTAGCTGCTGCATTCTCACCCTCGGCTTATACTCGAGTCAGTACGTTTTCCCAGTTTTTTGTGGTAAAATTAGGTACATCGGCTTATACTCGGGTCGGCTTAAACGCGAGTATATACGGTATTTCAGTTTTAAAGTTTTACATGCATTGCATCAAGTCAGCGTGCATGGAGCTGCAGAGGGAGACAAGCATGTCCTTGAGGGTGATGTCAGATACTGTCTTGCCTGATGTGGGGAATGCAGTGAATGGATCTACTAGCTCCCTCGTGTCCTCCATGGAGTCATGGCCTGTGCTCACCTTAGTGATGTTTTCTTCCAGGTGAGGTTTGGATTTCGCAGGGCTGCGGGTTAGAGGGGTCTATGCTTCCGGGGATCGCTGCGATGAGCCTGGTTGTATTCCCGGGCTGGATGCTGCGGACCGCGAGCTACAGGAAGAAGAAGGAGAGATTTCCTCCACGCCGGCGCCATCTTGGATCGTGTTGCGGCCTTCGGCGGGTATAAGTCATCTAATTTCTTCGGCTTTGACATTTTTTTCTGTTTGCGGGTCATCTCACGGGTGTTGCGGGACCTTTAGATGTGATATAGGGGTGGTTACAGCCGGTGGTGTCGTTTTAGTAGCTGGCGGTTCCCGTGTCTGGAGCGGAGCTGGGTGTTCACACGTCCATACAGTTGTGCGGTAGCCACGCCCCCGATGCTATAACTTTTGTGCAAACCAATTAATTAACGCTTATTGCGTTTTTTTTTTTTTTTCAAATATGATTTTATTAAAAAAAAATCAGGAATGAATTGCATATACATACTATAACAGTGTTTACAGAATGGGAGATCATAGTCTCCTAAAATAGTAAGCATATATTACAAAAGAAACTTAACATATATTACATTTTTACATAAAAGAACTCAAAAATCTAAGTATCCCCCTATCTCACTTCTACAGTAATCTAAGTTCCTGCTTCTTATCACCTTATGTGACAAAGCACCTCTGCTTCATTCTGTATACTTTAACTTAACCACTTAGAGACCCCTCACTGTATATATATGTCGGCAGAATGGCTCGTACAGGCACAATCACGTACCTGTACGTATCCCTTTATCTGCCGACGTCGGGGTCGCATGCGCGCCGCCAGCGGCGCCTTTGCGACCCCCCTGCCATCCCCATGAGTCGAACCGTGGGTCCCGCGGACTCGATCGCCGCGGGGATCCCCGCGATTGTCTCACGGAGGCATGGAGCGGGGAGATGTTGGTGTAAACACAACATCTCCCTGCTCCCCTACTGACAATGTCAGCGATCTCCGTTCTGTGTAACCAGAGCGGAGATCGGTGACGTGTCACTAGTAGCCATGCCCCCCCTCAGTTAGAAACACGCCCCTAGGCACACTTAACCCCTCCAGTGCCCCTAGTGGTTAACCCCTTCACTGCCAGTGTAATTTTTACAGTAACCAGTGCATTTTTATTGCACTGGTCGCTGTAAAAATGACAATGGTCCCAAAAATGTGTCAAAAGTGTCCCCCATAATGTTGCAGTCATGAAAAAAATCGCTGATCGCCGCCATTACTAGTAAAAAAAATGTTTTATAAAAATGCCTTAAAACTATCCCCTATTTTGTAAACGCTATAATTTTTGCGCAAACTGATCAATAAACGCCGATTGCGATTTTTTTTTACCAAAAATATGTAGAAGAATACGTATCAGTCTAAACTGAGGAAAAAAAATTATATATTTTTTGAGGATATTTATTATAGCAAAAAGTAAAAAATATGTCATTTTTTTCAAAATTGTCACTCTATTTTTGTTTATAGCGCAAAAAATAAAAATCGCAGAGGTGATCAAATACCACCAAAAGAAAGCTCTATTTGTGGGAAAAAAAGGAAGCCAATTTTGTTTGGGAACCAAGTCGCACGACCGCGCAATTGTCAGTTAAAGTGATGCAGTGTCGAATCGCAAAAAGGGGCCTGGTCTTTATGCTGCGTATTGGTCCGGGGCTTAAGTGGTTAAAAAAACAAATCTAAATAGAGGACAAGAGGAGATATAACATAAAAAAAGGGGGAGGGGAAAGAGAGGGGGAGGGAAGGAAAGTTTTTGGAGGGGAGGGAAGGGGGAAAAAAATAGGGGAAGGATTCCAAAAATGGCGCTTGGTATCGCATCTGATGTCTCTTTGATCGCACATCCATCATATCTTTTAACTCAGACTCATATCTGTGTTTCCCAGCCCTAAGAGGTCCATGTCTTTTTATATATCTCCTGGCTATCAGTTGCTGTCAATATCAGGTCATCCATCTTTCTAACGTCTTCCACCTTCCTCAGCCATAGTGCTGTGGTCGGTGGATTCTGCTGTTTCCACATCAAAGGTATACAGGATTTAGCTGCATTTAGTAAATGACATAGGACAGATTTTTTATATGTTTTCGTTGGGATAGTGGTAATATGTAATAGAAAAAATGCTGATTCATTCGGGATTTGAAAATTAGTAAATTTCTGGGCAATCGTTTGAACCATTGCCCAGAAAGAAGTCAACTTAGGGCACGTCCAAAATATATGCAGAATCGTCCCTCTATCTGTACCACATAGCCAGCAATGCTCTGACACATCTGGAAAGATAGCATGAAGTCGACTAGGTGTCATATACCATCTTGTAAATATCTTATAATTAGTTTCCAGTATTTTGGTACAGATTGAAGATTTATAGGAAAGCTCGATCATATTTTGAATTTGTAAATCAGTAAATGTGCGTTGCAAATCTGTACTCCATTTTAACACACAGGCCAATTCTGGTTGCTCCCTAGGGGAGTTAAGAAACGTATACATCTCAGAGAGGACGTGAGACAATGGTTCTGTTCCCGAGCAATGCACCTCAAATTTAGTCAATTGTCTCTAGTATATGCCTGCGGATCTGGTATAGTCTAAAGAAAATAATATAATTGAGCTGCATTCCAGAACGCAAGTTGGTAGGGGCCCCCGGGGTTAGTCAGCTCCTCCATAGTAGGCCATCTATCTCCCGTCACAAACTGTGATGCAATAGTTCACTCAGTCTCCCATAGAGTCAAAAATTGCGTGGTTGAAAGGCCTGGTATAAATTTGGGGTTCCCAATTATCGGGGTCAGTGGAGATGTCTTTGTCATTTGTTCCGCGTATGTAATAGTGTGTAGGCATTGTTTCAAAATATTCCCTATCAAGGGATGAGATTTTAGATCTGACGGCACAAAATCCCAGCACCACAGCGCCCTCCTCAGAGGTATTGGGGATGGGCACTGTTCTACTTGCACCCACAACTTCAGGTCACTATGGCGTGGCCAATCGATTACTCTACCAAGTTGAAATGCTTGATAATATCTCCTGACATCTGGCAACGCCAAGCCACCATATTGTTTTGGTAGGGTTAATAAGGTGCGTGAAAGACGTGGTTTCTTATGCGCCCAGACAAACCTTGTAAACAATGCCTGCACCTGCTTAAAATAAGAAAGCTGTATCCATATCGGTAGGGCCTGAAATAAGTATAAAAATTTTGGCAAAATGCACATCTTTATTAAATTACACCTACCGATCCAAGAATGTAAATTAGTGTGCCACTTATCTAATAGCAGTCTGGACTCTGTAAGTATTGGTGGAAAATTAAGCTCATAAATACGGGTTAAATCTGCTGGCATTTTTGTGCCTAGATAATTCAGGGCAAGTTTGGACTTTGTGACAGAGCATCCCAGAGAGAGCCTGGGAAAGTCCTATTCAGGGTTTATACATCTCCCAGGCTCCTCTCATATACATTCAGGGATCTCTGAGCCAGGATCCAGTTCAGGTGTTGGTTCTCTCCCACAGGTTAATTAAAAGCTCACCTGAGCAGACAGCCTTTGCTCAGACTGGGAAACACAGACAACGTTGGTTTGTGAGAGCAAGAAGGTTGGTAAAACTTGTTACTCTGTGAATGTGGAAGCTGACAAGCGTTAGGCTTGTCCAGCCTGGTAGTGAGGGCCTGTACATACTGTGTAGTTAGAGCCGAGACACGGCTAGGCTTTTGTTTAGCTATTTTTTTTCTTCTGTTTGTTTTCACCACACTGTACAGCACCTGTCATTAGACTTTGTATATAGCACCAATAAACAACACTGTTTTCACTGATCCAATGGACTTGGTATCTGTGCCTGCTCATCCCAGGGAGTTTTTGTACCCGCTACCTGCCCCCCCAGGTTACATATGGTGGAGAATGCGGGCAGCTGTAGTAAGTTACTACTTAAAAGGCCAGTACCTAAAGTGACAACATGGAGGACATCCTCAAACAAATGGTGTTAGCAAACGCTGCACAGCAGCAAGCAAACGCTGCACAACAGCAAACTAACGCTACATTGCAGCAAGCAAACGCTGCACAGCAGCAAGCAAACGTTGCACAACAGCAAACTAACGCTGCATTACAGCAAGCCAACGCTATCGCACAGGAGCAAACCAAGGTGCTGTTCCAACAGATTGGTGCTGTACAGGAGCAATCGCAGAGGCTGTTTGAACAGCTTGCCACTGCTGCAATAGCGGATAGAAAAACCCTTACTGAGGTTGTGGAGACGCTAGCACAGGGGTCACCTGCAATAATGAAGGATATTGGAGACAAGCCCTCAACCATCCATGTGGGTCGCTTTCTTTCAAAGATGACGGCAGATGATGATCCAGAGGCTTTCCTACTAACATTTGAACGGACCGCTGAGAGGGAAGGTTGGCCCCAAACCCAGTGGGCAGGACTGATCGCCCCCTTACTTTCTGGAGAAGCGCAGAAGGCCTACTATGATCTGGAGTCAGCAGAAGCGGGAGATTATGTGAAGGTCAAGCGGGAAATCCTGGCACGACTCGGTGTCACCTTGGCTGTTCGAGCTCAGCGGGTCCACAGCTGGTTCTTCCAAGATAAGAGGCCCCCAAGATCGCAGATGTTTGATCTGATCCACCTGGTACGGAAATGGCTACAGCCGGAGTCCCTGTCTGCGCCACAAATAGTGGAGCGTGTGGTCATGGACCAATTCCTGAGGTCACTACCAATTCCCCTGCAGAAGTGGGTGAGTCAAGGAGACCCCAAGTCGGCAGACAACCTGGTGGAGCTTGTGGAGAGGTACTTTGCTGCAGAGAACCTGGTCACCACCCCTACAGCCGCACGGACTTTCCACCCAAAGCCACGGTCTCCCCAGGCAACCGGTAAGACTGTTCCAGGGGAAGTGGGTGGTAAGCATGGCAAGGAAATAGGGGGGAGGATTTTTGGTGCCAGGACTGAAGTTTGGCGTCCCAAACAAGGGAAGCCACTGCCTGTCAGCAAACCAAATTGGGGAAACATCAGGTGTTTTCGTTGCCAAGAACTGGGACATGTTGCAGCAAACTGTCCATTAACAGATGAACCAATGCAGTGTGATCTATCTTTTAGAAGGCAGTCTATGTTTGCTGCTGTTTCATGCGCTGCAGTGCCAAATGTGCGAAAACACATGTGTCAAGTGACTGTTAATAATAAGCCTATTACGGCCTTGCTGGACTCGGGAAGTCTAGTTACTTTGGTTACAGCTGAGATGGTTGAAACTGTGAATTTTCATGCAAAACATGTTGCTGTGATCTGTGTACATGGGGATACCCGCGAGTATCCAATAGCCACTGTTCAGTTTAAAACTGGCTTAGGTACGGTGACCCATTCGGTCGGACTGGTGCCCCACTTGGTGCACGAGGCTATCATTGGTAGGGACTTCCCTAAGTTTTGGGAACTGTGGGATTCTCCCGACCCAGTCACAGTACCTAACTCAGTCGCAGAGCCAGAACTCATGGCCATTACTGACCTTGTGAGTTCAGGGGACTCCTCTCAGGGCTCTCCGGGTGATCCTTTCTCAGTTATGGCAGGAGAGCTGGGGGAGCCTGAAGAAGTCCCCACAACCAGTAGAGCTGGACAGCCGTCTGCTGAATCTGAGCCTACGTTAGAGTTTACCGATCTAAATGTGCACAAGGAAAATTTTGGTACGGAACAGAGAAAAGACTCTACCCTTGCCAGGGCCTGGGAAAATGTGGTGGTGGTTGATGGGGTACCTGTCGAACCGGGGGACGGGCCCTGTTTTCCATATTTCTGCAGCAATGAGGATTTACTGTATCGTGTATGTAAAACTAATGATGAAGTGGTTGAACAGTTGGTAGTCCCTAAGCTATACAGACGGGTGGTGTTGGAACTTGCCCATGGGCACTTGCTAGGAGGCCATTTAGGGGTTGAGAAAACCACTGAAAGGGTGTTGCGCAGGTTTTACTGGCCTGGGATATGGAAAAATATCGAGAATTATTGTCAATCCTGTCCTATATGTCAGATGTCAGCCCCCCAACCCCACTTTCGAAGTCCGTTAGTGCCCTTGCCCATTATTGAAGTGCCCTTTGAAAGGATTGCCATGGACCTGGTGGGTCCACTCCCCAAATCTGCCCGCGGTCATCAACATATCCTCGTGATCATGGATTACGCTACCCGTTACCCCGAGGCCGTTCCCTTACGCACTGCATCTGCTAAAAACATTGCCAAAGAGCTGTTTATGGTGTTCAGTCGGGTTGGCGTCCCGAAAGAAGTCCTTACAGACCAAGGTACCCCATTCATGTCACGAATAACTAGGGAGCTCTGCAAGTTATTTAAGGTGACGCAGTTGCGTACCTCAGTGTACCATCCTCAAACGGATGGCTTGGTGGAACGCTTCAATAAGACATTAAAGAGTATGTTAAAAAAGGTTGTTGATAAGGATGGGAAAAACTGGGACTTCCTGATACCTTACTTGATGTTCGCCATCAGGGAAGTTCCCCAGTCCTCTACGGGGTACTCTCCATTTGAGCTGCTTTATGGGAGACACCCTCGGGGACTCTTAGACATAGCCAAGGAAACTTGGGAGGGGGAGCAGACACCTCACAAAAGTGTTATTGAGCATATCGCTCAAATGCAGGATAGGATTGCAGCAATCATGCCGGTAGTAAAAGAACATTTACTGCAGGCCCAAGCAGCCCAACAGAGGATATACAACAGGGGGGCCCAACTTCGTGTTTTCTCACCTGGTGACCGGGTCCTCGTGTTAGTTCCCACTGTTGAGAGCAAATTCCTGGCTAAGTGGCAGGGACCCTTTGAAGTAATTGAAAGAGTTGGGGAGGTCAATTACAAGGTGTATCAACCAGGTAAAAGGAAGCCCGAACAGATTTACCACATAAACCTGTTAAAGCCCTGGAAGGATAGACTGGCATTAACTGCCAGGTCTCTCCCGGTAACCCTTAAGGGTACTGAATCCCCTCTGATCCCTGAGGTCACGATTCCAGATACCCTGTCATGTTCCCAGAAACAGGAAGCTAGAGAGTTCCTGATAAGGAATAAAGAGAAATTTTCAGAGTTGCCGGGCACGACGTCAGCAGTTCAGCATGATATTGTTACTGAACCTGGGGTCCGTGTCAAGCTCAAACCATACCGAATTCCTGAAGCTAGAAGAAAGGACATCAGTGAGGAAGTTAAAAGGATGTTGGAGCTAGATGTTATTGAGGAATCCAATAGTGACTGGTCTAGCCCCATTGTATTAGTCCCAAAACCGGATGGCACTTGGAGGTTTTGTAACGACTTCAGGAAGCTTAATGAGGTAACAAAGTTTGACACATACCCAATGCCCAGGGTAGACGAGCTTATAGACCGACTTGGCAAGGCCCGTTATCTGACCACTTTGGACTTGACCAAAGGATATTGGCAAATACCCCTGACTGGTAGTGCCAAAGAAAAGACTGCGTTTGTGACCCCGGAGGGGTCGTTTCAGTATAAGAAAATGCCTTTTGGGTTGCAAAATGCCCCTGCAACATTTCAGAGGGCTATGGACAGGACCCTAAGACCTCACAGACAGTATGCTGCAGCCTATCTGGACGACATAGTGGTGCATAGCACTGACTGGGAGTCTCACTTGCCCCGTGTCCAGGCTGTCCTGGATTCCCTCTTCAAAGAAGGGTTTACGGCAAATCCCCAAAAATGTGCCATTGGGCTAGAGGAAGCCAGGTATTTGGGCTACACTATTGGCCGGGGTGTCATAAAGCCCCAGGTGAATAAAATAGAAGCCATCCAGGAGTGGCCACGTCCTGCAAACAAGAAGCAGGTCAGGGCCTTTCTTGGCATTGCGGGGTACTATAGAAGATTCATCCCAAATTTCGCAACTATAGCTGCCCCACTGACAGACCTTACAAAAGGGAAAGCCTCCGTAATGGTGAAATGGTCTCCAGTAGCAGAAGAGTCTTTTCAAGTACTGAAGAAGGCTCTTTGTGCACAGCCAATCCTATACTCCCCCCGATTTCTCCAAAAACTTTTTGGTCCAGACGGATGCGTCTGATGTGGGTATCGGGGCAGTACTTTCACAGGTACACAATGGGGAAGAACACCCTGTGGTGTACTTAAGCAGAAAGCTCAATGACCATGAAAAGAAGTACGCAGTCATTGAAAAGGAGTGTCTGCCCATAAAGTGGGCCGTGGACGCGCTCAGGTACTACTTGTTGGGGCGCCAGTTTGAGTTGATAACTGACCATGCTCCCCTGAAATGGATGGCCCAAAAGAAGGAGACTAATAGGCGGGTGAACCGGTGGTTTTTGGCCCTACAAGATTACGCCTTTACAGTAAAACACAGGCCAGGTGTTGAGATGGGGAATGTAGATGCCCTCTCCCGTGTTCACTCCTGTTGGGCTACAGGTGTTCCAACCCTGGGGTTGAAACAAGGGGGGGAGGATGTGTGACAGAGCATCCCAGAGAGAGCCTGGGAAAGTCCTATTCGGGGTTTATACATCTCCCAGGCTCCTCTCATATACATTCAGGGATCTCTGAGCCAGGATCCAGTTCAGGTGTTGGTTCTCTCCCACAGGTTAATTAAAAGCTCACCTGAGCAGACAGCCTTTGCTCAGCCTGGGAAACACAGACAACGTTGGTTTGTGAGAGCAAGAAGGTTGGTAAAACTTGTTACTCTGTGAATGTGGAAGCTGACAAGCGTTAGGCTTGTCCAGCCTGGTAGTGAGGGCCTGTACATACTGTGTAGTTAGAACCGAGACACGGCTAGGCTTTTGTTTAGCTATTTTTTTCTTCTGTTTGTTTTCACCACACTGTACAGCACCTGTCATTAGACTTTGTATATAGCACCAATAAACAACACTGTTTTCACTGATCCAATGGACTTGGTATCTGTGCCTGCTCATCCCAGGGAGTTTTTGTACCCGCTACCTGCCCCCCCAGGTTACAACTTGTATAAGAGTTCGTACTGGCAGTGCAACCCCCATCGCCTCTGATTTAGAAAAATTGATTTTCAAGTTTGATAAGGCACCATATAAATCAAATTGTTTAAGGAGATTTGGTAAAGATACTGCTGGATTCGTTGAAGAAAATAATAGGTCATCGGCATAGGCCGAGACCTTATGTTGTGTATTACCCACTGTCACTCCTTGTATATCTTGATTTAGCCTGATCGTGGAGAAAAAAGGCTCCAAGGTAAGGGCATATAAAAGAGGGGACAGTGGGCATCCCTGCCTGGTACCATTCCTAATTATAAAGGACTCTGAGAGCACCCCATTCACCTTAACCTGTGCGGTCGGATTTAAATATATCTTGGCTATCCGGCTCATCATCACCTCCCCAAGTCCAATATGTCTGAGTACGGAGAGCATAAATAGCCAACTTACTCGGTCAAATGCTTTCTCCCATATTTAAAAAGACACATGAAGTTTTCGTGGATTTGGTCACGTGAAGTAGGTTCAGCACTTTAGAAGTGCTGTCCCTCGCTTCACGTGTCGGGATGAATCCAACCTGATCTAAGTGGATTAGATTTTGTAACTGGTTTGACAGCAGGGTAGCCAAGATTTTAGTATAGAGCTTAAGGTCTACGTTCAAAAGTGAGATAGGCCTATAGCTACCACACAAGGTAGGGTCCTTACCTTCTTTATATATCACAGCGATGTGGGCTCCCAGAGTATCCCTAGCAAATGAAGATCCAGAGTCGATCAAACTAAATAGATTAATCAAGAGTGGGCCTAATATTTCAAATAGCATTTTATAGTATTGTACAGTAAACCCGTCCGGGCCCGGGACCTTCCCTGATTTCATAGACCCTAATGCTTGTTGAAGTTCCAACAATGTTATGGGAGCATCTAGTTCCATACATATCTCATGGGCTAAGGACGGCATTTGAGATGTTTGAATATATTCATCTATAGCAGATTGAGGCGTTACTTTTTGGCCGTTACCATTGACAACTTGGGGGATATATGTTGACAGTTTATGTTCTCTCACTTTTCTTGCCAATACTTTCCCACATTTATCACCCGATTCGTAGTTTACCTTACAGCAAAACTGTAATGCCGCTTTCGCCTTGTAGTGAAGCAAGTCAGTAATTTGCTTCCTCAATACCGCCAAGTCTGTTTCCAGAGTCTTATTAGGAGCATATTTATGACTAGATTCCACAATCGCTAGTTTATCAAGTAATTCAGTAAGCTGTTTCGTTCGTTCTCGTTTAATACGAGCCCCATGCTTAATAAAAACACCTCTAAAAACAGACTTATTTGCTTCCCATTAAATTCCTGGGTCACAATTTGGTAGGTCATTCATCTGAAAGTACAAAATCAGCTCTTTAGTCACGTCCTGTAAGACTTCTGTTATCTGTAAAAGACTTTAGTTAAGTCACCAGTAGCAATGTCTAGATGTCTGGGCTCCTGTCAGATCATAAGTCAAGAATACAGGTGCATGGTCTGACCATGTAATATTACCTATGGATGTAGCCCGGACTGCATGTAAACAGGTATGGGGAATCAAAAAATAATCTATCCTGGTATAGATTTTATGTGGGGGTGAATAAAACGAGTAATCTCGTTCCCCAGAATGTTGCAATCTCCATACGTCAATCAATTGAGTTTTATGAAATAGTTTTGCAGTACGTTTCAGTTGGCTAGAAGGGATGGATGATACCCCCGTGTGTCACGTACCTGGTAGGAGTCTGATATGATGAGGTCGGCCTCTCTTGTATCTCCAGTCCAAGCCCCACTGAGGGTGGAACAGATGGTGGCTAGGGCCAGGAGGAATACGAGTGCCTGAGGAAGTTGCTTGCAGGACTTGCTGGAACAGATGTGGCTTGGAGACCCAGACAGCCGGACAGACACCGGACACAGGAACACTTGGAGGATGGGTAGAGGTTTGAGGGGAACTCCAACCCACTTGCAGGTTCTGGGAACGAAGCTCACAGAAACAGAGGTCAGGAGGATAGCCAGGGTTCAGCAACAGACAGGCGGCACGGTACAAAGGATCAATCAGAAGCAGGGTCAGTGGAAGCCGGGATCAGAAGCCAGTAATCAGGAAGTGTTTCAGAGTCCAAAGACAGAGTCAGGGAAAGCCACAGTCAGCAACGGTTATCAAGCAGCATAACAGGAACCAGGAAGTTTTCAGGACACAGCTGAAGACCAGTCAGCACTTGCTTGAGAGTCAGGACTTCCTTAAATAGATAGGAAGTCTTGTAATCAGGCTTCAGGTCACAGCTGAGGGCAGGAAGTGCTGCCTGTCCCACACTGCCAGAATACACCCGCTGGTGGACACCGGTACTACAGTCCGTGGAACATGCATTACCACCAGCAGGTGAGATCCTCGCAGACTGGCGCCAAAGGAGATTAGGGGCTCGCACCCGCGCGTGCACGTCGTCCCTGCGCACGCGCATGTGTACTAGCACTCTGGAAGGGCTGCTGCAGCCTGGGGGTGCGAGCGCCAGTATTCCGAGACTGCTGGCGAACGCGCGCCTGCGCAGGAGAGTTCCTATCAGTTCTCTTACATTGCCCCCCCCTTAGGGGCAGCCTCCGGCTGCCCCTCAGGTCTCTCTTTTCCGGGTGGCGTTGAAAGAAGGCTTGTACCAGTCTTGGGGCATGAACATCAGAAGCTGGTTCCCAAGAATTTTCCTCAGGGCCGTAGCCCTTCCATTTAACAAGGAACTGCATCTGGTTACTCCTACGTCTACAGTCCAGCACGGCCTCCACTTCAAATTCCTCATTACCTTCGATGAGAATCGGAGGAGGGGTTCCAGACACCCGATCAGGGAAGGGATTAGGCGTGATGGGTTTCAACAAAGAAACGTAGAATACTGGATGTATCTTCATGCTTTTGGGTAGCACCAATTCAAAAGCTACTGCATTGATCCTCCGCTTGACAGGAAAAGGGCCCAAAAATTTTGGACCGAGTTTCTTAGAAGGACAGCTTAACTTTAGATTTGCCGTGGACAGCCAGACTTTGTCCCCAGGTTTAAAATCCAGGTTACCCCTCTTCTTTCTGTCGAAAAACTTCTTGTTGCTAGCCCGGGTCTTGGAGATCGTCTCCTGTAAAACCTGATTGTTAGTACTGAAGAAGTCTAATCGGTCTTGCACAGCAGGTAAAGAAGACTCAACAGGTATTTCCGGCAGAAAAGAGGGATGGTACCCAAAATTGGCAAAAAAGGGGGAGTGTTTGGTTGCTGAGTGGATGGTATTATTATATGAGAACTCCGCAAGCGGAAGGAGGGATAACCAATCATCTTGAGCAAAAAAGAGGAAAAACACCGTAGATACTGTTCAAGGGTTTGATTCGTCCTCTCAGTCTGTCCATTGGTTTGTGGGTGGTAAGCTGTAGAGAGGTAGAGTTCAATATTAAGTGCTTCGCATAGGGCCCTCCAGAATCTAGAGGTGAACTGCACCCCACGGTCGGAGATAATGCTATCAGGAATACCGTGCAATCTAACGACCTCTTTGATGAAGGCTGAGGCAGTCTCAGTAGCGGAAGGAGTTCCTTGTAAGGATACAAAGTGCGCCATCTTGGTCAGGCGGTCTACCACGACAAAGATGGTAGTGAAGTCTTCAGACGGAGGGAGTTCTACAATAAAGTCCATTGAGATCATACTCCATGGTTTCTGAGGTATGGGAAGAGGCTCCAAGAGACCCCAAGTTTTAGTTCTGTCGGTTTTGTTTCGAAGGCATGTAATACAGGATCTAACGTAATTTTTACAGTCCTGCATTAAATCGGGCCACCAGAAGGTACGGGAGACCAGATCGGCAGTCTTGCGGATCCCGTAATGTCCTGCTAGAGGGTGGTCATGACAGCGACTCAGAATGGACACTCGAAACTGCTCCGGACAAAGATTTGTTCCTTATGGAAGAAAAGGCCATTCCTTGATTGAAGAGCCAAGTCCTGGGAGGGTGGTTGGTTAACCACACTGGTCTTAATTTGAGATAACAGATCAGCTTGAAGAAACAAAAAATTCTTGGCCGGGAGAATGGTATCAGGCTCCAAGGGACTCACAGGATCATTAAACATACGGGACAGGGCATCTGGTTTGCCATTCTTAGAACCAGGACGAAAAGTAATATGAAATGAGAAACAGGAGAAGAACAGCGCCCATCTTGCTTGTCGAGGTCTTAATCGCTTAGCTGTTCTCAAGTACTCTAGGTTCTTGTGATCCGTGAATATGAGGATTGGGTGGGCAGCACCCTCCAAGAGGTACCGCCACTCTTCAAGTGCGGCCTTGATGGCCAGCAGTTCCTGGTCTCCCACATCATAGTTCCTCTCGGAAGGATTTAATTTCTTGGAGAAAAAAGCCACAGGGTAGAGTAAGGATTTCGGGCCCTGACGTTGGGACAATATAGCCCCGACTGCACTTTCAGAAGCATCAACCTCCAAAACATAGGCCAAGGATGGATCAGGGTGCTTCAGGATGGGAGCTGAGGTAAATAAAAGTTTTAACTGTTCAAAGGCCTCTTCAGCTTTTGGTGTCCAACAGAAAGGGATGTGTTGCTTAGTTAGTTGTGTGATGGGAGCGATGATACCAGAGAAGTTCTTGATGAATTTTCTGTAAAAATTAGCAAACCCCACAAACCTCTGAACAGCTTTTCTGTCTGTAGGGGCAGGCCATTCCAGAACGGAAGTAACTTTCTGCGGATCCATGGAGATACCGTCGGCAGAGATGACAAGTCCCAAGAAATTAACAGTTTGTTTCTCAAAGTCACACTTTTCGGCTTTGGCATAAAGACAGTGTTTTCGGAGTCGGGCCAGCACTTTCTTAACATGAGCTTGATGAGATTCCATGGATTCAGAGAATATCAAGATGTCATCCAAGTAGATTATGACGAATAGATCAAGATAATCCCAAAAAACGTCATTCACTAGGTGTTGAAACGTAGCTGGGGCGTTGCAGAGCCCGAATGGCATGACCAAGTACTCGAAGTGGCCAAAGCGAGTTCGAAAAGCCGTCTTCCACTCGTCCCCTTCCCTGATTCTGACGAGATTATAAGCACCCCTTAAGTCTAGCTTGGAGAATATCCGTGCCCCCCACAGCCTCTGGAAAAGTTTAGGAATTAACGGAAGGGGGTACCGGTTCTTGACTGTAACTTTGTTAAGGTCCCGGTAGTCAATGCAAGGTCTTAAGGAGTGGTCCTTTTTCTCTACAAAGAAGATACCGGCACCTGCTGGTGACGTGGAGGGCCGAATGAACTTCTTTTTCAAACTCTCGTCGATATAGACACGTAAGGCTTCCAGTTCAGGTTTGGAGAGGAGATAGATCCGACCAAAAGGAATCTCCTCCCCAGGTAAGAGATCAATAGGGCAATCATAAGTCCTATGGGGTGGAAGGGTGTCCGCACCCTTCTTGTTAAATACGTCCAGGTATTCGTGGTAAGCAGCAGGAACCAGATTAATGGTTTCTGGGTCAGGCTGTAGACTCAGGAGAGGAGTGGTACTAGCAGTCCTTTCAGGGAAACAGTGCGTCTGGCAATAGCTGGAGGAAAAGGTGACGTCTCCTGTAAGCCAATCAATGTGCGGATTATGTGCCTTTAGCCAGGGAATGCCAAGAATGATGGGGAACATAGGTGAGGTTATGACATCCAACCGAAGGAATTCATGGTGACCAGAGGAGGCTTGACAGGAAATAGGTGCAGTCTCTTGTGTGACCGGGCCTGATTTAATACCAGAGCCATCGGCCAGGTGAACCCGGAATCCCTGTTTCTTGGGGCACACGGGAAGCTGGTGTAAAGAAACAAATGAGGAATCCACAAAACAGCTGCAGGCCCCTGAGTCTATTATGGCGGATACTAAGAGTGTCCTTCCGGCAACAAAAAGATTAACTGGGAGAGAGATGTGAGACCGAACCTCTCCAGAAGGATCCTCCACAGGAAGCTGACGAAGGCAGGTTCTACTGTTTTTTGCTGGGCAAGTCTGTATGAAGTGACCTGCTTCTCCACAATAGAGGCATAGATTGGCACGTAATCGTCTGAGACATTCTGCCAGGGAAAGAGGCGATCTGGGGAAACTCCTGTGGCATGTCTTATGCTGAGCCTTCTTTCCAAAAGATGTGCTCAACGGGGCAGCAGATATGCTGGGTGTAGAAGTCACAGAAAGGATTCCTTGAGTATTTTCGTATTGCCTCTCACGTAGTCGCCGGTCGATCTGGATGGCTGAGCTAATCAGTCTTTCCAAGGATGTAGAAACTTTAATTCTGGCCAGTTCATCTTTGAGAGTGTCGGAAAGACCAAGCCGAAACTGATGGCGAAGAGCAGGATCGTTCCATCGAGTGTCAGCACTCAGGACACGGAAGTCAGTGATATACTCCTCAACAGGCCTTGACCCCTGTTGTAACCTGCCAAGCTTGGATTCTGCAGACTGCTGGCGGAAGGGGTCAGCATATAGCTGAGCCATAGCCGAGAAGAACGAAACTGTGGTTGCCAGAACTGGGTCATGCTGCTCCCGGAGGTGATGAGCCCAGGAGAGTGGTTCGTTCACGAGAAGGGTGATCACAAATCCCACTTTAATGTCTTCAGATCTAAAGGTCCGGGGCAGCAGGGAGAAGTAGAGCTCGCAGGAGTTCCGGAAGGTTCTGAACATCGTACGATCTCCGGAAAATCGTTCGGGAATAGGCACTCTGGGTTCCGGGAGAGGAATAATTCCATGGAAGGAACTTGAATCAGTTTGAGCAGATGGATCTGCGACAGAGGGAGAAACGCAAGCTGATGCGACTCCTATCTTGTCAGAGAGTCGCTCCTCCATGCGACTGAGATCGCTCTGTAAACTCTGCACGACATGTGTGAGTGTAGATATTGTCTCAAACAAGTCCTCTGGTGGAGAGACCTCCCTTTCAGACTCCATCCCTGGCTGACTGGTACTGTCACGTACCTGGTAGGAGTCTGATATGATGAGGTCGGCCTCTCGTATCTCCAGTCCAAGCCCCACTGAGGGTGGAACAGATGGTGGCTAGGGCCAGGAGGAACACGAGTGCCTGAGGAAGTTGCTTGCAGGACTTGCTGGAACAGATGTGGCTTGGAGACCCAGACAGCCGGACAGACACCGGACACAGGAACACTTGGAGGATGGGTAGAGGTTTGAGGGGAACTCCAACCCACTTGCAGGTTCTGGGAACGAAGCTCACAGGAACAGAGGTCAGGAGGATAGCCAGGGTTCAGCAACAGACAGGCGGCAAGGTACAAAGGATCAATCAGAAGCAGGGTCAGTGGAAGCCGGGATCAGAAGCCAGTAATCAGGAAGTGTTTCAGAGTCCAAAGACAGAGTCAGGGAAAGCCACAGTCAGCAACGGTTATCAAGCAGCATAACAGGAACCAGGAAGTTTTCAGGACACAGCTGAAGACCAGTCAGCACTTGCTTGAGAGTCAGGACTTCCTTAAATAGATAGGAAGTCTTGTAATCAGGCTTCAGGTCACAGCTGAGGGCAGGAAGTGCTGCCTGTCCCACACTGCCGGAATACACCCGCTGGTGGACACCGGTACTACAGTCCGTGGAACATGCATTACCACCAGCAGGTGAGATCCTCGCAGACTGGCGCCAAAGGAGATTAGGGGCGCGCACCCGCGCGTGCACGTCTTCCCCGCGCACGCGCATGTGTACTAGCACTCTGGAAGGGCTGCTGCAGCCCGGGGGTGCGTGCGCCAGTATTCCGAGACTGCTGGCGAACGCGCGCCTGCGCAGGAGAGTTCCTATCAGTTCTCTTACACCGTGGAGGTATCTGTTGATAGAATCAAAGGTATATTAAAATCCCCTCCTAGTATCAACTGCCCCTCTGCAAAATCTAAAAGCTTCTCTAATGCCTCATCTAGAAAAGAGGCCTGATTTTCATTGGGAGTATAGATTGTTGCCAGTGTCATCTGCTTGTTCCCCAGGAGGCCCTTTATATAAATATATCATCCCGTAGGGTCTATCAATGATATTTGATGGCGCCAGGGTATTTTGCTAGAAATTAATATTGAGACCCCTTTTGATTTAGCCATCGAATTAGTAGCATGGTATGTCAACGGGTAAAATCTGTTTTGGAGATATTGAAGCCTGTCTGTCTTGAAATGTGTCTCTTGAATAAAAGCTATATCAACACGGAAATGTTTCAGATCATGTAGTAGCATATGTAGTTTCTCGGGTAGGTTAAGACCCTTAGCACTCAGGGACATCACTACTATACTATCCAGCGCCATTTTAGGAGTAAGGGAAGGGAGAGAAAAAAAAAGGGGGGAGGGGGGAGGGAGGGAAGGAAAGAAAATTAAAAAGGGGAAAGGGAAGATATCACTCCTCTTCTCCACTAATTACCCTCAGGAAAGCACCTTCTTCTGGTCTTACTGGACCATGTAGGCACAGGCCTAACTGGGAAAGTGGTCTGAGATGTCCGAGCTGTGGGGCTCTCTACTTTTGCCCTCCAGCAAAAATAAAAATTAAATAAGAATATCTTTTACCAGTTTAACACAAAATTTGAATATCAACATCGTCATTGTTGGCCTTGTTTCATTTATATCTATTTTAGTTACATAGGGGAGAAAAATTTTGAAAAAAAAAATGGAAGTTGTGGAGATAGGAGGATAAGAACAAAAAGCAAACTGAATTCAATAAGATATATAGTTTAACATATGAGGGTCAAAATACCTCTAAATAAAAACTTCTTGCACTTCCTCCATTTCTCCTTCTTTGGTCTATCAATGGAGGATTCCTCATATCTTTATCTCTACTTAAGGACCCAACCTCTCTGCCCTATGTATCTACTTTCACACACATGTGAGATTATCCTAGGGGGGAGGGTAAAAAAAAAAAAAAACTTTTATAATAGAAAAAATTAGGGGGAGGTTTGTAGTTACCTACAACTACTCCCTTAATCCCTGTGTCATATTGTATTGTATCTTATTTCATGCTATAAGTATAGAGTGACTTTTTGTCTCTGTGATACTGTCACCACCAAATCCTACCCCCTGTCTTAGGGGGAAACCTTGAATCTCTGAATTTTACTTTACTCATATAATCATAAGTGACATAAAGTGATAAAAAACAGAAAAATAAATAAATAAAATGCTGTAATACCTTGCCACCTTAAACCACTAAGTGATAATAGTCTTAATACATTTAAATAATCTTCTCACACCATAAAAAATAAAACCCTTATCCCCAATCTCACAAAAAAACAAAAAACAAAATCCCCCCAGAAAAATGGGGAGAAAAAACAGAAAAAAAACAAAAACACTCACAGCAATCCTAATACCTCCCCTCCCCCCATTTCCAATCCCCCCTTTGTTCTGTTTGAGTACTTGTGGGTCTCACAATCAGCGGAGAAAAAGGGAAGTAGTAAAACCAGTCCTAACCAGATCTGGTATCTTGTTCCCCCGTAGATAATAAAAAATAAAAAAAAAGGGGGGAGGAAAGGAACAAAAGAGAGAGAAAAAAAAATAGGAGCCCCTTTTATCCATATGGATCCATATTTCCTAATAATCTACCCCCAAAAAAAGGGGGGTAAAATTTGGTCCAAAAAAATAATAATCTCTTTTCCCTTCCCCATCTCTCCCCTCCCCCCTCCTCCACTTCTATGGTTTCCTCACAGTCGTTCCATATTTCTCTTCCATTTTTAGCTTTCTGCCAGAGTCTCTTGTTGATTTCTTTTCTCTTTTAATCCTTGAGATTCCGGGTCTAGCCTCCTTAGTTCAGCAGGCCTTCGCCGTATTTGTCCTGGGATTGCTTTTAGCCAATTGGGAATGGGAATTGCCTCTGTCTCCAAAAAGGAAAACAGCCCAGGTAAGTCTGCTGGGCTAGACAAGAAAAAAGATGAGGGGCCTTTCCTTATGGTTAACGAGATGGGGAACCCCCACCGATATGTGCCCCCCAGTTGCCTAATCTTGTCTAGTAGTGGACGTAGCAACGCTCTCCTTTGCAAAGTATTCCTCAATATATCTGCTAATATTTTTATAGGAGATCCATTGAAAATAATCTCTCCCATCTCCCACGCCTTGCGAAGAATCATCTCTCTGTGTGTATAGCGAAACATACAGCATACAATGTCTCTAGGTCTTTTTAAATCTGTAGAGCGGGGATCCAGCGCTCTATGAACCTTCTCAAACTTGAGGTCCTGAGGGGCCACCGATAGCGCCAGTTGCTGGCATATTTTCAATACTATGGATTGTAATGTCTCCTCACCTGTATCTTCAGGGACCCCCCTCAGCCGTAGATTGTTGCAACGGCTCCAATTCTCAAGCTGTTCCAGGTGCAGCTGTATTGAGGGAGCCTGTACAGCTTGCTGATCCTCTGTCTGCTCCAGCTGAGCCACTCTCCTCTCCAACAGGGCTGATGCTGTTTCCCAAGTAGAGACCCTTTCCGCCAATGATTGTACCTCTACCTGGATAGCTTGAAAGTCTTTACGATGCGTCTCCTCCACGCGGAGGATCAGCGTCTCCATATCAACACGAGTAGGTTACAGCTGGAAGAGAGCTTTAAGGGCCTTGATTTCTCCCTCCATGGTAGGTAACAGTACACCAACTTGCTGTCTCTGCTCCTGTGTAGTCTGCTATATGATAGAAGCACAAATAGTTTCTGTAGTCACTACGGGAGTTGAAGCTGGTAATGCAGCCATTACAGCTTCCAAATAGGAGACAGACTGAGCCCCGTGGTACGGTTCCGTAGGCTGGCAGATCTTGTCCTTGGAAAGTAGCTCTGTATCTCTGGTTGAAATGTCGCTGCTGCTGTGTGCTTCTCTTTTTCCTTCCCCCTTCTTGCGGTACTCATACCGGAAGGGCTGTTTTTTACTGGCTAATTTGCTAGTTTGCTGGAGGACATCAGGAGCTCTGATAGCATGTGTCCTCACTCCTCGTTCATTTCCTGACCTTATTGCGATTTTTTTACCAAAAAATGTAGAAGAATAGGTATCGGCCTAAACTGAGGAAGAAATGTGTTTTTTTATATATTTTTGGGGGATATTTATTATAGCAAAAAGTAAAAAATATAGAATTTTTTCAAAATTTATGCTCTATTTTTGTTTATAGCACAAAAAATAAAAACCGCAGAGGTGACCAAAAAGGATGTAAATTTTGTTTTGGAACCACGTTGCATGACCGCGCAATTGTCAATTAAAGTGAAGTAGTGCCGAATCGCAAAAAAATGGCCGGGTCATTTGGCAGCCAAATGGTCCGGGGCGGAAGTGGTTAAACAATAACATTTTTAACCACTTAAGCCCCGGACCATTTGGTAGCTAGAGGACCAGAGGTGAATTCAGAATTTTGCACTGCGCTGCTTTAACTGTAAATTGTGCGGACATGCAATGTTGTACCCAAATGAAATTTGCGTCCTTTTCTTCCCACAAATAGAGCTTTCTTTTAATGGTATTTGATTGCCTCTGCGATTTTTATTTTTTGCGATATAAACGGAAAAAGACCGAAAATTTTGAAAAAAAATGATATTTTCTACTTTTTGTTATAAGAAAAATCGAACAAACTCAATTGTAGTCATACATTTAGGCCAAAATGTATTCAGCCACATGTTTTTAGTAAAAAAAATGTCAATAAGCGTATATTTATTGGTTTGCGCAAAAGTTATAGAGTTTACAAACTAGGGTACATTTTCTGAAATTTACACAGCTTTAAATTTATGACTGCCTATCTCATTTCTTGATGTGCTAAAATGACAGGGCAGTACAACCCCCCCCCCAAATGACCCCATTTTGGAAAGTAGACACCCCAAGGAAATTGCTGAGAGGCATGTTGAGCCCATTGAATTTTTTATTTTTTTGTCCCAAGTGATTGAATAATGACTAAAAAAAAAAAAAAAAAAAAAATTACAAAAAGTTGTCACTAAATGATATATTGCTCACACATGCCATGGTTATATGTGGAATTTCACCCCAAAATACATTTTGCTGCTTCTCCTGAGTACGGGGATACCACATGTGTGGGACTTTTTGGGAGCCTAGCCGCGTACGGGACCCCGGAAACCAAGCACCGCCTTCAGGATTTCTAAGGGCGCAAATTTTTGATTTCACTCCTCACTACCTATCACAGTTTCGAAGGCCATAAAATGCCAAAATAGCACAAACCCCCCCCAAATGACCCCATTTTAGAAAGTAGACACCCCAAGGAAATTGCTGAGAGGCCTGTTGAGCCCATTGAATATAATTTTTTTTGTCCCAAGTGATTGAATAATGACAAAAAAAAATAAAAAATACAAAAAGTTGTCACTAAATGATATATTGCTCACACATGCCATGGTTATATGTGGAATTACACCCCAAAATACATTTTTCTGCTTCTCCTGAGTACGGGGATACCACATGTGTGGGACTTTTTAGGAGCCTAGCCGCATACGGGACCCCGAAAACCAAGCACCGCCTTCAGGATTTCTAGGCACAAATTTTTGATTTCACTCCTCACTACCTATCACAGTTTCGAAGGCCATAAAATGCCAAAATCGCACAAAACCCCCCCAAATGACCCCATTTTGGAATACAGACACCCCAAGCTATTTGCTGAGAGGAATGGCGAGTATTTTACAGCTCTCATTTGTATTTGAAAATGAAGAAAGAAAATATATATATATATATATATTTTTTTTTTTTCAATTTTCAAAACTTTGTGACAAAAAGCGAGATCTGCAAAATACTCACAATACCTCTCAGCAAATAGCTTGGGGTGTCTACTTTCCAAAATGGGGTCATTTGGGGGGGGGGGGTTGTGCTATCTGGGCATTCCATGGCCTCCGAAACTGTGATAGGCAGTGAGAAGTGAAATCAAAAATTTACACCCTTAGAAAGCCTGAAGGCGGTGCTTGGTTTTTGGGGTCCCGTACATGGCTAGGCTCCCAAAAAGTCTCACACATGTGGTATCCCCGTACTCAGGAGAAGCAACAGAATGTATTTTGGGGTGTAATTCCACATATGCCCATGGCATGTTTGAGCAATATATCATTTAGTGACAACTTTGTGCAAAAAAAAAAAAAATTGTCGTTTTTCCGCAACTTGTGTCAACATATAAAATATTCCACGGACTCGACATGCCTCTCAGTATATAGCTAGGGGTGTCTACTTTCCAAAATGGGGTCATTTGGGGGGGTTTTGAACTGTTCTGGCATTTTATACACAACATTAGGAAGCTTACATCCACTCTTCTAACCACTTGAAGACAAAGCCCTTTTTGACACTTTTTGTTTACATGAAAACATTTTTTTTTTGCAAGAAAATTATGTTGAACCCCCAAACATTATATATATATATTTTTAAAGCAAAGGCCCTACAGATTAAAATGGTGGGTGTTGCATTTTTTTTTTCTACACAGTATTTGCGCAGCGATTTTTCAAACGCATTTTTTGGGTTAAAAAATACAATTTTAATGCACTAAAACACACTATATTGCCCAAATGTTTGATGAAATAAAAAAGATGATCTTAGGCCGAGTACATAGATACCAAACACGACATGCTTTAAAATTTCGCACAAACGTGCATTGGCGACAAACTACATACATTTTTAAAAGCCTTTAAAAGCCTTTACAGGTTACCCCAGTAGATTTACAGAGGAGGTCTACTGCTAAAATGATTGCCCTCGATCTGACCTTCGCGGTGATACCTCACATGCATGGTGCAATTGCTGTTTACATATGACGCCAGACCGACGCTTGCGTTCGCCATTGGGCAAGAGCAGGACAGGGGTGCTTTTTTTTTTTTTTATTATTAATTTTGCTTTTTTATTTTATTTTTAAATTGTTCCTTCCAAGTATTTTTTTTTTTTATCATTTTTATTGTTATCTCAGGGAATGTAAATATCCCCTATGATAGCAATAGGTAGTGACAGGTACTCTTTTTTGAAAAAACTGGGGTCTTCTAGACCCTAGATTTTTCCTCTGCCCTCAAAGCATCTGACCACACCAAGATCGGTGTGATAAAATGCTTTCCCAATTTCCCAATGGCGCTTTTTATATCCGGGGGGGGGCATTCCCTCCCACTGCTTGTAAAAGCAGTCCAGAGGCTAATTAGCCGCTAGGATTGCTTTTACATGAAAGCCGGCCGCAGGCAGAAAAGAATGATGCCAATATGATACCTAAACCCGCAGGCATCATTCTGGTATAAACATTCAAAGTCCAGCAACATACCAGTACGTTGCTGGTCCTTGTTGGACATATATTGTAATCTTTTTATTTCATGCAGCCAGTTGGCTGAACGAAAAAAGAGATTGATCGGTGGGTATGCCCACCATTAGAATACCGCCCTTCATCCACCCACTTCCAATGATGGGCATACACGCACCATTTATATATGCCGAAGCATGGGGGCATCCTCCCGCAAAAAAGTTATGCCGCACACACATGGTCGGACTTTTCCACGGGCAAGCCTCCGTCGGAATTTCGACCGTATGTACGCGGCATTAGGAGCAAAATCGCTCCTCCGCCCCTGCTGCCCCAATGCTTCGGCATATTTGCTTTTTTTTTTTTTAACTGTGGTGGTGAAATCACCTCCTACAGCACTGGAGTCGCAGGGATCAGGCCTGTCTCTGCGAACGCTGCAGTTATGTGTGTTGTGTTTTGTAAGTGACAGTGATCGATCGATACTGCACTTGGGTGGCCTGGGCTGGACGGAGGGGCAAAACGCAGGTGCCAGCAGGTATCTGGGCTGATCCCGCTAACACTGCGTTTTTGGGAACCCTAAACTGCTGGGGACGCTAGTATAGATCTGATCAGATCAGATATTGATCTGTTCAGATACTATACCACTAAGGGGGGTGTATGCTTCACGCGTGGGTGTTAGCGTTACTGGCACTAACCTGACGCTGCCTGGGGTGTGACTCAGACCCTCTCTGACGCTAAAACCTAATTGATATCACCCGCCGGGCGATCAGGGGGTTAAACCTTTATTGGGTTATATACACGACGGGTGCCCTGACACTATAAAAAGCAAACTAACTAACCAGCGTCACCCGTAACACTTATATGGTGATCACTGGTGAAAGGGTTAACTAGGGGCAATCAGGGGGTTAAAACCTTTATTAGATAATATATGGGGGTACCTGACGCTATAAAAACCTGCGGCGAACCTAAAAAAAATTACCAGCTACCGATCTGCATCACCGACACTAAGACAGCGTTTAGAAAAACGATTGCTTAGCGACAGTGGTGATGGGGGTGAAAGGGTTACCTGGGGGGGGCGATCAAGGGGGTTAAACCTTTATTAGATAATATATTGGGGTACCTGACGCTATAAAAACCTGCGGCGAACCTAAAAAAAAATACTGGCTACGATCTGCATCACCGACACTAAGACAGCGTTTAGAAAAACAATTGCTTAGCGACAGTGGTGATAGGGGGTGAAAGGGTTACCTGGGGGGCGATCAAGGGGGTTAAACTTTTATTAGATAATATATTGGGGTACCTGACGCTATAAAAACATGCGGCGAACCTAAAAAAAATTACTGGCTACGATCTGCATCACCGACACTAAGACAGCGTTTAGAAAAACAATTGCTTAGCGACAGTGGTGATAGGGGTGAAAGGGTTACCTGGGGGGCAATCAAGGGGGTTAAACCTTTATTAGATAATATATTGGGGTACCTGACGCTATAAAAACCTGCGGCGAACCTAAAAAAAAATACCGGCTACCGATCTGCATCACAGACACTAAGACAGCGTTTAGAAAAACGATCGCTTAGTGATAGTGGTGATAGGGGGTGAAAGGGTTACCTGGGGGGCGATCAAGGGGGTTAAACCTTTATTAGATAATATATTGGGGTACCTGACGCTATAAAAACCTGCGGCGAACCTAAAAAAAAATTACTGGCTGCCGATCGGCATCACTGACGCTAAGACAGCGGTCAGAAAAATTATCGCTAAGCGACAGTGGTGATAGGGGGTGAAAGGGTTATCTGGGGGGTGATCAGGGGGTTAAACCTTTATTAGGGCGGGGTTAGGGGGCTACACTGGACCTAAGACTAAACTTTGGTGACACTTTTACAGTCACAAATGTCACTGATTGCAGTGATCACTAAATAAATGGTCACTGCAATCAGTGACACTGTGACTGGGGGCTGGGGGGGTGATCTGGGGGGTGATCTGGGGTGTCTGGGGGGGCCTGGGGGGGCGATTTATGTCCCTATGTGTCCTGGTGTCAGTGTAGTGTTGTGTGCACTGACCTGATATCTTCTCTTGTACGGCGCTCGGTATATGTGAGCGCCGCACCAGAGATGACATCACTTCCTCCTGCTCCCTCTGTCTGACACAGACAGAGGGGGCATTTCCATTCGCCGGGAGCGATCGCGAGGGGGTGGCCAGAAACGAATGGCTGCCCCCTCATCCCGGAACGCTCCCGGACACTTAGCCACCGCTCACTGTATAGAAGGGGGGTCCGATTGGACCCCCCAACTGTACAAAGGCAATCACGTACACTCTACGTGATTGTGCCTGTCGGTGCCATTCTGCCAACGTATATATACAGTGAGCGGTCGTTAAGTGGTTAAGATACAGAATCAATCAATATGAACACAGACTAAAAATAGGAGATTTATTCACCAGACATGTATTCATACAAAATAGTAATATGTATTGTTTGACAGAAATAAATGTTACATAAAATATTGAACACCAATTGAAACACCCGCTAATGAGAGTGCTGTACTTTCTGAATGACACAAAAATGATAAAATTTCCCCATAGAGTCAATAACCGTATATATATGTGACGATTAGACAGAACGTCTGTATTTCACAAATTCAACTGTTACTATACTGCAGGTAAGTAAGTGATAAACAGCGTGAAATAAAATAGACATCCTCTACATAATGGTAATAGAAAGAAAAACTACAAAAATTGCAATGTAAAAATGAAGTTAAAGAAAAATCTACAAATTGGTTATCGTCTCGAGGGAAATATTTATCTAACTGTTCAATAATCAATAATCAAGATGTTCAAATAAAAACAAATGAACATAAGGTAGAATCAATACAATATAATTACCCTTCCCAATATGGCTGCTGGTTTAAAATGGTGGTTATCAGATTTTCTTAAGATGGCTGCTGTGGTTTCCAAAATGGAAACCTCCCTTAAGGAGGAGCCGCATCATGCGTCCTTAAAGCGGATCTCCCACGGCCATACGTTTTTTTTGTTCATTAATTTGTTTATGGCATACTTAAACAGTACTCACTGTTTAGCTCTTTTAAGTCCTCCTCTTTCCGATTTCGTCTTGAATTAGAACTTATATTCTTCCAGTACCGCGTTTTCCATTTTGCTTGTGGGCATGAGAAGCCCACAAGCACTCATTTCCTTGTTGCAGTAAATGCTGATCTCCCAGCATTCACTGCACGTTGCCGCACATGCTCAGTCGTAACGGCGAGCAGTGACGTCAACTTGATGAACAATGCCTGCGTGTGCTAAGTTTGTCCTTTCCCTTGTGTGCTCCAGTAATGTAATGGTGACTAATGATTGTTGTCCCTCGTTTCTAATGGAGGCTTTTGAAACGCCCTCCAAAGTTTGTTGATGTGATTTTGTCACTTCCGGCTTAGGAAATCCCGCGATAACTGAAAAAAAGGCTCCGCAATGACTCCTGGGAGCTATGACAGAAGCTCCCAGGGCACACTGCGGTTACAGGAAGTGACGCACTACCCGCAAAATACCCGCACTTCATACAGACAGGAAGCTATCAGATATCAAAGGTACTGTACAGATTAAAAAGAAAAAAAAACTTCCATTTTCACTTGCATTACAGGCTGCAGTATGATTGAGCTCATGTCTTGAAATAGGGTGGAGCTCCGCTTTAAAATTTTAGAGTATAAGGCGTGATGATTAAGTATGAGAGTCAAGGAATCTTCATGAGTGTCAGTGGGTGTATGAGTTGATGTATCTTATGTAATGTATGAAGTTGATGGATGATGTGTCTCTTTTGGGTAATGACCAGTGGTCTTAAAAACCACAATGAACTCATAAAAAATTTCATAAACCTAGCCCACAAGGTGGGACTTAATTTCCATTAGTTGAGGTAGATAATAATTTACCTTCCTGGAAATCCTGTTATTTGACTTGTCACTGCTTCTTTTAACCACCAAGGGTCATTGTAGAGCAGAAATTTTTAACCTAAAAAATGTATAAGTGGTATTCTGTAGAAACGTTCATATCTTTATAATGTGTGTCTGATCGTATATAGTTGCTAGTATATCTATAATATTTAGGAGCTCTGGTAACCAGTAAAATATACAGTAAGTGTACAAATTAAACACATTAATATCACACAAAATTATTGAATATGAATATATGTTTTACCCCTATAGATACTATGACGACTATGCATCTAGGTCAACATATGCTATATGGATATATATTTCTGTATACATGGTTAGAATACTGTATATATATGTCATTAACAACAATGATTAGTATACTTAAAGCTATTTTTACTTCTAATATGTTCTAAATCAAAATAATACATTTTTATTTTATAACAGAATTACTATTGCGCCAGTAGACACTGAAATCATAACTGTATCTATGACATGGAATATAATATATAATTTGAACGTTATTTACTTTTAAAATACTACTGAGTAAAAAAGAGTTCATATATTTCTTTGAGTTGCCTAAAATGGACTTTGGACAGTCTTACTGACTATTTAGACAACAAAGCTCTCTCAATAGATTTTGTTTGGATATGTGTAATTCACCTTGAAGAGACATTCAAGTGGCTGTTTTTGCAGACCTTTTAATTATGGGTGCCATTTCCTTTGATTGTAGGTATTTTTGGCTTCATGGCTTAAGCTCTACAACAGTTTGGATGGATTGTTCAAGGATTGCTGAGTCACTAGAATTTGTAAAGGACTGAAGTACATGTGACCTTACTGTAGTCTTATATCATGGGGCTTATTACATATAGAAATTAAAAGATGTTTTTATTTCTTTCCCAAAAGTTTGACAATGGCGAGGCATGGGCTACCCTAGCCCTCTGAAGGTAGGTTGCAGTATCTGGCACCAAGTCATTATTAGCAGATCACTGTCTTTTTTCCATTATGCTATAATTATCCCATGATTGTTCAGTCCAATATTCCAGTATTATAGAACAAATTTGTGTGTCTGTTTTTAATTCATCTATGCATGGTTAACTATATAAAAATAAAGTGTAGCGCTTAATGAATAAAGTGTAATCTGTGTATTACACAGTGTATGTGGTTAATGAAAAAATATTCAATTGAAAATCACAAATACTAATTAAAGTGCAATAAGTGCCATCAATTGTGCATAACAGGAAATATATATAGGCTGAAGATGAGTTTCAAGCATATATAATGGTGTGGTATAAAAAAGAAGTGCAGTTCCCTGCAAAAATTCATATAAAACTAAAGTCCATGTGCAAAGTCCATAGAGAAAAGTGTGTTGAAATGATGATCAAACACCCAACAGTGTGACACCCATCACCAAAAGTCTGAAATGGAGGCTTACTAGAAAGCTGGCGACCCCCTTTACTTAGGGAGGTCATACAATGCTTGACTGGTGTCCTTGGTTGGTTTTCCCGGAAGCCTCTCGACAGATCAAGAAGTGGTACCAAAAGACCATCAATAGATTACAATGCTTGGATGAACTGAAGAAACAATGGCAGATGTGGGCGGTGCCTGGTCAGCACACCTGCCCACACCTGCCTTCGCTTCTTCAATTCAAGTCAATTAAATTCCTTCATTGTGCCTGGTGTCTGGGTTATAGTGCACAGCTGATGTTTATTTATGCTTCTAGCACAGATATATTTTTTTACAATATGCATGATTAACCACTTAACGACCGCCCACTGTAATAATACGTCGGCAGAATGGCACCGACAGGCAAAGTCACGTACATATACGTGATTGCCTTTGTATAGTTGGGGGGTCCCATCGGACCCCCCTTCTATACAGCGAGCGGTCGTTAATTGTTCGGGAGCGATCCGGGATGAGGGGACGGCCGTTCGATTCCAGCCACCCCCTCGCGATCGCTCCCGGCGAATGAGAAAGCTTCCTCTGCTGTGTAATGTTTACACAGGCAGAGGAAGTGATGTCATCTCTCATGCGGCGCTCACATATACCGAGCGCCGTACAAGAGAAGACACACAGGTTAGTGCACAAACAGCACACTGACACCAGGACACATAGGAACATAAATCGCCCCCCCAGAACCCCCCCCAGACACCCCCAGATCACCCCCCAGCCCCCAGTCACAGTGTCACTGATTGCAGTGACCATTTATTTACTGATCACTGCAATCAGTGACATTTGTGACTGTAAAAGTGTCACTACAGTTTATTTTAGGTCCAGTGTAGCCCCCTAACCCCCCCTAATAAAGGTTTAACCCCCTGATCGCCCCCCAGATAACCCTTTCACCCCCTAGCACCACTGTCGCTAAGCGATCGTTTTTCTGATCGCTGTTTTATTGTCAGTGATGCCGATCGGTAGCCAGTTATTTTTTTTAGGTTCGCCGCAGGTTTTTATAGCGTCAGGTACCCCCATATATTACCTAATAAAGGTTTAACCCCCTTGATCGCCCCCCAGATAACCCTTTCACCCCCTAGCACCACTGTCGCTAAGCAATCATTTTTCTGATCGCTGTTTTATTGTCGGTGATGCCGATCGGTAGCCAGTTATTTTTTTTAGGTTCGCCGCAGGTTTTTATAGCGTCAGGTACCCCCATATATTATCTAATAAAGGTTTAATCCCCTTGATCGCCCCCCAGGTAACCCTTTCACCCCCTATCACCACTGTCGCTAAGCGATTGTTTTTCTGATCGCTGTCTTATTGTCGGTGATGTCGATCGGTAGCCAGTTATTTTTTTTAGGTTTGCCGCAGGTTTTTATAGCGTCAGGTACCCCAATATATTACTTAATAAAGGTTTAACCCCCTTGATCGCCCCCCAGGTAACCCTTTCACCCCCTATCACCACTGTCGCTAAGCAATTGTTTTTCTGATCGCTGTCTTATTGTCGGTGATGCCGATAGGTAGCCAGTTATTTTTTTTAGGTTCGCCGCAGGTTTTTATAGCGTCGGGTACCCCCATATATTACCTAATAAGGGTTTAACCCCTTGATCGCCCCCCCAGGTAACCCTTTCACCCCCTTTTGCCAGTGTCACTAAGCAATCGTTTTTCTAAACGCTGTATTAGTTATGCTGGTGCCGATAGATAGCCAGTTATTTTTTTTAGGTTCGCCGCAGGTTTTTATAGCGTCAGGTACCCCCATATATTATCTAATAAAGGTTTTAACCCCCTAATTGCCCCTAGTTAACCCTGCGTCACACCCCAGGCAGCGTCAGGTTAGTGCCAGTAATGCCAACACCCACGCGTGAAGCATACACCTCCCTTAGTGGTATAGTATCTGAACAGATCAATATCTGATCTGATCAGATCTATACTAGCGTCCCCAGCAGTTTAGGGTTCCCAAAAATGCAATGTTAGCGGGATCAGCCCAGATACCTGCTAGCACCTGCGTTTTGCCCCTCCGTCCAGCCCAGGCCACCCAAGTGCAGTATCGATCGATCGCTGTCACTTGCAAAACACAACACACATAACTGCAGCGTTCGCAGAAACAGGCCTGATCCCTGCGACTCCAGTGCTGTAGGAGGTGATTTCACCACCACAGTTAAAAAAAAAAGAAGCATATATGCCGAAGCATTGTGGCAGCAGGGGTGGAGGAGCGGAGGAGCGATTTTGCTCCTAATGCTGCGTACATACGGTCGAAATTCCAACGGAGGCTTGCCCGTGGAAAAGTCTGACCATGTGTACGTGGCATAACTTTTGCGGGAAGATGCCCAATGCTTCGGCATATATAAATGGTGCATGTATGCCCATCATTAGAAGTGGGTGGATAAAGGGCGGTATTCTAATGGTGGGCATACCCACCGATCAATCTTTTTTTTTCGTTCAGCCAACAGGCTGCATGAAAAAAAAGATTACAATACATGTCCAACAAGGACCAGCAACGTACTGGTATGTTGCTGGACTTTGAATGGTTATACCAGATTGATGCCTGCGGGTTTAGATATCATATTGGCATCATTCTTTTCAGCCAGCGGCCGGCTTTCATGTAAAAGCAATCCAAGCGGCTAATTAGCCTCTGGACTGCTTTTACAAGCAGTGGGAGGGAATGTCCCCCCCGGATATAAAAAGCGCCATTGGGAAATTGGGAAAGCATTTTATCTTGGTGTGGTCAGATGCTTTGAGGGCAGAGGAAAGATCTAGGGTCTAATAGACCCTAGTTTTTTTCAAAAAAAGAGTACCTGTCACTACCTATTGCTATCATAGGGGATATTTACATTCCCTGAGATAACAATAAAAATGATAAAAAAATATATATATATATATGGAAGGAACAGTTTAAAAATAAAATAAAAAAGCAAAATTAATAATAAAAAAAAAAATCACCCCTGTCCTGCCCTGCTCTTGCGCAATGGCGAGCGCAAGCGTGGGTCTGGCGTCATATGTAAACAGCAATTGCACCATGCATGTGAGGTATCACCACGAAGGTCAGATCAAGGGCAGTCATTTTAGCAGTATACCTCCTCTGTAAATCTAACATGGTAGCCTGTAAAGGCTTTTAAAGGCTTTTAAAAATGTATGTAGTTTGTCGCCAATGCGCGTTTGTGCGAAATTTTAAAGCATGTCGTGTTTGGTATCTATGTACTCGGTCTAAGATCATATTTTTTATTTCATCAAACATTTAGGCAATATAGTGTGTTTTAGTGCATTAAAATTAAATTTTCTTGCAAAAAAAAAAATATGTTTTCATGTAAACAAAAAGTGTCAGAAAGGGCTTTGTCTTCAAGTGGTTAGAAGAGTGGATGTAAGCTTCCTAATGTGTATAAAATGCCAGGACAGTTCAAAACCCCCCCAAATGACCCCATTTTGGAAAATAGACACCCCAAGCTATGTACTGAGAGGCATGTCGAGTCCATGGAATATTTTATATGTTGACAGAAGTTGCGGAAAAAATAATTTATTTTTTATTTGTATTTTTTTTGCACAAAGTTGTTACTAAATTATATATTGCTCTAACATGCCATGGGCATATGTGGAATTACACCCCAAAATACATTCTGTTGCTTCTCCTGAGTATGGTGATACCACATGTGTGAGACTTTTTGGGAGCCTAGCCGCGTACGGGACCCCAAAACCAATCACCGCCTTCAGGCTTTCTAAGGGTGTAAATTTTTGATTTCACTTCTCACTGCCTATCACAGTTTCGGAGGCCATGGAATGCCCAGATGACACAAAACCCCCCAAATGACCCCATTTTGGAAAGTAGACACCCCAAGCTATTGAGAGGTATGGTGAGTATTTTGCAGATCTCGCTTTTTGTCAAAAAGAGGTATGGTGAGTATACTGAGAGGTATGGTGAGTATTTTGCAGATCTCGCTTTTTGTCAAAAAGTTTTGAAAATTGGAAAAAAAAAAATGATTTTCTTTCTTCATTTTCAAAAACAAATTAGAGCTGTAAAACACTCAACATGCCTCTCAGCAAATAGCTTGGGGTGTCTACTTTCCAAAATGGGGTCATTTGGGGGGGTTTGGTGCTATTTTGGCATTTTATGGCCTTCGAAACTGTGATAGGTAGTGAGGAGTGAAATCAAAAATTTGTGCCCTTAGAAATCCTGAAGGCGGTGCTTGGTTTTCGGGGCCCCGTACGCGGCTAGGCTCCTAAAAAGTCCCACACATGTGGTATCCCCGTACTCAGGAGAAGCAGCAAAATGTATTTTGGGGTGCAATTCCACATATAACCATGGCATGTGTGAGCAATATATCATTTAGTGACAACTTTTTGTAATTTTATTTTTTTTGTCATTATTCAATCACTTGGGACAAGAAAAAAAAATATTCAATGGGCTCAACATGCCTCTCAGCAATTTCCTTGGGGTGTCTACTTTCTAAAATGGGGTCATTTGGGGGGGTTTTGTGCTATTTTGGCATTTTATGGCCTTCGAAACTGTGATAGGTAATAAGGAGTGAAATCAAAAATTTGCGCCCTTAGAAATCCTGAAGGCGGTGCTTGGTTTTCGGGGGCCCGTACGCGGCTAGGCTCCTAAAAAGTCCCACACATGTGGTATCCCCGTACTCAAGAGAAGCAGCAAAATGTATTTTGGGGTGCAATTCCACATATAACCATGGCATGTGTGAGCAATATATCATTTAGTGACAACTTTTTGTAATTTTTTTTTTTTTTGTCATTATTCAATCACTTGAGACAAAAAAAAAAATATTCAATGGGCTCAACATGCCTCTCAGCAATTTCCTTGGGATGTGTACTTTCCAAAATGGGGTCATTTGGGGGGTTTTGTACTGCCCTGCCATTTTAGCACCTCAAGAAATGAGATAGGCAGTCATAAATTAAAAGCTGTGTAAATTCCAGAAAATGTACCCTAGTTTGTAGACGCTATAACTTTTGTGCAAACCAATAAATATACGCTTATTGACATTTTTTTTACTAAAGACATGTGGCTGAATACATTTTGGCCTAAATGTATGACTAAAATTGAGTTTATTCGATTTTTCTTATAACAAAAAGTAGAAAATATCATTTTTTTTCAAAATTTTCAGTCTTTTTCCGTTTATATCGCAAAAAATAAAAATTACAGAGGCAATCAAATACCATTAAAAGAAAGCTCTATTTGTGGGAAGAAAAGGACGCAAATTTTGTTTCGGTACAACATTGCATGTCCGCACAATTTCCAGTTAAAGCAGCGCAGTGCCAAATTCTGAAAACACCTCTGGTCCTTTAGCTACAAAATGGTCCGGGGCTTAAGTGGTTAACTGTAGATATCCCAATGCATGTCAGATAATCTTACCACCTGCCAAATATTCTGTACCATGATTGTGATATTTAATCCAGAACTATGAACTTCAAGTCATTCAAGTCCGAAGCTCAAAAAAGTTCTGGAGATTTTTTTATAGCTGAAATTGGGCATATTTCAGTGTTTTTGGTGCGTTTTTAATCCCATAGAAATGAATGGAAATGCAATCATTTTTTTTAAGGGTTGGGGGTTAGTTATTTATTTATTATTACATTATAGTATTCATTTATTGTAATTATTTATAATAATTTTGTAGTAGTAGTAGTAGTATTAACACCCTAATCCCTAGAAAAAGAAAAATTAAAATAAGACAATAAATTAAATATTAACCCAAACCCTAACCCCCAATCCTAACCCCAACCCCTAATCCTAATCTAACCTTAACTGTAGCCCCTTGCCCTAGCAAAAAATAAATAAGTGAATAATAATAATAACAAAAAATAAATAAATAGAAAGGCTAACACAGCTGAAAAACCTAACAACAAGTAATGCAAGAGATTATAGTTTTCTCTATGGGCTAATAAAAAATCGCCAAAACTCAAAAACGCTGTATTTAAACCGTGCAAATTGAGCAGTTGAACAACATGCAAAAAAAGTTTGAAAAATGCTTAAAGACGCTACGCTCAGGTGTAAATGCAGCCTTAGCAGAGTTCAGGAGCTTCTGCGGTTAGCTGAGCCTCAAGCTCCCTCTCCTGAACGCGGAAGAATCGCATTCAGGATAGGAACGTTTTGACCATCGGTCGTGGGAAAATGCAAAACCAAGGGAAAATTGCAACGGTACATGTAGGCAGGGTGTACATGAAGCTTTAGCCAGCTTAATTTGAAAATAAAACAGCATACAGACCCCTCCAGAGACCCCAAAATACATAACATACCCTTGGCAATGCAACGATATGTCATTTGCAAGCAATTGTAAAGACTTTTTTTAATTTGTAAATGTCAGCTGCTGCAGCACTTTATGGACAGAGATGCATCACAGGATTTATTAGGGCATCCCCTTTTGAATGTTTCACACTAAGCATTTAAAGACATCACTGCTCTGTGTATGCTGCCTGGCTCCTACAAGCAGAATAAAAAAAAGGCTTACTCACAGCAGTCCTTACTATCATAACCAGAAAATAGCATAAAGTGGGCAACCCCTCTCTCGTAGAATAGGCATGTGAGATAAACTCTTTGGGAGAGATTTACTAAAACTGTAGAGTGCAAAATCTGGTGCAGCTCTGCATAGAAACCAACCAGCTTCCAGGATTTATTGTCAAAGCTTAATTGAACAAGCTGAAGGTAGAAGCTGATTTGCTTCCATGCACAGCTGCACCAGATTCTGAGTGTTCACGTTTTAGTAAATCTCCTACTTTGAGTCACCTGGAACAAATGGTCCCCTGGGAAACTAACAAATCAGACTCTTATGGGATCGTAAGATGGGATCTTGTATGGCATGGTATTCCTCTGACTTTACCACGTATCTCAATCAATGGACCCTTGTTTTGGGTAGAAGGCGAACAAATGCTGACTTTTTTTATTTCCCCTATCCCCTCCCTTATAGCCCTACAACCCCACAAACCCTCCTCTCCCTTCCCCCATTTTTTTCCCTCTCTTTCCAGCCCCCTTTTTTTTCTCTGTATCTTTTTTTTCTCCTGTACGTTCTCTTATCGATACATACTTGGTGAGCTGTGCCCTCCCATTCTATCAGATCCAAATCCAACTTAGCAGTGGTTATTAGTTAACCTCCCTACAGTATCTCTTAGGATATAGATTAAATGTGGCTCCTGCTAGCTTCCACATCTATGTATTCCAGGGGATTCTCTACATTGCAGTCTGTCTCAGGGCGTACATGTACCATCACTATTGTTTTGTTTTTAGCAATAGGATTCAGTTTACGATAATAATTTCATACATAAATGGGTAGTCAAACTATATGGAAAAGTTCCTCAAAGTTAGCTTTTTTTCAATGCATATTTTAGATATTAACTTTATTTTTTGGCTATGTTCTGTACTAATTTCCTTGTATTTGTGAAAACATCTTAAAAACCAATCACTTCTCTAGCATTGCATGTTACCCAGGCCAGTCCCCCCCCCCCATGTTGTTTTTTGACACCCCCTTGCCTATTAGCCCAGGAAAATTAAATTTTTATTTTGGCAGGTTTGGCTCCCATTGATTTTAGTGGGGTTTGGGCTCAGCATCCAATCTTCTTTGAAGTTTGTCAAACAACACTTGAACTGAATTTAGGGCATTTAGGCTAATGCCTAATAGAAACACTGATTTAGCTGATTGTGGCTGGATCAGGTATGATCTCCTTAAGCTGGGTACACACTAACAGTTTTGTACAACCTGCTGGGTTCTAACATGCGAGATTAGTCCAGCGATCTCCCCCGCTGAGCTGTTGTGTTCTGACAGGGGGTTGGCCCCCCCCGCCAGAACACTCTGATCAGCATTCTCTGCTATTGGCTGAGAGTGCTGATCGGGAGTCAGTCGGCTGCTGGTTTTTCAGCATTCACGTCCAACAGAAGTCAGCTTCCGTCGGGCAAACCAACATATACACAGGCAGAACGTCAACCTTTTTTTTTTGTCTTCTGACATTCAGCCCTTGTGTATGGGGTTTTATGTCCATGGTAGTGCTGGGCGATTTTCCCCCCCAAAAAAATCTGCGATTTTTTTTATAAAAAACTTGATTTACGATTCAATTTTTTTATGATATTAATTAAAGTGCATCAATAAACTAAATTGCAAAGGCAAACCCTTTCTCTAACTGCAAAGTCAGTGTGCAGTGTGCAACAAAGATTGTTAAACAACCAAATTATTAATACTGTATTTGGATTTAGCTAATAAAACAACAAAAAATCCTGAGGTTACTCTTAGTTGAATTGAACTGCCTTACTGTGCCCATGCCTCACTGTGCCCATTCTTCACTGTGCCCGTGTCTCACTGTGTCTATGCTTCACTGTGCCCAATGCCTCACTGTGCCCGTGCTTCACTGTGCCCATGCTTCAATCACTGTGCCCGTACCTGATGCTAATTTTCATGGGATACGGATTTTACTGCTACAACGGTGGGCATTCCAGTATTCAAAAGCCATGCCTCCTCCTTGTCTGTGATAGGCGGAACACTCAATTTCCCAGCATTCAGTGTTCCGCCTATCATGGACATCCGCTCATCCTCATAACACAGATGAGGATGAGAGGATGACCGTGATAGGCTGAACACTGCCTGCTGTGAAATTGAGTGTTCCGCCTATCACAGACGACGAGGACTTGGGAGGCGCGGCTTTTGAACACTGCAATGGCCGCCGTCTGTCTGCATGACACGCTGATCAGGTAGGCAGACGGCGGCTTGCGGTTAGTTAGTGTTACATTACATCTACTCGCGGCGGCTGCAGCGAGTAGATGTAGTTGGGGTAACACCGCCCAGTGCCATTCTGGATACGCCCCCTGCAGCCCTGCTATGGAAACTTTGAAGGAAAAAAAAATAAAAAATAAATTAAAAAAAATTAAAATTAAAATTAAAAAAAATAATTAAAAATAAAAAAATCTAAAAAAATCGATTTTCTTCAAATCTGAATCGATTTGAACTCAAAACTCGATTCAAGATTAAAATCGATTTTTTTTTCCCAGCCCTAGTCCATGGGTAACCTAATAGCTGTTTTCTGTTCCATGCTGTGTTCCATTTAGGAAATTCAATAAATCTGGTTATCCTGTGGGACAGTGCATATGAGTCTTTGATTGCGACTGAGCTGTTAAAAAATTATTCTTCCCTAAATAATTTATTTTCATTTTAATGCAAAACAGAAGTAGCTTAAAGCGGAGGTCCGCCTAAAAAAAAAATATTAAAAGCCAGCAGCTACAAATACTGCATTTATCTGTCCAGGGTGCCTGCGATGTCGGCAGTAGAAGCCGATCAATTGCTCGGCTCTCGGCTGCCCCAGCCGCCATCCTCGTTGAGGGAATCAGGAAGTGAAGCGTTGCGGCTTCACTTCCCGGTTCCCTACTGTGCATGCGCGAGTCGCGCTGCGTGTCCTAACTTGTTCCTACTATCTTCTGGGACCTGTGTATTTCCCAGAATTTCAGGGGGATGGGAAGGGGCGGAAATACCTGTATTATACAGGTATCTGCACCCCCCTCCCCCCGAAAGGTGCCAAATGTGACACCGGAGGGGGGGATGGTTCCGAAAAGCGGAGGTTCCATTTTTGTGTGGATCTCCGCTTTAAAGCAACTGAAAGGCAAATCAAAACTACTGTCAGGGATGCCTAAGACAGGCGTCTAACACAGGTTTAAACAGATCAGTGGGCTGCACTTAAGGAAACAGGCACAAAAGTAGGTGAGAAAAATATATTTATTGGAGGCGCATGCGTGAGGCTGACTAGGCAGGTAATGTCCACCTAGCGCTCCGCATCTACCGGGACTTAACAACTGGCATAAAACAAGTTGAAGACGTTAACTGCATCGGAACGGTAACCGACAGATAGCTAATACTCTCAGGCTCATAGATATATGATGTATAGTGGGAGGAGATCAAGGCTTAAAACACCAAAGGTCCCTGAAACGCTGACGAAAGCTGTGACTAAAATGGCAGCAGCATCTTCCTCCCGCTCCTAATTACCTCACTCACAGAAACTGAGTAAAGCTCAGTCAGCTTATAACACAGAGCCTGAACCTGAATTTGACTTTGACATGAGTCCGAATATCTTACAAAGTACAACACCAAATTCAGACCTTATTGCCCAATTTGAAAGAGTTTTACAGAGGGCACTACAAAACACCACAGATTCCATCACAGAGAAACTGACGTGGGAAATCGGTGAGGTGGGCAGACGAACATCTTTATTGGAGCAAAGGATGGATGAAATTGATGGAATAACTGCAAATAACACAGACGAACTGGAATTGCTGAGGGAAGACAATATCTCCCTCAACAATCGTTTAGAAGAATATGAGAACAGAGCCAAAAGGTCTAATCTAAGAATACGTGGTATACCAGAATCTATATTAGACCTCCAACCTACAATTACCGCACTCTTTCATGAACTAATTCCTACAGTTCCTGTTGAACGCTTGGAGATGGACAGGGTCCATAGAACACTAGCCCCCCAAAAAGAAGAAGGTCCCTAAGAGACATTGTTATTAAGCTGCATTACTTCAAAACTAAGGAGCAACTTCTGGAAGCAGCCCGCAATAAAGATGCTTTGATTTTCCAAGGACACAGATACCAGGTGTTCCAGGACTTTTCACAGCATACCCTAACCAAAAGAAAGATGATGAAGCCACAACTCTTAATTCTTCAACACAACCGCATAACCTATCATTGGGGCTTCCCATTTGCCCTCCGTTTTACATTTAAAGGCAACACCTACACCTGCAAAACAGCTGAAGATCTTATCTCCACAATTAATGAACTCCGCCTATCCATACCTGAGAATACTTCAGAAGGATCCAAGAGAAGGGCTACCTCAGGCTCTCCCACAGCACAACAGGACATGTCAGCTCTTCAAGCCCACTCCAACACCAACAAAAGGAGCCGCTTAGCTGCCCCACAACAAACTGCCGAAGATCAAATGGACTGAGTCTATTCCAATTGGTGATATAAAATATACATTTTAATCACTTAGGTACTCGGTTAATTATCTGTTATGGTGATCCCTGAGACAGACTTGTTCTCTGTCTCAGCAGTTTTACCACTTTATTGGGTTCTCCTAATATAATTTGCTTTGCATAAGATAGTATTCATAGACTAATAGCTATGGGAAAAATTAATTACAATCACACTATATATATATATAGTTGAGTCACGAATCCATGTGGTATAAAAACTGTATGGATTCTGTGATTCCACATCTAATAATTTACCTACTAAGGTGTTGCCTCCCGCGCATGAGTCAGAGAAAGCTTTTAGTAATTCCTCACTGTCATTATATACCTCCCAGTTAATCTAAATGAATTACCGGTACATAATTTTTGCATTATCTCGCTGCCTCATGCGCGGGACACTACATTTCTCATCTTATGCAGATCCTAAAGGTAATTCAAATGGTTATTGTTTTATTTAAATATACCTTTAAAACTTGTTCAGTACAATAACTTATATGTTATAAAGTTATATAGGTTGTTCAGTTCTTGTGGATAGTCCACTGCACCTCACAAACGTTCTTTACGTGCCTGGTATAATATCTCAGACATCCTTTGGACAAAATAGTACCCACTGTGTGGTAACTGATACCATACATTGGATACTAGCTCCATTTCGGAGCTAAACTTACTACTTAACACATAAATAAACTTATCTCCTTCACATTAATACCAGACTTTGTTATTTCATTTATTACCCCCCCCCCCCCCCCCCCAAGAAATAAAATAAAAATAAAATACCCGATTTCTAAACGATACTTAACTCTCATATCCATTTTCTTAGCATTGAACAATTTAACGTACATATCTCCAGAACTTTCAAACTACTACCTACACACTATATTCATTCTCTTTAAGCTCACTGATTTGTAACCATGACTTCTCTAAATGTGCTTACACTTAATGTGCAGGGTCTCAATTCCCCTCCTAAAAGAATGAAAGCCTTCCAATTTTTCTCTTCTCTTTCAGCACATATTGTGTGCTTACAAGAGACACACTTTTCCACTCTTTCCTCTCCCAAATTTTGCCATCGTCGATATCCCCAAATATTCAAAGCCTCAGCCTCAACTAAACAAAGGGGGGTAATGATAGCATTCCATCACACTACACCATTTACTCTCCAGGCTGAGATTGCAGACCCTGAAGGTCGTTACCTATTACTCACAGGTTTATTATTGGATGTCTAAATAACCATTGTTACATACTATGCCCCGAACAAAAACCCTCTTGCCTTCCTTTCACACCTATTTACCGTTGTAGATACACACAAAAGAGGGATGCTTATAATGAGCGGAGACTCAAACAAAGCGATTTACCCAATTCTGGATAAGTCCCCTACACCTTCTTCAAACCTCCGTCCCGCTTACCAACACCTGCTCAACCAACATACACTACTAGATACTTGGCGTGAACAGCATCCTAAAAAAAGACAATATACCCACTATTCTCACCCACACAAACAATTCTCTCGAATTGATCACCTTTTTACTAATATCAATTCTGCACACCTTATTCTTCATTCCCAAATTATTCCATGTACATGGTCAGACCACAATGCTACCATCACTACTTTCTCTTCCCTTGTCCCAAAACCCAACTAACACTCTTGGAATATAAATGAAAATCTTTTAGCCATCCCTACCTATAGACAAACAATTGAAAAAGCTAATCAAGAATATAACATGAATAATAAATCGCCAGATATTAATCCTTTGACGCTTTGGGAAGCCCACAAACCAACAATAAGAGGAGTATGCCTTAGTCAAGCAGCTCATCTCAGAAAACAAAATAAAATTATCCAGAAAAATTGGAAGAGACTTTCTACAGAGCCTCAGAGGATTTTCAAACAACTCCTTCCCCCAGTAACAAACTAACCTTCGATAAAGTGAAGCTAGAATTAGACATCTTCTTAACAGACTCGGTGTCACGATCAGGCGTCGGGCTTGAAGACCAATTGCAATAGCACCCCAGAGCTCCGGGTGGTGGAGTTGGATTTGGCTGCAAGCTAGTACCAGGTCGCAGTCCTCAAGTTTGCCCCACCAGGGTGTGAGCAAGCCGGGGTCCAATAGCGGATAAACAGACAAGGATGAAACAGCAACGTGGTCAAAGAACAGGCCGAGGGTCAAACACGGGTAGTTGCAGATTGGGATCAGGCAGTAGAGAAGTCCAGGAACAAGCCAAAGGTCAATCACGTGTGGTTGTAGGTACAGATGGCAACAGGAAAACAAACAGCAAGGCACTGGCAGGGAAGGCACAATAACCTGGCAAAGAGGAAGTGCTGAGACAAGGCTTATATAGGAAGTTCATGGGAGGAGCAAGGAGTTCAAGGTTCATCGGTAATCAAGACTCAAGGCAGGGTTGTCCATTGGATCAGATAGGTTTGTCCAGCAGATCAGGCAGTGAGCTGTCCAGCATCCCAGATAGCTCAGTGGGAAGAGTAAACGCCAGACACCGACAAGGTCCCAGGTTCAAGCCCAGGTCCTGACAGTACTCCCCTCCTCTCAGGACGTCCTCTGGACGTCTTAGGGCTGGGTTTGTGAGGAAACCTCTGGTGGAATTCTCTTGTCAATTTAGGGGAGTGAACCTTATCCATCTTTGGGCATCTTTTTCTTTAGAAGTTTCTGCTGGGGAGATTCTCCTTACTTGCAAAGCTTTTTCAAACATCTCCAGCTCCTGCTTACGGATAAGGGTGCCATTCGAGGCATACATACAGTCAGGTGGTAGAACTTCTTTGGCAGGACAGGAATTTGTGATGGAGCCAGACTTTACGGAAGTGGTGACGGTATCAAGAACAGGGGTTTTCTTAGGATGTAGCGAAGGCGTCTCTGGAGCAGGAGGTGGTTCTTTGGCAGGACAGGGTGATGTTACTGCATTTACCACTGTGGAACGTGGGATGACTACTGGAACTGGTCTGTTGTCGGGAGGTTGCATAGTTGCCTCTAGGCCAGATGGTAGGAGTTTCACAGGGGTATTGGTTGCGGGTTCAAGAGGGGCACTGGTATCGTTGACCACCGTAGTCTGGGAACCTACTTGTGTCATTGAACATGGACAGGCCTTACGGCAACCTTGACAGTTCACAGGCCGAACAGCAGCGATAGCAGAATGAATCCCAGTAGTACCCACTTGAAGAACCTTTGGCCGAGGTGGACGAGTTGGGCAGAGAGAGATTAAGTGCCCTCTTTCTCCACAATAGAAACAAAGGCCACAGCCTCTCCTCCGCTCTCTTTCAGCTTTAGACAGCGTGGTCTGGATGACCCCGATCTCCATAGGTTCCACATCTTCCAGGGTAGGTGTGTGTATATCCACAGGAACGTCAAGGCTTTGTGGTGTTAGGGCTTCATGGCTTGGCACGTACTGGGGTGGCTTGAAGTCATACCTGTACAGGGTATTCCTGTCCCTGGGTCCTCGAAGGCCAGATGAGCTAGGAGCAGACTTGGGAACCCTGGTTTTCTTGGAAACTGTACAGTGAGAGTCCAGGGCTAACATAAAAGCTTCCCAGCTGTCCAAGACTGTACTCCTTTCCTGTAATACCTGGTGAGCCCATGTTTTAATGGGTCCAGTGAGCAGGTTGATAGTAGCGAGAACCTTTATATAATCTGTGGCATAGGTCCTAGGCTTAAGAGCAAACAACAGCTCGCAATCCATCTTAAAGGATGAAAGAGATGCACGGCTACCGTCAAACCTCTCGGGCATCACAACAAATGGCTCAGGACAGGCTGGTTCCGGGCCTGGGCGTACTGTACCTTTCAGCAACAGAACTTCTTGCTGCAGGTCTGAGATTTGCTGTCTGACAGGAGTCAGAGCATCTGCTATAGCGGCCTTCATGTTTATGGCCAGGTTATTCTGTCACGATCAGGCGTCGGGCTTGAAGACCAATTGCAATAGCAGTGGCAGGACAGGAATACAGGCAGTCACTTCTGGTAGATGACACAGGCTCACCTGAGGTGCGGAGTCTAAGTACTAGCTGGTTTTCTCCAGAGCTCCGGGTGGTGGAGTTGGATTTGGCTGCAAGCTAGTACCAGGTCGCAGTCCTCAAGTTTGCCCCACCAGGGTGTGAGCAAGCCGGGGTCCAATAGCGGATAAACAGACAAGGATGAAACAGCAACGTGGTCAAAGAACAGGCCGAGGGTCAAACACGGGTAGTTGCAGATTGGGATCAGGCAGTAGAGAAGTCCAGGAACAAGCCAAAGGTCAATCACGTGTGGTTGTAGGTACAGATGGCAACAGGAAAACAAACAGCAAGGCACTGGCAGGGAAGGCACAATAACCTGGCAAAGAGGAAGTGCTGAGACAAGGCTTATATAGGAAGTTCATGGGAGGAGCAAGGAGTTCAAGGTTCATCGGTAATCAAGACTCAAGGCAGGGTTGTCCATTGGATCAGATAGGTTTGTCCAGCAGATCAGGCAGTGAGCTGTCCAGCATCCCAGATAGCTCAGTGGGAAGAGTAAACGCCAGACACCGATGAGGTCCCAGGTTCAAGCCCAGGTCCTGACACTCGGCAGAAAAAATCCTTCGAAAATCTAGACATACAATGTACATGAAAGCAAATAAACCCACTACCTTTTTAGCTCTGGCTCTACATAAAGCAGACCACATTAGAAAACCAATACGACTGCAAATTACAAAAAATAATTTTTCTAGCAACCCACTAAAGATAGTAAATGAATTCCGAAGAAAACTGTTGGATTTATACAAAGATACCCATAAAATAGACCAAATAAAACTAACCTCTTTACTATCCAATATCCAATTGCCCTCACTCAGCACTGATCAACTTGAATCCCTTGAAAGGCCTATTAAAACAGAGGAAATACAATCAGCTATAAAAACTTTGAAACTACATAAGCGACCTGGCCCAGATGGCTTTTCAGCCACGTATTACAAACGATTCTCCACACTACTCTCCCCCCTTCTAACAGAAGCTTTTAATTCCCTCCTCTCAGGACATTCTTTTAGTCCAGAAACCCTACTAGCTTCCATATCAATGATACCTAAGCCGAACTCTGATGACACGACCTGGTCCAATTATAGACCTATTTCAGTACTAAATTTGGACATTAAATTACTAGCTAAGATCCTTTCAAATAGACTTAACCCTATAATAGGGAAACTTATAAATAAAGACCAAACTGGCTTCATACCATCCAGACACACAGGAGATAATATACGGAGGGCAACCCTTCTTGCACATATGGCACATACCCGAAGCATCCCTGCCTGCTTCCTCTCAATAGATATCCAGAAAGCATTTGACACTTTATCTTGGGATTATCTAAAATCTATTCTCCAAAAATGGGGCTTCGGAACAAATTTTTTACAATGGCTATTATCACTTTATGATAATCCAAAAGCATATGTGTTATACTCAGGATTTCGATCTGAACCCATAAAAATAGAAAAAGGAACCAGGCAGGGCTGCCCATTATCCCCACTCCTTTTCGCTTTAGCGATCGAGCCCCTTGCACAACTGATTCGTACAAATATCAACATTAAAGGTCTCAAATTGGGTGGACATCAACATAAGTTATGCATATTTGCTGACGACATTCTGATTTTTCTCACGTCTCCCTTAACATCAACACCAAACCTTATAGACACACTTACTAAATTTAGTATGATCTCCGGATTGAAAATAAACACCCAAAAATCCAAAGCCCTGAATATTTCACTCCCTTTAGAATTACTTACGGAACTACAAGACTCTCTTCCCTTTACCTGGTCTAACACACGTTACCTACCTAGGTATCTCATTTACAGCTGATCCGACTAATTTATATCAAGCAAACTACCCACCTTTACTAAAACAACTTACCTCATTGATGAAGAATTGGTCCACATTACCATTGGCATGGTTGGGTAGAATAACTGTTACTAAAATGTCCATATTGCCAAAAAATGGTATATCTTTTTAGAAACCTTCCAATCCGGGTCCCAGCCTACTTTTTCCAAATTATCCAACGCAAAGTATTGCAATTTATATGGGGCAAAATCAAACCACGTTTATCACAAAATACCCTTTTTACACCCTGAACACAGGGAGGACTGAGCGTACCCAAATTTAGCAAATATTACTATACTGCCCAACTTGCCCAACTCCCTAAATATCATGCCACTAAGGAGATTCCGCTATGGGTTTTGATCGAATCGGCCGATTGCGACCCCCTTTCATTGGCAAATATCTTATGGCTTCCCCCTACACTCTGACAAAAAATTTTAAATCCAATCACCAAACATAGTCTGACTATCTGGGACAGGTTCAAATTCTGATTTGGACTACAATCCTTGCATAACCCTCTTCTCTCCTTTTTACATAACCCTGATTTTTATTCAGCCTGGACCTTCCCATCCTCTTTTTCAACTTTGTCTAAAAAAGGACTAATACGAACACACCAATTTATCGAATCAAATGAAATTATCCCCTTCCCCACACTTAGTGAAACTTACGACCTACTTACTACAGAAACCTTCAGGTACTTACAAATTAAGAATTTTATACAGCTAAACAACCCTCCAAATTTACTTACTGGTGACTGCATGACTTTTGAACAAACCTGCATTTCTGACCCACATAGACGAGGCTTAATCTCAGAGCTATACAGACAATTACTGATTCCTATCTCTGAAAACTCTCCACCATATACATCAAAATGGGAATCCGATTTGAATCTCCAACCTGGAAATTTAAACTGGCCACAAATATGGAAAGCAACAAACTCAGCAACGCCAAATATTGCTGTCCTAGAAACGAATTACAAGGTTCTCACAAGATGGTACTTAGTTCCTGCTAGAATCTCTAAATTCTACCCACAATATCCTGCACAATGCTTTTGAGGTTGCACTGACAAAGGCATACATTTACATATTTGGTGGACTTGTTCCATTGTTCTTACCTTTTGGAAAAAAATATTTGAACTATTATCCACCATGTTTAGCACCACTTTGCAACCAGATCCCACGGTAGCTCTTTTAAATAGTAAGCCCCAAAACATTACTAACCGGCAATCTAAACTTATGTTATATGTAATTACAGCTGCAAAACAATCAATTGCTTTCGCATGGAAAACTTCCACTTTAAGTATTGTACCGGTCAAACATAGAATTAATCAGGCATTGATTCATGCTAAAACAGAAGCGATCTATTTAGATAAAATTACTAAATTTGAAGCACTTTGGAGCCCATGGATAAATCACCACTTACCGCAAGGCTTTGACCTTACACTGGTACTGACTTAATTACAACACTTTAATCACTCCCTAATCCTATCTAGACACATATTCATCAACACCTGGCTCTCTCTGGAGAAATTTCCCACTTTCTACTCCTTCCCCTCCTGTCACCCTGACCTTAACAAACATTTTAGAGGCTCACAAAATATATTCCTTCTTAATAAAACAGTGTATATTTATACCACGGATGATTTAGTTCGCTGATCTATCATTTGCGGCTTTAGTCTGACACATAGTTGTCCATTTTAGACAGTGACGACCCTTTTTACCATCAGGACATGCCAAGCCAACTAGTCAGAACTTGGCCCCTGATACGATTTAAGTTGATCATAACTGTCTTCTATTAGAATGCCCAATTGAACTACTCACCTTTTTTTATGTATTCCTTACGATTTGTTATTGATAAATCTGATTACAAATGGTATAAGATAGGCTTTCTTATTACATTATTACTCTTCCCCTCCTTTTTTATTTTTTTTTCTCTTCCCTCTTTTTATTATACTATTTCATTTAATGATTCTTATTACTTATGTATTTATTTTCGATAATAGATTTTCTTTTATATCATATTTATGCACAAAGATTGTAGAGAAGTTAAAAGTTCCATCTACACTTATCTACTTAATTTCAAAATCTTGTATAATTTATATGAATTGTATTGTGCAATCTTTAATAAAATACTTGAAAAAGAAAAGAAAAATATATTTATTAAAGATAAAGGCACACGTGCAAACCAAAACAACAGCAAACCAAAAACAAGTAAAGCATACAAGAAATAAATACAAGAAAACACAGCAAACCCCAAAACACCTAATCTAACTAACTAACTAATATATACAAGAACAGGAGCATATATACATAATCAAGGCAGGGATGAGAGAAAAGGGGGAACAGGTAGACAGATGTATGGAGCAGTAACAAGGGGAAGCTAGGATCAGTTGACAAAACTCAGGGACTGGGTACAAGGTACAGGAAACAGAGTCCAGGACAGGGGGCAGGAAGCGGATCAGGAACAGATTCAGGCAACGGATCAGGTCAGGCAGGGACAAGGCTTACAGAGAGGATACTAAAGCCCTGAACCTTAGTGAAGGGCGGGCTTATATACTCCCAGCAGCTCACACCAGGTGCAGCTTGATTCATGAAAAGTCCTTCTACTGAGAGACACCCGCTGGTGGCCACCAGAATTACACCCTTTGGTGCTGAAAGCAACAGTGCCATCAGCAGGTGACCCAAGCCATAACATGGATCATGACATTTACATTTGACTTGCTCCGGAGCCTGCAGCCCATCTACACAAGCCCTTGCACTGCTTTTACCAGAACCTTGCAGACAGTTTGGGGTCAAATTGCAGACATTTCCAGCACTGTGCTCATTTTTACCACAGTTAGTGTTTCATCTTACTATTGGCTCACAGAACCTGTACAAGTCTGCTATAGGTTATAACTCTTTCTATCTTTATTTAAAAAATCTTTGCCTAAAGTTCTTCTTTAATATATACCTATCATTAACCTCAGAAATTCAAACTAAGCATATGAAGAACAAATACATAATTTGAGGCTAATTACCTTTTTAGCAAAAATAACCTATAAAAAGTTTCATTATGTACGGTACATATATGAATGGCTGGAATTCTTTAATGGGCTGGGTTTTAAGCTTCAAGAACTCATTTTAAAAAGAAAACACACAACGCACAAAAATGACACGTCTAGAAATAAGAATTAATGAGCTTGAGGCACAACTTGAACCCATTAAAGATTCACAGCAAGTTATTGATTTTAATATACGGATTAAAAAGAAACTTGAAAAAGTTGATAAAGATACACAGAGAAAGAAAATCAAGAAATTTCACAGGGATATGGGAGATTTTCGCTCTAATGCTATTTATTTATGGCAACATACTAAGGGTCCTGTTGTGAGTGATTTGAATATGGAGGTGGCACATGTTGATAATATCACAGATAGACCACAACCATCTAACACCCAGGACATACCTACAAATGTTCAACAGAGAGCGTTTATACCCCCACACCCTCCAGTAGGACAGTCCACCCCTATCAAGGAAGAGGAAGACCCCCTAGGGGTGGCCCTGTGAACTCACAACACCATACTTTATACAATAACCAATATCAAGTACCTGTTTATAATAGGTATGATACATTCCAACAATATGAAGATAGAGAACAATATCAATCCCTGCGCCCTTTTTTAGGGAGGGGGAGAGGATGGCAGAGAAGGGGTCGAGGTTACCCCCCACGCAGAGGGAGGCCCCCGATGCAGTCTCAGCCAACAACCAACCAAAGGGATCACCAGTGGAGAGAACCACCATGGTGGGAGAGAGAACAAACTCCATATCAAGACCAAAGGAGAGGAGACCAAGAGGGTGTAGAGCCGGGAGAAGGCTCCAGAAAAAGAAGAAAGAGAGACAGGGAATAGGTGGAATCTTCAATTTAACTGATGTCCAATTAACACATAAAGAAACAAACATTCTACATCTTGGTCTGAAATGTGGTCTGAGAAGACCAGTCAATAAGTTTGACGTTTTCATCGATGTCCATAGATATGTAAGGAAATTGAATATTAAGAAATACTTTTTGAATAAAAATTCACAACCAACCACCAGTCTATCGTCTGTGCCAACGGATAGTGGACTTCAGAATAAATCACTTTTCAACCCACTCAATGCTGCTAACCAACAGGTCGATGTCTTTAAGGGTTTAGTTTTGCGAGATCTGGAAAGTCTGGTCCCCAAAAAAGATATGAACCCACGCCATATTCAGCAGGGGATTGAACTGCTTGAGAAACGGAAAGATTTGGTGATACGACCAGCGGATAAAGGAGGAGGAATTGTTTTAATGACAAAAGTTTTTTATCACAAACAACTACTTGAAATGCTGACTGAAGATGACACATACAAAAAATTGGAGAGGGATCCTACCGCACAATATGAGGCAGATCTAAAAATACTGATTGAATCAGGATACTCCAAGTGGGTACTCACAGACAAGGAAAGAAGATATTTGATCCCTAGTAGTAGTAGGATACCAACGATCTACACTCTCCCGAAAATCCATAAGGACGTTCATTTCCCACAAGGGAGACCTACAGTGAATGGAATAGGATCTGTTTCGGCACGAGTTGGACAGTATCTAGATGTGTTCCTCCAGAAAAGTGTCATTATGACCAAGGCCTATTTACGAGACACTAAAAATCTATTACAACTTCTAGAAACAATAGATCTAACAGGGAAAACGGAAGTGTACCTTGTAACGGCAGATGTCTCCTCCTTATATACGATCATTCAACATGATGACGCTCTCCTAGCTTTGAACTGGGCTCTGAGTCAAAGGGATGACATCACACATAACCATAAGATCTTCCTTATAAATGCTCTTGATTTCTGCTTGGGGCACAATTACTTCTGGTTTGATGATAATTTTTACCTACAGAAACATGGTGTAGCAATGGGCACTAAGTTGGCCCCAAGCATTGCTAACCTCTTTATGGGGGAATGGGAGGACAAATCCATATTTGCGATTAAAAGAGATGCACTCCTACTATACAGACGTTACATAGATGATCTTATCTTCATCTGTATATAAATGAGGGAAAGGGAAGCACTCACAATGCCACATCCATTGGATAACTTGGAAAAGCGTGAAAAGATAGCTCAAAAATAGAGATACCTGGGGGTCGGACTTTGAAGGCAAGGACACATAAGATAAACAAAAAAATATTTTATTTATAAAAGACAAGACAGAAACTATAATAGAGTAGATTAAAACACTGTATACGAGATGATTGTACAGATGTGGTCCCTGTGTGCATCTACGCGTTTCGCCGTGAGGCTTCTTCAGGACGAACAGTGATAGTAGGTAAACACGCCTTACTATCTCGCAGAAAAACAGGATGAAATTTCAGGTGCTTCTTGGAGCAAAAGGCAGCTAGAGACGAAAACCTCAAGACTCAGCGTACCAGCTGAAATAGCAGTCTGTATGCAGAAAAAGACTGCATGGGGACACCAGTGAGCAAAATTGAGGCTAACAAAATAATGCAGCCAAGCATGTATGGGAAACAAGTAGATCCCTTAGATCCAGCCAGAATTGTAAGCAGAAAGTAGATCAAGCCCTAGTGGCCACAGATAGTATAACACGCAGATGTCCCCAGGAGACAGCAGGATGCTGTACACTAATCCTGCTGTCTCCTGGGGACATCTGCGTGTTATACTATCTGTGGCCACTAGGGCTTGATCTACTTTCTGCTTACAATTCTGGCTGGATCTAAGGGATCTACTTGTTTCCCATACATGCTTGGCTGCATTATTTTGTTAGCCTCAATTTTGCTCACTGGTGTCCCCATGCAGTCTTTTTCTGCATACAGACTGCTATTTCAGCTGGTACGCTGAGTCTTGAGGTTTTCGTCTCTAGCTGCCTTTTGCTCTAAGAAGCACCTGAAATTTCATCCTGTTTTTCTGCGAGATAGTAAGGCGTGTTTACCTACTATCACTGTTCGTCCTGAAGAAGCCTCACGGCGAAACGCGTAGACGCACACAGGGACCACATCTGTACAATCATCTCGTATACAGTGTTTTAATCTACTCTATTATAGTTTCTGTCTTGTCTTTTATAAATAAAATATTTTTTTGTTTATCTTATGTGTCCTTGCCTTCAAAGTCCGACCCCCAGGTATCTCTATTTTTGAGCTATCTTATCTTCATCTGGTCAGGTTCGTTGTTGTCTCTACAATTATTCTTGGATGAATTAAATGACAACACTAACCATATTAAACTCACCTGTGAAATCAGTGAAACCAATATTCATTTCCTGGATGTCAACATATACAGATGTGGAGATAAACTAGGTACCTCTGTTTATTTCAAACCTACAGACTCTAATAGCTACCTCCCCATGCAGAGTGGCCATCATCCCCTATGGCTAAGAAATATCCCTAAGGGCCAATTGACCAGAATAAGAAGGAACTGTACTGAAACCATTGATAATAAGTCACAGGCCTTGATTATTAAGAAAAAATTAGAGGAGAAAGGATACCATGAACACATTCTAGATCGGATTATTGAAGAAGTTGCCCGAGTCCCCAGAACAGACCTTTTGGTGGAAACAACACATACTCTCAACACCAATAACCAGGAATGGAGTTTTGTGTCTGGCTTCCATTCCCAATATAAGGAAGTGGAAGCTATTTTCACCAATCATTGGCATGTTTTATTAATGGGCAGAATACTGCATCTCTCATTACCAAACACCCCTGGTTTCATCTATAGAAGATCACCCAACTATGCTGATATAATTGTAAAAAAAGTGATTGATCCTCCAGCTAAACCTCTTTCCTTCTGGGATCAGGATGGTTTTTATTCATGTAGAAAGTGTCGGGCATGCAGAGAGGTCAGAACACTAATAAGAGCATTGAATAGATTCACATCTACCTCAAATCAAAAGGAATTCAGGATAAAATAATTTATTACGTGTAACACAGCATATGTAGTATATGCTCTGCAATGTCCGTGCGGCTTAATTTACATAGGCCGGACTAAAAGACTTCTGAGAATCCGGATTGCTGAGCACATAGCCAACATTAAGTTAGGTTTTAAAGACCATAATGTGTCACTGCATTTTAAGCTTCACCACAATCAGGACCCTATAGGACTAACATTTTGGGGTATTGATCATCTTAAACCTTTTTGGAGAGGATCAAATCTTGTACGTGAACTCTCCAAACGTGAAACCCAATGGATTTTCCTGATTGACACATTAGCACTGAAAGGGTTGAACGTTGACCTAGACATCAATTGCTTTATAAGTGATTACTGATTTTTATATATATCTTCATGCTCCTTGGCATCTTTTAGTGGGTTTCGACTACATATGCATTATTTTAGAGTTATTTTAGAGTTGTTTTACTAAATACACATCGCTCTCTCATATTCTAGTGATCCAGTGTACATTGATGAATGACACATATCCAACCTGATTATGTTATATGAAAGACAATATATATAGATTTTTCCAAAAATACACATTCTAAAGAACACATATGTATACACTTTATATGGTGCTATATACACGTAGAGGTGTTTACAGATAGTTAGTCACATGAGGTTTAAGCAGTTGTACTTCTCTAGCCGTGGTGACACTCTCCATATATATATATATAGATATATATGTATATATAATTTTTATTATCCTATTATATTTTATATATATATGAACTGTGTGTATGTGTTTTTATATCTTTTTCCTCCTTTTTTTATATATTGTCTTTTTTATATTATCTATTTTTAAATATTGACTTTTTCTTATATATGAATTTTTTTATATATATATGTTTTTTTATATATGAATTTTTTCTATGTATGAATTTATATACGGTATATATTTTATATACACCTATATGTTTTTATGATATTGGTTTTATACTTACATTTACGATAATGCTGGTAAGCATTTTATCTAGTCGGTATATTGATTATGATTGATCACTATTGGCTACAATAGTCCTATTTTTCGGCAATGTGCTGCATGTTAGTGATGGGACTGTTCTTATGTGCGTTTTCCAGTCTCCATTAGTGACATTGTCAGCTTTATAACATACTAAAAATACGGTATATTCATAAGCATTATGTACTGATTGTCCATAGTTGATAAACTATGCACCATAATTTTATCCACCTTTTAGTTCTCTCTTTGTGAGAGGTCATGTTATGATCCCCTATAGTGTTAGAAATTGTGATGCATTGTCATAGTAGTTTATTGATTAATTGCACACATTCCTCAACATTTTATTAGTTTTATGTGGATTATTAACTCATAGCTTCTATATATTGGTTTTTACTCTATATACATCATTACCTTTAAATTATATTTTATTGTTTACATCCTTTCTCTAAGTTGTATGAGTGCACCGTCAGCGCCCTATCAGGCAACAGCATTCAGCACCCGTCATCTGTTGCCAGGCACGCTGATTGGTGATCACTCGATGAGCATGGTAATTTAACTAGTTGGAGCCCCGGCCATTGTCGAATGACGGCCTCAAGGTGGCTCTTAAAATCCGGGAGGATGTCAATAGACGTCCTCGGCTCCTCCGGCCACTGGGGGGCGCGCGCGTGCGCCCGGCGCGTCACTGACATGCCGATGCGCGTGCCTGGCGGCCGCGATGTCCGCCAGGCACCCACGATCGGCCGGTACAGAGACAAGGACATGGATCTGTGTGTGTAAACACACAGATCCATGTCCTGTCAGGGAGAGAGGAGACCGATGTGTGTCCCTTGTACATAGGGACACAGATCGGTCTCCTCCCCCAGTCACTCCCCTCCCCCCACAGTAGTAATCACTCCCAGGGCATACATTTAACCCCTTCCTCGCCCCCTAGTGTTAACCCCTTCCCTGCCAGTGTCATTTTTACAGTAACCAGTGCATTTTTTTAGCACTGATCGCTGTATCAATGACAATGGTCCCAAAATGGTGTCAAAAGTGTCCGATGTGTCCGCCATAGTGTCGCAGTCACAATAAAAATCGCTGATCGCTGCCATTACTAGTAAAAAAAAAAATATTAATAAAAATGCTATAAAACTATCCCCTATTTTGTAGATGCTATAACTTTTGCGCAAACCAATCAATAAACGCTTATTGCGATTTTTTTGACCAAAAATATGTAGAAGAATACGTATCGGACTAAACTGAGAAAAATTTTATTTCTTTTTTTTAAATTGGGATATTTATTATAGCAAAAAGTAATAAATATTGTGTTTTTTTTCAAAATCGTCGCTCTTTTTTTGTTTATAGCGCAAAAAATAAAAACCGCAGAGGTGATCAAATACCACCAAAAGAAATCTCTATTTGTGGGAAAAAAAGGACATCAATTTTGTTTGGGAGCCACGTCGCACGACCGTGCAATTGTCATTCAAAGCGACGCAGTGCCGAAAGCTGAAATTTCGCCTGGGCAGGAAGGGGGTTTATGTGCCCAGTAAGCAAGTGGTTAAGGATCCCGTGTGCGTCGTCACGTTACGCCCTTTGTCGAAGTCAGATAACAAAACGCGTCAGTGCGTAACTACGACAACACGTGACCCGGAAGTGATGAGTGCACTCCATCGTTGCGCTCCACCGCCCATCGCCTGAGCCGGAAGTGTCTGCAGGATCTACACACGCTCCGAGTGACGGCCATACACGGTGATAGCGCCCTCTGGGGCCATTCTATGCTTGTTTTTACTGCATAATATGTACGTAGTTAGATAAAGGGGTCTCCTGATGTATGGGAAACAGTTCTTTGAATAAACAGGATTACGCTATTTTGCTGTCATTTCTCTGTTATTCTATGACCTGCTGTGGAGCCCATTTCATTTGGTGGACCTTGATGAGAAGTGACAAGCCAAAACAGATTAACGGATGTACCTGCTTTATCATACAATGCACATTTTTTATGTGTTTCTGGTGAGTGTGAACCCCTAAGGGGAAAGTTACATCACGCGGTGGATTGTAATACATGTCTCTGGTGGTGGAAGGTGCTCACATGGACAATTGTGGATACTCACTATATTTTTTTCTGGATTGACTCTGTCACAACACTACGTCTTGGACTTTATTAGTGGCTTGTCCACGAGTCTTATTTGAGTCTTTTAATTTTTACCGCTGTTTGGTGTAATTTAATATCCCAGCTTTTTGCTTTGCTTTATTGTTTTACCTCATTTTCATATATATATATATATAGTCAACTGAACTTGTATACAGATGTTTTGTAAAATGTAAGCTTGATCCCCACCCGTCACTAAGCCTCCCTGTCATTGGTGATCTAGCTAACCCATGGGAATTCAAAGGCTAGAACAATATGAAAAAGTTTGGAAAGGATGCATTTTTGCATAAAAAATTAAATATGGATATATCTTCAGCAACTTTGAAATATCTGTAAATTAAGTCACTAAAATCTTGTGTAAGCTTTAGTGCTTTACCATATTAATGTAATTCCAAAATTTGGTCGACAAGCTATTGACTTATGTCAATGGTATCAGTTTGAGATCAGTTTAAGATGCCTTAAATTATTAATTGAGAGGTGCATTTTGACCTGCATTTGACTTTCTTCAAGCAGGTTTAGCATCCACATACTTTTGTATGGTAATGTGACCAAAAGACCCTAACCTGATATAACCTGTAGCTTTCATTAAAACCATTGGTATAACAAATAAGTGGTAAACTTACCTTGCAAGCCCTTTATTTTGCATTCCTGCTATATTGTGGCAACTGGGCCTTTCTTTCAAGCAAATTCCTGCTTTGTTGGTCTTTCAAATGTTCCAATGGCAGATACTGCAAGTGACCATGCCAAAGCGGCTCTTCTCTCCCTATGTGAGCTCCTGCGGTCTGGCTTTTTGTGTGTTACCACACACCTTACAGTGTTTATACACAACCACAGAAATGTATGCTATTAATGGACATTTAGTCTATGGACACTCCTATATAGCACTGAAGAGCGATCCACTATATATGGTCGACTTACCTTTGATGTTATCTTTGCGGCACTGAAGTGATTCTCAGATACTACCTAAAGGTTCCATTTACACCTTTACTGACTATCCATTTAAGAATATTTTGAATACTGCGGTAGAGCTGAGCTGACTTGGTTTGTTCCTACATAACAATGTCAGAGAAATTGTATATAAGCTCCAGAAAAAGTGATTCCCCGCAAAACATGTTGAGCTTCCTGTAATTCATACTTTGTACTAAGAAAGGTTTTTTTGTGGCAACGGCCCCTAACTTTGACCACCTTTCCTCGCTTTGGCAAGCACTCCATCTCCATGTATCATAAGCCACCAGGCTGGGTATACAACATAGTAGACAGGAATACTTTGAGCATGGAGACAAGAACAGTAAATTACTAGCGCAGCAGGATAGGCCCCTGGCAGTTATATCAGAGATCCTCACGACTGATGGCGTATTGGTCCACTCTCAGGAGGATATTCTGTCTGCATTTTCCGCCTTCTACACCTCTTTATATGTCTCCTCCCTCCCGCTGGACAAAAGTTAGCACTGGGGTGGCTCTCTGACACGGAGAGGCAACTCCTTGTCTCGGAGATCACTCCAGAGGAAGTCGCACGGGCCATTACATCTTTCCCGACAGGCAAAACCCCGGGCCCCGATGGATTACCCATAGATTACTATAGAACCCATGCAGAACTGCTTGCCCCTGAGCTGGCCCAGATGTTTCAATCCTGCTTGCAACAGGGCTCCCTACCACCCTCTATGAGGGAAGCGCATGTTGTTCTCATTCCAAAGCCTAATAAGGACCCTAAACTGTGCGTCTCCTACAGGCCGATTGCTCTCCTCAATTGTGACTTAAAAATATTTACCAAGTTACTGGCCACTAGACTTAAAAAGGTTATAAAATCCCTGATTGACTCTGACCAAACTGGCTTTATGCCCAGGAGATCCACAGACATTAATATATGTAGGCTATTCTCTAACATACATGCCCCCCATGCTAATCAAGGTACCAGAACCATTGCTACGCTTGATATGGAGAAAGCGTTTGATACAGTGGAATGGGTCTATCTGTGGGAGGTGCTCAGGAGAATGGGATTTCCTCTGAAATTGATTGACTGGATACGCACAATCTATACTGGTCCCGCATGCATCAAACTGAATGGCTCCTTGTCTCCCTCGTTCCCCCTGGAGAGGGGCACCAGACAGGGATGCCCTCTCCTCCTGGCCCTCTTCTCCCTGGCCATGGAACCTATTGCAGAAACCCTTCGGAGCTCGGCCGAGGTCCGTGGACTTAGGGTGGGCTGGCTGGAGGAGAGATTGGCTCTCTACGCGGACGACGTCCTGCTTTTTTTGAATGATGCTGGTGACTCTCTGCGGGGCGCTCCTGGGATCATTTAGGCTTTCTCCGCCTTTACGGGGTTGAAAGTGAACTGGCACAAGTCTCAGTTGTTCCCGGTGGACGGGGGGCTAGGTACTCCTCACCCCCCTCCCTTCCACTTCAGTGGGTTGACCAGTTTACCTACCTGGTCATTGTCATCTCGAAAGAGAGTAGAGACTTTGTGCGGCTCAATCTTGACCCTGGTGGCAGTTAGGGCCAAACTGAAGGCATGGAGCAATCGTCCCCTTTCCCTCATTGGCCGTAATAACCTTCTAAAAATGAAAGTCCTCCCTAAATTTACATATATTTTTCGAAATTCCCTGCAATGGCTGACCAAAACATTCTTTAAGTCTCTTAACCACTTCAACACCGGGCTTTTTTTACCCCCTCAATACCGGGCCTATTCCGGCACTTCTCTCCTACATGTACAAATCATCATTCTTTTGCTAGAAAATTACTCAGAACCCCCAAACATTATATGTTCTTTTAGCAGACACCCTAGGGAATAAAATGACGGTCATTGCAACTTTTTTTTCTTGCACGGTATTTGCGCAATAATTTTTCAAACGCCTTTTTTTGGAAAAAAAATGGTTTTGTGAATTAAAAAATAACAAAACAGTAAAGTTAGCCCAATTTTTTTGTAAAATATGAAAGATGATGTTACGCCGAGTAAATAGATACCTTCTGTGTCACGCTTTAAAATTGCGCACACTCATGGAATGACGCCAAACTTCGGTACTTAAAAATCTCCATAGGCGACGCTTAATTTTTTTTTACAGGTTACCAGGTTAGTGTTACAGAGGAAGTCCAGTGCTAGAATTATTGCACGCGCTCTAACGCACGCGGCGATACCTCACATATGTGGTTTGAACGGCGTTTACATATGTGGGCGGGACTTACGTGTGCGTTGGCTTCTGATCGCGAGCTACCGGGGACAGGGGCGTTTTAATTTATTTTTTTATTATTTTTTTTTTTTTTTTTACTTTTTTTTTTGATCACTTTTATTCCTATTACAAGGAATGTAAACATCCCTTGTAATAGGAATGTGTGCGACAGGTCCTCTTTATGGAGAGATGCGGGGTCAATAAGACCCCGCATCTCTCCTCCAGGCTGAAAAGTATGAGATCAGTGAAAAAATGTTCACCGATCTCATACTTACAAGCCGCAATGGCGGCTTTGTTTACATCTGAGGACCCTGGCGTGACGTCATCACATTGTGCCCGGGCCTCCGATGATCATAGAGATGACTGGTGACCATCTGCTCACCAGTCATCTCTATGCTCGTCACGTGACCCACCAACGACGCTGGAAGATTCGTTCCGGGTCCCCGATCGCACGGGAGAGCCCGGAGAAGCACCGGATGGTGGCGGGAGGGGGGGATGTCCCCTCCCGCCACCTATAAGAACAATCAAGCAGCGGAACCGCCGCTATGATCGTTCTTATAGTGCGCAGAATCGCCGGCACAAAAAATGGATATCTGAATGATGCCTCTAGCTGCAGGCATCATTCAGATATCCCCCCTCAAAGCAGAGGACGTCATATTACGTCCACCCAGGATGGGAGATCCCATCTGTGGACAACATATGACTATGGGCGGTAAGGAAGTGGTTAAACAGCTCTAACTCTCCTTTGTTTGGGGGCCCAAGCCACCTAGATTTAAATATACCACTTTGACCAGGCCTGTGGATAGTGGGGGCTTGGCTCTCCCTGATTTCCATAAGTACTACTTGACCACTCAGCTCGTGACCGCCCATTGGTGGTCTCAGCCGGACTTGACCAACTCTGCGGTGGTGCTGGAGGCGGCTATAGTGGGGTCTCTGGAGGCCCTGCGAGAGCTGCTATTTAGGGGACCTAAGATGCCCCACCATCTCACCCCTTCTATGCAAACCACTATGTGGGCATGGAAGGTGGGTGAGGCGCTGAGGACACCCCAGCCTAACTCCTAGTCTCCTCACACCCCCTGTGGCTGAACTCTAACCTCTTGCAGTTTAATACCATCCCGGATCCGCAGGCCTGGGCCAAATACAAAATTCTCACCCTTAAACATGTGATCACTAACGGAGAGCTTTCCCCCTTCCAGGTTTTATGTGCCAAATTTCATGTTCCTGCACAGATCCATTTTAGGTACCTTCAAATAGCTCATTCCTTCAGGTGTCAGTTCCTGGGCCAACCAGTTGTCGTAGAGTATTCTGAGCTCGAATCCAGCCTTCGGGTGAAGAAACCCATGCCCCAACTCTATGGGTCCCTGTTGGTTGCTGCCGCCCCAAGCTGTCCTCCCTCCGCAGGAAATGGGTGGGGGACATACCAAGGTTGGACGAGGATGACTGGAGGGAGATTTGGGACTTTCCCTTCTTCCCTCTGGTCTCAGCACGGGACAAACTAGTCCAATACAAAATTGTACATAGAGATCACTATACGCCCCATAGGCTGCACTAGATGTCACCTGCACATTCTTCGGCGTGCTGGCGTTGCTCGCATCAATTGGGTGACTTTTTTCTCATTTTCTGGGATTGCTCAGTGATAGCACGTTATTGGACGGCAATACTCCGGATAATTGCTAAGGTCACTAAAACTCGTGTCCCTTATGACCCTAAATATTGTCTTCTGGGGCTGGTGGAACAAATGTCAGTGCTTCGACCAAGGAAAGTACTCATGTCCCTGCTACTGTACTATGCCCGTAAGGCTATTACGATGCATTGGTAAAAAACATCTCCCCCTCTGTCGGATTCTGGAAAAGCCTAGTGAATGCCAGTTTACCCCTCTATAAGGCCACCTACTCGGGTAGGGGCTGTCCACAAAAATTTGAGAAGGTATGGACTTGTTGGTTAGAGGATGCTTCCACGGCACATGATGCAGTAACCACTAACTAGTTTAAAGAATTCATACTAGTTTGGTAATGTAATGACCCAATATTTTTTCTCAGGATGACATTATGTTGAGCACTGTTCACCCTGAACTGACCCTCTTCCCACATTGGGGTTGTAGTTTTAGTAGGATTTTTAATGTTTATGGTTGTGTCCTTCTGCGACCTGTTCCCGCAGCAGGAGATTGGCCCCTGCATGGGCAAATGTTCAGCCCCTGTGTGGACTAATTTTTCAAAAAAGAAAGGGGTTTTTGGGACTTTGAGCGAGGCACAAGACATGTGGTAGGAGAAATTATAAAATTGTTTAATTGACATATGAACAAAGCATACTTTTCACCTTTCAAGGCAACAATGGGTGTGGGTTTCTTATGTATGATTATATATGGGAAAAGCCCAGGGATTGCCGGGTGTTACTTATACCCCCACTGGGAATCTTGTTCACATGTACATCATGTCTCAGAGAATGTCTCTATGCAACGTCACCAGGTAACTATCCCTGTGATTTCCTCTATCACCAAGACTGCACACATCTTTGTTTCTCTTCCTCCCCCTTTCCCCTTTGGAGTATTGCATTGTTTTCATGGGATTTTTAACTTTTTACATTCTTTTCTTTTTATGTGATATATTATTCCCTTCACTTGGTAGACGCTTTACATTCTTTCACGCAATAATAGGTGTTGGTCTTTAGTTCATGTATACTGTATGTATATACTGGTACCATTCACACATTGGTCCAATATAATTTCCTCTACAGACATATTTGGAATTTTTTCACCCTTGCCTATTGCGTTTGGAGGGTGCTCCTGGGGTGTGTTGGTGCGCTCGCTTCTTCCTTGGGTTCATTCCCTCAGCTCCCAGGACAGACTTGCCTCGCAGATCCTGACTTGCAACACTGCTTATTTGGAACAATTTATACATACCCGTATTTATCAGCGTATAACACGCACAGGCGTATAACACGCACTCTAACTTTAAGAGGGAAGTTTCAGGAAAAAAATTTCCACAGCCCCCTGCGTATAACACGCAGGCACAGTTTACCCTCTATTTTCCAGGTAAAAAAGAGAGTGTTATACGCCAATAAATACAGTAAGTATTCCAGGGAGATATACATCTTGTTTCTCCTTACCCCTACCTTCTTTTTTACTAGCCGGGCAGAATATTAGATCCTATTTGGTAAGTTTTTTTTTTTTTTTTCAGATATGCTATGCGTTTGTTCCTGATGAGTGGCACCTGGCCACGAAACGCGCCGAGCCTTTCAATGTCATCATGTTCCCAACACATAGCTTGACCTCAACTGTGATTCATTTGTATCTTATAGCCCATTTGTATCCATTACTCAATAAGCATTTGGCTTTTTACATTAATTACTTCCATGGGATACTATGCGATTTCAGATGCGTGCATGTGTATATACATATATGTGAATCCTTCTTTTCTGCATGCCATTGTCGTGTATATAGATAAAAATACTCATGTTGAACCATGTATTATATGTTTATGAGGTATGCTTTGTTCATATGTCAATTAAACAATTTTAGAATTTCTCCTACCACGTGTCTTGTGCCTCACTCAAAGTCCCAAAAAAAACTTTTTTATTTCTGAATTAGGGATGGAGGTGCATGGTACCATGCACCTCATTTAAAGTCCTAAAACCCCCTTTTCCTTTTTCATACTTTGTACTAGCCATCATGACAATAGTTGGAGTTGTCACCAGTACACCCCTAACGTACACGGCTGTCTTGGAGACATATATTTGTCCACTGTGTGTTTTTTCATTAACTGTTTTTCAATTCTGTTTTTATATTTAAGTGGTGTGTTTAATAAAATGTATTACTTTTTATCAGTGGTGCCTATAAAGTCAAATTTTCCAGTTATATTTTTCCTAAATTTCTCAATATATTAGGACATTGCACTTTGTTATTTTTGTACATCGACAGTGGCATCCTGCATTGGTGTGCTTAGCCTTTTTCTAACCATGCCAAATTAGTTCTTATTATTTGGAAGCTGGTCCAGACAAGTCCAAACCTGCCTGAGCGCAACTGTGGGGCAGGAAATGCTTTCACCACTTTCATCCACATTGACAACTTCTTAGCATGTTAGCTCAGGCGGGTTTGGACTTGTGTCCAAACCCGCCTGAGCTCATCCCTGGCAGTAACTTATGCTTATGTATTTTTCTTTACATGCTTAGTTTGAATTATCCAAGTTTGTGACAGTTCCGATTTCATAATTTTTTTTGAAGAAATATGGTAATTTTTAATAGTAATTTACCCAACAATTTTCATAGAGACATATATATGTATATATACAGGGCTTTTTTTTAAAAGAGAATAGGTGCAGAAACTCCTCTCTTCCAAGCCACCCTTGACTCCGCCCCCTACCCACCTCCAAGCAACAATGGAACCCTCTGCAAAAATAGATCCCCTCCAGCAACAATAGATTCTCCAGTAGCCAGCATCAATAGACTCTCCAGCAGCCAGCAACAAAGACCCCTCCATCAACAGTACATCCCTCCTAGCAACGACTGACCCCCCAGCAACAATAGATCCCCCACGAGCAACAGAAGAACTCCCCAGCAACAATAAACCCCCTTCCTTCGCAAAAATAGATCCCCTCCAGCAACAATATATCCCCCATCAGCCAACATCAATAGATTCTCAAGCACACCCCAGCACCTCTTACCATATATACGTTCAGTTTGGGAGGTGCCGGAACTGCGTTCTCCCACGTTCCTGCTGAAAAAAAGCCCTGAATATATATATATATATATATATATATATATATATATATATATACTGACTGCATATGCAAATGCTTGCCTTTATTATCCTACATCTTACATACTCATTTCACAATAATCATCTGTATGTGCTCAGAGAATACAATCTTATTTTATGTAATTGTTATTCTTGTGATGGTTCCTTCTTTGTGAAGCTTCCTTCTTTGTGAATCATCCATGGAACATATATCAAAATTAACCAAACAAGACTCATAAACAGCTTCACTTGAGATGCAGTTTTTTCTCACACTATTCTTGGCAAATGGTTTAAGTCAAAATTAAGGAAAAAAGCCATTTGATTTATGGAGGACTTTTCCTCCCAGATGGACATTATGGTCTGCAGGGTGGAGAACTGATTTGAGCAGGGTTAAACCCAACCCGATAAATGAGGTGAAATTTTAAATATGAGGACAACTATTTGGATGCACGTCAATGCAGTGATTTCTGAAATACCATGTGCAACCAGTTAGAGCTCTCTTGTAAAGCATAGCTTGGAATGTTTGACTAATAAAGTATCGGCAGCTTGGGGATTGCACTGCGAGTTCACATATGAGTGAATTAATATTTCTAGAGAGGTTCCACTCAATAGTATATTTACATATGATCATCAAATGGGTGGAACATTATTCTTGTTTGATTTTGAGATCACGTATACTTTATATTTTGTGTAATTGGGTGACTAAAGTCAGTTAAGACAACTTCATAGTAAAGGCTCATTTTTTAAAAGACATATCAGATCATTGTCTGGAACACTTTAATAAGGACCTATTGGGAAAAAAATAAAGTTTATACAGTCATATTTAATAAGTAATTAACTGCAATAACATGCTCATTTAGTGTACAAGATATGTTACAGACCATTTCTTGTGATATCATGCATAAAGATAATTGACATTGGACTGCTCAATGAAAATTAAACTAAATATCTTCACAAGCAAATATTGGGATTTATCCATTATGAAACCATCATCTGTGAAAATGATGCATTAATTGTATGAACATTATGTAAGGTACGAAACAAGAGTTTTCATCTACTATTTCTGCCCAATGCTGTGGGATAGACAAATGGGTTTATTTACTAAAGGCAAATCCACTGTACACTACAAGTGCACTTGGAAGTGCAGTCTCTGTAGATCTAAGGGGGACATGCAAGGAAAATAAAAAAACATCTATACTTGATTTGAAAAATAAAAAATTTATTGAACGGAAAAAACAAAATTTTTGCTGGCACATTGTTGGCTGATAGAAATCAGCAGAGCTTCCCCTCATATCAGATCCTCCTCTCAGATTTACAGCGACTGCATTTCCAAGTGCACTTGTAGTGCAGAGTGGATTTTCCTTTAGTAAATCAACCCCACAGTTCCCTGTGTGGCTATTAGGGACATCCTTTTCCCCTTAAGAACAGTGTGATTTGTCCTCTGCACTGGGCTTCAGCAGCCTTCCTGGAGAAGATAGTGCCTACTATTGACACTGAAATCCCAAGAGATTTTGCACGACTGTGATACATATATTTAACATGGACCATGCAATATGTGTCCAGTCTTGCAAGAAAGAGAGAAGTGACAATATTATGTGTATAGCGCTTACCACCCTCTCCTCCTTGTCTTTTGGCTCCTCGCAGGAGGAAAGGGCACACCCAGCTCTATATGCCCATACCCTCCTGTGTGAGGGGGTTGAGCGGTGTTGTGATGGGTCTCCACAGCCAGATATTCCCACAGAATGGTTCTTATCTCTATAGCCAATAAAGACAAGTCTCTATTTCCCCTAATGACTTCAATCTCCACACCAGCTGTAACTCCAACGTAGAGTTTATTTCTCTTAAACGACAGTCTCTGATATGAAAGGTTGGAGAGAGAACAGGACAGCATAAGGTGTGGGAAAGGTCCAAGCACAAATGTAATACACTTCACTGCTTGGCTTCTCAAGCAGACTTAGCCCATTTGGATAGTCTCCCTAGATAGGGACTAGCAGCCAAAATGGTACTCGAACTAACCGCACAATCACTACACAAACTGGTATACTGGTCTCTGCCACAGACCTGGTGAACTTGGTCTCTGCCACAGACCTGGTGAACTTGGTTTCTTTAAAGCTTGGCCTCTTTGTAAGGAGAAGACATCCCTCCAGAGAGTTACCGGGCCCCTTCCTTCACTGTGACTTCTCACCAGTCCCTCGGAACAGTCTTTCCCCGGCCTCCTCATGTAAGATGCGGGTCCCCTCGCAAGGTGGCACCCTGAGATTCCTCGATCCTTGACGGGCCCCAGCTGAAGGTGCTGGGCCCAAAGCCTTCAGTTGCAGCCCCAGGGCTAAAGGTGCCTGGGACTGATTCACCGACCTCCGCCCCTGGGCCAAAGGTGCCCAGGGCAAACAGGAACACACACTCCCTGGGAGTAGGACTCCCGACAACGAACGAACAGGCAGCGTCTGCCCCTTTTATATCCTCTCCCAGCATACACAGCAGGCCGACCACTCCCACTGTATGGTTACCGAGAGGGGACACACAAGGCACAGCACTGTATCAGCAGTTCAACCCTGGCCCACTATGGCAGTGCCACCTGCAGGCCACAGGGAATGGTACACTGATACTCTTCCTGCAGACAAAATGGTTGATAATGTCCTAACAATTTAGGTGTTTGAGCATAACTACCACTCAAACACTACCCCTAAATTGAGGACCCCACTACACACTCCCCCCACTTAAATAGACACTGTCCCCAGTGTCTGGAGCAAACCTATGCCTCTCAAGCCTGAGTCAACATAGACCTATTCCAGAAACTATGTACAAAAAAAAAAAAAAAAATTGGGAAAAATGTTTGTTTGTGCCAGAACCTGAACATGGGGGAAGGGAGTTAAATGAAGAGATGAAGAAAGAGTAGTAGAAAACAAATGTGTACATCCCATTCTCAAATGTCACATATTTAGAAGCAAACACATTTTTATCATTCACATTTCCCTCCCCTCCTGCAATAGCTAAACCCACCCATTCTCAGTGGCTGCTTGGTATCCTCCTGCAGAGGGAGAAAAACACACACATAACCAACAAATCAGACATCCTAACCTTCTATATACTTTAGAAGAGAAAAAAACTCTCCCCGAGGGAAAAATGCTTTCCTTCTAAAAAGTAAAACACTTTTAAATGCAGTTCAACTTAAGCAACACCGCCACCTAGTGGAAGTGCCACCGTAAAGACACTTGTCCCAAAAAAAAACTTTTCTTGCATTTGAAGGCAAATCTTCCTCTTCTTCTTGAATTTGGCTGTGTCCCTAAACTATTTCTACCCCAAAGTCTCTGTATTTGTTATGCTGTGAGCAGAGAGGAAAAAAGAAAAAAAATCAACAGCTCCCCTGCTCTCCAGCTGAGTAGACTACCCCAATTGGCAAGGGCAAAGTTCCTGAAACTCCAGGAGAGTACACTCCGGAACAAAAGCACACAAAAACACAGAGTTCAGTCTCTCACAAATAAAATTTTGGATCAGGCAAGATGAGGAGCTTCCATCTTTTATCAAAGGTCTCTATTGAGTAGACGGCATCTTCAAGCTGCTTCCGACACACAACTACCCGATCCGCATGAATGTGCCGGCCCAACATCCATTGTTTCTTGCACCCCCGATATCTCTCGGCAACAGCCGCGGAACAAGAGAGATACCTGCGGGCGTGTTGGACTTTCAAGTGGTTCCACAAGAAGTCCGCATACCATCTCTCTCTGTAGGCCTCCACCTCGAACAGTAGGTCTCTGGTGACATACGGGTACTCCCATCCGTAATCAGCAGCCACCTTTTGGTTGAACAGCCGCTGCAGCCTAGAGAGTGGTGGAACGGTCTCCCGAACCCGGCAAAACAATGGCCTCTGGATGCCTGGGCACTTTCACTGCCCTGGGACGCATTACAGCAGCACGTAGCAATAAACAGTCATCCGTGGTAATGTGCATGGGCACCACAGGTCCGGACGACTCAGGCATGGGGTCAGGTCCTTCCTCAGACATATCGACTTCCACCTGGGGTGTAACATCCCCAGCAGACTTGGGTGAGTCCCTTCTACTTCTGGTGGAGGATATCGGTATTCTGTCCCAGCCCTTTTTGATGAATAGTTAATCTATTTCAGCGTCTTCTCCCCCATCGAAAGACGATTCTAGATCCAAGGTATCACAGTCCTCTGCTAGTATGTAATTCCTTGAAACAGGGGAATTACTATCTCGGGCAAGTTCAAATTCTTTGGGGTCCGGAACCCAAGCCTCCCCAGCACTCTCGACGTTTATCTCTGCTCCCTTCCCTGGCTTACCTCGACCTGTAGCTGTCGCGGATCGTCTGGAGGTCCCTCCAACTGGGCGATCCGACACAGGTAAACGCTGGGGTATAGCTCGGCCACGACCGCAGGAGGCTTTCACGTAGCCGACCTTCCACTTGGGCGGTGGGAGCGAGGATTCTGTAACAACCGAGGTAGCATCCTCCGGTTTCTCCGTCTCCGGTTCCTCAACTACCGGAGACGGTATATAGACATTCTCAATAACGACTTCCTCCAAAGTCTCGACAGTGCGCGTAGGGGTGACTGTAGAAGCGCTGGTTTCCTCCTCAAGAGTAGTGATGCCCGTAAGGCAATTCAGCCGGAAGGCCCAAGGCTTTTCTGTGGGTTGCTCTACCTTGAACAAGAACTCCTTACATCTTTCACATCTTCCAAAAGGCCGAAGGTGCACCACCAGTCCCTGGCATCCGGGACAAACCACTCCAAGGGCCTCCACATCTCTGTGAACGTAGAGGGCGAAGCAACCCCGAGGCTTCAGTTGGATCCCCGTATCCATCAAAGAAGCAGCAAACGAAGATACATTCATGGTAGAAGGAACTGGAATCCATGGGGCATTAGACGCCATGTTCTCCACTTGCCGATTCATTGCGCACGGTCCCTTTTGCGCCAAAGTCACCACGTGCAACTCATCACATGGCGAGGCTCCTTCCATCTTCAGGCTTTCTTACTCTTGGCACGCCCACGAACTACACAGCTTGGGCTCTCCTCGTGGCGCAGTCACTTTCTCTCAAAGATGGCCGACCTCCACGGAGCCTCACAGGGGGAATAAAGTCCAAACTCTGGGGGGTTTTCTTCTTATTTCCGGCTGAAGAAATCCCAGACTCGAGCCCCCACATATAGTGCTTACCATCCTCTCCTCCTTGTCTTTTGGCTCCTCGCAGGAGGAAAGGGCACACCCAGCTCTATATGCCCGTACCCTCCTGTGTGAGGAGGTTGAGCGGTGTTGTGATGGGTCTCCACAGCCAGATATTCCCACAAAATGGTTCTTATCTCTATAGCCAATAAAGACAAGTCTCTATTTTCCCCAATGACTTCAATGTCCACACCAGCTGTAACTCCAACGTAGAGTTTATTTCTCTTAAACGTCAGTCTCTGATAGGAAAGGTTGGAGAGAGAACAGGACAGCATAAGGTGTGGGAGAGGTCCAAGCACAAATGTAATACACTTCACTGCTTGGCATCTCAAGCAGACTTAGCCCATTTGGATAGTCTCCCTAGATAGGGACTAGCAGCCAAAATGGTACTCGAACTAACCGCACAAACACTACACAAACTGGTACACTGGTCTCTGCCACAGACCTGGTGAACTTGGTCTCTGCCACAGACCTGGTGAACTTGGTTTCTTTAAAGCTTGGCCTCTTTGTAAGGAGAAGACATCCCTCCAGAGAGTTACCGGGCCCCTTCCTTCACTGTGACTTCTCACCAGTCCCTCGGAACGGTCTTTTCCCGGCCTCCTCGTCTAAGATGCGGGTCCCCTCGCAAGGCGGCACCCTGAGATTCCTCGATCCTTGACGGGCCCCAGTCGAAGGTGCTGGGCCCAAGGCCTTCAGTTGCAGCCCCAGGGCTAAAAGTGCCTGGGACTGATTCACCGACCTCTGCCCCTGGGCCAAAGGTGCCCAGGGTGGACAGGAACACACACTCCCTGGGAGTAGGACTCCCGACAACAAATGAACAGGCAGCGTCTGCCCCTTTTATATCCTCTCCCAGCATACACAGCAGGCCGACCACTCCCACTGTATGGTTGCCGAGAGGGGACATACAAGGCACAGCACTGTATCAGCATTTCAACCCTGGCCCACTATGGCAGCACCACCTGCAGGCCACAGGGAACGGTAAACCGATACTCTTCCGGCAGACAAAATGGTTGATAATGTCCTAACAATTTAGATGTTTGAGCATAACTACCACTCAAACACTACCCCTAAATTGAGGACCCCGCTACACGTGTAACTTGCAATTTTGAGTAGGCCGTTTCAGTGAGTATGTCTGAGTCGTAGGAGTGAATGGAGTAGGAATTATGGAAGTAACAAAAAGAGCAATACCTGACCAGAATTTGGTAAGGCTAAAACATTCCCACCCAATATTAATATATGGATCACAATATTAAATCATGATCCAGTGCGGCCACAGTTCCTTCAGCAGGCAGGGGAAGAAAATGGGTATAAACTGGGGTGAAATACCAATTATGGAAAATCATTTGGACAGATTCCCAGTGTGTCGTACAATGGGATGCTTTTAAAGTGATGGTGAGAGCTTGGTGCCACTGTGAGGAAGTAAAAGAGAGATGAGTCGCTCGTTCCCAGTAGTTCATGGTTGGTGTTTTGAAGTGAGGAGGAGGTTCAGTTAGTTATAAATGCAATTTACTTTACAGTGAGAGTTAGAATGGTCATAAAATTTCACTAAGTCCCTGAATAGAGGATGATTGGACCAGTGGATACAAGCACCGAGCACAGTTGCATGCACTGTACGTATAGACATTTTTAGGATCCAGGCTATGCTGTGTACATAGCTGTTGAAAGGAACTTAAGTGGGTAGCAGTAGATAGGTCGCAACTGATTTAAAATCTGCTGAGATCTAAGGAATAAATGAGATATTGAAAATGAAGAGCCCCATGGATTAGAGAGGCAAAACTGATAGCAGCATTAGTGGAATTGCTTTTGTTTTTCAAGATAGGGCCTTCCATATCCTTACTGTGGTGTGAACAGTATCCAAGAAGGAGCTGGAGGTTTACAGCTGAAGGAGTAAGGCTTTCAAAAAGTGCTTTGGATTTGTTCAAAAAAAAGTGTACAAAAATGGGGGTGCTGTCCTTTAAAGTGATGCAAAAGTCTTGTTTTTTTTTAGTTAAAATTAACAAACATGTTATATTTACCTGATCTGTGCAATAGTTTTGCACAGACCAGTCCAGATCCTCCTCTTCTCGGGTCCCTCTTCGGTGCTCCTGGCCCCTCCCTCCTGCTGAGGGGACACCAGAGCTGAGCCACAGGTCCCTGTGTCCATTTAGACACATGTACCTGACAGCAGCAGATGCCAATGGTGCCGCACTGCTGCCTCAGCCAATGAGAAGGGTAGTCCCGGGCAGCTGAGACATCCTGCATCATCACTGGATCTAGATGGACCTCAGGTAATTATTAGAGGGGCTAAGGGGGGCTGCTGCAGACAGAAAACTGTGCATTCTATGTGTTAAGATAAAATACCTTCTGCCTTTACAACCACTTTAAATCCATCCATAAAGTGTCTCAATGCAAAAAATATAAATACAAATAAACAAACATTTCATAGTGCAAAGTGCTCACGCATATGTAACCAATTCACATTTTCCACCTTCAATTGAAACTGGGATCTGCTTGCTATTTCTGTGTATGTGTCAGCTCAACCACATCTTTCGCCTTTAATTGAAACTGGGATTTGCTTGATATTTCTGTGTATGTGCTTTTGGTAATCTATGCTGCCTTCAAATTCTTTACCTCTGTCCATATCACTGTGATGTTTATTTTGCTTTCTTATTGTCTATACCTAAATTATGAGCTGTTATTATCTTTATGACCGTGACCATTCTGCTCTCTTGTTGTGTCTTGTAGTCTGCCTTGGTATGAGAAGTTCATTCTGTTAGCCATATGTTCCCTCTATGCAATCCTGACTAATTAATTGGCAATATCCCCACCCAAACTCAGTATAAATTTAGGCCTTCTCTAGGGGATGCACAGCCAGGGGTTTCCACAGGCAGGGATTTAATTGGCAACTATCATCTTGAATAAAGTATTCATATTGGAATAAGTATTACACTTCGGCTCAGCACTTCAGCGAATGCACAAAGCCAAAATCCACAACAGACTACTGAAGAACACTAAACAGAATACAGGTGACCTGATTCTCCATCAAACTTTTTCATCTCTCATTCAGGCTACCTCTCAATCTCACCACTTTGTATCATGCACTCCCTTCTTTTCCTTCTCACAGTTGCATCCTCTCTCCTAAAATTCTCTCTCCTTCACCCATCTTCTCCACCCCACAGCATATATATATATATCACCCTCACTCTTATCCTCATCTTATTACTGCACATATAAGCTCCTGCTAATACTGAACCCATATACCAATAAAACCTGCAGGACACTGGGATGTGTCCCCCCACATAAGTCACACTCCCATATCACCTCTCTCACCCTTCTGCTTCTTCTAACTTCTGGAGATATTTCCCCAAATCCTGGAGTGCCATCATTTACCTTCGGCCAACATACCCAGCACCCCCCATCTTCTGATAGCAGCCGCAATCCACACAATCTAGTTTCTATTCCTCTTCTGCCTAGAACCAGCCTCCCCTTCTCCTGTGCCCTTTGGAATGCCCACTCTGTTTGTAACAAACTCACCACCGTCCATGACCTATTTATCAAAAACTCCCTGAACCTACTTGCAATTACTGAGACCTGGATTCAAGAATCTAAATTTCCTTCTCCTGCTGCTCTCTCCTATGGTGACCTCCTGTGGACTCACCCTCCCAGGCCTAGTGGACAGAAAGGAGGCGGTGTTGGAATCCTCCTATCCCCTCAAAGCACTTTTCAGGTTCTTCATCCACCCCCCTCTCTATCCCTCTCCTCATTTGAAGCTCACTGTATTCATCTATTTGCTCCAGTTTCATTGAGAATTGCTGTGATCTATCAGCCCCCTGGACCGGTATCACGCTTCGTTGACGATTTCTCTGCCCGGCTACTCTACTTTTTCACTTCTGAAATTCAAACAATCATTCTTGGTGACTTCAACATTCCTGTTAATCTTAACACTCCAGCCAACTCTAAGCTGCTGAGCCTAACATCCTCTTATGACCTAAAACAATGCACACACACTTCTACTCACTCTGTTGGCAACTGCCTTGACCTCATTGTCTCCTACCTATGCACTCTGCACAACCTCTCCAATATTCCTTTTCCTCTCTCTGATCACCACCTTATTAGTTTCACTCTCTGTGTATCTTCCTCCTCCTTGCCTTCCAACTACCAAACTATTACCCATAGAAACCTTTGCCATCTTAAACCTTAAAAAACATAGCCGCGCTCTTGAGCGTCTGTGGCGTAAGACTAAGTCGCAGCAAGATTTCAGCCAATATAAATCTGCCCTCCAAAAATACCATTCCTGCCTCCACACTGCCAAACAGACCTACCGTATATACTCGAGTATAAGCCGACCCGAATATAAGCCGAGGTACCTAATTTTACCATAAAAAAACTGGGAAAATGTATTGACTCGAGTATAAGCCTAGGGCAGTGGTTCTCAACTCCTGTCCTCAGGACCCACTAACAGGCCAGATTTTAAGTATTACCTTGGGGAGATGCATACTAGAATACTGCAATCCCTGAGCAGCAAATTATATCACCTGTGATGCATTTCAGTTATCTTACAAACCTGACCTGTTAGTGGGTCCTGAGGACTGGAGTTGAGAACCACTGGCCTAGGGTGTCCATCTGCATGCCTCACTGTGCCTCACTTTGCCTCACTGTGTTCATGTGCATGCCTCACTGTGCCTCACTGTGTCCATGCCTCACTGTGCCAAACTGTGCCCATGCCTCACTGTGCCCATGCCTCACTGTGTCCATGCCTCACTTTGCCCAATCTCCCTACCTGATCTCCGGCACTGTGTGACTAGACTGACGTTTAACATGGGAGTCTATGGAAGGGCTCCGGTTTGAAAAATCGGTGCTCCCCGGCCGTAGGTTCCCTGGACAACAAACTTTGCACACTTGTAGATGAAGAGTGGGGATACATGTGTGCCAAGTTTGGGGTTCAGAGGACCTAGGGCCGGCCGTACCGGGTCCCCAAAATTACCGGAGAAATTACCGTTTAACATGGGAGTCTATGGAAGGGGTGCCCGGGTTTGAATAATCGGTGCTCCCTGGCCGTAGGTTCCCCGGACAACAACCTTTGCACACTTATAGAGGAAGAGTGGGGCTACATGTGTGCCAAATTTAGGATCCAGTGGACCTATGGCTGGCCAGGATCAGGCGCACAAAGTTAAAGATGGACACAGACTCGAGTATAAGCCAAGAGGGGCATTTTCAGCACAAAAAAAGTGCTGAAAAACTCGGCTTATACTCGAGTATATACAGTACTTTATCACTCTCATTAACACCCTCTCACACAGTCACCGTCAACTCTCTTCTACCTTTACCACTATACTTCATCCTCCATTACCTCCACCCACTAACTTACTCACTGCCAAGGAGATTGCTAATCACTTAAAAAATAAGATTGAGACAATTTGTCTCGATATCTCCACTCTACAGATATCTCCCTCACTTTACACACCTTGTCCTTCTGAACAATCAATACTCTTTTAACCCAGGTACTATAGAGGAAGTCACTAAACTTTTTTTCTAACACCCACCTAACCTCTTGCCTCCTGGACCCTGTTCCTTCTCAAATACTACAGTCACCATCTGGCTCTATCCTACACTCTTTAACTCATATCTTCAACCTCTAAATCTCTACTGTCATCTTCCTCAACCCTCTAAAACATGCGCTAGTCACTCCCTTACCAAAAAAGGCCTCACTAGACCCCACCAATCTTAACAACATAAGTCCCTTCTCTTTACTTCCTTTTGCCTCCAAAAGCAACCGACTGAGTGACCACCTCATTGAGAATAACCTTCTTGATCCCCTTCAGTCTGGATTTCGCCCACAGCACTCCACAGAAACTGCCCTCCTAAAACTCACAAACGACTTACTAACAGCCAAAACCAACAGTCATTATTCTGTACTCTTACTCTTGGACCTTTCCGCTGCCTTTGATATAGTTGACCACCCCCTCCTCCTCAAAAAAATCCATTTGCTTGGTCTCCATAGCTGCGCTCTCTGTTGGTTCGAATCTTACCTATCTCATCACACCTTCAGTGTCACTTACAACTCCACTTCCTCCTCTCCATCTCCTCTTACTGTTAAGGGTCCCCCAAGGTTCTGTCCTTGGACCTCTACTATTCTCGATCTACACGTCCTCCCTGGGTCAGATAATAGCCTCCCATTGCTTCCACTACCATTTATATGCTGATGACACCCAAATCTATCTCTCTGCCCCTCAGCTCACCTCATCAGTCTCCTCACACATCACTGATTTACTAACAGACATATCTGCCTGGATGTCAAACCACTTCCTCAAACTGAATCTATCTAAAACCGAGCTCTTAATATTTCCTCCCTCGTGTTCCCCTTCCCTGACTTCTCTGTCAAGATCAATGGCACATCTATCAGTCCGTCCCTAAAATGCCAGGGTGCTAGGGGTAACCTTAGACTCTGAACTGTCCTTTTAGGCCCACATCCAATCCCTGTCCAAATCATGCTGCCTTGTCCACCGCAACATTTCCAGAATATGCCCCTTTTTAACTAATGACACCACCAAGCTTCTAATTCACTCCCTGGTTATCTCTCGCCTCGACTACTGAAACCCTCTCCTCATTGGATTACCTTTACATAGACTTTCCCCCCTTTAGTCCATAATGAATGCTGCTGCAAGACTCATCCACCTTACCAACCATTCAGTGTCCTCCACCCCTCTCTGCCAATCCCTCCACTGGCTTTCACTCGCCCAACTAATAAAATTCAAAGTACTAACAATAATTTAAAAAGCCTTCCACAACTCTGCCCCCAGTTACATCACTAACCTAGTCCCAAAATACCAACCAAGTATTTGGTCCTCCCAAGACCTCCTGCTCTCTAGCTCCCTTGTCACCTCCTCCCATGCTCGCCTGCAGGATCTCTCCAAAACTTCTCCCATCCTTTGGAACTCCCTACCCCAATCTCTCCGACTGTCCCCTAATCTATCCATCTTTAGACGATCCCTGAAAACCCTTCTCTTTTAAGATGCCTATCCTGATTCTAACTAAGTCACTGTTTTACTTCCTCTATCAACTCATCCCCCACAGCTATTACCCTTTGTATCAATTGACCCTCCCTTTTTAGATTGTAAGCTCTAATGAGCAGGGCCTTCTGATTCCTCTTGTACAAAATTGTAATGTAACTGTAATGTCTGCCTTTATTTTGTTAAGCGCTGCGCAAACTGTTGGCGCTATATAAATCCTGTATAATAATGATAATAATTCACAAAGTGCTCATGTGCATCACAAAATTAATTATTTTAATTAATCCAAAGTCCATAATAACTCTTGTATTATAGAATAAAAAAGTGCTGTGAATTCTCACTGTCATTCACTGCTGTGTACCACCAGCATCAAATGTGGCCGCTTAGTTAACCTCCAGATTATAAGAGATTAACACAGCAGACACACTCCTCAGGAACAGGTAGCACTCCTCAACACTCCCAAACTCGCCTGACACTACCAGGGATGTACTAACAACACTCAGAGAGGCCCAATATCTCAAACCAGCAGGATTTATTAAGATAAAATATACTCACAAAGATCTATGTAAAAACAGCTTGTAACAGACAATGCCATCTGACCAGTAGTGTGCGCAATGACATCACAAGCTAGCTCCACCCAACGCGTTTTTTGGCAAAACTTATCATCAGGGACAGGATTTGGATTTGTTGCAAGGACAGATTGCTCAATTTGATTGACACAAGTTGTTTGTTGTGTGGGGTTCCACCAGAATTTAGCTTGGTCAAGAATGGTTGCTTTGCAATAAGCTGAAATATCAGGAATGCCCAGGACCCTGGCTGTTGCTGAAGTACACATAATGGAACGCTTGATTCTGGGGCACTTTCCATTCCATATAAATTAGGTTAAGATGGCTTGAGGTTTAGTGAGGTGTACTGGTATTGGAACAGGAATAGTTAAAAAATTTATAGAATGTGAGGCAATAGGTATATTTTTGTTTGGCTAGTCGCCCTGTCCAGAGTGCTTGAGTGGTTTGTAAGCCTTGGGAAGTAAGTTAATGTTTTGTGATCAAGTTGGAGAGGTTTGTACGAAGTAGGTGAGACTAATGAATGCCTTGGTATTGTAGAGTAGAATTAGGGGCCTATTGGGGATGATTTACTAAAGCTGGAGAGTGCAAAACCTGATGCAGTTCTGCACAGAAACCAATCAGCTTCTAGGTGTTATTGTCAAAGCTTAAATGAACATGCTGAAGTTAGAAACTGATTGGCTACAATGCACAGCTGCACCAGTTTTTGAGTCCTCCAGTTTTAGTAAATGAACCTCTATGTCCAACATGCAGGATTTACTATAATTATTTTATGAGAGACATTAATAAGGAGATGAAGTGTACATTGAAGCTCAGGGAAAATCCAAGTCGTTTTTATTTGTCATACTTTTACTGTATAACACTATTGTTATGACAAAGAAATACTGCCACATTAGCGATAGGGAAAGTGAAGATAAATAAGACTTTTCTATGCTGGATTGGGTCACATATGTAATCATTGTGTAGCACACAGATCCCTGGCCTTACCTCCTCAAGGCGGGGACACACCGTACCACAATGCCCAGGTTCCTTCTTGAATAAGAGGGTGAGCGGTGTTCAGAAATTGTTGGGTGCCGCAGCAAGTTACCTTCCCTCAGCTGGTTCTCACCCCTAGAGTGTAGGGAAGAGTCTGTTGTAGGTGCACCAATAAGGCCAATGTCCAGACAAGGTTAAACCTTAATGAAGGAAGGTTTATTTTCTTTATGCTGAAAACTGGATAGGAAAGTTGGAGTTGAAGAATAAAGGAACAGGGAGGCAGGTTCAGGCACTTAATATCACAACTCAATCCCAAGTGGACTCTGCTCACCCGGATAGTCCCCTCTCACGGTCCTAGCAGCCGGAGTGATGCACAAACTTTACTTCACTTAAGTTTTCCTTGGAGATACAATCGGGAGATCCTCTGCCATAGAATCTCTGAGCCCCAACCTCTCAGCGCTTGTAATTAAAGAACAGGTGCAAATTGCTGCACATTACAAGGCCTTAGATAAATAGTGGAATCCCTCACCGGTCCATCAGAAAGGTCCTCCCCCGGTTTCCTCTTCTTAGAGCGGGTCCCATCTCAGGGGCACGCTGGGATTCCTCCTCTTAGAGATGAGCCCCAGCTAAAGGTGCTGGGCCCAATGGCGAAGTTGCAGCCCCAGGCTAAAGGTGCCTGGGACCGATGCAGCGCGCACCCCTGGCCTGGAGGGCCAGGTCACGCGACCCAAACTCAGGAACTCCGGAACTCTGGAACTCCTCTCCAGGCGGTGTCAGGGAAATGGCCGAGTTATTGGCATTCCTGCCAGTGTTCGTCATGGCCGCGCCAAACTCATTCCTATGCGCATGCTCGCACGCAGATGCGCCGCGGCGCGCACAGGCACATGCAGACGGCGTGGGCACGCTCTCCGGCCTATTTAAACCTGTCACTGGCGCACACAGGTTGCTGGATTATCATCAGCTTCCTGTATCTCCTGTGTCTCCTGTATCCTGCTTATCCCGAATCCCCGGCTTGACTCTTGGCTTGTATCTGGACCTGTGACCCTGCCTGTCTCCTCGTATCTGACCCCGGCTTGGCTGACTACTCCATTATCTTCTGCTCCCGTGCTTGACCCGGCTTGTTCCTGTGATTACTCTCGGACTGATTCCTGTGTTTGACCCCCGGCCTGGCTCCAGACTCTGTTCGTGGTTTACCTACTGCTCCACACCAGAACCTTTCCTTACATGGCTACTAAATCCATTCTCCCAGCACACCCCAGCATCTGCCTGCATCGGCCCAGTCAGCAGCAGTACCGGCAATCCATGCACCTTTGGGCCCCGCACTCCCTGTCTCATCTCCAGGGGTGCGGTGCACTTAGCCGCAAGGGGCGCCCTCTCAGCAATCCGGCCTCACACCAGAGACTTGACAGTATAATCCAGCCATGTCAGAGGTCGGCAGAGGTGCGTCCCTGTTAGAGGCTCTGTGGCAACAAACTGCAACTTTGGCCCATGAAGTCCAGAAACTGCAGGAAGCACATCTTCAGCTTGAAGGACGTTTACAACACATGACAGTGTCACCTGCTCCTGTGGAACCAGGACCATCCGCTACCTGCTCCTCAGCAACCGTCCAAGGGCAAACCCCAGCAGCCCTGATGATGTTGGCTCCTCCTCCTGAACCCCGCGTTCCAATCCCTGAACGATTTTCTGGAGATCGGAAAAAGTTTAGGTCCTTCAAAAATGCCTGTTTATTACATCTGGCCTTGCAACCCCGGACTTTTGCTCTAGAGACTGTTAAGGTTGGGTTTCTCATTTCCCTGTTGTCTAATGAACCCCAGACCTGGGCCCACCACCTATGGGAACAGAAGAGCCCGGTTATCAGCACGGTGGACTCCTTCTTCTCCGCCATGGCACAGCTCTACGAAGACCCCCAGCGGACGGCCACCGCAGAGGCCAACCTGCACTCCCTGCGGCAAGGGAAGCGGCCAGTGGAGGACTATACCGTGGACTTCCATCGATGGTCTGCAGACACAGACTGGAATCAAGCGGCCCTAAAACACCAGTTCCGCCTGGGTCTTTCTAAGTCCCTCAAGGATGAGTTAGCCAGAGTTGGTATCCACTCTACTCTTGAGGGCCTCATTAAGTTGGTCATTCAGCTTGACCGACGCCTGCGGGAGCGACAGTCAGAACGGTCTCAGACCTCCGGACCCACCAGGTTGCCACCTGAAGTCCCCATTCCATCTGCACCGCCGCAAGTAGGACTGGTACGATCGGCACTGACCCCTGATGAGAGACGTCGTCGTCGCCAAGCCAATCTTTGCCTCTATTGCGGAGGGAACGGACATTTCCTTTGCAACTGCCCCATAAGGCCCAAGAAGCCACGGTCATACACCCCAGTGTACTTCCAGGTCTCCGGAAGTTCTCCTTCCCATATTGTTCTTCCCATTACATTGCAGTTAGGGAAAGAGGAAGTACAGCTCCGGGCCATAATCGATTCTCGGGCATGTAGCTGCTTTGTGGACTTAAGCCTAGCAAAGAACCTTAGTTTGCCCCTTCTCCACAAGGAACAGGGACTGGAAGTTTGCCTGGCAGTTGGTACAATGCCTAGTTCTGGCCCTGTTACCCTAGATACTGCTCCTCTTCTTGTCACTACTCCTGATGGCCACCGGGAATTTCTATGCTTCGACGCTTTAAGTTCACCTATGTTCCCAGTCATCTTGGGGATCCCCTGGCTCCAAGCACACAATCCGCAGGTCAATTGGAGCACCAAGGAAGTTTTGTTTACCTCGTCCTATTGCCAGCAGCACTGCTTGGTCCCTGAATCTGGAGATACCACCAGCTGCCTGACAGTTCAACCCACATCTGCCAATAACCAGAATATACCACCAGCTTATCAAGAGTTCCTGGATGTCTTTGATAAGAGAAAAGCAGATACCCTACCCCCACATCGGTCATACGACTGTCCTATCGAATTACTGCCTGGGGCTGAAATCCCGTTCGGGCGTATCTTCCCACTCTCTGAGATGGAGTTAGGAACTCTAAGGCAATACATAGATGAAAATTTGGCAAATGGTTTCATCCACCCTTCCTCCTCTCCAGCCGGTGCCGGCATTTTCTTTGTAGAAAGGAAAGATAAGACTCTGAGACCATGTGTTGATTATAGGGAACTTAATAGGATTACCATAAAAAACCGCTACCCACTTCCACTTGTCCCTGAACTCTTTCAGTGATTCCGCACCGCCCAGATATTTACCAAACTGGATCTACGGGGGGCTTACAACCTTGTTTGCATCCGTGAGGGTGATGAATGGAAGACGGCCTTCAGAACGCGGTTCGGATATTTAGAATATCTTGTAATGCCTTTCGGGCTCTGTAACGCCCCAGCAACGTTCCAGCACTTCGTTAATGATATTTTTCGGGAATATCTAGATTACTTTGTCATCATCTACTTGGACGACATTCTCATATTCTCAGCTACTCTGGAACTCCATCGGACACATGTGAAGACAGTATTACTCACACTAAGGAAACATGGACTTTATGCAAAAGCGGAAAAGTGTGAGTTCGAAAAGGACTCAATCCAGTTTCTTGGGCTGATCATATCCACCGACGGGGTAGCTATGAATCCACAAAAGGTACAAGCAGTCCTGGATTGGCCAACTCCGTCAGACAAAAAGGGGGTGCAGAGATTTGTAAGCTTCGCAAATTTCTATAGAAGGTTCATAAGGAACTTTTCTTCCATCATTTCACCTATCACCCAAGTCACCCGCCTACACACCCGGTTCCAGCGCAATCCGCTTTTGAAGAACTAAAGTCTCTGTTCACCTCAGCTTCCATCCTAAAACATCCTGATCCTGCCCTGCCCTACATCTTGGAGGTCGATGCCTCAGAAGTAGACGCAGGGGCAGTACTTTCGCAACGCCAGGGACCTAAGTCGTTGCTTCACCCCGTGGCTTTCTCCTCTCGGAAAATGAGCCAGCCAGAGAGGAACTACGATGTAGGTGACCGTGAACTGTTGGCCATTAAAACAGCCTTGGAGGAGTGGAGATATCTTCTCGAAGGGGCCTCTCACCCTGTTATGATATTCACAGATCACAGGAACTTGGAGTACCTTCGCACTGCCAAACGCCTGAGACCCCGACAAGCTCGCTGGGCCTTGTTTTTCTCAAGATTCAATTTTCACACCACATACCGCCCTGGTTCCAAGAACGGAAAAGCTGACGCCCTGTCCCGGATGTTTCCCGATACCCCCGAGGAAACAGCTCCCAGTACAATCCTATCACCACAGAACTTCCTCATGATCCAACCTGATCTAAGGGCCTCACTTGAACAGGCATCCATCCAATGCCCGGAACCAGAGGCATCCTCTTTAAGAAGTCAGGGGGGGTACCTTTGGTATCAGGATAAGGTCTTTGTTCCACAACCAGCCAGAATCCAGGTCCTAAAGACATTTCATGACCACCAACTTGCTGGCCACTTCGGGGTACGGAAAACAATGAATCTCATCCAATGTTCTTTTTGGTGGCCTACTCTGAAATCAGACTGCTGGGAATATGTTAGCTCCTGCAACACCTGCCAACGAAACAAGGGGTCCAACGTTAGATCCTGGGGTCTGTTACGACCACTGCCGGTACCAGAACAACCATGGAAGAAAATATCAATGGACTTTATTGTAGAGTTGCCTCCTTCTGACGAGTTCACAACTATCTTAGTAGTAGTGGACCGTTTGTCCAAAATGGCCCACTTTTTGCCCATGATGGGCACACCATCTGCTGTAGACACGGCAAAAAAATTTATAAAAGAAATAGTCAGACTCCATGGCCTTCCCGATAATATTGTGTCCGATAGAGGGGCACAATTCACCTCCCGATTCTGGAGAGAACTCTGTAAGATGCTGTCAATCGAGCTGTGCCTATCTTCGGCCTATCATCCCCAGAGCAACGGTAAAACCGAAAGAACGAATCAGACTGTAGAACAATACTTACGCTGTTTTAGCTCGTTCTCCCAGGATGATTGGATTTCATTACTCCCGTGTGCAGAGTTCGCATACAATAATTCTGTACATACTTCCACCAATCAATCACCCTTTTGGGCTAATTACGGGTTCCACCCCTCATTCTTGCCTAATGTCATTCCGGAGGCCTCAGTCCCAGCGGTCCAAGACAGGATAAATTATATCCAGACTAACTACCAAACCCTCCAGCTAACTATGCAAAGAGCCCAGGAAAATTATAAAAAACAGTATGATAAGAGAAGGAGAGAGAACCCTGCCTTTAAAGTTGGTGACGAAGTATGGCTGTCTCCAGCGAATCTCAAGCTTTCTTGTCCCTCCCGGAAGTTGGGACCCAGATTTATCGGTCCATTTCAGATCAGACGAGAAATTAATCCAGTAGCTTTTGAACTGGCGCTACCTAGCTCCTATAAAATCCACCCAGTTTTCCATGTCTCTCTACTTAAACCTGTTATCTCTAGTCCATTTCCAGGAAGAAGAGAAGTTCCTCCGCCTCCAGTCGCTGTGGGAGATGAAACTGAGTTTGAAGTAGAAGCCATCCTGGACTGTCATAGGAGAGGTAGGACCATTCAATTTCTCATAAAATGGAAAGGTTATCCAGTAGAAGAGAATTCCTGGGAACCCGAAGGCAATATACACGCCCCTAGACTTTTGCAGAGGTTTCAAGCCCGTTACCCTGAAAGATGGGCTCGGTTGGGCATCCGGAGGCTGCCCCTTGGGGGGGGGCACTGTCAGGGAAATGGCAGAGTTATTGGCATTCCTGCCAGTGTTCGTCATGGCCGCGCCAGACGCACGCAGACGGCGTGGGCGCGCTCCCCGGCCTATTTAAACCTGTCACTGGCGCACACAGGTTGCTGGATTATCATCAGCTTCCTGTATCTCCTGTGTCTCCTGTATCCTGTTTATTCCGAATCCCCGGCTTGACCCTTGGCTTGTATCTGGACCTGTGACCCTGCCTGTCTCCTCGTATCTGACCCCGGCTTGGCTGACTACTCCATTATCTTCTGCTCCCGTGCTTGACCCGGCTTGTTCCTGTGATTACTCTCGGACTGATTCCTGTGTTTGACCCCCGGCCTGGCTCCAGACTCTGTTTGTGGTTTACCTACTGCTCCACACCAGAACCTTTCCTTGCACGGCTACTAAATCCGTTCTCCCAGCACACCCCAGCTACCATCTGCCTGCATCGGCCCAGTCAGCAGCAGTACCGGTAATCCATGCACCTTTGGTCCCCGCACTCCCTGTCTCATCTCCAGGGGTGCGGTGCACTTAGCCGCAAGGGGCGCCCTCTCAGCAATCTGGCCTCACACCAGAGACCTGACAGGCGGCGTCTGCCCCTTATGTATCCTCTCCTGGCATGCACATCAGGTTGACCATGCCCACTGTACTACTGCCGAGAGAGGACACCCTAAGGCACAGTACTGTCACCAGTGGTTCAACCCTGACCTGTCATGGCAGTGTCACCTACAGGCCACAGGGAACTGCACACCAGTACAACACCTGAAGAACAAAATAACAGAACCTATCAATTAAAGCGGTCTGAGCCTGGCTACTAGCTCAGACCAACCCCTAAATTTAGGCACATAGCATCCCTCAAAGTAGAGGGGCGCTACAATTGTGTCACATCTTTGAGACAATTCTGCAACAAAATTTGTGTTGATAATCAACTTTACCCACCGCCTCCCATTTTTTTTTTCACTTTTACCTGCAGTACTGTGATCTGCTGTTCAGATAGAGGGGCGCTACACACACCCCCTCCTAAAGTAGACACTGTCCCCAGTGTCTGAAATAAACTCAACCCATCTCAAGCCTGAGTAGGTAAGAATTTATTTCCGAACCTATATACAATTTGAACATTGGTGCCTGAACCAATATAAAGGGAAGGGACAGGAAAGAAAGGATAGAAGAACAAAGAGTACAAAAAATATTTTTGACATCCCATTCTTAATGCCATACTTATAAAATACACATTATACAATCCACCCCCTCCTGACTAACTACTCCACCCCATTCTCAGTAGAGTTGCTTGCAGTTTCGTTTCACCTGTAGAGGGAGAGAAACAATTCACACAATAAAACATCCTATCTTTATACTATCTACAAGAAGTGAGGCGCCCCTCCGAAAAGGGACAACTCCCTTCAACAGAAGTTGCATATACCGGTACTAAGCCTAGCATATGTTATAAAACTTTCTCAATGGAAGTGCATAAAAGAGTTCTGCAAATCACCCCCATCTGGTGGCAGTGAAAAGTCACTACAACCAACAGTGGTTCCGTAGAAATGCCGGCCAGAAATCAGGCATTTCCTATTTTGAACACAACGGGTCTCCAGCCTTTGCCCTAACTTATCTACCCCAAAGTTCAGTTCTTCGTGGTGAGGCAGATGGAGAGAAACAGCAACAGCTCTCCTTATCCTTAGCAGAGTAGATTACCTAAAAATAGTGGAGGACAAAGTTATTGAGTTCTAAAAGATTGAACTCCAGAGACAGGAAAAACACAGCAACAAAGTCCTGTCTTTTAGGTATAGAACTGAGGATCCGGCAAATCAAGGAGTTTCCATTTTGTGTCAAAAGTTTCAATAGTGTACACAGCGTCTTCTCGCTCCTTGTTGCAAACTACCACTCGGTCTGCATGTATGTGCCGACCATAAGTCCATTCTTGCCGGCATCCTTTGAAACGATCGGCCATAGCAGCTGAGCACACAAAGTATCTACGGGCATTAGGTACTTTCAGGTGGTCCCAAACAAAGTCAGCATACCACCTCTCACGGTAGGCCTCAATTTCAAACAAAAGTTCCTTGGGAACATAGGGGTATTCCGAGCCGTATTCGGCGGCCACTTTCTTGTTGAGGAGCCGCTGCAACCTTCAAAAGTGAGGGAGGGTTGCACGGTCTCCTCTTATGGGTAAAACAATAGCGCCCGGGGATCTAGGCACTTTCACTGCCTCAAGTTTTTGCAAAGGCGCCCACAGTGGCATACCTCCAGCCTCAGCTGTAGGCGCTGGCGATGCAGGTGCGGGCAATGCATGTGTGGGAACACTTCCTTCCTCACATGTAGGGGCCTCCACCCGGGGTGTAGTTTCCCCAGAGTCCATGGGTGATCCCTCTATAACGCTTCGGGGTGAGGTTAACGGAATTCTGTCCCAACCCTTCTTGACAAACAACTTATCCACCTCAAAATCATCCCCCACGTCTGAGGACGAGTCCAGGTCGGAAGTGTCATACTCCTCCACTGGCAGGTAGTCTCTAGTAGACACAGACTCACTGTCTTTTAAAAGTTTCTGCGGGTCAGGTATCCAAGCATCCCCAATGGTATGGACACTGAGCTTCTTCCCCGGCAAACTTTTCACCACAATGTCCCCAGCCTCCTTACCGTCCCCTGACGTGGATCTCCTGGAGGTCCCTCCGGGCTGGATCTCCGGTTCAGGCAGGCGCTGGGGTGGACCTCGACCGTGGCCGCGGGAGGCTTTCACGTAGCCCACCTTTCTCTTGGCAGGCGGGATGGACGTCTCAGTAGTGACGGAGGCAGCATCCGCTGTAGCATCCGTTGCTGGCTCTGCGGTGGTTGGGACTTCATCCTTTACATCCGCTACAGCCGTAGTGATGTGCGTGGGCCCGGCCACTGGGGCGGGCGTGTTTACCTTCCTCAGAAGTAACCATCCCCGTAAGGAAGTTGACCTGGAAAACTCGGGGTGACTCGGTGGGTTGTTCCACTTCAAACAAGAACTCTCCACAGGTCAGGCATCTTCCGAATGGCCGTATCTGCACGGCCACTCCTTGGCAACTCGGAAAGAGCACGCCCAGGCCCTCCGCATCCCGGCAGGTATAGAGCGTGAATCGGCCTTGGGCTTTGAGCCAGATCCCTGTATCCGTCAGGGGGGCAGTGAGAGAAGCGATATCCATTGTTGAGGTAGTCGGGAACATATGGGGTCCCGGTGGAATTGTAATCCATGGAGTAGTAGCGGACATGTTGCTTCTTCTTCACTGGTTTGGCTCGTACTGTCCCTTTGGCACCAAAGACACCACGTGCAACACACACTTGGTGGGGGCTCCTCCCCTTTTTTCCTTCCTGCACGCAGCTCGCTGGCTTTTCCTAGTTCTGGACACGCCCGCGAACTACACACCTAGAAAAAAACTCAAACAGTCCTGTACCTCCATTTTCTTCAATAAAACGTGGCGCAGTCCAACTTTCACAATGGCCGAAAAACAGTCCAACCTCTGGGGGGGTAGCTGCAGAATCCCAGACTCGAGCCCCCATGTGTAGCACACAGATCCCTGGCCTTACCTCCTCAAGGCGGGGACACACCATACCACAATGCCCAGGTTCCTTTAGAATAAGAGGGTGAGCGGTGTTCAGAAATTGTTGGGTCCCGCAGAAAGTTACCTTCCCTCGGCTGGTTCTCACCCCTAGAGTGAAGGGAAGAGTCTGTTGTAGGTGCACCAATAAGACCAATGTCCAGACAAGGTTAAACCTTAATGAAGGAAGGTTTATTTTCTTTATGCTGAAAACTGGATAGGAAAGTTGGATTTGAAGAATAAAGGAACAGGGAGGCAGGTTCAGGCACTTAATATCACCACTCAATCCCAAGTGGACTCTGCTCACCCGGATAGTCCCCTCTCATGGTCCCAACAGCCGGAGTGATGCACAAACTTTGCTTCACCTAAGTCTTCCTTGGAGATACGATTGGGAGATCCTCTGCCACAGAATCTATGAGCCCCGAACCTCTCAGCGCTTGTAATTAAAGAACAGGTGCAAATTGCTGCACATTACAAGGCCTTAGATGAATAGTGGAATCCCTCCAGAAGTCTACCGGGCCTCTCTTTCACCATGAAACTCTCTCACCGGTCCATCAGAAAGGTCCTCCCCCGGTCTCCTCTTCTTAGAGCGGGTCCCCTCTCAGGGGCACCCTGGGATTCCTCCTCTTAGAGATGAGCCCCAGCTAAAGGTGCTGGGCCCAATGGCGAAGTTGCAGCCCCAGGCTAAAGGTGCCTGGGACCGATGCAGCGCGCACCCCTGGCCTGGAGGGCCAGGTCACGCGACCCGAACTCCGGAACTCCGGAACTCTGGAACTCCTCTCCAGGCGGTGCCTGCCCCTTATGTATCCTCTACTACTGCCAAGAGAGGACACCCTAAGGCACAGTACTGTCACCAGTGGTTCAACCCTGACCTGTCATTGCAGTGCCACCTACAGGCCACAGGGAACTGCACACCAGTACAACACCTGAAGAACAAAATAACAGAACCTATCAATAAAAGCGGTCTGAGCCTGGCTACTAGCTCAGACCAACCCCTAAATTTAAGCACATAGCATCCCTCAAAGTAGAGGGGCGCTACAATTGTGTCACATCTTTGAGACAATTCTGCAACAAAATTTGTGTTGATAATCAACTTTACCCACCGCCTCCCATTTTTTTTTCACTTTTACCTGCAGTACTGTGATCTGCTGTTCAGGTGCCATAGCAGCGAGGCCTGCACTGCCATCTTGGTCCTCTTCATCTGGCTGCCTTTTCCAGGTGCAGGCAGCCAGCTCTGATGATGAGCCAGACTTGCCCCATGGCTCGCTCTGTGTGCTGATCTTGCAGCATCCTGGGAGATGAGATATAAGTATCACAGTAGGCTGCAGAACCATGTACATGTAATTCTGTCCTAGATAAGCAATGGGGGAAAAAAAATTAAAATAAAAAATAAAAAAATTGTAGAATAATTATTTTTTACATTTTTTGCAATTCTGCTTGGGGAGGAATGGTGTGTTAAAACAGAATAACTCCCTTTTGAGAGTTAAGCTCTGCTTTAAGTTCCTCTGGAACTGATATTTGATTTGTTTCCATTACTGATCTAACTTCTCCAAATAGCTTCTCTCCCTATAAAGCGTTGCCACTTTGCAGGACAAATGGTTGTGACAGTTCTATCATAGCTGTGTCAGATTTATATACACCTCAATAACAGTATAATAAGTGTCCTCAGCATTGGAGGTTGGACGCAGCCCGAGAACAACTGATTGCCCCTGCAGTTTTTCATTCACTAAAAAATAAGACAAAGCAATCCATTTGAACACTATGAGCTTAGGACTTGACAGTGTAATGACCAGCTAACCAGGTTATTTGGTGACTATCCATACATTTACTGCTGAATGTAATCAGGGATGCACCCTGTATTCTATAGGCCACCACCTAGTAGCTGGTCCAATTAGTCTACACCAGCCTTTTTCATCCAGGGTGCCTTTAGGTTTCTTCAGGGATGCCTTGGCAAAATGCATAAAAATTGCCCAAAAACTGTATACAAGCCAGTGAGTGGATCAAGCCTGTTTTCATTGTGCACCATTACATAGTGTTCTTGTTGGCCCCTCCCTTGCCCTTCTCCGTAAGCACTGGAATCACATTAGCTCAACATGGGAGAGAAACTGAGGGAGAAGATAAACATTGGAATACTAGTCAGTACCAGTGTGCAAAGGTGTATTTGTAAAAATAAATCACCTCTAATGTTGGAGTGTCCTATGTGTGTGGATGCTGTTGCAATATATAAAACGATTTGTTTTTGTTTGTTTTTTGCATTTTAAAATGGGGTGCCCTGAGCGTATACATTATTTTAAAGGGTGTCTTGACTCAAATAAGGTTGAGAAACACTGGTCTGTTCAACGCCCTCCCACACTATTGCCCAGTATGCAAGAATGCCCCCTTATGATTACATGATGTCACATTAAAGCCCAACCCACTAGCTCTCTTTACACAACACATAAGTGAAAATCTGGGATATAACCCCCTTCATTGGGCTTAATAAGATGTGGAGTTGACAATCTGGAACTCAGAGGTAAATGTGATCTGAATGTGTGTGTACACAAAGCAACAAAAAGATATTCACCTACTGGTTTGGGAAAACTTCTGGTTTAAATTGCTGCCTGTATCCTCCTTTGAGGTGATTTTTCCCACACCTCTTACTCCATTGAAAGAGGGTCAAAGGAATAGAAAATAATAATAACTCCAATAAATGCAGAGATTAGAACAAAAATATATATATTTTTAGTAGTGTGAGAAAGGTTAAAAAGGTTGTAATGTTTTTATTGTCATCTGTGTCCTCTTGTACTGCTGACCTAGTTACTCTTATTTAGTATTCTGCTCTCAAAGAGACAAGAAGTCCAGAAAATATAACCCTTAAGCCTCGTACAAACGATCGGATATCCTATGGATTCTAATCCGATGGTTTTGTCCATCGGAAATCCGATGAAGCTGACTTCCATCAGTCTTGCCTACACACCATCAGTCAATAAACCGACCGTTCCAAACGCAGTGACGTAAAACACTCCGATGAGCCGAGAAAAATGAAGTTCAATGCTTCTGAGCATGCGTCGACTTGATTCTGAGCATGCGTGGGTTTTTCATCCGATGGACTTGCCCATAGACGATCGGAGTTTTCGATCGTTTTTTTATCCATGGGAAAAATTTAAAACATGTTCTATTTTTTAAAACCGATGGAAAAAAGACCGATGGGTCCCATACACGATCGGTTTGTCTGATGAAAACAATCCATCGGACGGTTTTCATCGGTAAAACCGATCATGTGTACAGGGCTTAAGGCTTTTGGCTGGAGTTTGGCCTTAAGCTTGACAGAGCCTTTGGAGAATGGCCAGATGCATGTCTCAAGGTATCCCTGGGCATATATGCTGTCATAAACAGTTGGGCCTTATGTCTATGGACATCTTTGCAGACAAGCAACTGAAAAGAAAATTAGGAAGACCCAGGGCTTTTTTTTCAGCGGGAACGCGGGGGAACGCAGTTTCGGCACCTCCTGGACTGACTGTATGTAATGGCAAGGGGTGCTGGGGTGTGCTGCAGGGTATTGATGCTCACTGCTGTGGATCTATTTTTGCAGGGGGGTCTATTGTTGCTGAGGAGGGTCTTATGTTGCTGGGGGATCAGTTGTTGCTGAAAGAGATCTACTGTTGGGAAGGGGGTCTATTGTTGATGGCAGCCAGAAAGTCTATTAATGCTGGCTGTGCGGAGATCTGTTGATGCTGCCGGGAGTCTATTGTTGCTGGGGGGGGGGTTTGTTGTGGGTGGTCCATTGTTGTTAGGGGGATCTATTGTTGCTGGCTGTAGGGGATCTATTTTACTGTTTTTCTTGATATCATTACCAAATTCAATACAAATTAGTTAGCACCACAAAATGATACTTGGTTCTATATTGTCTAAAAGGGGCGGTACTGGAAGGTGGGTAGGGGCAGAGAAAAGGGGTGACTTGGAAAGGGGAGTTCCTGCACCTATTGTCTGAGAAAAAAAGTCCTGGGAAGACCCATTGCTTTAAAGCTGTTGTAAATAACAAGGCTTACCTGTAGGTAAAATTAATATCCCCTAAACCTGCAAGGTTTTAGAGATATTTACCCTGCATGCAGCCGCTGACTTCAGTGGTGCATGCGCTCTGAAGGTTCGGCATACCGTGCCGGAACATCAGAGCTTCTTGCCTGTGTTCTGCCAAAACAGCCAACTCGCCAAACTCTCCAAACTCTCCAACCATGACGCTCCAGCAGCAGTAATTGCAGATTTTAATGACTTGGCTGTTTTCACAGAACACCGGTAGCGTATACACTGCGGTACACAATAGAATGAGTGGACATTGTTAGTCCGCCCGCTAGTAACCAAAAACATGGCTGCACCCAAGGAGGCAACAACTTTTTCACTCCTTAGCCAGTGTTCTGTCAAAACTCATCAAAATCTGCAATTACTGCTGCTGGAGAGTCACCGTAAGTGGCGTGATTGGAGAGTTGGCTATTTTGACAGAACCGAGGGCTCCCGTGCACATCCGTCATCATGGCTTTGGCCACTCACAGTTCCGGAGCCTGCGATCCCAGAAGTAAGGACAGGAGAAGATGTTAGCCATCTCAGCGGTGACCGGGCACCGCTGAGAGGGCTTCGTTCTAAGGTGAGTATTTCATAATGTGTTAGTATGCGATGCACTAGATACAGTACATATGCTGTCCCTTTAATTCCAGTTCTATGCCACAAAGTTTCTACATGCTTCTGGAGCTGTTCCAGTGTACTTAATTTTTGGATATATTTTTACACATTTATTCAACCTTGCAGAAACACTTATGTGGTCATTTGCATCCAGGCCAGGTAAATGTGACAGCAAGGATATCTATCTGTAACCTTTTTGAGTTGCTCTAGGAGAGTACTGTAAATATTGATCTTGAAAACTGTACAAATGTAGTCAGCTTCCTGTATAAACAACAAGTGTAATATTTTCTTCCCAGGCTGAACAGTTAATAATCACATAACCAGGCCCAATGTTTAGTTACAATTTTGTGAAGATCTGAAACACAAAAAAGTTGTGTCACTTACATCAAACTGTAGCAGCATGTTGTTGTAAAGCTCTAATATTTCACATAGGCAAACAGGTACACTATCCTATGCATGACATCACCTGCATACAATATTCCAGGGACTCCAGCAGGACAGTGAAGAGACTTCTTGCAATGGGAAAGCTAGTCTGACACATTTGGGTGTCCAGCATTTATTTGGGACTTTAGTTCACCATGGGGGTTATTTACAATAGGCAAATCCACTTTGCACTACAAGTGCAAACTACAAGTGCAAAGTGCACTTAAAATTGCACTGAAAGTGCACTTGGAAGTGCAGTTGCTGTAGATCTGAGGGATAGATCTGAAATGAGGGGAAGCTCTGCTGATTTTATAATCCAATCATGTGCAAGCTAAAGTGCTGTTTTTTTATTTCCCTTGCATGTCCCCCTCAGATCTACAGTGACTGCACTTCCAAGTGCACTTTCAGTGCAATTTCAAGTGCACTTGTAGTGCAAAGTGGATTTGCCTTTAGTAAATAACCCCCCATATTTCTCCACTACAATATAGTTCTAAAGCAACAAACCATATATCACAAGCAGTAAAGACTGTAATTTTCTTATTAACCACATGATGGAGCCTTCTATTAACCAGTCAGCCAAGTAACAAGTCCAGTCAGTGAAACATATACCGGTATACTTCTGAGACTGAAAAAATACATTTGTGCATATTATGGACATTACTGGTGAGATATTCATAGCAAGATATAAAAATACATTTAAAATTAAAGCAATTAATTTTACATTTATTGTGCCCTAGACACATGCACAAATCAGGAATTACCAGTTGTTCTTGAGTGTATATTCAGGCTGTAACAAATTAAATAAAGGTATCCAATTGCACAAATGAATTTCAGGGGAAGAGACTATTTTTCTAAAAGCCTCCTAAGCCATATTAGATATTTGAAGAGGATTGTAACTTTATATAAAAAAAAATGACCGATTTAGGTTATATAATTAATAAAAAAAAAAAATAGAACTAATATTCTATATATATATATATATATATATATATATATATTCGATATATATATATATATATATTTGATATATATATATATATATATATATATATATATATATATATATATAATCTAAACTACACATTCCAGGAGTATTATACAGTACTGTATAGAGGAAATAGTATATGTTATTAAATATGTAGCAAGTAACTACAAAAAAAGGTTAGCTAATTATTACAGTTTATAGCACTATGTCTAATTCTAACTATGTTTAATTATTTTACTAACTCTCTAAAATCTCAAAATTTACTGACAATAGTTTAAACAGCAGAGAGGCTAATTCCAGGGGAGTTTCTGGGACCCTAAAAAACCTGAGGCACCACTGCGCACCTACAAATGCAGGGTTTGCAGTACACAGTGATAAAAAGGGGATGAGGCTGCTTCTCTCATCCATTTGATCTGTTTTCTTTGTGGTACTCAGAAATGGCTTTCACTTGCATTAAAAAAATGCTCCCTGATGACAATAGTGAAGATAAAAATCACATATATGAAATTTCTTTACAAAAAAAAGATTAGTTAAGTTAAAAAATAAAGTTAATTAAAAAGTTAATAAAGTGAATAATGTTCCAAAAGCCCAATGTGCATATATTATCAGATATAAGAATTATATAGAATATAAGAAACATGCATTGTAAAGTACATATCAATGTAGAAACCAAGTAGTTCATTAAAATGCCAGATTATCTAAATTAACAAAATTATCTAAAATAATTCTACAATTTAAGACAGCAAAATGTAGTCACTGGTGAAGGTAAGAATGGATGTACAAAATTGAAACAGGTGTATCTACAGAATCATATATGGCATAATTGCCTCAATTGTTGCAATTATGGCAAAGGGAACCTGAAGCACTCAATAGAAGTGCCCTGGGTGCCAGGGTCTAGCAATGCCCTGGCTAATTTATAAAGGTAAGAAAAAAAATGTGCACAAACTCTGAGTTGTAGCACACAGTGACCAATCTTATTAAAATTTTCTAGTTAGTTCTAGGGTTTAAATGTTGTAGCTGGTTTAAATGCATGTTTTTACTGGTTTCAATTAGGAAAATGAAAACCTCAGAAAAAAAAAAATACATCAGTGAATTTCTGATAATGTTATGTTTACACAGTTAACACATCTACACATATTCACTTCAAAATAGAATCATCAAAGTCTTCTGTGTACAAGGATATATTTCATATTACAGCAGAGAGGTAAAGCCCAAAGTCAAAGCCGAAAAAGGGAGCTTTTTTTTTCTTCTTCATCTTGGACATTACATCACATTTCTCAAGGGAGAAAAAATCTTTTTGCGTAAATTCTAATTGAGGCACTAAGCTAAGAGTGAGTCAGGTCTGTGCAAAAGTGAATCAGTGTAACTGCTATGTTTACAGGTTTGTGATTGTAGTTAAATATTTGACCTATGCAATGGGACTGTCGAGAAAGTTTTTTCTTATTTCTATTATTTTATTTGTATATTTTTCTTTTGAATTATTTACACTTTCTGTAAATGGATGGAGGAAGTTCCCCATCAGGTCCTCTCAGCCAATGATGTAGGCGGGGTCTGACATACGAGGGGGCGGACCTGATGGGGAACTTCCTCCACTGTGTAATAAATGAATAGACCCGCCCCTTCTCACGTTCCGCATCTGGTCCGCTTAGCCTTACACCTACGTCATTGGCTGAGCGGACCTGATGGGGAACTTTAGAAGGGGCGGGTCTATTAATTTAATACAATGTGGAAGAAGTTCCCCATCAGGTCCACTCATGCTCAGCCAATGACGTTTCGCGTGGACAGCGCTGGACATCGGATCGCCGCGGGACACTGGATTTCATCGCTGGAATGTTTTTTTTTTTTTTTTTTTTTAATAAAGGACTTTTCCAAGGTGTCTGTGTGTTTATTTTTTATTTTTTTTACACTTTCTTTGTGAAATGGTGGGGGTACAATGTACCCCATTACCAATTCACAGAGGGGGGGCTGGGATCTGGGGGTCCCCTTTGTTTTGTTTTTTCCCATAAAAGTGTATTTTATTAAGGCAAAAACAAGGTTACATTTCAATACGTTTTTCAAGGTTATCATGAACAGAAATGAGGAAGACTCGGGTCTTCTTTGGCAAATAACAACGTTAGATATATTGCATAGTGTGTTATAACAAACAAATGGTGAAGAGAGTAACACATTTGGGTAATTGTATTGTCATAGAGATCTATTCAGCATATAGGTTGAACAAGAACAACGAGCATATCAGCCACTTTAGGGAAGAGCACCCCATGTCAAGTCATATCATATTTGTAGGCATTACCACGTAGGCCAATCTCTACAGGCCCAATCGTGGCTCTTAGATGCGGGCAAGTAGACTGGATTCCCGAATGGGATGGGAATAACTCGGTGATTATGTCGGGGCTTCCATTTAGAGAGAGGTTCATTGTCGTTGTGTGGTTTAAGGGGAAGGGCGGGGAAATGGGGATGAGAAGGGAAGATAATTAATGAGAAATTAGGAGTTTGGGGGGAATATAAGAGTGTAAAGGTAAGAAGGGGTGAAAGAAAGAGAAAGACAAAGAGGTAAGAGAAAGGAAGAGAGACAGGCGCCGCTCCTCGCCCCCGTCCCCCCGAGTCGTCTTAAATCGTGGGCCATACCGAATTCAAGGCAGGGAGCTCCTCCAGGTATTTACTAGGGTAGATAGGTTTTGTAGTGGTCTGACATTTTAAAGTGATACCAGCATGCCCATGTTTGCATAAATTTCTGTATGCGTTCCTGAGAGGAGAATATCAGTTCCTCCATTTTTTCTATCTTGGCTATCCTAAGCAGCCATTCTCTGATGGTGGGTGCCTCTGATGAGCGCCAGTGTACAGGTATGCATAGTCGAGCTGCATTGACCATGTGCATGGCCAATGATTTAAAGTAGGTACGTTTAGAAAGGGTTGTGTGATGTAAGAGGTATTGTGCAGGGTTGTAATCCAGCTCATAGGTGGTCACGTGTTTGATAATGGTGTGGACCTCAGTCCAGAAAGGTTGGATGGAACTACACTCCCACCAAATATGGATCATGGAGCCTATTGCTTCCTTGCATCTCCAGCAGATGTTTGAGATTGAGGGTGTGAATTTGTGTAGGCGTGAGGGAGTCCTGTACCATTTAGTTATGATCTTATACCCATTTTCTTGGATTGCTATATTCATCGATCCCTTATGGGCGTGTGTAAAAATTGTTTCCCACTCCCCGTCAGTCAGGTTCAGGTCTTTTTCCCACGAGGTACGTGTGGGTTTAGTCGCTGGATGGAGGGAGTCCTCCTGGAGAAGAGTGTATATGTAGGATATGAGATGTCTTTGTGGTGCGTTACATAAGCAGAGGGCTTCATATGGAGTAGGTTGTCTGGACCACGTCACACTTTGAGTTTTAGATGTGAAGAAGTGTCTCAATTGTCTGTAAGACCAAAAAGGGAACGAGTGTGTGCGCGATTCGGACAATAAGTCCTCATACGCTCTAATAACACCTCCCCGGAAAAAATGTTGCGCTCGTATTTCTTCGTGGGGCCATTCTTTCTGGAGGAACGTAGGGTCCCCAGGAGGGAAATCCGGGTTCCCTCTCAGGGGGGTCATTGGTCCTAGGTATGAGGAAAGTTTGTGGATCGAAATTGCTTTGTCAAGGGCCTTTAAGGAGGGGTATATTAGCGGGTGTGTCTTAACTGCGAGGGGCCATAGACGGGGCGGGAGCCAGGGGAGTACATGAGTAGGTGTTTGTATGAAATGTTTTTCTAAGGTCACCCAAGTCTTTCCCCGGTAGTGTACCCTCCAATCCACGATTCTAGTCAGGTGACACGCAAGATAGTATTTTTGGAGGTCTGGTAGGCCAATGCCACCCATGGTTTTTGGGAGGGTCAGGCGAGAGTATTTAATGCGCGGGAGAGTGTTCTTCCATAGGAAAGTTGTGCAGGCTTTCCTATAGGTAGCAAAGAAGGAAGGGGGTAAATGGATTGGGATTGTCTGCATCAGGTATAACAAGCGAGGGAGTACCACCATTTTGATTATGGCTGCACGGCCGAACCAGGATACATTCATATTAGTCCATTCTGTAAGGTGGGTCTGTATTTTAGAAAGGGCAGCTAAGAAGTTATGGCTATAGAGATCGATAGTTTTCCTCGTAATTTGGACACCTAAATATGTAAGGGCTACAGTCTTCCACTGAAATGGGAAGAATTGTTGGCAGTGTTCTACTTCCTGCGGGGGTAGAGAGATATTTGACTTTGAGTAGTTAATTTTGAGATTTGAAATCTCGCCAAAGTGTTGTATGTCCTTCAGTAAGTTGGGTAGGGAGGTTCGGGGGGATTCTAAGGAGAGTAAGATGTCATCTGCAAAGGCAGCCACTTTGAATTCTCTGCGTGCTATGTTGATGCCCTTGACGTCTGCATTGCTGCGCAGTCTGTTTAAGAGGGGTTCTAGTGTCAGAACAAAGATTAAGGGGGATAGAGGGCACCCCTGTCGTGTGCCGTTGCTGATAGAGAAGGCGTTTGAGAGGAGGCCATTGGTCCTCACCCTTGCCGAGGGATTAGTATAAAGGGCGTTAATGTGCGTGAACATGCGGGGTAGGAGGCCTATTCCCTTCAGGACCTCCTGCATGTAGTCCCAAGCCACCCTATCAAATGCCTTCTCAGCATCTAGGGATAGAAGAAAGCCTTTGGATTCTGAGGAGTGTAACCAGTGTTGTATGTTCAGGGTGCGTATGGTGTTATCCCTGGCTTCCCTGCCCGGGATGAAACCCACCTGGTCGGCTGTTATGAGGTCAGGGATAAGAGGTAATAATCTGTTGGCTAGGATTTTCGCGTACAATTTGATATCTACATTGAGTAGGGAAATAGGTCTGTAGTTTGAGGCTAGTGTGGGGTCTTTTCCATCTTTTGGGATGACTGTTATGTGGGCTTCTAATAGTCTACCTGTTGATGTATGAGGATCCGCTACAGCGTTACACATTTTAAGTATCTCGGGAGTCAGTATATCCTGAAAGGATTTATAATATATTAGTGGGAGACCATCCGGGCCGGGACTTTTTCCTACCTTCATTTGTTTTATAGCTAGATGAAGTTCCTCCTTGGAAAATGGAGTTTCCATGGCCTCCGCCTGCTGTGGGGAGATAGGTTTGGGGCAGTATTAGGCTAAAAAGTCCTTTATTTGGGAGGTACGTTGGGCTGCCCTAGTACCTCCTACGCCGTGTTGGGGCAAGTTGTACAGTTTGGAGTAGAATTGTTCGAAGTGATTGGCTATCTCCTCATTTCTAGAGAGGAGTGTGTCTTGGGTGTCTCGTACTTCGTGGATTCTAGATGTGAGCCTAGCTGCTTGTATAGTGCGTGCCAGCAATCTACCACTTTTGTTGCCGTGTTCATAGAACACCTTTTGTTGGAGGACATAGCGTCTCCTTGTGCGTTTTCCTAGTTCATCTAGAAGTACTGATCTAGCATGTAGTAGGTCTTGCAGCGTGGATTGCGAGGTCGATTGTTTGTGTGCATTTTCAAGTCTGTGAATTGTGTTGATGAGTGATCTAATTTGCTCTTGGTGTCTCTTTTTGGCGTTAGTTGCTAAGGAGATAAGTTTCCCCCTCACCACGCACTTGTGTGCCTCCCATAGTGTGACTGGGGAAATATCTGGGGTGGAATTTTCTTGGAAATAGAGTTGGATATGGGATCTCATCTGGTTGATGATTTCTGGGTCTTTTAGTAGGGCGGAATTCAGGCGCCATGATTTAGAAGTCTTGGTCAGTTCAGGGAATGTGAGTGTCATGGAGATTGGGTGGTGGTCGGATAAGAACATTGGTTCTATGGTGGCCTGAGTAAGAGAAGATAAGTCTGTCTGGGAGAGAAAAAAGTAGTCGATCCTAGAATATTTTTGGTGTGGGGGAGAGAAGAAGTTATAGTCTTTGTCGTTTGGAAAAAGGGTGCGCCAGGTATCATGGAGAGTCAGGTGTTGGAGCTGAAGTTTAATCTGGCGGAGTGCTCGGTAGGATAGCGCAGATTTACCTGGCGAGGTGTCCAGTGCGGGGTTCAGTGGTACATTAAAGTCCCCGCCCAGGATCAGTATGCCTTCCTGAAAGGTAGTAAGAAGTTCACCTACTTTTCTAAAGAATGCGACTTGATGTTCGTTGGGGCTGTAAATATTTGCCAGGGTTATTGGTTTGGAGGCATATGTACCCTTAAGAAAGATGTATCTGCCCCCGGGGTCAACCAAAGAGTCTGCTAATTGAAAATCTGCTTGCTTAGAAATAAGAATGGAGACTCCCTTAGTTTTAGAGTCTGGGCTTGTGGAGTGCAGTGCTTGTCTGTAGAGATGATTTGCTAATTTCGGGATGGCATCAGACCGGAAATGCGTTTCCTGAAGTAGCAGAAAGTGTGCTTTGTGTTTAGACAGGGCAGAGAGAACCTGAGATCTTTTTTCTGGGAGGTTTAAACCTTTAACAATTAGCGACACACATTTAAGGGATAATTGCCTGTGTTTGGACAGCTGGTCAGGTAGCATTTTGTGGGGTATTGAGTTAGGTTGCCTCAAGACGTTCGGTTAACGAGGCTTACTATGTAGATACAATGACCCACGCAGGGGGGAACGAGAGCGAGGAGGGGCGCTCTCCAAAAACGATCAGAAAAGAGAGAAAGAGAGAAAGAGAAGAGAGAGAAAAAGGGGGAGGGAGAAAAAAAAAGGGGGGGGGAGGAGAAGAAAAGAAGGAGAGAACAGAGAACAGAAAGAGAAGAGAGGTATAGGTTAGAGCTTGGGGTGCAGAACTTCGGGTAGTAGGATCTCAAGGGGGAGAAGGAGTGGGGGGAAGGGAGTAGAGGGGATCGGACCATAGTGTGGAATCTACTAGTCCTATGTAGAGGGTCTCCGGAGGTGGAACTAGGTATACCTAATCACCTAAAGAAAGAAGTCCGGGGTTCCAGCTATAGTCCTACTGGACCGCTGTGTGTGGGCAGTAAACTGGGAAGGGGTCAAGAGGTGGGCACTAGAGAGGACCATGAGTGCATAAGGATGCGGAATGGGGGAGAGTCAATTACTTGTAGAGTGTGGGCTCTGAGATCAAAATATGTAGGATATCCTCAATGGGGAGAACCAAGGTAAGGTAATCAAGCAATACATTTAAGCAAAGCGCGGAGAGGTAAGACTGACAGTCAACATCCCATATTGTTATAAAACTTATCATATAACTGAACATTCAGTACAGGGTATAACTTATAACTCACCACAAGGGGGCTGCGTTTAAAGAACACTGACTAAGCCTAGGTAGTATTAGAGCATACAGGGTTCTCAGGTGTTTCATCGCAGTTATCTCCTTCCTACTCCACCTCTCCAACCAGGGTAATGTGCATAGATGTTTACGGGTTAGATTTGTGTTGCATCCGACGCTGTATATCCCTAAGAATAGGAGGGGTCTTATCAGGTTGCTTCCAGTGAGTGGCCTGTGGGCTTTGCAGTTAGATAGATGCGTGGATTTGAGATCGTGTAAGGTTTAGTTGACAGGGGTGTGTCATACGTGAAGGCTGGTTTTCATCGGAAGCCTAAAAGTAAGAACCCTATTCGTGATGTCGCAGACATCGATCTGGTGGTGAGGCTGTGGTTTAGTATGGTAGGGGCCTACCCACGTATGTACGCCCAGATATTTTACCTGTCTGGTTCTGTTTTCCTATTCCCTTTCCTTCCCTTCCTTTCAGCTATAGAGGCTACTAGTTTAAGTGAGTATCAGGAAGGATATTAAGCTAGGTGGGTTAACAGCCTGTCTTCCGAATAACTCTACTAATCTGGTGTGGTTATCTGTCTATCCTTAACTGCTAGGTTAGGAGCACAGCTTACAAACGTAGGTAAAGCGTATACAGTGAGGCCTACAGAGAGATTCAGCTAGACGATCTAGACATAGTAACATATAACCAGCATCATCAGACCTTAAAAAAAAAAAAAGGGGGGGGTGGGGTGTAAAACCCCTGGGGGGGTGGGGGGGGAAGTCAAAGCATGGGAGTACTTGGATCTTGTGACCCATCCTTTGGTTGTAGCACATAGTCTCTGGATTCGACACTTAACACCAAGTGGGGGTGTCAAAAAGCCAAAGGGGTGAAACAGGGCTCATCATGGAGCACAGCATCAGCAACCATAGATCCTTAGGTGCAGATCCATCCGGATGTAAGCCTAAGGTATAATGAAAACAGTACCTGGATGAGAGTAGGCTGTGGGAGAGGTCCTTGATCCTGGCGGAGAGGTGGGAGGAAGGAGTCATCACGCTGCGACCAAAGTCCCCGGGTGTTCGTTGTGGTGCGGGGATAGAAAAACAAATGGACAAAAGTTACAAGTGAGTAAAGAAAAGCATAACTCAACTTACTGACCCCTGGGTCAACCATCACATATCAGGTAGGTCACATGTCTCGGTCTCCCCTACGTGGGGTGTCGGCATTCCCAGGAGGGTGTGAGGAGAGATCTCGGCGAGAGAGACGTTCTCCTGGCGAAGTGGGGTCTAGCCTGCGGCGTCTGGATTTTTGACGCTGCGCTTTGGGTGATGACACGTGCGAGACTGGCTTCCAGGGTTCCGTGGGGAAGTAGAACGAGTGCCATTCAGGAATGTCTACAGGTGGTAGATCAAGTTGCTCGCAGAAGTTAGGGAGGTCTTCCGGTGTCCGGAGAAGTGCCGTGCGTCCTCTGGCGGTTGCTGACAAGCAAAATGGGAATTTCCACCTGTATTGGATGTTACGGGAGCGCAATGTGTCCAGCAGGGGGCGCAAGGTGCACCTATTCTGTAATGTTATCTGGGATAAGTCCTGGAAAAGCTTAATATCAGTGCCATTGTGAGAGATGCGTTCCCTCTCTCTCGCTTTCCTGAGTATCTCCTCTTTCAGGGGGAAGTTTACGATGCAGCAAACTACGTCTCTGGGGGGTTCAGCATCTCTAGGAGGGGGTCTGAGGGCACGGTGCAGTCTCTCCATCTCTATGGGGGAGTCTGCGGGCCTATCGAGCAGGTCATTAAAGATGGCGCATATTGTCTGTGATAGGGAGGCCTGTTCAATGCTCTCGGGTACCCCCCTAATCCTTATATTGTGCCTGCGTCCCCTATTGTCTAAATCTTCCACTTGTCTGTGCAATTCAAACATGTATGGTAGGTGCATATCGTATGTCTTTTGCACTTGCCTGATCGCTGCAGCCTGGAGCTGTGTGGTTTCTTCCACTTCAATCAGGCGGTTATTCATCCCCTGTATATCCATCTTAAGGTCAGATATGGCAGCTGTCAGGGTGTGTTTAATATCCAGGGAGATTAGCTGCAGGTCTCTCTGCAAATCCAGGAGGCTCGGGTTCGCGGCTCTATTGATATCCATGAGCGGCTCGGTGGAGTTTCTAGGCGAGCTCGGGGATGAGGCCTGTGAGGCCTGTGAAGCCAGCATCTCCGCGTGGTGCGTTGCGGCCCGGGTCCGGAACACCTCCGGTATGTTGCCGCTGAATTGCGTTCCGGAGTCCTTGAGGGAGCGGGGGGTCGAGGTGCTTCTATGCGTTCTGCCCATTCTTAACAGAGCATGGAAATCCCCCAAAAATAGCTTTAAAAGTCCTCAGAGTGCCGGAGCTCTCAAATCATGCGGCCATCTCATGTCCCGTCCAAGCCATGCCCCCTCGGGTCCCCTTTGTTAAAGGGGTCTTCCAGATTCCGATAAGCCCCCTGCCCACAGACCCCCACAACCCCCAGGCAAGGGTTTTGGGGATGAGGCCCTTGTCCCCATCAACATGGGGACATCCTCCCCATGTTGAGGGCATGTGGCCTGGTACGGTTCAGGAGGGGGGGGCGCTCTCTCGTCCCCCCCTCTTTTCCTGTGGCCTGCCAGGTTGCGTGCTCAGATAAAGGGTCTGGTGTGGATTTTTGGGGGAACTCCACGCCATTTTTTTTTAAATTTGGGGTGGAGTTTCCCTTAAAATCCATACCAGACCTGAAGGGCCTGGTATGGATATTTGGGGGGACTCCACGCATTTTTTTTTAAATTTGCGGCAGGGTTCCCCTTAATATCCATACCAGACCTGAAAGGCCTGGTAATTGAATTTGGGGGGACCCCCACGCTTTTTTTTTTATTTTTATCAATGACTTTTCTATGTATTGCCGGGAGCCGACAATTCATTATAACCGCGAGTGAGTTTTAAATGACTTTTTTTCCTTCAGAAATGACATTTTGTGCAGGGACAGTTCTAAGCACGGGAAACAAGCGCGACTTTACATGCATACTATACACACACCCTAGGTACAAAATTGAAAGGAATATTTCACTTTTATTGTTTCACTTTAAGCATTATTAAAATCACTGCTCCCAAAAAAACTGACGTTTTTAAAACTTTTTTTTGCATTGATACATGTCCCCTGGGGCAGGACCCGGGTCCCCAAACACTTTTTAGGACAATAACTTGCATATTAGCCTTTATAATTAGCACTTTTGATTTTGAACGTTCGAGTCCATTGTATTTAATAGGGTTCTAAAGTTCACGCAAACATTCTGGCTGTTCGCAGGTTCTGGTGCGAACCGAACAGGGGGGTGTTCGGCTCATCCCTAATCACTAACACCTATCCCTAACACTTATTCTAACACTTAACTCTCCCTGACCCTCTCCCTAACACCAAACTAGCTTCTAAAATGATTCTTCATTCTTCTCCTTGACCCTTAAAGTAGAATTAATGTTTAACTTAACTCATAAAATTAACACATTCAACTAACCTTAATCTAACACAGATTCCTAGCCCCAACTATCATCAGGGCCAGCGCTACCCTACAGCGCATATTAGCGCACATCATTCGGGGAGCGCCACAGGTGCCTCCTCCTCATTGGCCAGCTGTGTGTGTTAGGGACAGCCTGAGAAGCTCTGTGTCTCCCCCCATCCAGGCAGGCAGATGTTGGATCCCTGCATCCCAGCATCCCAGCGCCATACCCAGCATTCCCCTCCCAGCTCAAGCCAAGGGGAGTGTACACTGCATGGGGGACAGAGCGACTATCAATATTCCTTCCCTCGCTCGGCCCACCCTCGTCCTGTTAGTAGCGCGGCACAAGAGAAGGTGGCCAACTCTGTGTAGCCCAGCTCACATATTGCTTGTTCCTGATTGGACAAGAAGAGGACCAATCACATGAAGGGGAAGAGCACCATGGGATATGTAGTCCCAGCGATATATAGGAGAGAACTGCAGCCCCCTGCATGCTGGCTGAACCAAGAGAAATAAGGGCAAGCCAGGAATAGAGAAAGGATCAGATTTACTGATCTGGGGAGAGACCACAAAGCGGCCAGAGAGAGAAAACCACAAGACCAGAAGCAGGAGACGGAGGTCTTTCCCCTTGTCTGCTGGGTGAGACATCAGGGCCTGAGCAAAGTGGTGAACCTTCCTGCCAGCAAGCTCCAGAGTCAGACATGGGTCAACTGTCGCAGACACCTCATTGGCTGTGTGGACACTCAGGGCACCTCCATACAGGCATCACTGGGTCATCAGGTTGCCAGTCGGGCATATTTTAAGAGCCCGTTCTAGGACATCCCATTCCTTTGAGCTTTGGTATCTTCAGGATTGGTGAGTAGGCAAAACCCTACCTTGTGTACACACTACAAAGAAACTGCATGTAGACACCTTTACCCCATCTCTGTACATGAAATCTCCCAAAGGAAACACTTTGCAAAGGTCATTCTTTATTGCTGGTCTCTATTGCACAGCAATTCCCTTGGGTCCTTGTTATCCTCTTAGCGCCGGTACCTCCTGGCCCTTCAAGAGGTTTATGACGCTGGGAGGGAGGAGTAAGGGTGCCGAGCCAATTTGGCGGCAAAATTAGGTTTCACCTATTGTGTCAAAAATCCTTGCACCAGCCCTGACTATAATTAAACCCATAATCTTACTAAAGCTAGCTTCACCCTAAAAACTAAATTTTCTTTTAAACCACATGCCCAAAGCTAGTTCTGAAATTATCAGTGCTGAGGTTACACTGAGACATGCATTCAGTTAGCGGCCCCAAAAACTTATGACTGTGGACATTGGCAACTAGTGATTGTGGACACGAATTGTGGACACTGTGGGGTTGACTTACTAAAATTGGAGAGGGCAAAATCTGGTGCAGCTGTGTATGAAAGCCAATCAGCTTCTACCTTCAGCTTGTTCAATTAAGCTGTCACGAAAATATCCTGGAAGCTGACTGGTTTCTGTGCAGAGCTGCACCCGATTTTGCACTCTCCAGTTGTAGTAAATCAACCCCTGTCTTTTAATTCTATGTTATATATTCTGTTCTATAATTCCATGGATTTATTTATCTGTTTAAAGTAGAACTATAAGCAAAAATTTTTTTTTTTCATTTTCAAATCCCTGCAAATTAAGGAAATTCTTTGGGGACTCTCAGGTCACCAGAACTAGTGTCTCTATTGGAAGATTTCCCCTCTATTAAATTTCACTTTCAATGACAATGGTAAAACAGGACAAATAGAGTGACTCTAATGCCTCGTACACACGGTCGGACTTCCATCTGACTTTTCCGTGTTTTTTTGTCTGAACGAAGTTGGTCGGGAACACCCATAGCATACACACGCTCTGACTTTTCTGTAAACTTTCCCAAAACTTTTTCCAACATCACGTGGTTTTTCTGCTCTTTTCTGCTCTTTACCACCACCCTTTGGTCAACTTCTGCTATTGTTGGTTGATTGTTACATTATTTTTTTTGTCCATCGGACAAAAGTCAGATGGTTTTCTGTACACACGGTCGGACTTTGCTTCATCTTACTTTTGTTGGGCAAAAGTTTGTCCGTTTGCAGACCCAACATTTGTCCGATGAAAACATAAAAAAAAAAAAAAAGTTTGTCCGATGGAGCGTACACACGGTCAGATTGTTGGTCCAACTTGCTCAAAATGAAGTTTGTTGGCCAAAAGTCCGACCGTGTGTACGGGGCTTAACGGAGGCACAGACAGCAATAAAACCCGACAGGTGTGTTAATCCCTCTCCACTCCATCCAAAAAAATAAAATAAAATGTTTTGCCTTTCGTTATTCTTTAAATAACCTGCTCATGCCGTGCCCGCGTGACGCTGGTGGGAGTCAGCGTGCACAGGTGCGAGCAGGCATGTAACCTGCCTCCCCCAACACAGCCTTGTTGCCATCAATTGGAGACGCCACACTTCATTACAGCACTCCACCTTTCCCCATGGATACATGTAAGCCCCATTAGGTTGCTCTCTTCACCACCTGCTAGCCAGTCTCTTTTTTTGTTCATCCTTTGGCCTTGGTGTACTGGGACTTTCCTTGACAATTGTGGACTTTCCCCTATACCACACTTTATGGTAATCTGGATGTGTTTCACATTTTAATTGTCATTCATGATCTTTCCAGGTGTATACCATCTTTGTTGATCCCACCAATATATTTATGATACACTGACCAAGTTCATTTTTCTTATCCTAGACTCCTTCTGGCAGTCACCACTGGCACAGCGCCTTGTTCCCCCAGGTTATTCAGCCTACCGGTTTCCATGTGCATGTCTCCTCTTGGGGGGGGGGTGGTGTGTGAGCGCCCGGCTAGCACGCTGCTCCGTCACCTCAGCTCCCGGGACAGACTACTATTTTGGCCTTGAATCCCTACTCGCCATACCTCATTGCTATCCTTGTATGTAAGTACCCAGGGCGGGCTTCATCGCCTTTCCCTGCCACCATCAGTTATAACCATATTAATTATATTCTATCATACTTTTTAAATACTTCTTAGCATCCGCCCCTGATGAGTGTTCTCCTTTTACATGAAACGCGTCGGACATCTGGGATGCTGACACAAGTTTATACCCCACCACCTACTCAGAATATCTTCCACCCATCAGTCATGGTCTTACTGTTTATTATACCATTATTCCCCTTGCCAGTGTTGCTTTTATGTTTTTATGTGTATATATGAAATTATTGAATGTATTATCCAATCAATTAAGACCACTACGTGGCGCAAAGTTGTTATATATTTTATGTACCTTTGATGCTCATAGTTCACACGCACCTACATATGTGTGTGCGAACAGCTATGGAATGATATTTATTACAATGTCTTTTCGTTATATGGTCCTTGTCATTGATATGTTGTGTACATTTCACTATGATCAATAAATATGTATTTTCATTGTATCCACCTCCACAATGCCTACAGCCTCATTTAAAGTCCCAAATTTCCCATTTATTCTCTGAACCCGGGATGGATGCACACCACATATGTGCATCATCTAAAGTCCCAAATTCCCCCCTTCTTTCTCTGCATTAGGGATGGAGGTCTGTAGACAGGTTTGGCAGTGTCCCCCTGCCACCCATGTGTGAGGTTTAAAGCCCCGGCTGGTATTGTACCATGTCCGGGTCTTGTACACTCAGGACACAGTTCTCTGTGTCCATGAGAATAGGCAGCACAGTTGCGCCGGGTTACCACTTCGGGACAGAGACCTGGCGTTTTCACATCCAGGGCCACTTTCACGTTTGATACCCGGAGCTGCGATGCGCTCTGTGTGCCCCCCCCTTCCCCCTCCTCTCCGGGGGAATGTGTATGCATGGGGGGCGGGTACTCACGGCGCATTGGCGCCACGCATCCTGTCTCACGTGTGACGTCACATATTGGCGTTGACATGTGGGGCACGAGTCCTTTCCATCTCAGCCGGCTGGGATTAAGACCACTACGTGGCGCAAAGTTGTTATATATTTTATGTACCTTTGATGCTCATAGTTCACACGCACCTACATATGTGTGTGTGAACAGCTATGGAATGATATACAATGTCTTCTCGTTATATGGTCCTTGTCATTGATATGTTGTGTACATTTCACTATGATCAATAAATATGTATTTTCATTGTATCCACCTCCACAATGCCTACAGCCTCATTTAAAGTCCCAAATTTCCCATTTATTCTACTTTAAATAACCTGATCCACAATCCAGCCACCACTACCTAAATTGTGTGCCTTGGGGAAAATAGTCCAACAGGACAATTAAAAAAAAAAAATTATAAAAAAATCTACTTTCTGCTTTAAAACATTTCCAAAACAAAATAAAAAAAAAACAAATGTATTCATCAGTTTAGGCCGATATGTATTCTGCTACATATTTTTGGTAACAAAAATCGCAATAAGCGTATTGATTGGTTTGCACAAAAGTTATAGCGTCTACAAAATAGGTGATAGATTTATGGCATTTTTATTATTATTATTTTTTTTTTTTACTAGTAATGGCGGCGATCAGTGATTTTTAGCAGGACTGCGACATTGCGGTGGACAGATCGGACACCTAACCGACATTTTTGGCACTTTTTTGGGAACCAGTGACATTATTACAGTAATTAGTGCTAAAAATATGCACTGTTATTGTACTGGCAGAGAAGGGGTTAACATCAGGGGCGATCAAGGGGTTAAATGTTAGGCTTGTGCAATTCGTTTCGTAACGAATCGAAATTCGTCCGAATTTAGCAACTTTCGGACATTCGGAAGCATTCGAATTTCCGAACAAAGCAATTATGAATAAGACCGAATCCGAAATAAATGATATCGCAAATAGCGAATGCCCGAATGTCTTCGGCATAATTCGTTATGAAAAAGTTACGAATGTACGAATCCATACGAAGCACAATAACACTCACTCTGCTCTGCTCTCTGCTTCTCCCACACCGTGCTGAACTCCCTCTCAAAATGGTGTACAGGGGCGGAGGCTATAGCCGCATGTAAAAAACGAAAGTAAAATACGAGATTTCGAATCCATTCGAAGCACAATAACACTCTGCTCTGCTCTCTGCTTCTCCCTCACCGTGCTGAACCCCCTCAAAATGGTGTACAGGGGCGGAGGCTATAGCCGCATGTAAAAAACGAAAGTAAAATACGAGATTTCGAATCGTTACAAATAACCGCTATGTATTTAGAAAAGTACAAATCCATTCAAAGCACATTAGGCATAATAGGCAGCGTCGTCGTGAGAGAGACACAGAAAATTACGAATCAACGAACCCAAAAAAAGTTACGAAAGTAGGAGTTGTGTCCAGAATCAACGAAAAACAATGTACTCTACCGAAAGTATGAATTATAAATCAACTAAAAATTCAACGAAAAATGTCGCTTGCGAAAATACGAATTAGTCCGAACACGAAAAATCCCGTCTAGCAAAATTACGAATGATTACGAATCAACAGGACCGAAAAGAAACGAACCAAAACTAACCGAATTTTTCCGTTGTGCACAAGCCTATAAATGTGTTCCCTGCTTGTGTTTTATAACTGTATGGGGGACTGTGTGACTGGGAAAACACACAGATCCATCTTCCTGCTTAGCAGAAACAGAGGCAGATACCTGTTCCGTCACTGCGGGGAACGATCACAAGTGGCTGTCGGATATCGAGTCCGCCGGACCTGCTGATTAGCTTCCCCGCTGGCCAATGGGAGTACCCACAAAAGCGAGTTCCCGAGCCGATGTACAGCTACAGTGATTTGCGGAAACGAGCCAACCTGCCGCAGTATAATGACGGCGGCTGGTCGGCAAGAGGTTAAACCCCAACACATCTTAATTACACAGGTTCTGTGGCTGATTAAAGGGGTTGTAAAAGTAAAAGAAAAATCACCTTAATGTATGCTATGCATTAAGGTGAAAAAACATCTGTGGATTAGAGCCCCCCCCCAGCCCCCCCGTTTACTTACCTGACCCCTCGAAAGTCCCGCGCCGTGAACGCGCTTGCTTCTCGGCCAGGCTTCTCAGCTCATTCATTGGTTGATTGAAAGCAGCGCAGCCATTGGCTCACGCTGCTGTCAATCACATCCAATGACGCGGCGCGCCAGGGGCGGGGCCGAGTGATACAGTGAGCGGCTATGGCCGCCGGCTCTATCACGAGAGCGCGCCCGCAACAAACTCATCATGAAGGTGATGAGTTCTTGTGGGGGGGAGCCGAGACAGCCGCCGAGGGACCCCAAAAGACCAGGTTCGGGGCTACTCTGTGCAAAACAAGCTGCACAGTGGAGGTAAGTATAACATGTTTGTTATTTAAAAAAAATCATTTTTACCTTTACAAACCCTTTAAGGTGGTAATTAAACTTAATTAGTGCCTTATCTGCATTAGCCTCAGAACCTGTGTAATTAATATGTTTCTGGGTTTAAAGGGATGAGGTGGCAACCCTAATAGCAACTCAGTTTTAAAGTCTGACTTACATTGCTATTGTCTACATACAATAGTGATATACATAGTAGTTCCGTACTGTACAGGCACCTGGCCTCCGGAGCTGCCATGCATTTTCTCTATATCTGTGCACTATGCTTTATGGCAGGTCTCATAAATGTTATATCTATATAGTAGTGCCAAAATCAGCCACATGGTACAAAATTAAAACATTAATATATGTTTGCAAAGGTACATGACTGTTTAAGCAGAATTTCAATTACCGGTACATAGGCACTTCCTGGCAAGCAAGCATACAGGCATACCCCACTTTTAAGTACACAATGGGGTTTTTGAGTATCCCCTGTGTATCTACAATTGTGAATAATTTTCGTATTGGTGTAAAAATAATTTTATTTCCAATATGAGTTTTTTTGTATAATCAATAACCTGCAATTCACAAAAGCATAGTACATACAACATTTTAGTTCAATACATGATATGATGATTTTAACACCCAGGTTTATTTTTAAGTTCTCGAACGGCATACTGTATTGTTCTGATTAATTTTACAGCATGACTAAGACAATTTACTACATATGTATTCTTTCATCAATGATTTCTTAGTTATTTAGAGTAGACCATTTAAAAAAAAATGGAATAGACCCAGTAGCTGTTTATTAGCAGTGGTAGGAAGCACATGTGAATGAGTTACCTGTTTGCATGGTCTAATGGTTATATAAGAGGTTCTGTTAGAAGTTTTTCTACTTTTTGTGTGTTACTTACTGGCAGTCTGTTTCTAATTTTGTATGATCTTAGATAGCATGGAATATTTGAAATTAAATGTGAACTCCATTTAAACATAGCCCTTAATTGCCGTTTGTATGCAACAAATATCCTTGAAAACCAAGTTATTGCCCTCGTACACACGGCCGAGATTCTCGTTGAAAAAAACATGTCGTTTTTTTCGACGAGATTCTTGGACAAGAAACTTGTCCCGGCCGAGTGTACACACGCTCGTTTCAAAGAACCCGCGGTTCTTTGAATGGAGCGTACGCGGTGACGTCATCGACTACGACGAGCATGCGCTCGTCACATTCGATGCCGTCGCCGCCATCTTGGTATACCCTACGTATGCCTAGGAAGCTACCGCGCATGCGTCGAATTCATTTCGAACATGCGCGGGCTTCCGGAAGGACAGGTAAGTGTACACACACTCACTTTTCTCGTCGAGAAACATGCCAAGGAGAATCTCGACGAGAAAATAGAGAGCAGGTTCTCTATTTTCTCGTCGAGGTTTCTTGTCGGTTTTCTCGACGAGAAACCCGATAGCCGCGTACACACGACCGATTTACTCGGCAAGACCTCTCTGCCAGCAAGTTTCTTGCTGGTTCTTGCCGAGAAAATCGGCCGTGTGTACGAGGCCTCAGCCTTGTAAATGTAGCAGTGACAACATCACTGTGCTGCACATAGCCTGCTATAAGACAAATCACCCTGCACAAGGACAGAGAGCAGCGGTGACTGGTCTTTTTTTACAGAAAACTCATTCACAAAGGCAAGGTTTCATGCCGGATTCCTGCACAGATCAGGAAAAAAAACACAGAGAACATCAACATTCAAGTAAGAATAAACATGCCTCTTGTATTTACACGTTTGCTTATCGAGTTGACAACCCAAAGCTCCTGTCAGGCTTTTAAAAAAATCTAAAACTTAAAGTGTTACTAAACCCACAACAGTACAATCAGTGTCTATATACAGTAAAGCATGCTTGTTATACCCACTGTGGAACCTAAGGCATAAATCCTCTGCATTGTGTAAAAAGGCTGCTTCATCTTGTATGCACAGATCCTCCTCTCCTTTCACTGACTCCAGAACATTTCCTGATAAGACAGAGCCTTTGGAGTCAGGCTGCACATGCTCAGTTTGGTGTGTATTGCTAGAGAGAGTTTTTTTTTTTCTTGGGAGAGTGCATGTGATCAGCACAATCAGCACTGTCCAGACAGAGGGTCAGGGGTCCAGGATCCTGAAAGGACAGCTCAGTGCAGTATGAAAACTTCTCCTACAAGCTTTACTAGGAACTGATTAGAAGTCGCAAGGTTGCTGTAAACTGCTGATGAGAAAAGGTATTTAGCAGTTTATATTTACTATAATAATTGCATTTCCATGTTCTGTGTACTGTGGGAGACCAGATATAAAGAATGCAGGGTCCTGGGTTTAGTAACACTTTAAAGAATATTTCAGCCCAATATTTCATATTCCTGGTATGTGCCTGCTGTACTATGTACTTGTATGAAAAAATATTCTGTTCTCTTTGTATTACTTCCTTTGTGTGAAATCCCTGGTGTTCCTGTCAGTCCCTCTGCTCTCCTATAGAGCATATTTTTTTTTTTTCTATTAATTTTTTTAAAATTTTTTTATGATTTTTAATGTAAACGTTTTTTCAGGGTGGACCTCCACTTTAACCCTTTCACCAGTGATCACCGTATAAGTGTCACTGGTGACACTGGTTAGCCAGTTAGTTATTTCATTATTTAGGTTCCCCGTCAGGTTTTAACCCAATAAAGGTTTAACCCCCTGATCGCCCGGCGGGTGATATCAATTAGGTTTTAGCATCAGAGAGGGTCTGCGTCACACCCCAGGCAGCGTCAGGTTAGTGCCAGTAGTGCTAACACCCACGCGTGAAGCATACACCTCCCTTAGTGGTATAGTATCTGAACAGATCAATATCTGATCTGATCAGATCTATACTAGCGTCCCCAGCAGTTTAGGGTTCCCAAAAACGCAGTGTTAGCAGGATCAGCCCAGATACCTGCTAGCACCTGCGTTTTGCCCCTCCGTCCAGCCCAGGCCACCCAAGTGCAGTATCGATCGATCACTGTCACTTACAAAACACAACACACATAACTGCAGCGTTCGCAGAGACAGGCCTGATCCCTGCGACTCCAGTGCTGTAGGAGGTGATTTCACCACCACAGTTAAAAAAAGGAGCATATATGCCGAAGCATGGGGGCAGCACGGGCGGAGGAGCGATTTTGCTCCTAATGCCTCGTACATATGGTTGAAATTCCGACGGAGGCTTGCCCGTGGAAAAGTCTGACCGTGTGTACGCGGCATAACTTTTGCCGGAGGATGGCCCCATGCTTCAGCATATATAAATGGTGCATGTATGCCCATCATTATAAGTGGGGGAATGAAGGGAGGTATTCTAATGGTGGGCATACCCACCGATCAATCTCTTTTTTTCGTTCAACCAACAGGCTGCATGAAAAAAAAGATTTTTACATTCCCTGAGTTAACAATAAAAATGATAAAAAAAAAAAAAAATATGTAAGGAACAGTTTAAAAATAAAATAAAAAAGCAAAATTAATAATAAAAAAAAAAGCACCCCTATCCCGCCCTGCTCTTGCGCAAAGGCGAACACAAGCGTCGGTCTGGCGTCATATGTAAACAGCAATTGCATCATGCATGTGAGGTATCACCGCGAAGGTCAGTTTGAGGGCAGTAATTTTAGCTGTAGACCTCCTCTGTAAATCTAATGTAGTAACCTGTAAAGGCTTTTAAAGGCTTTTAAAAATGTATGTAGTTTGTCGCCACTGCGTGTTTGTGCGAAATTTTAAAGCATGTCGTGTTTGGTATCCATGTACTCAGCCTAAGATCATCTTTTTTATTTCATCAAACATTTTGACAATATAGTGCATTAAAATAAAAAAAAGTGTATTTTTTCCCCAAAAAATGCGTTTGAAAAATCGCTGCGCAAATACTGTGTGGAAAAAAAAATGCAACACCCACCATTTTAATCTGTAGGGCCTTTGTTTTAAAAAAATATATAATAATTGGGGGTTCAACGTAATTTTCTTTCAAAATTTTTTTTTTTTCATGTAAACAAAAAGTGTCAGAAAGGGCTTTGTCTTCAAGTGGTTAGAAGAGGGGATGATGTGTGACATAAGCTTCCTAATGTTGTGTATAAAATGCCAGGTCAGTTCAAAACCCCCCCAAATGACCCCATTTTGGAAAGTAGACACCCCAAGCTATTTGCTGAGAGGCATGTCGAGTCCATGAAATATTTTATATGTTGACATAAGTTGCGGAAAAATTGTATTTTTTTTTTTTTTTTTGCACAAAGTTGTAACTAAATGATATATTGCTCAAACATGCCATGGGCATATGTGGAATTACACCCCAAAATACATTCTGTTGCTTTTCCTGAGTACGGGGATACCACATGTGTGAGACTTTTTGGGAGCCTAGCCGCGTACAGGACCCCAAAAACCAAGCAACGCCTTCAGGCTTTCTAAGGGTGTAAATTTTTGATTTCACTCCTCACTGCCTATCACAGTTTCGGAGGCCATGGAATGCCCAGATGGCACAAAACCCCCCCAAATGACCCCATTTTGTAAAGTAGACACCCCAAGCTATTTGCTGAGAGGTATGGTGAGTATTTTGCAGATCTCGCTTTTTGTCACAAAGTTTCGAAAATTTAAAAAAGAAAAAAGAATAAAAAATATATTTTCTTTCTTCATTTTCAAAAACAAATGAGAGCTGTAAAATACTCACCATGCCTCTCAGCAAATAGCTTGGGGTGTCTACTTTCCAAAATGGGGTCATTTGGGGGGGTTTTGTGCTATTTTGGCATTTTATGGCCTTCGAAACTGTGATAGGTAGTGAGGAGTGAAATCAAAAATTTGCTCCCTTAGAAATCCCGAAGGCGGTGCTTGGTTTTCGGGGTCCCGTACGCGGCTAGGCTCCTAAAAAGTCCCACACATGTGGTATCCCCATACTCAGGAGAAGCAGCAAAATGTATTTTGGGGTGCAATTCCACATATAACCATGGCATGTGTGAGCAATATATCATTTAGTGACAACTTTTTGTAATTTTTTTGTCATTATTCAATCACTTGGGACAAAAAAATAAAATATTCAATGGGCTCAACATGCCTCTCAGCAATTTCCTTGGGGTGTCTACTTTCCAAAATGGGGTCATTTGGGGGGGGGGGTTGTGCTATTTTGGCATTTTATGGCTTTCGAAACTGTGATAGGTAGTGAGGAGTGAAATCAAAAATTTGCGCCCTTAGAAATCCTGAAGGCGGTGCTTGGTTTTCGGGGTCCCGTACGTGGCTAGGCTCATAAAAAGCCCCACACATGTGGTATCCCCATACTCAGGAGAAGCAGCAAAATGTATTTTGGTGTGCAATTCCACATATAACCATGGCATGTGTGAGCAATATATCATTTAGTGACAACTTTTTGTAATTTTTTTTGTCATTATTCAATCACTTGGGACAAAAAATAAAAAATATTCAATGGGCTTAACATGCCTCTCAGCAATTTCCTCGGGGTATCTACTTTCCAAAATGGGTTCATTTTGGGGGGTTTTGTACTGCCCTGCCATTTTAGCACCTCAAGAATTGTCATAAATTCAAAGCTGTGTAAATTCCAGAAAATGTACCCTAGTTTGTAGACACTATAACTTTTGCGCAAACCAATAAATATACGCTTATTGACATTTTTTTTACTAAAGACATGTGGCTGAATACATTTTGGCCTAAATGTATGACTAAATTGAGACTAAAATTTTGTTTATTCGATTTTTCTTATAACAAAAAGTAGAAAATATAATTTAAAAAAAAAAAATTCGGTCTTTTTCCGTTTATATCACAAAAAAAAAAAATCGCACAGGCAATCAAATACCATTAAAAGAAAGCTCTATTTGTGGGAAGAAAAGGACGCAAATTTTGTTTGGGTACAACATTGAATGTCTGCATAATTTCCAGTTAAAGCAGCCCAGTGCCAAATTGTGAAATCACCTCTGGTCATTATGGTCCGTATTGGTCCGGTCCTTAAGTGGTTAAATACGCAGAAAAAGCAACAATTCCAGACCAGATACATATTATTAGAGAAAATAATCATATGATAAACCAGCAACCACAAGTAAAATAACTCTTGCGGCTGTGAGAACAGTGGCTATAGACTGCTAAAATATACAGTATCTCACAAAAGTCAGTACACCCCTCACATTTTTGTAAATATTTTATATCTTTTCATGTGACAACACTGAAGAAATTACACTTTGCTACAATGTAAAGTAGTGAGTGTACAGCTTGTATAACAGTGTAAATTTGCTGTACCCTCAAAATAACTTAACACACAGCCATTAATGTCTAAACCGCTGGCAACAAAAGTGAGTACATCTCTAACTGAAAATGTCCAAATTGCTATATCAACATGTAGGCAAAAGGCTGGAGGCGCTGTGCTTAGTGTGCAGGCCTGTCCGAAAAGTGGACCTAACGTGCATGCACAATATTTTAAATTGAACACAGGGTGGAATAGAGTGGCCATGATTTCACTTGCTCACAGTGAAGATGGCCACATTAAAGAAAAGTAAAGACACAGCGTGTCTCTGCCTGTCCCCACCCTTCTCCACCCACATATGGCCCTCCTCCAGCCAACTTCCACTCTATTCCACCCTCCTTCTCTCTCTGCAACTCTCATGAGAAAAAAAAAACCCTCGACTCCTGGGATTAGTGACGATAATATCCCAGGAGTCAAGGGGACCAGATGAAGAATTACCAGAAAAAAGGTACAAAGCACAATTTTTAAACCAATGATATAATATTTTTTATCCATTCCTTCTGTATTAAAGGGGTGAGAAACAGGTCCTATAAAAGCAAATTTATAAACTGACCGAAAGTACACTTTAATGACAATGAATGAGTTTGTATTTGGTCCGAATGCAAGTTCAGACTGAACTTTGCTTGTTTGTCTAAGGTTGGGTTTACACTTGTGACCGCAGTGGCTCAAAGCAGGAGTCCGGTGCATTTCCATTCACTGTTTCAGGTCCAATTTCAGCCCAAATGTTTGTGAACCCAGCCTAAATGACTGAACATTGATCTATTCAGCAGGAGCTCCAGCCATATATAGTAACAGTTTTTCTATGGCTACTATAAATGATAGCTTCCACATGGCAATGGCTTTTAAGGAAGCAGCAAGTGTTGGCTCCCATCCTGTCCTTAAGGCCCCTTTCACACTGGGGCGGGAGGTGCGGCGGCGGTAAAGCGCCGCTATTTTTAGCGGCGCTTTACCGTCAAATTTGCGGCGGTATTCGGCCACTAAAGCCATGTACACACGATCGGATAACCTATGGATTTTCGTCTGATGGATTTGACCATCGGAAATCCGATGAAACTGATTTTCATCAGTCTTGGCCACACACCATCAGTCAAAAAACCGACGGCAAGAAAACGACGGCACGTACAAAACTTACGACGCGCTATAAAAGGGCCGAACAAATCTAATGGCGCCACCCCTTGGGCTGCTTTTGCTGATTTCGTGTTACCGCGTGTTAGTAAAAGTTTGGTGAGAGCCGATTCGCGCTTTTCAGTCTCCGTGCTTTGCAGATCGTTTCCTGGTGTTCAGTTTGTGCTTGTGGGTTCGTATTTGTGATTCAGTGCGTGCAGTCAGGTCGTTACTGCCTTGCAGTGCCTTCTTGGCCATTCGTTTACTGTTTTTCAGGTCGTTCTTCTCAGGCCTTGCTGTTCCACGGTGCGTTCTGTTTGAGTGCGTTCTGACCAGCTGACCGGTTTAAGACCATGTTTTAAGTGCGTTCTCGTTCTCGAGCTCGTGCTGGCTTTTGGACTTGGTGTTGCAGTTAACACTGTAACCCGAGTTCAGTCTGTGAACAGGTTCATGGACTAAGAATTGGTTGCTCCAGCGGGGCCAATTCTCTCATATGCCTCTGCTGCGGGAAATCCATGAGAATAATCCTGATGATTTCAGGAATTATCTCAGGATGACGGACCCCGTTTTTCACCGTCTGTTGGATTTGCTGTCCCCCTATATCACGAGGCAGGACACTGTGATGCGCCAGACCATCACTGCCGAGCAGAGGCTTATTGCCACGTTGAGATACCTGGCGACTGGGAGAAGCTTGCAGGACCTCAAGTTCACAACAGGCATCTCCCCCCAGGCTCTCGGGATCATTATCCCTGAGACGTGTTCGGCCATTATTCAGGTCCTGCAGAAGGACTATATGAAGGTAATTTTGCTCCTTTAACATCACATTATATGTTTTTATTGTTTTATAATGTTCTATTTTTTTTTCATCCTAACCCAAATTTGCCTGTTTGTAATATCCTGGTAATGTCCCCATTTTCCCCATGCATGATTTTACCTGTAAAGGCCTTTTTGGGCCTTACATGCCTATTTCCCTTCACTAACCTCTCCAGCATGCTATCCTGGGCCCAAACCCAGCTAGCCTTCTATTTTCCTTTTCAAATTTTTGGGGTCAGTGCCCTTGTAGTTTGACAACCCTCCCTCCCCCCCCCCTAAAGATGTAAAAATAGTTTTAGTTCTCAATCAAGCTCAGCAGAGTGGTCAAGCCTTTTTTTGTATCCCCCACAATCACCTCAAGCCCCCCCCTTAGATTAGTTTAGAATGTCCACTCAGCGGGGGTGAGGCATCTGCTAAGTGGGCCTTTGTTTATTGGTAGGAAATACTCCCTTAAATAATAATGTTAGAATGATGTTGGTCAACAATGTTTTTGTGTGTAATCTGCTTGCACTGTAAACATAAACCGTACTAATGTCTTCTTTTTGTTTGACTCCACAGTTCCCTAGCACACCACAGGAATGGCTGACTGTGGCCTCCCAATTTGCCCAGCGGTGGTATTTCCCCAACTGCGGAGGGGCAATTGATGGGAAGCACGTCCACATAGTGCCGCCACCCCGTTCGGGGTCATACTATTTTAACTATAAAGGTTTTAATAGTATTGTGTTAATGGCGGTGGTGTCGGCACGGTACGAGTTCCTGTATGTGGACGTGGGGAAGAACGGCCGGATGTCCGATGGCGGAGTATTCGCTGAGACGGAGTTCGCTCACCGTCTGCAGGCTGGGGGTCTTGCACTGCCTCCAGATGCAGAGAACGTGGAAGGGCTACCGTTCGTTTTCATTGCAGATGAAGCTTTTGGACTTGGACCACACCTCATGCGGCCGTTTCCCCAACGCACCCTCACCCCGGAGAGGAGGGTTTTTAATTACCGGCTGGCCAGAGCCCGGAGAGTTGTGGAGAATGCCTTCGGGATAATGGCCAGCCGGTTCCGCCTGTTTCAGACAGCTATCCATTTGGCGGAATACAAACTGAACAACATTGTGTACTGCTGCTGCATAATGCACAATTTCCTAAGACATTATTCAACAACATATGTGTCAACACTTGGGCCTGAGGCCGGTCCATCCGAGATGACCATTCTGAACGGCCTCAACACTGCCCGTACTGGCTTGGCCCCCCAAAGTGCCCGTGAAGTACGTCAGAAATACGTAGAGTACTTCACGGGTAGGGGGGCCATCGCAATGCCAGACCACATCTGACATTTTCTAACCTTTTTAAAATAAAAAATAAATTATAGTTACTACAAACTTGTGTTGTCATTCTTGTATTTTGGGTTTATGTGTCTCCCAGGTTCTAGTAGTGCCAAGTGTATTTGTCCTTAGTAAATAGCCTCAAATCTCACAGGTAAAAACCTTGATTTTGCATCTTCAGAACTGCTATTGAGCATAGAAAGAACAAGCCACACCTTTTTTAGACTTCCCGAATGTTTTTATTGATTGCACCACATTTTTGGGTGGTTTGCGATATTCAAGCCTTTTTTTTTGTTTGGCCGGCTTTTTTTGCAGAAACATGCATGAGTCAAAAGCCAATTTTTTTTTAAAGAAAAAGTAACAAAATAACACAGTGAAAAATACAAACATGAGATGGGGTGATGTTACCCCTGATCCATCCCAAATGTGAAGAACCACACTTTATTTTTGGGGCTCAAATGGGTATCTTCAACATGATCCCATGGCTAAGGTAAACATGTGCTATCTGCCATCATGGGGGATCAATGGCCGTGCTTTGGGGGTGAAAACCCTTCCTCTCACCTACTTGAGTAGGGAGGAAGAGGTTGCACCCCCAAAACAGGGACATAGATATCCTGTGACGGCAGATAGCACATGTTGAGTCACTGTGTGCATCTTCACATTTGGGCTGGTGGAAATCCCATTGCAAATTTCTGACGCATAACAAAACACAAAAACAGGGGGGGGGTTCACACTATTCTCCCCAAAATATCTATAATGTTTTTATATTTTTGCTCAATCACATTCATTCTCTTTCTCATAATGTCCATTTCGCTACTGCATTCCATGATTTCCTGAATGATTATTTTGGCGCTGGCACTCGAGAATGGAGGATTTGGACTTCCTGACACACCCCCACGTTCAGTCCCTAAAAAAAAATAATAATATTTGAACTATGCAGGCCTACATCTGTATTTACCTTGAAGTTGTGGTGACAGACACTGACCTGTTGTGCTGATAAGCTCCACCTCTCCTTCCTCCACCTCCCCTTCCTCCACCTCCGCTTCCTCCCCCTCCGCTTCCTGAACATGCTGATCTTGGTCTGCTTTGTGATCTTCGGGGAGTTTCTGTGGTGTTTGGTTCCTCGTCTCCTGAGCATGGTGTCCTCCCAGTCTCCTCTCCCCTATGGGAATGTCAAAAATAATGTATCCTTTAGCACACAGAGATTTTAGGCCTGAAAATGGATTCATTGTTTGGAAGTGGGGTACAATTGATATTTGGCCCTGAGTTTCAAGATGAACATATGAGATCTTGCAAACTCTACAAAGCAACATGTTATTTTTGAGGACACTCACAAATACACTTGGATAACCACCAAGGTATCCACTGGACCACCTGTGTGTGACACCGTTTATAAATTTGGTCATGTGGCCCAGACTATAGTATCTTGATCCATAAAAAAAAAATGAGTACACAACTGCTGGAGTGTCATCTCCTTTACCCAGAATACAGTTTAGCCTTTCATTCACATTCTAGTTTTCCTTACAACACATCATCTAGCCAACAATGTGTAGATAAACATTGTTTAAGTAAAATGAGGCATGCCCACATGTAGTTTACGTGGATATGTGCCAAACATGTTTGGGGGAAGAGCAGCAATTTTTTTTACCACACATTTACCAAATAAGTGGACTCTCCACTTAACATAAAAGTTGACATTTTAAAATGTGAACCCAGTCAAGCCAAGCACATGTTGCAAAACATGGAAGAATACATATTAAAATGTGAAAGAACACAGTAAAAAAAAACTTACTTTTTTCTATGCTTTTTAGAAGCTTCCTATACTGCTCCGGCTCCCTGAGCTTCAGGTCTGACCACCTATTATGGAGTTGTTCCTTGGATCTCCTGACACCATATTTTTTATAGAGAGTCTTCGCCACTTTGTCCATAATTTGTGACTTCCGGAGATTAGGGGTGTCGTATGGCCCATGCTTGCCGTCGTAATCCTTCCTCCACAGAATGTCCACCATCTCCGCCATCTCAGCAAAAGACATATTAGTCGCCTTGTATCTTTTTTTACTGGATCGGGACGTTTCCCCCTCTGGGCTTTCCTCGTCGGTAATTTCTAAGAAAGAAGCCACCTGTGTCTGCGACATGTCGCTGTCTCACACTGTGCACCGATCGTTAAGGGGCGGGGAAATGCAGAAAAAGTCCGTCATGGGCGGGCGACGAGGGCGGAGTTACACGCATGCGCAGGGTATAAAAAGGGGAAAGAAGTTATTAGGGATGCGCGGAGTAAGGATGACCGGAAGTGAACAAACAAACTCAACTAAGGTAAGAAGGGGACTCGGGCCTGCAGTGGCCTATAATGGTTCATGATTGTAAAGGGCAATATTGTGATAAGTTGAGGAGAATCAAATCTGATCTTTTTTTTATTTTTTATTGTTTTTTTACTTGCTGATCCAAAAAGATGCATAAACTACGTGAGCCGGAGGTGAAGCTGATTTTTATAGAAAAATATAAGGAACAGCGCAACCTGTGGGAACTGAAACACCCAGCGTACCACAAGAGTGATGTACGTCGGGCAACTATTACCAAATTAGCAGAGGATATGAAGCCATGGATCCCAGATGCAGACTACACTGTGATCAATAATAAAATCAACAACCTGCGTAATTCCTATAAAAAAAAATACAAGGAAGTGCGCCAGTCAAAGAGATCAGGAGCAGCAGCCGACGATGTAGTAAAGCCCAAGCTGTGGTACTACAAACATCTTCAATTTCTGGATGACCAGATCGAGGCCAGGGAATCTATTTCCAGCCTTCCCTCAACCCTTCCTTCCACCCTTCCCTCCAGCGTTCCTTCCACCCTTCCCTCCACCCCTGCAGAGGCGGAGGAGGAGCCACCTGAACTTGAAGAGCCAGATCTTCGCATCTTCAGCCAGGTATAGTATTTTTGCTGATAATTATTGTCCACTAAGGAATATTGTGTTGAAATGGTTGGATTAGCCATAAATGATATCACCCCCCCCCCCCAAAAAAAATATGCACCAGTAATGATATCCAAATTGTGTGTGATAGATTCCCCAAATAATACAATTTTAAATTTTATTTTAAAAACAGGATGAGGCAAGCCAGGAGGAAGAGGCTCAGGAGTGTGGCAGGCAGGAGGAGGCAGAGGTGAGTGTCAGCCAGGAGGAGGCAGGGCCAAGTGGGACTCAGCAGGTCCCCAGGCCTAGTGGCAGCACTGTCTCCCAAGTGGCTCCCCTCCACGTCAGACCGCCAAAACAACGGCGGATGACACAAGTGGAGGAGGAGTCACTAAAGATGATTCGGGAGGCTGCTGCCATCATGAGGGCCCCCCTCAACCCTACGGAGGGGTTTATCAGCTATCTGGCGGATAAGTTGCTCCAAATGGAGGCGGGACAACAAGCCCTTTGTGAGCACCTCATATACATGGCCGTACACATGGGGGTGAGGGGGCAGCTGACTGAGGCCACCCATCTGTCACATCAGGCCAATCCCTCTCCTCCTTCTCCTCCTCCTGCCACATCACCACCCACAGTGGCCCAGCCTGCAAGGGTGCGTGGATGGGGCCGTGGAGAGAACGCTGCAGGGAAGTGTGGAAGGAAGGCTACAGGGAAGAGCAGGAGGTGATTCTCTGGCCTCGAGCTGCTCATCCAGAAGTTGCAGGTTGATGGAGTACCACAGTTTTGGATGATGTATGTCTTTGGCTGCTGCTCCTGATTTCATGCTGTTGTTGATTTTATTATTCATCATAGTCAGGTCTGCATTTGGGATCTAATGACTTGATATTTTCTGCTAATTTCTGAATAGTTGCCCTTCGTTTTTTGTTTGCTTTTTTTCCAAAATAAATGGAAATTTGATTTCAGCCAACATACATGCCTGATGTGTTTGTTTTTTGGAGTAGCAATAACATTTCATAAATACAATGTGTAATTAATAACAAAGGACACCAACCTCCATGAGGAAAATATAAAATGTTGTTCTGAGAAAATGACACACCAAAAAATGCACAACAAATTTAAATACAAAAACAAAAAAAAAGGTGTAATTTGTGAGGTCGGCTTTTAAGAATTAAACTAATTATTCCTAAGATCACAATAAAGAAGAAAGACATACGTTTTTCAGAACTCGTGATAAAGATCTGCAGCAAAAATTACATTTTAAACACCGTTCTAAAGCAACAAAACATGCGCTGCATTAAACGAAGCAATAACTTGCAGAATGACGAATGTGCTCTCTCCATTAGGAACGCTAGTTTTACCAGAACGAGCGCTCCCGTCTCCTAATTCAGTCTGAGCATGCGTGGGTTTTTTAACCGATGGACTTGCCCATAGACGATCGGAAATTACCATTGGTTTTTAAAAAAAAGACCGATGGGTACCATACACGATCGGTTGGTCTGATGAAAACCATCCATCGGACGGTTTTCATCAGTCAAACCGATCATGTGTACAGGGCTTAACGGTGTGGTTTTACCCCCCCCCCGCGCTAGCGGCCGAAAAAGGGTTAATACCGCCCATAATGTGCCTCTGCAGAGACGCATTGCCGGCGGTATAGCCTCGGTGTCCCATTGCTTTCAATGGGCAGGAGCGGTGGAGGAGCGGTAAACACACACACCCACACCGCTCCTTCATCGCTCCAAAGATGCGGCTAGCAGGACTTTTGGAGTGGTCCTGCTAGCACACCGCTCCAGTGTGAAAGCCCTCGGGCTTTCACACTGGAGAAACAGCAGCCGCTGTTTTCAGGCCGGTTTGCAGGCGCTATTTTTAGCGCAATAGCGCCTGCGAACCGCCACAGTGTGAAAGGGGTCTAACAACCAGTAATCTGATCCTATTCATTTGCTGGCCAGGAAGCCCTTGTAAACAAAGAGGTACGAATAGCACTGACATTACTGATAAATTGTGGTCATATGGTATACCCTTCCCCTTTGTTTACATTGTAGATGACAACTTAGGGAGCTGTCTTCTGCCATGAGCAGTCATCAGGATCGGATGTTTCAGTCGGCAGGCTTTCAGTCGCCAGACCATGACACTTCCACCACCATGCTTGACTGTGGGCAAGACACACTTGTCTCTGTACTCCTCACCTGGTTGCCACCACACATGTTTGACACCATCTAAACCAAATAAGTTTATCTTGGTCTCATCAGACCACAGGACATGGTTCCAGTAATCCATGTCCTTAGTCTGCGTGTCTTCAGCAAACTGCGGACTTTCTTGTGCATCATCTTTAGAAGGGCCTCCTTCTGGGATGACAGCCATACAGACCAATTTGATGCAGTGTGCTGACCCCCCACCCCTTCAACCTTTGCAGCAATGCTGGCAGCACACATACGTCTATTTCCCAAAGACAACCTCTGCATATAACGCTGAGCGCGTGCACTCAACTTCTTTGGTTGACAATGGCTGCAGCTCAGTTTCAGAGTCTTGGCAATCTTCTTATAGTCTAGGCCATCTTTATGTAGAGCAACAATTCTTTTTTTCAGATTCTCAGAGAGTTCTTTGCCATGAGGTGCCATGTTGAACTTCTAGTGACCAGTATGAGAGAGTGAGAGCGATAACACCAAACTTAGGGATGTACTCACTTTTGTTGCCAGTGGTTTAGACATTATTGGCTGTGTGTTGAGTTACTTTGAGGGGACAGAAAATTTACAGTTATACAAGCTGTACACTCACTACTCTGCATTGTAGCAAAGTGTCATTTCTTTAGTGTTGTCACATGAAAAGATATAATAAAATATTTACAAAAATGTGAGGGGTGTACTCACTTTTCTGATATACTGTAACTAGGACATTGAATGGCCATAATTATTATCACGTGTTCCATATAGAAATGCTTGATCATATCACATATACTGTATCTGAACTGTGAAGAAATGTGTGTATTATTTATGTGTTATCCTTAGTGTAACCACATATTGAAAGTGCTATGAGTATCAAAAAGTATGAAAGTCGGTGCCTTCGTCCCATTGATAGTTGTATAGGAAGAAAGAAGAGGCTATGATGGACTATATTGGCACCATATGTATGACTGATGGACAGTTCAAGATATATGTATAAAAGTTTTTATTACAAAAGTATTAAATAAATAATTTTTTCACCATGTACATATTAATCAATAGTTTTGTGACAATCAACAATTTATACCATTGCAGACAATGGAAAATCATACAGATATAGTTACATAGTATGCAGTGCTCAACATGTTTCGCGTTAATGATTCCGAAAAGGGAATCCGCTTCTTCAGGAGCTAGATACAAGATATGCAGCTGTGTGCTGCGTGGAGGACACATCCGGATCTATCCCTTGGCGTTTTAAAATCCCTTCCTGTTGGGGAAGCCTGCTAACTACAGGCACCTGGGACTGCTGCCTTGTACCACACCTGACTTATACCATCTAGCACCGTATCACCTTTCTTGGTCACTAATACCTTTTACCTACATGTCCCAGTAGATCTTCATAAATTATCTTGTTAAGATACAGATTTATCCACCTGTATCACTCTTCTAAATAAGACTAAAAGACCTCCTGACATCCAGAGGGGTTTATCATTTTATCTGTCATCCTTCCTATCATATACGCCTACTATACCTGGGATGATTTTGGATGTGTCCTCCTAGGAGACTATCCTTTCCTGGATACCTGTGTCCTTGGTGGGGTCCCATGTCCTCGTGGATACACCTGGATCCCTGATCCACGTCTTGGCCGTCTGGCCCGGCTCCCATGTCACGTGACAACTCTTACTTTTATCCACTGAAAACAGTATTTGTATCTAGCTCCTGAAGAAGCGGATTCCCTTTTCGGAATCATTAACGCAAAACATGTTGAGCACTGCATACTATGTAACTAGATCTGTATGATTTTCCATTGTCTGCAATGGTATAAATTGTTGATTGTCACAAAACTATTGATTAATATGTACATGGTGAAAAAATTATTTCTTTAATACTTTTGTAATAAAAACTTTTATACATATATCTTGAACTGTCCATCAGTCATACATATGGTGACAATGTAGTCCTTAGTGAAACCACATCTAATTCCTGACAATAATTATTGAATTAAAATAAATATATTAATTATCTAAGAATCTATTTTAGCATACTTATAAAATTTTTGGGATGCAAATAATTAGTCAAATTAAAGCACATGTAACCTCACTTTTTTGACTAATAAAAGACTAAAAACACTAAAAACAGGACACGAAGGAGAAACAAAGAACAGTATAATCTTAATGAGTGAAATGTTCAACATACAAAGAGCTAATTAGTCTACCAGCATTTTTAAACTTGAATTTGACTGTCATTTTTACGCACCTCCATGATGGTTACAAATGTGACAGTGGAAATCTTCAAAGGACAACACAGATAAATTGTTTTCTACTCAGCACCAAGACAACTTGCTTCTTGCTTTGCTACATTCCAACGCTTAAGGAAGGAAATGTACATTCTGTTTGCCAGCAGCAGAAAATAACACAATACAATCCATTAGTAAACTGTCACATTATGTTCCATTATATGTAATAGGACATGTTTGGTTACATTACTGCAAATGTGTCAATTGATTTAAAAACAGACCTCACTTTCCATGCTGTTACCATCTGGTCCCCTGACATTTTAGGTTTTTCTATTCTTTACTTCATATTGTACCACAAACATTTAACTTGAGATTTGTTTACCAGCTGCTGTTTCTAAGCTAAATGAGTGAATAAATTGGATTGGGAAGATAAATCTGCGAATTAGAGTGACAAAATACATATATATTTATATTTATTTATTTATTTTTAAATCCCCCTTCCCCTCCTCCACCATCACCGCTATTAAAGTTATGTTTCCTTTTTTGTCCTTTAGTGATAAGCTGGTGTCAAAGAGAAAAGGGGCAACAAAAATCAAAATTTCCTTCTTAACCACTTCAATACTGGGCACTTTCACCCCCTTCCTGCCCAGGCCAATTTTCATCTTTCAGCGCTGTCACACTTTGAATGACAATTGCACTGTTATGCAACACTCTACCAATATGAATCTTTTATATATTTTTTCCACACAAATAGAGCTTTCTTTGGTGGTATTTAATCATCACTGTTTTTTTTTTGCTAAATAAACAAAGTTGAAAAATTTGAGAGAAAAAAAACGTGTTTTCTTTGTTTCTGTTTTTGCAGTCTGCAGGAAAGTTATAGAGTCCACAAAATGTGGTGTATGTTTACAGTATCTGAAAATTTATCAATCCTGATGTACTGACTGCCTATCTCATTTCTTGAGACCCGAAAATGCCAGCACATTACAAATATCTCCCAAATGACCCCTAAGGTATTTAGTAAGAGGCATGGCATGTTTTTGAAGTCTAATTTATTTGTTAAAATTTTTGGGAAATTGAAGGAATTTTAACAACATTTTTTACATACTGTCACCAGTGCAGTGCAGCGTCATCATATAACTGGTGTGGTGGTGACCAGGGACACTGACTGGTGACAATATGTAAAAAAGAAAATAATAATTTTAATAATTAAAAAAAAAAAAATTGTTAGTATTGCCTGCCTGTTCAGTAATCCCTGTCCCACGTTGTTGACAGAGGACCACTCTCCCCCATGATCATTTGCATTTGTTTCTGCACATTGAGCCTAGGTCCCATTAGTTACAGGGCTCTACCTTTTTAAACACAGACCCTCCACCCAAACCCAGTACCGGCTAACCCCCACCCAACATCCAACCAAGCTATTCCTGGGTTTCTCTACTACAGTGGACAAGTGGCATCCCACATTTCCCACACAACATAGAGACGGACTAGCAAATCGCTCTACACCTACCAATTGCCACCCTTACCTGGGGACAATCTACCCTGCCTTCACTCCAGATCTGCACTTCTCAGAGAAGTCAACAGTCAAAAAGCTGATATCCTCTTAGTGCAGGAGACCCATTTCACATCTGCCAAAACTCCCAGATTCACCCTGAAAAACTACGACCACGTTTTTTTAGCTTTGGGCCAGAAGAAGAGGAGTGGATTCCTCACTGCCATACGGGACACATTACAATTCAAGCTACACCAATCTGTGGCAGACCCCCAAGGACGCTTCCTGATTCTCATATGTGGCATCAACCAAGTCACCTACACACTGATCAACTGATCAAATATGGGCCAAACAAACAACTACGATTCCACAAACAACTATACAAGAAGGTAACAGGAACCCGAAAAGGGAGGCTTCTTCTTGGAGGTGACTTCAACATAATTGAAGACCCAATGCTGGACACTACATCCACTGTTAGTAACCATCGATCTGCTCTAAACCTCTTTCTTCAAGCAAACAACCTCTTTGATCCGTGGAGATGCCAACTTAGTAATGGGCAGTACTATTCATATTTCTCCTCCCCTCAACTCTCATACTCCCGTATAGACTTCTTCCTTGTTGACAAAATCACCCTTCAGGACGTGACGAACTCCGAGACTGGATCCATCACATGGTCAGACCATGCACCTATCACTATTACTGTGGGAAACTGTAGACCTAGAACATCTCGCATATGGAGACTTGATGCTTCTCTCATCTCAGATCCAAGCAACATTCAAAAACTCACTACTGAGCACCACTCCTATTTTAAATCAAATGATCGACCGGACGTTGATAGGTTTGTACTTTGGTCAGGATATAAAGCCTACATGCGTGGACTCCTAATTAAAGTGGTTGTAAACCCTTTTTTTTTTACAAAAATAATAACCTGCAAGAGAAAGCCATAATGAGCAAGTATGACTAGCATACTAGCTCATTATGCAGTACTTACCTTAGATCGAAGCCCCCAAAGCTGTCCTTGTCTCCCCCTCCGGCCGCAGACATCGCTCCGGAAGGTTACTTCCGGGTATCTCCGCTCCGGCACTCTGATTGGCTGGAGCGGCGATGACGTCACCTGGAGCCGTCAAAGCCGGCATTATCCATTGATAAAACCGGCGTTGACAGCGCAGCCACGGTGCATTCTTTTTTGTAAAATATCTCCTAAACCGTGTAGGTTTAGGAGATATTGCAAACACCTACAGGTAAGCCTTAATCTAGACTTACCTGTAGGTGAAAGTTGCATAAATGGGTTTACAACCACTTTAAACTTCACAGTAATGTTAAGAACCAGAGGTCTAAGTGAGTTGACAAGGTCCTTTCCCAAATTACCCACTTAGAGAACCAAAACAAACTGACTCCCTCCCACAAACTAGCCAGTGAACTCCTAGAGCAGCGACAAAAACTCTGCTCACTTTTACTCTAAAAATTTGAAAACAACCTTAAATTAAATAAAGACAAATACTATGCCTTAGGCAATAAGGTCCACCCTACCATCAAACAACTTCTTACAAACCCACAGGATATAGCTAATGCCTTTAGCGACTACTACTCCTCTCTCTACAGCCTTACAAATGACACAGATACCCATCAACCAACAGACCGAAATGTACAAAGCTTCCTATCCTTAATTGACCTCCCAACTATAACCCCTACCCAATCAGTGGAGCTCTCCCAACCATTCTCAGATGAAGAAATCCTAAAAGCCACCAATACTCTCTCTCTCTCCAAAATTCACCTGGAGAAGATGGCTACACTAACGAATTCTATAAGCATTCGCAAAACTCATCACCCCCTACCTCACTGCCTTCTTCAACTCTGCTGCCACCATTGGTTCTATACCGATTGACATGCTACGTTCAATTATCACAACCATCCTCAAACCAGAGAAAGACCCTATTTCTACAACCAATTACAGGCCCATATCGCTCCTCAACACGGACGTAAAAATATTTGCCAAAGTTATTGCATCCAGATTACTGAAATGTCTTCCTTCTCTAGTGCACCTGGACCAAGTCGGCTTTATGCCGGACAGACAAGCCCCGGATGCAACTAGAAAAGTCATCAATCTGATCCATCAAATCACCCAATCACGGATGCCTTCTCTGTTTCTATCCTTGGACGCAGAGAAGGCGTTCGACAGGGTGCACTGGGGATTCCTGAAAGCAGTGCTATCTAAATTTGGGATCACAGGCTGGTTTCAGTCTGCGATACTATCACTTTATTCAAACCCCTCAGCTAGAGTATTAAATGATGGAACCTTGTCTAAACCATTCAGGATCACTAATGGCACTCGCCAAGGTTGCCCGCTCTCCCCTCTCATCTTTGCTCTAATCATGGAACCCCTGGAAGCAAGGATTAGAGGAGACAAGCGCATATCAGGCATCATACACAATGACATGGAACATAAAATAAGCCTCTTTGCTGATGATGTCATACTTATGATCAAAAACCCGGTCCAATCCATGCCTGTGATTCAAGATATCATTACCCAATTTATCTCAGCCTCCCTTTATAAACTTAATTCCTCCAAGTCCTTAATCCTCCCGTTTAATCTCACAAACAGACAGAAGTCCGTCCTGGGAGGATCTCTTCCTTATTCTTGGACGAGGCAATTTATTCCATACCTAGGGATAAAGTTAGCTCCTTCACTACCTCACCTCTATGACCTTAACTACTGTGCCTTCCAAAAACTGCTTCCCCAACAATTAAACCAAATGCGCACAACAGGCCTATCTAAACTAGGAAGGATTGCCTCCTTTAAAATGCTAATCCTCCCCAAACTACTCTACTTATTCCGTACAGTAATTTTACCTATACCCCATTCCTTCTTTACTTCCATACAAAAACAAATTTCAAGATATATATGGGAAACTAAACCACCTAGATGCACTCATTACATTTTAACCAGACATCACAAAAAAGGAGGTGTAAGCCTTCCCCACGTAAAAACTTACTACTATGCTTCCATCCTGGACCAGCTCTACTACTGGTGGTACCCAACTCCCAATAACATCATATAATCTTCTTCCTACAAACCTAATAACTTGTTTGAAATAGGGATGAGCTTTATGTTCGAGTCGAACATGAGTTCGACTCGAACATTGGCTGTTCGCCCGTTCAGCGAACAGCGAACAATTTGGGGTGTTCGCGGCAAAATCGAAAAGCCGCAGAACACCGTTAAAAGTCTATGGGAGAAATCAAAAGTGCTAATTTTAAAGGTTAAAATGCAAGTTATTGTCAAAAAAAGTGTTTGGGGACCCGGGTCCTGCCCCAGGGGACATGTATCAATGCAAAAAAAAAGATTTAAAAACGGCCGTTTTTTAGGGAGCAGTGATTTTAATAATGCTTAAAGTGAAACAATAAAATTGAATAATTCCTTTAAATTTTCGTACCTGGGGGGTGTCTAAAGTATGCCTGTAAAGTCATGCATGTTTCCCGTGTTAAGAATTGTCCCTGCACTAAATGTAATTTCTGAAAGAAAAAAAGTAATTTAAAACCACTCGCCGCTATAATGAATTGTCGGCTCCCCGACAATACAGAGCAAGGTCATTGAAAAAAACGAATGGGCCCCCCCCCACAGTCCATTACCTTTGGGTCTGGTATGAATATTAAGGGGAACCCCGAACCAAAAAAAAAAAACGTGGGGGTCCCCCCAAATCCATATCAGGCCCTTCAGGTTTGGTATGGATATTAAGGGGAATCCCGCACCAAATTTAAAAGAAAAATGACGTGGGGTCCACCCCAAAAATCCATACCAGACCCTTATCCGAGCACGCAACCTGGCAGGCCGCAGGAAAAGAGGGGGGACGAGAGAGCGCCCCCCTCCTGAACCGTACCAGGCCACATGCCCTCAACATAAGGAGGCTGTCCCCATGTTGATGAGGACAAGGCCCTCATCCCCACAACCCTTGCCCGGTGGTTGTGGGGGTCTGCGGGTGGGAGGCTTATCAAAATCTGAAAGCCCCCTTTAACAAAGGAAAACTTCAGATCCCGGCCCCCCCCCCTATGTAAATTGGTAACGGGGTTCATTGTACCCCTACCATTTCATAAAGAAAGTGTAAAAATTTGTAAAAAACACACAGACACAGTTGGACAAGTCCTTTATTTAAAAAAATAAAAGAAATTAAAAGAAATTCCAGCAATGTAATCCCGTCGATGTCCAACGATGATCCATTCTCCAGCGACGCTGCAGTCTCCCCTCTCCAGCAGAAATGAAACCCCCATGACGCGTAAGAGGGGGCGGGGTCACCCGTCCTTATCATGGGGAACCCCCATGGGTTCCCCATGATAAGGACGGGTGACCCCGCCCCGTGACATCACCCCCCTCTTACGCGTCATGGGGGTTTCGTTCCTGCTGGAGAGGGGAGACTGCAGCGTCGCTGGAGAATGGATCATCGTTGGACATCGACGGGATTACATCGCTGGAATTTATTTCATTTTTTTATTATTTTTAAATAAAGGACTTGTCCAACTGTGTCTGTGTGTGTTTTTACAAATTTTTACACTTTCTTTGTGAAATGGTAGGGGTACAATGTACCCCGTTACCAATTCACATGGGGGGGCCGGGATCTGGAGTTTCCCTTTGTTAAAGGGGGGTTCAAGATTTCGATAAGCCCCCCCCGCCCGCAGACCCCCACAACCACCGGGCAAGGGTTGTGGGGCTGAGGCCCTTGTCCTCATCAACATGGGGACAGCCTCCCCGTGTTGAGGGCATGTGGCCTGGTACGGTTCAGGATGGGGGGGCGCTCTCTCATCCCCCCTCTTTTCCTGTGGCCTGCCAGGTTGCGTGCTCGGATAAGGGTCTGGTATGGATTTTTGGTGGGACCCCACGCCATTTTTTTTTTACATTTTGGTGCAGGGTTCCCGTTAAAGTCCATACCAGACCTGAAGGGTCTGGTATGGATTTTTGGGGGGGACCCCACGCCATTTTTTTTTATTTGGTGCCCGGTTCCCCTTAATATCCATACCAACTTGAAGGGCCTGATATGGAATTTGGGGGGACCCCACGTTTTTTTTTTTGGTTCGGGGTTCCCCTTAATATTCATACCAGACCCAAAGGGCCTGGTAATGGACTGTGGGGGGGACCCCTGACGTTTTTTTCAATGACTTTGATCTGTATTGCCGGGGAGCCAACAATTCATTATAGCCGCGAGTGGTTTTAAATGACTTTTTTTTCCTTCAGAAATTACATTTTGTGCAGGGACAATTCTAAACACGGGAAACATGCGCGACTTTACAGGCATACTTTAGACACCCCCCAGGTACGAAATTTAAAGGAATATTTCACTTTTATTGTTTCACTTTAACCACTTTAATACCATGCACTTATACACCTTCCTGCCCAAGCCAATTTTGAGCTTTCAGCGCTGTCGCAATTTGAATGACAATTGCGCGGTCATGCAACACTGTACCCAAACAATTTTTTTATCATTTTGTTCCCACAAATAGAGCTTTCTTTTGGTGGTATTTGATCGCCTCTGCGATTTTTATTTTTTGCACAACAAATAAAAAAGAGCAGACATTTTGAAAAAAACTAAGTTTTTCTTTGTTTCTGTTCATTTTTTTTGTAAATAAGTACCTTTTCTACTTCAATGACGGGCACTGATAAGGCGGCACTAACGGGCACTGATAAGGCGACACTGATGGGCACCGATGATGTGGCACCAATGAGGTGGCACTGATGAGGTGGCACTGATGGGCACTGATGATGGGCACTGATATGTGGCACTGTTATGCGGCACTGATGGGCATTCATAGGCGGCACTGATGGGCACTCATAGGCGGCACTGATGGGCACTTATAGGTGCTGATGGGCACTTATAGGCGGCACTGATAGGTGGCACAGACGGGCACTGTTAGGTGGGCACTTATGGGCAGAGATGGGCACGGATGGGCACTGATAGGTGGCACTGATGACACTGGTAGGTGGCATTGATGACACTGGTAGGTGGCACTGATGACACTGGTGGCTGGCATTGCTGGGCATCACATGCCATGATGGTGCCATGATGGTGCCAGTCAGTGCCCATTTGTGGGCACTGATTGGCATATTTTTTGTGTGTATTTGTGCATGTGGATGGCCATGGGGGACTTACCTGGCCATCCACATGCTTGGGGCTTCCCTGGTGGTCCTGGGGGGCTTCCCTGGTGGTCCAGTGTGGGTATCTGAGGGGGGGCTGCACTGATAAACAATCAGCGCGAACAGAGGCGTATCTAGTGAAAATGGCGCCTATGGCACGAACTGAAACTGCGCCCCTGTCAAAACATTTAAAACCCATCTTTCAGATATCGCACAAATCACAATCGCACATGATGTTGACTTTAAGGCCTCTTTCACACTGGGGCGGTGGGGGGCGTTGTTTACCGTTGTTTTTGCTGCGCTATTCAGCCGCTAGTGGGGCTCTTTTAACCCCCGCTAACGGCTGAGAAAAGGTTACAAAAAAAACGCCTGCAAAGTGCCGCTTTGATTTCAATGGGCAGGGGCGCTTTAGGAGCCGCTCCTACAGTGCCTCAAAGATGCTGCTTGCAGGACATTTTTTACCAACCTGCTAGCGCACCGCTCCAGTGTGAAAGCCCTCGGGGCTTTCGCACTGGAGTGAATAAAGGGGCTCTTTTAGGGCGCTTTGCAGGCGCTATTTTTAGCGTTATAGCGACTGCAAAGCGCCTCAGTGAGAAAGGGGTCTTAGGCTAGTTTCACACTGAGGTGCTTTGCAGGTGTTACAGCGCTACAAAATTGCGCCTGCAAAGCGCCCTGAAAGAGCCTCTTTTTTCACTCCAATGTGAAAGCCCAAGGGCTTTCACACTGGAGCAGTGCGCTGGCAGGACACTCAAAAAAGTCCTGCTAGCCGCATCTTTGAGGCACTGTAGGAACTGTGTACACACAGCTTCTAAAGCGCCCCTGCCCATTAAAATCAATGGGCAGCGCCACCGAATCGCCAGCAAAGTGCCGCTGCAGTGGCGCTTTGCTGACGGTTTTAACCCTTTTTGGGCCACTAGCGGTGCGCTGGCAGGACGCTCAAAAAAGTCCTGCCAGCCGCATCTTTGAGGTGTCCCGCTAGTGACAGTGCTTTTGCGCCGACGGCGCAGCGCCCCAGTGTGAAAACAGCCTAAGTCATCATGTGCCAGGCACAGGCCCAAACAGAAGCAAGCAGCCAATCAAATATAGTGCTTTCTCAATATGGATTAAATAAATTGTAATTATGCATAGCCATAGATATCATAAATAAAGTGATTTGTGCAACAGCAGGTACTACTTGCACAAATCACTTTATTTATGATAACTATGGCTATGCATAATTATAATTTATTTAATCAATATTGAGCAAGCAGGCACTACAGTATACTGGCAGTCTGGCACACATCATTAACACTGACTGACTTCACAGTGAAAACTTTCTCTAATACAAAAATGCTTTATTCACAATGTACACTGACTAGTACGGTACCTGCTGCAGTTGCTGCCTGGCTTGGGGGTTCGGGTTCCACCGTTCCAGAGTCCAGTTCAGTTGAACTTAGTTCTCCTCCTCAGCGACGGCGACCTCACCTCATGTGACGTCACCGACCCGCTCGCGCTCGGGGAGAAGATAGAAGCAGTGCAGAGGAGGAAAGCTCCGCCTCCGCCAGTTAGCCGAATGACAGTCTGGAGACACACACAGAGTGGACGGTCCCACTGATCTATAAGCATGGGGGCGCCCGCGCCTGTCACTCTCCTACACACTAGCATTCAGATCCAGCAGCGAAGTAAGAATGAAGTGCCATGCCGCCGCCGGGGGCTATAGTGCGGGAGGCGGCCCATAGGAGGACAGGTGCGGGTGGGATTTTTTTTTCCGTCTAGTTTATTTTGCCGCCCCCCCCCAGAGCGCCCATGGCACTTGCCATGGAGTGCCATACCCTGGATACGCCACTGAGCGCGAACCCCTCCTGTCAGGAGAGCCGCCGATCAGCTCTCCTCTACTCGCGTCTGTCAGACGCGAGTGAGGAAGAGCCGATCAACGGCTCCTCCTGTTTACATCGTGATCAGCCGTGATTGGGCACGGCTGATCACGTGGTAAAAAGCCTCCGCCGGAGGCTCTTTACCAAAATCAGTGTAGCGGTGTGTCAGACTGACACACCGCTCCATCGATCGCCGCGATGCGCGCCCCCCCGGGCGCACAGCGGCTGTTATCCTTCAGGACGTCATATGACGTCCAGTGTGGATAACTGAACCACTTCCTGGACGTCAATTGCCTATTGACTGGGCGGGAAGTGGTTAAGCACTATTAAAATCACTGCTCCCGAAAAATCTGACGTTTTTAAAACTTTTTTTTGCATTGATACAAGTCCCCTGGGGCAGGACCCGGGTCCCCAAACACTTTTTATGACAATAACTTGCATATTAGCCTTTAAAATTAGCACTTTTGATTTTTCATGTTCGTGTCCCATAGACTTTAACGGTGTTCGCGTGATCGAACAAATTTTTTTCCTGTTCGCATGTTCTGGTGTGAACCGAACAGGGGGGTGTTCGGCTCATCCCTAGCTTGAAATACTACTAATCGCTTCTGCTGGGTTTCCTCCTAACACAATGACTAGTCCCCCGTCAATCATGGCCTCACTAACAGTCTGGAAGAAATTCACCCAGATGACATCTAAAGCACACCCGTCTCACAAACTACCAATCCCTCTCAGAACGATAATAACACATCTGCCAAATCTTAACCTACAAAACTGGCAGAAACATATGATTAGTAGCATATCAGACCTCTACAAAAAGATACTCTAAAAACCTTCACAGAACTCCAAAGAGAATACAACCTCCCTCAAACGGAAGTCTTTACATACATGAGGATCTCCCACTTTCTTCAAAAGTCTAAAATCCCCACTGAGGTTAAAATACCAGAACCGCTCCACAACTTCTACACATACACAACATACCCAAATCATGGTATCTCCACAACATACTCTGCACTTAGCGTCAACCGGCCCTACTCCCAACTCTCATCCCTTTCAAAATGGACAGAAGAACTAAAAATTACTGTCACCCCCGACATGTGGATGCATGCCTTTAAACACACCTTTACAGCCTCCCACTACTCTAATCACTGGGAATCGTACCAGAAGACAATACACAGGTGGTATCTCATGCCCTACCGTCTCTCCAAATTCTTCCCAAGACATCCCTCTACCTGTTGGAGGACCTGTGGAAGTGCTGGAACCATAGAACACATACTATGGTTTTGCAGATCCATAAACTCATTCTGGAAACAAATATTTGCTCTAATCTCCACAATATCACAGATTAGAACAACCCCTAATCCCTCACTAGCACTACTACACCTTGGGATAGAACCCCCCCCCCCCCCCCCCCAGGTCACGAGTGGTAATAGTACATCTACTTCTCGCAGCAAAACTGAACATCACTAAACTCTGGAAAACTACGGACTCCCCATCCATCTCCAATACAATCACAGATTTAAACCTTCAATGTGAAATGGAGAGACTAGTTTCTAGAAAAAACCTAAGTATGGAAAAGTTTTTGTATAAGTGGACATCCTGGCTCACACATCCAAAATGTACTGTAACTAACTGATGCTCTCCTTATATCGCAACTTCCTCCCAATTTCATATCTCCTCTTTATTTTCTTATTCTCCCCCACACTACGATATAGCAAAGATGCCTACCTGACTGGTAAACCCCACCCGTACATCGATAGGTCAGCCAGATTCCAGATTTTCGACCCTTAGTCAGATCGGTCAATGGAGCCGCCAATGTGGAAAAGTTGGGTACAAACCTCCTGTAGTATCCCACCATGCCCAGGAATGCACATACCTGCTTTTTTGTGAGGGGGCGGGGCCAATTCTGTATAGCCTCTACCTTGCTGACCTGAGGTTTCACCACCCCTCTACCCACGATATAGCCTAGGTATTTCACCTCCTCCATTCCCAAAGTATATTTTTCAGTGTTTATTGTAAACCCCTCCTTCCAAAGAGAGTCCAGCACTGCCTGGACTTTGGGCAAGTATGATTCCCAGTCTCTGCTAAAAATGACATCCAAGTACACTGAGGCATACTCCTGATGAGGTCGTAAAATCCTATCCATTGCTCGCTGGAACAGTTTGCAGTTCAAAAGGCATTCTTTTGTACTGAAAACTCCCCTCTGGGGTAGAAAAAGCAGTTTTCTCTCTAGCAGCCTTAATCAATGGGATTTGCCAATACCCTTTGGTAAGTCTAATGTAGTGATATACCTCGCTGGACCTGGTCTCTCAATAAGCTCATCTACCCGGGGCAAACCGTGAAACTTCATTAAGTTTCTGGAAATCATTGCAGAATCGCAGAGTCCCATTGGGCTTCGGTACCAACACAATCGGGCTCGACCACTCACTCTGTGATTCTTCAATAATCTCCAGGTCTAACATCTTCTTTACTTCCTCTGAAACAGCCTTCCTTTGAGCCTCTGGGATGCGGTAAATCCGGACAAAAACTTTGACTCCTGGTTCCATGATAATATCATGCTCCATAACACTAATTAGCCCTGGCAAGTCTAAAAAATTTTCTTTATTTCTCTGCAAGAACTCCTTTGCCTGCTGACTTTGAACTTGAGACAGGGTATTTGCTACTTGGACACTCTCCATCCCAACTCGAGGCTCAAGTCTTGCACTAGCCAGGGAGGTCATCTGTTCCCTGTCTGTCCAGGGCTTTAACAAGTTTACATGATATATCTGATACGGTTTCCTCTTGCCTGGCTGGTGGACTCTATAATTTACCTCTCCCACTTTTTTAACAACTTCAAAGAGGCCTTGCCATCTGGCCAATAATTTACTTTCCACGGTGGGAATCAACACCGCTACTCGATCCCCCACTTGGAAGTGCCTTATTTTAGCTGTCCTATCATAGACCTGGCGTTAGGCCTCCTGAGCTTTTTGCAAATATTCCTTGACTAGTGGCATCACAGTTAGGAGACTTTCCTGCATTTGGGAGACATATTCAAGAACACTCTTATGCTGAATAGGTTCACTTTCCCGTTCCTCTTTAACAAAGTCCAGTAGTCTGCGAGGTCTCCGCCCATATACCAACTGAAAGGGCAAAAACCCAGTGGAGGCCTGGGGCATTTCCCGGATAGAAAACAGGAGAGCTGTTAACAGGCAGTCCCAGTCTTTCCCATCCCTTTGTACTACTTTCTTGGGCAAAGACTTAAGGGTCTTATTAAAGCATTCTACCAACCCGTCCGTTTGGGGATGGTAGACAAATGTGCGCAGCTGTTTTACCTGGAACAGCTTGCATACATCGGCCATAACTCTCGACATAAACGGGGTGCCCTGGTCCATGAGTATTTCCTTGGGAAAACCAGTCCGTGTAAACAACTGGAATAATTTATTGGGTATGGGTTGTAGGAGACCTACTGGAAGGTGTCGTGGAGTCTTACTCTGAGCACACATGGAACAAGCAGCTATGAAGGCGGCTACATCAGCACGTAGACTAGGCCACCAGAATTGTTGAGAAATGGCCCAAAAGAGTTGATTCTTCCCAGGGTGGCCAGCAGCCTTGTGAGAATGATAAGTCTAAAGTACGGCAGTATGGAGACTCTCAGGGACACAGCAGCAGTCACAAGGTTTCTCAGGAGGAGCAGGTGACAATTTCTTGTAAAAGTAGCCACACGGATGCATAGCGCTCTCAGAGCTAGGACGTGGAGACAGAAGGAAGTATCAACCTCAAGGATAAAGGGTAACGTAGGATCAGGATGTGCCAACACAGGAGCAGAAACAAAGGCAGCCTTGAGACTCTTAAAGGCCTTAAATGAGTCCGGAGACCAACTTTGTGGGTTACCGTCCTTTCTGGTCATATCATTCAGGGGTTTGATCCAGGGACGAGAAGGCATGAATAAACTTCTGTTAATAATTGGCAAAGCCAAGAAAACATTGCAGAGGACATAGGTTTGGAGAATGAAGCAGTTTGAACCAGTCGGTAACGGGCAAATTACCACTAATTCCAATCACATCCCGGTTAATTTGAAAAATTGAGAGAAATATTGCCCCTGGGATAGTGTGGATTGAAAAAATGATGTGGATTGCCACCAAGAGATATATAAAAGTAAAAAAGTTTTATTTGTACATATTGTCACATGATTTAGCAAAAAATAAAGAGGTTTAAAAACAAGAATTGACATGCATTTATGTTGAAACCAAATACATATAGTCGCCCTATGCTTGTGACATATCAGTCAATTTGTACATAGCGGCGAAAAGCAACCAACATGTTTCGAATATTGGTAGCTGTATTCGTAGCAGCTTCCATTGAATTTTCTTCTTCAGGGTTAAAGTATTGGTTTATACATGGGTTGATATTTCTAAAAGGAGAAAAACATAATGTATGATAACAGTGTATTGCGATACATAATCATTGCATATCTTCAAATTCTGAACATCTCCCGTATGTGGGCAATTTAAAACACACAAAGACAAAAAAAGAAAAAAAAGGGGGGGGAGGAAGGGGAGGGGGGAAGAAGGAAAGGAACAAAAAAGTACCATAAATATTTGTTGGAAATACAGAGATTCATATTGTGCCTTGTGTATTCATATTTATGTGAATACTTACATCCCACTGTAGTTCAAATGTCATAAATGCATCTGTCTAAGTTCAAGACAGGAGAGCCAGCCAATTGGAAGGACTATCCTGATGGAGTGAAGGCCCAGCCAAATAATATGTAACCAAAATTCCAAATTAATAGTCGCACGGTTTCAGCAAAGGAAGCCAGCGACCATAATGGAAGTAAGCAGGACGTTCTGGAACTGGACTCAAAACAGCCCACCAAATCTCACAAGGAAGCCCAAAAAGAAGGGAGGGCTCAATGCTGGTCTCTATGAAAAAGCAACATAAAAATAAAGATAAAAACATAAAGGATATATATGTAAATAATTATATATAAGTGTCAATTTGGAACAAAAAAGTTCCCATCCCCAGAGGGGACAATTAAGTTTAAACAGTATGTAGTATATCCACTCCCTGGCTGTGCAGCAAACTAAGGGAGTGAAGTGAGGCTTTTTATGTGAACAGAGTTGACAGTGCAGCCAATCAGAGTAGTTTGAATATTAGCGCCAAAAAATTCCCGCCAAACGGCGGGAGGAGTTGGGGGCGGGATCCGGCTGTCAATTAAACTGTGCCTCTCCCTTCCTGAATAGGAAGGACCAGAGACAGAAGCGAGAGGAGCCCTCACATGGAAGGGCCGCCCTCGGACTGAGTGGCGTCCGGCGTCACCGCGTAATTACGCGGTGACGTCAGACGTCAACCCGGCCGCCAGCACAAAGAAAGGGCGGAAGTGTGCGGCGTTGAGAAAAAGTCCCGCGGCGCCAGCATAACATCTAAGCGGGCGCCGAAGAGGGACAAGGAGCAGATAAAAGTAAACTGCCCTGAGCATCTCAACTGCCGTGAGGAAATATTGGAGACAGGAGCTCATATATGCTTATATAGAAGTAACATAGTGCCTTGTCAGGGGCAATTAGTAAGAAAAGTAACAAAATTGTCCAAAAAAAAAAAAAGATTAATTAAAGAAATAGGCGTAGTGCACAAATAGGTAAGAGAAAGTTCACTAAACAACCCAATGCTGACCTGTAAACCAACAGAAAATACAAATGGTTTTTCAAAGAGGAAAAAAAAAAAAACTAAATATACACCTAGAGGACAGAGTACAGAGTGGGTACAACAGGGAGTTAATTCAATAATTCCCTATCAAATTTCCCAGACGAAAAACCCGGTAAAAAGGGTTTAAAATTGGTAGCTTGGTTGAGGCCAGGGGGGGAGGTGGCGTTAAGGGTCGAGATCCATCTCAGCTCCTTCTGAAGGAGACATTTATCAAAATCGCCCCCTCGGGGGCTGCGATGGACCCTGTCCAAAACAACCACCTCAATTTTTGGTATAGTACCACCGTGAACTTGAGCAACGTGTCTGCCGAGCGGGAGATCTGGATCTTTGTCCCTCATTGCTTTTAAATGTCGATATAGTCTTTGCCATAGTTTTTGTATAGTCTTACCCACATAGAAGCAATTACAGCTACATGTGAGTAAGTATACTATTCCAGTGGTTTGGCAGTTCGCATAATGTTTCGGTCGAAATTTTTGACCATTTGGTAAGTAAATATTTTTTCTAGTGTTCATATATTTACAATATGTACAGTTACCACATTGAAAGGTTCCAAATTATTTACAAGGATCACCCCTGGTGGTCCCCTGGAAGTCGCTCTGAACGAGCATATCCCGTAGAGATGTAGCTCGTCTATACGTAATGGCTGGTCTGGGAGGTACAAGTGGTCCTATCACAGAGGACATAGACCCACAGGTCGGGGCCACTGTAGGACTGCTGAAAGTTTCTCTGGGTCCATTGAATAACCAGCAGTGGAAATGACGATGGAACTCGCACTTCTCCAACTTACAATAGAGATTGTTTTCTCTCAGCGTCCTAAGCACATGACAGACATCTGTGTGGGACTTGGAAAATATGTAGGAGAGTGAAGAGGTACACATGACCTTAGCCACCTTCTGAAAGCATGTCTTACTGCATTGTGGCGACCAGGAGAGAACCTCAGCATGAAGCCAATCGAAAGAGGAGTTGTGCCTCTGTAACCAAAGGATAACCAATAACCAGTGGAAATTTAGGTGAGAAAATAACTTGGAATTGAATTATCTCATGATGAAGAGCCCCTACGGCCATGGACAATGAAGCAGTCTCATGAGTCATGGGCAGGCTGTAGAGGTCTCCCGTCAAGAGCCTCAATGACAAGTGGAGTGGCACGCAGCTGCAGCGGAATTGAATGCTTCGATACAGAGGCAGCATCAATGTACAGGCCTGCAGCCCCAGAGTTGATTAGAGTCTGTATCTTGACGGACGACTCAGCCGAAGAAAGGGTAACCGGAAACCAGGGGCCTATCCTTCTGGATAACTGGGGACGAAACAACGTCACCTAAGGTCTGTCCATGACAGGACCTCAAGGTTTGGGCGTTCCCTGGACGGGTAGGACAAGACTTCAAAAAGTGACCTGCCTGGCCACAACTAAGGCACAATCTCTCCCTCCTCCTAAGGGCTCTCTCGTCCGCAGAGAGACGCATGAAACCCAAGTGCATGGGTTCACCTTCACTGACCCGCCCAGTACCAGGAGGCATGGGAGGTGAGGGAGGCAAGGGTGGGACTGCAAAACACTCCTTAAAAGAGAGTCTTTCTCTGAGTCTGGCATCAATGAGTATGGCAAATGTGATCCACTTCTCCAGCTCAGTGGGTATATCTCGGGCTGCTATCTCATCCTTGATGGTATCTGAGAGACCATGAGAAAAAGCAGCCACGAGGGGCCGGCCTCATTGTTCCAAGCAACCTCTGCTCCCAGAGTACGGAATTCAATGGCTTAATCGTCAACAGTTCTTGTACTCTGTTTGATGGACATGAGGCACTTGGTAGAAGAAGTGGGGCGCGCGGGAACATCAAATACCCTTTTGAAGGAAGCCACAAATTCTGGGTAACTCTGGACAATGGGGTTTTGCATCACCCATAGAGTGTTTGCCCAGGCCAAGTCTCTCTCAGAAAGCAAAGATATCATGAAACCTACTTTGCTTCTGTCCGTGCTAAATGCCTGGGGCAGCATCTCAAAGTATACCTCAACCTGGTTGAGAAACCCTCCGCATTGGACTGGATCAACCCCAAATCACTGGGGAAACGGAGCAGAACCAGACATACTTCTTATAGAGGTAATACTCGAGGCAGGTGCAGCAGCAGGGACGGCCTGCAACACAGGTTGTACTGGAGCAGCCACAGTGGGAGATTTCAGGTGAACCGTGCGACTCAGGAGCGTTTGTAAAGCCATGGCAAACTGATCCATGCGGTGATCCTGCTCATCCAATCTGGAAAAAATATTACCAACAAGTGGATTGACTGCCTCTTCTGAATTCATGGACTTTGCCTACTGTCAGAAACCATGAATCAGACCCAAACAGAAGTACAGTTAAATCACACTTGTTTAATATTAAAAGGAAATAAAACAAATGCAGTCAAAACAGCCAAAGTTCGGTAACCGGAACCGATAGTCAGACAAGCCAGAAAGTCAGAAAGCCAGGGATCAGCATAGCGGAACAGCAAGCAGGATCTGGAGCCAGAAGGAACGTCAGCCAAGCAAGTCTTTAACAGGGACGCAGGAGATAGTCTCTGTGATGTTGACCAGGCAAAGGCAGAGATCATCTGGGCTAAAGTAAGTAAGACTGACGAGCAGGAAAACATCTGAGTCACTGTGGAGAGATGGGAGCTGGCAATTAACCGACACCTGAGCAGCCAGCTCGGAGAAGGAAGGGCTGAGCCCAGCCCTGACAGAACGTAAGTTAAAGCCGAACATTGGCCGTTTGCCCCGTTCAGGGAACACCCGAATTTGCATGGTGTTCGGCAGGTGTTCCCCCTGCCGAACGCCCTGCACTGCACTGCACTGCACTGCGTACTGCACAGTACATTCTGCGACCTGATTGCGTAAAGCCACATATGTAAACAAAATGAGTGATCGTGATAAATAAGGTTGCTTCAATAATATAGTGATATTAGTGCTTCACAAAAATGGTGTGTATACTTCGAAAGTCACTGACTATTCAATTCTAGTACAGTATATCTTATACAATGAGTAAAGTGCTAATAGTGCATAATAAATAACTGTGAACATGTGTCTTAAGGCTGGACACTGTATCTTATATACATTGAAGTTAAATAATCATAAAGTATAAACAAATCTTGGCAAACAGTTAATCTGAGAAAAGTCCTTGGTGATCTGAATGGGTGGGCGTGATCTATTCCTTCACCAGTAAAAAGGGCATGTAATTAGGTGACTGAATCACTTTCTTCCCGTGTCACCTCTGTGCTCTCTGACCTCTTACCTTATGTATGCTTAAAAACAGCATATGATTTTATCTCCCAGATATGGCGTATTGGCTTGGACTCGCCTCCAGGTATCCTCTGTTAGATGTTTCCAATGAACTGTTAATTGTTAAGGGTACTGGGTCTCTAATATTCCTACAGGAACTATCCTTTCCAGTGGGCTCCCAGATAGCTATGGGTGAAGAAAGAGGAACACTCTCGTAGTATGATAACATTTTAAAAGATTTATTTAAAATACTGCAAACAGCATAAACTCACATTTAAAAGCCGATACCCAGCGAAAATCCGTGAGTGCCAAACTCGTTCCTATGCGGCATCACTTCCGGTACTCCTCCACTCACGCCCTACGTCACGGTCATGTGACTTCATCAGGGGATTTCATTATCTGTAAGTGAATTCCAGTACGGCGACTGGCACATAGATATGTGCATAGCATCACTCATAGAAATGGGCATAGGCAAATGCGAATGCGTTCATGCATGTGGGAGTGTGCCAACATTTCTTGGCACCTGTCAGGCTTTATTAATTAATGCTCTTGCTCATCGTCAGTGCTGACTGGCCTTCAGCTTTCCCTGTGTCCTGAGTGTATCCTGTATCTGGCTTCCGTGGATGAAATGGCTTGTATTGACATGATTCTGGATTGTGTTTGTACCTCTGCCCACCTGTTCCTGACCTTGGCTTCATTCCTAACCATGCTTCTGTACCTCGTTGCCCACCTGCTACTGACTTTAGCCTCGGCTGGTCCAGCATGCATCACATCTGCTCCTGGCCTGATGTCCTGCTTGGCTTCTTAAGCTTTCATCTCCTGCTGCAAGTTCTGCTATCAACACCTGCTGACACTCGTGTTCCTCCTGTCCCTCAGCACCATCTCTTCCACCTTCAGTGGGGCCTGGGCTGCAAATACAAGGGAGGCCAACCTCGTCAATTCAGTCTCCTAACAGGTGAGTGACCCCTGAACCCTGGGGCAGCCAGTCAGCAGCAGGACACAGCCCAGATATGCAGGATGCCAGTCCCATGGAATCTAGTACTGATGGAAGGTATTTTTCATGTACAGTCATAAAATTATTCAAAATACAATGTACATAACAAGCATATGAACTGAGCCAAGTATACAGGAAATATATTTATGGTCATGGCCCTAAGACCAATATGGATCACATAAACACGTGACATACAACATAAATAGAGCTGAGGTGTGCCTTGGTGGTCTGGTTGGTATGCCAAGAAAAGGGGGCATACCCAAGGTAAGTAATGGGTAATTATGGAGAAGAATGTGTTAAGAAATGCTCTGAAAAAGCGAAGGGAGGGAGGGTATCGTGCACTGAAACTGACAAAGATCATGGGCGAGTGGGCTGCTTAAATACCCCCCAGGCTCCTCCCATAAACTCATGCCACCATACTGGTCTTTTTTACTTATGGTCGTGACCCTAAGACCGAGACTGATATGGATCGCAAGACATACAACATAAATAGACCTGAGGTGTGCCTTTTCGGTCTGGTCGGTATGCCAAGAAAAGGGGGCAAAAGACTCAGGGTAATAATTCTTTATTGGTTCAGTGATTTATTGAGTCTGTTTGGTGAAGGACTCTGTCATTTCCAGCTTAGGATTTGGGATGTACTTAGCGAAGCAAGTGGACTTCCATCTGCCTAACTTGACCCCGTGGTCAGGTACCCCATGCTGGGATGCAGCAGAAGCTGCTCCAATCCGGAAAGAATGTCCAGAGAGCTGCCTGGGGTCAAGGCCCAAGTTGACTAGAAAAATCCTGACATGTCTGATGAACTGGCTGCCACTTAGGGGGCCGTTCGGAAAGGGTAGCAGCAGGCTACTATCAGTTTGGCTGGGTAGTGGGAACAGTAGTCGGTCAAGTACCGCCACTGGGCACCAGGCGTTGTTGGTTTGAAACAGGTTGATGTCAACCCCAGGACCGGTTTGTTGGGTTTTGGAGACTGTAAGATGCAGAGAGTAGCGGTCCTGAAAACTAGTTAGGTGATGTCTAAGCAGTGTTTGACTGCCGGTGCCGTTAACAGTAAATTCAGTAGGTCGCAGAAAGCCATAAAAGGCCAAATAGATGGCCGCTTGGATGACCAGGCTGGGCAAAAGTCCAAACGGACAATGGGTAAGGATTTCAGACATGCCTCTGAAGATGGCACTCGTGAAAAGTAGGCGTTTGCCACTGGCTACGGGCTGGTGCCCCATAGGAGAGACCTGGCAGCATGGGCCGTAAATACTGATTATTTACTGAGGTCCTGTAAGGACAGAAAGTGCTGGACGCAGGCTAGGTATAGCCTATTGCAAGAAAGGGCCAGCTGCGTGTGGCAAAATGAAATGAAGGCTAAGACCTGTCTAACGTCACCAATTGCTGCCCCGGGCAAGAGCCCAAAAATTTTCGGTAAGTATTTCAAGTGTGTTGCGAGCCAGGGAGTGGTTATGGAGATGGGTTGCGTTGGCAAAGTGTGACTTCAGTCCATCATCAGCAACGACCAGGGTGGGACAGGAATAGTTGTTGGGTCGGCTCCAGGCTCCTGCTGGAAAAACAAAGTAAAGTAGAAACAGGACAGCGCATCAGCTGCAATATTGCATTTGCCTGGAACATATTTGCAGAAAATGTTTAAACTGGTGATGGAGTGACAGCTGCAGGAGCCTGCGCAGGAAGGACATGATGGGGAGTGACTTGGATCTGCATTTATTGATGATGTCGGCCATGGCCTGATTGTCCGTGAAGACCACTGTTTGTCTAGTCCAGGTGTGGCCCCAGACCTGGGCAGCTGCTACAATGGGATACAGCTCGAAGAGTGATGAGGACTGGGTGAATCCAGGGACTAAGAGGATTTCTGGGGGTCAAGGCTCAGAAAACCAGTGGTGGCTGAAAATGGCCGCAAAGCCCGTGGAGGCTGTGGCATTGGTGAACACCTGAGGTGACTGAGCTGATACTGCCGAGATGAACATTGAAATTCCGTTCCAGTTGGTGAGGAACTCGCCCCACAAAGCTAAGTCTGCTACTGCTGCTTGGTCTAGTTTGAGAACTCGGTCTGGATCTTGCACTGGTGTGAGAAAGACTAAAAGCCAAGATATAAAGGACCGCCCTTGAGGAATAATCCTCATGGCGAAGTTGAGCATCCCTAGTAAAGATTGCAACTGCCTTCTGGAGCACCCTTGCAACAGTGTGAAGTCGTGGATAACTGTCATGATATGGGCTAGTTAGTCAGGAGGCAGGCTAGTTTGCATGGCACGCGTATCCAGAGTGACACCTAGGAAGTTTGATAGATTATGCCGGGCCTTCCACTTTATGCTCGGCTATGGGCATGTTAAGGTTGCTGAACACTATTATCAACTTGTCTAAAAACTGTCATGGGTGTGCTTGGTTGTTCGATGAGTAGGGAGTCATCGAGGTAGTGAATGACCGTCTGACAGTGGGTCTGGTGTGACAGAATCCATGAGAGGGCCTCAGAGAAGACGTTGAACAGTCACGGGCTGCTCTTGAACCCGAAGGTCAGCTTGGTGGCGAAGTAATAAGACTCCATCCACTTAATACAGTGCCACCGCGAGAGGGATGGTGCAATAGGGAGGAGTTTGAATGCATCTGAGATGTCTGCTTTGGACAGGCAGGTGCCCGGACCTATCCCAATGATGGCCTGGATGGCCAGGTGTCAGGTCACCTGAGGCTGGGTGACAGATGCACACTGTTGGAGTCAGGAGTGCACCGCTAAGGTAGTGGACCCTATGACTGACCCTACGACTGCTGCGGATGGAACTCCGGGAGGTGTAGGAAGGCAGCTCCACTGGAGCACCAACATGGATCCCATTGGGAGCTAGAGCATAGATTCCCCAGGGCGCGGAGTCTAAGAGCCAGCAGGTGTTCACCAGAGCCTCTAGTGTTGAGGATAGACTGCTCTGCAACTGGCTTCAGGTCGTGGCCCCCAGGGTCTCCCAGCTCACGCTCATGGTAGGCTACAGGAGAGAGAGGAAGGAAGCAGCAGCCTGGAACAACAAGGATAGTCATGAGATTAGCCAAAAGGTCAGGGCAACAAGCAGATAGGGATAGTCAAAGAACACGCCAAAGGTTGGTATATGAAGCAGACGAGGACAGTCAAGAACAAGCCAAGGTCGGTAAACAGGATCAGACGTAGGACACAGAGCAATGAGCACACGGAAGCCTAAACACACAATATTGATCAGCACGGCTGGCTTACAGTGCACAAGTTAATATAGAGTTCCCTGATAGGGCCTGGGGTGGAGCCATGCTTTAAGGAGAGATTACTTAAGCAACTAGGTGAAGGGCGGCTGGTCTCTCAAACTGAACACATGGAGAGGTAAGAAACATTTCTGCAGATCCATGACAGTACCCCCCCTCTTACGAGGCCTCCCCCTCCTCCGCCTGGGCCCAGGCTTAGAGGGAAACCTCAGATGAAACCCCCTAACAGACGAGGCACAAAGACCTCAAATGCAGTGATCCAAGACCTCTCCTCAGGATCAAACCTTTTCCAATGCACAAGGTACTGAAGAATGCCTCTACGGAGCCGAGAATTCAGAACTTGACTAACCACATACTTTAGATTATCCTCAGAGACTGGAACCGAGGTAGGGAGAGGGCGAGAGGACTTATTGAGGACTAAAGGCTTTTTAGGAATGGACAAGGACATGAGAGGACCAGCAGGAATCTGAGGAGGGTCCCCCAGACCCTTAAAGATGAGCTGGACATCCAGCACAGGACCATCAGACTGGGCAGAGGTCAGTGGATCCCTGGGGTCAGGTTGGATAGAAGGTGACATGTCACAGGAGTCAAGCTGGATAGCTGAAACACAAGCAGAATGCAGAGAGCTCTGAAAAAAAGTTTAAAAACTCCACCTGGCCGAATGAGGCAGTATATCCAAAGGATGGATTGAGCCTCTTAGACAGGTTTGAAATGACATAGTAGTAGTAGGGTGAGGCCAGGTTACAGAAGGTCCTGAATAAGAAAAAGCAGGAGGCTCACTGGGCATGAGCTGGACTGGCATAACTGGTGCAAAGGCTGACTGAATAGCATCGCCAGGTGTAGCGACTACATGAATCGCATCACAAGGCATAGCAACTGTGGAACTTGCCGACAAGTTATCCTGGCTGTGCATCCAAGGGAGTTTAGGAACAGGCAATGGTAAATGGTTATGCAAACTGGAGTGAATGATCGGTTCAGGTTCACAGGTAGTGAAGAGTGCCACATGACCTAGAGAGTGCATCAGCCTGACTATTGCAGGACACATCCCATAAATCGCTATATGCAGCGGGAAGAGCATAAGATACTGGGATGGTGGCAACAGGAAGTTTCTCTTTTGGAGCAACCTTGAGTAGGCAGGATGAAACAGGAGGAACCCCAAGCCAGGATCTGTCCAGCAGTCCAGTCAACGTGTGGAGAATGGAGTGGTAATCAAGGAAGACCCAAAACAATAGGAGTTAAGGCCTTAGGTAAGATAAGGAAGAATATCTACTCCTGGTGGAGTGTCCCTACCGACACCTTAACAGGGAGGGTCTGGAAGTGGATAGGGCCCCCTGGAAGAACAGTGCCATCAATCGCCAAGACCACCAATGGCGTGGTGAGGGGCAAAAGGGTGAGTCTCATGGAACATGCAGTTCCCCAGCAGCTCCGGAATCCAGATATGCCGAGACCGAATGAGAAGAAGTGCCAACACGAAGGAACACAGAAAGAAGAAGACGAGAAGGCGAGGGGTGATATTTCTGGGTCCAATACTCCACCTTCCAGATGTATTAGAACTGAGCATTTTTCTGGACGAAGAGAGCAAGGGTCACGAAAAAAACCTTTGGCCCCACAATAGAGGCACAGTCCCAGAGTTCTGTGCCTACTAGACATGTGCACACTGAAATATTTTGTTTCGGAATTTCGTTTTCGTCCGAAAAATGTATTTATTTAGTTACTCCCGAAATTTGTTTTTATTTATTTTGTTTCGTTAAAAAATGCATTTGTCCGAAAATCCGAATTAATTAAGGTCGAATCTGTCATTGAAGGCTTATGGTGTCCGTTGAATGTTCTAAGAAGATTCGACAAAGCAGCTAAACTGTACGGCGCCGCAATCGTGCATTTCCAGTCGAATGCTCCGTCCACAAGCTATAGTAGAATTCTAATGTTGTATGACTAGTAATAATTATATTTATTAATTATTATTACTAGTCAACCAACATTAGAATTCTTCTATAGCCTATGGGCGGAGCATTTGACCATAAATGTCCGTTTGTGGCGATCGTATGTTTTTAGCTGCTTCGTCGAATCTTCATGTCTCTATAATGTCGAATCTTTTCTCTCTATGTCAAATATTCTTGGACTAATAGAGTTAGGTTAGGCACATTCGACCGCAGGTTCGATAGACACAGATCCCTATTGTCACCGTCATGTTGAATCTTCTATCTATATCGAACTGTTGTAGCAACGAAACGAAAATAAAACATTTTTTATGTCGGATCTTTCGGATTTTGGATTCTGCACGTTCGTTATCGTTTGCTAAAACGAACGCGAAAATCCCAGAAATTCGGACGAAAATGCATTTGGACGAAAACTAATGCACATGTCTAGTGCCTAGCGCGTTCCTCAGGAGATAGCCTGGTCTGGCCCAGCTGCATAGGTTCCTCAGCTGGCAGGAGGTGCTCCTCGGGTCAAAGAGAGGGGAGCTCAGGCTGCCTAAAGACCAAGGGAGTGCTGGCGTCTTTTTTCCAGGGCCCTCTCCTGAAAGCGAATATCGATCTGGTTAGACAAGGAGATGACACTGTCCAGATCACCAGGGATGGGTCTTCCCGCTAATTCATCCTTCACTTTGTCAGAGAGGCCATGTAAAAAGGCTGCAACTAAGGCCTTATTATTCCAGCTCAGCTCAGCAGTCAAAGTATGAAAATGAAGAGCGTACTGTCCCACAGAAGCGGACTCTTGACAGAGACGTAAAATGGCGCTGGCCACTGAAGAGACACGACCTGGTTCCTCAAAGATATTCCGAAAAAGTTTCAATAAGTCAGACAGGCTAGAAACCACTGGATCATTCAGTTCCCACGCCTAACGCCTCGCCGGACTTGAGGGATATAATATAGGCTAGCTACTTTCGCCCGATCGAACAGGAAGTTTTGGGGCTGGAGTTCAAAATGAATTGTGCCCTGGCTAAGGAACCCCCTGCAGTGTGAGGTTGCTGAGACGATATTGCGTTTGCAAGGGTCTCAAATGAGTGGCAGGCTGCTGAGACGATTTTTGCATGGCTGCAAGGGTCTCAACGGGTGTTAGGTTGGTAAGATGGTATTGCATAGTTGCAATGGTCTCAAATGAGAGTCGGGTTGCTGAGACGGTTTTGTGACGTTGCAAGAGTCTCAGTACTTTGCGACTCAAAATGAAATAAGGACAATGTTTGTATGATTTGTAAGTTCGTAGGGGGAACTAACAAACGTCATGGGAGACAACAAATGGTAACGAATTGATATGACATAAAAAATGTGGTAATAAATCTAACCTGCGACAGTGAGCCGTGCAAGTGAGTTTGCATATGACTGCAGCGGGTGTGCAATGTATTGGGGAAGTGTGGTGTGGTGCCGTGCATGAGGCACTTAGAAATACGTTTGGTATAGTAACACAGATGAGAGAAGAAGTGCATAAGAATGATTCGTAAGTTCCACTACCACTATGGAAACTGAACATATGACTTGGGTGACACAACGAGTGGCCACGAATTGACATGACAAAACATGGTAACTAAACCTACCTGCGACAGTGGGCCGTGCGACTGAGTTTGCATCGGACTGTAGCGGGTATACAACATATCAGAAGAGTGTGGTGTGGCACCATGCATGACGCACACAAAATTACTTGGTTTGGCAAATAAACGGGAGAAGAACCATGCACGAACGGTTCGTAAGTTTTGGAAATGAACACACGGCATGGGGGAAACAAGTGTAGCGGGCATGTAAATTTGGGGGGGACATCTCAGTTATTCAACCCAGATGTACTAATTCTTAGGGAGTCAGAGAATCCCTTTTGCGGTTCTCGGAGGACTCTGGTGGTGCAAGGTTCCCTGCGGCCCTCAGGTGGCGTTGTCTCCCTGGGCCGGAGTTGAACCCGCACCGCAAGACTGTTCCTTTTTGTCCTTTCCTGGCGCTGGTACAGCGGGGCGGGGAACCCGCTGTGACGCAAAGGGAGAGGAGATAAAAGGGGCGGACGCCCTGACCTTGGGGTTCAGAGTTGGAGGACGCAGCCGCGCCCAGGCACCTTCAGCCTGGGTGCTGGCGTTCCGGAGTTCCAGGCCCAGGTGCCCTTGACCTGGTCGGAGTGAGGGATGGAGTCCATCCCAGGCACCTTAAGCCTGGGATGAGGTACTATGACCAAGGCCTGGGGCCCAGTAACTTCGACTGGGTTCCGCGAGGGTGGAGGAGTCCGAGGGGCCCTAAGGTGTTGGGACCCGTATCTGAGGTGAGGAGGCCGGGGAGTGTAACCCTTCCGAAAAGCCCGGTACAGCATTAATCCGGTGACGGCGGTGCATCTAGTAACTCCCTTAGAGGGATGTCTTCTCCCTGACAGGGGCTGCAACGTAGCGAAGGTAACTCCAGTTCCTGTTCATTAGAGTCGCTGGAAGAGACTCTGGAGCCAAAAAGTACATTTTACAGCCACTGTGCTCAAACCAGGCCCTGCACTCCTCTGTGGCGTCCTTCCCCACCTCAGGGCAGCCTGTACTAGATTCAACCCTGAATAAGAAAAAGCAGGAGGCTCACTGGGCATGAGCTGGACTGGCATAACTGGTGCAAAGGCTGACTGAATAGCATCGCCAGGTGTAGCGACTACATGAATCGCATCACAAGGCATAGCAACTGTGGAACTTGCCGACAAGTTATCCTGGCTGTGCATCCAAGGGAGTTTAGGAACAGGCAATGGTAAATGGTTATGCAAACTGGAGTGAATGATCGGTTCAGGTTCACAGGTGGTGAAGAGTGCCACATGACCTAGAGAGTGCATCAGCCTGACTATTGCAGGACACATCCCATAAATCGCTATATGCAGCGGGAAGAGCATAAGATACTGGGATGGTGGCAACAGGAAGTTTCTCTTTTGGAGCAACCTTGAGTAGGCAGGATGGAACAGGAGGAACCCCAAGCCAGGATCTGTCCAGCAGTCCAGTCAACGTGTGGAGAATGGAGTGGTAATCAAGGAAGACCCAAAACAATAGGAGTTAAGAACTTAGGTAAGATAAGGAAGAATATCTACTCCTGGTGGAGTGTCCCTACCGACACCTTAACAGGGAGGGTCAGGAAGTGGATAGGGCCCCCTGGAAGAACAGTTCCATCAATCGCCAAGACCACCAATGGCGTGGTGAGGGGCAAAAGGGTGAGTCTCATGGAACATGCAGTTCCCCAGCAGCTCCGGAATCCAGATATGCCGAGACCGAATGAGAAGAAGCGCCAACACGAAGGAACACAGAAAGAAGAAGACGAGAAGGCGAGGGGTGATATTTCTGGGTCCAATACTCCACCTTCCAGATGTATTAGAACTGAGCATTTTTCTGGACGAAGAGAGCAAGGGTCACGAAAAAAACCTTTGGCCCCACAATAGAGGCACAGTCCCAGAGTTCTGTGCCTACTAGACATGTGCACACTGAAATATTTTGTTTCGGAATTTCGTTTTCGTCCGAAAAATTTATTTATTTAGTTACTCCCAAAATTTGTTTTTATTTATTTTGTTTCGTTAAAAAATGCATTTGTCCGAAAATCCGAATTAATTAAGGTCGAATCTGTCATTGAAGGCTTATGGTGTCCGTTGAATGTTCTAAGAAGATTCGACAAAGCAGCTAAACTGTACGGCGCCGCAATCGTGCATTTCCAGTCGAATGCTCCGTCCACAAGCTATAGTAGAATTCTAATGTTGTATGACTAGTAATAATTATATTTATTAATTATTATTACTAGTCAACCAACATTAGAATTCTTCTATAGCCTATGGGCGGAGCATTTGACCATAAATGTCCGTTTGTGGCGATCGTATGTTTTTAGCTGCTTCGTCGAATCTTCATGTCTCTATAATGTCGAATCTTTTCTCTCTATGTCAAATATTCTTGGACTAATAGAGTTAGGTTAGGCACATTCGACCGCAGGTTCGATAGACACAGATCCCTATTGTCACCGTCATGTTGAATCTTCTATCTATATCGAACTGTTGTAGCAACGAAACGAAAATAAAAAAATTTTATGTCGGATCTTTCGGATTTCGGATTCTGCACGTTCATTATCGTTTGCTAAAACGAACGCGAAAATCCCAGAAATTCGGACGAAAATGCATTCGGACGAAAACTAATGCACATGTCTAGTGCCTAGCGCGTTCCTCAGGAGATAGCCTGGTCTGGCCCAGCTGCATAGGTTCCTCAGCTGGCAGGAGGTGCTCCTCGGGTCAAAGAGAGGGGAGCTCAGGCTGCCTAAAGACAAAGGGAGTGCTGGCGTCTTTTTTCCAGGGCCCTCTCCTGAAAGCGAATATCGATCTGGTTAGACAAGGAGATGACACTGTCCAGATCACCAGGGATGGGTCTTCCCGCTAATTCATCCTTCACTTTGTCAGAGAGGCCATGTAAAAAGGCTGCAACTAAGGCCTTATTATTCCAGCTCAGCTCAGCAGTCAAAGTATGAAAATGAAGAGCGTACTGTCCCACAGAAGCGGACTCTTGACAGAGACGTAAAATGGCGCTGGCCACTGAAGAGACACGACCTGGTTCCTCAAAGATATTCCGAAAAAGTTTCAATAAGTCAGACAGGCTAGAAACCACTGGATCATTCAGTTCCCACGCCTAACGCCTCGCCGGACTTGAGGGATATAATATAGGCTAGCTACTTTCGCCCGATCGAACAGGAAGTTTTGGGGCTGGAGTTCAAAATGAATTGTGCCCTGGCTAAGGAACCCCCTGCAGTGTGAGGTTGCTGAGACGATATTGCGTTTGCAAGGGTCTCAAATGAGTGGCAGGCTGCTGAGACGATTTTTGCATGGCTGCAAGGGTCTCAACGGGTGTTAGGTTGGTAAGATGGTATTGCATAGTTGCAATGGTCTCAAATGAGAGTCGGGTTGCTGAGACGGTTTTGTGACGTTGCAAGAGTCTCAGTACTTTGCGACTCAAAATGAAATAAGGACAATGTTTGTATGATTTGTAAGTTCGTAGGGGGAACTAACAAACGTCATGGGAGACAACAAATGGTAACGAATTGATATGACATAAAAAATGTGGTAATAAATCTAACCTGCGACAGTGAGCCGTGCAAGTGAGTTTGCATATGACTGCAGCGGGTGTGCAATGTATTGGGGAAGTGTGGTGTGGTGCCGTGCATGAGGCACTTAGAAATACGTTTGGTATAGTAACACAGATGAGAGAAGAAGTGCATAAGAATGATTCGTAAGTTCCACTACCACTATGGAAACTGAACATATGACTTGGGTGACACAACGAGTGGCCACGAATTGACATGACAAAACATGGTAACTAAACCTACCTGCGACAGTGGGCCGTGCGACTGAGTTTGCATCGGACTGTAGCGGGTATACAACATATCAGAAGAGTGTGGTGTGGCACCATGCATGACGCACACAAAATTACTTGGTTTGGCAAATAAACGGGAGAAGAACCATGCACGAACGGTTCGTAAGTTTTGGAAATGAACACACGGCATGGGGGAAACAAGTGTAGTGGGCATGTAAATTTGGGGGGGACATCTCAGTTATTCAACCCAGATGTACTAATTGTTAGGGAGTCAGAGAATCCCTTTTGCGGTTCTTGGAGGACTCTGGTGGTGCAAGGTTCCCTGCGGCCCTCAGGTGGCGTTGTCTCCCTGGGCCGGAGTTGAACCCGCACCGCAAGACTGTTCCTTTTTGTCCTTTCCTGGCGCTGGTACAGCGGGGCGGGGAACCCGCTGTGACGCAAAGGGAGAGGAGATAAAAGGGGCGGACGCCCTGACCTTGGGGTTCAGAGTTGGAGGACGCAGCCGCGCCCAGGCACCTTCAGCCTGGGTGCTGGCGTTCCGGAGTTCCAGGCCCAGGTGCCCTTGACCTGGCCGGAGTGAGGGATGGAGTCCATCCCAGGCACCTTAAGCCTGGGATGAGGTACTATGACCAAGGCCTGGGGCCCAGTAACTTCGACTGGGTTCCGCGAGGGTGGAGGAGTCCGAGGGGCCCTAAGGTGTTGGGACCCGTATCTGAGGTGAGGAGGCCGGGGAGTGTAACCCTTCCGAAATGCCCGGTACAGCATTAATCCGGTGACGGCGGTGCATCTAGTAACTCCCTTAGAGGGATGTCTTCTCCCTGACAGGGGCTGCAACGTAGCGAAGGTAACTCCAGTTCCTGTTCATTAGAGTCGCTGGAAGAGACTCTGGAGCCAAAAAGTACATTTTACAGCCACTGTGCTTAGCAACCGTTGGTGAAACCTCAACGGTTTAGTTTTCTTTGAGGATTGTGCCTTGACCTACTCCCCACCAATACTGAACTGTTCTATGGGTCTCAAACTGTCTGCTTGCAAAGGACTATTTGTTTGCCGTTATGGAATAAATAAGTGTTGGACCTTTTCAGTGTGTGGTACACCAATTACTGGGAGCAAAGGGGGTTATCAGCAGAACAGACTTGGCTCCGAGCGTATACACAGCCCGAAGGTAATCTGGTGCTGGCCTTCACCTCTACATGCAGTAATCTAGAGGACATGGGTCGTGGCGCACCTCGCTCTCCCCTTTAAAGTACCCCTAGACCAGAGCCAAAGTAACCGCTAAAGAAGAGAGAGAGGGTGAGGCCGCTACACAAGGAATGGTAACGTTTAGGACATGATACGAATGCAAAGTAATGACTGCTACCTGCGACAGTGAGCTGTGCGACTAGGCTCGAATTGGACTGTAGAAAGTATGCAACGTATCTCATAGGAATCGGTTGTAGAGAGAAATTACTCTGATACGAATCGGTTCTAAAAAGTATGAAATTAATCCGATACGAATTAGTAGTAAGGAGTAATAAATTAATCTGATACGAATTGGTTGTATAGTGTATTCCAGCCCTTACTGAAACCGAACACATACCAACCACTCAGCACCCACCAGGCTAATCAAAGTGCAGACAAGGTGGGGCGTGGCCGACCGGAGCTGAAGATGACTGCTTAAGTTGAGAGCTCCTCATCCCAGAGACGACAGCGGAACGACTACGGCCCACACAACTACACCATCCACGGCCAGCCTAGCTGCAGAACCTCTCCTGCATACAGGAATCATGTCCAGGAAGAGATACACGGACTACAAGCCGCAGAAACTGACCGAGTTTGCCTTTAAGCCTGCGGAGAAGGTCAGTGGGATCAAAGATGGCGCCGGCTCTGCCGCGCCGAGGGACCAACGGGCCTCTTACACTGACCTTCCGGACGCTGATCCGGATAATCCATGCCTCCCTGAGCCCCCAGGCAGCTCCGATCACCTCCCCGAATGTGACCCCCTCACTAGCAGCCCCGCAAAGGCTAGAATGCGTCTTGACGCGCTGCCGCACCAGACGGCACAGGCACTAATTGAGGCCCCGGCTTTCAACCCCTTCTCCTCAAACCAGGCCCTGCACTCCTCTGTGGCGTCCTTCCCCACCTCAGGGCAGCCTGTACTAGATTCAACCCTGAAAGATATGCTATTATCACTACAATCCTCTCTAATGACTGATCTCTCCTCACTCTTTACGAAAGTTACATCTGACATACACTCATTAGATGAAAGAGTGTCGACCATAGAAAGAGGTATGACTGAATGTGCCTCCACGGTGAATGGGGTTATAGATGCATATGAAGACATTAAAGAAGAACAAGCAAGGCTGCGCACCAAGCTGTCCGATTTAGAAGACAGATCTCGCAGAAACAATGTTAAGCTCCGTGGGGTCCCTGAAACAATACCACCAGCTGACCTACCCAAATACGCTAAAGAGCTTATGCACATCATACTCCCTGAAGCGTCACCCAGAGATTTAATAATTGACAGAATACACAGGATTGCTAAACCATCCCATCTCGCTGCCACTGTCCCCAGAGATGTACTCATGAGAGTGCATTTTTTTCACGTTAAAGAAAATCTCATGTATGGGGTTCGAACTAAATCCCCCCTTCCTGCTCCCTTTACTGATGTGCAATTGTTCCCAGATCTGTCCAAATTCACGCTCCAACTCAGAAGACAACTAAACCCAATCACTAAGGGGCTCCAAAACCACAAAATCCAATATAAATGGAGACACCCAGCCACTCTCCTTATCACTAAAGATGGCAAATCGCATGTGGTCAACGACCTTACTGCAGGCCTGAATCTGCTCCATGCCTGGGGTATATTGCCGGAACCACCCGCTCCTCTTCCTCCACGCAACAGCAACACCCAAGCACGCCGTAACCTGGACCAAAACTTCGCCTAGGTGACCACCAGTTCCACCACTATGGTGGGCCGAACAACTTGTTTCTTTTTTTTTTTTCTCTCTCATACGCCTCTGGGATGTCAGAGTATATTTTTGAAGACTTCAGTTCTCCTTGTTCAGACTGTTTTTACCCCCTTTCGGAGGTCGCAGCGGTATTACGCTCCACCTCTATTTACCACCTCAGTTGAGCACCACAATTATAGTGGTCTTTTGCTACAGTTACTATTTCATACTAGCATAGCGCATGCTCCTCAGAGTCGCGCCTTTATTCTGTTAAACGCTGACTGTGTCCAGATTTTTGTTTCCTGTAAAGTCTTTATTTTTTATTTTTTTTTATCTCTTTTTTTCTCTCTTGTACTGTTACCATTTTGACATATTGCTCTATTCACGGCTCTAGCATTCACTTTGGGGGAGGACCCGGATCCTTTCTTCTCCAGCCACGACTACCTGGGCCCATCTGACGACATACCGGATACCTACCAACTAACTGTAAGTGCAGACCTATCCCCATAGTCTTGCCCACACTTACACAATGCCCATCAATTTTCTGTCCTTGAATGTTAATGGGCTTAATCACCCAGCTAAACGCCACTCCCTGTGGAAAACTGTCCAAGCTCTTCACAGCGACGTTGTTTGCATTCAAGAAACACACCTACTACAAACCGACATACGGCTGTGCACCAACCGGCTGTTTCCCCACGTCTTCCATGCACACTATGCCTCTAAAGCCAGAGGCGTTATGATAGCAATTAGAGACAAGGTTGATTTCCACCTATCCTCTGTAACCCTTGACCCGGAGGGGCGTTACATAATCCTAGTCTGCACCATCGGCAAGACACCATACACCATCGTAAATCTCTATGCCCCAAATACTCACCAGATTAACTTTATCCGCAAGATCTTCAGACTCATTAAATCTGTGAAGAAGGGCCACCTCATAATTTGCGGGGACTTCAACATAGTCCCAGATATTCACTTAGACTCCACTTCTGCTGCGAAAAGGAGACCTTCCCCTTTGAAAGGGCTACTAACGGCTCATGACTTGCTTGACGTATGGAGGTGCCACCACGGCACTGAAAAAGACTATACTTACTTCTCTCATAGCCAAAATTCTTACTCCAGAATTGATATGTTTCTGTCCGACAAATGGGTACTACAAAAAATTGTTGCCTCCGCAATCCACACCACCACATGGTCAGACCATGCCCCTATCTCACTTTCCATTGACGATTCTAAACGCACCCACAACTCATTTATCTGGAGAGTTAATAACTACATTCTACAACACAAGGACTACGCTCCAGAGATAGCAGCCCACATTAGTGATTTTTTTAAATTTAACGAAGGCTCAGTGTCTGACCCTAACGTGGTGTGGAGTGCGCACAAGGCTTATATGCGGGGAATCCTGATGAAAATTAATGCGGTACATGGGAAGAAGAGAACGCAGCGAATAGACGAACTTTCCTACCAGATAGTAGACCTAGAAATGCACCACAAAACTAACCCCCACACCCCTTTACCTGACCAGCTAACGTCCCTAAGACAGGAGCTTCGCTCTTTACTACTACATTCCTTTGACCGTATCCAACAAAAATTAAAAGCCACCACTTACTCAACTTCCAACAAGGCTGGGAAACGCATGGCACAGCGTCTTAAAGGTAGACGTGTTAAGTCCAAAATACAACACCTGTACCACCCTCATACTCACACCCCCTTGACGAACCCACAGGACATCGCCAACGCATTTAGTGACTATTATAAAGACCTGTACAATTTGAATGTAGATCCGAACACCCCCCAACCCTCTCAAGACGACATTAACCGCTTTCTTAATGACTTGCACCTGCCTGTTCTGACACCCGATCAAATCAAACATCTGAATGCTCCGTTCTCGGAACATGAAATACGGAAAACAATACGTTCTATTCCCGCTGACAAAGCCCCTGGTCCCGACGGATTCTCGGGAGAATATTATAGACAATTCTCTGACCAATTGATCCCACACTTGGTTGAGATATTTAATAACGCTGCCTCCTCTTCTCAGTTCCATAATGACATGTTAAACGCTCTTATAATTACGATACCCAAACCAGGGAAGGAGCCGACCTGTCCTCAAAATTTCCGCCCGATATCCCTGCTAAATTTGGATATCAAGCTATACGCTAAAACTATAGCAGCGAGAATGATCGACATAATGCCCACACTGATCCACAAAGATCAATCAGGCTTCACAAAAGGCAGACAGGCATCAGATGCCACGAGGAGAATGATAAACATCATACATCAAGCGGAAATTACTGGAATGCCTTCTCTGCTCCTCTCTTTGGACGCGGAGAAGGCGTTCGACAGAGTACACTGGGCCTACCTCAGATCGGTACTACAGAAATTTGGTTTTGATGGATATATTCTTAACGCTATCATGGCACTATATTCATCCCCCTCGGCCACAGTCTTTACGGAAGGTATGACATCCCACCCATTCCCCATATCCAATGGCACCCGACAAGGTTGCCCCTTGTCACCCCTTATTTTCAACCTCCTTATGGAACCGCTGGCATCACGCATACGAGAACACAACTGCATTTCGGGTATTCAAATAGGCCAGATCTCACATAAAATAAGCCTATTCGCGGATGATGTGATACTAATCCTTACAAACCCGGCTTCTTCCCTGGCAGAGGTACAAAAACTACTTACCTGGTTTAGCGAGATATCTTACTACAAGGTCAATACAACAAAGTCGTTTATACTCGACATTAATCTAGATGCTACTACGAAAAACGTACTACTAATGCAACACAACTTCAAATGGGCAGAGACAGATATCTCCTACTTAGGGATTAAATTGACCAGATCAACTACACTCCTAGTCTCCACCAACTTCTTACCCCTGCTTCTTAAAATACAAGGTGAATCCCAGAACATAGCGAAGCACGAATTATCCTGGTCGGGCAGGTTAGCGGCCTTCAAAATGATCTGCCTCCCGCAAATTTTATACTACTTTAGGACACTTCCCATTCCTGTCCCCCCCTCTTTTTTCAGATCCCTTCAACGTGTCCTGAATTTCCACCTATGGAAAGGTAAAAAACCCAGATGTGCCCACACTAAACTGATCAAAAACAAACTAGCAGGCGGGGTGGGTTCTATAGATTTTGAGGACTATTACTTCGCTGCCATACTAGCCCAATTACAAGATTGGTTTCGTTCCCACCCCTCCACACTATGGGGACAAATAGAAAACTCCTTCCTCCCTCGCTCAAATCTGAAATCTTGGTTAATGAGTACCCCTCTTGGGGCAACTATCCCGCCAGCTTTCCCCCCTACCATGAAAGCATCCGTGCATGCATGGAAAAAAATGATCACACACACAGATTACATTCCCCCCAAACCACCATTCCAAATACCTCTGGAATCTCTCCACTATTTATCTCCAGACCTGCCGCTTGCGCACTGGTCTAGTAAAGGCATACGCTTCATGCAGTCTCTTCTCCTGGGGCCACACATCAAGCCATTCGCTGACATACAAAGAGAATTTGACCTCCCCTCCAGGGAACTTTATACCCACTTAAGAATTAGCCATTGCCTAAAGGCAGTACCCACTCCGCTATACGCCATTCCGCCCAAAACCTGGGATTTCCTCACAAATGCTCTCTCCAAGACAAAAGGCACATCTCATTTTTATAACCGCCTCCACTGCAAACAACACTTCTTTAGAACATCCTCGCACTTGCGTTGGGAAGCGGATTTAAATTGCTGCTTCTCCACAGATCAATGGACCTCAGCACTGAAATCCATATATTCTTCCACCAAATGCTCTGCCTTATGGGAACTTACTCAAAAAATCACCCTGCGATGGTATCTGACACCTGCCAGATTAGCGTACTTTTCTCCCCAATCCTCAAACACTTGCTGGCGGTGCAAATACCTTAAAGGTGACTTACTACATACACTCTGGTCTTGCCCCCTCATACAACCATTTTGGGAAGACATATTTAAACTCTTGTCTCGAGCCGCTCACCGTGAAATACTCCCTTCACCGGAGCTGGCGATCCTGAATATAAACATAGAGAAGATCCCCTATGCCCATAGGTATGTTACAACCCACATTCTCCTAGCGTCCAGGCTATGTATCACAAGACTGTGGAGATCAGAAAGGGTCCCGGATACTTCCCAAATTATTGACCTTGTGAATTTACACTTTAGCTACGAATCTATTATGGCAGGCAGCATTGGTCAGGCCGAAAAGACCAGGAAGGCCTGGGTCCCTTGGACCAATCGGTCCGGAGCTGTGCTATCTCATAAAGCACCCTGTTTAGATATACATTTTCTTGACTGAGCAATATGTAGGATACACCCTACTAAGCCATGTGAACTTCACCTATATAGTATTTTTGGACACATACATGTTTGGACTTATCCTCTATTACTAGGGCGACTGCGGGCGTCTCTTCTCCTGGGACACAGAAGTGCTCCAATCCTGGTGGCCTCGGAGGGGAGACGACCCTGTACTGATGTTTTCTCATTCACTCTTAGTATCACGGTGATAAATCTCGTTTCTTGTACTCTTCTATATTTTATCATATCCTACCGTCGTTGCACGACGAACATTGTTAAGTGTTCTTGTACTTCTTGTAATGAAAAATTTTTTTTTCAATAAAGAATGACTTAAAAAAAAAAAAAAAAAATAACGTTACAAAGTGCAGACAAGGCTCCAGGTGGGTCTAATTACCACTTTAATCAGCCACAGAACCCGTACAAACAATACATGCTCATCTCCAAATGGATGAGACGGCAGCCCCATGGACAGTGAATCCTAGAATCAGGGAAGCCTATGTCGAGTGATATCGGACAACGACCGACAGCGTCTCGGACGCTTGGATCTACGAACGAATTGTATGTTTGTAGATGGGAACCTACGAATGTACTACGCCTGTGCCAAATGATGTCGGAACATGACCAACAACAACTCGGAGGCAAGTGTCAGGGTTGAGTTCACCTGCTGGTGGCTGCAGTTCCAGTGTCCACCAGCAGGTGTCTCCCAGAAGCCAGCAGGTTCTGATCAGCCACACCTGGCTCCAGCTGCCAGGTGGATACTTAAGGCTGCTCCTCCCTTCCCCCAGCACGTCACTATCCTGTCTGATCGTCTCCTTGCTACCAGATTCTGCCTGATAACTTTCCTGAACCTTCCCTTGTCCTAATCTGTCCTGCACCCTTCTGCCTTGTTCCTTGCTCTTGTTCGCAGTCATGTTTCCTCTCCTTGCATCCCTATTACCTTTATCCTGTGTGTTGTAGATATTGTATATAGATAGCAGTTAGGTCCATTAGTTATTCTTGTTATTGTTTGCTGGAGTGGTTTATGCTTTCACTGGTTGCTGTGTATGTTTATTTGTGTGTGTTCACTGTAAATAAATATCACTTTAATGATGAATACTGTGTTTGGTCTCAGTTCCTTGGTGTAGCTACGTGTCTGGTGGTCTTAGCCGCTGACCCTGACAGCAAGTTTTTTACGAAAGGGATGCGGGATAGGAAGCATAACAAATCGCAACATTGCGTATGATACGAAAAGGTTTGAATACTACCTGCAACAGTGAGCGAGAACTGCCGACCACTAGCCCGCAACACACTTGTGATCGAAGACAGACTCACGAACATGAGATCAGCTGAGAAGAGTTAGCCTAGTGACGTGTAGTATCGCACACTGGAACCAACAAAGACCATGGGCAAGTGGGCTGCTTAAATACGCCCCGGGCCCCTCCCAAAAATTCAGACTACTATATATATATATATATATATATATATATATATATATATTGTAGCGCCCTGCTCCTGTTGGGTAGGCGCTAAATGTTAAATTTCGTTATCTGAGCTGTAGTTCAGCTCAGAAAGATTTATGCTAAATTGTTGGCTCTGTTTCAGTCTAGCTGGGCTGCGCATTTTCCACCTGACAGTAGGTGTCACTGTCACCACGGGTCAGGGTTGGAAATGCAGCAGGCTATGTGTATTGAGTATTCATTTCTCAGAAGTGGCTCAGGGGGCGTGGTCAACCTGCTGTGCGTTCTGGGAGGGGGTACTTAAGAGGCAGAGACCGCTATATCGGGGTTCGTTGAAGGGGGTCATTGCCAGATCCTGACCTAAGGACCCTCCTGGCCTCAGGGATGTGCGAGCCATTTTCGGCCTTGGGGCCTGCTGGCCCGAGGCTCTGCAACTGAGAAGTAGGCTCAGGAGTTGCTGGGGCCTACTAGTCCAGGGATGGTCCTATGCGGTCTTGCCTGCGGGAAGAACCGGAACAATTGGGGACTCAATTGAAGGACGCATCCTGGCCAGTTTGTCTTACGGTGCTGCCGGATGGCTGAAAGATTCTGGCACCGTGAGCTGTGTACTTTTGAAGGAACTTTTTGCAAAGTGTCAGTGTGGTTACACGATCTTGTGGCGGAAGGTTGTGGAACGATGCAACGGCACTCATCAAGTCTGTGGCAGATAGAGATGAGCCGAACACCCCCCGGTTCGGTTCGCACAAGAACCTTCGAACGGACCGAAAGTTCGCACGAATGTTAGAACCCTATTAAATACAATGGACGCGAACGGTCGAAATCTAAAGTGCTAATTATAACGACTAATATGCATGTTATTGTCCTAAAAGGGCTTGGGGATCCGGGTTCTGCCCCAGGGGACATGTATCAATGCAAAACAAAGTTTTAAAAACGGCGGTTTTTCGGGAGCAGTCATTTTAATGATGCATAAAGTGAAAAAAAAGTGAAATATTATTTTAAATATCGTACCTGGGGGGTGTCTAAAGTATGCCTGTGAAGTGGCATGTGTTTCCCGTGTTTAGAACTGTCCCTGCACAAAATGACATTTGTAAAGGAAAAAAAGCCATTTAAAACTGCTTGCGGCTTTAATGTAATGTCTGGTCCCGGTAATATGGATAAAAATCTTTGAGAAAAATGGCATTGTAATTGCATGCCCCTGTTGAAGAGGGGCAGAAAAATTGGGCCTTTGGTGGTGGTGGTGGTGGTGGTGGTGTTGCCACAACACTGTAAGCCCTCACAGTTACTCTTGGTGGGCGCAGGAATGGGCCCTGCTGTGAATTATTAGATCAAGAATTGTAATTACATGCCCCTGTTGAACAGGGGCAGAAAAATTGGGCCTTAGGCACTGGTGCCACAACACTGCAACCCCTCACAGATACTGTACTTGGAGCACAGCAATGAGCTCTGTTGCAAAGTATTGCATCAAAAATTGTAATTACACGCCCCTGTTAAACAGGGGCTGAAAAATTGGGCCTTAGGCACTGGTGCTGGTGCCACGACACTGCAACCTCTCCCAGATACTCTAGTTGGAGTGCAGGAATGAGCCCTGCTGCAAAGCATTGCATCAAAAATTGTAATTACATGCCCCTGTTAAACAGGGGCTGAAAAATTGGGCCTTAGCCACTGGTGGCGGCACCCAGAAACAAAAAAGTTCTTCCAAACTATCATCAAGAATCGGATAATTGAGGAGGAGGAGGATAGTCAGTCAACATAACAGGACAGTCACTCAGCATCAGCATCAGTCTTGAAGGGATGTGACATTTGAAAATAAATTATTCTGTTATATCAGCTTCAGGTGCTTGGTAGCTGGTGGTGATCCAAGACTGGTTCATCTTTATGAAGGTCAGTCGATCAACCGAGTCGGTGGACAGGCGCACCCTGTGATCCGTGACAAAGCCTCCAGCAGCACTGAATGTGCGTTCCGAAAGAACGCTGGATGCAGGACAGGCCAGTAGCTCAATTGCATACTGTGCAAGCTCTGGCCAGTGATCCATCCTCAAGACCCAGTAAGCCAGAGGATTTTTGTGGGAAAGGTGTCCAAGTCTGACCTTGCCCCTACATATTCCTGCACCATGTATATCAGACGCTGGCGATGGTTGCTGGAACCGATCATACCTTGGGGCTGCAGACTAAAAAATTGTCTGAACGCATCGGTCAGACGGCCACCTTCTCCACCGCTCCTTCTGCTACTGACCGAAGCCTCAGCAACTCGTTGTCCAGGGCCAGGAGTTTGTAACCTCCCAGTCTCTGGGAACACGTTGCACAGACCTTTCTGCAAGGCATCCCGGAGTTGTCTCATCCTCTGCTCCCTCTGCGACGGCAAGATAAGGTCCGCAACCATACCCTTGTACCGTGGATCAAGGAGAGTGGCCAGCCAGTAATGGTCCCTCTCCTTGATCCGAAGAATACAAGGATCCTTCCGCAGACTTTGCAGGATCATGGAGGCCATGCAGCATAGGTTAGCTGAGGCATTCGGTCCAGAGTCCTCTGGGTCACTAAGGACGACATGATCCGCAGCCACCTCCTCCCAGCCACGTACAAGTCCACGGGTTTGTTGGGACTGTAAATCATCCCTAAAAGACTGCTGCTGTTTATGCTGAGTGCCATGCTCCACCTCCATGCTGACACAATCCTCCTCCTCCTCCTCCTCTTCCTGTGTGATGGGTGGGACACAAGGAACACTGTATGGGTAAAGAGGGCCTTGAGGGGCAAGGAAGTCCTCCTCTTCCTGCCTCTGTTCTGCCTCAAGTGCCCTGTCCATTATTTCACGCAGCGTATGCTCCAACAGGTGGACAAGAGGTACAGTGTCACTGATGCATGCACTGTCACTGCTCACCATCCTCGTGGCCTCCTCAAATGGTGCCAGGACAGTGCATGCATCCCTGATCATGCCCCACTGGCGTGGTGAAAAAAACCCGAGCTCCCCTGACCCTGTCTTGGTGCCGTAGTCGCACAGGTACTCATTGATGGCCCTCTGCTGCGTGTGCAGCCGCTGCAGCATGGCCAACGTTGAGTTCCACCTGGTGGGCATGTCACATATAAGGCGGTTCTTGGGCAGGTTCAACTCTTTTTGCAGCTCAGCCAGCCGAGCACTGGCATTATATGATCTGCAGAAATGCACACAGACTTTCCTGGCCTGCCTCAGGACATCCTGTAAGCCCGGCTACCTGCCCAAGAACTGCTGCACCACCAGGTTAAGGACGTGAGCCACACAGGGCACATGGGTCTGTTGTCCCGGTCGGAGGGCGGAGAGGAGGTTGGTGCCATTGTCGCAAACCACCATTACTGGCTTAAGCTGGCGTGGCATCAACCACCTCTCGGCCTGCCCCTGCAGAGCAGACAGAACCTCTGCCCCAGTGTGGCACCTGTCCCCAAACACACCAGCGCAAGCACGGCATGACATCTTTTTGCCTGCGTACTTGCATAGCCCCTTGAACGCCTACGGAGCACTGCTGGTTCTGAGGACAAAGCACAGGAAGAGGCTTTGGAGGAAGAGTGACCCAATGGGCCGTGAAAGAAAGGTAACGTCACTGTCCATGCCTGCTGGACCATTAGTCAGCGGTAATATGCACCTTACCGCTGACCGCCCTGTCCAGCGAGGCATGGACATTGCCTTCCACATGCCGGTAGAGAGCCGGAATCGCCTTCCGTGAGAAAAAGTGGCGTTTGGGAACCTGCCACTGAGGAACCGCACATTGCACAAACTCACGGAAGGGGGCTGAGTCTACCAACTGAAAAGGCAGCAGTTGAAGTGCTAGCAATTTAGCCAAGCTAGCATTCAACCGCTGGGCATGTGGATGGCTGGGAGTGAACTTCTTTCGACGGTCCAGCAGCTGGGGCAGGGAAATTTGCCTCCTATAATCGGACGTCTGTGTACTGCTAGCAGAATGCCCACAAGTACTTGGCTGTGACACACCTAATTCTACACCTTCATTCCTCTCAGTGCAGGTTTCAGAGAGAACTGAAGGTACAGTGGGGTTGGAGATCCCAGCTGATGAGGAGCAAGGAGAGGTCCGCTTTGTTCTTTGGTGTGGATCTTTAAGATACGCTTGCCAATGAGCTGCATGGCAGGTCAACATATGTCTGGTCAAGCATGTGGTGCCCAAGCGGCTGATGTTTTGGCCACACGAGATACGCTTCAGACATATGTTGCAAACAGCAGCGGTGTGATCTGATGCACTCGACTCAAAAAAGGCCCACACCAAAGAACTTTTGGAATAACGGGCAGAGGCAGCGCCCTGCACAGGCGGAGCTCTGCGGTGTGATTCAGTCTGTGTGCTGCCCTTACGCTGGCCCCTGGAGGGCATCCTGCCTCGTTGGAGATGTGCCTCCTCCTCATCCTCCTCCTCCTCCTCTTTCCTATCAGGCACCCACGTGGAGTCAGTGACCTCATCATCCCCTCCCTCCTCATCACTGGAGCCAATCTGGCAGTATGCTGCAGCTGCTGGAACATGACTGCCAGATTGGTGTCCTTCTTGAGCATCCCCTCTCTCTGCTCTCACGCTACTGCATTTCTCTAGCTGGGTATCATCTTCAGACCCTTTGAAACGCTGGGCATCCTCCTGGAGCATGTACCCAACACTGTGCTCAAACAGTTCGGGGGACTCCTCAGGAGGACACGGTGGGTCTAGGGAAGGAGTGACTGATGATGACATTGAGGACGCTTTGGCAGCCGCTTTGCCAGTACCCTGAGCCTGGGTGAGAGAGGATGAGGAGGATGAGGAGGGCTTGGTCATCCACTCTACCAAGTCTTCGGCGTGATGCGTCTCAACACGTCCAGCTGCCGAAAATAAGGACAAGCGTGTCCCATGGCCACGTGCTGATGACGATGCACCACGTCCACGACCAGCACTGTTGTCTCTAGACACAGAGCCTGCTTGCCCTCTTTTATTGGCTCGTGACTGTCTGCCTCTCCTTGTTGGCCTTCCAGACATAGTAATGGCCTGCAGGGAGATGGGAAAACCAGCAATTGAGTAGTGTATATTGTGCTGGAGACACACAACACCCACTAACTCCAGCAGATGCCTTTATTAGAGAACAGCAATGACGAGTATATACAGGTGTATACTGTGCCACTAACTCCTGCAGATGCCTGTATTTGAGAACAGCAATGACGGATATACAGGTGTATACTGTGCCACTAACTCCTGCAGATGCCTGTATTTGAGAACAGCAATGACGGGTATATACAGGTGTATACTGTGCCACTAACTCCTGCAGATGCTGTATTTAAGAACAGCAATGACGGATATACAGGTGTATACTGTGCCACTAACTCCTGCAGATGCTGTATTTGAGAACAGCAATGACGGATATACAGGTGTATACTGTGCCACTAACTCCTGCAGATGCTGTATTTGAGAACAGCAATGACGGATATACAGGTGTATACTGTGCCACTAACTCCTGCAGATGCCTGTATTATAGAACACCAATGAAGGGCAGGGCCGGCGCTACCACTAGGCGGACTAGGCAGCCGCCTAGGGCGCACTGCCGCCTAGGGCGCAGCCACTAGGGATGTTGAAATAATTGGCGGCAGGGCAGCTGAATCGCGATGGCGCGCCCTGCCTCCCCTGGCATGTTCCTGTCCCACTCCTTCAGTTCAGTCAGAGGCACCCCCCTCCCTCTCCCCCTCGTTCGCACTGCCGCCCCCTCAGATCGCTCAGTAACTCCTCAGAAGGCGATCTGCAGGGGGCGGAGTCCTGTACCGCCCGGGATTAGGAGAGAAGATGAGCTCTGAAGGGCGGAGTTGTAGTAGAACGTCGCTGAGGAGGCGGGATTGGACGGTCCGGCGTGGTGGAAGAGGGCGGAGTCTATGGTCACTAATGGAGGAGAGCAGATTCAATGTCCAGTGATGTTAGGAGCGGGATGGGGCTCCGTACTCATCACACTGCTTGTCACCTGATCTGCCTGACGGTGAGTCACCTTCTTACACAGCTGTCTGCATTGCATACTAACTGTGCGCAGGGGAGTGTACTGTACACCTCCCGCGCCCCCCCCCACCTGTATACTGCACAGCCCCCCCCACCTGTATACTGCACAGCCCCCCCCACCTGTATACTGCACAGCCCCCCCACCTGTATACTGCACAGCCCCCCCCCACCTGTATACTGCACAGCCCCCCACCTGTATACTGCACAGCCCCCCCACCTGTATACTGCACAGCACAGCCCCCCCACCTGTATACTGCACAGCACAGCCCCCCACCTGTATACTGCACAGCACAGCCCCCCCACCTGTATACTGCACAGCCCCTCCCACCTGTATACTGCACACCCCCACCCCCAACTCTATACTGCACCCCCAACCTGTATACTGCAAAGCCCCCATCCCCACCTGTATACTGCACAGCCCCCACCCGTATACTGCACAGCCCCCAACTGTATACAGCACAGCCCCACCCCCCAACTGTATACAGCACAGCCCCACCCCCCAACTGTATACTGCACAGCCCCACCCCCCAACTGTATGCTGCACACCCCCACCCCCCAACTGTATACTGCACCCCCACCTGTATACTGCAAAGACCGCACAGCCCCACCCCCACCTGTATACTGCACAGCCCCCAACTATATACAGCACAGCCCCACCCCCCAACTGTATACTGCACACCCCCACCCCAACTGTATACTGCACCCCCACCTGTATACTGCAAAGACCGCACACCCCCCACCCCCCAACTGTATACTGCAAAGCCCCCACCCCCAGCTGTATACTGCAAAGCCCGCACACCCCCACCCCAACTGTATACTGCACCCCCACCTGTATACTGCAAAGACCGCACCCCCCCACCCACCACCTGTATACTGCACCCCCCACCCCCACCTGTATACTGCACCCCCCACCCCCACCTGTATACTGCAAAGACCGCACACCCCCACGCCCCACCCGTATACTGCACAGCCCCACCCCCCACCTGTATACTGCACAGCCCCCAACTGTATACAGCACAGCCCCACCCCCCATCTGTATACTGCACACCCCCACCCCAACTGTATACTGTACCCCCACCTGTATACTGCAAAGACCACACACCCCCACCCCCCAACTGTATACTGCAAAGCCCCCACCCCCCAACTGTATGCTGCACCCCCACCCGTATACTGCACATCCCCCCCACCCGTATACTGCACCCCCCCTCCACCCGTATACTGCACACCCTCCCCTCCACCCGTATACTGCACACCTCCCCTCCACCCGTATACTGCACATCCCCCCACCTGTATACTGCACATCCCCACCCGTATACTGCACACGCCCCCCTCCACCCGTATACTGCACATCCCCCCTCCACCCGTATACTGCACACCCCCCCCACCCGTATACTGCACATCCCCCCACCCGTATACTGCACATCCCCCACCCGTATACTGCACATCCCCCCACCTGTATACTGCACACCCCCACCTGTATACTCTATACTACACACCCCACCCCCACCTGTATACTGTACATTGGGGGTATTACACTGAGGTGATTACATTTGGGGGATTACAAAAAATCTCCACCCACCACCTCCACCGTATACATGGGCAGGGCAAAGGGGGGGAGTTGGGGCGGAGCCAGGGGGGCGGCAAAATGAGGTTTCGCCTAGGGTGTCGAAAATCCTTGCACCAGCCCTGATGACGGGTATATACAGATGTATACTGTGCCACTAACTCCTGCAGATGCCTGTATTAGAGAACAGCAATGACAGATATACAGGTGTATACTGTGCCACTAACTCCTGCAGATGCCTGTATTATAGAACACCAATGACGGGTATATACAGGTGTATAAACAAAAAAAATAAAGAAAATTAAAAAACTGCTGCAACTGGTACCTATTTTTCTTTTATCCCAGCGCTATGGTGTTCAATTTTGGTAAAACAAGAGTCTAGATCTTATCAAAGTAGAGATGCTGATAAACCTCACTCTTTACAACATATTCTACATCAGCAGCCACATTCACAAATAAACTTATATTCAAAAAAATGACAAAATAGAAAATGACACCATGCAGTATTATTCAAATTATTATATGCGGCGCTCCTATCAATATTTAAATTGATACGGTTCACTTTTGTCCCAAAGACAACAGTGTTTAAAGGTACACCAGGTGTATGCGATAAATCCTCAGGGCAAAGTTTGAATTATCACATGTAAAAATTATCACAATAACGTCTGCGGAATGTGCACCTTCCTCCAGATCACTTTAAACAGGTGTTTCAAAACTCCCCATAGGGATTGCACTCACCAGAAATCAGAAGGTAACAGGCTCATACGAAATCCAAAAGGAAATCCAAACGAGAGATGCCTCCTGCGTGTGTCCTTTTCATAGAGATATTCAAGCTTTACTGCTGTAGGTCGGCTGGCACCTGTTGTTCCACAAGCTTGTGTTCAGCTCTGACTGCACTCTGCAGCTTTGGCTATTACCTTCTGATTTCTGGTGAGTGCAATCCCTATGGGGAGTTTTGAAACACCTGTTTGAAGTGATCTGGAGGAAGGTGCACATTCCGCAGACGTTATTGTGATAATTTTTACATGTGATAATTCGAACTTTGCCCTGAGGATTTATCGCATACACCTGGTGTACCTTTAAACACTGTTGTCTTTGGGACAATAGTGAACCGTATCAATTTAAATATTGATAGGAGCGCCGCATATGATAATTTGAATAATACCGCATGATGTCATCTTCTATTTTGTAATTTTTTTTAATATACAGGTGTATACTGTGCCACTAACTCCTGCAGATGCCTGTATTTGAGAACAGCAATGACGGATATATACAGGTGTATACTGTGCCACTAACTCCTGCAGATGCCTGTATTTGAGAACAGCAATGACGGATTTACAGGTGTATACTGTGCCACTAACTCCTGCAGATGCTGTATTTGAGAACAGCAATGACGGATATACAGGTGTATACTGTGCCACTAACTCCTGCAGATGCTGTATTTGAGAACAGCAATGACGGACATACAGGTGTATACTGTGCCACTAACTCCTGCAGATGCTGTATTTGAGAACAGCAATGACGGATATACAGGTGTATACCGTGCCACTAACTCCTGCAGATGCCTGTATTATAGAACACCAATGACGGGTATATACAGGTGTATACTGTGCCACTAACTCCTGCAGATGCCTGTATTTGAGAACAGCAATGACGGATATACAGGTGTATACTGTGCCACTAACTCCTGCAGATGCCTGTATTATAGAACACCAATGACGGGTATATACAGGTGTATACTGTGCCACTAACTCCTGCAGATGCCTGTATTTGAGAACAGCAATGACGGATATACAGGTGTATACTGTGCCACTAGGGATGAGCTCGGTGTTCGAGTCGAACATACGTTCGACTCAAACATCGGCTGTTCGACCGTTCGGCGAACATCGAACGATTTGGGCCGTTCGCGCCAAATTCGAGTGACGCAAACGTCCCACAATACACTGCGCCATCGCAGTGCAATCCCGGCTCTGTGATTGGCCAAGCATGCACTGTGACCCCGCATGCTTGGCCAATCACAGCGCCGGCAGCTAGGAGAGCCATAATTGGCCATAGGCAGGTTGCCTGTGGCCAATTATAGCTCAGGAGGTTTAGCACACGCCCCACACTATAAAAGGCCGCCAGCGCGGCGGCCTTGTGTAGTGTGTTCCGGCGCAGGGAAAGAGAAGGATAGGCAGGGACAGTGTTGATATTCTTTGTGCTATTCTTGTGTGCAGGGAGAGAGAAGGATAGGCAGGGAGAGTGTCAGTGTCATATTCTTTGCTAAACCTTGTGTGCAGGGAGAGAGAAGGATAGGCAGGGGACAGTGTCAGTGTCATATTCTTTGCTAAACCTTGTGTGCAGGGAGAGAGAAGGATAGGCAGGGAGAGTGTCAGTGTCATATTCTTTGATAAACCTTGTGTGCAGGGAGAGAGAAGGATAGGCAGGGGACAGTGTCAGTGTCATATTCTTTACTAAACCTTGTGTGCAGGGAGAGAGAAGGATAGGCAGGGAGAGTGTCAGTGTCATGTTCTTTGATAAACCTTATGTGCAGGGAGAGAGAAGGATAGGCAGGGGACAGTGTCAGTGTCATATTCTTTACTAAACCTTGTGTGCTGGGAGAGAGAAGGATAGGCAGGGAGAGTGTCAGTGTCATATTCTTTGATAAACCTTGTGTGCAGGGAGAGAGAAGGATAGGCAGGGGACAGTGTCAGTGTCATTGTTGCTAAGCCTCCTGCACAGTATACACCTGAAGCTAGGCCTTATTGCTGTGTTTTCCTAGTGTGTTACACCAACAGGCATTTGCAGCACTTACAGCGGGCGGAGTGTGCCTCCTGCACATTATACACCTGAAGTTAGCCCGTATTGCTGTGTTTTCCTGGTGTGTTACACCAACAGGCATTTGCAGTACTTACAGCGGGCGGAGTGTGCCTCCTGCACATTATACACCTGAAGTTAGCCCGTATTGCTGTGTTTTCCTGGTGTGTTACACCAACAGGCATTTGCAGCACTTACAGTGGGCGGAGTGTGCCTCCTGCACATTATACACCTGAAGTTAGCCCGTATTGCTGTGTTTTCCTGGTGTGTTACACCAACAGGCATTTGCAGCACTTACAGTGGGCGGAGTGTGCCTCCTGCACATTATACACCTGAAGTCAGCCCGTATTGCTGTGTTTTCCTGGTGTGTTACACCAACAGGCATTTGCAGCACTTACAGTGGGCGGAGTGTGCCTCCTGCACATTATACACCTGAAGTTAGCCCGTATTGCTGTGTTTTCCTGGTGTGTTACACCAACAGGCATTTGCAGCACTTACAGCGGGTGGAGTGTGCCTCCTGCACATTATACACCTGAAGTTAGCCCGTATTGCTGTGTTTTCCTGGTGTGTTACACCAACAGGCATTTGCAGCACTTACAGCGGGCGGAGTGTGCCTCCTGCACATTATACACCTGAAGCTAGCCCGTATTGCTGTGTTTTCCTGGTGTGTTACACCAACAGGCATTTGCAGCACTTACAGCAGGCGTAGTGTGATTCCTGCAAAATATACTCCTGAAGCTAGGCCTTATTGCTGGTTTTCCCATCTCCCTTCAGGCCATTAGAATGTCTGGAAGGCAAACAAGGAGAGGCAGACAGTCAGGAGCCAATAAAAGAGGGCAAGCAGGCTCTGTGTCTAGAGACAACAGTGCTGGTCGTGGACGCGGTGCATCGCCATCAGCACGTGGCCATGGGACACGCTTGTCCTTCTTTTCGGCAGCTGGACGTGTTGAGCCGCATCATGCCGAAGACTTGGTAGAGTGGATGACCAAGCCCTCCTCATCCTCCTCATCCTCTCTCACCCAGGCTCAGGGTACTGGCAAAGCAGCTGCCAAAGCGTCCTCTTCCCTGGTATCAATGTCATCATCAGTCACTCCTTCCCTAGACCAACCATGACCTCCTGAGGAGTCCCCCGAACTGTTTGAGCACAGTGTTGGGTACATGCTCCAGGAGGATGCCCAGCGTTTCGAAGGGTGTGATGATGATACCCAGCTAGAGGAAGGCAGTAGCGTGAGAGCAGAGAGAGGGGATGCTCAAGAAGGACACCAATCTGGCAGTCATGTTCCAGCAGCTGCAGCATACTGCCAGATTGGCTCCAGTGATGAGGAGGCAGGGGATGATGAGGTCACTGACTCAACGTGGGTGCCCAATAGGAGAGAGGAGGAGGAGGAGGATGAGGAGGAGGCACATTTCCAACGAGGCAGGATGCCCTCGGGGGGCCAGCGTAAGGGCAGCACACCGACGGAATCACACCGCAGAGCTCCACCTGTGCAGGGCGCTGCCTTTGCCCGTTATTCAAAAAGTTCTTTGGTGTGGGCCTTTTTTGAGTCGAGTGCATCAGATCGCACAGCTGCTGTTTGCAACATATGTCTTAAGCGTATATCGCGTGGCCAAAACATCACCCGCTTGGGCACCACATGCTTGACCAGACATATGTTGACCTGCCATGCAGCTCGTTGGCAAGCCTACCTTAAAGACCCACACCAAAGAACAAAGCGGACCTCTCCTTGCACCGCATCAGCTGGGATCTCCAACCCCACTATACCTTCAGTCCTCTCTGAAACCTTCACTGAGAGGAATGAAGGTGTAGAATTAGGTGTGTCACAGCCAAGTACTTGCGGGCACTCTGCTAGCAGTACACCGACGTCCGATTCTAGCAGGCAAATTTCCTTGTCCCAGCTGCTGGACCGTTGAAAGAAGTTCACTCCCAGCCATCCACATGCCCAGCGGTTGAATGCTAGCTTGGCTAAATTGCTAGCACTTAAACTGCTGCCTTTTCAGTTGGTAGACTCGGCCCCCTTCCGTGAGTTTGTGCAATGTGCGGTTCCTCAGTGGCAGGTTCCCAAACGCCACTTTTTCTCACGGAAGGCGATTCCGGCTCTCTACCGGCATGTGGTAGGCAATGTCTTGGCCTCGCTGGACAGGGCGGTCAGTGGTAAGGTGCATATTACCGCTGACTCATGGTCCAGCAGGCATGGACAGGGACGTTACCTTTCTTTCACGGCCCATTGGGTCACTCTTTTGGCAGCTGGGAAGGATGCAGGACAAGGTGCAGTAGTGTTGGAGGTTGTTCCACCGCAACGCCTCCAGAATGCTACTACTAGTTGTGACACACCTCTCTCCTCCACCCCCTCCTCTTCTTCTTCCTCCATGGCCTCTTCCTGTGCTTTGTCCTCGGAACCAGCGGTGCTCCGTAGGCGTTCAAGGGGCTACGCAAGTACGCAGGCAAAGAGATGCCATGCCGTGCTTGCGCTGGTGTGTTTGGGGGACAGGAGCCACACTGGGGCAGAGGTTCTGTCTGCTCTGCAGGGGCAGGCCGAGAGTTGGTTGACGCCACGCCAGCTTAAGCCAGTAATGGTGGTTTGCGACAATGGCACCAACCTCCTCTCCGCCCTCCGACAGGGACAATTGACCCATGTGCCCTGTGTGGCTCACGTCCTTAACCTGGTGGTGCAGCGGTTCTTGGGCAGGTACCCAGGCTTACAGAATGTCGTCAGGCAGGCCAGGAAAGTCTGTGTGCATTTCCGCAGATCTTTTAATGCCAGTGCTCGCCTGGCTGAGCTGCAAAAGGAGTTGAACCTGTCCAAGAACCGCCTTATATGTGACATGCCCACCAGGTGGAACTCAACGTTGGCCATGCTGCAGCGGCTGCACATGCAGCAGAGGGCCATCAATGAGTACCTGTGCGACTACGGCACCAGGACAGGGTCAGGGGAGCTCGGTTTTTTTTCACCACGCCAGTGGGGCATGATCAGGGATGCATGCACTGTCCTGGCACCATTTGAGGAGGCCACGAGGATGGTGAGCAGTGACAGGGCATGCATCAGTGACACTGTACCTCTTGTCCACCTGTTGGAGCATACGCTGCATGAAATAATGGACAGGGCACTTGAGGCAGAACAGAGGCAGGAAGAGGAGGACTTCCTTGCATCTCAAGGCCCCCTTTACCCAGACAGTGTTCCTTCTGTCCCACCCATCGCACAGGAAGAGGAGGAGGAGTAGAAGGAGGATTGTGTCAGCATGGAGGTGGAGCCTGGCACTCAGCATCATCAGCAGCAGTCTTTTAGGGATGATTTACAGTCCCAAGAAACCCGTGGACTTGTACGTGGCTGGGAGGAGGTGGCTGCGGATCATGTCGTCCTTAGTGACACAGAGGACTCCGGACCGAATGCCTCAGCTAACCTACGCTGCATGGCCTCCCTGATCCTGCAAAGTCTGCGGAAGGATCCTCGTATTCTTCGGATCAAGGAGAGGGACCATTACTGGCTGGCCACTCTCCTTGATCCACGGTACAAGGGTAAGGTTGCGGACCTTATCTTACCGTCGCAGAGGGAGCAGAGGATGAGACAACTCCGGGAGGCCTTGCAGAAAGGTCTGTGCAACGCGTTCCCAGAGACTGGGAGGTTACAAACTCCTGGTCCTGGACAACGAGTTGCTGAGGCTTCGGTCAGTCAAAGAAGGAGCGGTGGGGAAGGTGGCCGTCTGACCGATGAGTTCAGACAATTCTTTAGTCCGCAGCCCCAAGGTATGATCGGTTCCAGCAACCATCGCCAGCGTCTGATATACATGGTGCAGGAATACCTAGGGGCAAGGTCAGACTTGGACACCTTCCCCACCGAAAATCCTCTGGCTTACTGGGTCTTGAGGATGGATCACTGGCCAGAGCTTGCACAGTATGCAATTGAGCTACTGGCCTGTCCTGCATCCAGCGTTCTTTCAGAACGCACATTCAGTGCTGCTGGAGGATTTGTCACGGATCGGTTGATCGACTGACCTTCATAAAGATGAACCAGTCTTGGATCACCACCAGCTACCAAACACCTGAAGCTGATATAACAGACTAATTTATTTTCAAATGTCATATCCCTTCAAGACTGATGCTGATGCTGAGTGACTGTCCTGTTATGTTGACTGACTATCCTCCTCCTCAATGATCCGATTGATGATGATAGCTTGGAAGAACATTTTTGTTTCTGGGTGCCGCCACCAGTGGCTAAGGCCCAATTTTTCAGCCCCTGTTTAACAGGGGCATATAATTACAATTTGTTATGCAATGCTTTGCAGCAGGGCTCATTCCTGCACTCCAACTAGAGTATCTGGGAGAGGTTGCAGTGTCGTGGCACCAGCACCAGTGGCTAAGGCCCAATTTTTCAGCCCCTGTTTAACAGGGGCGTGTTATTACAATTTTTTATGCAATGCTTTGCAGCAGGGCTCATTCCTGCACTCCAACTAGAGTATCTGGGAGAGGTTGCAGTGTCGTGGCACCAGCACCAGTGCCTAAGGCCCAATTTTTCAGCCCCTGTTTAACAGGGGCGTGTAATTACAATTTTTGATGCAATACTTTGCAACAGGGCTCATTGCTGTGCTCCAAGTACAGTATCTGTGAGGGGTTGCAGTGTTGTGGCACCAGTGCCTAAGGCCCAATTTTTCTGCCCCTGTTTAACAGGGGCATGTAATTACAATTCTTGATCTAATAATTCACAGCAGGGCCCATTCCTGCGCCCACCAAGAGTAACTGTGAGGCCTTACAGTGTTGTGTCAACACCACCACCACCACCACCAAAGGCCCAATTTTTCAGCCCCTGTTCAACAGGGGCATGCAATTACAATTCCTGATATAATAGTTCACAGCAGGGCGTTCCAGCGCCCACCAAGAGTAACTGTGAGGGCTCACAGTGTTGTGGCAACACCAACATGTAAGGGGCAAATTTCAGCAGAGTATATACGGCAGGCCCCTACTTTCAAACATCCAACTTACAAACGACTCCTCCTTGCAAACGGAAGGATACAACAGGAAGTGAGAGGAAATCTACCCCTAGGAAGGCAAATTCTCTCCTGTAAGAGTTAATATGGGAAAAAAAGTGTCTCCTCTCCACTGATGCTTTATCACCAATTCTTGTTTCAATAAAAAACCCAAATTTTCAAAAAACATTTGTCATTAGGACGGAAAGTGAGGTGAACTGTTCTGAACAGGTGCACACTGCACAGACAGCAAAACAAATGTTACAGGGGTGATAACCCTTCCCTATGTTTTCCAAAAAGCTTAAAAATAGATTTTTTGGCTGGAGCTACACTTAAACAATGTACCTGTTCAAAATTACAAACAGATTCTACATAAGATCAAACCTACAGTCCCTGTCTTGTATGCACCGCCTGTATACGGCTGTTCAGAGTATATAGGGCCTTTTTTCTTTTGTGTGCGGGGTTCCCCTTAATATCCATACAAGACCCAAAGGGGCTGGTAATGGGCTGGGGTGGGGGGGGGTGATGGGGTAGCTATGCCATTTTTCTTAAAGATTTTCATCCATATTACCTGGACCAGACATTACATTAAAGCCGCAAGCAGTTTTAAATGGCTTTTTTTCCTTTAGAAATGTACTTTTGTGCAGGGACAGTTCTAAACACGGGAAACACGTGGCACTTCACAGGCATACTTTAGACACCCCCCAGGTACGATATTTAAAGGAATATTTGACTTTTTTTTTTCACTTTATGCATCATTAAAATGACTGCTCCCGAAAAACGGCAGTTTTTAAAACTTCTTTTTGCATTGATACCTGTCCCCTGGTGCAGAACCCGGGTTCCCAAACCCTTTTTAGGACAATAACATGCATAATAGTCGTTATAATTAGCACTTTAGATTTCGAACGTTCGCATCCATTGTATTTAATAGGGTTATAACGTTTGTGCGAACTTTCGGTCCGTTCGCGGGTTCTGGTGCGAACCGAACCCGGGGGTGTTCGGCTCATCACTATGTGCCACTAACTCCTGCAGATGCCTGTATTATAGAACACCAATGATGGGTATATACAGGTGTATACTGTGCCACTAACTCCTGCAGATGCCTGAGAAAATAAAACAGAACATAGAACACACTGTCCCTGCCTATGTATCTCTTTCCCTGCACGCCAACTGTGCCACTAACTCCTGCAGATGCTGTATTTGAGAACAGCAATGATGAATATACAGGTGTATACTGTGCCACTAACTCTATACTGTGCCACTAACTCCTGCAGATGCCTGTATTTGAGAACAGCAATGACGGATATACAGGTGTATACTGTGCCAATAACTTCTGCAGATGCTGTATTTGAGAACAGCAATGACGGACATACAGGTGTATACTGTGCCACTAACTCCTGCAGATGCTGTATTTGAGAACAGCAATGACTGATTTACAGGTGTATACTGTGCCACTAACTCCTGCAGATGCCTGTATAATAGAACACCAATGACGGGTATATACAGGTGTATACTGTGCCACTAGCTCCTGCAGATGCCTGTATTTGAGAACAGCAATGACGGATATACAGGTGTATACTGTGTCACTAACTCCTGCAGATGCCTGTATTATAGAACACCAATGACGGGTATATACAGGTGTATACTGTGCCACTAACTCCTGCAGATGCCTGTATTTGAGAACAGCAATGACGGATATACAGGTGTATACTGTGCCACTAACTCCTGCAGATGCCTGAGAAAATAAAACAGAACATAGAACACACTGTCCCTGCCTATGTATCTCTTTCCCTGCACGCCAACTGTGCCACTAACTCCTGCAGATGCTGTATTTGAGAACAGCAATGACGGATATACAGGTGTATACTGTGCCACTAACTCTATACTGTGCCACTAACTCCTGCAGATGCCTGTATTTGAGAACAGCAATGACGGATATACAGGTGTATACTGTGCCACTATCTCCTGCAGATGCCTGTATTATAGAACACCAATGACGGGTATATACAGGTGTATACTGTGCCACTAACTCCTGCAGATGCCTATATTTGAGAACAGCAATGACGGATATACAGGTGTATACTGTGCCACTAACGGCTGCAGATGCCTGTATTATAGAACACCAATGACGGGTATATACAGGTGTATACTGTGCCACTAACTCCTGCAGATGCCTGTATTTGAGAACAGCAATGATGGATATACAGGTGTATACTGTGCCACTAACTCCTGCAGATGCCTGAGAAAATAAAACAGAACATAGAACAAACTGTCCCTGCCTTTGTATCTCTTTCCCTGCACACCAACTGTGCCACTAACTCCTGCAGATGCCTGTATTTGAGAACAGCAATGACGGATATACAGGTGTATACTGTGCCACTAACTCCTGCAGATGCCTGAGAAAATTAAACAGAACATAGAACACACTGTCCCTTCCTCTGTATCTCTTTCCCTGCACGCCAACTGTGCCACTAACTCCTGCAGATGCCTGTATTTGAGAACAGCAATGACGGATATACAGGTGTATACTGTGCCACTAACTCCTGCAGATGCCTGAGAAAATAAAACAGAACATAGAACACACTGTCCCTGCCTATGTATCTCTTTCCCTGCACGCCAACACACTACACAGGACCGCCGTGCTGGTGGCCTTTTATAGTGTGGGGCGTGTACTAAACCCCCCTGAGCTATAATTGGCCACAGGTATCCTGCCTGTGGCCAATTATGGCTCTCCTCGCTGCCAGTGCTGTGATTGGCCAAGCATGCGGGGTCACAGTGCATGCTTGGCCAATCACAGCGCCGGCGCAGTGTATTGTGGGCCGTTCGCGTCACTCGAATTTGGTGCAAACGGCCCAAATCGTTCGATCTTCGTCGAACGTTCGAACAGCCGATGTTCGAGTCGAATGTATGTTCGACTCGAACACGAAGCTCATCCCTAGTGGCAGAGACTTTGAACGAGCTTCGCACTGGTTGCTAGGCCAGTGAGAGTAGGCCTATCCGGTGGTTGCTGAATCCCACGTGGAACTGATTTGTCCTCTGGATATAGGATTGTGCCCCTGTGATCCGCAAAGCAAGGTACCTGAACCTCCACTCTCCCTCTATTACCTGTTGGAACTGGTAAAATAAAGCCTTGAAGAAAACATATCCAAGTGTTGGTGTGAACATTTATGAAAGCTCTTCAAGAGGGATGTGGTGAACATAAAAGGTAACGGTAGGCCCAAAACTTTAAACCAGCAGCTCCTACGGGGGTAGTGTTACACGTGGGGGCTCGTCCGGGATATCTGCCGTTACCTATAGCAACTAAAGTGAACTGTTCATCTGGGACTTATGCTACAGAGGGCTCTGGACTTTGTAATCTTTTTCCCGTCAAAGAGAAGGGAGAGAGCTTTGCGATCACTCTAGGCCGCGTGGGCTGTGGGCGGAGCCAAGAAAGTAAGAAAGCCTGCGAGCTACGTGCCAAAAAGAACAAGTGGAAGAAGTTCCCGCCTGCTTGCCGCGTGAGACGCTGCGTGTGTGTCCAGTGTCCAGAAAGAGACGGAGCACCGCCATGTCTTCAACCCTGTCAACGCAGTCTGCTATGGGGCCCAGGATGTTTCCTGTGGGTACCTCTACCAGTCTCATACTGCCGGTGACTGGACTGACTGACACTGGTATTTGTCTGGAACTGCATGGGCGGTTCAAGCTCTATTCAATCAGTGATGTAGAAGCTTTGGGGATGCTGTGCAACAGGTGCGAAGGGCTGGCTATGCACCCCTGTCCATTTGTTCGATGTCTAAGATGCAGGGAGTACCTGTTTGCTGTGGAGCAACCCACCGTGCCGCCTCATGCCTACAGAGTGGACTGGACCACGGGTAATGTAACAGAAGAAGTTGCTGCCTTCGATCCAGTGGTTAGGCCTACATCAGCCACATCTGCTGTCGTGAGAAATCCAGAGGGAGATGGCGCTGTTACTGCTATAAGAAAGTCATCAGCGGACAGTGCCGCCATTGTTACCTCGACTGTATCTACCTCCGCTGCACCTGTTCTCGTTGCCCCTGCACAAAGGAAGGTGGGATACGTGAAGGCCTTCCGTGGCTGTGGTCAAGGCCTACCCCAGAGACTACCCGAACCGGAGAAAAGTCTGACCTCCGAGGAGTTCACGACAGGAACAGGTGGAAAGAGAATATGGACTGGAATTCCCTTATGTTCCCTGGGAAATTATGCGGGAAGTTGAGTCTCACAGGGAACAGTGGTACCATGAGGCTGTTTGGGACTATCTTTCAGTGCCAAAACCGTTCCGTAATAGGGGCTATTCCCTTGCCATGGATGAACGTTTTAAAGGGTGTCTGCAGCACTGGAGCTATGGCAGGCATGTTCACGGAGACAAAGTGGTAATTTGCCAACCAGGGAAGGTTGATGTGATTTACTTTATCACCACCATTGACAAGCAGGGAAAATCCCTAACTTTACCTGATCCACAATTTTACTGGTGAAAAGTTAAGGTGACTATACTGGGTTTTTGTTTTGCACCTTGCCAAAAGAAAGGAAGATTTTCTTTCAAAAAGGACTGTGGGTATGTAGCTAGGTAGTGCTAGGGTATCGGAAGATGTTGGAGTCAAGACTTCGTCTATGGGTCCAGTACTTAAAACTGAGGACTGTGTTATATTTCTGCCACTAGGTCGTGGAAGTTTACTCAGCAAAACTGGACTCTCATACTTTTCCTTAGCTGCCTACACCCAATGTATATGTGTATATATGTGGAGAAAGAAAGACTAATTTCTCCAGGAAGTGAGGCTTTGCTTCTCAGGAGATATTTTATATTATTGTATATGTCTGCTTGCTTTGTTCTTTTTCAGGCATTGAAATCTTCTATAAAGAACCACCGGAGAATGGGTGGGTTAGATAGAGAGAGAGAGAGAGATAGGAATACTGTATAATACTGTATATTTATATTGATGTGATTTCATTGCGTGTGTATGTTAAACACATATTTTCTTGTACTGTTTTGCCCCCTCCCTTCCTGTCCAAGTTTTTGGGTTTCAGGCACTGACTCTCAGGACTGAGAGTCATGTTTTTTCCTCGAAGATGAGGACATCGTCTTTTGCGGTAGGGGAAGTGTGTAGCGCCCTGCTCCTGTTGGGTAGGCGCTATATGTTAAATTTAGTTATCTAAACTGTAGTTCAGCTCAGAAAGAATTATGCTAAATTGTTGGCTCTGTTTCAGTCTAGCTGGGCTGCGTGTTTTCCACCTGACAGTAGGTGTCACTGTCACCACGGGTCAGGGTAGGAAATGCAGCAGGCTAGGTGTATTGAGTATTCCTTTCTCAGAAGTGGCTCAGTGGGCGTGGTCAACCCGCTGTGCATTCTGGTAGGGGGTAATTAAGAGGCAGAGACCGCTCTATTGGGGTTCGTTGACGGGGGTGGTTGCCGGATCCTGATCGGAGGGCCCTCCTGGCCTCAGGGATGCGCAAGCCATTTTCGGCCTCGGGGCCTGCTGGCCCGAGGCTCTGCAACTGAGAAGTAGGCCCAGGAGTTGCTGGGGCCTACTAGTCCAGGGATGGTCCTACGCGATCTTGCCTGCGGAAAGAAGCGGAACAATTTGGGACTCAATTGAAGGACACATCCTGGCCAGTTTGTCTCACAGTGCTATCGGATGGCTGAAAGTTTCTGGCACCGTGAGCTGTGTACTTTTGAAGGAACTTTTTGCAAAGTGTTAGTGTGGTTACACGATCTTGTGGCGGAAGGTTGTGGAGCGACGCGACGGCACTCATCAAGTCTGTGGCAGAGACTTTGAACGAGCTTTGCACCGGTTGCTAGGCCAGTGAGAGTAGGCCTATCCGGTGGTTGCTGAATCCAGCGTGATACTGATTTGTCCTCTGGATATAGGATTGTGCCCTTGTGATCCGCAAAGCAAGGTACCTGAACCTCCCCTCTCCCTCTATCCCTCTGTTGGAACTGGTAAAATAAAGCTCTTGAAGAAAACGTATCCAAGTGTTGGTGTGAACATTTATGAAAGCTCTTCAAGAGGGATCCCTGACACGAGTGCGGTGAACAGAAAAGGTAACGGTAGGCCCAAAACTTTAAACCAGCAGCTCCTACGGGGGTAGTGCTGCAATATATATAAAGGAAAATGTAATAGACTGTAAGCAAATTGTTACCAAATTGCAAGTCAAACTGCATTCTCTGTACGACTTATGTACAGTATATATCAGTACAATACTAATGTGTTTTTACCTACAACAATAATCTGGTGTCCTCTTCAGGCTGAAATAAAGATTGCCGCTGATTTCCAGCTAACCACCATTATAGAGACCCCATTATTAAGGCAATAAACATTCAGAGGTTCATTGTTTTAGCAGTTCATTAAGTTGATACAGTGTGTTAGACTTTGGAAAACATGTTGCCGCTCATCTTTTGTCTTTAAAATGAATGAAAATAGGAAGCATTGTCTTGTCTACATAATATAGACCCCTGTGGTGGGTTTTTACTTTGGCTGTCATTAGTTCCTTTATTAAGCTTTTTATGCATGAGGAATAGGTGTGTCTTTAAAATGTTGTGTCAGTTTAGAATTTCTTATCTACTTTGTACTACATTGGGTGAGCTGCGCTATACCACAGTTATAAAGATGTCTGCTTCAGATTTCAATTATTTTGTTGATACTAGTTGCTTGTTCATCAACCAACACTGTCTGATTTATCAATCCCTTTGCTACAGAAGAGACACAATCAAAAGCATCAAACAAGATCTCGCTTTGCATTTGTTTAAATCTCTCCTGATATTTTGCATGTGAAAGACTATGACACAAAGTACGCCTACTTATGTACTACCTGAAAGCAATCGTCTGTTGCTTACATCTTACGTTGTTGCTATAGTTAAAGGAGTTGTAAACCCTTGTGGTTTTTCACCTTTATGTCTTCTATGCATAAAGGTGAAGAACCTTCTGTGCTGCAGCTGCCCCCCAGAGCTCCTCTTTTTCTTACCTGAACCCGATCGTTCCAGCATCGAGGACGAGCACAGCAGCTCCAGACGCTGTCTTTGGTTCTCATTGAATAGATTGATAGCAGGAAGAAGAGGAGGCAGGAGTGCCACCAGGGGACCCCAGAAAAGGAGGATCGGGGCCACTCTGTGCAAAACCCTTCAATACCAGGCACTTTCCCCCTTCCTGCCCAGGACAATTTTCAGCTTTCAGCGCTGTCACACTTTTAATGACAATTGCGCGGTCATGTAACACTGTACTCTGTCTAACATTTTTATAATTTTCTTCTAACAAACAGAGTTTTCTTTTGGTGGTATTTGATCACCACTGGGGTTTTTATTTTTTGCTAAACAAACTAAAAAAGACCGACATTTTTGAAAAAAACTATTTTTTCTTTGTTTCTGTTATAAAATTTTGTTTTCTTCTTCACTAACGGGCCCTGATGAGGCTTCACTGATGGGCACTGATGAGTCGGCACTGATAAGTTGACACTGATGGGCACTGATGAGGAGGCACTAATATGTAGAATTGATGGGTACTGATAGGCAACACTGATATGCAGCACTGATGGGCACCAATAGGCAGCACTGATATGCAGCACTGATGGGCACTGATAGGTGGCACTGATGGACACTAATAGGCGGCACTGATGGGTAGCACTAATGATGAGGTACTGACAGTCATTACTGATGGACACTGATTGGCATCTGTAAAGGACACTGACAGGCGTTACTGATTGGCACTTTAATGGGCACTGATTGGCACTTTTGGCACTGACGGGCACTTTGGTGGGCACTGACTGGCAGCTGATGGGCAGTAATTGGGAGATGTAGTGGGCACCTCTGATGGGGGCTGAGCTGATAATCAATGCACTGATTATCAGCGCAGACCCCCCCTCTGACAGGAGAGCCGCCGATTGGATCTCTTGTCAGCGAGAGCAGAGGAAAGCCGTTTGCCGGCAATTTCTGGCTACATGCTGTGATCAGCTGTGATTGGTCACAGCTGATCACCTGGTAAAGGGCCTACATCATAGGCTCTTTACCACCATCGGAGTTGCGCTGTGTGAGACTGACACACCACATCACCGATAACAACGCTGCATGCCCCCGCAGGTGCGCAATCGCAGCCTATCCTGCTGGACTTCTTTTCAAGGCTTTCTTTAATCTATTTTCATCTGGTGATCCAGAGGAAAATAACTGTGACTGCTTATAAAGTATTAGCTGGAGTTCAGATTGAATTTATTAAATCTGCTAGCACATCCAACACTCCTCTCCCCCAGACTAACAATGCTGCTGTTCAAAGGTGCTCCCTGTGCTCATTCATCCAGAGGGATGAATACACTCGAATGCAGGAGGGGTGTTACTGGACACCAGGGGAAAATAAAGGAAAACAGCCTAAAAAAGAAAACCTTTGCAACCACCACATTTGATTGGTAAGCTGCAATATATAACATTTTTGGTTTTGAGTATAATACTGCTTTAAAGTGGTTGTAGACTAGTTACACAACTTTCACCTACAGGTAAGCTTATAATAAGGCTTACCTGTAGGTACTGGAAATAGGAGGTATTTACCATATACGCTTGCGCCGACCTCATCAATGCCGTTTCTAAAGAGCCCACGTCGTGACCGGCGTCTCCCGCGCACATAAACAGGAGTGACTCTGGCCAATTACAGAGTCTACGGCCCCCGGAAGGAAGAGCGATGAAGATGGATGCGGCCACCAGCATGGACTTGGGGACATTGCAGGCTTCGTTTGCAGGTAAGTGGCACATAATGGACTAGTATGTGATGCATACTAGCCCATTATGCTTTTACTTTGCAGGGAAAAAAAGAGGAAGTAAAACCCATCAGGGTTTATTTCCTCTTTAATGGCTCATAAGCAACACCATGAAATATTTAACTTTTGTCTTAAATTCCTCCAGGAAAAAATAGCAACGTGGTTCATATTTTTGGACACTCTTGTGCCTTGAGCCTCATAACTGTATATCTGCAGTGTGCCTTTGAGGGCTAGTCTCACAAGATTTGCTGATATGTGTTGCCTGCTGGAGAGGACTTTCCGTGCAAGAATCTTCCTGCTTTTGTTTAATTTGTTCTGTGTGTTTGTGCTTTCTTTAGCTTTCCAGCTGCTTCTAAATCATTACCCCAACAGTCTTCAGATCCTCAGTCATCAGGGGGACAGCTCTGACAAGAGGCACTAAAAGTCCTGCCTTTACCAAGATGGCTGCCTCCACATAGAGGCACGGTGCAGACCAAGGAATGGTAAGTGAGTATTTGGAAAAAGATCAGCTACAGGCAAACCACTGACAATACTGGTGACTAGTCCTTTTCCCTCTACTTGCTTTTTTAAGGCAAAGCTTCAGTCCCGCCTTAAACTGGCATGCATCCATCAGCACTATCCGACTACCATCTGAAGCCTATGCTTGCTAGCATATCCCTAAACATGAATGCATGCACTAGGTTCTTTTGTGTTTATGTAGTTTATCACTTCAGGGTTTTCTTTGTAGCCAGAAAGTGGATGTAAACATTTGTGTAAAGTTTTTGGCTAATTTTGTCTATACAAATCCATGCTAAAGCTTGTGGAACACTGAAGCCCCGTACACACGATCGGTTTAACTGATGAAAACCGTCCGATGGATGGTTTTCATCAGACCAACCGATCGTGTATGGTACCCATCGGTCTTTTTTCCATCGGATGGAAAAAATAGAACTTGTTTTAAAATTTTCCGATGGATAAAAAACCGATGGGAATTTCCGATCGTCTATGGGCAAGTCCATCGGTTTAAAAACCCACGCATGCTCAGACTGAATTAGGAGACGGGAGCGCTCGTTCTTGTAAAACTAGCGTTCCTAATGGAGAGAGCACATTCGTCATTCTGCAAGTTATTGCTTCGTTTAATGCAGCACATGTTTTTTGCTTTCGAACAGTCTTTAAAATGTCATTTTGGCAGCAGAACTTTCTCCTGAGTTCTGACAAATGTATGTCTTTCTTTTTTCTAGTGATCTTAGGAATAATTAGTAAAATTCTGCAAGGCCGACCTCCCAAATTACACCTTTATGTTTTTTGACTCTTAAAATTTGTTGTGCATTTTTTGGTGTGTCAATTTCTCAGAACAACATAATATTTAATTTTAGAAAAATCATGGAGGTTGGTGTCCCTTGTTCTTAATTACACATTGAATTTATGCAATCTTATTGCTACTTCTCAAAAAAACACATCAGGCATGTAGGTTGGAAAAAAAAAAAAAAACGAAGGGCAACTATTCCCAAATTAGCAGAGAATATAAAGTCATTAGATCCCAAATGCAGACCTGACTATGATCAATAATAAAATCAACAACAACATGAAATCAGGAGCAGCAGCCAAAGACATATATCATCCCAAGCTGTGGTACTCCATCAACCTTCAATTTCTGGATGAGCAGCTCGAGGCCAGGGAATCACCTCCTGCTCTTCCTTGTAGCCTTCCTTCCACGCCTCTCTGCAGCGTTCTCTCCACGGCCCCGTCCATGCACCCTTGCAGGCTGGGCCACTGTGGGTGGTGATGTGGCAGGAGGAGGAGGAGAAGGAGGAGAGGGATTGGCCCCATGTGTACGGCCATATAGATGAGGTGCTCACAAAGGGCCCGTTGTCCCGCCTCCATTCTGAGCAGCTTATCCACCAGATAGGTGCTAAACCCCTCCGTAGGGTTGAGGGGGGCCCTCATAATGGCAGCAGCCTCCTGAATCATCTTTAGTGACTCCTCCTCCACTTGTGTCATCCGCCGTTGTTTTGGCGGCCTGACGTGGAGGGGAGCCACTTGGGAGACGGTGCTGCCACTAGGCCTGGGGACCTGCTGAGTCCCACTGGGCCCTGCCTCCTCCTGCCTGTCACACTCCTGACCCTCTTCCTCCTGGCTTGCCTCATCCTGTTTATAAAATAAAATGTAGATTTCTATTATTTGAGGAATCAATCACACACAATTTTGATCTCATTACTGGTTTATTTTGGAGGGGGGGGGGGGTGGGATCATTCATGGCTAAGCCAAACAGTTCAACTCCATATTACTTAGTGGACAATAATTAGCATCAAAAATACTATACCGGGCTGAAGATGTGAAGATCTGGCTCTTCTAGCTCGGGAGGCTCCTCCTCCGCCTCTGCAGGGGTGGAGGGAAGGGTGGAAGGAACGCTGGAGGGAAGGGTGGAAGGAAGGGTTGAGGGAAGGCTGGAAATAGATTCCCTGGCCTCGATCTGGTCATCCAGGAATTGAAGATGTCTGTAGTACCACAGCTTGGGCTTTACTACATTGTCGGCTGCTGCACCTGATCTCTTGGACTGGCGCACTTCCTTGAATTTTTTTTTATAAGAATTGCGCAGGTTGTTGATTTTATTATTGATCATAGTGTAGTCTGCATCTGGGATCCATGGCTTCATATCCTCGGCTAATTTGGTAATAGTTGCCCGTCGTACATCACTTTTGTGATACGCAGGGTGTTTGAGCTCCCAAAGGTTGCGCTGTTCCTTATACTTTTCAATAAAAACAAGCATCACCTCCGGCTCTCTTAGTTCATGCATCTATTAGGATCAGCAAGTACAAAAAAAAAGGATCAGAATTGATTCTCCTCAACTTATCACAATATTGCCCTTTACAATCATGACCCATTAATATGCCACTGCAGGCCCGAGTTCCCTTCTTACCTTAGTTCACTTCGTGGGTTCACTTCCGGTCGTCCTTACTCCGCGCATCCCTAATAACTTCTTTCCCCTTTTTATACCCTGCGCATGCGTGTAACTCCGCCCTCGTCGCCCGCCCATGACGGACTTTTTCTGCATTTCCCCGCCCCTTAACGATCGGCGCACAGTGTGAGACGGCGACATATCGCAGACACAGGTGGCTTCTTTACTTGAAATTACCGACGAGGAAAGCCCGGAGGCGGAAACGTCCCGATCCTGTAAAAAAAGATACAAGGCGACTAATATGTCTTTTTCTGAGATGGCGGAGATGGTGGACATTCTGCGGAGGAAGGATTACGACGGCAAACATGGCCCATACGACACCCCTAATCTCCGGAAGTCACAAATTATGGATAAAGTGGCAAAGACTCTCTATAAAAAATATGGGGTCAGGAGATCCAAGGAACAACTCCGTAAAAGGTGGTCAGACCTGAAGATCAGGGAGCCGGAGCAGTATAGGAAGCTTATAAAAAGCATAGAAAAAAGTAAGTACCGTATTTATCGGCGTATAACACGCACTTTTTTCCCCTTAAAATCACGCCGATACTGACCTATCCCCGTCGAATCTCCGCTGACTGAGCGGAGCGCAGCGATCGCCGCCGAGATACACATAGCCGAGTGTACTCGGCTTTTCTCGGCTCCGCTCACAGTCACGCCCAGTCCCACCATTGGACCTGTGTTATGTCCATCATAGGGCGGGACTCGGCGTGACTGTGAGCGGAGCCGAGAAGAGCCGACTAGAGCTGAGTGCACTCGGCTATGTGTATCTCTCCGCCCAGTCTCTGCGTTCGCCCCGCTCCGCCCAGTATCTGCGGCGATCTCGGCGGCGCCATTTTTGAAATTCGGGCAAGGCTGTACTGGGCACTGAAGCAAGGCTGCAATGGACACTGCTGGAAAGGCTGCAATGGACACTGCTGGAAAGGCTGCACTGGACACTGGGGAAAGGCTGCACTGGACACTGGGGAAAGGCTGCAATGGACACTGGGGAAAGGCTGCAATGGACACTGAGGAAAGGCTGCAATGGACACTGGGGAAAGGCTGCAATGGACACTGGGAAAAGGCTGCAATGGACACTGAGGAAAGGCTGCAATGGACACTGCTGGAAAGGCTGCACTGGACACTATGGAAAGGCTGCACTGGACACTGCTGGCAAGACTGACAAGGCTGCAATGGACACTGGTAAGGCTGCATTTAAATGTAAGTTTAAATGTAAGTTTTTTTTCCTCAAACTTCCCTCCTAAAAGTTTTTTTCCCTAAAATTCCCTCCTAAACTTGGGGTGCGTGTTATACGCTGGTGCGTGTTATACGCCAATAAATACAGTATATTTTACTGTGTTCTTTCACATTGTAATATGTATTCTTCCATGTTTTGCACCATGTGCTTGGCTTGACTGGGTTCACATTTTGAAATCTCATCTTTTAGGTTAAGTGGAGAGTCCACTTATTTGCCCAATGTTTTGACCAATAACTTGCTGCTCTTCCCCCAAACATGTTTGGCACATATGCATGTAAACTACATGTGGGCATGCCTCATTTTACTTCAACAATGTTTATCTACACATTGTTGGCTAGATGATGTGTTGTAAGGAAATTTAGAATGTGACTGAAAGAAGAAACTGTATTCTGGGTAAAGGAGATGACACTCCAGCAGTTGTGTACTCTTTTTTGTTCTTCAGCAAGATACTATACTCTGGGCCACATGACCAAATTTATTAACGGTGTCACACACAGGTGGTCCAGTGGATACCTTGGTGGTTATCCAAGTGTATTTGTGAATGTCCTCAAAAATAACAGGTTGCTTTGTTGAGTTTGCAAGATCACATATGTACATGTTGGAACTCAGGGCCAAATATCAATTGTACCCCACTTCAAAACATTGAGGATCCCTTTTCAGGCCTTAAAAAAGTCTGTGTGCTAAAGTATACATTTTTGTTGTAAATTCCCATAGGGGAGAGGAGAGTGGGAGGACACCATGCTCATGAGACGAGGAACCCAACACCACAGAAAATCCCCGAAGCTCCCAAAGCAGACCAAGATCAGCAGGTTCAGGAAGCGGAGGTGGAGGAAGTGGAGGTGGAGGAAGGGGAGGTGGAGGAAGGAGAGGTGGAGCTTATCAGCACAACAGGTCAGTGTCTGTCACCACAACTTCAAGGTAAATACAGATGTAGGACTGCCTAGTGTAAAACCTTTTTTTTTTGTTTTAGGGACTGAACGTGGGGGTGTGTCAGGAAGTCCAAATCCGCCATTCTCGAGTGCCAGCGCCAAAATAATCATTCAGGAAATCATGGAATGCAGTAGCGAAATGGACATTATGAGAAAGAGAATGATTGTGATTGAGCAAAAATATAAAAACATGATAGATATTTTGGGGAGAATAGTGTGAACCCCCCCCTTTTTGTGTTTTTTGTTATGCGTCTGAAATTATCTCAGGGATTTCCAACATCCCAAATGTGAAGATGCACACACTGAAGACTCAACATGTGCTATCTGCAGTCACAGGATATCTATGTCCCTGTTTTGGGGGTGCAACCTCTTCCTCCCTCCTCAAGTAGGGGAGAGGAAGGGTTTACATCCCCAAAGCACGACCATTGATCCCCCATGATGGCAGATAGCACATGTTTACCCTAGCCATGGGATCTTGTTGAAGATACCCATTTGAGCCCCAAAAGAAAGTGTGTTTGTTAACATTTGGGATGGATCAGGGGTACCATCACCCCATCTCCAGTTGGTATTTTTCACAGTGTTATTTTATTACTTTTTCAGACTTAAAAAAATGGCTTACGACCCATGCATGTTTCTGCAAAAAAAGCCGCACATAAAAAAAAAAAATAGCATTTCTAAAAACCAAAAAATAAAAACATTTGGGAAGTCTAAAAAAGGTGTGCCTTGTTCTTTCTATGCTCAAGAGCAGTTCTGAAGATGCAAAAACCGTGTTTTTCGCTCTGAGTTTTGAGGCTATTTACTAAGGACAATTACACTTGGCACTACTAGAACCTGGGAGACACATAAACCCAAAATACAAGAATGACAACACAAGTTTGTATGAATTCCATGTTTTTTTTATTTTTAAAAGGTTTAATACTTGGTCAGATGTGGTCTGGCATTGCGATGGCCCCCCTACCCGTGAAGTACTCTACGTATTTCTGGCGTACTTCACGGGCACTTTGGGGGGCCAAGCCAGTACGGGCAGTGCTGAGGCCGGTCAGATTAATCAGTTCAGATGGACCGGCCTCAGGCCCAAACGATGAAACATAATTGTTTGCAAATTTGCGTAGAAAATTGTGCAATATGCAGCAGCAGTAGACGATGTGGTTCAGTTTATAATCCGCCAAATGTATCGCTGTCTGGAACAGGCGGAACCGGCTGGCCATTATCCCGAAGGCATTCTCCACAACTCTCCGGGCTCTGGCCAGCCGGCAATTAAAAACCCTTCTCTCCGGGGTGAGGGTGCGTTGGGGAAACGGCCGTATCAGGTGTGGTCCTAGTCCAAAAGCCTCATCCGCAATGAAAACGAACGGGAGCCCTTCAACGTTCTCTGCATCTGGAGGCAGTGCAAGACCCCCAGCCTGCAGACGGTGAGCGAACTCCGTCTCCGCGAATGATCCGCCATCGGACATCCGGCCGTTCTTCCCCACGTCCACATACAGGAACTCGTACCGTGCCGACACCACCGCCATTAACACTATGCTATTAAAACCTTTATAGTTGAAATAGTATGACCCCGAACGGGGTGGCGGCACTATGTGGACGTGCTTCCCATCAATTGCCCCTCCACAGTTGGGGAAATCCCACCGCTGGGCAAATTGGGAGGCCACAGTCAGCCATTCCTGTGGTGTGCTAGGGAACTGTGGAGTCAAACAAAAAGAAGACATTAGTACGGTTTATGGTTACAGTGCAAGCAGATTACACACAAAAAAACATTGTTGAGTAACATTATTATTTAAGGGAGTTTTTCCGAACAATAAACAAAGGCCCACTTAGCAGATGCCTCACCCCCGCTGAGTGGACATTCTAAAATAATCTAAGGGGGGGGGCCTAAGGTGATTGTGGGGGGTCCCAAAAAAGGCTCTACTACTTTGCTGAGCTTGATTGAGAACTACTAATTTTTTAACATCTTTAGGGGGGGAGGGAAGGTTGTCAAACTACGAGGGCAATGACCCCCCAAAAATGAAAAGGAAAATAGAAGGGTTTGCGCCCACGATAGCATGCTGGAGAGGTTAGTGAAGGGAAATAGGCATGTAGGGCCCAAAAAGGGATTTACAGGTAAAAAAAGGCATGTGGAAAATGGGGACATTACCAGGATATTACAAACAGGCATATTTGTGTTAGGAGGAAAAAGAATAAAAAAAGATAATGTGAGGTTAAAGGAGCATAATTACCTTCATATAGTCCTTCTGCAGGACCTGAATGATGGCCGAACACGTCTCAGGGATAATGATCCCGAGAGCCTGGGGGGAGATGCCTGTTGAGAACTTGATGTCCTGCAAGCTTCTCCCAGTCGCCAGGTATCTCAACGTGGCAATAAGCCTCTGCTCGGCAGTGATGGCCTGGCGCATCACAGTGTCCTGCCTCGTGATATAGGGGGACAGCAAATCCAACAGACGGTGAAATACGGGGTCCGTCATCCTGAGATAATTCCTGAAATCATCAGGGTTATTCTCATGGATTTCCCGCAGCAGAGGCATATGAGAGAATTGGTCCCGCTGGAGCAACCAATTCTTAGTCCATGAACTCCTCCTCACCCTGTTCACAGACTGAACTCGGGTTACAGTGTTAACTGCAACACCAAGCCCAAAGCCAGCACGAGCTCGAGAACGAGAACGCACTTCAAACATGGTTTTAAACCGGTCGGCTGGTCAGAACGCACTCAAACAGAACGCACCGTGTGGAACAGCAAGGCCTGAGAAGAACGATCTGAAAAACAGTAAACGAACGGCCAAGTCGGCACTGCAAGGCAGTAACGACCTGACTGCACGCACTGAATCACAAATACAAACCCACAAGCACAAACTGAACAACAGGAAACGATCTGCAAAGCACGGAGACTGAAAAGCGCGAATCGGCTCTCACCAAACTTTTACTAACACGCGGTAACACGAAATCAGCAAAAGCAGCCCAAGGAGTGGCGCCATTAGATTTGTTCGGCCCTTTTATAGCGCGTCGTACGTTTTGTACGTGCCGTCGTTTTGTTGCCGTCGGTTTTTAAACTGATGGTGTGTGGCCAAGACTGATGAAAAACAGTTTCATCGGATTTCCGATGGTCAAATCCATCGGACGAAAATCCATAGGTTATCCGATCGTGTGTACAGGGCTTAAGAGTAAACACATAGAATAGGAACCTCTTATAAGGGTAGTAACTAAAGTTCAAAGATCTCACCAGTGGAATCCAGAAAACAGCGGCAGACACCAAGAGCCCCTGCAACTTCAACCTTCAATTGCTGGTAAAGAAAAAACACTTATGAACTATAAAACAATTGACTGTTAGATATAGGTAAGCCATATTCAGACCATTTATCATTTTGAAAAAGAGAAGTTTCATTAAATAAACTAATTGTGTGCCTTCATGAAAATATGCCTTCATGAAAATATGAATACATGAAGGCATACTTGGGACAGCCATACCCATAATTGACTGATGCACTAATACATACAATGACTCCTAGGAAATATTGGCATGATGGCATCACCTGGCAGGCTTTACTTGCATTTTGACATAGATGTGTGAATTCAACAGTAGTAAGAACAGAAATCACAACTATTTGTGTAACGCAACACCCTAGAGGGCCACTGCATTCTGGGTTCCCCCAATTCCTGCACATCCAGGCAACATCCTTTTTCCAACTTCCCTTTAGAGACAAAGATTCATGACCATGGGCTTTTTTTTGTTTGTTTTATTGGGGTAAACAACTTGGATAGAAAATAGGGATTATGAGATGCCCAACTTAACTTGAAGACCAATGAGGACAAATTTCTTCCCTATGTACAACACAAAAATGACAAATCCTTGACTGCATTCCCTCTGGAACAGAAAATATGTGTCCCTTAGGTGGAATTTTAGCAAAGTCCCAACTTGCAGGAGCTCTATGTTCCACATCTTAAAAACACCAGCCCACCTGGCTGCTTGGTGAAATGTCCCAGAACAAGGAATTGGGTATTAGCCTGTTGGCACTGTCCCAGAAAGCTTACTGGATATTGCACTGGACAGATTTCTCCCTTTAAGGCCCTGAGGGTGTAGAGGTACTCGCACTGTCCCTGGAAATCCTGCTGCTTTTGAGAAAACTGCTGCTCAAGCCTTCTGCTGTCCAGGTCCTCCAATGCAAGCCAGGGTGTCTCCTAGAAGAAACTGTAGGGTAGTAGAGATCTCTCTGTCCTTCTTCCTCCCTTCCTTAGCTCCCAGTCTAGAGGCAGAGCCCACTCAGCCCCTCCCAGGCCATACGACACAGATTCAATAATTCCTCTTCCACCTGACCCCCTGTTGGCCAGGCTCCACAATATTTATGGGCTGATCCAGCCACCTTGCTAGGCCTCCTGCCTGGGGATTGGCAAGATTCCCATAAATATGCAGATCAGGACCTCTGGCCTCCACCCACTAGCTTTTAGAAACCTCTCCAAGCTTCTAGAACCAGGGGGGGGTACCAGAGGCCTGACCTGTAGAGCCCACCAGCCTGACCTACAGCAACCCCCAACCAATTGACTGTCTCACACAACTACTGTGAGTCAATTATAAATTTACCTACACTAGGGGGTGCTACATTTGGAAAGAAAAAGTGTATATACACATGTATCTTAGCTGTGTATTTAGTTTCTTCTTTTTTTGCTTGTCTGCTTTAAAGCGGTTGTATGCCCTATTTTTGAACTTCTACCTACAGGTAAGCCTATAATAAGGCTTACCTGTAGGTAAAAAGAATATCTCCTAAACCTGTACAGTTTAGGAGATATTCCCCTCGCAATGAGCCGCTGACTGCAGCGGTGCATGCGCAGCGGGGGTTCTCGTATAAAGCCCGGCAGCCGCCGGACCTTGCCGATGCGCGGGAGTGACGACATCGCTGCTCCAGCCACTCACAGCGATGGAGCGGCGATACCCGGAAGCCACGCTGAGGCAAGATGACATCTCCCTTGGCGTGGACCAGGTAAGTTCCCGACGCCTCGTTCTAAGGTAAGTATTTCATAATGAGCTAGATTGCGGTGCATACTAGCTCATTATGCCTTTTGCCTTTCAGGTATGAAAAAAAAAAAAAAAGCAGCAGTGGGTATACAACCACTTTAAGCTAGTTATAAAAATATAGATTTTTCTGTTCACTCTGCAGGCTGAAAAAAAAAAAAAGATTCATTAACCACTTGAGAACCGCCGCACGCCGATGTAGGTCGCCAGAATGGCACGGCTGGGCACATGGGCGTACAGGTACGTCCCCTTTAAGAGCCCAGCCGTGGGTCGCGAGCGCGCCACCGGTTGCGCGCTCCTGACCCGGTCCTCTTCTCCGTGACCGTCCCCGCGGGAACAGCGGACCTGATCGAAGCTGGTGTCCTGCGATAGGGTCACAGAGAGGAAGAACAGGGAGAGGTAAGTGTAAACAAACCTCTCCCCGTGCTTCCTAGTGAGCCTGTCACCGATCGTCTGTTCTCTGTCATAGGGAACGTTGATCACACGCTAAGCCACGCCCCCCCCACAGTAAGAAACACAAATCAGGGCACACTTAACCCCTACAGCGCCCCCTCCTGGTTAACCCCTTCACTGCCAGTGTAATTTTTACAGTAACCAGTGCATTTTTATAGCACTGATCGCTGTAAAAATGACAATGGTCCGAAAATAGTGTCAAAAGTGTCCGATGTGTCCGCCATAATGTCGCAGTCACGAAAAAAATCACTGATCGCCGCCATTACTAGTAAAAAAATTTTTTTATAAAAATGCCATAAAACTATCCCCTATTTTGTAAACGCTATAACTTTTGCGCAAACCAATCAATAAACTCTTATTGCGTTTTTTTTTACCAAAAATATGTAGAAGAATACGTATCGGCCTAAACTGAGGAAAAAAAAAATTTATATATTTTTTGGGGATATTTATTATATCAAAAAGTAAAAAATATTGAATTTTTTTCAAAATTGTCACTCTATTTTTGTTTATAGCGCAAAAAATAAAAACCGCAGAGGTGATCAAATACCACCAAAAGAAAGCTCTATTTATGGGAAAAAAAGGACGCCAATTTTGTTTGGGAGCCACATCGCACGACCGCGCAATTGTCATTTAAAGCGACGCAGTGCCGAATCGCAAAAAGTGGCCTGGTCTTTAAGCTGCATAATGGTCCGGGTCTTAAGTGGTTAGGCTACAATCTGGGTAGGAACTAGACACAATTTGAAGAGGGTATAGTCAGCTTTAGCTACTCTTTAAATTATCCACTATCTACCTATCTATCTATCTATCTATCTATCTATCTATCTATCTATCTATCTAATTATCTATTAACCCATCTCTCAGACAATAATGAAAGTTTAAAACAATCGCACAATAAACAACTATGGCTAAAAGCCAAGAACCTTTACACATCACCTTTAGCCCTTTCCCAGTTACACTATAGCTCTTCATAAAAACAAATGAATTCAACAAGCCCTAGGGGAATTGTTTCATCAGAAGCCTATTATATTGCAGCACAGATCTCATTGAGCATCCTTGAAATGGTACAGTCATGGTATTTAAGGTTTATAAGAAATATTTTTGTTTGTTCAGCTTCAGGGATGTTCCCTGGGATGGTGTCTTTATTATACTTGACAAGGCCACATAATGGATGAGTTATATCTCAGCAGTAGCCAGCCTTGTTTGTTCCTCTTGTTACCTGTCCATCTCATTCTTTACAGCATCCTCTCCTATAGGAGAGTTTGATGTCTGTAAAAAAAAATGTTTTGATGTCCTTTCAAGTCCTATAATATTTAAACAAACCTGATTTCAATTCCTGTTAGTGTAATGAGGAACTAATTAGAAATAGTATATTTGACATTGGATATACAGTAATATAGAAAAGATGTGGGCTTAAGCATCAGAACCTAACTGTAAAATATTAATTGCTACTAGCTCACATCTTTTAAATTATTTCCAGCCCAGGCTATCCCATCATGAAAATGTTTCATAAGTCCTCAATTAAAGTGGCAGTTTTATAGTGGTTGAAGACATCTAAACTGCATTAGAAATGGTATGCTAAATTATATGTAGCGCACCCACCCCAGCCTTTACCTGCTTTTCTTCTATTTGGCTCCTTCGCAGGAAAAGACTGAGGCACACCGCACCACAAGCCCGTACCCTCCTGGATGGGGAGGTTGAGCGGTGTTAGTTTCTCGGGCCTGCCTGCAGTCAGTGTTTAAAAACCTCCAGAGCTGACCTCGTTTCTGGGGTAGCCAGAAACAAGTCCTTAGTTCTCCCCAGTAAGCAACTGTCCACACCAACTGAAAAGTCCAACTTCTTATTTATTCTTAAGGGCAATAAATAGTCTCTTTGAGAGCAGACAGGTTGAGACAAACACGGGTCAGGTAAGGTGGGAGGAGGTCCAGGCACAAACTTAATTTAGGGTTTCTTCTGTTCTGGTTTGCACAAACAGGCTTGGCGCATGGTCCCTGCCACGGACCATGAGGTTGGTCACTGCCACTGACCTGGTGAATAGTTGCAAGTCACTGCCACTGACCTGGTGTGCGTAGAGTCACTGCCACTGTGACAGAAAGAACCCGCACTTCCTTCTTTGAGTAACTTGGCCCTTTTTTAGGATAAGAACATCCCTCCGGAGAGTTACCAGAGGCCCCCTCTGTCACCACGACTCTGCGCTGGGTCTTCAGAAAGGGTCACCTCCCTGGCCTTCTCGATCCTGGATATGGGTCCCCTCGCAAGGCAGATCCCTGGGAGCCTCGATCCTTAGTGGACCCCAGCCGAAGGTTGCTGGGTTCCAGGCCCTCGCCAAAGTACCTCACCCCAGAGTGAAGGTGTCTGGGATGGAAACAGCAGCTCCGTCTCTGGGCCTAGGGCACCCGGAAACAACACGCTCGCCCAGGCCTCCGGGCCTAGGGCACCCGGAGGCGACACCCAGGCCTAAGGTGCCTGGGCACGGAACCAACCCCTCTGGAAGATGGCCGCCCCTTTTATATCCTCTTCCGACAGGCACAGCAGGTTCCCCGCCCCGCTGTACTGCTGCCGAGAGGGGACAAGGAAAGGCACAACCCTGTACCACGGTTCAACCCGGGCCTATGACAACAGCGCCACCTATAGGCCCCAGGGAACTGCACATCAGTACTATCTCCCAGGGACAGAAATGGTCCATGAAACCTAACAATTAGTGTATCTGAGCCTAGTTACCACTCAGATGCTCCCCCCAAATATGACACCCCGCTACACATCCCCCTCACTTGATGGACACTGGTCCCCAGTGTCTGGAACCAACCTATGCCTCTCAACCAGAGTCAGCATAAGCCCGATCCAGAGACAAACTAACAAAAAAATGAAATGACAATTTAAAAATTGCTTGTTTGTGCCTGAACCTAAAATGGGAAAGGAAAGGGAAACAGATGGGAAAAGGAATACATAAGTGTATAAAACATTTGAAGTCATACAAACTTTACAATAAAATGTACATTTCCCTCCCGCAGCACTAGCTAAGACCCACCCTATACTCAGCAGTCTTGCTTGCCGTTCACCTGCAGGGGAGAGAAAATACACCTGAAATAACAGTAGTTGGAATGAAGAGGCTCTCCCCTAGAGAAGAATCCCTTCCTTCCAACAAGTAACCGCATAATGTCTTTGTCAACTGTCTACTACCCCAAAGTCCTTGTTATCTTTGCGATGGGAAGAGAAGAGAGAACAACAACAGCAACAGCTCCCACTCCTCCAAGAGTAGAGTACCCTTTAAATTAGGGCAAAGTTCCTGGGCTTGAAGAAAAAACGTTTAAACAAAAATCAAGGAAAAAAAACACAAGAGTCTGGTCTCTTACAAGTAGTAATGTGGGTCAGGCAACACCAGCGGCTTCCAATGCTTGTCAAATGTGTCTATATGGTACTCCACATTGTCCTTGTCTTTTCTACAAATAAGTACCTTGTCCGCATAGATGTGCGGACCCAACATCCAAGCAGCTTTGCAGTCCTTGAACCGCTGAGTGGCTGCGGGTGAACAAGAAAAGTACCTTCTGGCCTGGGGTACTTTGATGTGTGTCCATACAAACTCCTTGTACCACCGATGTCTGCAGGCCTCAACCTCAAACAACATTTCCTTTGGCAGGTACGGGTATTCCCACCCATACTCGCTGGCAACCCTTTGGTTAAACAGTCTTTGCAAGCGGGACAGCGGTGGCATGGTAGCGCGGTCTCCTGTGCCAGGCAAGACAATGGCATCTGGGTGCCGAGGCACTTTATCTGCCTCCGGGCCAGTTGCAGGGGCCCGCAGTGACACCTGTCTCGTAGCAGTAGTGGAAGCAGGTGCCTCCGACGGTGGAAGGGCAGGCAAGGGGACAGATCCCTCCTCAGGCTCGGAAGCCACCACCCGGGGTGTACTTTCCCCCGTAAACATGGGTGGGTCCCTAGGCTTACGAAACAAGGACAAGGGCATCTTGTCCCATCCCTTCCTCTCGAACAGTTCATCAATGAGTGATCACCCGCATCAGAGATGAACTCTAGGTCGGAGGTATCGTACTCCTCCGCAGGGAAGCAGTTTTTGGTGAAGGATGATTCACCCCCTCTGGCTAACTCACTAGCATGTGAATCCCCAGGGCTAGTGGCCTTTAACAAAGTCTCTTCCCCCGGCTTACCTCGGCTTGCAGAAGAACTCGGACGTCCGGGACTTTTCTCTTCGGATGCATCCTATCCGGGTAAGCGCTGGGGTGTTGCTCCACCACGGCCGTGGGAAGCTTTCACAAGACCGATCTTCCTCTTGGGCGGTGGGAGAAAAGACTCTGTTGTAACCGAAGCAGCATCCTCCGGTTTCTCAGTCGCTGAAACGATCTCCTCTATGACTTCCTCCGAAGTCTCTTCAGTGCGCGCAGGGGTGGCTGTGCAAGCTTCGATTCCTACTTCCAGAGTGGTGGCGCCTGTAAGGCAATTGAGGTGGATGGCCCGAGGCCTCTCTGTAGGTTGCTCGACCTCAAACAAGAACTCCTTACAGCTTTCGCATCGCCCGAATGGCTTTAGATGAACCACCAGTCCTGAGCAGCCGGGACAAATCACACCGAGGGCCTCCATGTCTTTACACACGTAGAGGGCAAATCTTCCCCGGGGCTTGAGCCGAATCCCTGTATCCGTTAGCGAAGCAACGAATGAAGTCATTTTCATGGTTGTAGTAGCTGGAACCCATGAGGCATGAGACGCCATGCTGACCATCTGCTGCTCCATCCCGCACTGACCTTTTTGCGCCGAAGTTCCCACGTGTAACTCCATACATGGTCAGACTCCTCCCATCTCCTGCATCGTTTGCGGGCTTTCTGAGTAGGCACGCCCACGAACTACGCAGTCAGGGTTCTCCTCGTGGCCTCAGTTCTAAACATGGCCGACCTCCACGGAACTTCACTGGGGAATAAAAGTTCAGCTTCTGGGGGGGGGTTTTCTCACTTTGTGGCCGCAAACACATCCCGGACTCGAGCCCCCACGTGTAGCGCACCCACCTCAGTCTTTTCCTGCGAAAGAGGCAAATAGAAGAAAAGCAGGTAAGGGCTGGGGTTGGTGCGCTACATATATAACTAGGAAATATATACCTCAAATTATAATTATTACCAGGATATCATTTGGTGTGTAAACAAAGGCATGCCCATACATACACACAAACACGTCAGGATATTCAGAAGGATTGAGGATTTCTTAATATTCTGGGATTATTTTCACCAGGGCAAAGTCAGTATAAAGCCCTGTACACACGATCGGATTTCCTATGGATTCTAATCCGATGGATTTTTCCATCGAAAATCCGATGAAGCTGACTTCCATCAGTCTTGCCTACACACTATCAGTCAAAAATCCGACCGTCCCAAACGCAACACTCCGACAAGCCGAGAAAAATTAAGTTCAATGCTTCTGAGCATGCGTTGACTTGATTCTGAGCATGCGTGGGTTTTTTGTCCGATGGAGTTCCACACAGACGATCGGAATTTGCTATAGTTTTTTTTCCCATCGGATAAATTTAAAACATGTTCTATTTTTTCTCACCGATGGAAAAAAGACCGATGGGGCCCATACACGATCGGTTTGTTCGATGAGAAAAGTCCATCGGACTGTTTTCATCTGTAAAACCGATCGTGTGTACACGGCATAATAGGTATGTGACATAGATGCAACATGTAGTACATTCACATCAGTCCCTGCCCTCAAGGAGCTTACAATCTAAGGTCCCTAACTCACATGGCAGCACAGTGGCTAAGTGGTTAGCAAGTCTGCCCAAGCAGCACTAGGGTTGCTGGTTCAAATCCCAACCACAACACTACTTGCCTGGAGTTTGCATGTTCTCCCTATATGGGTTTCTTATGGGGACTCTGGTTTCCTCCCACACTCCAAAGACATGCTGGTAAGTTCATTGGCCCTAGTATGTGTATGTATGAATGTGAGCTAGGGACCTTAGATTGTAAGCTCTTTAAGAACATGGACTGATGTGAATGTACAAAGTATATGTAAATTGATGGTGCTATATAGGTAGCAGTAATTAATAAACTATTGTGTGAAGTGGGGTAAGTGTATAAACATCCTTTGTACGCCTAAAAATAAGAACCCTAAGATAGATACAATGTTAGTGTAGGACTTACTTGATCCAAGCCTAAATCCAGGCTCTGAGAACCTCCCTGAAAGCATTTTTTTTTTTACCTTTTCCAAGGTGTAGCTCTCTAAATCATTGTATTTGAGTACAGGGCACCATATTGACACTCTTTTAGTTGCACTTTAAAGACTTGTATTTGGGCAGCTTGTAGTCATAATTAAAGTACATGTGAACCACAACTAAATTTAATTTAGTTTACCAAAGCATTTTTTTTTATATCTGGGGCCGGAGTTGAACTCACACCGCGAACCGTGCCTTTTTGTCCTCCCCTGGAGCTGGTACAGCGGGGCGGGGAACCCGCTGGGACGCAAAGGGAGAGGTCATAAAAGGGGCGGATGCCCTGTTTTTGGGAGGAGAGTCGTGAGGACGTGGCCGCACCCAGGCACCTTCAGCTTGGGTGCTGGCGTTCGGGTGTTCAAGGCCTAGGCGCCTCTGGCCTAGCTGGAGCAGGGATGGAGCAGGGATGGAGTCCATCTCAGACACCTTTAGCCTGGGGTGAGGTACTATGGCGGATGCCTGGGGCTCAGTACCTTCGACTGAGTTCCGCGAGGGTGGAGAAATTCGAGGGGGCCCTAACTTCTTGGGTGCCCGTGTCTGAGTTCGTGAGGACTGGCGCGCAGTAACTTCTCTGAAGAGTCCGGCGCAGCATCGCTGGTGACAGAGAGGCCTCTACTTCTCCCTTGGACGGATTTCTTCCTCTGACTTGGGCAAAGTGAGGGAAGGTAAATTCACGTTCTATATTACCTAGTCAGTGGCAGTGACTATTCACCACTGGTGACAGCACAGTGGGCAGCAGCAAGAAGGGAAAGGATTGTGCCTCGATCTGTCCCCTCATTTTCCAAAGGAGAAAGATTGTTTTATTGCTTGGCAAGAAGAATAAAACTGAGTTGTACCTATTCACTGTGTGGAACTTGGGTTACTTAAGCAAAGGAGTCAGGGACGAAGGACTGGACTTGACTCTAGGACACCTACACAAAAGCCCAATCTCTGGCCTTCACCTCCCAGTTACGGGAGGACATGGGCCGTGGTGTGTTTCTCTCTCTCTCCCAGGTACCCCTAGACAACAGCCATATAGCCGATAAAGAAAGAGAGAGAGGTGAGGCCGCTACATATCAAATTATGCTTTCACCTTTTTTATCCTGTTGCATCTCCATCCTGTTGATCTTTTGTAACTTCTTTGAATCCATTTCCTGCCTACATGCATGCACTCCAGTGATTGTTGCTTGGCTTTTATGAGGGTGCATTATTTCATGTTTCCAATAGTGCACCTTGACTGTGTAATGTGTATTGAAATGACTATTCATAGTCTCCATTGGAAGGTGATGTAACAGGGTGACAACTCCAGAGCACCAATGGGATACAGGAACTGAGCGTTGTCAAATAAAGTGTCTAGACAAGGACCTTCATCGCAAGGTTGCCAAGAATACTTGAATGAAAGCTGCGGATCTAAATATATTGAAATTACATCAACAACATGTCAAAACCTTTATGAGATTTTAGTGACTGGGTTTACATATAATATACTGCAAGTCTGCAGTAGTAAGTAAAGGATTACCTAGGTGTACTCAGTGAATGAGCTCTGATAACCCTGAAAAAACTCCCATTTTCTTTTCTTTTTTTTTACCAAAAAAAAGTACTATATTGTCTATTTAGTATGCATCCAGTATGGCTATTTTCCTTATATTTATGTCTGCCCAGCTGTATATTTCTAGTTCAAATTTTTTATCATCTGTTTACCTATTCCGTGACCCAATCTTTTTTTTCTTCTTACGTTAGTTCAGTACTAATTTCATTGCTTATATTGAAGCTCTAATTTCATCCTAGAAAATATACAATATATTATAAATAATAATTATACTGGGATTGTTGCTTTATTACATTTTCAATTGTTTGATGATTCACAGCAGTCATTCAGTTGTTAGAGTTTAAGACAGTAAGAGGCCATTCACATTCTACAAGTGCCTTTTGTATTTCTATATTTTAACAGCAAGAAGTGTCACTGCCTGAGAATTTGTATTTTGTAGTTAAATAGGCATGGTTATCTGAAATTAGGTTTTAGCACTAGGTCAATGAAACTAAAGGATCTTAGATGTGAAAGGTGGTTTCATAGCTTAAGGCTAAACAGTGTCACACCAAACCATGTCCCAACTGTTTTATTGGTGGGCGTACTTATAAAGCAAGGAAGGACCTCGAGCCACACAGCAGGACTATCAATACAATACAAGGCATTTGCTTCAGTACACTACCAGGTTGGAAGCTATTTGTCTCCGCCTATTATTAGTTCATTAGTAACTTCAAAAGGAATTATTTTCCATTCTAAAGTCGGTCATGGAAATAAGATATGGACCATCTGAGGCCCAATAAGTCTACTTCCCACTGATTGCAAAGCATTCATGGCTATTGAGCAGAAACACCCATTTCTAATCTAATATCAGGGTAACAAAAGCAACTGCCTAGGAAAGTCTGGGCTAATTTATAGGTGTCCAAAGATATAATAAACATGGCACAATTTATCTAAATATCATTTAATAAATGTATCATATATAATGAATTCAGGAATACCCCAAAACCAAGCCCAAGCAGCAATGACCACATACTTGGATAAATATGATAAATTTAAAACAAAGTTATTACCAGTGGCAGCCCGACCATTAGGGGCGCCATCCTAATCCATGCGTCCAGGCCTCTAATCTCTATGCTGGGCGCCCACGGAAATGGATTGCAATTTTTTTTTCTTTTTTTTAGAAGCACGTGATTAGAGCTAGAGGCTCTATTAGGCTTCAAAAAAGAGCGGGTTCAGGGTGCAGGGCACTGCACCATGAGTCCGCCCAGTTGTGTGACAATAGTGAATTGATATTCGCTATTGTCTTCCTGCTTCTTCTCCAGGTCAATCAGGTTGACCCGATTGGCCGAGAGGAGAAGTGATCGTATTGGCTGCCGAGGTAAGAAGGAGGTAAGCCGCCGAGGACGAGGCCACCACTATGGAGGAGGAGACGCAAGAAGGAGCGAAAGCTGCTAGATGGGTTAAGTGCGGGGCTTGTGGGGGACGGACCGACGGACCGGTAGGGGTGGCGTTGGGTGTCTTGTTTTTTGCCCCCCCAAAATATATACAGCACCAGTCGCCACTGGTTAATACATACTGTAGATGGCATTAGGGTGCCCGTTTATGAAGCAGTAAAAAAAATTCACTGCTTCATTCTCCGGCATTCTCAGAGGAGATTGTTCTCCTCTGTATGCCAATTTATGAAGCTTTGTAGATCAGAGGAGTGAAGCGATCTACAAACGCTTCAAACAGTGGAGAACGGCCCCCTGATACTGGATATATATATACACATACATATTGTATCTATATATATATATACAGTTATGCTCATAAGTTTACATTCCCTGGCAGAATTTATGATTTCTTGGCCATTTTTCTGAGAATATGAATGATAACACAAAAACATTTCTTTCATTTATGGTTAGTGTTTGGCTGAAGCCATTTATTATCAATCAACTGTGTTTATATTTTTAAATCATAATGGCAACAGAAACTACCCAAATGACCCTGATCAGAAGTTTACATACCCTGGTGATTTTGGCCTGATGACATGCACACAAGTTGACACAAAGAGGTTTGAATGGCTATTAAAGGTAACCATCCTCGCCTGTGATCTGTTTGCTTCTAATTAGTGTGTGTGTATAAAAGGTCAATGAGTTTCTGGACTCCTGACAGACCCTTGCATCTTTCATCCAGTGCTGCACTGACGCTTCTGGATTCTGAGTCTTGGGGAAAGCAAAAGAATTGTGAAAGGATCTGTGGGAAAAGGTAGTTGAACTGTATAAAACAGGAAATGGATATAAAAAGATATCCAAGGAATTGAGAATGCCAATCAGCAGTGTTCAAACTCTAATCAAGAAGTGGAAAATTAGGGGTTCTGTTGAAACCAAACCACGGTCAGGCTGATCAATTAAAATTTCAGCCACAACTGCCAGGAAAATTGTTTGGGATGCAAAGAAAATCCGACAAATAACTTCAGATGAAATACAGGACTCTCTGAAAACATGTGGTGTGGCTGTTTCAAGATGCACAATAAGGAGGCACTTGAAGAAAGATGGGCTGCATGGTCGAGTAGCCAGAAGAAAGCCATTACAACGCAAATGCCGCAAAGTATCCCACTTACATTACGCCAAACAGCAAAAAGAGACAAGCCTCAAACCTTCTGGCACAAAGTCATTTGGAGTGATGAGACCAAAATTGAGCTTTTTGGCCACAACCATAAACGCTACATTTTGAGAGGAGTCAACAAGGCCTATGATGAAAGGTACACCATTCCTACTGTGAAACATGGAGGTGGGTCGCTGATGTCTTGGGGATGTGTGTGCTACAAAGGCACAGGAAATTTGGTCAAAATTGATGGCAAGATTAATGAAGTATGTTATCAAAAAATACTGGATGAACATTTGCATTCATCAGCCAGGAAGCTGTGCATGGGATGTACTTGGACATTCCAACATGACAATGATCCAAAACACAAGGCCAAGTCAACCTGTCATTGGCTACAGCAGAATAAAGTGAAGGTTCTGGAGTGGTCATCTCAGTCTCCTGACCTCAATATCATTGAGCCACTCTGGGGAGATCTCAAACGTACAGTTCATGCAAGACAGCCCAAGAATTTACAGGAACTGGAGGCTTTTTGCCAAGAGGAATGGGCAGCTTTACCATCTGAGAAGATAAAGAGCCCAGGGCCAGACTGGCCTACTGGGATACCGGGAGAATTCCCGATAGGCTGCCTGTCCTGGGGCTGGTTTCAGTTGTGGTTGCAGTGCTCCCTGTCCCCTCTCTCTTTCTCCTGTGTATCATCACGGAGCTGGCTGATCTGTGTTCGGCGGCGGCGCTGTAACACGGTCCCGCCCCCCTAGACCAGCTCATGTGATAGTAGATAGAATCAGTGTTCAGCCTATCACACGAGCCGATCTAGGGGGGCGGGACCGTGTTACAGCGCCGCCGCCGAACACAGATCCAGCCAGCTCCGTGATGATACACATGAGATGCCCACCGTACAGCCCGCCCTATGTGCCTGGATAGGAGGATCGGATTCGGCAGGGTGGCTGCATATAGAGGAATTGAGCTTTCTATATTCCTCCATACAGACGCGGAATGCTTGCAGGAGGGAGAGGAGGAGAATCAAGCATTCAGCGGCTGTATGGAGGAATATAGAAAGCTCAATTTCTCTATATGCAGCCACACCTGCTTATCCTCCTATTCAACTTCTCTTGCTGGCCCCACCCAGTTCTTCTTGTGGCTCCCCCCCAGTCCAGTGCTCTCCTCCCCCACCACACTCTCCAGCCCCCCCCCCACAGTTCTCTCTACCCCTGTTCTTTCTGCCCCCCCCGCTCTCCAGCTCTCCCCATCCTTCTCCAGCCACCATCCCAGTGCTCTCCACTCCCCCCAGTGCTCTCCACCCCTGTTCTTCCCCCCCAGTGCTCTCCACCCCTGTTCTTTCCCCCCCAGTGCTCTCCACCCCTGTTCTTCCCCCCCAGTGCTCTCCACCCCTGTTCTTTCCCCCCCAGTGCTCCCCCCCAGTGCTCTCCACCCGTGTTCTTCCTCCCCACAGCTCTCCCCATCACTCCCCAGCCCCCACCCCAGTGCTCTCCACCGCCCACAGTGCTCTCCAGCCCCCCGTGCTCCCCACCCCTGTTCTTTCTGGCCCCCCCAGTGCTCTCAAGCTCCACCCATCGTTCTCCAGCCCCCCAGTGCTCTCTGCCCCTGTGCTCTCCACCCCTGTTCTTTTTGGCTCCCCCTCCAGTGCTCTCAAGCTCCCCCAGCAATCTCCGCTCCCCACCCCTGTACTCTCCACTCCCCCTGCATTTTGCCTCCACCCACGTGCTCTCCAACCCCGCCAGTGCTCTCTATGCTCCCCCCTGCATTTTTCCCCCACCCATGGTCTCTTCAACCCCGCCAGTGCTCTCCGCTCCCCCTGCATTTTGCCCCCACCCATGTGCTCTCCAACCCCGCCAGTGCTCTCCGCCCCCCATAGTGCTCTCCAACCCCCCGTACTTTCCTCCCCTGTTTTTTCTGGCCCCCACTGGTGCTCTCAAGCTCCCCCATTGCTCTCCACCCCCCAGTACTCTCCACTCCGCCCTGCTTTTTGTACCCCCAGTGCTCTCTAGTCCCCGTGCTCTCCACCCCTGTTCTTTCTGCCCCCCCAGTGCTCTCAAGATACCCCCAGTGCTCTTTACCCCCCACACTCTTAGCCCCCACTGCCCCTGTGGAAGACTTTGTAGTCGAAACGCATTGAGCTTGCTCATGTTGCACCCCACATTGCTTTTATTATCCTTTTTGTGATCACTTTTAAATTTTTGTCTAAATTCTTGTAAGACAAATTTTATTCAATAAATCCCCACCTGGTTTTATTGACCTGCACCATTTAGAGTGTTCTTCTTCTTTTTTATCCTTCCATCTTCCTTGGACCTTCTTACAGCTTGTTCGTTGGAGGAATTCCATTGTGTGATCTGTGTATTGAACCATTCTGCCCGAGACGGCCTGAGGTATCCACGACATCCAGCTTCATCGGTCCTGGTCACGGAGACCATTAAGCATTACTGACCCACTGTCGTATGACAGGTGGGTCCACCATCTGTGGTAAGAGTACCCAACTACATCATTTGTATCTTGTGTTGTGAGTTCCACCACCAACATTGGGGTTCTTCTATCAGTCATTATTGCGGTAGAGACATCCTCGCTCTCCATGAGAAGACACCCATCCAATTTGACACCCATCCAATTTTGCACATATTGTTTGGACTGTTTTATTTGTATTGTTATTCCTTTTGCACCTATTTCACTCCAGTTGTGTGCAGTCCACAAGGGCTATACTTTTGTGACCTTTATGAAGGACAGTCCTACTGTCATGGCTGCCCATTGGAGTTGATTTTTTTATAGATTTTTTTATGGACTTTATTTATACATTTGTTTACCCACTAGCATATGGTGGGCTTTCAGATTATTTCTTAAGTCATCCATGTTGTTCACTGCTGCCTACTGGCAGTAATTTTAATAATATTTTCAGCGCTGCACTATTTGTTTATATATGCTTTACCACTTTGTTTGTTTGAGTGCTGGCAGCTTGAGCCATTTTAGGTTATAGCGCAGTTTTTTCACCTCCACAAAAAAATAATGACGCTATGCTGTTACGCTGGTATAATAATGCTATGGGGCTGGTATGAAATTTTTTCCAGGGCTGGATTTTATTCCCAGTCCGGCCCTGAAAGAGCCTCATCCACAAATACCACAAAAGACTTCAAGCTGTCATTGATGTTAAAGGGGTCAATACACGGTATTAAGAACTGGGGTATAGAAACTTTTGATCAGAGTCATTTGGGTAGTTTCTGTTGTCATTATGATTTAAAAAGAGTAAACACAGTTGATTGATAATAAATGGCTTCAGCCAAACACTAACCATGAGTGAAAGAAAAGTTTTTGTGTCATTATTCATAATCTCAGAAAAATGGCCAAGAAATCATAAATGCTGCCAGGGTATGTAAACTTATGAGCACAACTGTATATATATATATGTATACACATAAATATGACGGGGCATGGTTACTGTCTCGGGGGGTCTGATCGAGGTAGAAGGAAGTTAATAATCTTCCTTCTTCCCCCTTCGATCCCCCAGGATTCTCTCTTCACTCCCCGATTCTCCACCTCTGAGCTGGTGAATCGGGGAGTGTGAATTCTGACAGAGATCGCCAGTGAAGTGCTGAGATCGCAGCTTCTAAAACTGTCCGTTTCTGTGTCAGTCAATGAGGATTCTCTGTGTGCGGAGATCGTTGGTGGGAGAACATGTTCAAACATGTTCTCCCCCAATTATCTCTGTTTCATAAACCATTTATTAACTGTGATCAGTGGCGATCCTCGAGATCACCGCTGTTCACAGTTTCATAAACGGACACCTAAGGGAGAGAGAAAAACTATTTTTTCCCAGCTGTTGCTCAAGGAAAGCATGTAGAATGGAAGTATAGTTATAGGGGAAGAGATAAAGAAGGAGATCTACATTTCTGTACATTACCATCATACAGATGGGCTGAAGATGGGCTCAGACCAAAGAGGCATCCCCAGACCAGCAAAGAGACATTCCCAGACCAGCAAAGAGACAGCCTCAGTCCAGCAAAAAGTCAGCCTCAGTCTAGCAAAGAGACATCCCCAGATCAGCAAAGAGACAGCCCCAGTCCAGCAAAAAGACAGCCTCAGTCTAGCAAAGAGACATCCCTATATAGCGAAGAGATATCCCAATCCAAAAGAGACAGCCTGAGTCCAGCAAAGAGACAAGCCCCAGTCCAGCAAAGAGACATGCCTGTCTTGAAAAGAGACATCCCTCTCTAGCAAAGAGACATCCCCAGACCAGCAAAGAGACATCCCCAGACCAGCAAAGAGACAGCCACAGTCCAGCAAAGAGACATCCCCATATAGCAAAGAGACATGCCCATATAGCAAAGAGACATCCCCATCCTACAGAGTCAGCCCCAGTCCAGCAAAGAGACTGTTACAGAGCAGGACTTTGTCTGTAACACACACTGACTGGATCAGTTTAGGGCTATATATATATATATATATATATATATATATATATATATATATATGTATATGTATATATATATATATATATATATATATTTATATATTGCGTTTGTAATTGTAGTATATTTTACACTTGCTGGGTAAGTGCAGTGCAGTTAAAAAAAAAATCATATATACACTTTAAATGCAGGACATCTTTTGGGTCCAAGAACTGTCTCTCTCTTACACAAGGTATGATGCCAGCACTTTATCATCTGTTATTCTCTGATCAGCATCACTCACATTGTGTGAGAGAGAGGCTGTGACCAAACAGTGTACAAAATCATCTTATTTGGAAAACAGGCTGTCTGGCATAGTGGCACTGACTTTATCAGCGGTTCTGGCCCTGGTTCTGGCCCTCCAGAGACAATATACCTAACATCAGGCTGAAGGGGTCTCCTCCAGCTCCTCCCTCTTCACGGTCAGCTGACACCTAATTTCCGCCCCCTGGCTCTGACGGCCTGAACTGAATGGGAGGCTGGATGGCCACAGAGGCAGGTGTGGAGAGGCCAGATGAGCGGCACCGGCCAAGGAGCAGCCCAGCTGCCTTGGGAGTCGGAACCCAGCCAGAAGGACATGCGTCCCTCCCTGTGGACCCGGCCATGGAGAGCCTGGGTGGCCCAAGCAGCAACCCAACTGCCCACGGACCTATATGCGGCCCGGTTGCCCCGGCCCACTGGGCAGACGCCCGGTGTGCCCTATGGCCAGTGCGGACCTGCTTGCGAGTCATCTTGGTTGTGCACCCATATCTAGGAAGAGTAGCCACAGTACTAAACTGTCTCTATTTATAGAAAAGTTGTCTAACTGTTGACTGATGGATACCTAAACACTTTGAGATTGCTTTGTATCCTTTTTCAGACCTATGCACATCAACTACTCTTGATTGTATGTCTTCAGAGAGCTTCTTTTTTGTGAGGCATGGTTCACATCAGCTGATGCTTCTTATAAGCAGCAATCTTAAAATGTTTGATTGTCTTTTACCAGTCAAAGTAGTTCTAAACCACACCTCCAAACTCATTTCATGAATTGGACAGGTGTGCAAATGACTGACTTTAAAGCGGAGGTCCACCCAGAATTTTTTTTTACATAAAAAAATCCTAAAAAATAAATAAAAATAAATAAAAAATAAAAATGTATACTCACCCGAAATGCCTGTTGCTATGCGGAAGTCCCATAATCTGCCTTTGATGTGCCTCTTCTAATCTGCAGTGGGTCTCCTTCTGCTTCCTCTTCTTGTGATGGGGGTGCGCTGCCTTCTGGGAACTGTGTGTATCCCAGGAGGCAAGCCGCCCATTCACAAAGCGCCGTGCGAGTGGCGCATGCGCAGTAGGAAACGGGCAGTGAAGCCGTAAGGCTTCACTGCCTGTTTCCCTTACTCAGGATGTAGGAGCCGGGACCTGCCAGCAGCAATCGATCGCTGTGGCGGGACCGGTAAGTGTCCTTATTAAAAGTCAGCAGCTACACTGTTAGTAGCTGCTGACTTTAAAAAAAAAAAAACTGGCTGCACCTCCGCTTTAAATAGCTTTTGTTGAAGCAATTACTATTTGGGTTCACTTACGTTTTTTCTCCAGCACTGTAAATGTTTAATGGGTGTGTTTAGTAAAGACAGTGGGGTTTATTTGATAAAATGAGAGAGTGCAAAATCTGGTGCAGCTATGCATGGTAGCCAACCAGCTTCTAACTTCAGCTTGTTAAATTAATCTTTGACAAGAAAAAACCTGGAAGCTGACTGGTTTCTATGCAGAGCTGCACCTGATTTTGCTCTCTCCGGTTTTAGTAAATCAACCTCATTGCATTTGTCTATTGGTGTGACTTAGATGAGAAACAGAATACATTTTATGGCAAACTACTGCAGAATACTAGTACATTTCAAGGGGTTCACACACTTTTTCCTGCCACTGAATTGGGTTGAATTGAAATTCGATTGTGAGTCAGGTTTTCTTGTACAACATCAGTAATTAATCTCACAAACGTTCTTTTGACTCAAAGCTCACAAATTGCCACAGACACACTCCACAATTTTGTCAACAGCCTTCCAAGAGGAGTGGAAGCAGTTATAGCAGAAAAAGGGAGAGGCAACTACATACTGTACAAAGGTCTATGATTTTGGGAAGGGATGTCTAAAAAAGCTTATATAAGCATGATGGTCGAGTGTCAACAAACATTTGGCCTTGATAGTGTATATGCTTATGTGGGATTCCTTTATTCAGGTTAAAAAAACATATACAAAGTAAGAAAAAACTGTTTTTACAAAATTCTGATAAATTAAAGGATAAGTTCACCTTTTGTAACATGTTACATGTTACACCTGCATTTAGTGTGTAACATGTAAAGCCCGGTATACACATACTGAAAGTTGGCCAGTTCAGCAGAAACCAGCCAACTTTTGCTCTGTGTGTACCACTATCTGTTCAACAGAAGCCAGTCCAACAACCACCTTCTGTCAAATGGTCATGCTGTAAAACCAGCATTCGATCAGCGTATCTGCTATTTGCCCATGCTGGTATCCAAATAGCTCTCCTCTATGCATTACACGCATTGGAAACTATTAAGAAAAACTAGAGTGTCCGCGGTCTCTGGCAAAATGGCCGCCGACACAATATATAACATTGACAGACTCACCGTCCAATCAAATTCCCCCCTGAAGAAGATACGACTGCCCCTATATCGACACGGGTTGGGGAGGGGATAGGACGTCAGGAGAGACAGTTTGTGTTTGAGGAGGACGTTCACAATATCCCGATACCTGTTTGGTGTATACCGCATTTTGCCTTTCATAGAGTGGTGCACTAGCGCACCTGTTCTGTGTAAGTACCCCTGCAGGGGATTTCTTTTTGTTAAATAAAAGTTGCAAAACGATATTGCACTATCTAGTTTTCTTATTTTCATATCATCTGGAGACACCTATCGATGAGCCCAGGATCCCAGGATTGATCATTAGAACCCAGGAGAGGTTCATAAGCGTGCTTTGACTGAGCTTAGTTGTGAAGTCGCACGCTCTAAGGTAAGCGTTCACTACCAAAGGGGAGCACCTGTGTGATTGCACCTTGGCATGTTTTTTGGATCACCCACTGGGCCGTTTGAATTTTATGAACTTTAATAACACTATTCCCTGTGGCGCTGTTACCAGTTACCGTATATACTCAAGTATAAGCCAAGTTTTTCAGCACATTTTTTTGTGCTGAAAATGCCCCCCTCAGCTTATACTCGAGTCACCTTTTTGCGCCTGATCTCCCAGATTTTTGTGGACCCGGTACCGGCCGGCAGTAGGTCCTCTGGACCTAAAACGTGGCACACATGTAGCCCCAATCTTCCCCTACAATTGTTGTTCGGGGGACCTACGGCCGGGGAGCACCGATTTTTCAAAGCCGGGCACCCCTTCCATAGTCTCCCATGTTAAATGGTAATTTCTTTGGTGATTTTGGGGACCTGGTACCGGCCGGTCGTAGGTCTCCTGGACCCAGAACTTGCCACACATGTAGCCTTATTTCTCCTCTACAAGTGTGGAAAGTTTGTTGTCTGGTGGACCTACATCTGGGGAGCACCGATTTTTCAAAGCCGGGCACCCCTTCCATAGACTCCCATGTTAAACGTCAGTCTAGTCATGGGCACAGTGAAGCATGGGCACAGTGAGGCATGGGCACAGTGAGGCATGGACACAGTGAGGCATGGACACAGTGAGGCACAGTGAGGCATGGGCACAGTGAGGTATGGGCACAGTGAGGCATGGGCACAGTGAGGCATGGGCACAGTGAGGCATGCACATGGACACAGTGAGGCAAAGTGAGGCACAGTGAGGCATGCAGATGGACACCCTAGGCTTATACTCGAGTCAATACATTTTCCCAGTTTTTTGTGGTAAAATTAGGTGCCTCAGCTTATATTTGGGTCGGCTTATACTCGAGTATATACGGTACTTATATGCACAGAAGCACTTTGCAGTTGGAACATTTTTTATGGACTTGTGTATCATCAATTTTAGGAGTATATTGGATATCACTATTATGCACTAGGGCACTTTTGTTTATAATTTTACTCATTATTTGCATTTATATAATTATATGCATGTTTATGCACAAGAGCACCTTTTAGTGTGTTGTGGATCTTATACGTATTTATATTGCTACATTTATACTTTATGATATATATTTATATATTTATTTCCTATATATTCAGTTCATGATTCATGCACTGTTTATACGGATTACACTGGATGCCATATATTAGTATTTGCATTGCATTTTATTTTGCACGGTAGAGTGTGTACCACATATATATTCTTTATTAGCGCAGCGTTTTTGGTTTATTTATTCGTTTTGGCACGATTTATGAGACGCGTTTCACGCTAGCATCTATATTTCTTTTAGTATTATTGAAGTATTTAGGAGTGGTGGATCGCAGGATCCTTTTGCATTTAATTCGATCAGCGCTTGCAGCCAATAGCAAACACTGATCATTGTATTCTGGCGGCGGAAGTCCCTCTGTCAGGATTAAATAGATCAATGAGAGAGATCCCCACATCACACATTTTTGTGTGGATGCGGGGATCTGTGAGTTTTCTTTTGTTCAACCTTCTGATTGAAAGAAAAAAATAACTATACATGTACAGTATCTCACAAAAGTGAGTACACACCTCACATTTTTGTAAATATTTTATTATATCTTTTCATGTGACAACAGTGAAGAAATTACACTTTGCTACAATGTAAAGTGGTGAGTGTACAGCTTGTATAACAGTGTAAATTTGCTACCCCCGCAAAATAACTCAACACACAGCCATTAATGTCTAAACCGCTGGCAACAAAAGTGAGTACACCAAATTGGGCCCAATTAGCTATTTTCCCTCCCCGGTGCCATGTGACTCATTAGTATTGCAAGGTCTCAGGTGTGAATGGGGAGCAGGTGTGTTAAATTTGGTGTTATCGCTCTCACTCTCTCATACTGGTCACTGGAAGTTCAACATGGCACCTCATGGCAAAGAACTCACTGAGGATCTTCAAAAAAGATTTGCTGCTCTACATAAAGATGGCCTAGGCTATAAGAAGATTGCCAAGACCCTACAACTGAGTTCCAGCACAGTGGCCAAGACCATACAGTGGTTTAACAGGACAGGTTCCACTCAGAACAGGCCTTACCATGGTCGACCAAAGAAGTTTAGTGCACATGCTCAGCATCATATCCAGAGGTTGTCTTTGGGAAATAGAATGAGTGCTGCCAGCATTGCTGCAGAGGTTGAAGGGGTGGGGGATCAGCCTGTCAGTGCTCAGACCATACGCCGCACACTGCATCAATTGGTCTGCATGGCTGTCGTCCCAGAAGGAAGCCTCTTCTAAAGATCATGCACAAGAAAGCCCGCAAACAGTTTGCTGAACACAAGCAGACTAAGGACATGGATTACTGGAACCAGAACCTGTGGTCTGATGAGACCAAGATAAACCTATTTGGTTCAGATGGTGTCAAGCATGTGTGGCGGAAACCAGGTAAGGAGTACAAAGACAAGTGTGTCTTGCCTACAGTCAAGCATGGTGTTTGGAGTGTCATGGTCTGGGGCTGCATGAGTGCTGCCAACACTGGGGAGCTACAGTTCATTGAGGGAACCATGAATGCCAACGTGTACTGTGACATACTGAAGCAGAGCATGATCCCCTCCCTCCGGAGAATGGGCCGCAGGGCAGTATTCCAACATAATAATGACCCCAAACACACCTTCAAGACAACCTCTGCCTTGCTAAAGAAGCTGAGGGTAAAGGTGATGGACTGGCCAAGCATGTCTCCAGACCTAAACCCTATTGAGCATCTGTGGGGCATCCTCAAACAGAAGGTAGAGGAGCACAAGGTCTCTAACATCCACCAGCTCCGAGATGTTGTCATGGAGGAGTGGAAGAGGACTCCAGTGGCAACCTGTAAAGCTCTGGTGAACTCCATGCCCAAGAGGGTTAAGGCAGTGCTGGAAAATAATGATGGCCACACAAAATATTGACACTTTGGGCCCAATTTGGACATTTTCACTTAGGGGAATGCTCACTTTTGTTGCCAGCGGTTTAGACATTAATGGCTGTGTGTTTAGTTATTTTGAGGGGACAGCAAATGTACACTTTTATACAAGCTGTACACTCACTACTTTACATTGTAGCAAAGTGTAATTTCTTCAGTGTTGTCACATGAAAAGATATAATAAAATATTTACAAAAATGTGAGGGGTGTACTCACTTTTATGAGATACTGTAAGTATACCCAGCTTAACATGTTATTGCGCAGCATGGGGGTACATTGCTAGGGGCAAACCTCCTGGCAAAGCATCTTGTCTCCATTTTGATGAGGACAAGGGCCTCTTCCCCACAACCATGGCCCAGTGTTTGTGAGGGTTTGTGGACAGGGGGCTTATCAGAATCTGTAAGCCACTTTTAAAATAAGTGGCCTCCAGTTACTGCTCCCCCCACCCAACATGAATGAGTAAGAGATACATAGAACCTCTAATCATTCACACAAAAAAAAAAAGTACTTTGTCCAGTGAAGCAGATCCTTGACAATCACAATAAAAGATGCCTGCCAACTTATTGAAAGAAAAAGCCTGCCGGCTGAAACATCCAAACCTGACGACTGCTCATGGCAGAAGACAGCTCCCTAAGTTGTCATCTGCAATGTAAACAAAGGGGAAGGGTATACCATATGACCACAATTTATCAGTAATGTCAGTGCTATTGTGCCTCTTTGTTTACAAGGGCTTCCTGGCCAGCAAATTAATGGGATCAGATTACTGGTTGCTAAGGACAGGATGGAGGCCAACACTTGCTGCTTCCTTAAAAGCCATTGCCATGTGGAAGCTGTCATTTATAGTAGCCATAGAAAAACTGTTACTATATATGGCTGGAGCTCCTGCTGAATAGATCAATGTTCAGTCATTTAGGCTGGGTTCACACTATTGCGAATTGGATGCGGGTTTCCTCGCATCAAATTCGCATAGCAGGAGATTGTGACTGGCCCTCTATGGAACTGGTTCACACATCTCCACAGTGGCTTCAGTGTGAATTGCACAGGAGCCCTGTGCATCTTTTGGTCCATTTTAGGTCCTAATTCAGCCTAAATTTGGGCTGAAATTGGACCTGAAATGGAGACGCACCGGACTCCTTCTATGAGCCACTGCGTTCATGGGTGTGAACCCAACCTTAGACAAACAAGCAAAGTTCAGTCTGAACTTGCATTCGGACCAAAAAGCAAACTCATTCCTTGTCATTAACCACTTAAGGACCCCCTCCAGTAGCTATACGTCGGCAGAATGGCTCGTACAGGCACATCAACGTACCTGTACGTCCCCTTTAACTGCCTGACGTGGGGGTCGTGCGCGCGCCGCTGGCGGCGTGCTCACGACCCCGCTACCTTCCCCGTGAGTCGGACCGCGGTTCCCGCAGACTTGATCGCCGCGATCGTCACACGGAGGGATTAGTGTAAACACAACATCTCCCCGCTCGCCTACTGACACTGTCACTGATTTCCGCTCTGTGTAATCAGAGCGGAGATCAGTGATGTGTCACTCGTAGCCACGCCCCCTAACAGTAGTAATCACTCCCTTAGGCACACTTAACCCCTTCAGCGCCCCTAGTGGTTAACCCCTTCACTGCCAGTGTCATTTTTATAGCACTGATCGCTGTAAAAATGACAATGGTCCCAAAAATTTGTCAAAAGTGTCCGATGTGTCCGCCATAATGTTGCAGTCATGAAAAAAATCACTGATCGCCGCCATTACTAGTAAAAAAAAAGAATTAATAACAATGCCATAAAACTATCCCCTATTTTGTAAACGCTATAACTTTTGCGCAAACCAATCAATAAACGCCGATTGTGATTTTTTTTTACCAAAAATATGTAGAAGAGTACGTATCGGCCTAAACTGAGGAAAAAAATAAATTTTTTATATATTTTTTGGGGGATATTTATTATAGCAAAAAGTAAAAAATATTTTTGTTTATAGCGCAAAAAATAAATACCGCAGAGGTGATCAAATACCACCAAAAGTAATCTCTATTTGTGGGAAAAAAAGGACGTCAATTTTTTTTGGGAGCCACATCGCACGACCGCGCAATTGTCAGTTAAAGCGACGCAGTGCCGAATCGCGAAGAGGGGCCTGGTCATTAACTAGCCAAAATGGTCCTGGGCTTAAGTGGTTAAAGTGTACTTTCGGTCAGTTTATAAATTTGCTTTTATAGGACCTGTTTCCCCCTCCTTTAATACAGAAGGAATGGATAAAAAATATTATATAATTGGATTAAAAATTGTGCTTTGTACCTTTGTACCTTTTTTCTGGTAATTCTTCATCTGGTCCCCTTGATTCCTGGGATATTATCGTCACTAATCCCAGGAGTCGAGGGGTTTTTTTTTTCTCGTGAGAGTTGCAGAGAGAGAAGGAGGGTGGAATAGAGTGGAAGTTGGCTGGAGGAGGGCCATATGTGGGTGGAGAAGGGTGGGGACAGGCAGAGACACGCTGTGCCTTTACTTTTCTTTCATGTGGCCATCTTCACTGTGAGCAAGTGAAATCATGGCCACTCTATTCCACCCTGTGTTCAATGTAAAATATTGTGCATGCACGTTAGGTCCACTTTTCGGACAGGCCTGCACACTAAGCACAGCGCCTCCAGCCTTTTGCCTACATGTTGCTATAGCAGTATCAGCGGAAGTTCGCTTCCACTGCTATAGCAGGGTGTACACAAAGACTGGCAGCACTATGCTAAGTGCCCAGGTGTAACCGAGATGTGGACCTAGCGGCATTGCGCAAGATTTTACATAGCATGCAGGGCAGATTAGAGCAGCCATGCCTTCACTTGCCCATAGTAAAGATGGCCGCATACAGAAAAAGAGTAAAGATGGTCGCATAAAGCCAAATAGTAAAGATGGCCGCATAAAGCCAAACTTTAAACAGACTTTCTAAATGGCATAAACGTTCTTTTAAAAGCCTAAAGGTATATATTTTTAAATATAGCAGGTTTTCCTTTAAGTTCCTCTTTATGAAAGAAAACAGTAATGTGGTTAATTAATAAAATTTCCATTATATATATATATATATATATATATATATATATATATATATATATATATATATGTGTGTGTGTCAAAAGCACATCTGTTGCATTTATCAGTTTTACATTGTTTTCTAGCTGTACTAGCTATCACACCAATGAAAGGTTGTAAGAATTATGTCATTGATATGGAAACACAGCAGTCCATGGTGTACAATCACATCCTTTCATCTCAATGCACCTGCAAACCTCAGCCTCAGGGAGTTTCCCAGACTCTACCGAGACTCCATAGATTCAGTTAACAGTTCTCCAACCATGTACTGTAATGATTTTTAATCAGGCAGGGCAAGCAATGAGAAGTTGGCACCCAGTGGGTTGTGCAATATAACTCATGTAGAGAGGAGCACTAGAGTAGTGTAATTAGGCTTTTTGTAACAGAAAAGTACCGTATTTTAGGACAAGAAGCAGTTTGAATTTATAAAAGAAACCTAAAGAACCCTCCTCAATGTTATACTGTAGGACAATTATGGTTCATGTACTTCCCTTTCTTGGAATTCTCATAGGACAATTACCACTGAGTCTAAAAAATACATTATGTATAAAGCTGCCTTCAGTGCTAGTAATTTAATAGCTTCTATAACCCTTCAAAAATGTTTGTATTTATGTAACTTTGCCATGAAGCCCATTACTTTATGTTATCTGTCAGTTAGGCAATGGTGACACAGAATGACATTTACTATTTGGCTACTATGGTACTGTTGACTAATAAGTGATAATGCTTGATAATATCACACCCTGCTGTTCCATTTTTCTTTTTTAATTAACCTTGGCTCTAGTAATGGGCTTAATTTACTAAAGGAATAGCGTTTTTTCTGGTAGCCAACTGAGCTTTTATTTTTGTCAAATGTAGGTTCACTTTGCAAAGTAAATGTTGGCAATGGCGAGCCATAAACCTGTCAGATACAAATATAAGGCATGCACCTCCTTGGACTTAACTCATAGCGTGTCTTCACTTTTTACAAAATGGCAGAATTTCTGGATTTCAGCTTTAACCATTTTTCTGCCTGCTCTGTACATCACATGGACCTAAAAAAAAGGGGGGGGTTTCACACATTCCCAGTGACTGCAGCCACCAGGATTGTATGTAAATCTGAAAAGCAGACTCCTGTCTGTCAGGTGGAAGCATTCAGGTGACTGCGCTGCTGCCCAATTGCTTCTACACACCCCTGGTAACATCGCCCCCCCCCACGCCACATTTGCCCCCACCATGTACCTTGGCCATTAGTGGGCCCGGGACCGTCATTGCGGGCGCCGCTGGGTAGACGCATGTCCGGTCTCCTCCCCTCCTTTTTGCTGATTTGGAAAGCAACATGTTTGATGTAACTTCCAGGTCCGCCTCTCAGTGTCTGGCCAGCATGGAAAGAATGTAATGCAATGCGATCTGCAATGTGATCTGCATCCACTATGTGTTGAAAAAAAAAAGTTATGTAGAATTTTTTTAAATAGTAAAAAATTTAAGTTACACCCAAGTACACAAAATCCCCCCCAAAATATAGTTTGAGGTCCCCCACCCCCACATATACGCATGTACAAACATAATGCATGCGTTGGGGGTGCCTATGCATGAAAACACCAATTGCAATACACACACGCATGTGAAGATAACCACTTGCCGACCGCCGCACGCAGATGTACGTCGACAGAATGGCACGGGCAGGCAGATGGGCGTACCTGTACATCCGTGTAAATTTGCCACCCAGCAGGCGCGCACGCCCCCCCCCACGCGCCTCGTGAGCGTGATCGTGGGTCCCGGGAACTCGATGTTCCCGGGTGGCCCGCGATTGCGGTCGGCAAAGGCAGAACAGGGGGATGCCTTTGTAAACAAGGCATTCCCCTATTCTGCCTAGTGACATGTCACTGATGGCTGTTCCCCGTGATCAGGAACGGTCATCAGTGACATGTCACGTGTAGCCACGGCCCCTAACAGTAAGTATCACTCCCTAGTACTGACTTAACCCCTACAGCGCCACCTAGTGGTTAACCCCATTCACTGCCAGTGCCATTTTCACAGTAATTAGTGCATTTTTATAGCACTGATCGCTGTAAAAAATGACAATGGTCCCAAAAATGTGTCAAAAGTGTCCGATGTGTCCGCCATAATGTCGCAGTCACAATAAAAATCACTGATCGCCGCCATTACTAGTAAAAAAAAAATATTAATAAAAATGCCAAAAAACTATCCCCTATTTTGTAGACGCTATAACTTTTGCGCAAACCGATCAATAAATGCTTATTGCGTTTTTTTTTACCAAAAATATGTATAAGAACACGTATCGGCCTAAACTGAGGAAAAAAAAATGTATATATTTTTTGGGGATATTTATTATAGCAAAAAGAAAAAAATATAGATTTTTTTTCTAAATTGTCGCTCTATTTTTGTTTATAGCGCAAAAAATAAAAACCGCAGAGGTGATCAAATACCACCAAAAGAAAGTTCTATTTGTGGGGAAAAAAAGGACGTCAATTTTGTTTGGGAGCCACGTCGTACGACCGCGCAATTGTCAGTTAAAGCGACGCAGTGCCGAATCGCAAAAAGTGGCCTGGTCTTTGACCAGCGAAATGGTCCGGGGCCTAAGTGGTTAAAGCAATATTTCAAGCAATATTTCTAGCACCAGACCTCCTCCATAACACTGAACTGATGACCTATAGGGGGCTTTTAAAATGTAGGGTATTGAAGTTTGTCGCCATTTCATGGGTACACGCAAATTTGAAGGGGTTGTAAACCCTCACAGTTTTTGACCTTAATGCATTCTAAGCATTTGTGCAAAAAATAACAAAAAGCAAAAACGGCATCAAAAGGGTTAAATACATAAACAGGAGTAGTTTTAAGGTCTGAATCAATAGACTTTTGTTCACTTCTAGCAGGTTTTGTATTACCATATAAGTCTATGGAAATTCAGAACTCACTTGAAGCAGGTCAAATGCAAATCAGGTAAAGGTCAACTTTAAGTCAAATACACCTGTCAATGAATTCTGAATGATCCCAGAAGCATCCCAAAAATTAATGCCATTGACAGAAGACCAAAGCCAATCAGCAAAGGATTTTTAAAGCAGATTTCCACCCAAAAATTGAACTTCTGCTTTTCCGGTTCCTCCCCCCCTCCGGTGTCACATTTGGCACCTTTCAGGGGGTGGGGGAAGCAGATACATGTCTAATTCCACGGCGATCTATGCTATGTATGGCCCCTCCTCCATCCCCCTGCTGTCTTCTGGGAGACACACAGGTCCCAGAAGACAGCAGGGACCAGTGAGGATGTGCAGCGCGACTCACACATGCACAGTAGGGAACCAGGCTGTGAAGCCGCAAGGCTTCACTTTCTGATTCCCTTACTTAAGATGCCAGCGCCTCTACCCAGGAGCCGAGGGACAAAACGACTTCGGGTGAGGACATCACAGGCGCCCTGGACAGGTAAGTGCCCTAATATTAAAAGTCAGCAGCTGCAGTATTTGTAGCAGCTGACTTTTTTTCGGCAGAACTCCGCTTTAAACTCTGTTAATTCAGATTTACATAGCTCTACTGCACAGAACAGCCCTGTCTGGAAGGACAGGTGACCTGATTTCTCTATTCTGCATGTCAGGATCTGGATCACCTGCTGGTGGCAATTTGATTCTCAGAGCTGGATACAGTTCTGGTGTCCACTAAAAAAAAAAAATGATGATATTTTAATGAAAACAGAGCTGAATTAAAGCTGAACTCCAGGCACAAAAATGCATTTCAACATTTTCATCAATAGCCACAAAGAATATAAATCCAATTGGTGTGCACTGAATGCCTTTGTAAACACAGTTATTACCATGTAAAAGTGACAGTAACATCTTCACTCTGCTACACATAGCCTGTGCAGAGGGCAGAGCTGTGGGAGGTACTCAGCAGGCTCCACCCAGAACAGGCTTCCTGTAGAAAACTACAGGAGGGGCGGATACAAGACCAGGCATCATGCACAAGGAGAGAGAGCAGCAGTGACCAGTCTTTATTACAGGGAGCTCCTGCATAGGGCAAAGTTTCCCCCTGCTTCACTACACAAATCTGGAAGAATTACACAAAGCACACCAAAACTCAAGTAAGAATAAACATCCCCCTTGCATTTGGACAATATTTTCTTATTCTACAGCTCAGCTTTATTCTGTGCTTTTTATATCTGTCTGCAGTTCAGTTTTTCTTATTTATACGATTTTGCATAACTGGTTAATTTATGTTTTTTTTGCTTTTCAGTTTATTTCCAAATTGGGAAAAGTAAAATTTTTAAACAATATTAAAAACTAAAATCTTATGCCCATTTTTATTACCATGTTTGTTTACATTGCAAAATGTGTAAAGGATTTGAGACTATTAGTAGTACATACTGCTACCTGGAAAATTGCCTCACGTTGGTTAGATATCATATGTAATTTAAATCTTGCCATTCAGTATGGTGCTGGACAAATGGCTGTGCTCTTCTCGCTTTATGAGAAACAGGTACATGGAGGCAGGAAATTGCATCATAACCATGTAGTTCTACTGGGAAGAACATTACATTTTACAAGGATTAGACATAACACACGTCACCACCTAGTTTAACCACTTGCTTACTGGGCACTTAAACCCCCCCTCCTGCCCAGGCCAATTTTCAGCTTTCAGCGCTCTCACTCTTTTGCCGCGTACACACGCTCTGAATCTCCGACAATAAATGTTCGATGGGAGCTTGTTGTCGGAAATTCCGATTGTGTGTATGCTCCATCGGACATTTGCTGTCGGAATTTTTTAGATCTTTTAATGCAGCGCATTCTCTTCTTTATATTGCTAGAATAATAAAGTTGTTTTGCTGCTCATATTCACACAGAGTTCTGACAAACTTATTTCTTTATTATTTCTTGTGATCTCCTGAATAATCTTTTTATTTCTTAACTGAAAAGCATGAGGCTGAAAAGCGCAAATCGTCTCTCAACAAACTTCTACTAAAATTAGCAGAAGGAGCCCAAAGGGTGGCGCACTTGGTATTGAACTTCCCTTTTATAGTGCCGTCGTACGTGTCTTGGCGATCGTAATTTCCGACAACATTTGTGTGACCGCGTGTATGCAAGTTTGAGCCAACATCCGTCGGAAAAAAAAAATCCACGGTTTTGTTGTCGGAATGTCCGATTGTGTGTAAGCGGCATTTGAATGACAATTACGCGGTCATACAACACTGTACCCAAATGAAATTTTTATCATTTTTTTCCCCCACAAATAGAACTTTCTTTTGGTGGTTTTTATTACCTCTACAGTCTTTATTTTTTGTTAATTTTTTTTAAAAAGACCGAATAAAAATAAATAAAATACAAAACCTGTTTATATTTTGTTATAAAAATGTGCAAACAGGTAATTTTTGTCCTTCATTGATGTACGCTGATAAGGCTGCACTGATGGGCACTGATGGGCTGCAATGATTGGCACTGATGGGCTGCACTGATGGGCACCGATGGGCTGCACTGATGGGCACCAATGAGCTGCATTGATGGGCACTGATAGGTGGCACTGGTGGGCACTGATAGGCAGCACTGGTGGGCACTGATAGGTGGCACTGGTGGGCACTGAGAGGTGGCACTGATGGGTGGCACTGATGGGTGGCACTGAAGCGCATTGATAGGTGGCACTGGTGGGCACTGAGAAGTGGCACTGATAGGTGGCAGTGATGGGCACTGATGGGTAGCAGTGATGGGCACTGATGGGTGGTAATGATGGGCACTGATCGGCACTGGTAGGTGAAACTGATAGGCAGCACTGCTAGGTGGCACTACTAAGGCACTGATTGGCACCACTGGTGAGCATTGATAGGTGGCACTCGTGGGCATTGATAGGTTAAGGTGACCAGATTTTTAAAATGAAATCCGGGGACATATATTTATTTTTTTACTAGTAATGGCGGCAATCAGCGACTCTCTGCCTGTTGCCGCCGCCTCACAGCCTCTCGAGTCTTACTCTCCGGGTCCCGGCTACTACTGGGTGGGGTGCGGAGGAAGATCACTCCGCCAGGGAAGGCAAGAAGATAAACAGGCAGGCGGCTGGCCGGGATTTGAGCCAAGGCAGAAGAACATGCGAGCGGAGCTGAATGGGCATGCGCCCGAAACTGAAGAAATATTCCCTCCGCTCCGACCACCACATAATAATCAGAAAGGGGCACAGACAATGGAAAGAAATACACCCCCCTAAGCTAGTAGGAGCGGGGGTGTGTAATTCCAATTTTTTTCTTTTAATCCTGCACTGACTGTCTTTGAAATTGCCCCAGCCCCTGTTCAAATTCAATCCGGGGACAAAACCGGGGACAGACTTGGTCCGGGGACAGTGTCCTCAATGTGGGGACTGTCCCCTGAAACCAGGGATGTTTGGTCACCCTATGATAGGTGGCACTTTTTTGCACTGGTGGGCACTGTGGGCACTGGCAGGTGGCACTAGCAGGTTGCATTGGCAGGTGGCACTGGCAGGCGGTAATGGTGGGCACAGATGAGGCAGATGTGCCTCTTCCTCTTCGGGACTGATGTCCCTTGCACAAGAGCCGGTGATCAGCTTTTTTTTCTCTCACGCTGTCAGCGTGAGGAGAAAAAAAAAACGATTACCGAGGTTTTGTTTACATCACGTGATCAGCTGTCATATGCTGACAGCTGTTAAATAAAAGGATAGGGGTGATGGCACTACCTAAGGCTGGATTCACACCTATGCATTTTTAGTGCTTTTTGCATTTTGCAGATTTGCACTACAGTCCATTTAACATGGTTTCCTATGGAACACGTTCTGTAGTGCAAATCTGCAAAATGCAAAAAGCACTAAAACTGCATAGGTGTGAATCCAGCCTTAGGCCTGAAGAGAAATCTACCAGGTCTCTGTTGTTGACTATGTGGAGTAGTGCACTAGTAGTAAACCCAACAATAAACAATAAATTATAAATTGGTGCCTCACTGTGGCCAGACCCCAAAGGGATAATGAGTACCAACTGTGCAGGGGCAGATGCTGCCAAGTGCGATCTTGGGATACCCAGGATCGCACTTGGCAGCATCTGCCCCTGCACATCACCCCTATCCTTTTATTTAACAATTTTTAGAGCCCCTTTGGGAGCTTCTTAAAGGGGGCTGCAACCTTTACACCTAATTGCGGAATTCTTTTGTTTTTATATGCTGACAGCTGATCACGTGGTAAGGGACTGGGATCGGCCCCTTACTCGGATCTGTGATCACCCGAGTCTCAGTGACTCGGTGATCACAAAGCGCATCGCGCACGCCCTGCAGGGGCGCGCGGGGAGCGTGCGAAGGGGAGGATGTCTATTGACGGCCTCCCGGCAAAGCAGGTCCGCGCTGTAGCCGTCATTTAGCTATAGCGCGGACACCAAGTGGTTAATATATGAGAATGGTTGTTGCACCTATGTCTGTATAAACAGCATGCTAACAAGACCTCTGATTATAATAAATGTGTAAATGTGGTAAACACTAGTAAACAATTCAGAATCAAAACATGACTATTGTATAATAGATGTACCTTACTCCTTAACCACCCCTTTTGCTCCAACTTCTTACCCATACCTTATTAACAAGACCACACTGAAATTGGAGTAAAACATGGGCCGTAGCAGCCTTATTTATTAACAAATACTTCTTCAAAATAAACATCAACATAAAACATCTGTTATTAAATCCATCAGTCCATCCTAGCGTTGGTCTTTGCAGGAACCTCAATTACCATCTGTGTAAATACTGCACTGCGGTACCTCAAATCTGATAATAGGCCTCAAGCCGACAGGCTGGCTCAGAGACAACCACTGACCGCAGTGCACCCATTACAAAACTTCCAGCTAAACCTCCGTTAGCTGAAAAACCGCCATCAGGACTCATACCACGATACGTCCTGAACTCTTCGTTCCGAGGTATCTTCCTTCACCCGCAAAGAACCAACACCCTCCACAGCACCCAAGAGAAAACCCTTATGCCGCGTGCACACGATCGATTTTCTTGACGGTGAAAACACAGTCGAGAAAATTGACGGGAAAAACGAGGGAACGGCTTGGTTCCCTACACACAGCTGTTTTTCCCGACATTTTTTTTCTTGGTCGAGAAAAACGACCGTGTGTGGGCTCCTTGGCAGTGTTTCCCTATGGGAAAACTGTCGTGGAAAAAAATGACGGGAATCACGACGAGAAAAATTAGAGCATGTTCTAATTTTTCTCGACATGATTAATGCCGTTTTTCCCGTCGGGAAGAATGACAAAAAGCCCACACACGCTCGTTTTTCTTGTTAAAAAAAAAAATGAAATTTTTCCAGACGGGAAAAATGATCGTGTGTACGCGGAATTTCCCTTGGGTGCCCCTCCACACCCTCAGAGCTCTCTGTATTCCATCCTGCAGCCCCAATGCCCACATATCAATCCCCACCGCATTAAGGTGCACTCCATCGCCCCAAAGGTATCTCCATGTCTCCACCTCCAACTCCAAGTGCCTGACCACCAACGTGGTGGTCTATTCTATTCTTCACCACAAATCTACTCACATCCCAATTAATTTTCCTATGAGCCCTGTTAATACCCTCCAAAGACCTAGCCATTCTCCATGTGGTCCGAGCTACAATGTCAGACCACACAATTATCATGTCCGGGAATGCCAAGAGGAGACACAGAAAATCGAACTTGATGTCCCGTGTGATATCCATCATTGACCTAACCCCTAAATCATTGCCGCCCACGTGTAAAATTAAAACGTCAGGCGGCCTATCCAAACGTGCAGAAACAATGCACCTCTGGAACCAACCTACTCCATAGCATCCCCGGAACTCCCAGCCAGCGAACACAAGCTTCCTGTCTTGGAAACCCCAATTGCTGACCTTCCGGCCTAACATCTGCCCTTTTTGCCCCCCAAAACACATAGGAATGGCCCTGTATCCAGACCAGGCATTGCACTGCACCTGAAAGAGAAGAAAGACAAACACACCACCATGACCTCAGCAAGCCCAAAAACCATCACAGCCATATATACGCCCCCCCAACCTGCTCTCATTCCAACCCCACCAGCAGATGGGGCGAATGTACAGCCTAAACCTACGTGACTCCCATCTACCAATGCGCTTAACTGACTCAGCATCCATCCCACACCTGGCCGCCTCAGTTGCCGCCCCTATCCAGCAGGAATGAGAGGAAAATTCCCTTTCTTCCAAACCTACTGCCCGCAAGCATTTCCGAAAAACTGAAACAAATTCAAATCTAGATAACGGGGACCCATCCGCATGAATTAAGAAAGACCCCGCAGCCTTAGGACGCACCTCCAAAAACCCTTTTATAGCCTCCACCGGACACAGCGACGAGCCAGCCAAGGAGAAGACCTGAACCGTCTTGCCCCTGCCCATCTGATCCGTCTTAGACCTCCGCAACAACAATGATACCCCATCATCCCGGCATATCACCTCGTGACCCCAAATCCCACCTTGCACTTTTTTGGAAGGGCTGACCAGCTCACCGATCCTAAAGGCCCCAAATAATGCCAATGAGAACGCCACCCTAAATAAAGAAACCCCATAAGCCGATGAACATAAACCCATTAACTGCGCCAAAATCCACTTAAGGATATCAAACGACACCCTTGAGTGCCTGCCGTACCCAAAAGTCCTTAGTAAAATTCAGGCAACCCTGCCATTTAAACAGAAACGCTAAACCCGCCAGGTTCTTTCCCAAGACTGACACTGACACCCCTTGTTCCATGTTCCTGGAAATAAAATACAATACAAGCAACCTCACCTCCGAGCCCTCAGGGTCCACTCCAGCCACGTGCACTAACGCCAACCATTCTTGCCATACCTTGCTATACGCAGCCCACAGAGTCTCACTCACCAACCTCCTGATCCATCCGGAGACGACTCCAATGCAATCCTCCACAGCCAGTCGGGACAGGGAACCCCTCGTTGCTCCCCCGCCGACGCCAACTCCCGGTACCTGTCCCACTGAAAGCGAGACAACGCATCAGCTATGACGTTCTCAACTCCCGGAAGATGCACCGCATAAATAAAAACATTCAGTTGCAGGCATCTCAACACCAGGTGCTGCAGTAGCCAAACCACTGGGGGGGATGACGCCGACACTCGATTGATCACCTGCACCACTCCCAGACTATCCCTGTGAAACTGCTCCTTCAGATCTCTGAAAAGTGCCACCCACAATTTCACAGCCAGCACCACCGGAAACAATTCCAGAAGGACCAAATTTTTTGTGAAGCCCACGTCAATCCATGACTATGGCCACGGACCTGCACTCCACCTCCCTGAAAGAAAGCCCCAAAACCCGTAGACCTGGCCGCATCTGTGTAGAGTTCCAGATCAAAATTGCTAACCGGGCCAGACATCCACAGCGCCCTTCCCTTAAACGATTCCAGGAAGGAGTGCCACACTTGCAAATCTTCCCTGTGTGCCTTGACCACAAAGTGCCTGGGTGACCTTCTCCCAGCCGTACTTGCCAAAAGCCGCCGGCAAAATACTCTCCCCATGTGACACGCAAAGTTCAGCTTACCTAACAACGACTGCAACGCCCGCAGCTGAACCTTACGCAAGCCTAGCATACCCTTAATCTCCTCTTTGAGAGCCGCGAGTTTGTCGTTCGGACAATGCCCAGGAATGTGATGACCATGCTAGGTCCCTCCCTCTTTTCAGGTGCCACGGGTATGCCAAACCGTTCCGAGATGTGCTCCAGCGTAGACAGGAGCACCGGGCAGATCTTGGATGATGCCGGGCCCAGGCAAAGAAAGTCGTCTAAATATTGGATGATAGAATTCACACCCGCTACATCCATGATCACCCATTCCATGAATGGGCTGAACTGCTCAAACAGCGCACAGGAGATGGAGCAACCCATCGGAAGACATTGATCGACATAGAACTCGCTGTTCCATTGACAACCCAGTAACCAAAAGCTGTCCGGGTGAACCGGTAGCAGACAAAAGGCCGATTCAACATTGGACTTAGCCATAAAGGCCCCCTGCCCGTAACGGCGTACCCGGAACACCACCGCATCGAAGGAAGTATAACACTGTACATTCCTCCGGGTCGATGGCATTGACCGACCCCCTATTGGGAACAGAAGGTGGTGTATAAGCCTAAATTTATTGGGTTCCTTCTTTGGCACAACCCCCAAGGGGGAAACCACCAAATCAGCTAACGGTGAGGATGGCAAAGGGCCGCCCAATTCGCCCTAACGCAACTTCCTTACATAGTTTCTCGGAAACTACCTCTGAATGTTGCATGGTCGATTGTAAATTACTGGACACTGGGGGTATTTACCTCCAAAGCACACGGTATATGAAACCCCTCCGAAAAACCCCTGTCTAACAACAGGACCGCCTTCCTATCTGGATAACTACCGAGAAACGACCGCATCCTTTCCACCATCACTGGCATCCTCCCTCTTGTTCGCAGACTCTCCGGAATGACCTTTGCCGTGCTTGAAGCATCTGGACAACGTGTGTGCCCCTCCACAACCGGAACACTGGTGCTTGTAGCGGTACGCCCCTCCAAACTTGCAGGTACACTCATTGTACTGCCAGCAGACCACCTTTTTCTTTCCGGCCGGTTGTCCAGGGGAAGAAGTTCCACCGGCCCCTCCCTGAAAAAACGGACTCGGGGCCCTCACCGAGGTCATGAGGCGCATCCACAGACTGATGTCTTTGTGATCCCACCTCAATGACGGACGTATCGCCCTCCACTGCTGGAACTGCTCATTATACCGTAGCCCTGTAGACTCTGTAAGCTTCCCCTATCGCATCCAGGTAACAAAAAATGCCGAACATGGTGAACGCCTGCAACCAGTTGGTAAACGTCCGTGGAATCAGCCGGTACCTTTGGTTTTCCTCATTCTCCTTTTTGGACTCCTCTGGCTTAACCCCATCAAGATTAAATTTCTCCAATGGCAACAGTGAGAACATCTCAACGTACTCACTCTTCCAGATTTTCTCCCGGACCTCCGGTTTCAGGTGCGCACCCTTAAAACACACATATACTTCACATTTGGCTGCGTCTGCCAAACGAACGGCATCCTGCTTACTAGGCTTGTGCAATTCGTTTCGTAACGAATCGAAATTCGTCCAAATTTAGCAACTTTCGGACATTCGGAAGCATTCGAATTTCCGAACAAAGCAATTACGAATCTGAAATAAATTATACCGCAAATAGCGAATGCCCGAATGTCTTCGGCATAATTCGTTATGAAAAAGTTACGAATGTACGAATCCATACGAAGCACAATAACACTCACTCTGCTCTGCTCTCTGCTTCTCCCACACCGTGCTAAACTCCCTCTCAAAATGGTGTACAGGGGCGGAGGCTATAGCCGCATGTAAAAAACGAAAGTAAAATACGAGATTTTGAATCCATTCGAAGCACAATAACACTCTGCTCTGCTCTCTGCTTCTCCCTCACCGTGCTGAACCCTCTCAAAATGGTGTACAGGGGCGGAGGCTATAGCCGCATGTAAAAAACGAAAGTAAAATACGAGATTTCGAATCGTTACAAATAACCGCTATGTATTTAGAAAAGTACAAATCCATTCGAAGCACATTAGGCATAATAGGCAGCGTCGTCATGAGAGAGACACAGAAAATTACGAATCAACGAACCCAAAAAAAGTTACGAAAGTAGGAGTTGTGTCCAGAATCAACGAAAAACAATGTACTCTACCGAAAGTACGAATTATAAATCAACTAAAAATTCAACGAAAAATGTCGCTTGCGAAAATACGAATTAGTCCGAACACGAAAAATCCCGTCTAGCAAAATTACGAATGATTACGAATCAACAGGACCGAAAAGAAACGAACCGAAACTAACCAAATTTTTCCGTTGTGCACAAGCCTACTGCTTACCCACGGTGTCCGCCGCCACCGTAACATTCCAAGCCGCCAGCTGCCCCTAGACTGCGCCCCCCGCCCCGGCTGGTGGAGCCGCCACAGCAGGAACAGCCGTCACCGCCCCAGGCGTTAGGGACACCCCATCCCCCCTGCAGGCGGTACCCACGCCGCCCCTGGGCTGGCAGCAGCGCCATCACCCTTCTCAAATCTGCTTACCAAATCCTTAAGGCCCACCAGGATACCCAGCAAGCTTGAATCCCCTAGCCTGGGGGGAACCACCCTGAGCGCCTCCCTGCCCTACCGCTACCCCGTCACGTGTACCAGACCCCCCCCCCCCCCACGGCCCAACTCAACCATACCATCATACTGTCCCATAGAAGGTAAAGTAAAAACTGACTTACTGGGCTGCCTAGGAAGAGTCCCACCAGCCGTCCGTCCCGTCTCCATCGCCGCCGATCGTCTCAGGGGAACCTGATCATCCTCCGACACAGTTAGCTCGCCTTCTGACCTCCGACCTGGCATCTCTTCATCTCCAGAAGATGGCCCTCCAGGCGACTCGTCCCTGGATGCCGAGGGTCTGGCGACCATCTGGCCCCACCTCCGCGCTCTAGACCCGCCCTTGGACTTCTTCGCCGACTTTCCCGGACAGGGGGGTTTAGATCTGTCCTGCTGTCCTCCTCCAGCACTGGTGACACGTCTGCTGCTCTTTTCCATGCCTACTGAGTTCGCCGGCCGAGTCACTGGAAAGCCTAGAAGGTAAAGTAAAAACTAACTTACCAGGCTGCCTAGGAAGAGTCCCACCAGCCGACCGTCCCATCTCCATCGCCGCCAATCATCTCAGGGGAACACGGTCAGCTCGCCTTCCGAACTCCGACCCAGCATCTATTCATCTCCAGAAGATGGCCCTCCAAGCGACTTGTCCCTGGATGCCGAGGGTCTGGCGACCATCTGGCCCCACCTCTGCGCTCTAGACCCGCCCACGGACTTCTTCGCCGACTTTCCCAGACCGGGGGATTTAGATCTGTCCTGCTGTCCTCCTCCAGCACTGGTGACACGTCTGCTGCTCTTTTCCATGCCTGCTGAGGTCGACGGCCGAGTCAATGGAAAGCCTGGCGACCGCCAGTGCTGCCATCCCTCGCTAAGGCTCCGTCTCGCCAGGGGCGGAGCCCGCATTCTCCGTCTCCAGATGCCGCGCGGGCCACGAGGCCGCTACGGAACTCCCGGAAGGGCCGCCCGCAGAGCTCCATCGGTGAGGGGGATTCCTCCCGGGTCCTCCCCCTGCAAGCAATGCTGAACGCTTCGCGGGGGGCCCGAAGGGATGATGCTGAGCTCTGGGGGAGGGGTCGGGTGAAAAGCACTCAGAAGGCCGGGACCTCCGAGCTCACACAGACTCCCTCCCCCCAGTACCTGCATCTGCAGCTGGCCTCCCAGCATCGGTCCCAGAGTCTCCTGCAACCACCCTGCGCCCCGTGTCGCCGCTTTCGCCCGAAGCTGGGCCAGAATCCGTTCCACCTCCGCCATGGCTCCTGCTCGCAGAACTTTCCCTCGCACTGTGGTGACCTGGGGGAGGGGCCAGCTCCTTTTTCTTACCATCTTCCCCCCTCCCACTCTACTTTTCACCAATCCTCAACCTTCTCTCATCCTTGTACCCTGTTCCCACTGTCATGCCAGCCCTGCGCTTATTTATTTAATTTCTTTTGCTCTGGGCTTTTCTTAATCAGAGTGCAACTTTAAAAGAACAGAATCATTTTGTTTGAATAAACAAATTCTTACAATTTTAGCATGCTATTGAAATCCATAATCAGAAGATGTGTGATCAGTATTCACTTTTGATTCACAGAGTCCTTATAAAATAAAAAGGGAACATGTGAGGTATAAGCTGGCTGTTTCACTAAGTCCTAAATAAGAGTATTCTATTGTTAAAAATGGCTGTATACCCAGTAATTTTTTCACATCTAAAAGGAGAATTCCACTTTCAGAAAAAACTAATATAGTACAAAAAATTACATACACAATAATTTTTTTTTTTGTTTACTGTCCACTGTTCATTTCAATCTGAAGTCTGTGCAATTTTCTAAAATTGTTTAAAAAAATCCAATGCGTTATGGCAACCTGGAGGTATGCTGCTACACCATCCCTAGAAATGTAATTTCCTGCTTGTGTGAGTGGCTCTGTGATTTTCACAGATGTCTGCAGTAAGATACAAGTAAAATTTTAGTCATTCTTAGCAATAGGTATTTCATTTTGCAGAAGATACTCCATAAGTATTAACTACAAGAGGGATGCAGACACTGCCACTTTTCTCCTTAAAACAGTGAAAATGCATCAGGTGGCTATAATAAGGAATGAGCCCAGAGTTCAGACCTAGGCCTGTCTAACGCCAAATTTGGCTGTTCAGAGGTTCAGCAAATCTCCAAACCAAGATAAGAAGAAACGGCGGCACATCATGTAGTTCCAAATGCCATTTATTGAAGAAACCGAATGTGGCACCACAGGACACCAACAAGAGGTCTGGGTAGACACGTTTCACACAATAAGGTTGAGCTTAATCATTACACAGACATAGCCAACTGATAAATCTTATATAGATCCACTTCCAGTATTAACAGGTGTTAAGGGGGCGGTAGCTGCCTTAATCAACCATTGAACTAAGATATACAAATATGAAAATGGGTGCTTGGTGTGCTGAAACCCAGACTGCAAGGAGAAGTGATACATTTAGCAGCGGTATTACTACCAGTGCTAAATGTGACAGTTTCCTGTCCAGAGCACATGGTTGTTAGAGAACCGGCAACTGCCAGCATCCTAACAACCAGTAATGTTTTTCTGCCAAACCCATGCAGATGTCAGATGGAGATTAAAAATAAGGGGGCCCCCCATGACCCTCACATGTGAATGAGTAAGGGGTACCCTTACTCATTCACAAAAAAGTAAATAGTAAATGAAAACAAACTGATTTTGAAAAGTGCTTTATTAAAAAAAAAAAATCCCCCACAATGTAAAATCACTTACCTGAACCAGTGATGCAGATCCTCATTAATTACGATGCATGACACCGGTTAATGCTCCAAAAGAAAAAAACTTTAAAAAAATACCTCCAATCCCATTGCACACTCGCTGAAAAATAACAGCTCTCAGGGTCCACCAAAGGGGCTGTATCTCCCAGGTAATGTCATTGACCTGATATGAACGTTACCATAATAGCTAGATATTTACTTTACTCATTCACATAGAGGGTGGGGTATCTGGGGATCCTGTTATTTTTAAAAGAGGCCCTTATATGCAGACCCCCACAACGCCTGTGCTAAGGCTGTGGGAAAACTTGAACAGTGACTTTCTAAGATGGGTTCCAGCATTGACGATATTATTCCGTTCTGCAGACATATATAGAGGCTCTCTATTTTCACATTTACTGAGATAAGTACCATCTGGAGTGTATGCTATTACCTGATGTAGTCCGGATTCTTGTGCACTGGAGCAGCACTCTGCAGTTCTCACAATTTATCCAAGACAGTTTGTGTTGCTGTGTTATTCTCTTGGTCTTTAGTTTTATCTGTAATGAATCAGTAGTGTTTGTACAGTAGGTTAGCTCCCCGGAATAGTTGCACACCATGGACAATTGGACACATATGAACCACCATGCTTGTAGCTGGATTTTAAGATATTGCTTTGATACCTCTATCCTCCTGAGAAAGCAGCACTTCCCACAAAACATGTCAAGGAACCCTGGACTCTCCCCATGACCATTAACTTAGCACTTAGAGTGCTGGTTGCCTGTACTCCTTTATGTACTATGTTGAGGGGAGTCTACTTACTGTAATGTGAAGGAAACCATGCTTTGGATTTTAGATGGTCTGTTTAATTATGTACTGTGGAAAGTATCTAATACATTTTGGATATTTTATATTACATGTTGCATAGTCTTTGGAGTACGAATAATTCTATGCATCCTCTGCATTTAAAATGTACACCTACCTCACATTGAAACATGAGCCTATTAACAGCATACTGGGTAAAATGTACACCTCACTATCTTCAAAATAATGTCCATTTTCCTTAAGGTGTAGGAGAACACAGGTCTTGACCTGTAAAATATTCCCTCCCTTGTTGAGCCATTATTTTTTTAAGAGGTTGCTTTGCCTTCCCAATATACAGGCCTTTGCATTCCAAACTGCATTGCAAATACCAAATTACTTCACTTGTGTGTTAAGGATGTACAAGCTTCTTTCTCAGTGTATTGCTGGGCTTGAAGGTTTTTTTCTGACATTCCACCCACGTACATATGGGATGACTATATTACTCTGATGGTCCACAGTTTTTGCTTGTGGATACTTTAAAGAAAGCTTATTCATGTTAGCCTCAAACTTTCAAAGCACTCCTGAGATGCCTAGATTTTTTTGTCTTTAGACTATACCATTTCCTGGATAAATGAAAACCTTTATAGTCACAATCAGCAATTCATGTAGAGGAAACACTTCAAAGATAATGTAATAAGTGCCTATTTTAAAATCTTTAATTTGTAGGTCACATGACCGCTATTCTTCTTTTGGGTTAACGATGGGTCACGCATTAGTGAGTCACATATCCTGGTGACACCAGTTTCAGCTCCCCCCCCCCCCGGCCATGCAGAGTGGAGTGGCGCTGTCAGTGAAGCATCTGACCCGCAGGTAGCAACCCCTGCTGGGCAGATAATATGATTGACAGTTCCGTGCCACTCTACATGGCTGAGAGGAGGATGTGAAAAAGCTGACGCAATGTCACCAAGACCTGTAACACACAAATGCCCTGTACACACGATCGGTTTTACCGATGAAAACAGTCGGATGGACTTTTCTCATCGGACAAACCGATCGTGTATGGGCCCCATCGGTCTTTTTTCCATCAGTGAGAAAAAATAGAACATGTTTTAAATTTATCCGATGGAAAAAAAACGATAGCAAATTCCGATCGTCTGTGTGGAACTCCATCAGAGAAAAAACCCACGCATGCTCAGAATCAAGTCGACGCATGCTCAGAAGCATTGAACGTCATTTTTCTCAGCTAGTCGGAGTGTTTTACGTCACAGCGTTTGGGACGGTCGGATTTTTGACTGATGGTGTGTAGGCAAGACTGATGGAAGTCAGCTTCATCGGAATTCCGATGGAAAAATCCATCGGATTTAAATCCATAGGAAATCCGATCGTTTGTGTAGAGAGCTTTAGACTTAGACCATCGCATTACACAGTGTTGATATGGACAACTAGAAAGATTACACCCCACAGCAAGCCATGAGTGGATAAGGCTTACTTGCAAGAATGTGATTACACGCACTGTGGTAGCAATGCTGCAGAGGATCTATGAGCCTGCAGATCTTTGCCACCGAGAAGAAGTAGGTCCAGTGAATGGCAGGATCAATTTCTCTAAAAAGAATGTTTAAATAAAAAAACAAAGGACACAGATAGATTATATCAATTTACTGTTTTTGGGTAGGGTTGCAACCACTTTCAGCAGAATGCTACAGTTATTCTATAATACTATATACTATATATTATATAATACTATATAATATAATATTATATACTACTGTCTTTTGAAATATTCTACTGTACTGTACATATAATGTATGTTTGTAAAGTTTCTACAGTCTGCTGAATAGAAAGTGTAATTGATTTAAGTGAGAGCACATCTTATAATTTTATTGCAAGTTTACCTTAAAGAACACATGGATATACTGTAACTTTTAACTGAAAGACATTTAGGCCCGGTTCACACAGGGGCGACTCGTCAGGCGACTCGGTCGCCTGACGAGTCGCGTCCCACGCTGTTCAATGGAACCATTCTAATAGGAGCGACTCAGGTCGCTCCGACTTAGAAAAAGGTTCCTGTACTACTTTTGGGGGCGACCCAAGGCGACCTGCATTGACTTCTATACAGAAGTCTTTATGCAAATAGCCTCGGCGGGCGTCTCAAGTCGTCTTGAGATCGCGCCGCCGAGGTCGCCCCCGAAGTCGTGCTGCGTCGTGCCGCCCCTAAGCAATTTCCATTTGTTTTTCATTTTTCTCCTGCAAGCTCTTTGCAGCAACTTACCTACAGTATAGTGAATGCATTAAAGCCAGCACATACATTTCTTATCTTTTTTATTCACCAATATAGTAATATGCTCTTGAACATTTTATCAGGTTGAGAGGAGACATCAGAGATTTCACTGAGCTCAGCCAGGTCACAAACTCACAAATCCTATAAGTTCACTGGTCGTATTCATTAACATCTGATTGTATTATAGCCCATCTGGCAGGAAGGCCCTTGCACACATATTTGTTGGTAGATCTAAAGTAGGTTGCAAAATCACATTTGCGTTTGATTGTGAGAAATACTTGTTTTTACCCCTTAGGGTACCTATTCAAGTTTATGTAAATTGTAAACCCTAACAATGAACTTTTCTGTTTTGGTCCCTTTAGTCTAATAAACATAGCATTGAAAATGTTTTGCTATATCTTTTTGTTAAGTGCTAAAAATATTGGTTGATCCTGGCAGAAAACGAATGATCTTAAAGTGTACTGTTCTCTGCTTGAGCTGTTTTTAGTTACATCATTTCCACCTCTGTCTGACGCTGTCGGCTACAGAACAGCTTTCCTTTTTTAATAGAGAACAAGAAAGGGGTGGGTATCCTGTAGTCCTCTCTCTTAGGGTGACAATGCTGCTTTTCCTTAGATACAGTATGATGAGTAAGCTTTGTCACTCTAGGAAAATAATTCTCTCATGGAAGCCCTACCAGGTGAAAATGAAAGAAAAAAAGTCTGGAAAAAAATAAATAAAATGAATGCAATCACAACATCTAAGGACTGGCAAGCTGCAATATATCTCATTTTTATTTTTAGATTTAGATACGCTTTAACAATACGATCCTTACCTGAGCCTTATGTTGGGTTTTGTATTAAAAGCAGGATTACTTATGGCCAGCCTGAGTCATAAACATCGAAGAATTGATCTTTATTTTTTAAAGGATTACCATAAAAAGTTGATACTAGTTTGTTTTTTTTTTAATTCATTGGTTGATTTAATTAGTTTGTTATTGAGGAAGCCAGTCATTACCCCTAGGCTGATAAACAGCTTGAAGAGCAATTAGATATGATAGAACAGAAGCCTTTAAGATCCAGCTGGGTGATTGATAACTCAGCCCAGAATTCCACATTCGACTGGCAATAAGGTTGGGAGGCAATGGACCATAGCTCACTGTAAGAATGAAAATAACTGCTACAGAACAAAAGACCTCATGAGGTGCGAGAATTAACCCCATCCCAACTACTTGCGATAATCTGACATGTTGGGCGCTGTAAATATATAAAGCAAGCCCCTCTTCCCACACATTCTGACTACCTTGCTTAAAGTCCTACCAAGCATATCTATTGAACACATTCCACATACAGTAACTGTTGGATATTTAGTAGGCTGGTGACAAAATACAAGCAATTATTTGTAAACAGTTATGCTGATCACAAATGTAGCAGTTATTTTTCAATTTAATTACAGTTCACTATTACCGTTTTGTGTTCTTTCAAATTAATGCAAACGTACACATGCTTTCTCTGCTTTTTTATTTGACCACTTAATAAAAAATTGCAATACACTTGATGTGAAAAGGTAGGTATGCACTGTACCATGATAAATTACTTTTTCAACATATGTAAACTGGAAAACATTAGATCTTCATTCAAACAGTACTTTTGAAAAAGGTGATGTACTTGAATAAATGAATCAGTAAATTGACAGTGCATTTATTGTTGTTATTATTATTATTATTATTAATATTATTATTAAGTATTTATATATCATCAACAGTTTGTGACATTTAAATAGCACCAACAGTTTGTGAATCACTTTACAAAGAGGATGTAGACAGCAAAGACTTCATCTTCCATGATTTAGTGCTGCCCACCATCAAGTCTCTTGATCTCATTCTGCTTGTGAATTCCCCCTGGTGGATGGAGGTGAGGTAGTGGTAACCCAGCTTAAGTCCTTTAGGAGACATCACTTTCTGTCTTTAGCCAAGCATCTGGCTTCTCACTATTACATCTATTGATATATGTGTTAAAAAATGATTAAAAAGGCACATTTTCCCTTATCTGATCAAAAGCTCCACCTTGCATGTCATAATCATGGAACAATTCCATTTCAAAATTGGAATAGGAAATCTTAAAATTGTATTGTATTGTGTGTGAGCACACTCCCAAGCTGCTTCTTTCATATCAAGTTTGTTTAAATTATGTACAGGATACAGTATCTCTTGATAAAGAGCATGTTAAAAATATTTACAATAATTTTCTATAAACAATAGAATAAATGCATGTGCATAATGAGTCCAAAAACATAAATATATCACTAATATAGGTACATTACATACATCACATAAATACATCACTAATTGAACTCATCATAATGTTCCCCTCCATATGTATAAAAAGTAATCATAACAGACCATATTTGCGATAAAGTGATATTGGGGGAAATATATTTTCCAGTTGAGCTTTTTTTACCTAGCCCCTTAAATGTTGTCCCATGTAAGTTCCACACATACCTTGAAAAAGTCGCGTGACATTGTTACGCAACACGTCGGGAGGAGCCTAGTGACAACATCTAATGTGTTTGATTACACTGGATGAGGAGTGAGGAAGACACACACTACTTGTGCCTGAACGTTTTACAATACGCGCTGAGAAATCTGTTTAAATGTGAGTGGATTATTATGCACCGCAGACCTTATTACTAGTTTATATCATTGCACAATGATGTATTTCTTTTGCTTTGTATGAGAAACAAACACGCAGGAGGACACTCAGAGGAAAAATCTAAGGAAAAAGCAGGATCATTGGCAGATGAACTGTTTGCTATCAGGAGCGTTTATCTGGAATCTTATCACTTGAGAATTAACACCTGATACTATCAAAACAGGCTAACTGATTGGTGGACATAATTTGTATTAGTTTATTTATTGGATTGAGTATCATTTCTCACTGGGATAGAACATATCACTAGTTTATTACTTTGCACATTGGGATTCATTTTCCCACACATATTTATTTTATCAATATTTTATCCTGTGTTTAATAATAAGAGGTTGATTGAAGCACACTATTGTCAATTTTATCACATAAGTTCCACACAAAACCACTTCAATACAGAGCACTTTCACCCCCTTCTTGCCCAGGCCAATTTTCAGCTTGCAGGGGTGTCACATTTTGAATGAAAATTACTCGGTCTTACAACACTGTACCCATAAGATTTTTTTTTATCATTTTCTCACACAGATAGAGCTTGCTTTTGGTGGTATTTAATCACAACTGGGTTTTTTATTTTTTTTGCTAAACAAACAAAAAATGATGGAGAATTTTGAAAAAAAAATTGTTTGAATCTTTGTTTCTGTTAAAATGTTTTGCAAAAAAATAATTTCTCTTCATACATTTAGGTCAAGATGTATTATACTGCTACATTTCTTTGGTGAAAATAACCCAAATCAGTATTTAATATTTAGTATGTAGGGAAGTTATAGAGTCCACTAACAATCTGAAAATTGATCAATCCTGATGTACTGACACCATATCTCATTTCTTGAGGTCCAAAAATGTCAGAACAGTACAATACCTCCAAATGACCCCTTTTTGGAAAGTAGACAATCCGATGCATTTATTAAGATGTGTGGTGAGTTTTTTAAAGTTGTAATTTTTTGTCACAATTTTTTGGAAAATGAAAAAAATGTTTTTGGGCTTTATTTTTGTTACCTAATGCAGTACAGCATTATAATTGGTATCATACAACTGGCATGGTGGCGATCAGGGACACTGAATGGTGACATAAAAAAAAAAGCAATAAATTGTTTTCAATGTTTCAATTTTTTTTTTATTTTTATAATTTCTTTTTTTTAAATGATTTTTGTTTTCAAACAGAGAAAAACAGTGTTACCATCGTAACACTGTACTACTCTGGAGAAGTAATAAGGATTTTTTTTTTACACATTATGATTGCATATACAAATTAATTTAATTGATATACCAACCATTTTTACTGACTAAAACGGGTTCATTCAGTGTCTTTTGTTTTGATAGGTCAAAGCTAATCACTTGGTACAGATGGGCTGTGATTGGCCCTGTCTGTACCATGTGATCACTGTGACCAATCACAGCTAGAAACACAATTGTATAAATGGATGGCATGAAAGGAATCCATCCATTGTTTACAATTGTCATGTGATCTGCTGTGATTATTCAGTGTTCACATGACACTGGCAGCGGGCCCGTGTAGTGATCAGTCATCAGCTGTGTCCGGTGGACACAGCAGTTGACAGATCGCGCTGCTACGCGGCCCCACGGCCATGCGAGAGCCATGTTCTGGGAGGATGTCATATGACATCCTCCCAAAACAACAGTGCTCCCGTCTGGCCTATAGTAAAAGCTGTTCAATACTACCTCAAATATACAATAATCTGGTTCCTACCAGCCATGGGATTGCAGGGGCCACAATTGTGACCTTCTGCCTGCTTCAGGGGGCTTGTGGAGCCTCCTTCTGTTCATTAAGCCTGTGACTGTGCCTGTGTGGGCGGCAGAGTCCCATGAGGGGCCGGTAGATGACGGGAAAGACCACTCCCCTGCACGAAGATGTCAGGTGGGACAGAGCGGCTGAGTGGAGGAGGAGGGTCAGCTGCTGAGGGGCCGCTCTCACACAGAATGTGTCATCCCACTGCCTCCCAGCCCCATGTTCTCCCTATCCCTGCCCCTCTGGGAGCTGGTTCCACCTCCTCCTCACTTTTGTGTCCTTCTCTCGCCTCTCTCGCCCAAAGTCAATCCCTGCTGATGTCTCTTCGCCCCCCCCACCTGTCCTCACTGATGGTGGGGGCCCGGCCGAGAGTATCTTCTGTCTAACAGGAGCCATCTGGGAGCAGAAGATCCTGCAAGTAGTCACCTTTATCAGGTGGAGAGTGTGGAGCATGGGGGGGGGGGGGGATAAGGAAGGACACTGACAGTTACAGGGCTGGGGTCAAGTTCTGCACCTTGTGGGGACTGTGCAGGGCCATGTGCACTGGGTGCTGCATAGAGAGGGGCGCTGCTGCTGACAGGAGTAGTGACAGCTGGATCACTACTCCTGTCATTTCTGTCAACCCAGAGCTAGAAGTGAGGAGCAGGGAGGAGGCTGCTGTACATAGTGGGCAACATTCCCACGTGTTAGCTGTGTGTGAGCTCCATCCCGGGAACTGAACGAGTCTTCCCAACGGTAATCCGGAGCATCTTTCCCTACCAGAGAGAGATACAAACTTCCTGCATGGAAGAATGAGCTGAGCTGCTGCCTGGAGCTCAATGTAGTGCAGAAGAATTCAGTGGTCACTGACATCTCTACAGACTACAGGTCTGGTTTTAAAATAGACTTGAAAAGTTTTATTTTGGTTTCTTGTCAACAATTAGGTGTTTGTAAATGGTGATGCAGTGATGAAGGTGAATCATGATGAAATCGGTGATTATTATTGTCAACAGGACATGAGGTTTCTATTAGAGTGACCACTTGCACTGTGAATGTACTTTTATATTTATTTTATAGGTAATATGAACATGTGGATCTTTATTTGGGTTTGTTAATATAGTTTACCAAACTATAATAATAAATCTAAATAAATATCCTTGTGTTCATATTACCAATAAATAAGTATAAAAGCACTTTCACAGTGCAAATTATCATTTTAGCAGTTTTTCATGTCTTCATGCACATTATAATGATATCTCCAATAGCAACCTAATGACAATAATAATAGATACATGCAGTAGCATGCCCCAGGTGCCTGTTGCTGTAATCACTAAAAATGATAGTGGCATCGCTCCCCACCGCTTGCCATCTGTCTTAACAGTTAGACAGTATATTTCAGATCCGAGGAAAGATCCTCTGCATAGTATAAAAGCGTGTGCATGAGGTGTGCCTATGCACACCCTAATCTGGGGCTTGGCAACCCATTGGAACCTGGAGGAGGGGTGGTGGGGGCAGTATTTAGTGGAACTGATGGGCTGTATTTTCCTCCTGCAGAAGAATTCTCCTGCTCTCCCTCCTTCTGGCATTTAGTTGCTGCAGGAGGAAAATACAGCTCATTGGTTCCACTAAATGCCGCCCCCACCACCCCTCCTCTTGAGGTTCCTCTTCCTTCTGCTGCCCAGCTTCCCCTGTAATCCCCTGACCCCCCCCCCTCATCCACAGCACTGCTTCTGCAGGGTGGAGAGCAAGGGAAGGGTCCTGTAATTATGTCATTTACCAGCCCCTTCCTTTTTTGAATGAACACAGTGAGTGATCGGTGCTGGCCATTCACTGTATTCATTCATAACCGAAGCATAGTAAACTGTGTTTATTATGCTTCAGTGTGTGAATGAACAGGAAGCCACTCTGTACAGAGCCTTCAGTTCATTCAATGTCCAGTGCAGCTGAGGCTGCACACAAAGGGGCTGGGGAATCTGTCCTCAGACCCTTTCTCTGTCTCAAAAGTGAGACATTAGGGGTCTGTTTGGACCGCTGAAATTTCACCAAAGCCCCCCCCCCCCCCCCAACAGGCCTCAGTGTAACAATAGCCCCCATAGGAGCTGCTTTGTTTGTTCAGTCTGTTACTCTGCCTCTCAACCCTAATAACAGCCTCTGCCCCCTCTGGCACACCTAGCAATAGTGTAAGTGCAATGACCAATGAGAAAACACACATTATAATAAAACACAGAAATTGTCTTTACTGCAATATTTCTGTGCAAGCATAACAGACAGTAACAGTATATATTCAAGTAATCAAATAGAGAGCAATAACTAAAAATTAAGAGAAATATAGCTCTCAATCATACATTAAAGCTGCTTTCAGGGGATTCCAAACCTGAGAATGTCCCCAAAAGCAGAGGCACACTTGAATGGGAAATTAAGCACAATATGACACTTTCAATTGGATTGGTTACCTTTATTCAGATTGGCTCTATGAGTCCAGGCAGGAGGAGAGCAGAGGAATGACTCCCTTTGTGTCAGGCCTCTCTCTTCTGTCCCCTGACACCACGGGCCCAACTATAAACACGTATTCAAGTCAACAAGTAAGGGCTTAACTTTATAGATAAACTGTCCCACACACCCAATACATATGCAGAGCCCTGAATATGTGTGTGCTGAACCGTATGGCACTAGTAGCTTCAGTCCTTTTGAAGGAAATATAAGATTTTGTGTCTTCAGCTAGCCACTCTAGTTGGTGCACTTTAAACTCCTGTATAGCAGGCCTAATCAACACAACTAGCCCAGCTTATCAAGTGAAATAGGTAGTATCCTCCTCAGCAAGGTAAGAGGACAATGATGTCTGTATACAATGTCCCAGAAATGGATAGCCTTATCCCTTATGACTATGGTACTACAAGTGTCAGCAAGATGACTACCAGCAATTATGTCTGTATACAGTGTTCATACTCCTTCTATGGTGCAGTGTCTCTCTTCCCTGCAGATGGACAGAAATGCGGTTTACTAATATCTAGTACATATAATTACTTGAGCCTCATTGAAGAACACTGTCAGTGGGGGACTTTGATTCCCCACATTCCTTCTCCTTTTCTCTAGAAATGCCCTCTCACCAAATCCTGTGGTCAAGGCCTTAAACAAACGTCCTGGAACGAAGAATATGAATGCTTTATGTATTAAAAAGATGTTAAATATATTTTTTGTTGTTTATATATATATATATATGCTCAACAGACTATTATCCTCCTGAAGAAGCGTTAATTCGCAAAACTGGTAGAGCAATCCAAGATTACACCCGATACATTGGACCCATGGCTAATACCACCTGCTTCACACGTTTACTGTTTCACTAGCCTGTGGTTGCTGGTTATGTATTTTCATTAAGGATGGAGTGCATATATGTTGTACAAATATGATTCTGAAGCATTGTAGAACATTAGCCTGAGCCTTGTATCCAAATACGAATAGACTGTCATTTTTTGAATGTTTATATGTATTTTCTTATGACTTTTTCTAAAATAAATACCCTTAGCTTTTTACAATATTTATCCATGTGCCACCTAAAGTCCATTCTTTAGTCTATTCATATTCTTCCTGCCATATCGGGACATTAGCACATTTATACCTGTGCATCCACAGTGTCACCCTGTGAGGATGCACGTAAAGCAATTTCTTCAAAAACGTCCTGAAACAGCAGGCTCTCCTGGTGACCCGACTAGTCACCTCACACTGGAAGTCTTCACAGTCGGTGCAAGTGCACCTCGATATGCACCTGGAATCCCTCTCTCTCGGGCTGGATGTCCCAACTGGCAGTGGACTCCTGGATTGCGCGGGGAGATCATCTGAGAGACAGCATCTCTCCTTCAGGTCTGATCTCTTTCACTCCCTCATGGTCACTGACTCTCTTCAGGAATTAACCTGAAGTCCTTTACTTTCCTGCCCACAGAGAATGCTGGGATTTGCAGTCCTGCCTCTGTAAAAGTCAGTGAGGCTCCTCTGTGCTGAGACTTCATAGTCCAGAGTCCTTTGCAGCTACTTCCTGCCGCTTGTTAATGTCCCTCTGATTGGCTCCTGTAACTGCTCCTTTTATTGGCTTTCTTCCTCCTACCAATAGGGACACATAGGAGGCTGCAGAGTGAACAACAGCTCTATGTAAGTCAGCTCATATTACATAGATTCAGTGAGTCAGTGAAACAGGGAGAAGGAGGAAAGTGAAAAAGCCCATGCAGACACTGACAGGCAGCTTTTCTCCCTCTTTGAGGCTGAAAATCCTGTGTACATTGCGGCGGCCAGCTTGGCGGGGTCGCGGAAGAAACTAGACACGTGCTACAATAATATTGTAAAAAAACATAAAAAATGTATAAGAATAATTAAGAATAAAACTACTGACACCAACCTTCTGCCATTCTAACACTGTCTTCTTCAGGATGGGGGGACGCCAAATTGAGTCTTTGCTTCAGGTGAAATAATGTCTAGCTTCTCCACTGGGACAAAGACTTCCCTGGACTCCCCCCTGGAGTGACAGGAGCCAGTGTGGGGGAGGGGTGACTCCTGGACATGCTGGGACTTGTAGTGTGCAGGCAGCAAGGGGACCCATGTGTGACAGGAAGGGACCCGAACACTGGCATAGTGTTCAGAGTCACAGGGGTCACAATGACAATCCTGCCTATCCCATGCTCCAGGCGGCCCCTGGGGCTTCCCTGACACATTAGGTCCTACACCCAGATCGGAGGGCAGCATATACAGGAACCGACCCTTCCCATTCTGCTGCCCAGGCCCTGTGTGACTCCTCTGTCCCCCCCCCCCCCCCCCCCCACAGTGCTGCTGGCTTCCCTTCCTTTCATATTTTAAATAAGAATTGATAATTTTTTAAATGGTCCTAATATGCTAATCTTTTGAGGAAAGGGCAGAGCAGTGTGTTGTTTTGAAAATATATGCCTGCACGCCTTGGTTTAACGGCACATGTGTAGTTAAATGGCTGCGCTAGAAATATATCATAATCATCATGTATTTTTATATATATTTTATATTCTCCCTATCCTCATCAGATATTGATATATATTAATTTTTATTAATTTAAAATTTTTATTAAGTTATAAATATTTCATATATATCTTTATTTTTATTTGCATTTGTATTCACTGGCATATTTATTTTTATTTTCATTTTTACTATATATGTATTTATGCTAGGATTCCATTTGAGTTTCGTATATTTCCATGATATATCCTTAAAGCATATTAATTATAAAATGGATTTTCCAGCCAACATGTAAATTCATGTTTGCCTTTAAAACACCAATGATTAAAGAAAATGCTGTATATGTCATGCGCTGAACGAATGTTGTCGGCAGTATGATTGCATGCAGGGGATTTTATTGGCATAAGAATTTTGGCTGGTTTTTCTAAACACCAGGGACGCGGGGCTTATTCCTGCGCTTCCGGTGTCATTTGAGGCCCCATGCACACGAGACGCTGTTATTTGCTGTTGAACGCGCGTTCAGAGGCAGTTGGACGCTTTTTTCAACTGCTCCTGAACCCATTCAATGTTATCCTATGTGTCCATGCACACACTCTCGTTTTTTGGCGTTTACAAGCAGTTGCGTTTAACCTCGTTTTTCCAGAAGCAAAAAAATGGGTTCAGACGCAAAAGTTTTCACGTTTCAGACGCTAAACGCTGCTAAACGCGGCTAAACGCGGCTAAACGCGGTACCGGCGTTTTGCCGCGTTTGCGTTTATAAGCGTTTTTAAAGGTGACCTATTTTTTAACATTAGAAATCTCAAAAATGATGGCAAATGATGAAAAACTATTAAAAAATATAAAAGAAAACTGTAATTGCTTGCATCGCATTGTGGACAATCCACAACTTGTGGCAGGTAAAGTGGCAAGTGGACAATCCACAGCTTGTGGCAGGTGACGTGGCCAGGTGACGTGGCAGGTAACGTGGCCAGGTGACGTGGCCAGGTGACGTGGCAAGTGGACAATCCACAACTTGTGGCAGGTGACGTGGCCAGGTGACGTGGCAGGTGACGTGGCAAGTGGACAATTCACAACTTGTGGCAGGTGATGTGGCACCTGATGTGGCCAGGTGACGTGGAAAGTGGACAATCCACAACTTGTGGCAGGTGACGTGGCTAGATGACGTGGCAGGTAATGTGGGCAGGTAACATGGCTAGGTGACGTGGCCAGGTGACGTGGCAAGTGGACAATCCACAACTTGTGGCAGGTGACGTGGCCAGGTGACGTGGCAAGTGGACAATCCACAACTTGTGGCAGGTGACGTGGCCAGGTGACGTGGCAGGTGACGTAGCAAGTGGACAATTCACAACTTGTGGCAGGTGAAGTGGCCAGGTGACGTGGCACGTGATGTGGCCAGGTGACATGGCAAGTGGACAATCCACAACTTGTGGCAGGTGACGTGGCCAGGTGACGTGACAGGTGACGTGGCAAGTGGACAATTCACAACTTGTTGCAGGTGATGTGGCACGTGATGTGGCCAGGTGACGTGGAAAGTGGACAATCCACAACTTGTGGCAGGTGACGTGGCTAGATGACGTGGCAGGTAATGTGGGCAGGTAACATGGCTAGGTGACGTGGCCAGGTGACGTGGCAAGTGGACAATCCACAACTTGTGGCAGGTGACGTGGCCAGGTGACGTGGCAAGTGGACAATCCACAACTTGTGGCAGGTGACGTGGCCAGGTGACGTGGCAGGTGACGTGACAAGTGGACAATTCACAACTTGTGGCAGGTGAAGTGGCCAGGTGACGTGGCACGTGATGTGGCCAGGTGACATGGCAAGTGGACAATCCACAACTTGTGGCAGGTGACGTGGCCAGGTGACGTGGCAGGTGACGTGGCAAGTGGACAATCCACAACTTGTGGCAGGTGACGTGGCCAGCTGACGTGGCAGGTAACGTGGCCAGGTGACGTGGCAGGTAACATGGCCAGGTGACGTGGCCAGGTAACGTGGCAAGTGGACAATCCACAACTTGTGGCAGGTGACGTGGCACGTGATGCGGCAAGGTGACGTGGCAAGTGGACAATCCACAACTTGTGGCAGGTGACGTGGCCAGGTGACGTGGCCAGGTGATGTGGCCAGGTGACGTGGCAGGTGACGTGGCAAGTGGACAATCCACAACTTGTGGCAGATGATGTGGCAAGTGATACGCTAAATACAAGTACACTGCTGCTCTCTCAGCTGCTGCTACTCACTCTGGTCTCACAAACTGGCTGAAATGGTTAAAATTTACTGTTTTTTGAGCTTAGGGAGGGTCTATGATGAAACGCTTATAAACGCAAACGCGGTTAAACGCCGCTAAACGCGGCCACAAACGCGGCAAAACGCGCGTTTATAAACGCCGGTTTCAGCGTTTAAAAACGTGTGTTCAGCAGAGTTTGCACCTGCGTCTCGTGTGCATGGGGCCTGATTGTAGTCTTCTATAAAGTGCGTGGAGTGTGACGCCTGAGTATTGCCTCCTTCCCTGTTGATGCCTTGTATAGGAGAAACACAGCGTCGGGCGGAGCAATCATCTCTGACGTCACCACGCTCCAGCTCAGTGGCCTGAGCCGCGGCTGGTTGTCTTATCTAATACCGCGTTTTTTAAAATACATTTGTTCAGAGACTCTGGATGTCAGCTCCTGTTATTTTAATAAAGGGATCTTTTGTTGAAATACTGCACCATGAGTCTCCCCCTATCTCTTTTTTGATATCCATACAGAATCATTGGGAAATCGATCCTGACTACAAGGAAACTGTGTCCCTGAACGATCCAAGGGAGAGAGCGGACCTGCTGCAGGACGGATGCTTTTGATGTGCTGACTGCTGAGCCTGTATGATCTCCGTAATAGAGATCCACCGGAGTCGGTAAGCCCCCACTCTTTCCATTTTTATGTCATCTGGCTGGAAAACTGTTGGAGGAAGATTCCAATCCTTCCCGGCTACAAATTCCTTTTTTATGAAGTTTTGAATGCAGCGAGTCACCTCACAACCTATTTACAGTCACTTCACATTTTTTTCTTTTTGTGTTTATTGGGACACTAATTGATAATTTTTCTTGGGACATTTTTCGTATTAATTGTATTTCAGTTTGCACTTTGATTTTTGCACATAATTGTTGGTAGCGCATTTTTATTATTTGTGAATATTCCCTTCCTTTCCTGCTAGCCGCTGCAAGGGATGTTTCAAGATGGAAAGCAGGGGAAGGGGCCAGTAAATATGTAATTTATTGGCCCCTTCCTTTTCTGAAGAAACACAGTGAGTGATCAGTACCAATCACTCACTGTGTTCATTCATACCTAAAGCATAGTAGACTGTGTTCATTATGCTTTGGTTTGTGAATGAATGGGAAGACAGCGCAGAGCTTTTCCTGTTCATTCTTTCTGTGTAGCTGAAGCTGCAGAGATGCAGATTGAGGATTGTGTCTTCAATCATTTTCTCTGTCTCAAAAGTGCGACCTAAGCAGTTTGCTTAGACCCCTGATATTCCACCAGTAGGGCACTTCCCTACTGTCTGACACTATCCACTAGGGATGAGCCGAACACCCCCGGTTCGGTTTGCGGCAGAACATGCGAACGGACCGAAAGTTTGCGCGAACATTCAAACACTGTTAAAGTCAATATGACCCGAACGTGAAAAATCAAAAGTGCTAATTTTAAAGGCTAATATGCAAGTTATTGTCATAAAAAAGTGTTTGGGGACCCAGGTCCTGCCCCAGGGGACATGTATCAATGCAAAAAAACTTTTTAAAAACTGCATTTTTTTCGGGAGCAGTGATTTTAATAATGCTTAAAGTGAAAAAATTAAAGTGAAATATTCCTTTAAATATCGTACCTGGGGGTGTCTATAGTATGCATGTAAAGTGGCACGTTTTTCCTGTGTTTAGAACAGTCCCTGCACAAAATGACATTTCTAAAGGAATAAAAGTCATTTAAAACTGCTTGCGGCTGTAATGTAATGTCGGGTCCCGGCAATATGGATGAAAATTATTGAGAAAAACGGCATGGGTACCCCCCCCCCCCCCAGCCCATTACCAGGCCCTTTGGGTCTTGTATGGATATTAAGGGGAACCCCGCACCCAAATTAAAAAAAGAAAAGGCGTGGGGCCCCCAGGCCCTATATACTCTGAACAAGGTTTGTTCTTAAGTTGAATCTGTTTGTAATTTGGAACGAGTACATTTTGTAAGTGTAGATCCAGGCAAAAAATAAATTTTTAAGCCTTTTGGATAGCATAGGGAAGGGTTATCATAACCCCTGTAACATTTGTTTTGCTGTCTGTGCCCCTGTTAAGAAGATTTCACCTCACTTTCTGTCCCAATGACAATTGGATTTAGAAAATTTGGGTTTTTTAGGGAAACAAGGATTGGTGATAAAGCATCAGTGGAGACACCTTTTTCCATATTAACTCTTACAGGAAAGAATTTCCCTTCCTAGGGGTAGATTTCCTCTCACTTACTGTTGTCTCCCTCCGTTTGTAAGTAGGAGTCGTTTGTAAGTCAGATGTTTGAGAGTAGGGGACCGCCTGTATATACTATATGGCCTGCCCTATATACTCTGCAGAAAATTGGGCCTTAGGTGTTGGTGGTACCAGAACACTGTAAGCCCTCACAGTTACTCATGTTGGGCGCTCAAACGAACCCTGCTGTGAAATATTATATCAAGAATTGTAATTACATGCCACTGTTAAACAGGGGTAGAAAAATTGGGTCTTAGGCAGTGGTGGTGGCACAACACTGTAAAGCCTCACAGTTACTCTTGGTGGGCGCAGGAACGGGCCCTGCTGTGAAATATTAGATCAAAAATTTTAATTACGCGCCCCTGTTAAACAGGGGCAGAAAAATTGGGCCTTAGGCGGTGGTGGTGGTGACACAACACTGTAAAGCCTCTCAGATACTCTTGTTGAGCGCAGGAACGGGCCCTGCTGTGAAATATTAGATCAAAAATTTTAATTACGCTCCCCTGTTAAACAGGGGCAGAAAAATTGGGCCTTAGGCGGTGGTGGTGACACAACACTGTAAATCCTCTCAGATACTCTTGTTGAGTGCAGGAACGAGCCCTGCTGTGAAATATTACAGCAAAAATTTTAATTACACGCCCCTGTTAAACAGGGGCAGAAAAATTGGGCCTTAGACAGTGGTGGTGGTGCCCTAAACTCAAAAATATTCTTAGAAGCTAGCATCATCAAGATTAAGGAGGAATAGGATAGTCACTCAGCATAATAGGATAGTCACAGGCGCACTCTGTGATCAGTTACAAAGCCTCCAAGAACTGAATGTGCGTTCAGAAAGAACGCTGGATGCAGGACAGGCCAGTAGCTCAATTGCATATTGTGCAAGCTCTGGCCAGTGGTCTATCCTCAACACCCAGTAACCCAGTGGATTTTCTGTTGGAAAGGTCTCCAAGTCTGATCTTGCCCCTAGGTATTCCTGCACCATGTAATTCAGACACTGGCGATGGTTACTGGAACCGATCAGACCTTGGGGCTGCGTACTGAAGAATTGCCTGAAGGCATCAGTCAGACGGCCACCTTCTCCACCGCTCCTTCTGTGACTGACCGAAGCCTCAGCAACACGTTGTCCAGGACCAGGAAATTGTAACCTCCCAGGCTCTGGAAACGCATTGCACAAACCTTTCTGCAAGACCTCCCAAAGATGTTTCATCCTCTGCTCCCTCTGCGAAGGCTGGATAAGTTCTGCAACCTTACCCTTGTAACGTGGATCAAGAAGGGTTGCCAGCCTCTCCTTGATACCATGAATCCTCGGGTCCTTTCACAGGCTTTGCAGGATCAGGGAGGCCATGCAGCATAGATTTGCTGAGGCATTCGATCCGGAGTCCTCTGGGTCACTAAGGATCACATGATCCACAGCCACCTCCTCCCAGCCATGTACAACTCCATGGGTTTATGGGGACTGAAAACGATCCCTTGAAGACTGCTGCTGATGCTGAGTGCTATGCTTCACCTCCATGCTGACACAATCCTCCTCCTCCTCCTCCTCTTCCTGTGTGATCGGCGGGCCTGCAGGAATACTATCTGGATAAAGGGGGCCTTGAGAGGTAAGGAAGTCCTCCTCTTCCTCCCGCTGTCCTGCCTCAAGTGCCCTGTCCATTATTCCACGAAGCGTGTGCTCCAACAGGAAGACAAGAGGGACAGTATCACTGATGCCTGCACTGTCACTACTCAACATCCTCGTGGCCTCCTCAAATGGTGACAGGACAATGCATGCATCCTTGATCCCTAGCCACTGGCGTAGCAAAATAAAGCCAAGCTCCCCTGACCCTGTCCTGTTGCCATACTTACACAGGTACTCATTGATGGCCCTCTGTTGCGTGTGCAGCCGCTGCAGCATTGCCAACGTTGAGTTCCACCTGGTGGACATGTCACAAATGAGGGGGTTCTTGGGCAGGTTGCATTCCTTTTGAAGGTCAGCCAGCCGAGCACTTGCATTATATGACCGGCGGAAATGACCACAGACTTTCCTGGCCTGTCTCAGGAGATCCTGTAAGCCCGGGTACCTGCACAAGAACCGCTGCACCACCAAATTTAGGACGTGAGCCAAACAGGGAACATGTTTCCCTGTCGGAGGGCGGAGAGAAGGTTGGTGCCATTGTAGCATACAACCATTCCTGGCTGAAGCTGGCTTGGCGTCAACTACCTCTGAGTCTGCCCCTGCAGAGCTGACAGAATCTCTGCCCCAGTGTGGCTCCTATGCAGACCAACTCAAGTGCCACATGGCATCTTTTTGCCTGAGTGCTTGCGTAGCCCCTTGAATGCCTACAGAGCACCGCTGGTTCAGAGGACAAATCTGCAGAGGAAGAGGCCATAGAGGAAGGAGAAGAGGAGGGGTGGAGGAGAGAGCTGTGGCAGAATCACCACTACTAGAATTTTGGAGGTGTGGTGGCGGAACAAGCTCCAACAATACTGCACCCTGTCCTGCATCCTTCCCAGCTGCCAGCAGAGTTACCCAGTGTGCCATGAAAAAAATGTAACATCCCTGTCCATGCCTGCTGGACCATGTGTCAGTGGTAATATGCACCTTACTGCTAGGGATGAGCTTCGAGTTCGAGTCGAACCCATGTTCGACTCGGACATCGCCTGTTTGGTTGTTCGTCGAATTGCAAACATTATGGGCCGTTCACACCAAATTCGAGTGGCGCGTCACGGCTCATAATTCACTGCGGCATCGCAGTGCATTGCTGGCTGATAATTGGCCAAGCATGCACTATTAACCGCATGCTTGGCCAAACACAGCGCCGTCTGAGCAGAGAGCCGTAATTGGCCAAAGCCAGGGTGGTTTAGTACACGCCCCACACTATATAAGGCTGCCTCCGTGGCGGCCTTGTGTAGTGTGTTGCGGTGTTGGTTAAAGAGAGAGCTTACAGAGAGAGAGACAGTGTCATTTATATTGAGTGTTGTATATATATTCATACACTGTATTCAGTTTAGCTAGATCCGTTCCTGTTATTCCCTATACTGTGACAGGCAGGCAGGTGATTGTGCTAGCTGCAGTCAGTGTTTCACTTAGTGTACTGTGTGCTTTGCATAGCGTTCACCTAAAGCTTACCTGAATACAGTTAGTGACTAATAGTGGTGTTCTCATTAAAAAAAACACAGGCAGAGAGCTGCAAGTATTTTCAGTTAGTGTACTGTGGCCTCTGCACAGTTTTCACCTAAAACTAACCAAAGACAATTTTGCTTTTCCCATACTAATACCACAGCAGGCAGTTGATTCTGATAGCTGCATTATCAGTACAGATATATATATATATGTTATATGTAGCACTACCCCCGTAGGAGCTGCTGGTTTTGTTTAGGCCTGCCCTCTGATTCTCAACCCCTTAACTGTCTCGAACCCTCCCTTGGCACAACTGGTAGCGGAAAGAATTGTAATACCCACTGGTTATGGGGAAACACAATTCTGCATATAAATATACCACCTTAAGTACACATATATATATATATATATATATATATATATATATATATATATATATATATATTACCTTTCTCCACTTGAGGTCCTTCAGGCCAATAAAAGTACTTCACACAGGTATATACTTAAACAAAGATAAAGTTTACTTTACCAGAGATAACAAGCAAATCAAGACAATTAAATATATGTAAATAGCTTCAAATTACTCTGCAGGGCCCTGCAAGAGTCAATAATAATTGTAAGATAAAGATTCTAAAATAAACTGGTACCTACTATCTATGGATAAACAATCCTAAGCTCGCGAGTGTGCAGTGTGCAATACCACCCTGTGTCCCGTCAAAATTAGTTCCAGTCAGGCCTGACTCAGATTACTGTACAAGTTCCTTGAGGGTGGGAATCTTCGCTAGCAAACGTTGATGCACTTTATAATTGTAATCCACAGGAGATTAAAGATGTGAACTAGACTCTCGCAATGCTTTTGAGAATGAAACTAATAGTCAGTATAACGCCATCTTTAACTACACAGCTACCACACGCTGCACTACGTCCTGGTGTATGTATAGCTCACTACTCGGGTGGTGGTGGGCCTTCAAGAGTCAAAAACCTAGCAACAGTTGTAGATTCTGGGCAGGTGCCCACTCACCTAGACAGGCCTAGTCCGCCTGACACGCTCTGCGGTCGGTACCTCGATCCCCGACCTCTCCGTAACCCTCAGCCTCTGGTCCTTCTCACAGCAGCTGAAGATGTCGGTTGGCGGATGACTCCAGTCTGAGGGTGACACGAGCTAGTCACACTGAAAGAGACCCCTCTCTGGCGTGGTGATCCTCCGCAAAGTTATAGGCCCAGGCTTTGGGCCTAGTCGCCCCTGCAGCAGGCCTCACACAAACTTCCTGCTTGGTTGAGTGCGGAGTCCAGAGAGATGGAGCGTGGCCCCTCCCTTCCTTTATGTAACCTCCCCCAGCAGGCTGTGCGGTGGTTGTAATGCATTCTGGGAGCACAGCTGCACTGTGGGTACCATTGTCTATTAGGTATCCATGGCAACGGAGTCTCTCTCTCCCTGTACCATAAGTTCCACACGCATTACTGAATATAAGTAAACAATAGTCTATAAAGTTGTAACTGGAACATAGGAGGAAGTTTGGGGTGTACACACATAACAATAGTCCATAACAGTAGAACCCCGCTACACACATATATATATATATATATATATATATATATATATATATATATATATCCCACCTTTGTGCAGCTACATCTCACTGCAGGCCATTAGTATGTCTGGAAGGCAAGCAAGGAGAGGAAGACAGTCACGAGGCAATAAAAGAGGGCAAGCAGGCTCTGTGTCTAGAGGCAACAGTGCTGCTGGTTGTGGACACGGTGCATCCTCATCAGCACGTGGCCATGGGACATGCTTGTCCTTCTTTTCGGCAGCTGGCCGTGTTGAGCCACAACATGCTGAAGAGTTGGTAGAGTGGATGACCAAGCTGTCATCATCCTCTCTCACCCAGCCTCAGGGTACTTTGTCTGGCAAAGCAGCTGCCAAAGCGGCCTCTTCCCTCGGCTCAATGGCATCAGTCACTCTTTCCCTAGCCCCACCATGTCCTCCTTAGGAGTGCCCGAACTGTTTGACCACAGTGTTGGGTACATGCTCCAGGAGGATGCCCAGCGTTTTGAAGGCTCCGATGATGGAACCCAGCTAGAGGAAGGCAGTAACATGAGCCCAGAGAAAGGGGGTAGTAACGTGAACCCAGAGAGAGGGGGTGCCCAACAAGGACAGCTATCTGGCAGTCATGTTCCCCCAGCTGCAGCATACTGCCAGATTTGCTCCAGTGATGAGGAGGGAGGGGATTATGAGGTCACTGATTCCACGTGGGTGCCTGTTAGGAGAGAGGAGGAGGAGGAGGAGGAGGCACATCTCCAACGAGGCAGGATGCCCTCCAGGGGCCAGCTTAAGGGCAGCACACCGACTGCATCACACCGCAGAGCTCTGCATGTGCAGGGCACTGCTGTCTCTGCGCGTTATTCCAAAAGTTCTTTGGTGTGGGCTTTTTTTCAGACGTGTGCAGCAGATCGCACCGTTGCCATTTGCAACATATGTCTCAGGCGTATCTCGCGTGGCCAAAACATAAGCTGCTTGGGCACCACTTGCTTGACCAGACATACAGTATGTCGACCTGCCATGCAGTTCATTGGCAAGCCTACCTAAAAGACCCACATCAAAGAACAAGGCGGACCTCTGTTTGCTCCTCATCAGCTGGGATCTCCAACCCCACTATACCTTCAGTCCTCTCTGAAACCTGCACTGAGAAAAATGAAGGTGTAGAATTAGGTGTGTCACAGCCAAGTACTTGCGAGCAATCTGCTATTGGTACACCGACGTCAGATTGTACCAGGCAAATCTCCCTGCCCCAGCTGCTGCACCGCCGAAATAAGTTCGCTCCAAGCCATCCACATGCCCAGCAGTTGAATGCTAGCTTGGCTAAATTGCTAGCACTTCAACTGCTGCCTTTTCAGTTGGAAGACTCTGCCCCCTTCCGTGAGTTTGTGGAATGTGCGGTTCCTCAGTGGCAGGTTCCCAAACGCCACTTTTTCACACGGAAAGCGATTCCGGGTCTCTACCGGCATGTGGAAAGCAGTGTCTTGGCCTCGCTGGACAGGGTCAGCGGTAAGGTGCATATTACCGCTGACTCATGGTCCAGCAGGCATGGACAGGGATGTTACCTATCTTTTACGGCGCATTTGGTGACTCTGCTGGCGGCTGGGAAGGATGCAGGACAAGGTGCAGTAGTGTTGGAGGTTGTTCCGCCACCACGCCTCCAAAATGTTACTACTGGTGTTTCTGACACACCTCTCTCCTCCACCCCCTCCTTTTCTTCTTCCTCCATGGCCTCTACCTGTACTTTGTCCTCGGATGCGGTGCTTGAGCTGGTGTGCTTGGGGGACAGGAGCCACACTGGGGCAGAGATTCTTTCAGCTCTGCAGGGGCAGGCTCAGAGGTGGTTGACGCCACGCCAGCTTAAGCCAGGAAAGGTGGTTTGCGACAATGGCACCAACCTCCTCTCCGCCCTCTGACAGGGACAACTGACCCATATGCCCTGTTTGGCTCACGTCTTTAACTTGGTTGTGCAGCGGTTCTTGGGCAGGTACCCGGGCTTACAGGAGGTCCTGAAGCAGGCCAGGAAACTCAGTGGGCATTTCCACAGGTCACATAATGCCAGTGCTCGGCTGGCTGACCTGCAAAAGGAATCCAACCTGTCCAAGAACCGCCTAATCTGTGACATGCCCACCAGGTGAAACTCTACGTTGGTCATGCTGCAGTGGCTGCACACGCAGCAGAGGGCCATCAATGAGTATCTGTTGCAATATGGCACCAGGACAGGGTCAGGGGAGCTTGGATTTTTTTCCCCATGCCAGTGGGCCATGATCAGGGATGCATGCACTGTCCTGGCACCATTTGAGTAGGCCACAAGGATGGTGAGCAGTGACAGTGCATGCATCAGTGACACTGTCCCTCTTATCCACCTGTTGGAGCATACGCTGCATGGAATAATGGACAGGGCACTTGAGGCAGAACAGAGGCAGGAAAAGGAGGACTTCCTTTCCTCTCAAGGCCCCCTTTATCCAGACAGTGTTCCTGCTGGCCCGGCTATCACACAGGAAGAGGAGGAGGAGGAGGATTGTGTCAGCATGGGGGTGGAGCCTAGCACTCAGCATCAGCAGCAGTCTTCAAGGGATCAATTACAGTCCCAAGACACGCATGGACTTGTACGTGGCTGGGATTAGGTGGCTGCGGATCAAGTCGTCCTGAGTGACCCAGAGGACTCCGGACCAAATGCCGCTGCAAACCTCTGCTGCATGGCCTCCCTGATCTTGCAAAGCCTGCGGAGGGATCCTCGTTTTTGTGTGATCAAGGAGAGGGATCATTACTGGCTGGCAACCCTCCTTCATCCACATTACAAGGGTAAGGTTGCGGACCTTATGCAAGAGGGAGCAGAGGATAAAGCATCTTCAGGAGACCTTGCAGAAAGGTCTGTGCAATGCATTCCCAGAGACTGGGAGATTACAAATTCCTGGTCCTGGACAACGTGTTGCTGAGGCTTCAGTCAGTCAAAGAAGGAGCGGTGGAGAAGGTGGCCGTCTGACCGATGCGTTCAGACAATTTTTTAGTACGCAGCCCCAAGGTATGATCAGTTCCAGCACCCATCGCCAGCGTCTGGTTTACATGGTGCAGGAATACCTAGGGGCAAGATCAGACTTGGACACCTTTCCCACCGAAAACCTCTGGGTTACTGGGTCTTGAGGATGGATCACTGGCCAGAGCTTACACAGTATGCAATTGAGCTACGGGCCTGCTTCAGTGCTGCTGGATGCTTTGTAACCGATCACAGGGTGCGCCTGTCCACCGACTCGGTCGATCGACTGACCTTCATAAAAATGAATCAGTCTTGGATCACCACCAGCTACCAAGCACCTGATGCTGATGTAACCGAATAATTTTATTTGAAATGTCAGATCCCTTCAAGACTGCCTATGCTGATGCTGAGTGACTATCCTGTTATGCTGAGTGACTATCCTCTTCCTCCTCAATGATCATGTTGATAGCTTGTAAGAACATTTTTGGTTCTGGGCACCGCCACCAGTGGCTAAGGCCCAATTTTTCAGCCCCTGTTTAGCAGGGGCTTGTAATTACAATTTTTGATACAATAATTTGCAGCAGGGCTCATTGCTGCGCTTCAAGTACAGTATCTGTGAGGGGTTGCAGTGTAGTGGCACCAGCGCCTAAGGCCCAATTTTTATGCCCCTGTTCAACAGGGGCATGTAATTACAATTCTTGATCTAATAATTCACAGCAGGGACCATTCCTGCGCCCACCAAGAGTAACTGTGAGGGCTTACAGTGTTGTGGCAACACCAACACCTAAGGGCCAAATTTCTGCAGAGTATATACGGCAGGCCCCTACTTTCAAACATCCAACTTACAAACGACTCCTACTTGCAAACAGAAGGAGACAACAGGAAGTGAGAGGAAATCTACCCCTACGAAGGGAAATTCTCTCCTGTAAGAGTTAATATGGGAAAAAAATGTCTCCTCTCCACTGATGCTTTATCACCAATCATTGTTTCAATAACAGGGGTGATAACCCTTCCCTATGTTTTTCAAAAGCTTAAAATAGATTTTTGGGCTGGAGCTACACTTAAAAAATGTACCTGTTCCAAATTACAAACAGATTCTACTTAAGAACAAACCTACAGTCCCTGTCTTGTTTGCACCACCTGTATACTGCTGTTTAGAGTATATAGGGCTTTTTTAAAATTTGGGTGCGGGGTTCCCCTTAATATCCTTACAACACCCAAAAGGGCTGGTAGTGGGCTGGGGGGGTGGGGGGGCCGTACCCATGCCATTTTTCTCAATGATTTTCATCCATATTGCCGGGCCCAGACATTACATTAAAGCCGCAAGCAGTTTTAAATTACTTTTTTTCCTTTAGAAATATCATTTTGTGCAGGGACAGTTCTAAACATGGGAAACATGTGCCACTTCACAGGCATACACCCGCCAGGTACGATATTTAAAGGAATATTTCACTCTTTTTCACTTTAAGCATCATTAAAATCACTGCTCTCGAAAAAACGGCAGTTTTTAAAACTTTTTTGTTTCATTGATACATGTCCCCTGGGGAAGGACCCGGGTCCCCAAACACTTTTTAGGACAATAACTTGCATATTAGCCTTGATAATTAAAACTTTTAATTTTGAACTTTCGTGTCCATTGTATTTAATAGGGTTCTAAACTTCGCGCAAACTTTTGGTCCGTTCGCAGGTTCTGGTGCGAAACGAAACGGGGGGTGTCGGCTCATCCCTAATTACCGCTGACCGCCCTGTCCAACGAGGCCAAGACATTGCCTTCCACATGCCGGTAAAGAGCCGGAATGGCCTTCCATGAAAAGAAATGGCATTTGGAAACAGGTTTCTGAGAGCACTGAAGGTATAATGGGGTTGGAGATCCCAGCTGATGAGGAGCAAGGAGAGGTCCGCCTTGTTCTTTGGTGTGGGTCTTTTAAGTACTGTTGTCAACAGACTGCATTGGAGGTCAACGTATGTCTGGTCAAGCATGTGGTGCCCAAGCAGCTGCTGTTTTGGCCCTGCTTGATATGCTTCAGACATATGTTGCAAACGGCAACGGTGCGATCTGCTGCACACGTGTCATAAAAGGCCCACACCAAAAAAACGTTTCAAAATACGCGGGGAGTCAGCAGCGCCCTGCACATGCGGAGCTCTGCGGTGTGATGCAGTCGGGTGGCTGCCCTTAAGCTGGCCCCCGGAGAGCATCCTGCCTCGTTGGAGATGTGCCTCCTCCTCCTCCTCTCTTCTATCAGGCACCTACGTAGAGTCAGTGACCTAATCATCCCCTCCCTCCTCGTCACTGGAGCAAACTTGGCAGTATGCTGCAGCTGGGGGAACATGACTGCCAGTTTCTTGTCCTTCTTGGGCACCCCCTCTCTCTAGGCTCACGTTACTGCCTTCCTCAACCTGGTTACCATCATCAGAGCCTTCCTGCGCATCCTCCTGCAGCATGTACCCGACTCTGTGGTCGAACAGTTCCGGGGACTCCACCATGCAGGATGGTGGGGCTGGGGAAGGAGTGACTGATTACATTCAGCCAATGGAATAGGCCACTTTGGCAGCTGCATTGGCAGGAAAACTACTCTGAGCCTGGGTGACAGAGGAGACAGAGGATGAGGAGGATGAGGACCGCTTTGTTAACCCACTCTACCAACTCTTCTGCATGTTGTGGCTCAATAACATGACCAGTTGCAGAAAAAAAGGACAAGCGTGCCCCACGGCCACGTGCTGAGGATGCACCGTGTCCATGACCAGCACCGTTGGCTGTGGACACAGAGCCTGCTTGCCCTCTTTTAGTGGCCTGTGAGCATCTGCCTCTCCTTGGTGGGCTTCCAGACATGCTGTAAAATTTGATTAGCAAAACACTGACTGAAGTTTACTAGAAAAAGTACACCAGGAATGGCCTGCAGTCAGATATAGGCTTGGCTAGCCTGGATGCAGTGGATATATATATATGTAGGAGACTGTATATATATTTAAAGCACTGCAGATCACTGAATCACCTGCCTGCCTAAAAGTATATTTGAAAACGTACACCAGGAATAGCCTGCAGTCAGATATAGGCTTGGCGAGACTGGATGCAGTGGATATATATATGTAGCAGACTGTATATATATATATATATATATATATATATTAAATGCACTGCAGCTCACTGAATCACCTGCCTGACTAATGTATATTAGAAACAGTACACCAGGAACAGCCTGCAGTCAGATCTAGCTACACTGGATACAGTGGATATATATATATATATTGTGAGGGGGTTAACTCAGCAGCGGGTGTGTGTGACCCCCTGGATGGGTTCACCACACAAAAACAGGCACAGCAGACAGTGGTAGGAGAAAACAAAAGGGTGTGGTTTTATTTGAACTATATACAGACAAAAAAAATACAGCAAAAACAAAAGAAACAGGAAAAGAAATCCTGGTCAACTTGACCGCTCACTACACACATTGGTGTCCCTAACTAACAACTGGGTACAGCCTTGTGCTGTCCCAGTCCCTTTTAGAAGTTCTTAGCACTAACCACACAGGCTTTGGCTCACCGCACAGAGATCACACTCCCCAGACTATCCACACAGATCTGGATCCAGGTTGGAGCATCTCCCTTAGCATGCTGGGAGTTCTTGTAGAGGCCCTAATGAGCCCACTTACTTCAGCTGGGCTCATTAACTCTTCCCCTGCAAGACTCCCAGCACTCCCCCTAGTGGTATAAATCGGCATAAAGCCTGAATCTAGGACATATATACCTTCATCCTGGATGCAACCTGGTGATTTTACCTGCCTGCTGTCACATACCCCCCCCCCCATCTTGTTTTAACCTTGGGGTTGGAACACAAGCAATCAGGCATGCATGTACTCGAGACAAAGCATCCACATTCCCCATTTGAACGCCAGGGCGATGCTTTACCGTAAAGTTGAATTCTTGTAGGGCCAGGAACCACCTATTTACTCTCCTATTTGTCTCTTTGTTTTGAGCCATCCACTTTAAAGGAGCGTGATCAGTAATTAGGTCAAAGTGCCTCCCTAGCAGATAGTACCGAAGGGAATCTAGAGCCCACTTCACCGCTAAACACTCCTTCTCAATCGTGGCGTAATTTACCTCATGGGACTTCAATTTCCTGCTGAGGTAAATGACTGGGTGCTCTTCCCCGTTCCAGACCTGGGACAATACTGCTCCTAACCTAATGTCTGATGCATCACTTTGTACGACAAAGTCCCTAGAGAAGTCTGGTGAGTACAACACTGGCTGGCTACATAAGGCTTTTTTTAAGAATTGGAATGCTGCCTCAGCCTCTGGGGTCCATTTAACCATGACAGACTCTTTCCCTTTTGTCAGGTTGGCTAGGGGCACAGCCTGAGAGGCAAAGTGGGGAATGAATCACCGATAATAATCAGCGATTCCCAGAAAGGCTTGTACCTGCTTCTTGCTGTTGGGACGTGGCCAATTCTGTATGGCCTCGACTTTATTGACCTGGGGATTTATTACTCCTCTCCCAATGGTGTACCCAAGATATTTGGCCTCCTCCTGTCCAATGGTACACTTCTTGGGGTTGGCCGTAAACCCAGCTTCCCGGATAGAGTCTAGGACTGCTTGCACTTTTGGCAGATGTGAGGCCCAATCTGTGCTATAGATAATTACATCATCTAGGTAAGCCGCAACATACTTCTGATGGGGCCTCAGTATCTGGTCCATTTTCCGCTGGAATGTTACCGGCGCATTCTGTAAACCAAACGGCATTCTTTTATATTGGAACGCCCCATCTGGGGTTACAAATGCGGTTTTCTCCTTGGCCGACTTGCCCAGGGGAATTTGCCAATACCCTTTGGTGAGATCAAGAGTTGTCATGTATCGGGCTGTTCCCAACCGGTCAACCAACTCATCTATACGTGGCATGGGGTAGGTGTCAAATTTTGTAACTTTGTTCAGTTGTCGGAAATCGTTACAAAATCGCCAGCTCCCATCCGGTTTAGGCACCAACACTATGAGACTTGACCAATCACTTTGGGATTCCTCTATCACCCCTAACTTAAGCATTTTCTGTACTTCCTCACGTATTGCCTCCCGTCGGGCCTCCGGGATCCGATAGGGTTTTAGCTTCACCCTTTCACCGGGCGGGGTAATAATATCATGCTCTACCCCAGACGTTTGTCCCGGCAGCTCAGAGAAAACCTCCTTGTTGCGAAGCACAAACTCCTTAACCTCCTGTTGTTGGGGGTTTGACAAGGTGACTGCTATTCCAACCTCAGGAATCACGCAATCAGACTGAGCTGGTGACAAAGTTTCTGCGACTAGGGATTCCCTATCCCTCCAGGCTTTCAACAGATTAATGTGATAGATCTGTTCGGGCTTTCGCCTTCCTGGTTGTCTGACCTTGTAATTCACTTCGGTCACTTTTTCCATTATCTCGTAGGGGCCTTGCCATTTAGCAAGGAATTTGCTTTCAACCGTAGGGACAAGTACCAATACCTTATCCCCCGGGGAAAAGGTATGGATCTTGGCCCCACGGTTGTACACTCTCTGCTGTGCCAACTGCGCTTGGGCCAAATGTTCCTTTACGATTGGCATTACCTGTGCAATTCTATCTTGCATCAGGGCGACATGCTCAATCACACTCCTGTGGGGAGAGCTCTCACTTTCCCAAGTTTCCTTGGTGATATCCAACAGCCCTCTTGGGTGTCTCCCATAGAGTAACTCAAAGGGTGAGAAACCCGTAGAGGATTGGGGTACCTCCCTAATGGCAAAAATTAAATAGGGAATTAGACAGTCCCAATCCTTTCCATCTTTATCCACCACCTTCTTTAACATTTGTTTTAGAGTTATGTTGAATCGTTCAACCAACCCATCTGTTTGGGGGTGATACACAGATGTACGAAATTGTGTCACTTTGAACAACTTGCACAGCTCTTTCATAACCCGGGACATAAAGGGTGTACCTTGGTCCATAAGCAGCTCCTTACAAATACCCATACGGCTAAAAACAAGAGATAGCTCTTTGGCTATGGTTTTGGCCGAGGTATTTCGGAGAGGAATCGCTTCCGGATAATGGGTGGCATAGTCCAATATAACCAAAATGTACTGATGCCCCCTAGCGGACTTCATTATCGGACCTACCAAATCCATTGCGATCCTCTCAAAGGGAACCTCAATGATGGGAAGAGGTACCAGCGGGTTACGGAAGTGTGGCATCGGTGCCGACCTCTGACACACAGGGCAGAAGGAACAATAATTTTCTGTTTCCTTCATAACCCCAGGCCAATAGAATCTCTGCAATACTCTCTCTCGGGTTTTCTCTGTCCCCAGATGACCTCCAAGAATGTGCCCATGGGCCAAATCTAACACCAACTTCCTGTAAGGTTTGGGCACCACAAGCTGCTCAATGGTTTCTTCTGCCCTTTTAGCCACCCGATACACTAGGTCCTTTTCCACGATGAAGTATGGGTAAGTGTAGGTCTCATCTGGGTTCACTAACTCGCCATCTATTTCCACTACGTTTTCCCGTGCCTTTATTAGGGTGGGGTCTTTTAACTGTTCTGTGGCAAAATTTTCCTTTTGAACCTCGAGATCAGAAAACTCCACAGACGGCATGTTTTCGTCTGAGGATGTTGGCTCCTCCCCAGTTTCTCGAGTCTCCCTGGCCAATACCGACAAGGGGAATTCTGGAGAGTCCTCACCACTCTCAGAGGAATTCTGGCTATCACATTCCTTGTAAAAAGGGGCACCAGTGGGGGGCTCAGGCTAATCCCATAGATCCCAGAACCTTGGAAAATCCCTTCCCACAATGGCATCATGAGGCAAGTGAGACACTAACCCCACCTGATGAGAGAGGGTACCTTTGGGGGTCTCAAAACACACTGTAGTCACCGGATATTCTCGGGTGTCCCCATGCACACAAATAACAGCTACCTTGTTATTCCCAGAGACCTCTGTAGTAACTAATTCAGCCTTTATCAGTGTCACCAGGCTACCTGAATCCAGCAACACAACAACATTTCTACAATTAATACACATTTTGCATAAATGTTTCTCAGTTCCCCGAATGGCAGTGCATGCGACTGTCGCAAACAGCGACTGACGTCTGTCCCTTAGAAAGTCACATTGCATGGGTTCATCCACAACCGGGCAATTTGCTGCAATATGGCCCTCTTGTCGGCAGCGGTAGCAAACAATCCTTTTTGCTGCCTCTTGAGCCCCTGACTTCCCAGGATGTTCTCGCCAGACCTTAGGTAGAACTCCCACCCTCTCACTCTCTCCACCCTCACCCCTTGGAATCATCTTACCCGCCACTGGGGATGGTCTGGTCTTAGGGTGGAAAGTCCGTGAGTCTCTGGAAGAGGCAGTCAGGTTCTCTGTAGCCAAGTATTTCTCTACACGATCTACAAGATTATCGTCCGTTTCTGGGTCTCCATGGCTTACCCATTTTTGGATGGCAGTAGGAAGAGCTCTCAAGAAATGATCCATCACAACACGTTCCACAATCTTTGGTGCGGACAAAGTCTCTGGCTGTAGCCACTTCCTGCTCAGGTGAATGAGATCATACATTTGAGACCTGGGGGGTTTTCCAAGCTGGAAAGTCCAGTTATGCACACGCTGAGCCCGGACAGCCAGGGTGACACCCAGCCGTGCCAATATTTCAGTTTTTAGCATCACATAGTCTTTTGCTTGGTCAGGCTCTAGGTCATAGTATGCTTTTTGCGATTCACCAGTTAACAGAGGAGCCACCAGTCCAGCTCACTGCTCCTTAGGCCACTTTTCTCTTTCAGCAGTCCTTTCAAATGTGGTCAAAAACACCTCTGGATCATCCTCTCCAGTCATTTTTGTCAATAAACGACTCACCCCAAAGGACACAGTATTAGTGGAACTACTTGCCTCACTGGTCTGCGGACTTTGCTGTATTATTGTTTCCAATTGTTGTTGTAGTCTCTGTTCTTGCTTCTGCAACAGGTCTATGAAGCGGGCCTCAGATTGCTGCTGGGCTTGTTGCTGAGCTTCCAGACTCTGTTGCAAAGTTGCATTTGTCTGCTGCTGGGCTGCAAGGCTCTGTTGATGAGCTTGCTGCTGGGATGCAAAGCTCTGTTGTTGAGCTACAAGGCTCTTTTGCAAACCTGCATTTGTCTACTGCTGATTGGCATTTGCTAGAGCCAGCTGTTTCAGTATCTCCTCCATGCTGGCCTTTCAAAAAAAACTGCCACTGGTTCTCCACCAACTGTGAGGGGGTTAACTCAGCAACGGGTGTGTGTGACCCCCTGGATGGGTTCACCACACAAAAACAGGCACAGCAGGCAGTGGTAGGAGAAAACAAAAGGGTGTGGTTTTATTTGAACTATATACAGACAAAAAAAATACAGCAAAAACAAAAGAAACAGGAAAATAAATCCTGGTCAACTTGACCGCTCACTACACACATTGGTGTCCCTAACTAACAACTGGGTACAGCCTTGTGCTGTCCCAGTCCCTAGCTCCCTGCTTTTAGAAGTTCTTAGCACTAACCACACAGGCTTTGGCTCACCGCACAGAGATCACACTCCCCAGACTATCCACACTGATCTGGTTCCAGGTTGGAGCATCTCCCTTAGCATGCTGGGAGTTCTTGTAGAGGCCCTAATGAGCCCACTTACTTCAGCTGGGCTCATTAACTCTTCCCCTGCAAGACTCCCAGCACTCCCCCTAGTGGTATAAATCGGCATAAAGCCTGAATCTAGGACATATATACCTTCCATCCTGGATGCAACCTGGTGATTTTACCTTCCTGCTGTCACAATATATATATATATATATATATATATATATATATATATATATATGTATATATATATATATATATATATATATATATACACAAGACTGTGTATATAAATATTAAATGCACTACAGCTTACTGAATCACCTGCCTGCCTGAAGTATATTAGAAACAGTACACCAGGAACGACCTGCAGTCAGATCTACCTAAACTGGATACAGTGTATATATATATATATATATATACAAGCCTGGATGTATATATATACTAAATACACTGCAGCTAACTAAATAACCTGCCTGCCTGCTCAATCTAAATTACACTCTCTCTCGTCCACGCCAGCAACACACTACACTGAGCCGACGTGCAGGCAGCCTTATATAGTGTGGGGCATGGACTTAGTCCCCCTGAGCCATAATTGGCCTTTGGCCAATTATGGCTCTCTTTGCTGACGGCGCTGGGATTGGCCAAAGCATGCGGGTCATAGTGCATGCTTTGGCCAATCAGCATTATGGAGCATGACGCGCCACTGGAATTTGGCAAGGATATAAAGCTCATCCCTACTGTCCACTGCTCTACTGACACCATCCACTGCCCTACTGACACTGTCCACTGCTCTACTGACACTGACCACTGCTCTACTGACTGACACTGTCCATTTCTCTACTGACTGACACTTTCCTATTGATTGACACCGTCCACTTCTCTACTGACTAACACCATTTACTGCTCTACTGACTGACACTGTCCACTAAACTATAGACATGTGCACACTGAAATATTTCGTTTCGGAATTTCGTTTTCGTTAGAAAAATAAATTTATTTAGTTACTCCCGAAATTCATTTTTATTTATTTCGTTTTTCGTTAGAAATTGCATTCGTCCGAAAATCTGAATTAATTAAGGTCGAATCTGTCATTGAAGGCTTATGGTGTCTGTCGAATGTTCAAAGAAGATTCGACGGAGAATCGAAACTGTACGACGCTGCAATCATAAATTTCCGGTTGAATGTTCCGCCTACAAGCTATAGATGAATTCTATTGTATGACTAGTAATAATCATATTTTTTAATTACTATTACTAGTCAACAGGGATGAGCCGAACACCCCCCTGTTCGGTTTGCACCAGAACCTGCGAACAGACAAAATGTTAGTGTGAACTGTAGAACCCTATTAAATACAATGGACTCGAACGTTCGAAATCTAAAGTGTTAATTATAAAGGCTAATATGCAAGTTATTGTCCTAAAAGGTGTTTGGGGACCCGGGTCCTGTCCCAGGGGACATGCATCAATGCAAAAAGAAGTTTTAAAAACGGCCGTTTTTTCAGGAGCAGTGATTTTAATAATGCTTAAAATGAAAAAATAAAAGTGAAATATTCCTTTAAATTTCGTACCTGGGGGGTGTGTATGATATGCATGTGAAGTGGCGCATGTTTCCCGTGCTTAGAACTGTCCCTGCAAAAAATGTCATTTTTGAAAGAAAAAAAGTCATTTAAAACTGACTCGCGGCTATTAATGAATTGTCGGCTCCCGGCAATACATACAAAAGTCATTGATAAAAAAAAAAAAAAAAGCCTGGGGGTTCCCCAGAATTCAATTACCAGGCCCTTCAGGTCTGGAATGGATATTAAGGGGAAACCCGCCGCAAATTTAAAAAAAAATTGACGTGGGGTTCCCCCAAATATCCATTCCAGGCCCTTCAGATCTGGCATGGATTTTAAGGGGAACTCCACCCCAAATTTTTAAAAAAATGGCGTGGAGTCCCCCTAAAAATCCATACCAGACCCCTTATCCGAGCACACAACCTGGCCGGCCGCAGGGGAAGAGGGGGGGAAGAGAGAGCGGCCCCCCCCTCCCTCCTGAACCATACCAGGCCACATGCCCTCAACATGGGGAGGATGTCCCCATGTTGATGGGGACAAGGGCCTCATCCCCACAACCCTTGCCCGGTGGTTGTGGGGGTCTGCGGGCGGGGGGCTTATCGGAATCTGGAAGACCCCTTTAACAAAGGGGACCCCCAGATCCCGCCCCCCCCTTATGTGAATTGGTAAGGGGCACATTGTACCACTACCATTTCACGAAGAAAGCGTAAAAAAATGTTAAAAAAAACACACAAACACCTTGAAAAAGTCCTTTATTTAAAAAAAAAAAAAAACATTCCAGCGGTGAAATCCAGTGTCCCGCGGCGATCCCGATGTCCAGCGCTGTCCTTCATTGGTTGTGCCTGAGCGGGCCTGATGGGGAACTCCCTCTCAGTGTTTTAAATGTATAGACCCGCCCCTTCTAAAGTTCCCCATCAGGTCCGCTCAGCGGACCAGATGCGGAACATGAGAAGGGGCGGGTCTATACATGTATTACCAAAGTGAGAGCAGTTCCCCATCAGGTCCGCCCCCTCGGTATGTCGGACCCGCCTACGTCATTGGCTTGAGCGGGGAACTTCCTTCACTGTGTAATTTTAATTTACATAGTGAAGGAAGTTCCCCGCTCAAGCCAATGACGTAGGCGGGTCCGACATACCGAGGGGGCGGACCTGATGGGGAACTGCTCTCACTTTGGTAATACATGTATAGACCCGCCCCTTCTCATGTTCCGCATCTGGTCCGCTGAGCGGACCTGATGGGGAACTTTAGAAGGGGCGGGTCTATACATTTAAAATACTGAGAGGGAGTTCCCCATCAGGTCCGCTCAGGCACAACCAATGAAGGACAGCGCTGGACATCGGGATCGCCGCAGGACACTGGATTTCACCGCTGGAATGTTTTTTTGTTTTTTTTTAAATAAAGGACTTTTTCAAGGTGTTTGTGTGTTTTTTTAAACATTTTTTTACGCTTTCTTCGTGAAATGGTAGGGGTACAATGTACCCCATACCAATTTACATAGGGGGGGCCGGGATCTGGGGGTCCCCTTTGTTAAAGGGGTCTTCCAGATTCCGATAAGCCCCCCGCCCGCAGACCCCCACAACCACCGGGCAAGGGTTGTGGGGATGAGGCCCTTGTCCCCATCAACATGGGGACATCCTCCCCATGTTGAGGGCATGTGGCCTGGTACGGTTCAGGAGGGAGGGGGGGCCGCTCTCTCGTCCCCCCCTTTTCCCCTGCGGCCGGCCAGGTTGCGTGCTCAGATAAGGGGTCTGGTATGGATTTTTAGGGGGACTCCACGCCATTTTTTTTAAATTTGGGGTGGAGTTCCCCTTAAAATCCATGCCAGATCTGAAAGGCCTGGAATGGGTATTTGGGGGAACCCCACGTAAAAAAAAAAATTAATTTGCGGCGGGGTTCCCTTAATATCCATTCCAGACCTGAAGGGCCTGGTAATTGAATTCTGGGGAACCCCCACGCTTTTTTTTAATTTTTTTATCAATGACTTTTGTATGTATTGCCGGGAGCCGACAATTCATTAATAGCCGCGAGTCAGTTTTAAATGACTTTTTTTCTTTCAAAAATGACATTTTTTGCAGGGACAGTTCTAAGCACGGGAAACATGCGCCACTTCACATGCATATCATACACACCCCCCAGGTACGAAATTTAAAGGAATATTTCACTTTTATTTTTTCATTTTAAGCATTATTAAAATCACTGCTCCCGAAAAAACGGCCGTTTTTAAAACTTCTTTTTGCATTGATACATGTCCCCTGGGACAGGACCCCGGTCCCCAAACACTTTTTAGGACAATAACTTGCATATAAGCCTTTATAATTAGCACTTTAGATTTCTCCCATAGATTTTTCGAATTTGCCAAGTTAGTTCTAGCTATTTTACTGCTCCTCCTCTTTGGTTACAATCAGCCAATAACATTCATCATCATCATTTTTTTATTTTACTTCCCCCACCCAATTCCAGCAGTGATCTTTTCTCTCTATGTCGAATCTTTTCTCTCTATAATGTCAAATCTTTTCTCTCTATAATGTCAAATCTTTTCTCTCTATGTCGAATCTTTTCTCTCTATAATGTCGAATCTTTTCTCTCTATGTAGAATAATCTTGGACTAATAGAGTTAAGGTTAGGCACATTCGACCACAGGTTCGATGGACACAGATTGTTATTGTCAGCCTCATGTCGAATCTCCTATCTATATCGAACTGTTGTTGCAACGAAAACGAAAATTAAGCATTTGTTTATGTCGGATCTTTCGGTTTTCGGATTCTGCATTTTCGTTTTCGTTTGTTAAAACGATAACGAAAATACCTGAAATTCGGACGAAAATGCATTCGGACGAAAACGAATGCACATGTCTACTAAACTACAGACTATGTCCCTTGCTCTACTGACACCATCCTCTGCTCTACTGACATCGCCCACTGCTCTACTGACACTGTCCACTGCTCTACTGACACTGCCCCACTGACACCATCCACTGCCCCACTGACACCATCCGCTGCCCTACTGACTGACACTGTCCATTTCTCTATTGACTGACACTGTCCATTTCTCTATTAACTGACACTGTCCACTGCTCTACTGACACTGACCACTGCCCTACTGACACTGTCCACTGCTCTACTGACACTGTCCACTGCTCTACTGACTGACACCGTCCGTTTCTCTTCTGACTGACACTGTCCACTGCTCTACTGACACTGTCCACTGCTCTACTGACACTGACCACTACTCTAATGACTGACACTGTCCACTGCCTTACTGACACTGTCCACTGCTCTACTGAAACTGACCACTGCTCTTCTGACTGACACTTTCCATTTCTTTACTTACTGACACTGTCCTCTGCACAACTAACACTGTCCTCTGCACTACTAACACTGTCCTCTGCACTACTGATACTGACCTCTGCTCTACTGACAGTGACCACTGTTCTACTGACAGACACTGTCCACTACACTACTGACACTATCCACTACCCTACTGACACTGTTCACTGCTCTGCTCTACTGACACCATCCACTGCTCTACTGACACTGTCCACACACCATCCTCTGCCTTACTGACACTGTCCACAGCTCTACTGATACAATCCTCTGCCCTACTGACACCCTCAATTGCTCTACTGACACTCTCCATCGCTCTACTGACATCCTGCATTGCTCTACCGACACCTTCCATTGCTCTACTGACACCTTCCATTGCTCTACGGACAATGTCCACACACACCGTTCACTCCCCAAATGACACTGTTAACAGCTCTACTGACTGACACTGTCCACTTTTAAGGTAGGATAAGTTTATATTTTTACAGTTACATTTGTTTTATTATATTTTATAAGTTTTCCTTTTACTATTTAGTTAGGCCTTGCTGGGTAATTTCTTAAGAAAAATTATAAAAAGGTGCTGAACCCTGGTGATCTTTGATCTCTCTCATGTTGTTCAGGTAGATTGCCACCTCTCAAAAGTTGCCTAGCCCTATTTCAGGGTATTTAAAAGATTTTGGAGAAACTGTTGTCATTTTGACATACTGTACCTCCCCAATTCTTTTGAATTATCCTCTCAATATGTAGATAAAGATAATAACTCTTTAGCCACTTGGAATACATTGGCACATGGTGGAAGCGGCGGGTGGTAGTAGGACCCCAGGTAAACTTTTGCATCGGGGCCCACCAGTGCTGTTTCTTGGCCTAGGCCGAAAAGGCCCATGCCTACACTGGCACTTTGTGGGGGGCAGCATCTCTGCATGAAAAAATCCCCCTCTCCCGAGTCCTGGCTCCTGCACACAACCGTCCCCCTCAGCTACAGCCCCCAGGCGGCGGGCAGCTTATTGTAGCAGCGGCGTTTTCTGGTGGTGACTTGGCCGGAGAGGAAGGGCGGTGACTGGTGCCCCATAAGTGGCTGGTGACTGGCCGCACTCTAAGCAACTGCACCAAAACAACGGAGAGACAGTTGCCCGGCGCTGTGTGTTTATGGGCAGAAGATGGAGCATTACATGCTGAGCTTGAGGTGTCCCGATGGCGAACCCCGTGCCTGATGATCCTGTGGCTGGCACTGCCAAGTGGAAAGAGTTGCAGCCACAAGTGCTGTACACTGTGTGGGTAAAGCCAGAAAGAAGGGGGTTGGGGGGGCTTATGCAAAGCTGAGGAGATACAGAGATCAGAAATAAGGTGCAGAATTAGGGAGTTAAGTTAAAGAGATGCAAAGCTTAGCTGTTGGGGGGTTGCAGAGATAAGCTGTAGAAAAAGGTGCAAAGGCGAGTTGTGGCCTGGGGTGCAGAGGTGAGCTGTAAAAGGGGGGAAGTGTGATTAAGTGAGCTGCAGTCATGGAAGCACATTTCTTTTTTACTTACATCCTGAAATATGATAGAAACTCCTATTATAAACTATGACAATTGATATTTAAGCAGTATACACAATATAAACCAATTGCTGACCTCCACATGTATATACTGTATACTGCGTCAAGTTTCTGCGCAGAATCTCGTACATGTACTGCGGGGTAGGGGGTGCGTGCCCACTGCCATGGATGTGCTGCCATTTGCCCAAGCTCATGTCGATCAGCATGTCCTGGCCAATGATTTATGCCTGGGACCCACTGATTGGCAGAGAGAATGACAGGAGAGAGTGTTGTGTTGCAAAGCAGGGAGTAAAAAACAGCATTTTGTTTAGTGAAAACTCCACACAGTAAACACATTACACATTGTTAGGCACAAATTTAGCCCCTTGTTTGCCCCTAGATGTTAACCCCTTTCCAGCAAGTGTCATTAGTACAATGCAAATGCTTTCATGCACACAAAAAGACTATAATTTCACCTGACTGAGCCTACTTTAAAGAAGAACTTTTTTTAAAACCAGCAACTGTTGAGACAATAAACACCATGGTCAGGACTATGTAACATAATGTGCAGGGGTCAGGAGTAAGTAACATACAAAACAACATATAGAGTGCAGCATTCAGGATGAACCCTCTATTCACATCAGATTTCGCCCCTTATGTCATAGTTGACAACCCTGTTGGCAACTGGGTTCTACACCTGGAGCCTGCGACCTTATGCCATAAACTGTGTGGCATATGAAGAGATCTAGCCCTGCCACTCAGACTTTAATCAGGAATACCTTGTCCATAGCTAGGCATGCCTCAGTAGGACCATTCCAGTAGTATCCCACTCAGATCCTCAAGTTTATTTTAAAGCTGGTCATACATGGCTCAGTTTTTTTTTCATTCAGCCATAGGGCTGAATAAAAAAAGCTGAACCAATTCCCCTATCCACACATTTGAGGTGGATGAAGGAATCCTCCCTGCTGTGTCATTTCACAGACCAGTATAACATCAGTAAGATGATAGCTTCTACCTCAGTCTGTTCATTTGATGTTGCTGTTGGTATTATCATTAGTATTATTATTATTATTATAACCTAAAAACTATGAAAAGGGATGTAGTTAGGCAAATTAGTCTTCAGAGTTATTATCAAATTATAATGACGCTGCTAAATTTGCTCTGGTCATATAGGCTTCCATGACTTTGGTTCATGAAAGGGTTACACATTTAGGGACTCATTCACAAAACCTAGGAGGCGAAATGAGAACAAAAGTAGAGTTGCGGCTCATATTACTCAATTACATTTTTCCAAAGAGTGAAATCTGGAAGGTTGCTATTGGAAACTATTCTGCTTTTTTATATTTACCTTTACTCCTTAGCTATGAATATATTACTTGGTGGACAGTATCTGAACCCTCCATGCTGTCATAAATAAGGAATTTCATCTCACAGAGGACTGTAATCATTCGAGTGATTACTGATCATTGCTGCCTGTATTCTCCTGGAAAATATTTGATCTTTAATTTATACATATAAAACCTTCCTGTCTGTTCTTGACATGCTTCTTTGAACAACCGTTTGGTCCCTCTATTTTTCCTCATTTTAAGGTCTATAAGCCCTTTATTTTGTAACATCATTAAAGCAAATCCAAGGAATTGTAAACGTTCTTAATAAAACGACTCTATAATTTGTAAAATAGAGTTTAATAACTACAGAGCACAGCCCAACCCTGAGGAATAAAATAAGAATTATGTGGTAGAGAAACCTACCTATGATTAGATACACTTTTCTTTGATTTCTTTATAATAATGTTTGTTTGCAACTAGCTGGCATAATTAAACCAACAATTTAACAGAACATATGAAGTTTAATAAGACTGCCATAGAAAGACAGAACAACAGACATGGGAAACATCTGACTATCTTAGTTGTGATGATGGCATAAATGAAGTTTTTACCTCCTTAAATTTTCTACATAGAGGATTGGAAAAGAAGGTCCACTTGTTGGGAGACTTTAGCAAGTTGGACAATAGCTGATGTTTTCAACCACTACAGGCCCCTGTTGTCCTCCCCTAGGGCATCAGAAATTACCCTGTTATCACAAGTGCTAAATATTTATGGGAATTCTAGAAAGAACCCTGAAATGTGTTATCTGGGTAAAATTTAGTGCCACAAAGCTAAGATTTTTCGCCTAGCTGAAAAACAATCCCCAAGACTTCTGGTTCCAGTGCCGTGTGAGGATGGAGTGACCTGTCACGGCTCCCGCTCCCCTTGGCTCATCTGCATCTAAAAGATGGACCACAGCACCGGCTCCCTCGAGCGGTTTACAGTGCCGTGATTCAGAGGGTCGGATGGACCGTTTTCTGGAGCGCACCGCGGAGGGCATGACATCTAAGATGACGGCTGCTCTTCATCCCTTCTCCCATGTAATACAATCTTCAGAGGACACAGAGGCAGCATATGCCAAGATTTCTATAGCTGTAGCCCAAATCCTCACCCCCATGATTAGGGAGGCAGTGGATAAAGCTATACAGCGAAGCATGGAGCAGCTAAGGCAGGATCTCCACAACCAGACCCATAGGCTACAGGAGGCAGAGCAGCGGATAGCCGCAGTGTAAGAAAGACTTAACCAGGCAACTACCTCTATATCTACCCATGCAGGAGTACCCCAATCCCTTATTGACAAGTTGGAGTACCTCGAGAATCGGTCCTGTAGGAACAACCTACGCATTATAGGTCTCCCTGAGTCTTACAAGACAACATCTCTAATTGAGCTCTGCAGTCACCGCATACCTGAGGCTCTGGGTCTCCGTTACCCCTGCATAGTAGAACGAGCGCACCGCGTAGGCCTTCCACAAGATCAGCAACTCAAGCCAAGGCTGGTAATTGTACGCTACTTAAATTATGCAGAAGAACACACCATTCTACAACACTACCGCAAGGCACGGGGCCTTTCCATGGACAACCACAAGCTGTTGCTGTTTGCTGATTATTCGGTGGAAGACTCCAAGCAGCTGAAATCTTTTGCTCCCATCTGCTCACAGCTACACCAGCACAATTTAAAATTCTCCCTGGCATACCCTGCCGTGCTGCGTCTTTAGTCTCTTTAGGGTGACCAATTGTCCTTCACATCATCTGCGAAAATCCAACAATATGTTGAATCTCTGCTGGTAGGAGACATGGCCACTATTATAATGGACGACACTCTCTATGCCCCCTCCTCTCCAGATCCAAGCTCATCCAAGCAGCAAAGCAGTCCTATGAAATACCCATCCAAGCGTGGCCGTTATGCCTCTCTTCCTCAATGGTCGGGTATACGCTGACTACTGAACTCCCTCATTTTGCGCCTCCTGGGCATGCCTGTGCCTGTTACTAACATGGTAATAGTTTAACTGCTTATTTGATATTTTCCTCTCTCCAGAGACTTAGGAGCCGGAGAGTTATGTGTAGCGGGGCCTCACTCTCCCTCTCTGCTTCCTCGCCTGAGTGGCTTGTGTCTAGGGGTACCTGGGAGAGGAGAGTGCAGGAACACTACGCCAAGCTCTCCCCTCGTATGTGAATGAGGGTTGAGCAAAGTCACTTGAATTACCTCTGGGTCTGTTCACTGCATACAAAGCCTCTGCTTGTTCCGTGGAGATGTGTCTGCCAGTAATAGAGCCCCACACCAATCAAAATTCCAACACTCCTTTATTTCTCCATTGCCAGGATGAACACAATTAGTTGAACTTTTAGTAACAGATAGACAGGGGTGTGGATACAAGTAGGCCCAGGCACAAATGAACTCTCATATTCCTTTACTAGCGAATAGGCCTGGCGCACGGTCTCTGCCACCGACCGTGAGATTGGTCGCTGCCACCGACCGGGTGAACTGTTGAGGCCCCTGCCACAGGCCTAATAGCAGGTCTCTGCCACTGACCTGAGTTGACTAGTTGGACCGCTGCCACCGGTCATAGAACATGAACCACCTTCCTATATGAACTTGGCCCCTGTTCGGGAAAGATATCTATCCTGGGCGGTCTCCAGAGGTACACCTGGCACTGGCAATATACTGCACCAGATCTTCGGATGAGTCCCTCCTCCGGTCCCTTACGCCTCTCGATTCGAGTGCCCAACACTCGGGGCACCCTAGGACAATCCTTCCCTCGCGGGACCCAGTGGAAGGTACTGGGCCCCAGGCCTCCGGCTGAGCACCTCACCCCAGACTGAAGGTGTCTGGGATGGAACACGAACTCCAAGTGTCCAGGCCTAGGCCGCCTGGACACCGACTGCGGACAGCAGCCCTCAGGCTGAAGGTGCCTGGGACGCGAACCTCGTGGCGAAGATGTCTGCCCCCTTTATACCCTTTCCCAGCAAGCACAGCGGGTTCCCCGCCCGGCCGTACAACCACTACGAGAGGTCACAAAGGGTGCGGCACTGCAGCGATGGTTCAACCCCGGCCCAAAGTGACAGCGCCACCCGCTGGGCCGCAGGGAACTATGCATCACTGGTGTCCTCACCAGAATTAAACACTCTGAAAGTACATGCCCGCTACATATGTTTGAAACTTTGTGCTATGTTTAATCTTTACTGCCAGGAATCGTTGGCTTTCTTGCCAAGATACAGATGGGGAGGGAATTTAAGGGCTCTTTCACACGGGCGGATCCCGTCATGATCCGCCCCGTGAATATCCACTTGCTCAGCGGAGATCGCTCCGTTGATCCCCGCTGAGCAGGCGGATGACTTGTCCGTCTCTGCACATTGTGCAGAAACGGACTGGTCGGATCGCCGCTTTCTCCTATGGGGGGATCGGATGAAAACGGACCGTCTGTTCGTTTTCATCCGATCCGATCCGCAGACGGATGGAAAAGTAGGATTTTCCTCCATCATGCTAAACGGACCATAGCGAAGACTGATGTCCTCGGATGTCAGCGGATGTTCATCCGCTGACATCCGCTATCCCATAGGGATACATGTATGTCCGTTTTTCATCCGAAAATGGATGGATGAAAAACGGACACATGGAACGTCCGTGTGAAAGGGGCCTTAGTGTGAGGGTTAAAAATGTTATCCTATATTTTTATTCTTAATTTTTCTCCTAAACCTAGCACAAAGCATATACCGGCGTAACACCAAACCCATCCGACGAGGGCATGGAAACCAGACTCTCCTGTGTATGATTTATTTTTCCCACACAAAAAAAGTGAAGTCAATAGTTACATACAGTTGTTGTTTTGCTGTTATCCCCCGGTTAAGTTCAAATTGACCCTTGTCTCCTTTTCTTTAATGCAGTATACTTCACAGCATCAGGAGCTCCCGCACCCGCAGAGTTAGGGTCACTCATTCACATCCTATTTCTCTTCTCTCCCTACCAGACAAGTGGGTACTGCGGCCTAAGGGTGGGCTCAAGTGCTTCCCTTTCTTCTCCTTCTTGCTCGGTGGCGCTACCCTTTGAAGAGTTTTTACTAGCTCAATTTCCATCATGAGTATAGTCTCTTGGAATGTCAAGGGGCTTCGGTCACCGAACAAGCGGATGAAAATCCTCCGTCACTTAAAATGCATGCGAGCGAAGGTGGCTCTCCTCCAGGATACCTATTTGACTGAGCACGATTTCCAATGCCTTAAGAAACTATGGGTGGGTGAGGTCTTCGGTTCCCCAGCATCAGGGCGTAGAGTAGGGGTGATCATCCTCCTACATAATAAAACTGCCATACACTTTTCGCTCGGTCGACAGAGACCAAGAAGGTCGCAAACTAGCGATCCAGTCAAAGGATGCAGCCATTTCTAACATTTACGCGGTCAACTCCCCAGGCACTGCATTTTTCCAGGACCTCTCCTCTTGGGTACTACGCTCCTCAGAAACACTCCATTTACCACTTACTGGGTGGGGACTTCAACAGTGTTATGAATGTTCATGAGGACAAAAAATCTCCACGTACATCACTTGGCATACCTTCGCCATCCACCCAACAGACCACTACACTGCTGGCCACCACCATGTCCCTTCTACACATGTCTGATATGTGGCGCCTATCCCATCCGACTTATAGGAATTCACTTTTTACTCACCACCTCTTGACACCCTTTCACGCATAGACTATTTCTCCTGCTTTAATCCCAACGGTACAGGATTCTGAGATCTCAGAAATATCTGACCACAGCCCTATTGTGGTTGCTTTGGATGATTTTAAGCCCTGTGACAAGCCTTCTACATGGGGGTTCCCGTCTTATCTATCAGACAATGAGGACTTACTTCTTACTAATACGCAGCCTTCTTCCTCCAGGACTCTTCACTTCCTGCGCAACACTTCCTTGTCACAGCATTAGACATCCTGTCCCACCATCTTGAACAGGCTAGGCCTCACTCTGAATAATTCCTAGCTGAAACGTCACTTGATGAATAATAGGCCAGGGGCCTGCAGTACCCCTTCTTGATGGCCCTGAACATTTAATTAATAAAGCATACTTGATGATGGATTACTGATCCCAGCAAGCCCGACTTTCAAATCCTGAGTCCTCAGACTGCAGCAACTTGACACAACACCCCACAGTCTCTCCTCTGGCTCTGCACCCAGCTCCCCTGGCATGCCCCTCCAGATCTCCACTGTGCTCCACTCACCGACTCCTGCCCTGAGTCCTTCTTGAAAGATTTACCTGGATCTGGCGGACCAACTGCTCCTCCAGCTCCTGTTCCAGGACACCTCTCCATGACCGTGTAAGGAGAGGCTCCCTCCCAGCTCCAGAGCTCCTCTGCCAAATCCACCTCCCCCCAGATGGGTGTGTCTCTCCAGCACGCAGTCTAGCACTCCATCTTTCAATTCACCCAGCTGACAAGTCCCCCCAGCAGGCTGACTGTGAGCATATGTAGGAGGCATGCCCCCTGCCAATCCTAGTTGGAGATTGGTCAGGGCTCCTCTCACATGTACTCCATGCCACTCCAACTCTCAGCCCTGCCCCTCTTCCAGAACATTCTCACTGAAAGCAGGGGAGGCGCTCAAAAGCTGAAGTACATGTCAGTCACACCCACTGCTACACTAACCACTCCCTGCCCCCAGATCAAAAACAAACAGGCCTAGCTTGCAGCATAGGCCTGCCTAAATTGACCTGTACTGACAGAACCTACCAAACACTACACCTCTAGCACCTACCTATGGTAGAAGGTGATACATACCTTTAGTAAATCAACCTCTAAAATGTATGCAAACCCAACAATGAATTTCTTATATTTGCTCACTTTTGGTCTGCTATAAATACAGACAAATAATTCACAATATCAAGGATTGTTTTTTTCTGAGTATAAATTTGCTTTATCAAGGTAACAAGGAAGTTGACTTTTACAGGAAAGGTCAAGATTTGCATATACCTAGCCAGCCTCCTTCTGTTATATTTTAAAATGAACTTGCTACATATCCAACCTTCCTCTAACGCTAGAGGAACATTTTCTCTTAACCGTAGCAGAAACCCTTAGCTCCCTGATCACAAATTATTATCTGATTTAAGATCTAGGATGGAAATATCTTCTGTGCATAAAGACAGGAATGCTCACAGAATAAGAGTGTACATAACTGGATGCTTGTCAGGCAAGAGAACAATATTTTAGCAGTCAGATTTTAATCGTCTGACCACCATCCTAAATCTCTTGCTGCCTTTAGTAGACTACAATTCATTTAGTACAAGAATATGTTGAAAATCATATGTGCATGTAGACCCAGGAAGAAACGTTTAAAGGTTAATAATCACTATGCAACGCATATTTTCATTGTTGCCTTCTTTCCCTAAGAATTTTCTTTGATTTAGCAAGCATAATTTAACATAATCTTTCTTTGATTGGTTTACAGATTAGGTCTTCACTCGGTATTCCTAATTTTTCTGTTGGTTTACGATCCTTTCTCTGATTACTCAGAGAACAAAAACAAACGATTATGAGTGAAGTACTTAAAACCTCATTTGTCAGCGTGATAAATATGTAATTTCTACATCCCAAGTGTATCATTAGGTGAAAGATTTCAGTTTTGCTGGTAGTGTTGAAACAACAGTTTTACTAAGTAATTTACACTATTTATGTTTCCTTCCCTCTGATGGAATCTGTAAGTGGCCTGTATATATTTCACTGTTTACAGTAATATGATTAGGCCATTCATTTGATTGCTGCCGACTTTACTGCAAGTAGTAATAATTGTTTCAGCAGTTTCAATAGTTTATCCGTGCAAAAAAGGTTTGGTACTCCTACCAGGTACAGGAGGCATAGTAAATGAGTACGTCCATCTTAGAAAAATTGTGCTGCAGGACACAGTGGTTTTTCAAAGCTCCCAAAGGTCTCTCTTTTGTCCCAGGGGGACCATGGGAAAGGGGTCACAAGCCTTTAGGAGTGGACAATAAACTTTGTATCATGATATGCAGGGATTTGCACCCATGGGTATTTGGAGGAAACCTTCAGAGCAGGGTAACATTTTCTGTGACCTTGAAAAATAGATAAAGTTGATGTAATGAAGAGGTACATTCAAAAATCAAGCACGTTTGGTTTAATAAGACCTGCAAACATAGGCATAAATCAAAATAAGGTCTACATTTATGACTGTAAAATGCTAATTTTATGCTCATTAGGAAAATACTTTTTTTTATATGTGTGTAGCTAGGTGCTGGACTGCTAAGTAATGGAGGAGAGGAGACATTGCTGAATAAACAATACACTGTTCATTTTCCACTTATGTTCTTGGACAGATCACTGTGTCATCTTCCAGCATCTAGGGGAAGGTCGCCCATTCCTGACCCTGGGGGAAAGGGGGTCAAGGGACATGAAGTTAACGATTACTGTAGAGTCAAGCAGCCCAGAGACTACAACCTCCACTATAGGAAGAGCAGCAGAGGATTCTAGGTGAATCTACAAAGTCGACTGTAACTGGTGAGCTTGCTCTCTTGGCCCAGGGGTGTCTGAGAGTCTGATCATGTGCTGCTGCATTTCTGACCACTGCATCTGCATAGAAACACAGTGATACAACTCTTCCCCACCCAGTAGTCCAGGGACAGTTATGTACCAGAGCCATACCAGTGCCAGATACACAGTGATACAGCCTTCTTCAACGAACAGAGGTGCAGAGACACTTATGCCGATCGCTATCTGTGGTTTTCTGTCAACCCAACTGCAGCTCACTGTGCATCATTCACATTTGTCTACTGGTCATCCCCTCTCCTACTGGAGTCATATCTTCATTCAGGATTAGTGAGAGGCCAATTTGCCTGGCCTTTACTCTGTATGTTGCATGTGAACACTGCTAACAGATACCCTTACCCCATTTCAGATTAGGATATCCTATTACCCCCTATTTTCACTGCATGCAGACCTGACTCAGTTGTCATCCTTTATACTCCAACTATTACAGGGCATCTCATTTAGCCTTAAGCACAAACTGAATCTTCTCTACATAGCTAGCAAACACTCAGGGGTGCTTCCTCTCTACCGGTTTGAACTACAAATCTTCCCTCTATAACTGCCTCATATACAGTCTAAGCCTGGCAGTTCGAGGTATGCAAGTGTGGCCTTTGAAAACGTAGTGCATATTTGCAGGCCTTCTTTCCAGGGTCAGATACTGTTACAGTCTATGCTGCTTCCACCTTGTGGTTCATTGTTACTTGTATCAATCTGTCTACTTTTCTAAGATTATCTGACTGAAGCCTCGTACACACGGCCGGTTTTCTCAGCAAGAACCGACAAGAAAACTGCTTGCAGAGCTTTCTTGCCGAGAAAACCCGCCGTGTGTACGAGGCTTTCAGGTTTCTCGTCAGGAAAACTGACCAGAATCTCGACGAGAAAAAAAGAAGACCTGCTTTCTTTTTTCTCATCGGGATTCTCGTCGGCCTGTTTCCCCACGAGAAACCAGAGTGTGTGTACACTTACCTGTCGCCGTGGAAACACACGCATGCTCGAAATGACTTTGACGCATGCGCGGCAGCTTCCTAGGCATAGATAGGGTGTAGCAAGATGGCGGCGACGGCATAGAATATGACGAGCGCACGCTCGTCGTAGTCGATGACGTCACCGCGTTCGTGCCATTCAAAAGAACGGCGGTTCTTTTGAAAGGTATGTGTGTACACTCGGCCGGGACAAGATTCTTGTCAAGAATCTCGTCAGGAAAAACGACAGGTTTTTTCCTGACGAGATTCTCGGCCGTGTGTACAGGGCTTGAGTGTTGATGCAAGCTGATTTATTTTGCACTATGGATTGCTTGTGACAGGGCTACTGAACATTGTTTGCAAAATTTATGACTGAACCTAGAGTACCAGAAGTGTTTGCATGGTCAGGGCAGTTCCAAAGAACAAGCGTCACTCAGCGACCCCTATAGGGGTAGTGCTGCATGTACCAATGAACTGATAACATCCAAGGGAATAAAGAGGCCTACAATATGAAAAGTAGCTGTTGTTTAAGCTTATTTTGCCCAAACGTTCCTACAAGCTTACCATTTAATTCATTCTTACACTCAGGAATGTTTGTTCAATACACATATATCATTCTTGTCCTTCATCCTAGCGATATCCATGAAATGATCAGGGAATTGGTTAAAGTAATGTGAGTAAATACAGCAGCAGTTCTCAGACATAGAAGCTTATTGTTCATGGGTAAAGTTCAAATGTTTAAAGGAGGTAGTATATGCACAAAAGACCCGGCTGAGATGGCAGTCTAAGGCAGGCCATACATTATACTTTTTTTTTTTCATTCAACCACACATTGGAGATGGATGGGGGAATCACTCCCACAGCGCTATTGTGTTCTGATAGCGGGAAGCCTTCCTGTCAGCAGATTATAATGATCAGTGTTGCTGGTTATAGTCTGTGGCACTTATTGTTCTGGAATAACCTGTCAGGTTGGTTGTACACAAGTCAATCGACAGATCAACTTGTGTACAACCAGCTAGCCCATACATGGATCGAAATTAATCCAGTACCCGCTGAACTGGCCATTTTTCGGCATATGAACAGGCAAGGACCTTAAACACGTGTGTATGCCACGCAGAGGATTAAAAATGAAACTACGAGGGTGTTCAATTCAAACCGGGATTTTTAATTTTACAAATATAAAAAGGAAAGCTAGTGTGGGGGTACAACACTCAGTCGTAAGTGGCAAGTGTGTCCAATTACTCATAGACGGGCGAGTCTAGAGACCGTCAATGAAGATGGCAAATGACAGAGTTAGTGTGTGAATGGAACAGCGTGTGGTGATGAAGTTTCTTGTGAACGAAGGCATAAAACCTGCAGATATCTACAGAAGACTTCAAGCATAGTATGGTAATGAGACGCTCAGCCGCCGTAAGACATTTGAATGGTGTAATCGTTTCAAAGATAGCTGTACGTCCCTCAGTGATAAACGCGGGCATAGAGGTTCCCAGCCCACAGCAGTCATTACTGTGAACATTCACGTGGAACGCCTGATCCTGGATAATCGACGCATAACCTTGAAATTGCACAAGTGACTAATCTTTCTGTGGTCAGTATTTCAGCACTGATGACAAAGTGAAGCAGGCTGTCCTATGATGGTTCAGGTGTACTGACAACTCTTTCTATGCCAAAGCTTTCCAGGCATTAGTTAAATGCTGGGATAAGTGTATAAATGTAGCAGAATGTCATAAAATAAATGCAGTTTCCACTCCTTGAAACTTGTTCTTTTATTATATAAACTAGGGTTGCCCCGATACCGATACCGATACTAGTATCGGTATCGGTACCAATACTGAGCATTTCCCCAAGTACTTGTACTCGGGGGAAATGCTCCGATGCTTCACCCGATACCTGGGCAGTCAGGGATGATCGGTGCGGCGGGGGGAAGTTTCAAGCACTGGTCTCCCTGTATACATTTCAATACAACTGACAGCTTCGCCCCCCGGAGCCCCCCACCCCCCCCTTTCAGCTGCTTTAGCAAAATATATACAGCAGCGATCGGTGCTTCTAAACTCCCCCCAAAGCCGCACCGATCACCGCTGACTGTCCCTGTATCCCCCTCCGTGCTGCTGCTGCTGTCCTTCTTCATGATCTGTGTCCCGTGTCCTCCTCCGTGATGCTGCTCTCCCCCTCCGCATTCTGTGTCCCCCTCCATGCTGCTCTCCCCCTCCGGGTTCGTTGTCCCCTCCGTGCTGCTGTCCGCGCTCCGTGTCCCACTCCTGCTGCTCTCCCCCTCCGTGCTCCGTGTCCCCTCCATGTCCTCCTCCACTCCCTCTGTCCTCGATCTGTCAGGATGGAGAGCGGAGGTAGGAGCCGCTAAACCCGGCTCCTATCTTTTCTGAATGAACAGAGTCATCACTGACTCTGTCCATTCATATAACTGAAACATCGTAACCTGTGTTTACAATGCTTCAGTTTATGAATGGAGAGGAGCCTCCTGTCCATTCATTTTATCTGAGGCTGCAGAGAAAGGGACTGGGGGATCTGTGTCCCTAGTCCCTTTCTCTGTCTCAAAGGGGAGATGTCAGGGGTCTGTTAAGACCCCTGAAATCTCACCAAAGCCCCCCCAACAGGTGTAAATAAGTAAAATAAAAAATTGCAATAAATAAAAAAAATGAATTGAAAAAAATAATAAAAATGTGAATAAAAAAAACACACTTACACAATCCAACCCCCCCCCCCCCCCCCACCAAAAAAAAAGAAGAAAGCACTGTAAAAAAACATAACAAAAAATCGTAAAAAAAAAAAAAATGTAAAAAAAAAATTGTAAAAAAAAAAATTGTAAAAAAAAAATACTGACACATGTGCCACTGTCACATGACATTGAAAAAAAAGTATTGGTAATCGGTATCGGCGAGTACTTGAAAAAAAGTATCGGTACTTGTACTCGGTCTTAAAAAAGTGGTATCGGGACAACCCTAATATAAACCCAAATGTCCTGGTTTGATTTGAACGCCCCTCGTATTTGGTTTTCTGGGTGTGAAGAGGAGACCACTCTCGATGTCCACGATTGTAACCATTTTGTGTACTTCCCAATGCTTAGATGCTTGGTGTGCTATCATTTTTTATGCTGCAATAGCAGCAGCTTTGCTTTCACCATCTTTTGAGGTAGACAGTCTCAAGTTGTTTTTTTTTTTTTTTTCTGTACGGGTAGTTCAAGTTCAGACTAACAAACATATTTAAAACATATTCCAGTGTTAAATAACTAACCACAGGACTCAAATATAACACATAAAAATAAATCCTAGGTCTGTCCAGCTCTAATCACACAAAAAAAACATTTCCAGAGTAAAAATGGACCTTGTTTACAGATCCTAAAAAAACAGTAGCCCTTAGACCCGGTTCACACAGGGGCAGCACGACTTGTCCCGCGACTCTGCCGGGCGATCTCCACACGACTTCAGAGGTGTCTAGCAAAATGACTTCTGTATTGAAGTCAATGGAAGTCGCCCTGAAGTCGTCCCAAAGTAGTACAGGAACCTTTTTCTAAGTCGGAGCGACTTGAGTCGCTCCTATTAGAACGGTTCCATTGTACAGAACGGGACGCGACTTGTCAGGCGGCTGAGTCGCCTGACTAGTCACCCCTGTGTGAATGGGCTCTTATTTGCAAAGGCACCACTAAACAGTGCGACATAGTCTGTACAGGACTCTGAGAGACACTTGTAAGGCAGTTAGTTGCCTTTACTTTATACAAGGGCAGATCAGCAGCCTTCAGCAGACATAAGAAAGCATCCAGAGGGGAAGGGAAAATGCAGACCCCTTTCACAATTCTATCAGTGTCTAAAAGTGATTTTTCCTTGCAAAAACATTCACATTAGCTAGGTTATCAGCAGCTGCACTGATACATCATTTTTAAACTCCATGGGATTGATTTACTAAAATTGGAGAGTGCAAAATCTGGTGCTGCTGTGCAAATTAACCTACCAGCTTCCATTCACAAGCTGAAGTTAGAATCTGATTGGCTACGATGCACAGCTGCACCAGATTTTGCACCCTCCAGTTTTTAGTAACTAAACCCCACTATACTTATATTCCACATAGTTTAGGACTGTTAACAGCAGCATAGGCTACGGTGATTAGTTATTTCTTTGGGATTATTGTATGATTAGAAGATGATTTCTTAACCACAAGACTATATACATACCGGGTAATTGCTTTTCTCAGCTATGGTTAATAAAGCCAGTGTACATAGTTGGGTTTCAGCTGATGTAATCAATTGTAAAATAGTGGAATAGTAATTGGAGTGCACACATAGGTCAGAAAATGCAGGGGCCCAGCCTATATTTTTAGAAAGAACACATTGGATATGAGAGCAACATTTCAAGGGAAGACAACTTGCCGTTCACTGTAGCACATGAAATTAAAAATTCAGAAAACAGGTAAAATCAGTATGAGAATGAATTAGAATAATTAATTTGAGTTATTCGGGAAACACTTCAGCTGCAAAAGACATGAAGTCTCTAAAGTTTACCTTTATCTGAGCCCTTTGTAATATGCTACAGACAGCTTTACCACAGCTTCTAACATGGGGGCCAGGATGGTCTCTTTGTGAAGTTAATTATTCCACACAAACTTTAGAGCATCATTTTAGCATATTATGCAACAAAGCACAGTATTTTTTTGAACCACTTGACCTCCAGAAGATTTACCCCCCTGCCTGACACGCCCATTTTTTGCGATACGGCACTGCGTTACTTTAACTGACAAATGCACGATCATGCAACGCTGTACCCACATACAATTTCGGTCCTTTTTCCCCACAAATAGAGGTTTCTTTTAGCGATATTTGATCACCTCTGCAGTTTTTATTTTTTGTGCTATAAACAGAAAAAGGCTGTTAATTTAAAAAAAGAAAAAATAATTCCTTTCTGCTATAAAACATATTCAATAAAAACATTGAAAAAAATCGAATTTCTTCCAAAATTTAGCCCTATGTGTATTCTGCGACATATTTTTGGTAAAAAAAAAATCCCAATGAGCGTATATTGATTGGTTTGAGCAAAAGTTATAGCGTCTACAATCTATGTTATATATTTTTTTATTTTTTATTTTATTTTAATCATTTTACTAGTAATGGTGGTGGTCAGCGACTTATAGCAGGACTGCGATATTGTGGTGGACAGTCGGACACTAACTAAAACTTTTGACACTTTTTGGGGTCCAGTGACACTAATACAGTGATCAGTTCTAAAAACTAATGACAATGGCTGGGAAGGGGTTAAACATCAGGAGCGATCAAAGGGTTAACTGTTTTCCTAGCCAGTGTTTTAGTGTACTGTGGGGGGTATGTTTACTAGGGGAAGACATGGATCCAATCCCTGCTTTGCAGAGACACAGGATGCATGCCTTCCCTCCTGTCAGAGTGGCGTACTGCCTTGTTTACATAGGCAGATTGCTGTTCTGACTCTCTGCTGGATGATCGGTGGGTGCCGGTGGACATCGAGTCCACGGCACCCGCAGATCAGCTCCCGCTTTGTATAATCACAGCAGGAGCAGGCCGCTGGAAGCACGCATGCACGCTCCCTACCTGGAAGTGTCGGATCACGTATATGATTCTGCGCAGCAGAGCCACCTTGCCATGGTATATGTAAGTTATACGGTCGGCAAGTGGTTGAAGCTGCACTCCTGGATTCAGACACTTTCTAAAATTTGCCAGATGTACTATGGTGCTAAAAGTTAAGTCAACCGTTATAAAGAAAATTTAACAAATGCAGATATTTTTGCAGGATCCCTCACAGCCACGCTAATTTCAAATTTGACAGCTGCTGCAGGAGAGAAAACCCCTGCATGCTGTTACATAGGTGGGGGGGATTGTTTAGCAACATGTTACTTGTTACATTCTAAATATGGGTGTAACATGTTGCTAAAGGTGGAGTTAGCCTTTAAGTCTAACGGGGTGCAGGCTGTCTCATAGACTTACCGCTTTAATTTACATTTTAACAGCTACCGTTATATTTCTGCCACTTCGACATTGGACCTTCTGGTTTCAGCTCCAGCAGCTGTAGCGTCGCAGCTGATAGGAGAAATGCTGCTTTCTCACAAAGAGGGCTCTGCCCACCCCTCTCCTAGCCCAATCACAGAGCACTTTGTATTTTGTGAACCCATTTACAAAATACAAAACCTTATGTGAATGAATAGCGGTGGTGAAAGTGGAGTGACTGCTGTGTACATCTCTTATCAGAGCTCCGGAAGCATAGTGCCAGTTGTTCTCCTGGTGCTCAATAAAACTGTCAATTGTAAATAAAAGAGATAAATCCATGAGGTGGCTTACACCTTGTTAGACTTAATTTGTAGTAATCCAGCATATTTTAGAAAGTGGATGAATTGGTGGAGTTCAGTTTAAAATGCTGGAAACCTTACACACATTTTTTTTTTTTCCAGAGGAGCCGCTGTCATCAACAAAACTAATAAAAGTAGAGACAACTTTTTTGCTTGATGAACTGTCTGATACCTTGACAGCGATTTCCATCTTTTGCAAAGTCCCATTTCAAGAGAATTTTAGCCACTTGCCTACCGCGCCAAAGCCGATATATGGCTACAGCATGGCTCTCCCGTTCTGCGAAAATCTTTTTTTTTTCAAACTTTTCTGTATTTTTGTTCATTTAGCAAAAAAAAAACCTCAGCAGTGATTAAGCACCACCAAAAGAAATCTATCTGTCTCAAAAAAATTATAAAAATTTTGTTTGGGTACAATTGTCATTCAAAGTGTGACGGCGCTGAAAGCTAAACATTGACCTGTGCAGGAATGGTGCAAAAATGCCCAGTATTTAGGTGGTTAAAAAAATCAAAAGGCCATTTCCTGCAGAGAACAGTTACTGTCATTTGAGCCTTCTACTGGCCACTAAGCTTAATTTATTAAATTTTTTTTTGAAAACTGTAAAACATTACCTTTACGGATAATTTCCCAGTTATCAACCTTAAAGTGGATGTAACCCCAATTCATGAAATTTGAGCTGGGCACATATATCTGCAGTGTTTTCTTATGTCTCTTCAAAGCACTGAGTCAAGTGGCTTTCTCCTGCTCCGTTCTTCTGTAATTAGCCTGATAACTTCTGACAAGTTCTCTATCAACTGTGATAAAACCAGACTGAATTTTGTGTCATGGGAGGTCGCTATAAATAGATTAGCACTGAGCTGAACTATTCAGGAAATAGCTCTGCAAATCTCTGCCTGTCTCTGCATATGTGGAGTGGGGGTGTTTGCCTTTCCTACAATCAGCTGTCTTGTCTGTATGCCCAGACTTCACTCCCAGTGCTGAGCAGGAAGAGAAAATCTGTAACATGATGTGCACTTTCTAATAAAGCTGAAGACAGAAGATATACATGTAAAACTTATGTAGGAAGATTTGTTTCATCTCTGTGTATCATCTGAGGCTGTTCAATTCACTGGGTATATGTGAGGGTTTACATCCACTTTAAAGCTAAACTTCTAGCAAACAGCTATATACACAGTTGTCACCTATATATGGGAGAAGTTTTACCTGCCAAATAATATTCATGTATGTCCATCTAGTCCTGACAAGCCCCTTCAGACAGTATAGCCAGTCTGATGACCTCTGAGGGGTAGAACTTTAAGAAGAAATTTACTTTAGAAAGTTTAACATAGTTTATTATGCATCACAAACTCAGGCCCGAGGGGTTTGGGTACAAGATAACCCAAAAAAGCAAACATACTTCAGACCTCTACCCTCAGTTAGGAATGAGCTCAGTGTTCGGTCTGAACGTAAGTTCGGACTAAACTTTGCCTTTTTACCCTAAACACTGAACATTTAGGGCATTTGGCAGTAACAAATGTGACAGCTTCCAGCTGTCAATGGTTGCAAAGGGAGCAGCGCTCCTTGCACTCGCTGCATCCTTACCAACCACTGACATCACTTGGCCCATTCACATATAAGGCTAGGAATCCCCAACCACGTAAGCATATGGAAAAATAAGTGGTTTGAGGCTCTTTTGGACTTTCATGGTACCGTACAAAGGCTACACATAACCATGATATGTATAAAAGTTATTTTATTAAACAAATCTTTTAAAACATACAAAACATCTAAAAGTTATAGACCAAAAAAACGTTTCTTACACATTCTGTCAGTGGCGACTGGTGATGTTTTGTTTGGGGGGGGTGGCAAACAACTGAACCCCCCACCCCCCGCTGTCTGCCGGTCGGTCCACCAGCACTTACCCCATCTAGGCGGCAGGCATCGGCGGGTATCCAAGGAGCAGCAGCGGAGATCGGGCATCTGAGGAGCGGCGGCATGGATTGGGCATCCAGGCATCGGCGGGGCCTGGGCATCCAGCCATCGGGCAGCGGCTTTACAGCGGCATCCCCCTATTCATGCAACCAGATGCATGAATAGGGGGTGGCCACGACAGCCATGGATAGATTCATGCTATGCATGAATCTATCCATTGCATATAGGGGGTGGCCTGGAGATAAGCCTGAAGGCGGTGATTGGTTTTCAGGTTCCTGTATGCAGCTAGGCTCCCAGAATGTCTCACACATGTTGTATCCCCGTACTCTGGAGAAGCAGCAGAATGTATTTTGGGGTGTAATTTCACATATACCTGTAGCACCCTCGACCTTAGGTAGGTAGGTGCTAGAGTAGTGTTTTTGTGTATACTGCCAGTGCAGGTAAATTTAGGCAGGTCTAGCTGTGAGCTAGCCCTCTTTGTTTTTGATCTGGGGGCAGGGGAGTGGTTTAGTCTAGCAGCAGGTGACTGACATGTGCTTCAGCTCTCTGGTGCCTCCTTTGTTTTCAGTGAGAAGGTTCTAGAAAAGAGGCAGGGCGGAGGGTGGGAGTGACATGGGGTGTACTTGGAAGCCCTGACCAATCCCCAACTAGGATGGGCAGGGGGGCAGGCCTCCTATATATATCCATGGTCAACCTTCTGGGGGAGGAGTTGTCGGGTAGAAGAACTGAATGATGGCGTGCTAGGCTGTGGTGGCCCTTGAGGGACCCCTGTTCTGGGGGGTGACATCAGGCCTGGAGCTCGGGAGCTGGGAGGGAGTCTCTCTTTACACGGTCATTGGGAGGTGTCCTGGAACAGGAGCAGGAGGAAGACAGTGGGGAGCACGGCCTGGAAAGTCATTCAGGAGGGATCCATGCTGGGGTCGGTGAGTGAGAAGCACAGTGAGAAGCTCTGGGAGAGACATGCCAGGATTAGATGTGGAGCCAGAAGGAGAGACTGTGGTGTTGTTGAAGTCAAGTCGCTGCAGCCAGGAGGTTTGGCAGGATTTGCACCGGACTTGCTGGTGTAGCGATACCCCCTAGAGGGCTGCTGATTATAATTTTGGGTCCTGCCGTTACCCCACCTTTCACTGTCCCAGTACTATGAGTCTATAACCGGAGATGTCAAACAGATGTGAGCGCCAATCACTTCAGTCTTTTTCCAATGCTTTAATAATAAACTTGAAGTCGGAAAAAGGATAGAGGGTTAGGGGAAGTTCAGATACCTTATTGCAGATCACTGATTACTTTCTTGGATCCAGAGGACAAAGCAGCTTTCTGTCAGCGGATCTTGCAACAGCCGGATAGGCCTCTCACACCGACACAGCAGCCGGTATGATGCACGGACAAGTCTCTCTCACAGACTTAGTGATAAGTGGGACTCCTGGATAATCCTCTGCCACAGGATTTTTTAGCCAGCAGTTAGTTGTAGCACAACTGCACAGTACCAGAACCTTTAAGCCATCCGGCAGTACTGTGAGGTAGGTTAGCTTCAGTGCATCCTCCAAACGAGTCACCAGGCCCTTCCTGGGAACCCAGCCTTCAGCACGGTTCTCTCCAGTAAGGGTCCCCCCCCTGGATCTTCTCAGTTTGCTTGGCTTCTTCCACGCAGGCAAGACAGCACAGGACCACCTCAAGATAAGTAGGTCCCAGACAGACTTCTGGGCCTACTTGTAGTAACATAGCCTCAGGCCTGGAGGGCCATGAGGCAAAGAGCCTTGAGGTAGAAGAGTGACACAGCCTTAGGCCAGGAGGGCCACGAGGGCAGAGAAAAAACTATCATGGCGTCTGTCCCTTAAATATCCTCTCCCAGAATGCACAGCAGCAAGAACACTCCCACTGGGCTGTTTCTGGGGAAAGAATAGTCAATGCACTTCAGCTTGCTGTGTTTCACACACTGGCCTGTGGCGACACTGACACCTACTGGCAACAGTGAGAAATGAGCACAACAAAATCAGAGCAGAAGCCAATTTAACTTTATACAATCAATCTGAACTATTTACAATTCAGACAACACAAAATTTACCACATTCTTCAGGAACAGGGCGCTACACTGGGATCAGTAGTCCACCAAGTATCAGTTAGCACAACTATCCTTTTCATCTAAAATGTTTGCTACCACAGAGGGAACTGCAGACCCCTGCCTGCAAATGGCTATTCGGAAAATGTTAGGACTTAGGACAGAGTGAGGCCTAGCCATGTGCTAACGGTGACAGGAATCTAGAATTGGACAGTAGAGGAAAGCAAGTGATCTCAAGTAGTGTGCTGGAGGAGATGTGAAGTAGCGAAGACTGTCAATGTAGATTCAACTTCCTTTATTTCTACTAAGAAAGATTCATCATTTGGGCATCCCATGTCCCTTTTCCCCATCCAAGTTTAATCCCCTAATAAAAACAACAAAAACGAGCAAGCCCACTCTGCTTACTGCCCTTTTTAATGTTTTTTATGCTTTTGTGATCACTTTTACTTTGTCGGTTTTAATAAACCTGCATTAACCTGCACTATCGGAGCCCTTTTCTAGATTTTTTCCATGGTCGGTTGATTGAGTTGAAGCTCTCTCCTTATGTGCGATTATCATTCCGGGAAGAACCATTTTCCCTAGATTCAAGGTGTTTTCTGTCCCATCTGATGTCTGTGGAGATCGTGTTCGAGTCCTGAGTCTGCTTCCAAGTCGGGGAACCTGCCGGGAAGTTTTCGTCTGAGATTCATATGATCTAGCCTACAGACAAGCAGAGGGGAATCATCATTGAGTCTGTTCAATGCCTGTTTGATCTGCCTTGACCCGCAGATCCACCTGTTCCCGTAAGGGTATTTTATCTTTCTTCACCCTCAGAAGTTGTGATGATCCATATTGTTTCACGTGTGGCTTCAGATACCATTTGTTTTCATCACGGATATTTGTTTATGGACACTCTGTGGACTCACTTTATTGTTGTGTTTTTTCATTCACATTCAGTTTTACTTTGAGACCAATTTTTTGGCCTCTTTTTCACTGTTAGCGCTACATCTCCATTCACATACATTTAATATTAGTCATATTTTATGTAGCTGCTTCATTAGTTATTATTCACTTTTATTGTTTTGAGACTAGCGCAATATTTATTTCCTATTTTATGGTTACATGATCCCCTGTGTGAGCCAGCGGTGGCTGCAGGGGAGAGGAGAGCGTGCTTGACAATGACTGTAAAGTCTGGAGTGGTGACATCACCTATAGGTTCCTATGTCCCATCTGTTGTTGGCGCTCCCTCCTCTCCCCTGCATACACCACTGGCTCACACAGGGAAAAACATGACCGGACAGCCTGAAAATAGGCATTTACATATTTTTTACACAGGTTAGCCATCATAGGCATTAGGAGTGGGATTTTATAATATTTCAGTTAATGGTAGCTTCCTTTGTCATATTCACACTATAATACTTGTTGCAGTACTGTGCAGTTAGGATCAATATCCAGTAGGGTTTTGTAGGGTTTTGTGTTTCCCTTAGTCAGGATGGAGGCGCGGGGACCTGCCAGGACCGAGCGATCGCCGTCGGGGGCCCGACATCGCGGGCGAGTAGGACAGGTAAGTGTCTTTTTTAAAAGTCAGCAGCTACAGTGTTAGTAGATGCAGACTTTTAAAAAAAAAAATTGCAGGTGGAATCCCGCTTTAACCTCATTGTGCAAATAAAGCAAATAACTAAAGTACAGAAAATTTCATAAAACAATTAATCAAATACAATAATTCTAAGATAGCCCTACTGGTTAGTGAATCCAAATCACCAGTGCTGCAAGAACACACAATTGTGCAAATATATAAACAAATTAATTCCATATAACAATCAATAAAAAAGCATCCAAAAAACATGGCTATGAATGAACATTGTATTGATAATTATATAAAAAACAAATTTTATATAATTATCAATACAATGTTCATTCATAGCCATGTTTTTTGGATGCTTTTTTATTGATTGTTATATGGAATTAATTTGTTTATATATTTGCACAATTGTGTGTTTTGGCAAAACTGGTGATTTAAATTCACTGAGAGAGACATTGGGATCAGAGAGACAGTGGAGCTGAGGGGAACGGGGAGGGGGGAGGCTGAGAGATGATGAGAGAGACTTCTAGCCCTATCTTTCATGCCAGTGTGTCTCCTTTGATCCTTCTAGAGGCTCCCTGGTAGCGTACCCATCCTCTGGGTCCCCAGTCAGCCTGTTCCCCGGGCCTTTTTTTTCTGCGAAGAGGAAGTTAGAGCAATCCATGCTCTGGAGGCACGGGAGATGCTGCGCCCGCCGCTTCTCACCTTTTAGGGGGGCAGGGTCAGGGGGCGAGGTCAAGGAGGAGGCGGACACGGTGGAACTATTCTCCCAGGCTATCAAGCATATCTGTCCTCGGCTCAGCCCCTCACTGATCACTGCCATGAGAGAGATCCCCTGCTGCTCGCCCGCACCCCAAGAATGGCCGCTGTTGCTGGACAACGTGGACTCATCATAAGTTTAACAAGGGGCTTTTATCCACACTCGTGACAGCGCCCCCCTAAATCTTGCGCCTTGGGAGGTGGAACCCTTCGCACCCCCCACGCTTCGCCACTGCCCCTATGTCCACCCCTGCCCCTATGCTTCTGCATATATGCTATTTTTTTAGCTGTGGTGGTGAAATCACCTCCTACATCGCTGGAGTCGCTGATTTACGTATCGTGAGAGCAAAGCATGTTGCTGTCAAAATAAATAAATCAGTGCTGCAACTGAATGGCATACGGAATATATGCTATTTTTTTTAAATGTGGTGGTAAAATCACCTCCTACAGCACTGGAGTAACGGATTTACGTATAGTGAGAGCAAACCCTGTTTCTGTCAAAATAATTAAATCCGTGCTGCAGCTGGATGGTGTTCCTGCAAAGCAAATAATGGTTAACAATAAAACAGTAACATTACAGTATAACAGTAGGACATACCATATCTGCAAAGCAAACACAATAAAACACAGTGCAATAAAACATTACAGTATATCATAAAATACAGTAAAACAGAGAAGAACAATAGAGAGAGAACAATAGAGAGAGAAGGACTATAAATTGACAAAAAATTTTGGCTTTTTTTTTTTTTATGTTTATTTAAAAAAAAAATATATAAAATTTTTATTATAACTTTGAACGTTCCAGGTTAGGGTCTCTCAAAATACGATGGCCATCTAACATCTTTCAAGACCCTGTGTAAGTGTGCCCTAGGACTGTTCCGTGCTGTACCCTACGCTAATACTCCACTAGTGTGTGGTAGCGATGGAAACAGTCGCCAACTCAGAGACCAGGTTGGCAGGACAGGAGGGACAATAAAAGCGGGTGTCATGCCTATATCCGCGTTTTCTGCAGACACAATGGTGGTTATTTACGAAAGGCAAATCCACTTTTCACTACAAGTGCAAACTACAAGTGCAAAGTGGACTTGAAATTGCACTGAAAGTGTACTTGGAAGTGCAGACGCTGTAAATCTGAGGGATAGATCTGAAATGAGGGGAAGCTCTACCGATTTTATCATCCAATCATGTGCAAAGGAAAAATTCTGTTTTTTATTTTTCTTGCATGTCCCCCTTGGATCTACAGCGACTGCACTTCCAAGTGCACTTACAGTGCAATTTCAAGTGCACTTTGCACTTGTAGTGCAAAGTGGATTTTCCTTTAGTAAATAATCCCCAATATCTTCTTTGGGGTGTTCTTTGGGTTGAGGTACCACGGAGGACTTCTGGAAAGTGCCTCTCATTCACCCGGCTCACTGCATTTGGATTGGGAAGTTGGGGCACAGCACCGTCTGGAAACAGATAGGCTGTGATGATCTCTTCCTGGAATTTTAGGAAGGATCCAGTTCGCCCTGACGCTTTGTATAGCACATAAGCATTCAGGAGAGCCAATTGAAATAAGTGTACAGACACTTCTTTTATATCAGCGTCTGGCTCTACGGGCAATTAAGTATGGTGCCTTCATCTGGTCGTTGAACTCCACCCCTCCCATGTTAAGGTTGTATTCATGGACACAGAGGGGCTTCTCAACAACACCAGTCGCTGTTGGAATTTCGACTCTTGTATCTGCGTGAATGGAGGACATAGCAAAAACATTCCGTGTGTCCCTCCACTTTACTGCAAGCAAATTATTACATCTCAAGCAGGTGTCTCTCCCCTGTCTAAGTCGGGACTCTACAAGCTGTTGAGGGAAGCCCCGGTGGTTAGATCTTACAGTACCACATGTGCCAATTCCAGAATCAAAAAGGTAACTAAAAAGTATCTTGCTTGTGTAATAGTTGTCCACGTACAAGTAGTACCCCTTTCCGAATAATAGTGAGACCAAGTCCCAAACAGCCTTACCGCTGCTCCCTATGTAGTCTGGGCAGTTGGGGGGGCTGTCTTTTCCCTTGTAAACCATAAAACTATATGTATAGCCTGCCGCTCTGTCACAGAGCTTATACAACTTGACCCCATATCTGGCACACTTGCTGGGGAGATACTATTTGAAACACAGGCGGTCAGAAAACTTAATCAGGGACTTATCAACGCAGACAACTTGATCTCGAATAAACCAGGCTGCAAACTCTTGGTTGAAGTGGTTTAGGGGCCGAATTTTGTGGAGCTGATCGTATCCAGGGTCACCCTGAGAATGACAGAGTTCATTATCATTGAAATGCATGAACCAAAAGATTTGCTCGTATCTAGTCCTGGTCATGGAAGCAGAGAACACGAGCAATGGTGAATTGGGTCGGTGGACCAATATGACCGCAACTTACTCTTTTTAGTTAGGCCCATGAGGAGGGATAGGCCCAGAAAGGTCTTAAATTCTGGACCGTTATAGGTTTCCAGGCAAATTCTCTGGCAAGGGTCAAATTTGGATTTGTGGCAATAAATTGACCAGAGTATAAATTATTTTGGCCCACGATAGATGTATACAGATCTTCCATGAAAAACAGGTCGTAGAAGTCAAGGGTACTAAAATCCACTGTTTCCACCTGAATTCCAGGTTGGCCAGTGAATGGGGGAAGTTCGGACGCTGCAGAAGTGCTGGACTGCACTCAGGATTAGCATATGCAGCGGGAAGGACACTATGAGCTCTATGGGCCTTTATTTGAATTCTTGGTGGCTGCAAAGCACTACTTGTACTAGCCACCATACCAGCTTGAACTGCACTTATGGGACTCGCCACGTCACCAAGGTATACTGCAGTGCTGGTTTGTCTATGACCAGGATGTACTAGGCTGCTGGTGCTCGCCAGTTCACCTGAAGGTTAAGCGACACTAGTACTGGCTCTCTGCTCCATAGGAGAACCCTGCGGTAGGTGCAACTCAACAACAGAAGAATGAGGTCGGGTATGCCTGACCTTGGCAGGGAGCAATACTCCGTCATCAGAGCTATCTGTTAGGGTGCCGCTGCTCTCTACGGGTTTGTATACTGAGCCTGAATCTGACAGTGAGACTTCCCCTTTGGTATCATCTGTCATTCTCAGCAACGTGTATGCCTCTTCACTAGTGTACCTCTGTTTGGACATTTTGGCCACTAAATTTATAGGTACAGCTAGTGCAACTCACACGTAAAATAGCAACTGGTTGTCAGAGACTGCTTGAATCGCTACAAAAAAATTAACTGTTAACGTTAGCAGGGACTCTGCTAACTCTGCAGTTTTGTGTGTTGTGTTTTGTAAGTGACAGTGATCTATTGATAATGCACTTGGGTGGGCTGGGCTGAGCGGAGGGGCTAAATGCAGGTGCTGGCAGGTGTCTGGGCTGATCCTACTAACACCAGGTGTATGGTGTGTGCGTGTGTGTTAGTGCTACTGGCAATAAAAGGGTTCAAATCTGACGCTTTCTGGGATTGTCGCTAACTGACACTGACACCTAACTGACGATAACTAGCTAACCTGTGACACTAATAGTTGATCAGAACAAAATTTCTGTACACTATACTAATGCCACAGTGACAGAGAGTGAAAGGGTTAACTGGGGGGCGATCAAGGGGTTAAACCTTTATGAGGGACTATATGGCGGGTATCCTAAACCTATCTGCGACTACCGCTAATTGCCCTAACGCTGTTTAGAGTCAGAAGTGACACGAATACAGTGATCATAAAAGAGATCTATACACTATACTAGTGCCACTGTGACAGGGGGTGAAAGGGTTAACTGGGGTGTGATCAGGGGGTTAAACCTTTACTAGGGGGTTAATGGAGGGGTACCCTAAACCTACCTGGGGACCTACTACTAACTGCCTTAATGCTGATTCGTGTCACCATTGACATCAGTACAGTGATCAGTGAAAAATATGAAAACTGCACTTGATGGCACTGTGCCAGGGAGTAAAAGGGTTAACTGGGGGGGAGGGTGGCGATCAGGGAGGATCCCGGGGGGGGGGGGGAGTGTGCCTACATGTATTGGTGTACGTGTAGTGTTGGTGTACTCACAGTAAGGCTTCCTCTCCTCTTACACTGGAACCGAAAAGGGCTCCACGAGGGGAGGTGACATCACTTCCTCTGCCTGTGTTTATATTACACAGGCAGAGGAAGCATTTCATTCGCCAGAACCAATCAGCAGGTCCAGACTAAAAATCATTGGCCTGGGCCTGTAGACTGATCGTTTCTGAAGCTAATCCGATCGTCGTGGGGACAGCGGGTGCACGCGCGCCTCCTACCCACGTACTTGACCGACGTAAACCTATGCCGATTTGCGCAGCCAACCTGCCACAGTATAATGATGGTGGCTGGTCGGCAACAGGTTAAAGTGGTTGTAATGACCAGTGAAGTAAATAGCCTCAGATGCTACACAGAGATGAAACAAATTCTCCTACATAAGTTGTACTTGTTTATCTGCAGTCATCTCTTCCCTATACCCCTTCCAAAGGGCAGAATTGTTTTAAAATCCTTCTTCCTCTGTTAGTATCACAGAGGAGAGGTCAAAGAGCTGCAGTTACACTGTGTGAGAGCTGATTGGAGGAAAGACACACACCCCCCTTCCTACAGCACACAAGAGCAAAGGAAGAATACAGAGCAGTGTTCTGAATAGACAAGCTGTGTGCTGAGCTCTCCTCCCCATCACAAATTTGTCTCATGTGTCAGGAAAACTTCTCAGAAGTGACTCATGCTGATAACAGAGGAATGAAGCACCAGAGAGAAACGACACTTAGAGCTTTGAAGACAGATAAGTAGAGATGGGCTGAACACTCCCCTGTCCGGATCGTACAAGAAATCCCAAACAGAGAAAAAGTTCTGACCCGAAGAAGCAAACCCTATTAAAGTTAATGGAACCAAACTTGAAAAATCAAAAGTCCCCATTTTGAAGGCTTATATGCAAGTAATTGGCCATAAAAAGGTTATGGGGGTCCGGCTACTGCACTGGGGGACATGTATCAAGGCAAAACTATTTTTTTTAAAAGATTGTTTTTATAGGAGCAGTAATTTTAATGATGCTTAAAGTGAAACAATAAAAATGAAAAATTCCTTTAAATATAGTGCCTGGGGGTCCCCTTAGTTTGCCTGTAAAGTGGCACATCTGTAGCATGTATAGAACATGCTGCAGTAAAAATGAAATTTCTAAAGAAAAAAATGCATGAAATTACATTTAAATTGGCGGCAATACAATACCATTTCCGGCAATAGAAAAATGAAAATGGCATCCCCGCAGTCCATACCAGGACCTTTGGGCATAGAATGCACCTTTGCCCAATCAGGACTTAGAATGCACTTTGCAGCGCGCAGTACATTGCAGGGCATTCAGGAGGGACAATAATAAGTGACATTACCATCTATCAGGGGAGGGCTGGCAGCCTTAGGCCTGGGGGGCAAGTCCAGTCAAGTGGCCCATTGAACCACCGAATCAGCTCACCATCCATGCCCACCTGGTTTCATACCGGATCTTGATGTTATCAAGAAGACAAATATTATACAATGTTGTAACATACCGGTAATTTAATGTTAAAAGCAACAAAGGAGGTTTAACAAAAAATAATGCATCAATGCAGCCTCACCAGTGCCCATCAGTGCAGCCTCATTAGTGCCCATCAATGCAGCCTCACCAGTGTCCATCAATGCAGCTTGATCAGTGCCTATCAATACAGCCTCACCAGTGCCCATAAATGCAGCCTCACCAGTACCCATCAGCTCAGCCTCATCAGTGACCATCAATGCAACGTCACAGTGCCCATCGGTGCAGCCTGATCAGTGCCCATCAATGCAGCCTCACCAGTGCCCCGTTAGCTCAGCCTCATCAGTCCCCATCAATGCAGCCTCACCAGTGTCCTTCAATGCAGCCTCACCAGTGTCCTTCAATGCAGCCTCACCAGTGCCCATCAATGCAGCCTCACCAGTGCCCATCAATTCAGCCTCATCAGTCCCTGTCAATGCAGCCTCATCAGTCCCCATCAATGCAGCCTGATCAGTGCCCATCAATGAAGCTTTACCTGTGCCCATCAGCTCAACCTCATCAGTGCCCATCAGTGCAGCCTCATCAGTGCCCATCAATGCAGCCTGATCATTGCCCAACAATGCAGTGTCACCAGTGCCCCTCAGTGCAGCCTCATTTGTGCCTATCAATGCAGCCTGATTAGTGCCCATCAATGCAGCCTGATTAGTGCCCATCAATGCAGCCTCACCCGTGTCCATCAGCTCAACCTCATCTGTGCCCATCAGTGCAGCCTGAACATTGCCCATCAATGCAGCCTCACCAGTGCCCATCAATGCAGCCTCACCAGTGCCCATCAGTGTAGCCTCATCAGTGCCCATCAATGCAGCCTCAACAGTGCCCATCAGTGCAGCCTCACCAGTGTCAATCAGTGCAGCCTCATAAGTGCCCATTAATGCAGCCTCACCAGTGCCCATCAATGCAGCCTGATCAGTGCCCATCAATGCAGCCTGATCAGTGCCCATCAATGCAGCCTCACCAGTGCCCATCAATGCAGCCTCACCAGTACCCATCAGCTCAGACTTATCAGTGCCCACCCATTTTGAATATAAGTTAGGGCGGCCTGGGGGGAAATTACCACCCTGCCACCCTGCCCAGCCCACCTCTGCCATCTATGGAGAAGCAGCAGTGTTATACCAGGACAGTTAGTGTTTTGGACTACAGTATGCCTCCCTTTCTCCTCTTCTACATAGTATGGGGTGGTATCCTTCACAGAGGAAACTGGGAAAAATGCTAACTGATAAAAGTCAGGAGAGGCAAGATGCACAGGAAGTGATCAGCTCATTAGATTTCCGGCAGGATAAATAGGTAATTTTCAACTTTCAATTTAATAAACCAAAAAGGGAAGTTCATTGTTACTGTAACGCTACCCCCACAGGGGCCACTGGTTTTAACTGTTTCTCCCCCAAACAGTACAGGGTTCACTAGCCACCCAAGCAACAGTCCATTCACTCGGCTCTAATAAACAGTCTAGGGAATTAGGGCATGGGATACTCCAAAACAACAAGTACTTAGCAAGTAGAGGACAGTCTTCTCCTTAAGCAACTGAATATTGGATAGTCTAAGTCCTCACATCTGGGGACCATGAAGCAAGTCTCTTTAGCATCTGGTTACCCTGTACCACTGCACAGCTTGGTACCCAGTGCAATCTCAGGAACACTACACAGTACAGTACCTCTCTAAGCTCAGAGTCCAGGACACTGATGAGGATAAAGAATGGCCTGTATCAGAGACCCTACGAGAGCAGTCCAAGCAACCTCTTGCACTTCTATCCCAAAAGCACACAGTCACAAGGAATCAATTAGAAGTCATTACTCACCCTTCCAGCTTACTCCAGACATGGTCCAGTGACTGAGACAGTCCTTCTCTAGGCTAAAGGTCTTAGCTCTGCCACCGCTGAGACTTTACAGAACAGAAACACAGGCTACCTCTGGGGCAATTGCCCCCTGAGACTTCAATCTCTTTCTTCCTGGGAAAAAACCCTCTGTTAAAGACCCTCTCTCCAGGGAAGCAAACTAACTTCCAGCCTGTGAAACCCTGAACAGACCATACCAAGCAAGCACTGCTCCCTGGAATGCAGAAGGAGACAAAAACTAAATGTACCTACCACCCTGTGCTAGAAGGGTGCTACATTAGGGTTTACATTTATTTTAACTCAAGATAAAACCCTAGCATAACCTTAAATATAACTTGCAAATTATCTGACTTACTTTGGCACTGAAAGTAATGCTGTACTACCAGTCTTGCACCAAGCAATATATTTGATAGCAGTCTGGCATCAAAAGTAACAATAATTAGAATTGTATTTTTTTTAATAATATGTGGATTATTATGTGCCTGTCTTGTAAACGAATAGTTCTAACTGAAGTTCTTTACATATGAATTAATGACAAAAGTCACAATATTAGTAACACATCAATAACTAAGTAAATAAATGCATCTGATGCTAAACAGTTTTTATATAAAAAATCTAGTACAGAAAAAATGGAGCTGATCAAATCCAAATGTAAGACAAGTAATAACAGCCTCTCATACCACAACACTTACCACAGTTTTATGGGGAAGAGCTGGATGCCGTTTATGCATTGTGTAAATGTCTGATCTCTCAGTGTTCAGAATTTAAATGACAAATACATGTCTCCCCAGTTTCCTTCATGGGTGATTTTATCTGTTTAATTATTTCCATATGTTTATATGTTGTCAACACATTTCAGAAGTTTGCAGAATACACCCAATTTTTCTGCTGTAGGTGGCTTTTTTTTCTGCATTAATTTCTTCCGTTCGATAATATCCTGCATAGCATTTTCAGAGACCTTTCCAGGGTTCATAAAACTAGTAGCAACCATACCAGGCCACATGCCCACATGCCCCAAAGCATCTTTTCCCCATCTTGTTGGGGACAAGGACCTCTTCCCAACAACCCTTGAGTGCGTTACTGTACGTTTAATGCAGTATATATCAGTGCATTACTGCACGTTTAACGGTATATTTGAGTCCGTTACTGCACGTTTAACGCAGTATATTTGAGTGTGCTACTGTACGTTTAATGCAGTATATTTGAGTGCGTTACTGCACGTTTAACGCAGTATATTTGAGTGTATTACTGTACGTTTAATGCAGTATATTTGAGTGCATTACTGCACGTTTAACACAGTATATTTCAGTGCGTTAGTGCACGTTTACCACAGTATATTGCAGTGCGTCAGTGCAGTTTTACTGCAGTATATTGTAGTGTGTCAGTGGAGTGTGTCTGTGTAGTAAGTACTCAAGTTATAGTGCACCAAACACCACTTTCCATTGACTAAAGTGCATCCACGTACACATTTCCACATCTTTATTACATTTTGTTAGTAAGCGTCCCCCCTCCCAGAGGTTCCCATAGCACTGTGATTGGGCCAGCAGCGTATGTGTCCACAGGCAAAGGTGGACATTGTCCGTCTTCAGGCAGGGCATCATTTCCTCTGTTTAGTGATGTTGCCTGTGCCATCCAGCCACAGCATGCAGAGGAGGTGGTGGACTGGCTTACTAAACCATCATCATCATCCTCATCCTCAATCACCCAAGCAGAGACTAGTGTGCAGTCCACTGCAGCTGCCAGAGTGGCTTATTCTGACTCCTTGTCCACAGATACTCCTGCCATAGCCCCAGCATCAGGCGTGGAGGAGTCAGTTATTTGCACACAGCGTTAGCCACTTGCTCCTTGGCGATGCACAGCCATTACTTTATTCAAATCTTGAGTCTGAGGTTCAGGAAGGTAGGAACACGTGCCTGCAGAATGGCGAGAGCAATGGTAAACAACAAATTGGGCACAACACCAAAGTTGCAGGAAAGTTGCAGCCATCATGGAAGGGTAGAGAGCAGTCACCTTATTCCACCAGATTGTGGAGCTGTTATCTCCCAGCCCACTTCCCACAGCTCAGCTGTTTGGGTCTTTTTTATGTGCAGCCAATCACACTGTTGCAATTTGCAAACTTTGCCTCAAGCACATCAAGCGTGGCAAAAACACCAGCCATTTGGGTAGCACATGCTTGACAAGGATTTAACCTTCCACCACTCAGGCGTTGGCAAAAGCACCATAATCCCACCCAAAAGGGATGCAATTCTGCTTCTCCTCAACTTTCCGGGCTACCCCTGCTATACCTCATGACCTCTCAGCAGCCTCCACTGAAAGGGATGATGGTATAGTGCAGGGTGTCCCAAGTCCTTGCAGCACATCTGCGATTAGCACATCACCGACTGTAGACTACAGCAGGCAAATTTCTCTGCCCCAGCAGAAAGAAAAAATACAGTCACTGCCACCTACATTCCAAGCATCTAAATTAAAGCTTGTCAAAGCTGCTGGCTTTACAACTCCTGCCTTTCCGTCTGGTGGATTCTGACCTCTTCCATGAATTTGCAGAATGTCTTGGAACTCATGCCATCCCCACAGAGGGAGCAGAAGATGAAATCTCTTGAGGACGACTTAAAGAGGAGTTTATGTAACACCTTTCTCAACTCTGGTAGGTTACAGTCTGGTGGAAAACATAATTTTGAGGCATCTGTTGGTCAAGAGAGGAGCAGTAGAGAAGATGGCCGCCTCAGTGATGCTTTCAAAAAATTTTTAGTTCTCGATGCCCAGGGCTTTCACATCCCATCGGCAGTGTCTTCATCATATGGTGGGAGATTATCTAGGAGCAAAAACAGATATGGAGAGTTTTCCAGTTTACCATTCACTGGGTTACTGGGTTATGAGAATAGACCACTGGCCAGAACTTGCCCAGTATGCAGTCTACAGACCTAGTGGACCGGCTGACATTTATCTAAATGAATCAGTCCTGGATTAGCAGCAGCTATCAAGCCCCTGATGCTGATGTCGCTGATTAAGTGCATTCTGGATCTTGGATCTCTGAAAGACTGTCTAGGCTGCCTAGCTTTGTGGGTGTTGATTTCATCTGGAAGAATTTTTTTGGTTTAGGTTTCATGGGCACAATTAACCTAACCACTTAACAACCGCCTGTCGACAAATAAAGTCGACAGGGTGGTTGCTTAACTCTGGGAGGACGTTATACAACGTCCTCCCAGAATCGCGCTCCCGCGCGCCCCCTGGTGCGCGCACACGGGAGTCTCAGTGACCGCCGGGTCCAGAGGACCCGGCGCATCACGGATCACGGTAAATCGCCGCTTATGCGTTTACCATGTGATCGCTCCGTCATTTGACGGAGCGATCACTTGTAAACAGACCGGCGTCATGTGATGACGCCGGTTCCTCTCTCCCCTCTCTGTACCGATCGGTACAGTGTGAGAGGAGAGGGGAGTGAGCGGATCATGGCAGCAGTGCTGTGGGCTGGATCTGTGACAATTGCAGTCACAGATCCAGCCATCCATCCATCCCTGCTCAGCCATCCCTGTGCAATACTCTGCATGCAATACCCTGTGCAATACCCTGCCAATACTCTGCAATACCCTGCCAATACTCTGCAATACCCTGTGCAATACCCTGCCCAATACTCTGCAATACCCTGTGCAGTACTCTGAAATACCCTGTGCAATACTGTGCAATACCCTGTGCAATACTGTGCAATACTATGCAATACCCTGCCAATACTATGCAATACCCTGCCAATACTCTGCAATACCCTGCCAATACTCTGCAATACCCTGCCAATACTGTGCCATACTCCGCAATACCCTGCCATACTCCGCAATACCCTGCCATACTCCGCAATACCATGCAATACCCGGCAATACCCGGCAATACTCCGCAATACCCAGCAATACTCCGCAATACCCGGCAATACTCCACAATACCCGGCAATACTCCGCAATACCCTGCAATACTCTGCAATACTCTGCACTAACCACTTCCCGCCCGCCGGCCGTCATATGACGTCCTTGACTTTGTGCGGGGATATCTGAATGATGCCTGCCGCTACAGGCATCATTCAGATATTAGCTTTTTCAGCCAGCAATTCCCTACACCATAAGAACAATCATAGTGGCTGTTCCACCGCTTGATCATTCTTATGGGAGACGAGAGGGGATGCCCCCACCCCCACCCCGCCGCCCTCCGGTGCTTCTACCGACTCACCGCTACGATCAAAGCCAAGATTGTTTTTTTTTTTCAGGCTTCCCAGCCTAGAGGTGGGATGTGGGGTCTTATTGACCCCATATCTCACTGTAAAGAGGACCTGTCATGCTTATTCCTATTACAAGGGATGTTTACGTTCCTTGTAATAGGAATAAAAGTGATTAAAAAAAATTTGGGGTGGTAAAACATGTCAAAATAAAATAAATAAAGTAAAATGAACAATAAAATATATATATATATTTTTAAAGCGCCCCTGTCTCCGTGAGCTCGCATACAGAAGCGAACGCATGCATAAGTCCCGCCCACATATGAAAACGGTGTTCAAACCACACATGTGAGGTATCGCCGCGAATGTTAGAGCGAGAGCAATAATTTTGGTGCTAGACCTCCTCTGTAACTCAAAACATGTAACCAGTAAAAATATTTAAAGCGTCACCTATGGGAATCTTTAAGTAGCGAAGTTTGGCGCCATTCCACGAGCGTGTGCAATTTTGAAGGGTGACATGTTAGGTATCTATTTACTCAGCGTAACTTCATTTTTCAAATTATGCAAAAACATTGGGCTAACTTTGCTTTTTTTTTTTTTTTTTTTAGCACAAAACTGTTTTTTTCCGTAAAAAACGCGTTAAAAAAATTGCTGCACAAATACCGTGCGAGATAAAAAGTTGCAATGACCACCATTATATTCTCTAAGGTCTTTGCTAAAAAAAAATATATAATGTTTTGGGGTTCTATGTAATTTTCTAGCAAACAAATGATTGTTTTTACATGTAGGAGAGAAATGTCAGAATTGGCCTGGGTGCTCCAGAACGCCTGATGGTGCTCCCTGCATGTTGGGCCTCTGTATGTGGCCACGCTGTGTAAAAGTCTCACACTCGTGGTATCGCAATATCTGGGAGTAATAGCAGAATGTATTTTTGGGGTGTAATTTGTGGTATGCATATGCTGTGTGTGAGAAATAACCTGCTAATATGACAATTTTGTTAAAAAATAAAAAAATAAAAATCTTAATTTTGCAAAGAATTGTGGGAAAAAATTACAACTTCAAAAAACTCACCATGCCGCTTTCTAAATACCTTGGAATGCCTTCTTTCCAAAAAGGGGTCATTTGGGGGGTATTTATACTTTTCTGGCATGTTAGGGTTTCAAGAAATGAGATCGGCCGTCAGTACTTCAGGTGTGATTAATTTTCAGATATTGGCACCATAGCTTGTGGACTCTATAACTTTCACAAAGACCAAATAATATGCACCAATTTGTACTTATTTTTACCAAAGATATGTAGCAGTATAAATTTTGGCCAAAATTTATGAAGAAAAAATACAAATTTGCTAAATTTTATAACAGAAACGAAGAAAAATTTTTTTTTTACAGAATTTTCAGTCTTTTTTCTCTTATAGCGCAAAAAATAAAAAACCCAACGGTGATTAAATACCACCAAAAGAAAGCTCTATTTGTGTGAAAAAAGGACAAAAATTTCATTTGGGTACAGTGTTGTATGACTGAGTAATTGTCATTCAAAATGTGAGAGCACCGAAAGCTGAAAATTGGTCTGGTTATTAAGGGGGTTTAAGTGCCCAGTGCTCAAGTGGCTAAGGACCAATTTTTCTTGTTCAAATAATTTTATTGGAACAGGAGGAAAAAGATAACAGACAAGTACAGTAACACTTGTAGAATACAAAATGCATAATAGCACGCCAGTTGCGTGGGGACGCAGCCCATATTAGTTTGATAGGAAAAGCATGCATAACAGATGTTAAGCGTGCGATAGCTGTTATGTAACTTTGTATAGGGGGAGTGGATTACCCCAACCATTCAGCTAGGTCATATATAGAAGATCACCCCTCAGGACGATTAAACACATATGAATTGCTTTGCAAGATAACTTTCAAAAAACAACAAATAAAATTTGAGGTATGAAGGTAGGGGTATTGGGCGTTACAGTTTGGGGGAACAACATAGGCTGCTTTTAGGAAGAATGAATAGAGTAAAGTTTGCGGACTGTTAGTTGCAGCTATCCTCTTATTCATGTTATCGTATGGACCCCTGTTTGGGGTAGTCCGTGATTGGCTGAGGCTGCGCAATCTGAAGAAGAAGGGAGAAGGTAGAGAGAAAAGAAAAAGAGAGGGGGAAGCTAGAGAGGAGGTATTGAAGGGGGGCCGGAGGGCAGGGGTAAATTAGGGTGTAGGGCAGGGGTCTTCAAACTACGGCCCTCCAGGTGTTTAGGAACTACAATTCCCATCATGCCTAGTCATGTCTGTGAATGTCAGAGTTTTGCAATGCCTCATGGGATTTGTAGTTCTGCAAAAGCTGGAGGGCCGTAGTTTGAGGATCCCTGGTGTAGGGGAACTAGGAGGGGAGGGGGAGATGAAGGATGTAAAGGTAGGTCCTCCCGGAGGCTGAAGTGGGGGAGAGGATTAGGAATCTTCGTCCAATGATCCCTAGCAACATAAGTAAAGTAAACATAAGTAAAGGGGGTTATGGAGACAGTAATGTTTTATCAAAGTCAGAGGGAAGATAATGGTCCACCCTTGGTTTCCATAGGCGTTCATATTTTTTTACTTTGTCCAGGAAAATTGCTTCCACTTTGGCATGGATCATGGCTCTGGTGACCCTGTTTTTTGTTTCTGTGATGCTAAGGTGGGGAGATTTCCAGGCCTTCCTGATGGCTTGCTTCGCCAGGGTAGTAACCTGCAAGAGGAGTTTAAATTGTGGGCGGGTTACTTCTAGGGTTTTTTTATTGGGTTGGGTTGTGGCCGGGTTAGGGTTAATAGACCTTTGAACAGTGTTGAGAATATGGAAAATTTCAGTCCAGAATGTTTGGGCCAGTGGGCAGGTCCACCAAATGTGGATATGCCTACCTGCATCTGGACAGCCACGGAAGCATTTGAGAGGATACGTGGGGAGGAATTTGGTGATCCGGGCAGGGACTAGATACCAGCGCATAAGAACCTTGTAATTTTTTTCCAGCGGCACTATATTCTGTGATGCTGACTTGATAGCCTCCCAGATCTCTGCCCAGTCCTTGGTGTCCAGTTGGAGACCCAGGTCTCTCTCCCACTTAGCTGCATAGGGTATAGGCAGAGAAGTATTTTTTGATTAAAAAAAAATGTTCATATTCATTTTGAAGGTTTCACTTTAAGCATCAGTAAATTAGTGCTCATTTAACCACTTCCGGACCAGCCGCTGCAGTTATACTGCGGCAGGTTGGCCCCCCTGCGCGAGCCGTCCTAGCTGTACGTCGGCCGCGCACGTGCCCGAAGCGTGTCTCCGGAGCCGATGCGAGTGCCCAGAGGTCATAATGACCCCCGGGCATCCGCGATTGCTCGTTACAGAGCGATAACTGGGATGTGTGTTTGTAAACACACACATCCCAGTTCTCTCAGGGGCGAGGAGACTGATTGTGTGTTCATACTATGTATGAACACCGATCAATCTCTTCCCCTAGTCAGTCCCATCCCCTCTACAGTTAGAACACACATTAGGGAACACATTTAACCCCTTTATCACCCCCTGGTGTTAACCCCTTCCCTGCCAGTGACATTTTTACAGTAATCAGTGAATTTTTATAGCACTGATCGCTGTATAAATGCCAGTGCTCCCAAAAATGTGTCAAAAGTGTCCGATGTGTCGGCCATAATGTCGCAGTCCCAATAAAAATCGCAGATCGCCGCCATTACTAGTAAAAAATAAATAATAATAAAACGACCCCCTATTTTGTATAACTTTTGCGCAAACCAATCAATATACGCGTATTGTGATTTTTTTTTTACCAAAAATATGTAGAAGAATACATATCGCCCTAAACAGAGGGAAAAAATTATTTATTTATTTTTTAAATTGGGATATTTATTATAGCAAAATGTAAAAGATATTGCGTTTTTTTTTTTCAAAATTGTCGCTCTTCTTTTGTTTATAGCACAACAAATAAAAACTTCAGAGGTGATCAAATACCACCAAAAGAAAGCTCTATTTGTTGGGAAAAAAAAGGACATCAATTTTGTTCTGGTACAGCGTTGCACCACCGTGCAATTGTCAGTTAAAGCGACGCAGTGCCGTATCGCAAAAAATGGCCCGGTCATTGGGCAGCCAAATTTCCGGGCTGAAGTGGTTAAAAATTATGTTTTTTTAAATATTTTTTTTCATTGATACATGTCCCCCAGAGCAGTACCCGGACCCCCATAACCATTGTATGCATATTATCTTGCATATAAGCATTCAAAATGGGCACTTTTGATTTTTTCCAGTTCGGGTCCCATAGACTTCAATGTGGTTCATTCTTCGGTTTTGAACTTTTGCGATGTTCTAACATTTTGCCGCAAACCGAATAGGGGGTCATTGGGCCCCTCTCTATTAAATAAATGTATCAAGATCTGGGGTAAATGGATTAACTCTGATCAAACCGCACAGTAATGAGGCAACTCTGAAGAATTTATTCAAATACATCCTATACAGCACACATTTCCATTGTGCTATGATTCTATCTAAAAAAAAAAAATTATAATCACCACAATCTTGGTTTCTGTATAATTTTAATGTTAAACATACATAGCATTAATAAAAGCATCCTCTAAAACATGCAGTTCAGTTGGGATAGTAAAGAAAATAAAAATTAGCAAATAGTAAGTATACAGTAACACTAAAATCTTGATATGTATGAAAAGGGAGATAGAACATGTAATGTACGGTAAGTAGTATAGTACTCACCTAAATCAGTCATAAGACCATGACAAAAATATGGGGTTCTGTTTTACATGACTATATGGTAAGAGGAAGATAAGCAATTCTATGAGGGGAAAGCAATTAAATTAATTTTAAAGGATGAGAGCAGGTTAGACAATGGGGGTTATTTACTAAAGGAAAATCCACTTTGCACTACAAGTGCAAACTACAAGTGCAAAGTGCACTTGAAATTGCACTGAAAGTGTACTTGGAAGTGAAGTCGCAGTAGATCCGAGGGGAACATGCGAGGAAAATAAAAAATAAATTTTTAGCTTGCACATGATTGGATGACAAAATCAGCAGAGCTTCCCCTCGTTTCATATCTACCCATCAGATTTACAGCGACTGCACTGCCAAGTGCACTTTCAGTGCAATTTCAAGTACACTTTGCACTTGTAGTTTGCACTTGTAGTGCAAAGTGGAGTTGCCTTTCGTAAATAACCCCCAATGTGTATAAAGCCTTTTCAAATTTTATTTTGACGATTGGATAAATAAAAAGCTTGCATATGCAGTATGTTACACTAATTACTATAATATATGTATAATAAATATCATATTATATTTATATAAATGTAATTTATATATAAACATCAAGTTTGTAAAATTGTGAAAGTCATATCAAATATTAAAGGTTTTTTTTTCACCTTAATGCACCCTAAAAACTTCTGACACTGACCAGCACTGACCAGCACCCCAGCTCACATGAGCCTGTCTGTTCCCACAACGGAAATGCGCTCTACCTCTCTGCCTGTTGTCTCGGCTTTTGATTGGATAGATTGATAGCAGCCATTGGCTACCGCTGCTGTCAATCAAATCCAATGACGGGAGGCGGGGGCGGGGCCCAGTCCGGCATTCTGTGTCTATGGATGCAAAAGCCGGACTCGGAAGCATGCCCGCACGCTAACACCCAGGGAGAGCTCTTCTCCTAGGGGGTTTACCGAAGTGGGAAGGAGCTGATAGCGCCGCCGGGGGCCCCTAGAAGAGGTGGATTGGGGCCACTCTGTGCAAAACGAACTGCACAGTGGAGGTAAGTATGACATGTGTGTTATTTTATTTATTTTTTAAATGAGGATTTACAACCCCTTTAAGAAATACTTTGAAGCAATGACTTCAAATATGCGCACACTGGAAATACATTATAGTTTTTCATCATATTTGGAAATTAACATTTTATCTGTTCATCCTCATTATGACTTCCTATCTAGTCCAAGATGCTGAGGCTTCTGTATATACACCTTTAAAAATCATTTATTTCTTGTTTTCACCATATTCCCATCATTTTTGCCCGTTAAAGTTGGAAGCCTATTCGGTCAGTGGAAGTTGGAAGCCTACTGTGATGCAAACCACTGCCTAGAAGTAAAACTAGGTAAAATCTGTATTTATTTTTTTCTTCATCGTCATCATCAGTGACCCAGCCAGGTTCAAGATGCTAACTGCAAATACTGCCAAATGGGAAAAAATATTATATATTTACCACAGCACATTTAGCAAAACACCCTTTAATATTTATTGTATATCAGAATTGACGTATGCTTTATTTTTGTTTTTGTTTTTTTTATTCTTCATTATTCCAACTTTCTTGGCCAGTTAAAGTTGAAAGCATATGATGCTGTGATATAAACCAACACCTGAAAGTAAAACTACAAGTAAGATCTGTATTTTTTATCATCATCAAAAAAAAAAGCCATCAAGGTTCAAGATGTTGATGGTGCTATTGCTGCCAAATGAGGAACAAAATTAAATAATACCCCAACGCCCCCCTAACAAAACACCCTATAATATTTATATCTGAACACATTTATAGATGTGTACTTAGGTCAATCAGGGGTGAAATGTGTGTGGGAAATCAGTAGGGAACATTCTTTTCTCTGCATTCAGAGAAAAGTGATTACCTTTTATTGGTCCATAGTGATTTTTTAATTTTTTTAAAACTGGTAGAAATTCTAATTATTAACCAGGTCACAATATCAAACAAGGCCGAACTAATTTTAAAACATCTGCTTATCAACTCTGAAAGGACCACTCTCACAACAATGCATTCTGATTCCTGTAATTAGTTATTGTCAACAAAGTGGGTGGAGTGCACCCAATCTCCAATCAATTTCCAATTTAAAGAAAGGGAAGGGAGAGTGGGTAGGGCATTAGGGACATTAGGTTTATGCTGGCCATAGATGATCCAATTTTCGGTTGTAGCAGGAAAGAAAATCACATGATTCCCCCAACAACGCAGTCAGTGTTGATGAGGGAATCCCTCCCATGGAGCTATTGTGTTCTCTCGGCAAGGTTGGTTTGCCACGCCCCCCTCCTCCCTTGATTGACCACAGCTTCCCTGGCCAATTCTCCTCCTCTTTGTAAAGTGGCAGGGGATGCCGCCATCAATCAAGGGAGGAAGAAGGGATGGGGGGCGTGGATTTACACACAGTGATTATAATAATCGCATGAATAATCCGACAGAATTGTTGTACCCCAATTGATTGATTGAACAACTTAGGTACAATCAGCCTGCCCATACATGGTTCGAATCTTGGCTGGTCCCTGCTGAACCGGCTGAGATTTGAACCATCTATGGCCAGCTTTAGGGTGAAGGTTCCAATTTAAAGGGGTTGTATGGGTTCAGTTTTTTTTTTTTAAAACAAACATGTTATACTTACCTCCACTGTGCAGTTCATTTTGCACAGAGTGCACCCGATTGTCCTCTTCTGGGGTCTCACGGCGGCTCTTGCGGCTCCTCCCCGCAAGAGCTAACCCCCTCTGGGAAGCTTTCTCCCGAGGGGGTTACCTTGTGGGCGCGCTCCCGTGTGATAGACTCGGCCGCCATAGCCGTCAAGTGTATGACTCGGCCCCGCCCTCCGGCGTGCTGCATCATTGATTTGATTGACAGCAGTGGAAGCCAATGGCTGCGCTGCTATCAATCTAACCAATGAACAGCCGACGAGCCATTTGGAAAGCGGCGCGGGAACGAGCCCACGGAAGCTCAGGGCTCAGGTACGTAAAACGGGGACACAGGGGGGGGGGCAGAGAGTACAAGGTGTTTATCCACCTTAATGCATAGGATGCATTAAGGTGAAAAAACAGGAAGGTTTACAACCACTTTAAGTAAAAGTGCTTTTTCATGTCCCCTAGACTAAACAGGTAATTAACTCTTACTCAGCCCCACTGCAAGGGAGGACTTTTTCGTTATCTAGAGTTCAGCTTTAGGCCACTTTCACACTGAGGTGCTTTACAGTAATTTTAGCGCTAAAAATAGCGCCTGTAAAGCGCCTCTCCTATCACTCCAGTGTGAAAGCCTGAGTGCTTTCACACTGGAGTAGTGTGCTTGCGGGACGTTAGAAAAAGTCCTGCAAGCAGCATCTTTGGGGCAGTTTAGAAACGGTGTATACACCGCTCCTGCAGGGGCAGTGGAGGAGCGGTGTATACACCGTTTCTGCAAAACGCTTCGGCAGTGGCACTACAAGAGCACTATTAACCCCTTCTTTGGCCACTAGTGGGGGTTAAAAGCACCCTGCTAGCGGCTGAAAAGCGCCGCCGCCGACACCCTCACCACCCCAGTGTGAAAGTAACCTTACCCTTTACCTTTGCTGTACAGCATGGTAATTTGCATAGGTATTCCCAGCCTATTGCATTAGGGTGTGCATCTCAAAGCTCAAACGCAGGTTTGTGTGTATATACACATTATATATACTCATAAATAAAAGTAAACAAACATTTTAAAATGTATTAAAATCTGCATCGCATTAGTCTGAAAGTAACCTTCCCTTTATATATTCACGTTACCTGTCAGACGGTCATAATGTTATGATTGATTGGTGTACAGTGCAAACACTGTCTGCAGCCATACAGCCATAGCACTTGTGATTCACAAGTGCTATACAGCAGTAGGGATGAGCTCCGCGTTCGAGTCGAACATACGTTCGACTCGAACATCGTGTGTTCGATCGTTCGACGAAGATCGAACGTTTTGGGTCGTTCGCGCCAAATTTGAGTGACGCGAACGGCCCAAAATCCTGGTTCAGTGATTGGCCAAGCATGCACTGTGACCCCGCATACTTGGCCAATCACAGCGCCGGCAGCGAGGAGAGCCATAATTGGCCACAGGCAGGATGCCTGTGGCCAATTATAGCTCAGGGGGGTTTAGTACACGCCCCACACTATAAAAGGCCACCAGCGCGGCGGCCTTGTGTAGTGTGTTGGCGTGCAGGGAAAGACGTACATAGGCAGGGACAGTGTTAGAGAAATTGTGTGTAGGGAGAGAGAAGGATAGGTAGGGACAGTGTCAGTGATATTGTGTGTAGGGAGAGAGAAGGATAGGTAGGGACAGTGTCAGTGATATTGTGTGTAGGGAGAGAGAAGGATAGGTAGGGACAGTGTCAGTGATATTCTGCTAAACCTTGTGTGCAGGGAGAGAGAAGGATAGGTAGGGACAGTGTCAGTGATATTTTTGCTAAGACTCCTGCACAGTATACAACCGAAGCTAGCCCTTAGTGCTGTGATTTCCTGTTGTGTAACACAGGCAGGCATCTGCAGCACTTAAAGCAGGCGTAGTGTGATTCCTGCAAAATATACACCTGAAGCTAGCCCTTATTGCTCGTAGTTTTTTTTCTTTTGTGTTACACTAAGGGCTCTTTCACACAGGACGGATCAGTAATGATCCGCCCCGTGAAGCTCCGCTTGCTCAGCGGGGATCGCTCCGTTGATCCCCGCTGAGCCGGCGGATGACTGGGCGGTTCCCGCACACTGTACAGGGACCACCCTGTCAGAGCGCCGCTCTCCCCTATGGGGGGATCGGATGATGATGGACCGTAGAGTCCGTTGTCATGCGATCCGATCCGCAGACGGAAGGAAAAATAGGGTTTTCCTCCGTCACACTTTTGCGGATCGGAGCAGGTTGGATGTCAGCGGACATGTCACCGCTGACATCCGTGGCTCCATAGGAGGACATGTAGCATCCGTTCAGGTCCGCCTAAAAAACTGACAGGTGGACCTGAACAGACCTTCCGTGTGAAAGAGCCCTAACAGGCATATGCAGCACTTAAAGCAGGTGTAGTGTGATTCCTGAAAAATATACACCTGAAGCTAGCCCTTATTGCTCGTAGTTTTTTTTCTTTTGTGTTACACTAACAGGCATCTGCAGCACTTAAAGCAGGCATAGTGTAATTCCTGAAAAATATACACCTGAAGCTAGCCCTTATTGCTCGTAGTTTTTTTCTTTTGTGTTACACTAACAGGCATCTGCAGGGGCATATAAAAAATATATAATGTGGCGCTGTGAGAGAAGTAGTAAAAAACCCTACTTCATGTATAGCACAATGGTGCACATAAAAATATGGTGTCAAACCAAACGTTTGTACACAATAGGTGTACACAAATGAATGTTATAAAAATGTAAGTGAATACTAACAGTGAAATAATTGGTATGGGGTATAGGTGCACAACAAAAACCAGCAATTAAACTGGAATATTGATCATACCCATAATAAACAAAAATAAAAATGAAAATATAATGTAGGTGGAGACAAACTCATATAAGTCGTCACAGATGAGTATGTCGAATAATGTCCAATCTTATCACATATGAAAAGAAGTTCATAGGTCAAAATCCAACAAGGAGCTGCATCATTTGAAAATAGGTTTGAAGGGTGCATCTATCACATTTTCCCCTTTTTACATGGCTTGTTGTCGCCATATTGGTTTGGATTTCTTCCTTTTCGGGTTGGAAATACGGACCAGTGGTGCTGTCGGCATAAGGAAAGAGGTGTCTTGCAGATCCTGACTGTTCCTTGGGTCCACAGAGTGGACAAAGCTTTGTTGATCCACCACCGTACGGTGAGCTGGGTCCACTCTGTCCGGTAAGAGCATTTACTTCTCCCCCATTGGCCCAAGGTGAAGGCACTCCCGGGTGATGTCATATATCCTATATGCCTATAAAGAAAATGTGATAGATGCACCCTTCAAACCTATTTTCAAACGATGCAGCTCCTTGTTGGATTTTGACCTATGAACTTCTTTTCATATGTGATAAGATTGGACATTATTCTACATACTCATCTGTGACGCCTTATATGAGTTTGTCTCCACCTACATTATATTTTCATTTTTATTTTTGTTTATTATGGGTATGATCAATATTCCAGTTTAATTGCTGGTTTTTGTTGTGCACCTATACCCCATACCAATTATTTCACTGTTAGTATTCACTTACATTTTTATCACATTCATTTGTGTACACCTATTGTGTACAAACGTTTTGTTTGACACCATATTTTTATGTGCACCATTGTGCTATACATAAAGTAGGGTTTTTTACTACTTCTCTCACAGCGCCACATTATATATTTTTTATATGTTCTATATATCCTGTCTGATTTTATGTTTAGCTGCTTCATTTAGTATTTAGAGTTGGCACAGTATTATTATTATTTAATCTGCAGGGGCATGTAATTACAATTATTGATCTAATAATTCACAGCAGGGCCCATTCATGCGCCCACCAAGAGTAACTGTGAGGGCTGACAGTGTTGTAGCACCAGCACCACCACCAAAGGCCCAATTTTTCCTACCACTGTTCAACAATGGCATGTAAATATAATTCCTGATATAATAGTTGACAGCAGGGCGTTCCAGCGTCCACCAAGAGTAACTGTGAGGGCTCACAGTGTTGTGGCAACACCAACATGTAAGGGGCAAATTTCAGCTGAGTATATACGGCAGGTCCCTACTTTCAAACATCCAACTTACAAATGACTCCTACTTGCAAACGGAAGGAGACAACAGGAAGTGAGAGGAAATCTACCCCTAGGAAGGAAAATTCTCTCCTGTAAGAGTTAATATGGGAAAAAGGTGTCTCCTCTCTACTGATGCTTTATCACCAATCCTTGTTTCAATAAAAACCCCACTTTTCAAAAACATTTGTCATTGGGATGGAAAGTGAGGTGAAATGTTCTGAACAGGTGCACAGACAGCAAAACAAATGTTACAGGGGTGATAACCCTTCCCTATGTTTTCCAAAAAGCTTAAAAATAGATTTTTTGGCTGGAGCTACACTTAAACAATGTACCTGTTCAAAATTACAAACAGATTCTACATAAGAACAAACCTACAGTCCCTGTCTTGTATGCACCGCCTGTATACGGCTGTTCAGAGTATATAGGGCCTTTTTTATTTTGTGTGCGGGGTTCCCCTTCAGTGCCGGCCCAAGACATTGTGCTGCCTGGTACCAAGAATTAAATGCTGCCCCCCCACCCCCCCAAAAAAATCACGCCCACCAAATACCCCACATTCATTATTTTATATCATGATAACTAAAGTGGACCTGTCATGGCTCTATACATGTAAAGGAGTATAAAAGGACCTGTGCGTGGCTGGTGGCCGCGATCGCTCCAGAGAGCCAGAACGGGGATCTGTTAATGTAAACAGACAGATCCCTATTCTGACAGGGGAGGAGAGACAGATCTTCTCTTCCTAGTGATTAGGAACAGAGATCTCTCTCCTCCTACAGTCAGTCCCACCCCCCCCCCCAGTTAGAAATACCTCCCAGGGAACACATTTAACCCCTTTCCTGCCAGTGACATTTACACAGTAATCAGTGCATTTTTATAGCACAGATCGCTGTATAAATGTCACTGATCCCAAAAAAGTGTCAAAAGTGTCTGATCTCTCCACCGCAATGTCACAGTCTAGCTAAAAATCGCAGATCACCAGATCCCGCTACACTAGTAAAAAAATAATAATAATAATAAAAATGCCATAAATCTATCCTCTATTTTGTAGACGGTATAACTTTTACGCAAACTAATCAATATACACATTGCATTTTTTTTACCAAACATATGTAGAAGAATACATATCGACCTAAACTGATCAAGAAATGTTTATTTTTATTTTATTATTCTCCACTAGACCCTAGTCTCTTTATTGGCTACAGCCCTTAACCCTTCACGGATTTGCTTTTGGAATTAACTCTTCACGGACTATGTTGTGTTCTTTTTGGACTCTGCATTAGTTTTCTTTTTAATTAATTTTTCATGTATTAATTTTTCACATTTCAAGGTTTAACATTTATTTCACACATGGTTTTAACCACATAGCGCTGCACATTTTTTGAACACATGTGACCTATCTGACCCCTACACTGACCCCCTGACACACCTACGTGACACATGCACTGATCCACCTGACTCCTACTTCCTGCACTACTCACATAACACTGACCTACCTGACCTACATGACCATTACCCTGACCCCTACACTGACCCCTACCTCACTCCTACTTCCTGCACTACTCACATTACACTGGCCTACATGACCATTACCCTGACCCCTACACTGACCCCTACACTGACCCTTACACTGACCTACCTGACACCTACCTGACACCTACACTGACCTACCTGACACCTACCTCACTCCTACTTCCTGCACTACTCACATTACACTGACCTGACAGCAACACTGACTATTACACTGACTGACACATACACTGACCCACCGACCTTACACCTACACTGACCTACTACACAGACCCACCTGACTCCTACAGTAGGAGTCCTACTTCCTGCACTACTCACACCCGACCCCCGACCCACAGCTCGGTGCGAATCCATCCTTTGAGTCCTCCTTACCTTTGTCTGCTCTTCACCAGGACTCTCCTCAGGACCTCAGCACTGGATGTGCAGAACTGCTTCGGCGTCCCAACTTCCCGCCAGCGCCATCCACCCGCAGCCCGCTCCATGGTGTCAGACGCTGCACGCCTGCACCTCCATGATCCCATCTCCACCGCGCCGTAACAAAGCAGAGGAACAGGCGGAGGGGAAGACAGCTCACACTTCCAGTGCTTATCTGCCGCCACCATGTTCGTGTTTCCCGGCGCACTGTGATTGGGCGTATGGCGGTCATGTGCGGAGGCGGGACTTCTAGAGCGATCGCTGACAGGCCAGCCCCACGCCGCACATGACCCCCATTCGTCCAATCACAGGGCGCCGGACACTAAACATGGTGGGGACACAGGAAAGGAAAATTAGTAGGAGACACGGAATGTCGCTGGCTGACGGGCGGCAATTTGCCGCCCCCCTTAAAGTGCCGCCTGGGACCGGGGTACCATCGGGTCCCATGGTAGGGCCGGCCCTGTTCCCCTTAATATCCATACAAGACCCAAAGGGGCTGGTAATGGGCTGGGGTGGGGGGGGGGGGTGATGGGGTAGCTATGCCATTTTTCTTAAAGATTTTCATCCATATTACCGGCACCAGACATTACATTAAAGCCGCAAGCAGTTTTAAATGGCTTTTTTTTCCTTTAGAAATGTCATTTTGTGCAGGGACAGTTCTAAACACGGGAAACACGTGGCACTTCACAGGCATACTTTAGACACCCCCCAGGTACGATATTTAAAGGAATATTTGACTTTTTTTTTTTCACTTTATGCATCATTAAAATGACCGCTCCCGAAAAAGGCCGTTTTTAAAACTTCTTTTTGCATTGATACATGTCCCCTGGTGCAGAACCCGGGTCCCCAAACCCTTTTTAGGACAATAACATGCATATTAGTCGTTATAATTAGCACTTTAGATTTCGAACGTTCGCATCCATTGTATTTAATAGGGTTCTAACGTTCGTGCGAACTTTCGGTCCGTTCGCAGGTTCTGGTGCGAACTGAACCCGGGGGTGTTCGGCTCATCCCTATACAGCAGCTGTATGGCTGAAGACAGTGTTTGACAGGAATAGTAACAGTATAACAACACTTCACCTTACTAAAGATATGACTTTAGATTTTTCTTTATCCTACCAGAAAAAAAAACTGTGCACAATTTCTAATGATGCCTGCTGCATACCAGCCCTCCACCACTTGATGGGATTACCCCAGATCTTGGCACAGCTGCTCTCGGCAAAGCCCCACCCTCTGAATTTACTGAGAGCATACCACTCCGCCAGCCGGGGCTGCTGTTCATGGTGGCGGGACTATAATCTTAGTAATGGCAAATGAGGCCCAGACACCAGCTGTGCCCCAAAAATTAAAAATAAAACTACCATGAAAGCTGGTACCACTAGGCCCCAGGAAAATGTGGTTGATTTTTTTTATTATTTATTCCATGTGTGAAGTATGTGTCAGAGCACAGTGGGCCCCCTTTCCCTTGGGGCCCGTGTGCCCCGCACACACTGCACACATGTATATTGCAACACTGGTGCACTGGGTGGTCAGGGTGTGCCCAGGCACATCCAGCACACTCTGTGCACACGCCTATGTTCTTTTTTGATAATTTGGATAAAAACATAATAAGGGTCCTTGCACACGATACTGATATATGAAATGCCAGATCTTCTTGCGCAAATAAAAAAAAAAAATACACAGTCCAAATACTGCATGCATTTACAGGCAAAAAATACAAAAATGCACACATTAAAATTCTTAAAAAATGCCAAATATTTAAATAATATATAGATGAGGTGTGATTTAAGCATCTTCGTAATTTGCCCCTTTAGTGCTTTGTAAAATTCTGACCAGTAGCTCAGATTTTTTTTATTTTTGCTTATTACTGATCTAAACATGGCAATAGTTTTCTGATATTTATGTGCCTGAATGTATGGGCTCAAAGCAACAGATTGCATTAATGCATGTGAAATTATGAAATGATCCCTTTACTCAATAATGGCAGTACATGCACTAACTGCACATAGTTATCTGAATACAATATTTTTCATGATATTGGTCCTTTAACCACTTGCCGACCGCTCACGGCATATATACGTCGGCAGAATGGCTTGTACAGGCACAATCACGTACCTGTACGTGGCCCTTTAACTGCCGACATCGGGGTCTCGTGCGTGCCGCCGGCGGCGCGCTTCGCGACCCCCCTGCCTTCCCCGTGAGTGGGACCGCGGGTCCCGCGGACTCGATCGCCGCGGGGATCCCCGCGATCGTCTCACGGAGGCTCAGAACAGGGAGATTTGTGTGTAAACACAGCATCTCCCCGCTCCTCTACTGACACTGTCAGCGATCTCCACTCTGTGTAATCAGAGCGGAGATCGGTGACATGTCAGTCATAGCCACGCCCCCCCTCAGTTAGTAACACGCCCCTAGGCACACTTAACCTCTTCAGCGCCCCTAGTGGTTAACCCCTTCACTGCCAGTGTCATTTTCAAAGTAACCAGTGCATTTTTATTGCACTGATCGCTGTGAAAATGACAATGGTCCCAAAAATGTGTCAAAAGTGTCCGATGTGTCCGCCATAATGTCGCAGTCACGAAAAAAAACGCTGATCACCGCCATTACTAGTAAAAAAAAAAAATAATAAAAATGCCTTAAAACTATACCCTATTTTGTAAACGCTATAATTTTTGCGCAAACCAATCAATAAACGCCGATTGCATTTTTATTACCAAAAATATGTAGAAGAATACGTATCGGCCTAAACTGAGGAAAAAAAATGTTCTTTTATATATTTTTTGGGGATATTTATTATAGAAAAAAGTAAAAAATATATCATTTTTTTCAAAATTTTCGCTCTATTTTTGTTTATAGCGCAAAAAATTAAAACCGCAGAGGTGATCAAATACCACCAAAAGAAAGCTCTATTTGTGGGAAAAAAAGGACACCAATTTTGTTTGGGAGCCACGTCGCACGACCGCGCAATTGTCAGTTAAAGCGACACAGTGCCGAATCGCAAAAAGGGGCCTGGTCATAATGGCCCGTATTGGTCCGGGGCTTAAGTGGTTAAAGCCTGGGTGGGCAAATATACAAAGCAATGCTGCTTGCTTTAACAGATCTGTGTCCCTTGCAGCTTGGGCAACAAATGTGTTCATTGGCTACATTTAGAGATCATCTGCCATTAGCAACTGTAGATTTTTTTTTTTTGTTATATTATTATTATTTGGAATCCTGTTTAATGGATCATGTGTAATATGCAGCTTTTATTCATGTGTATTATTATTAAGGCACAGTCCATTAAACTGTAACATCTTTGGAGAAGATGTAGCCCATCCCTGAACATTGCAGTTACTTAGGTCCCTATCAGAAACACATGATAATGAATACTTTTTACAACCTTGTATTCACTTCAGTCTAGCAAAGAAAAAAAAAATGTCTGTTATGTATTACAATTCTCCCCATTTGGCAATGGCAACAGTCCAGTTTCAGTCTACTGAGCTGGTTGCATTTAACCCCTTGCTTGCCACTGTCAATCTAGCTAGCAAAAGGCACAGTAAAAATACCATGACATTTTTTGTCCTCTCTTCCTCATTGAATAGCTCTGCTGAATCATTTTATGGTGTTTGATGGCACAGATCATGTTGTAGGTGTGAGAGAAGGATATTCATGGTCTATGCCATAGACCAGTGGTCCGAGGGCCAGATGCGGCCCTTTGCGTGCCCTCATCCGGCCCTTGAGACACTATCCCTCCCACTGATATGATACACTATTCTGCCATTTGACACCGACAATGGAGCACCATTTCTCCCACTGACACCACTAATGGGGCACTATTCCTCCCTATGATACCAGTGATGGGGCACTATTCCTCCCCCTAATACCAGATATTTACTCCTACTGATGCCAGGAAAATTTCAACTCCCGATGGCCAAAGTCCGGCCCTCCAAGAGTCTGAAGGACAATAAACCGGCCCTTTGTTTAGAATGTTTGGAGACCCCTGCCATAGACTGTATGATATTGTGACAGCTCCAAGCAGCAGGCATCAAATACTGGCTCTTTAAACACACCAGCATGAGTGATCTTCTAAAGAGCTTGTCACCCTTTAAAGCCTGCCTATATCTCTAATAATAAGGCAGACTGGAACAAGGAGACACTGTATTAATTAGTACAACAAGCCATGAAAGTGGAGCAGAAAGAGCTTTTCTTTTAACCTCAGCAAAACAGCCAGGACTAATAAAGCATTGTTACCTTGGCCTGCTGCCTTAGCTAAATTACACAGCATTAAAAAATAATGCTTTTCATATTAGGTCCTAATTAAAGGTTGGGACAGCTTTAAAACAAGAGGAAATCAAAGAAAAAATATATACATATATATAAAAAAAAAAAAAAAAAAAACTCTGTCAAGAGTTATGGGAAGCTAATAAAGCCAGCCTGTTATGGTAGGGCTCTTTGCCCCTAGCTACAGCCAAACTGGAGCCACCGCAATTGGCTTTCAATGAGATAATGATATTCCTTCTATGCCATTAAAAGGCTCCTAGTGTAAAGTTAAAATGATTTATTTAATTTAGGAAATTATGAGGTGTAACTTCAAAGATGAAGCCATAAGTAATGGAAAACATCAGCGTGTTTGAAATTATAATAATAATTGTTTGTAATACAGTGATATCGAGCTTCTTTCATCAGGCAAGTGAAATTTAACCCAGACAAACGGTCTAGGCAGGCTTATAGGGAATGGCCTTGTTTTATGGTTTCCGTATCAGGGCGATAGGCAGCAACCCTGCCGGCCTTTGATGTCCTCACAGTCCTCACACCATTACATTCCACTTTATTAGTTGGTCCCTCAGGGATCTAGGCTGCTTCTTTTCTGCTACATACAGAGATAAGAAGATGGAGATGGGTAGAAAGAAAGAAAGAAAGAAAGAAAGAAAGAAAGAAAGAAAGAAAGAAAGAAAGAAAGAAAGAAAGATAGATAGATAGATGGATAGATAGATAGATAGATAGATAGATAGATAGATAGATAGATAGATAGATAGATAGATAGAAAAAAAGAAAGAAAGAAAAAATATTTCTTCCTTAGGTGAATCAAAAGAATCAAATATTTAGACTTAGAATGTATATACAATGTAATCATTTTATGTACATACATATGTATGTGTATATAGAGAAAGAAAGAAGGAAGGTAGGAAAGAAGGAAGGAAAGAAGGAAGGAAGGAAGGAAGGAAGGAAAGATAGATAGATAGATAGATAGATAGATAGATAGATAGATAGATAGATAGATAGATAGATAGATCTTCCTTTCAAGAGAGATAAATATTAGACTTAGAATGTATATACAATGTAATCATTTTATGTACATACATATGTATGTGTATATAGAGAAAGAAAGAAGGAAGGAAGTAAGGAAGGAAGGAAGGAAGGAAGGTAGGAAAGAAGGAAGGAAAGAAGTAAGGAAGGAAGGAAGGAAAGAAAGATAGATAGATAGATAGATTGATAGATAGATAGATAGATAGATAGATAGATCTTCCTTTCAAGAGAGATAAATATTAGACTTAGAATGTACATACAATGTAATCATTTTATGTACATACATATGTATGTGTATATAGAGAATGAAGGAAAGAAAGAAAAAAGGTTGAATGCAGAAAGATTGATAGATAAGTTATTTTAGTTGCATAAATAGACAGAAATATTTAAATAAAAATATATAATGTAACAATGGCACTGTATGTACATACATACATATATTCAGAGACAGAAAGAAAGAAAGAAAATAAAGGAAGAAGGAAATAAAGGTGCAGTTAAGTAAAGATAGATAGATAGTTCTTTATTAGGTGCACAAATAGAGAGACACATTTAAATATAAATATATCATTTATTATTTTAATAGTGGCACTGTAGGGAGAAAGAAAGCAAGAAAGATAGATAGCTAGCTCTTAGGTGCATAGCAAAATATGTAAAGGCTTAAAATGTATATATAACATAATCATGTCATGTACATACATAAAAAGAAAGAATTAAAAGGAGAAAAAAGAAAGAGGAAGAAGAAAGATAGAAAGATCCATGCATTATATAGGCATAGAATAAAGACAGAGTAGAGGAAGGAGACATTGGTGCACTTACCTATACTAACATGCAAAAAAGATGTGTTTATATATGTACATATATATATATATATATATATATATATATATATATATATATATATATAGTATATGATTTATATATAAAAGTCTGCATATGGGCATATACAATATAGATGTACAGACTAATTTAATTGTTCACATGCAGCCCATACACACACCATCTATAGAGAGATAATTAACTTTTGTATTTTCCATGATATTGCCTGGTGTTGGTGCAGCATATTTCATGAATTATGTTCTTTCTTTTTTTTTTTTTACTTTTGTGTGTGTGTGTTTTTTTTTTTTTTTTTGTTTTTAAGAATTGTTTTAAGGTGAATGTCTTTGGTTGCCAAGAAGCTGAACTTTAGCTAAGGTCCATGACTGTATTTTCATTTCCTTTAAGTAGGTTGTTAAATATTATTTGTATTCTGGAAATATTTCAGAAGGCGTGTTTCCCAGGCAAACTTGCAGTAACCCCTCTTAAAAGTGCACACGAGCTGATGAGAAATGCCGGGCTGAGGCTTTATGGACCGTTATTTCCCTGTAAACTCCAAATGGGGGATTTAGTTCACTGGAGACAAAGGTTAATGCGAGGAGACTTTTCTTCTATTTCTATTAGGGGAGCCCTTACCCTGAAAATCACTGAGCTGAGCCTTCTCTTTGTAAATCTAGGAGGGAACAAGGATGCTACAATGTATCCTCATCAATATAAAGTTATACTTCATACAATATTTACACCCCTCATTTATAAAAATTAGGGATCGAGGCACCTACCTAGGTGCTCATACATTCATTTGGAAGTATACGATATATAAATAGATATAGATATAGATATATATCTATATTTATATATATATATATATATATATATATATATATATATATATATATATGTATATATATATAGATAGATAGATAGATAGATAGATAGATAGATAGATAGATAGATATAAATATATCTATATCTAGATATATATATATATACATATATGTTTAGAAGGGTTACATTGCGCACACAGTGCAGGAGGCAGAAACCTGACATTAAATACACTATTTATATTAAAAATCAATGTTTGTTGATATAAATGTGAATGGACAGCGTGCTGTCGATGGAAGGTGAGGTAGTGAGGAGGAATACAGGCAGTAGGCAGTAGCACACCGTATATATAGTAGTATATAACACATAAGCAGTGCTACATAGACAGGGGTATATGTTACATAAGCAGTAGTAGATAGGCAGGAGTAAATAATACATAAGCAGTAGAACATAAGTAAGAGTATACAATACATATGCATTATTACATAAGCAGGTGCATATAAAATATAGGCAGTAACATGGGCAGATGTACATAAAACACATGCAGTAGTAGGAAGCGGTATATAATACATAAGCAGTAGTACATAGGCAGGAGTATATAACACATACGCAGAAATAGATAGGCAGGAGTAATTATAAATAGGCAATACATATGCAGGACTATTTAAAACATAAACAGTAGTACATGGGCAGAAATATATACTACATATGCAGTAGTACATTGGCGGCAATAGAGTATAATATATAGGCAGTAGTAATTAGGAAGGAGTATATCATACATGGAGTATGTAATACATAAGCATTAGTATCTAAGCAGTAGAATAAAATACATATGCAGTAGTATATTGGCGGCAGTACACGAAAATATTAGATCTAAATAAGCAGGAGTATATAATACATAGGCAGTAGTAAATTGGCGGAAATACAGTATATAATACATAGGCAGGCAGTAGTAGTACATAGCAAGTAATGTATAATACATAGGAGTAGTACGTAGTAAACAGGCTGTATAGTTCCCGTAAATACATATCAATGGATTGTTTAAATAATTCTGCAATCGTCAATTCCTTGCCAACATTGCCTAAAATAAAATGCAGGTCGGGAAAGGAATCTTCCGATCTTCTATCTACCGTGGATTGTTTCTGTGTCTAATTAATGTGTCTGATTGCTATCGCATACATCAGTGGAGAGTGCTTTCTGCGGAGTATTGCTGAAGAGCATACTGGAGCTCTGAGCACCTCTCTCCCTCTCTATTTCTCCCTTGTCCTCCTTTTTATGTGACTTCTTTATCCATCCCCTCTCTGTCTTTTTCCACCTTTTTCTTGTTTCTATTGCTTTTTCTTCTTCTTCTCATCGTCCTCATCGTTTGTATTCCTTCTCTTCTTGCTGTTTAACCTTTTATCTCTCTTCTTGATTCCCAACCCCTCCAGTCTCCCCCTCTTCATCCTCTAATCTGCCTTGGTAGCTTGGGTTCGATTGATCCTGTTACATTGTTGTGTGCCTCTCCTTCTTTGTTTCCTTTTGGTATATTGACATATAATAACCCTTTCTTCGACGTTTTTTTATTTGGTTAGATAACTATTTTACCCCTCTTTCATATAATACAGTCAAGTCTCTCTCTCTCTCCCCTCCCTCCCTTCTACTAGTCCCTCTCTCCCCTTCTCCCCCAGTCTCTCTCTCTCTCTCTCCCTCCCTTCTACCAGTCCCTCTCTCCCCTTCTCCCCCAGTCTCTCTCTCTCTCTCCCTACCTTCTACCAGTCCCTCTCTCCCCTTCTCCCCCAGTCTCTCTCTCTCTCTCCCTCCCTTCTACCAGTCCCTCTCTCCCCTTCTTCCCCAGTCTCTCTCTCTCTCTCTCTCCCTCCCTTCTACCAGTCCCTCTCTCCCCTTCTCCCCCAGTCTCTCTCTCTCCCTCCCTTCTACCAGTCCCTCTCTCCCCTTCTCCCCCAGTCTCTCTCTCTCTCTCTCCCTCCCTTCTACCAGTCCCTCTCTCCCCTTCTCCCCCAGTCTCTCTCTCTCTCTCCCTCTCTTCTACTAGTCCCTCTCTCCACTTCTCCCCCAGTCTCTCTTTCTCTCTCCCTCCCTTCTACCAGTCCCTCTCTCCCCTTCTTCCCCAGTCTCTCTCTCTCTCCCTCCCTTCTACCAGTCCCTCTCTCCCCTTCTCCCCCAGTCTCTCTCTCTCTCTCCCTCCCTTCTACCAGTCCCTCTCTCCCCTTCTTCCCCAGTCTCTCTCTCTCTCTCTCCCTTCTACCAGTCCCTCTCTCCCCTTCTCCCCCAGTCTCTCTCTCTCTCTCTCTCCCTCCCTTCTACCAGTCCCTCTCTCCCCTTCTCCCCCAGTCTCTCTCCCTCTCTCCCTCCCTTCTACCAGTCCCTCTCTCCCCTTCTCCCCCAGTCTCTCTCTCTCCCTCCCTTCTACCAGTCCCTCTCTCCCCTTCTCCCCCAGTCTCTCTCTCTCTCTCCCTCCCTTCTACCAGTCCCTCTCTCCCCTTCTCCCCTAGTCTCTCTCTCTCTCCCTCTCTTCTACTAGTCCCTCTCTCCACTTCTCCCCCAGTCTCTCTCTCTCTCTCCCTCCCTTCTACCAGTCCCTCTCTCCCCTTCTCCCCCAGTCTCTCTCTCTCCCTCCCTTCTACCAGTCCCTCTCTCCCCTTCTCCCCCAGTCTCTCTCTCTCTCCCTCTCTTCTACTAGTCCCTCTCTCCACTTCTCCCCCAGTCTCTCTCTCTCCCTCCCTTCTACCAGTCCCTCTCTCCCCTTCTTCCCCAGTCTCTCTCTCTCCCTCTCTTCTACTAGTCCCTCTCTCCACTTCTCCCCCAGTCTCTCTCTCTCTCCCTCCCTTCTACCAGTCCCTCTCTCCCCTTCTTCCCCAGTCTCTCTCTCTCTCCCTCTCTCTCTCTTTTTCTCTCTCTATGTCTTTCACACCCCCCCCCCATTCCTAGTCCCTCCTCTCTATCTTTAGCTCTCCCTCTCCTAGTCCCTTTCCCCCTCTCCCTCTCTCTCACTCTCTTTAACAGTACAGTCTCTCTCCTCCGGTTAATCTCTTTCCCAGCCCCCCCTCTCCCCCAGTCCCTACTGTAGCTCTTCTCCTCTTGCTCTCTCTCTTACTCCCTCCCTCTCCCAGTCATTCTCTCCCTCTCTTTCCCAGCCCACCCCCTTCTCTTTTACAGTTTCTCTCTTTCCCAGAACCCCCTCCCATTTCCTAGCTCTTCTCATCTTGCTCTCTCTCTCTCTCTCTCTCTCTCTCTCTTGCACTCTCTCTCACTCTCTCCCTCTCTTTTTCACAGTATCTCTCTCCCTCAGTCTGTCTCTTTCTCAGTCCCCCCTCTCTTCCAATCCCTCGTTCTTCTCCTCTCCTCTCTCTCTCCCTCTCTCTCTCTCTCTTGCACTCTCACTATCTCTCCCTGTCCTTTTATCTCTCACTCTCCCTCTTTTTCCCAGAACCCCCTCCCAGTTCCTAGCTCTTCTCATCTTGCTCTCTCTCTCTTGCACCCTCTCTCACTCTCTCCCTCTCTCCCTCTCTTTTTCATAGTATCTCTCTCCTCCAGTCTTTCTCTTTCTCAGTCCCCCCCTCTCTTCCAATCCCTCATTCCCTCTCTCTTGCACTCTCACTATCTCTCCCTGTCCTTTTATCTCTCACTCTCCCTCTTTTTCCCAGTCCCCCTCTCCTTTTCTTTCCCAATCCCTCTCTCTTTCTCCCTTTCTCTTTCACATTGTCTGTTTTTCTCTCTGTCTAGCCTCTACTTTACTTAGCAGGTGCAAGTAATGAAGTGATTTTGTGTGCATGCATGTGTGTATGTTATGAAATATATATGGTCTTATGAGAGTTGGACAACAAGAGATACAAATATTTGTATTACCTCTACTTGATCGATGTCAATATCTCCCCCCAGTAAGCTTCTATTGAAGAGGTGACCCAGAGAGCATTCAGAGCCTCCCTCACTCCCACCCCATCCACTACTGATACTGACTACAGATGATGGGATGTCTTCACTATTCTCTTAATGAAGCACTTCTTGGAGTCGTGTTTGTTGTTTCTTGTGGTAAAAATGTGGAAGAAAACTTCTCATGTAACCAGGAAAATATTTGGTTGAAAGCCAGGGCCTGCATGGGACAGAAACAAGCAATACAGGGGAACAGTGTTTAATCATAGCTAGCAACATTCCCATAACCCTGCCCTGGAGACACAGCAAACGCTTTACTATTAGAGCTGGGGCAGACCTAGAGAAATTCTTGTTGGAAAGAAAGCTTAGCAATAATAAATCCTGGTCCTGAGCTGGTGCTACAAACACTGAGAAACTGGGGAAAACACTGTCTGCTGTTTAGGTCATGTCACATGTGCTAGGTCAGTACAGCTTCTGAATAAAGGGGGACACAAATATGGCTCTGGCCAAAGGGATGCAACATGAGACTACTGATATGCTTTAGACCAGAGACTGGAAACATGCTACAGAAGACCATCAAAAACTGAAGATATACAAAAGACGGTTTTTAGAGCATGATAACTAGGGATGAGCTTCGAGTTTGAGTCGAACCCATGTTCGACTTGAACATCGTCTTTTCGACCGTTCGCCGAATTTCAAACATTATGGGCCGTTCGCGCCAAATTCGAGTGGCGCGTCATGGCCCATAATTCACTGCGACATCGCAGTGCATTGCTGGCTGATGATTGGCCAAGCATGCACTATGACCCGCATGCTTTGGCCAATCACAGC